>CM040128.1:107520460-108922716 GCA_022559845.1 Amorphophallus konjac | reverse complement strand
GAGTGGCGGTTTTACGGACCCGTGGGGCCCACGGACGGCGCTGTCCTCCGGATCTGTGGGGGTGGGACCCACTGTGATGGGGACCCCTGGTGGTGCGCCTCCACGGACGGCAGTCGGCCGAGAACACCGATCGGGGGTTGATCGGCCCCGATTCCCAATTCTGGAACTAACTTCCCACGAATTTTGGTTGCTGTCTTCCGACGCGTGCTCCGGCGAAAATGGCCGCTGCGATCAATCCCGACGTCGGATCGGGACGCATGAGCTATCGTTGGAAATATCTCTTCAAATGCTTCAATCTAGAGCCAGAAAGATCTTTTGGATCTGGTCGGATGAGAACTTTATTGAATTTACAAGTCCATGTTGTACAGTAACCAAAATCTCAGATCTATAGGTGAGTTGTCTGAAGACTGCCTTTGACCGCGAGGAAGATGACCGATTCAGCTCCTGAGCGCTTCATCAAACTTGTGGGATTTTGAACAAGGAGAATGGGGATATTTTTTGTGGACTGATTGGAGATGGCTGTGATTTGTTATGATTTGTTTACCGGAGAGTGTTCGGATCTGAGAACTGGTGGACAGCATTGTAGCTATCTCTGAGATCGATTTTTGAAAAATATGGGATGGCCTCAAAAAAATTCAAGAAAATTTGGGGACGGTGGCGTTGATGGACAGAACTCTCAGTAACATTGGGAGCTCTAACAAAAATCGGAAAGAGGTCCGAACATAGAAAACACAGGGCGGGTGGAAATTGAAACAGCAAGCAGATAGATCTGGAAATTAAGGTTGGACGAAAATAAAAAAATATCAAATTGGATCTTTATGACCAACCAAATTTTTTGGAACGTGCTTAACACCTCTGGAGCATCCCCTAAAATCCCCAGGTCGATTTGAGCTCATGGCGGACACAGAGAATTCGTGGAAGCTGCTATGGTCGGATGATGGTAGAACTCCAGCGATCTCGGTGGTGATGCGATGGCGACTCGTGGCGGCGGCGACCGGAATGATAAGGGGAGGAGTCACACCTCCAGAGGGAAGCCTTCACAGCTCCAAGGGGGAGAGAGGGGCGGCCTAGGCCTTTGCTCAAGCAATTTTCCAAGTTCAAATGGCATTAATTCTCCAAAATGGGAAATTACAAGTATTATGTGTTACATCTCAAATCCATTATCCACCGTTGGATCTAGGGGATGGGAATGGGTGGCCTGGATTGAGTGTGACACACACACAAAAATTACAATAAAAAAACAAGGGGGGGGGGGGGGGGGCGCACCATTGACTAGGGAGGCAAGGGGGGACATGGTAGTTAGCCACCTTGGACTTTGAAGTCCACTGTCTCCCATGTGCCTTTTACCATTCAACCTTCTAGATGCCTCCATTTGACATGTTGACTGACCCCACATGGGGCCCTATGGCTGAGGTGGATCAATGGGAGGGGTCTGGTGGGGCCCGTGGGACCCGTGGGTCCCATTTTACAAATAAACCCCTCTTACAATCAAATTTACATACTGAATAAAATGCAATAAACACACATTACACACAAATAAAGCCTAACTAAATATGATAAATGGGGAGACTCAGGGCGGCGTCTCCAGGCTATCTCCGAGCCAGATGGATGCTGAGGTGGCTCGAGTCGTGCTTCGTGTGCGGTACCTGTGGCTCGGCGCGTCGCGCCGCTCAACTGCTCGGGTGTCCGCACCATTTATTCTTTACTACATTACCTAGCTCATCAGTTTTATTTCTAAAAACCCATTTAGTTTCAATGACAGTCCCATGATAAGGAGGTGGGACTAGGTGCCACACCTTGTTCCTGTCAAACTGATTAAGCTCCTCGTGCATGGCATTGATCCAATGCACATCCTTTAAGGCATTGTCAATGGACTTGGGCTCTATATGATAAACCAATGCATATGTATTTAATTCATGCTGAGCTCTAAAGTAGCCTCTAGTCCTAGGGGGTTCATTTAGGTTACCAATGACATTACTTACTGGATGATCTCTTAAAAATCTGATATTGATAACTTGGTTACCTTGATCTTCATTTACCTCCCCCTGAACAGCAGGCTCTTCTGCATTGTTTTCTTCTCGCTCTTCTTCTTGATCTAATTGGTCTGCGGATTGTCTTTCATTCAATATTTCTCCATCATCTTCTTTCCTGCACAGACCATTGTCACATTTAGTCAGGGACTCATCAAAGACTACATGTGGAGATTTTTCAACAGTTTTAGAATTTGAATTGTACACCCTATATGCTCTAGTGGTTTCAGAATATCCTAGGAACAAGCTCGGATCACTTTTAGGTTCAAACTTATCAAGATCTCTTTTATCATTAACACGAATAAAACATTTACATCCAAAAATGTTAAAGTGAGCAATTGAAGGTTTCTTACCCTTGAGGATTTCATAGGGTGTTTTCTGAGTGAACGGCCTTACCATGGCTCTATTTATTACATGACATGCAGTATTAACTGCTTCTGCCCAAAATTTTCTTGGTAGGCCACCTTCAACTAGGAGTGTTCGGGCCATCTCCACAAGAGTCCGGTTCCTCCTCTCCACCACTCTATTTTGCTCTGGTGCCCTTGGTGAGGAGAACCGATGAGTAATCCCATTGACCCTGCTAAATTTATCAAATTGTGAATTCTTAAACTCACCTCCATGATCAGATATAATATTTTCAATTGAATTTTCATTTTTCTGTTTTATTTTCAAATAGAACTCCTGAAATTCTATGAATGCATCATTTTTATATGTAAGGAAAAATACCCAAGTATACCTAGAGAAGTCATCAACTAGGACATATCCATATCTTCTCCCTGACAAGATGACTGATCGTGTGGGTCCAAATAAATCCATATGTATCAGCTCATAAGGTTTAAGGGACATATTTTCAGTTCTTGATTTAAATGACTTTCTAGTCTGTTTGGACTGTGTACAAGCACCACACACCTTATTTTCCTTCTTGAAAGAAATTTTAGGGAGTCCTTTAACCATGCTATGTTTATTCAATTTATGCAAAACAGTATAGCTGGCATGGCCTAATCTACGATGCCACAAAAATGCTAAATCATCTTTATTTGCAGTGAGGCAAAGATTAGAATGAGCTAAATCATCTAAATCTACCAAATAAATGTTATTCACCCTTTTTCCTGAGAATTTAACTACATCGGAATCAGGTTCAAAGATTTTACAATAATGAGAATCAAATACTACCTTGTGTCCTTTATCACAGAGCTGGCTGATACTAAGTAAGTTATATGCAAGACCATCAACCAGCAGTACTTCTTCAATGCAACATGTAGTACACTTACCTACCTTACCTGACCTGATGATTTTACCCTTTGTATTTCCTCCGAAGGTGACAAGACCTCTATTCTTCTCAGTCAGCATGCAAAATTTGGCCTTATCTCCTATCATATGCCTGGAGTAGCCACTATCAAGATACCACATATTGCTCCTGGCTGCCAGGCATACCTGCAATCACAATCAGGTAGAGAATTTTGGAACCTAAAACTATTTGGGCTCCAAGGCAGAAACAGAACAATTTAAGCAAGACATCAATTGTTTAGGAATCCACATTTGTCTAAACATGGTTGTCTTAGTGGAATTTCTAACATTCTTTTCATCATTTTTCTTTTTCTCAGCACCAACTGATTGAACCTTCTTCTTCTGGTGCTTTGGTTTTTGTTGCGTTCTGGCAATATCTTCATTATAATTATGATTATTTTTATGCCAGTGCCCAGGCCAATAGGTCCTCAGATAATTGCGGCCCGCAGTAGTCCTAGGCTGACCAAGGAAGACCTATCTATTTGGACCCCATGTCCTAGACTGACCAACCCAGCTAGCAAATTGAGGTCTATGCTAGTGAGTGGGAAAAGGTTGATATCTAGACCTTCCTTGGACTTGATTCCATCCAGACCTATAGAATGGTTGTACCTGTTTTCGAGGATAAGTGTAATAGGTCTGTACCTTAGGCTGGTGAGTATGGCTATTCTGGCCCCAAGCAGCATTAGATCTCCCTTGCATTTTTGACACACTAGACATCTGTACAGGTTTGTGTTGGGTATTCTTCTGAACAGGTGATGGTGGTGGAGACTTGGTGGCCCTGCCTTGGGGTTTAGATTTGCTTGGAGGCTGATCCCGAACCTGAGACTTACTTTTGGGTGAAGGGCAGAATCTGCTAGGCTCACCAACCTTCTGTTTACACTTGTCCTTGGCACTGAACATTTTTGAATTAACATGTTTAGCAACAGAATTTTCACTTACCATTTTTAAGAGAGGTCCCTTCTTTTTCTCTGCCACAAATGATATGGTTTTCACGGCAAGGCTTTTCGTGGCAGTTGAGTTGAATCCAAGACCTTCTTTTATGAAATTCACCTTTGACCCTAACAGAGCATTGAGATTATCTATGCCTTGGGTCATATTTTCTATTATTTTCCTTTTATCAACATTTTCTTTCTCTAAATTTTCAACTGTTTTCTTTAATTCAGAATTCACACATAAAATAGCTTCATATTTCTCATTTGAAATTTTTGCTTCATTTTCAAACATTTGAACTCTCAGCTTCAAATCATCAATAACATTATTTAACCATTCATTTTCCTTTCTAGAATCTATTAAAGCATGCTTCAAATCATCAGATTCAGCACATGAAAATTTTAAACTATCATTTTCAGATTGCAGACAGGCAATTTTATCAGACATGGTTTTATCATTCATAAGTGAGTTTACTGTCTTCTTCAAATGCTTGTTCTCCTTTCTAATATCATCCACTTTATCTAGAAAGTCTCCGTAGGCATCCTCCCAATCAGAAATTGTATAGTGCTCAAAGGGAGAGGATACCTCATCAGAGTCTCCTTCTTCTTCTTTGTCACTTTTGGTCATCAGGTAGACATGCTTTTCTTCATCCTCGCTCTCTGAGGTGGTGCTCAGTGTGCCCTCGTCCTCATCGCTGCAAGTACTAATCATGGCTTTTCCTTTTCCACCTTTCTTCCTTAGTTTCTCCTTCTGCTTCTGGAGCTCTGGACAATCTGCCTTCATATGCCCGGCCTTCCTGCAGTGATAGCAAACATTAGTATCAGGTTTCTTTGCAGGGATAGACCTATACCTGTTATGTCGTCGGCCGCTGAATTGTCTTCGGCCGAAATTTCTGCCTTCCTTTCTCAAGAATCGCCTGAACTCTCTGGTCAACATAGCAAGTTGGTCTCCATCGATTTCTGACCCAGATAGGCTGCTCTGCTCGCTTGATGATTCACTGTGGCTGGATCTGCTTGTTCTGCTGGAACTAGCCTTCAGCGCGATTGGTTTTTTCTTATTCTTGAGCTCCTCAATTTTGGGAAGGTTCATCTCATATGCCATTAGAGAACCTATCAACTCGTCAACTTTCATCGTCTGAAGATCTTTTGACTCCTCGATCACTGTCGCCTTTGTGTGCCAGATAGGAGTCAGAGACCGCATGATCTTCCTTACAATCTCGTAGTTGGAATATCTCTTCCCTAAATTCCTCAGACTGTTAGTTATGATCGTCAGACGAGCATACATCTCAGTCACGGTCTCACCAGGTTTCATCCGGAATGCTTCATATTCAGAGACCAACTGTTGGCACTCAAAACATGATCCTTTGGCAACCAAGCCGCAAAGATGAATGATACGGCCCACTGAAGCACGGAAGACGATAAAGATCAACTTATCAAGGGGACCCCTCAAGCTGACAAAGCCCCGAGCCACCTTGAAGGGAACGTTGGGGACTTTACCTCAGGAGAGCCGAAGTGAACCCGCAACCAACCGGCAGCGCGATCAAGCCTGCCCAATGATCCGGCATCGACCTCATCATGCCGCTACCCCACATCCATCACCCGACCAAGGACGACGGTCTACCCAATGACTCTCCTAAGGAGGAAGAATGTCCTCGGCCATCCGAAACAAGGGGGCCAAAGGTTCTGTCAGCAGAAGACCCCGATTACCCGGCACGGGTTCGGCTTCTCGCCATAGTGGGCCTGTTAGTGGCCGATTGATCACCAATTCAAGGTGGAATTGTCCAGGATGTAACGTCATCCTGTAAGGAAGCTTCGAGCACGAGTCCGTCTGAGCCAGAAGCACAAATCACAGTGCCGAAGACTGTGTCAGTAGGACACCCGTGTGCTCGGACCGGACACACACGAAGTCTTGTTTAAGGCCATTCGTCCTATCAAGAGCTTCGTGAACACCCCATCAAGGCCCTTCGATGGCCAGGGCGAGGGGAACAGTCGACGGGAGCTTCCGGAATCATCTCCGGGCCTACCGGACTGACACGCCAAGTGAATAGGTTAAAACGGCGCCGTCAAACCGGCGCGCAAAGAACAAAAGGGGGTGTTCCCCGGCGCCGTCAATCCGGCGCGCAAAAGCCAGATGGGGCCCTTCCCCGGCGCCGTCAACCCGGCGCGCAAAAGCCAAATGGGGCCTCTCCCCGGCGCCGTCAACCCGGCGCGCCTCTTCCTGGGGCGCCGTTTTAACCCCAAGGCTATATATAGCCTGTCGACAGAAGAGATCAAGATATAGAAGATCAAGGGGGACCCGATCAAGAGAGGAAGCGGAATCAAAAAGAAAGAAAAGGGAAATAGAAAGAAAGGGGGGAGGTCCAGGGGTGCTTCTTTTCTGAAGGAGTTCCCGGCTGAAGTCCCTCGGCGGCCGCCACCCTCTTCCGCTCGAGCTCCCCGGTGTCGGAGAGGACGATCGACTGCTTCCCTGCCTTCTAGGTGGGTCGTCGTCGTGTTCCTCGTCGAATCTCCCCGCTTCTGTTTTGCTGTATTCGCCCCAGGGCTGCAATGTAAATGAAGAAAAGGGGGAGGGGCGATGATACGAGCCTTTCCTCCCCCTTTTTCCTCATCTTTCCTTCTGCCTTTTTTTTTATTCCGTCTGTAATCGTTTCTTCGATTAATGGAAACGGCGGCCGATCGACAACGACGGCGCCGGAATCTACGTGCTCTGCATACACATAACTGTGTCTTCCATGGGATGAATAAAGAGTTGCTCTGATTGATGTTGTATCTCTTCCTCCCGCTCTCCAATCCTCCTTCGAGCGTGCATTTAATGATGTCTCCAACATATGTATATACTCTCGTATAACCGATTTCTCCGACATTGGTTATGCCTTCGGGCTACATGAATCATTCATCCCCCTCCCCGGGGTTCTCTTCCTTTCGAGTTTGATGCAACGGCTGGACTCAGCATTGAATATTTTATGGGCTTTGCGAGCAGAGATGTACTTGTGTGCATATCTCTGTCTGGTCTCCGCCTAGGGAATAAGGTTCTTCACCGTCCCCTTTATGCTCTGTTTCATAGACCAGGGGGATGGGAAGAATCCTTGGATGGCTTCCAGTCGTTCGACGGTGAGCCCCATGTGGGTTTGTTCTCGAATGTCATATATACGTATATGTATATCGGTACCCCGGGCTATGCGCCGGCTACATATTCTGCTGGTGATTGACTTGCTCGATCCGTGGGGCTCCATCATTTCAATGTATTTCTAGGCAATTAGCTTGTCTGTCTGGCATCGTCAAGCGAAGTTTCATACTGCTTCCTGTTATGTCATTTGTACTTTGATGGGAGTATGCTATGTAGCATCACTCCAGCATCCGGGGAGGGGGGACATTCCCCAAATCCTGTTTTCACCAATCATTCGGTTGACAGAGGGATCGTCTCTCGATGACAAATCTCCCTGTGGACCACTGGGTGTACAATAATGGGGCTAAGCCCTACAGTTCAGAATCTGCAGTCCTTAACGGACTCGACAGTGACCGTGGGTGGTGTTCCCCTCGTAGGCTAGCCCTCGGGGATTCCTTCCCTGTATGGTCGTCCCGATTCGAGTGTTGTGGTGACTCGGGTCGCGTGCCCCTCGTAGGCTAGCCCTCGGGGTTTTCGCTCCCATATCGAGTCGCCTCACTCACTCACCGTTACCCACGGACTCGGTGCCCCTAGCAGGCTAGCCCTCAGGGTTTTCCTATCCGTTTGGGTCTGCCGGCCGCCGTTGTGCCACCCGGCTTTTAGGGGTTTACTCCGCCACGTGAGTACTCCCTGCGTCTCCCCGACCATCCTTTGAGATGGGGAGATGCTGCCGAAATTTCGGCTCGAACGAGTTAAACTCGGAACAATCGCCTCACGCGAGCCCGTGACTCGGCCTTTAAATGACTCGGCACCGATTCTATGAATAATCAACTTAATAAATTCTCAAAACCATCCAAAACCTCTTAATAAATCTATGAATAAACCAACGAGGCTCCTGTTTCCATGAAGTCGGGTTAATTCGGCGCGTTCATGCGCGATCACGCCTTAAAACGGCGCGCCCTTCCCGGCGCGGTCTTCCCGGCCTTCCCGGCGCGACCTTTCCGGCGCGCCCTTCCCGGCGCGCCCCGGCTTCCCGCGCCGTTTTAACAGCCTGCCCCTTTTACCTACGGTTCTGGCACCGTTTTAAACCTTTTACCCACGTTTCAGAGCGCCGTTTCAAGTGTTTTAGCCCCTGTCTTCGCGAGCACTGCACCAGTTTCGTTCCGAATCGTGTCGTCGCATCATTATAATCCCTTTCCCACTCATGGGACGATTTCTTATGCTAATCACAGAAGGGTGCAAGTTCCTCAACCAATAAACTGAACAAAATTAGCATGTTCAAGCTTGAATCAAGGCGCCTCGAATCCTTCCGTTACGCCTTGGTCTACGCACTCATATCGCATTAGCGCATGCCCGAATGTGTGCATCCTTGGTATATCAAACAACATTGCCAGAAGGTCAGGTTACGCCTGATTGGAGGCTTCGTTACGCGTGAAGGTGGCCTTCGAGCCTAAGTCCTCCGCCGTGTACCAGGGTCCACCCTAATAAATCGTGTGTAGTCAGTCGTATCATCCTGCATGACCGCTTGCCTGCTCTGTACCCTTTATCCCGGCTTCGACAGCCCGATATCTCGGCAATTAATCAAAGGTGTTCCCTCCTCGTGGGGGATGTAATTAACGCCATAACCTTTATGGTATGGCGGACTGCTGGTCCCGACCGAACCTTACATTCGCCCGACACGGGTCAGAATGAGCGCACAATAAAATCGTCACTCATGTGACTGGCACGCCCGCGTCGTTAATTGATCATTTGACTACCAGTTAGTCAGTTGGTCGATCGACCAGCGAAGGAAAGAAAAAAAGGTCGCGAACAAGTCTGGCACCCCGGTGGGACCAGTGTCACCTTTCATCTCTTTGCCGAGATATTCAGGCTTCGAAGCCCTCTCAAAGGCTACTGATTATCGCCTTGTTTGATATTTCAGTGCAAACAATGACGACTCACGGGATAACCGGCGTCGGCTTCAGTCCTGCGATCGTCGCCAGACACGCGCAAGGGTACCTGGCGGTGCCCATGGAATTTGGTAGCTTTCCTCCTGCTGTGGGCTTCCCCAACTTCTTGGGGTTGGCCTTTGTCGACATGCTGGAAGTCGAAGCCACGGAACCCGTCAAGGAAACCGTGAAGGAAATGGAGCCTCTGAAGGCTCCCTGCTGCGATGGTTCGCTCAAGAATCCGGCCCCGGCCGCTAGCTGCCTGGTGCACCACATTGTACGTGGGATGCATCCCACTGTCATCAACAAACCCCCTGGAGGACGTCAGCGTCGCCAGGCTCGCAAGAACACTGCTGTGATCACCGGAACGGTCTCTCAGTCCGGAAAATCAATGCTGGTGGGAGGCATGCGTGTCTTCCTCAACGGGCGCACGGCACGGGTGACCCTAGACCGCGTTATCCCAAACGTTCCTGTCTACAACAACTATCAAGCTCTCGCTGGAAGGAGGGCAGAAAGAGAAGAAGCCGGCCACCATGGCCAAAGAAACCCGGCGCTCAGGCCGAGGAAATTCAAACAGGTGTGGGTTCCCAAGCGGACCCAACCTGCCTGCCATCCAACGCCCACCCGCCGTCGTCCTATGAACGACGAGGCGGGAGCGAGAAGAGAAAGGGGCTTGTCCCCGATGAATGAAGAAGAGGTGGTTGCGGACCCTCCGCGTCACAGAAGTTTCCGGGCTGTGGCCCGTCAAGCCAACGTCCCTGCCACGGGGCGAAGGTTCCAACAACCAGCCGACAGGGCTCGACTGGCCTACATTCCTCCTGCTGGAGGTCGACCACTTTCCCCCGTGCTACATCAAGAACGGGGTCGAGAAGAAATGGCCTGCCTGGTCAGAAGCTATTTCCGAGGATTGGGTAACACCTCGCTCGGACAGCAGCGGCTGATGCAGACAGTCGCCACTGAAGAAAATTACTGCCCATCAACGGCAGATGAAGAAGAAATGGAGGATATAATGAGGATGTCGTCGGTCGACGACAATGGACACAATGACGGCTTTGAGATCGAAGCCGATGAAACCTCCCCCGAGCGGGAAGAAAGAAGAAGAATTTCTGTGTTCGAGAGGCTGACCTTTCCGCAACAAGCAAGGCGGAGGGTCCATCGACAAAGAAGGAGGATGCAGGTTTTCACTTGCAACATGGCTGGTGTATCCAGCCGATATGGGGAGCTTCCTGAAGACCCCCAAGAACTGGCTCAGTTGGCCGTACGGCCGGGACCAGCTACCCGCAGGACAGAAGCAGCAAGAGGGCTTCTGACAAGGATGAAAGAGAAGCAGCCCCAGTTATACCTCCACTGGGATGACAAAGCCCCCGTCTTGACCGCTAATGTGGTAACGACGGAAGAAGAAGACGACGTACTCCTCGACATCCTGCCCGAGGGTACGTCCGGGGAAACAACAGAAGGTGTCCCCACCACTATAGATCCATCAGTCTTGATGTTGCTGCAAAGATATCAACGGGAAATAGATTCCCTGAAGAAACAGCTGATGGAGAAAACTGAACACTCATCGGCCTCTAAACCACCCGAAGTCCAAGGTGAATCATCCCGGGGAGCGGCTCGTCGAGACGACCCTCCACCACTTTATACACTACCCCAGCCGTCAGAGCCAACTGTGACGACAGCACAACAGCGGCCACCACAGCCTCAGCCGCTGCTACCTCCGGTGCTTCCTCAGGTGCACCCAACACCCCCGCTGCTGCATCCTCCACAGGCGACCACCCTGGTCACCCCGTACCTGCAGCCAGCACACTTCTATCCGGAGCCAGTCGACCCCACGGTCGTGAACCGGATGATGGTGGAGAGGATGATCGAGCTGAAGCTCGCAGAGAAGAGCGAAGGCGACTACGTCGCATTCGATGCCTATCGGGTGCCCTACCCGCAACACCATGCGGCTAAGCGACTTCCCCCGGGAGTCAACAAGCCACCTAAATTTGACAAATTCAACGGGAAAGGTTCCCCAAAAGAACATATTGCATATTATATGACCGTTATGGGTGATCTGTCCACCGACGAGTCATATTTACTGAAATTCTTTGGGTCCTCGCTGACGGGGCTCGCATTTGAATGGTACTCTAGCCTCTCGGCCGGGTCAATCAATGACTGGTCAGATATGCAGAGGAAGTTCAGAGAAAGATTCCATGTCACAGAGAGGGAGGTCACAGTGGCCGAACTCTATTCGACAAAACAAAGGGCAGATGAGACCGCCCTTGACTACATCAAGAGGTGGAGGAACCTCGGAATGAGATGCAAGCGACCCCCGCACCAGGAGGACGCTGTGCAAATATGTAAGCAAAATCTCAGGAGGGAGGTCCTGGAAAAGATGATTGGTATGGAAATACGGTCGTTCGACCGGCTGAATAATGTCGTGGCTGAGGTGGAAGCTTTTCTAGCCAAGCCTGTCCCGACGTCAACTGCCAGCATAGCCCAGAAAGGCAAGGCGGCGGAGCGGCGCCCCGTACCTAAAGAAGCGAATGCGCTTGATATCAAGGCATTCGAACAACAGAAGGAGAAAGGCAAGAAAGCGGCTCCCCCGCAGCCTGCGAAAGCTCCAGATGACAAAGAAGGTCCTTCGTTGAGGGACAAAATGAAGAAGGCTTATTCCTTTCCTAAGGATAAGACCCGGATCCTGTTTGACTGGGTAACGGAATACAGTATGGTCACTCTGCCTGAGCCGAGAAGACCAGAGGACCTGAAGAGAAAAGACAGTCCAAGATTCTGCCCCTATCACCAAATGCTGGGACATTCAATCGAAGACTGTTATGTTTTCAAAGACGTCATCGAGGGGATGGTGAAGAAGAATGAGATAGAGCTGGGAGAGTACAAAGTAGACCCTCCTCAGCCACATGAAGCTCCTCCCCGAAGAGCGGCAGTCAACATGGTCTCCCTCTATCAGGCACTACCCGAGGAGATCTCTGAAGCAAGCACACGGAGCACCTACGAAATCCATTTCCTGGAGCCCGTGAAGGAACAGCAGGGGTGGCAGCAAATCCCTGTGAAGCACAAGAAGAAGGGGGCACCCCGCCCAAAAGAGGGGGCACATATCCGTGGCGTTACACCCCGGCCTGCTCCGCCAGTGGTAGCGCCCGTATGGGTCACTTCACCTACAGCTGTCAGAATATATACACCCAACAGGAGGAGACAAACTCCGCTGCCAGTAATCAAGGAAACCAATCCTGGGGTCCTTCGACTGCAACACTTAATTGAAGGGCTAGAGGAATATGTACAGCCCGAACTGAAACCTCTGCTGGTACGGGACCACGTCCCATGGCAAGAGCTGGAGCAACTCTCACTCAAGCAAGGGGAGGAAGCTGAAGCAGCACCACCTCAAGAGAGCAACCTGTTCTGGGGGCAAGCACCTGCAGAAATCAAAAAGAAGAAAAAGCAAAAGAAAAAGAAGAGAAAGGCCGCTGGGGCCCATAAAACACAGGTCGTCTCCTGCAATACCCTGTCAGCACTCTTCAACCTACCCGGAGAAGAGGAAGAAGAAGAAATTTGCTTCACACCCCATGCTGGGGGAGGCAAGGCCGAGGCCGCAACTGCTGCACATGCCACTCGGTCAGGCCGGAAATGGGGGCGCCAGCCGCTGCCCAATCACAACATTATGTTCAGAGGGGAGCAACCCTACAAGACACCTCCGCCGGAAGTTAAGGGAGTACAGATCCCTCCTCCGTCAGGTCTATACAGCAAGACTGGGGGCAAGACAGTCCCGTCATTCCTTGAATTCATGAAGATGTCAAAGGGGAAGCAGCCTTGTCAGGAGGCTAACCCTACACCCGGGGTCATTCACCCGCAGTCAGCGCAACCCCCTGAGGATGCAAATGCAGATGGGGCTTGCCCTACAACAGCTAATAAAGAAGACCCGACAGCCGGTGCCAGTCAAGAGGGTGCCGAGTCCGAGGAAGATGAAGCAGGTCCGTCTGGACCCACAAATCAAAACCCTCCTAAGCCCAGATGGGTTGAAGAGATGAAGCTCTCCAATGTCCGGGCTGGAAGCCGAATAATGAAGTTGCTCAAGAAGCTCCCTGCTCGATTTACGATCTGGGAAATTCTCTCTTTGAGTGAAGAGACTCGACAGGCAATCATCACTGCTCTGCAGACGCCTGCTCATTTTGAAACCTGCATAGCTGAGGCTATACCAGAAGCCAGTATGACCTTCTCTCCAGAAGACATGCTACTACCTACTGCCAGTCACAACAGGCCTCTATATATGAAAGGACATCTGAATGGAAGAGAGCTGAACCGGATTCTGGTTGACCCTGGTGCAGCAGTCAACATCTTGCCATATAGAATATACGAGAGGTACCACTTCAATGTACATCTCGAGAAAGTCGGGGATATGCGTATCGCTGGCTTCAACCAAAAATGTGAAGTATCTATGGGAGTGGCAGAGTTCACACTGACCCTGGCAGATTTCACTACAACGGTGCAGTTTCACGTCATTGATTCTCGCACCTCCTACAAAGCACTGCTCGGCCGCCCATGGCTGCATGAAAATATGGTGGTGCCCTCCACGCTCCACCAATGCATCAAATACAGCCTCCAGGGGAAGGAGGAAAGGATATTTGCTGACATCCACCCGTTCGAGGTGTTTGAATGTCACTTGGCAGACGCCAATCTGTATACGGGATCTCCCCGGAAGGTTTCTGAAACTGAAGCCCCCGTAGGGGCATCGAAGAATAGATCGGGTGACGGTTGGTATCCACCACCGCCGCGCGGATATGTCAAGCCGAAGGTGGTTTCCCACATCACGGCTTCTGGAAATGTCGGCAGGGTGACACCCCCAGCATTATACCCCAAAGCTAAGGAAGCGCATGTTGATCGACAGCACGACCGCATCGGAGTCCCGGCCGGCCTCACCAAGCCAGTCTCCGGCCTCGATGGTCCCACTGTCGAACCTTTCAAAGCCTGGGAGGTGGCACAAGAAGATGGGCCCAGCAGCTTGTTCTATACGGCTGAGGAGCATCCCACTCAGGAAGACGCAGACTGCAGCCTCCCTGAGGATCTAGCCGACCCGCGGGTTCCTGTTCAGGGCCTGGCATTTACCACTGATCGAACGGCCAGGATGTTTCAAAAGCAACACATCCCTCCCGATCAACCTCAAAAACGCAAGGAAGCTTTCCAGAAGATGTGGTATCCTGTAAATCTGGACAAAGAAATGAGACGTGTCTCTCAACATCCGGGTCTGGGCTTCACCCTGGAAGACTACTATTACAGTGGGCGGTACGAGGTGGATACCATCTCCACCTTCTATCCAACTGAAGACAGCCCTCTGGGGGCAACCTTTGATGAATACCCGGCGGAAGCCGAACATGCTGAATTGGCTCTATCCGGGAATCAACAAATGGAGACCTTGATCTCCTGCCGATGCTGGGAGCAGGTCCGTCCTGAAGGAGCGGCCTTTCAAGCCGAATTTGATACGGCTAGCAGCAGCGAAGCCGAAGATGCTCAAGAAGCAGAAGTCTCTCCCTCCGCAGGGGTCATGCTAATGACGACTTCAGCACCCTTTCTGCCAGTCAACAGAGCCTCGGTTTACTCCAATCAAGGGGAGCCGGCTACCAGAAAAGAAAAAGCCACTTCTGTGGAAGATACAACTGTCCCAGAAGGCGAGACTCCCTCAACTTCTGCCGCAAGTCCAATATGCTGTCCGAGTCCGGCGGCAAACAACTACCGGCCTGTCATGGCTGCAACCTCATCTACAAGCACTGAAGCTGTTCTCTCACCCTCAGGAGCTGCAACGGCAATGGATCTTCTAATAGAACAATCCACCCAGCCGCTAGCACAAGAGATCAAGAAACCTCAGGAAGCTCTGGCAGTGTCTGACGAGGAAGTAGAAGCGCTCGACCCTCAAGATGGTATTCCAGACTTCGTCGACCTCCAGCCAGCACCTCCGGAAATAGAAGACGGAGGCCAGGCCACAGTCGATGAACTAATAGAAGTCAACTTGGGAGATGAGGGGGACCCTAGGCCTACCTTCCTCAGTGCCCAACTATCCCCGGAAGAACGGGAGCTGTACATTCAACTACTACTAGAATACCGGGATTGCTTCGCCTGGACTTATAAAGAGATGCCAGGTCTAAGCCCTGCTGTCTCACAACATGAGCTGGCAATCAACCCTGAAGCCGAGCCGGTGAAGCAACCACCGCGGCGTATGAGGCCAGAGCTCATCACCCGAATCTGTGCTGAAGTTGACAAGCTCATTGATGTGGGATTTGTTGAAGAAAATCAGTACACCACATGGCTGGCGAATATCGTCCCCGTAAAAAAGAAGAATGGACAGATCCGGATTTGTGTCGACTTCCGAGATCTAAACAAAGCCTGCCCTAAAGATGACTTCCCGGTGCCAATAACCGAGGTCATGATCGATGCTACAACCGGCCATGAAGCCCTGTCATTCATGGATGGGTCGTCCGGCTACAATCAGATTTGGATTGCGGAGCACGACCGGGTCCATACCGCTTTCCGAACTCCCAAAGGCATTTATCATTACAAGAGAATGCCATTCGGACTGAAGAATGCTGGTGCAACCTATCAGCGCGCAATGACCAAAATCTTTGATGAATTGCTCTACCACAAGGTCGAGTGCTACATAGATGACCTGGTGGTCAAAACCAGAAGAAAAGAAGATCACCTGCAAGACCTCCGGATTGTTTTTCAGAGGCTGAGGCAGCATGAGCTAAAAATGAATCCTATGAAATGTGCGTTCGGAGTGTCGAGCGGAAAATTCTTGGGCTTTGTCGTCCGATATCGGGGGATCGAGATAGACCCCGCAAAGATCAAGGCGATTCAGGAGTTACCTCCACCAAGGAACATCTCCGAGCTGAGGTCACTACAAGGCCGCTTGGCTTACATCCGGCGTTTCATTTCCAATTTGTCAGGGCGATGCCAGCCTTTTCACAAGTTGATGATGAAAGATGTCCCCTTCTATTGGGATGAAGATTGCCAGACAGCCTTTGACAAGTTAAAAGACTATCTGAAGACTCCTCCAGTATTGGGCGCGCCGGTGAAAGGACGGCCGTTGATACTGTATATAGCAGCTACACACAATTCTCTGGGGGCAATGCTAGCCCAGAATAATGAAGAAGGGAAAGAACAAGCCCTCTATTACCTCAGTCGGAGACTGGTCAGAACTGAAGAGAAATATACTTATATTGAGAAGATCTGCCTGGCACTAATCTTCGCAGTCAAAAAGCTCCGGCACTATATGTTGTCGCATGAAATCAGCTTGGTGTCCAAGGAGGATCCCCTGAAATATATTATGTCCCAGCCGGCACTCAAAGGCCGCCTAGGCAAATGGGCGGTAATCCTCATGGAGTTTGATGTCTCCTACGTGCCGCGCAAAGCCATCAAAGGTCAAGCTATTGCGGACTTCTTTGCTGAACATCCGATACCCGGGGAAAGCCCGTGGGAACCGGAACTTCCCGAGGATGAGACCCTAGAAGCCGCCCAAGTACAGCCTTCCTCATGGCAGCTATACTTTGATGGCGCTTCCAGAATCGACACCTCTGCTACCGGGTCATCCAGGGTCAGAGCAGGGGCAGGCATAGTCTTGAAGTCCCCAGAAGGAGAAGTGGTGCATACATCCTGCTCCATAAACAAACAATGCACAAACAATGAAGCAGAATATGAAGCCCTGATAATCGGGTTGCAGATCGCTCTGTCCATGGGAATTCAGATGCTGGAAGCGTTCGGAGACTCCATGCTAGTTATAAAACAGCTGGAAGGAGAGTTCGAGGTGCGAAAGCAAGAGCTCCTCCCCTATCACCAGTTGGCAACTCGACTGATGTCAAAATTTTACTTCATCAGCATCAAGCACATCAATCGAGGCCGGAATGCTCAGGCAGACGCCCTCGCTAAGCTGGCCAGTTCATTGGCGGTCCCGCCAGACACAAGCCTGAATATAACAGTAATCAACCGCCGACAGGTCCCCAGCGTAACAGAGGTCCTTGCCGACGAACATGAGATGGAGGTAACAGTCATCGAAGGGGTTCAGCAGCCCGACTGGCGAGAGCATCTCCTACGCTGGTTTCAACACCAGCAACTTCCAAAAGAAAAGGAACAAAGAATGAAGCTCCTGAGGATCAAGGATTCTTACGAGATGAGAAGCGGGACCTTGTTCCGAATTATGGCAGATGCCCGAAGGAAAGTCCTACTCCGTTGCCTGTCTTCAGCAGAAGCGGGACAGGTGATGCAAGAAGTTCATGCAGGATCAGCTGGGGCACACCAGGCCGGTCCGAAAATGAAGATAGAGATAAAGAAATTGGGTTACTATTGGCCCACTATATTCAATGATTGCTGCAAGTTCGCCAAGGCTTGTCAGAAATGTCAAGAACATGCTAATGTGGCGAGGAGACCCCCAGTGCCACTACATCCCACTCTACCAAGTTGGCCGTTTGCTCAGTGGGGCACGGACGTGGTAGGGCCACTTCCAGCATCTTCATCAGGATGCAGATACATCTTAGCAGCTACAGATTATTTCTCCAGATGGGCGGAGGCAGTAGCACTAAGAGATGTGACCGGAGAACTAGTTGCAAGATTCTTCCGGCAGAATGTAATATTTCGGTTCGGGATCCCCAGCCGAATCATCTCTGATAACGGCAGCCATTTCAGGAACCAGAAGGTTTATCGGCTGGCCGACAAATACAAAATTGACTGGAGGACATCCTCCCCCTATAACCCTCAAGCCAATGGATTAGCAGAGGCCTTTAACAAGACCTTGTGCACACTATTGGCGAAGACTGTCAAGTCTAACAAAAAAGATTGGGAAGAAAGGATGTACGAAGCGCTTTGGGCCTATCGTACTGTCTACAAGACCCCAACCGGCTGCTCACCCTTCTCCCTTGTCTATGGGTCGGAAGCTGTAGTGCCGATTGAACTCGAAGTTCCTTCATTGCGAGTTGCCATCCAGCACGGATTAGTCAGTGGTGAGCAGACCAACGCAGAAAGAAGATTGGAAGAGCTCGCTGAGCTCGAAGGAAAACGCCTCCAGGCGCAACAAAACATCCAACTCTACCAAGCTCGCATGGCCCGTGCTTTTGACAAGTTAGTCAAGGGTCGAGAGTTCAAGAAAGGAGACCTGGTGATGGTCAAAAGAAGAGAAGTGATGGCCTCTAACCCCAAAGGGAAGCTGGTCGAAAACTGGGTCGGACCGTATATCATCCGCCGAGTGTATGAAGGGGGTGCCTACGTCCTTGTAGACCACAAAGGAGCCGTCCAGTTCTCTCCCCTCAACGGAAAACACATTAAGCTGTATCATGCGGCGCAACCAACACACCCCGAGTGATCGGCCGGAACATACCCTTTACTTGGTTAGCGGCATTCCGCCCTAATCGAGCTACCTTTTTCTCGGTTAGTGGCATTCCGCCCTAATCGAGCTACTTTTCCTTGGTTAGTGGCACTCCGCCCTAATCAAGCTACTTTTCCTTGGTTAGTGGCACTCCGCCCTAATCAAGCTACTTTTCCTTGGTTAGTAGCACTCCGCCCTAACCGAGCTACCCTTTCCTTGGTTAATAGCATTCCACCTTAACCGAGCTACTCTTCCTTGGTTTAGTGGCACTCCGCCCTAACCGAGCTACCCTTCTCCTTGGTTAGTGGCATTCCGCCCTAACCGAGCTACCCTTCCCCTTGGTTAGCGGCATTCCGCCCTAATCGAACTACTTTTCCTCGGTTAGCAGCATTCCGCCCTAATCGAACTACTTTTTATTGGTTAGCGGCATTCCGTCCTAATCGAGCTACTTCCCTTGGTTAGCGGCATCCCGCCCTAATCGAACTACCTTTCCTTGGTTAGCGGCATTCCGCCCTGATCGAACTACTTTTCCTTGGTTAGCGGCATTCCGCCCTAATCGAACTACTTTTCCTTGGTTAGCGGCATTCCGTCCTAATCGAGCTACTTCCCTTGGTTAGCGGCATCCCGCCCTAATCGAACTACCTTTCCTTGGTTAGCGGCATTCCGCCCTAATCGAACTACTTTTTCTTGGTTAGCGGTATTCCGTCCTAATCGAGCTACTTCCCTTGGTTAGCGGCATCCCGCCCTAATCGAACTACCTTTCCTTGGTTAGCGGCATTCGCCCTGATCGAACTACTTTTTCTTGGTTAGCGGCATTCCGTCCTAATCGAGCTACTTCCCTTGGTTAGCGGCATCCCGCCCTAATCGAACTACCTTTCCTTGGTTAGCGGCATTCCGCCCTGATCGAACTACTTTTCCTTGGTTAGCGACATTCCGCCCTAATCGAACTACTTTTCCTTGGTTAGCGGCATTCCGCCCTAATCGATCTACTTTTCCTTGGTTAGCGGCATTCCGTCCTAATCGAGCTACTTCCCTTGGTTAGCGGCATCCCGCCCTAATCGAACTACCTTTCCTTGGTTAGCGGCATTCCGCCCTAATCGAACTACTTTTCCTTGGTTAGCGGCATTCCGCCCTAATCGAGCTACTTCCCTTGGTATAGCGGCATCCCGCCCTAATCGAACTACTTTTCCTTGGTTAGCGGCATTCCGCCCTAATCGAGCTACTTTCCCTGGATTAGGCGGTTTTCCACCCTAATCAAGCTACTTCTACTTGGTTAGTGGCATCTCGCCCTGAACAAGCTACCCTCTTTCGGATCGCATTCCAAATAAAAAAAAGAGAAAAAAAAAGGGGGGTTAAAAATAGAGATACCCCGCCAGACTTGTTCCTATAGCAGAACAAGTGCAAAAATGGCTATAACCCGGCTGTGGCGAAAACCCGAAAGGGCGTCGTAGGCAAAATTGGGTACCCCGCCGCGTGAAAACCTGAAAGGGCGCGCGGGCAAAAGCAAGAGGGGGCTGGCTTCGGCGAAAACCTAAAAGGGCGCTTGAGTCGGTAAAGTGGTAATTTCCCAAAGGCCTCTCCTATTCTCCACCCAATAAAACTCCGAAGGGGACAATCATCAAAGTCCCACCGGGAATACTTTAAAAAACCCTTTTTGACCCTCGTCATCATCGACGAGATCGGTCGATCTTTGTCCATGACTTGGACCTTACGTCCTTGTTAATAACCTCATCTTTGCTTCGGCATGTAACCCATGTCGATGAACAAACCCTTTTTCGACCCTCGTCATCATCAGCGAGATCGGTCGATCTCTACCCCCAACATTGGACCTTACGTCCCTGTTGACAACCCCATCCTTGTTTCGGCAGTGACATATGCCGACGAACAAATCCTCTTCGACCCTCGTCATCATCGGCGAAATCGGTCGATCTCTACCCTCAACTTGGACCTTACGTCCCTGTTGACAACCCCATTCTTGTTTCGGCAGTGACATATGCCGACGTATAAACCCTCTTCGACTCTCGCCATCATCGGCAAGATCGGTCGATCTCTACTCTTGAACTTGGATCCTACATCCTTGTTAATAAACCACTTCCTTGCTTCGACATTTAACCAGTGTCGACGAAATAAACTTAAGACCAACCCTTGTCCTCATCGACAAGGACGGTCGGCGTTCCCGCGGTCCAGTTCTTCTGAATCTCGAATTCAAAAACAAAGAAAAAAAAAGGGAAAAGAAATTGGGGTTAAAAATAGAGATACCCCGCCAGACTTGCTCCCACATCGGGTCAAGTGCAAAAATGGCTATAACCCGGCTGTGGTGAAAACCCGAAAGGGCGTTGCAGGCAAAATCGGGTACCCCGCCGCGTGAAAACCGGAAAGGGCGCGTGGGCAAAAGCAAGAGGGGGCTGGCTTCGACGAAAACCCGAAAGGGCACTTAGGTCAGTAATGTGAATAAAAATGAATGCTGAATAGTGATGATTCATTCTCTGTCCGGAAGACCCCTTTCGAGGTCGTGGCGGAGTCTTCATCCGATATCCCGGCAATATACATCTATTGTCATACCCCTTTCGACCCTTGTCACCATCGGCAAGATCGGTCGTTACCTATCGGGTTTTGTCACCATCGGCAAGACCGTCTACCCCTTTCGACCCATTGTCACCATCGGCAAGATCGGTCGCTACCTATCCGGTTTTTGTCATCATCGGCAAGACCGTCTACCCCTTTCGACCCTTGTCACCATCGGCAAGATCGGTCGTTACCTATCCGGTTTTTGTCACTATCGGCAAGACCGTCTACCCCTTTCGACCCTTGTCACCATCGGCAAGATCGGTCGCTACCTATCCGGTTTTTGTCATCATCGGCAAGGCCATCTACCTTTTCGACCCTTGTCACCATCGGCAAGATCGGTCGCTACCCTATCCGATTTTTGTCACTATCGGAAAGACCGTCTACCCCTTTCGACCCTTGTCACCATCGGCAGGATCGGTCGCTACCCTATCCGGTTTCTGTCATCATCGGCAATACCGTCTACCCCTTTCGACCCTTGTCACCATCGGCAAGATCGGTCACTACCTATCCGGTTCTTGTCACCATCGGCAAGACCGTCTACCCCTTTCGACCCTTGTCACCATCGGCAAGATCGGTCACTACCTATCCGGTTCTTGTCACCATCGGCAAGACCGTCTACCCCTTTCGACCCTTGTCACCATCGACAAGATCGGTCGCTACCCATCCGGTTTTTGCCATCATCGGCAATACCGTCTACCCCTTTCGACCCTTGTCACCATCGGCAAGATCGGTCACTACCTATCCAGTTCTTGTCACCATCGGCAAGACCATCTACCCCTTTCGACCCTTGTCACCATCGACAAGATCGGTCGCTACCCATCCGATTTTTGCCATCATCGGCAATACCGTCTACCTTTTCGACCCTTGTCACCATCGGCAAGATCGGTCGCTACCTATCCGGTTCTTGTCACCATCGGCAAGACCGTCTACCCCTTTTCGACCCTTGTCACCATCGACAAGATCGGTTGACTACTCTCTAACCTGGGCCCTCCGCCCTCGCTGACCAACAAAACATCATGGCATCAACATTTGACCCGTGTCAAGGGTCATAACACACCTCTCATCACCAGCGGCAAGATTCGCTAGGTGCATCTGCCTACGCTACCTATGTCGAACATTGGCAAAGTCCCCGTTCGGGAACGGCTACATCGCGGTGGAGCGAACACCTCACCCCTTCCTTGAAGGCGTGAGCGCTCTCCTGCGCCATCAGCAAGTATCCCTAGGTTCGGGTGACCATCCAGAATAAAGAAAAGAAAGAAGGAAAAGAAGTCGCGATTGATGGCGACGAAAAGAAATATTTCCATTTAATGAGAATGGGTGGAACACATTTTTTTTGCCCGGGGCATCCCCGGGGGTACATGAGCTCCGAAGACAAAAAGGAGCATTACAAAAAAAAAGAAAGAAAAAAAAAGGGCAAGGTCACGGCAGAGGGCGCCGGAAGATATCTGCCAAGTCTAAAAGGCCCAGCGAAGGATATCGTGTCAACTCTTGCAAACGGGTCTCGGTGGCTGTCAGCTGGGATAACCTCTCGTCTAGTGAGGCAAGTTGTCCTTCAGCCAGGTCAGCCTCTTCCGTTGTCTGGATCTCTAGGCGCTCGCCCTCTTGCAGCTCGGCTTCGACCTTAGCAAGTTCCGAGCGCAACTCGTCCAACCGTGCCGCGAGGAGCATCCGACGTTCCGAGATATTGCTGGCAACATTTCTCAGCTGCCCCACGGTCGTCCTCAATGAACTAACGGCGGTGCGGCAATCTGCCTTCTCCAGCTTCGCGGCAGTCAGCTGATCAGAAACCTCTCGATTGAGGAACTCCCGCCTGTTGGCATGTTTTAACAACATCACAACCCGCGGGGTCCAATCATCCATTGGACAGCCAAATGCTAAAAGCGATCGGGAGAGATGATCTATCAAGCTTCTCAGCTGCAGATAAGTCAGGTTCGGAGAAGCTAGCATGGCCCGCTGGAGGTTATCCAGAGACTGCCACACCATGTCTCCAGAAAATTGTAGACCCAGTGGCGAAGTCTCGGGGAGCTGAAAGTCTACCCTGCTATCTACCTCGGCCCAGATATCGTCGGCTACCCCGAGGGACGTCGACGGCATAGTCTGTACGACGCCCACATCCGGCCCGACTATTGCGGCTACATCAACTGAAGGAACCTCCACGATGGCAACTTCCTTGCCCGCCCGTTGCGGTGAGGCTACAACAACCGTGTCGGCGACGGAAGGCGCTGGCTCTTCCTGAGCAGTCTCACCGGTCGCTGAGGCAGGAGAGCCCTCTATGATCGACAGAGCTTTAATGATATCGGCCTCGCCCGCAATAATTTCCCCTGCCTCTATTTCCGGGGGATCACTCGGCTTCAGCAATGACTCGTCACCAGCAACCAGGGCTTGAGCCCCTGCAACCTCGGGCGGGCCGCTGACCTCGGCAGTCGCACCTGGTTCCTCCGAGGCCGCTGCAGCAGCATAGGTCCGTGGAAGCCGCAGGGCAATAGGCCTCACAACTGGTGGGAAGGCCGACTGACCCATATCCACATCTGGAAGGGGTATGCGGATCATTATAGCCGGCGGTACCACCTCAGCCTGCATTCCATATATGTACATCAGCCGGCTGGCTTGAAAATTAAAAGAAGTGCTGCAAGTGGGAATCGGAATACTTCCTACCTCAACCGGCACTATATTTAGGCCTCCCAAAGTGGCCTCTGAAGATTCTGGCCCTTCTCCTGTAGCCGGGTATGATGGCCCGTGCTCGGCTCCCAATAGCCTCGGAGGGCTAAACGTTGGCAGGTCGCTCTCATAAGCTGATGAAGCCCCGGCGTCCTCAGCCTCGGTGTCCGCCATCGGGAACCCCTCATCATCGCCGGAGCCGCCGCCGTAATCAACCTGTTCAGAAGAGGATGACTCTTCTGCTTGTCCTCTGATCTCCAGGACCTGAGCATGAACCGGGCCGCTGAGAGGAGGCCCTCTATCCAGAACCTCCTCGGCGATCGCCATCTCGGGAACATCTATCGGCGAAGTATCCAGGGGCTGGTCCCTTGGAAGCCCTTGCTCTCCGATGACAACCCCTGCCGAGGCACCAACCTCAGGGAGCAGTGTGGGCCGAATGTCGACTGGAGTCAAAGGACAATAAACAATCAGGACTTGACTGAAATTACAACATGCCACTGAGCTCTACGGGCAAGCTGCAAATTACCTTCTGTTTCTCGATGGGGTGTCGGTGAAGGCAAGTCGCCCTCAACAGAGGTCAAGGGGACTTCCCTCTCTCTCTCTCCAGCGGCAGCTCCGGTTGCCGCCTCCAACCCGACAACGGCAGGGATAGTGCCGGCAGCTACTGAAAAGAAAGATGGTCAGCCCAGGCAGCCGAAACAAGCAAATAAGCCATGCAAGAATAAGAAGTCACCTTCGCCTTCAGGCCCTTGTGTCCGGGCGGCCTCAAATTCAGAAAATGACGGAACTCGAGGAAGGGGAACCGTAGACTCCTCTTCAGCAGCCTTCCTCCGACGTGCCCGAGTAGCACGGGATTCTGCCCTCTTGGCTTTCTTAGCCCTGCTGATGGCCTCCCTGACCTGAGACCTGGTCCGCTTTCGTGAGTCCCCAGGGGGTAATGGCGTCGTGGTGGGAGCCGGCTCTGGAATGTTAAAATATGAAGGCTTCTGCGCCTTAGATATCAGCTCCCTACAGTGTCGAGTCGCTCCCGCAGAAAGACGGGCTGCGAAAACACATGAGTAAGAAGATGCACACTGAATATAGGGGAAGCAGCTCCAGGGCTGAAGAAGAAAACAGGCATTACCTGGCATCCCCGTATATCGAGGACTGAGTGGCCAGTAAAGCAATACTGGCGCCTTGTCCCGGGAAGCCGCCTCGCGGATCAGCCAGCATACATCACCAATTGTTTCACTTTTCTCCGTCAGTTGGGCCAAATCTTCATGGCCGCAGGAGGACAAGTGATGATATAAGCTCAAGTGGTCGAATCCCCAGCCGTCGACATACTTGAAGGATATTTGAAGCTGATGGTTCCGAATGGCTTCTAACGGACTGTCAACTGAAAGCCCATGAGAATGAAGTAGGGCGAATATCCAGGGGGTGGTGGTGTACAAGTCAGCCCGCCTGTTTTCCCTCCCGATGAAGGTCCGATAAGGATGAAAATGGTCGACTTCCGGGCGCCAGCTCGCCATACTAGGAAGGGGTTCTTCCACCGGAAGGGGGATCGTCTGGAGAGCAACCCTCTCACTACTAACCCGGCACAGCCCCCAGAGAGTCTTAATATAATCATCCCTCTGGATCTCTGGCATCTTCGGGTCGGCTCGGGACGACTTGCCCTTCGCAGCTTTCCTGGCTTCTACATATGCCGCCACCTCAGTATTGGACCAAGATTTCAGCCTCTTCAAGTAGGCTGGATCAACATCCAGAATGGGCTCCCGCTGGGAGTCTAAAAAATGGCGTTCGGCAGCATGCCAGCAATCCTTCCGGAAATTCGATAAAAGCCCGTTCGTGCATTCCACCACTTGATGAAGTCTGGAGTCACTCGGGGCAGGTGAGCCGGGGTTGGCACCCTGAATGATACATCCTCTCGGCGATGGAAGTAGTCCCACCATCCACAGGCTTCATCAGTAGCCGTCTGACCAGCCCGGTGTCTATTCGGCAGATTGAACCGGGCTGAAGAAGAAGGAATTTGCTGGTCATACCCAAAATTCCGGCTGAAACGGAAAGGATAATACGGCTCCAGCCACAGCAAGCCGGTTTTCCTGAAGACTAGAACACTGGGGCGAATAGACAACGCCCATTCCACCAGTTCCGGCTCCAAGATTGGCCTTGTGCTCTTCGACCCGGTCAGCTGATGAATAAATTCCTCTGTCTCAAATAATCGCATTGCCGCATCCTGTTGACAAGAGGGCTGGAGCTGGCAGCCAAACTCCAGAAATGCAGAACGCCAGGGGAATCTGTTGGAACTGTCGTCAACTTCCCCCGAATTGCGAAAAGCTGGTCCGCCAGTGAAGACGGTTCAGCACTGGCAAATTCGATCATCCGCGGCAAAGGACGATCTGACTGCATTGACCGGGGAGCTGCTTCCGAAAATAGGGTGCAGACCCAGGCATTAAAAAAGTGGAGGGGACCAACTGTCCGTGAATTCCTGGGGATGCGCGACTTGTGCAAATCCCCCAACATTTTGTATATAAGGCATAAAGCCACAGGGCACAGGGATAGCTTCGTCCCCCAAGCCATCAAACAGGCAGGGTAAATCGCCTCCGGCCTGATCACCGTCTCATCTCCTTGGGGAAGGGCGAATGAACAAAGCCAATATGTCAAGTACGCAGCACAGTGTGTAACTGCGTCAACTCCCGTGGGATTCGGGCCGGCCTGCCGCCCTCTCCCTGAGACAGCAGGATATGTTGCTTGGCGCCGAGCCCTCTTCTTCCGCGCCACCGCTGTCGGAACCACTGTGGGGAAGTCCTCATAGTGCTGTTCCCCACCAAAGAAATATTGAAGCCACGTGCCCATCCGCACGCGCCTCTTCTCACCAGGCTTTCGCGCTTCCCGCGAGTCAAGTGTCAGGCGCAGCAGGGTGCGATACGCCTTCATCAGATAACGATAGGCGAAGCCCGTGAAGTAGTTGCCTTCACCATCTGTCTGGTCCTTCAGCCAGTCTGCGAAGCAAACTTCTTCATACGGCTCTCCATCTATCGGCAGGCCGCTCAGCTGAGAAAGGCTCCATAAATCCAATGAAGTTTCACCTTCTGCAGTGTAGAAAGTATTGTACTCTGGGCAGAAGACTTCAATCATCCCGCAACATAGGCCTCGGGAGATCGGGTATCTATACCGGGAAGCGTATACGCTCTGATAAATTCCGGCGTGCACCAAGATGGGGGCGTATTGCCGCAGCACGAAGTCTGTAAATTCAACCGCTCCCGGTCTGAAGGCGTGAGCATCGGTGGCTTTGAGCTCTCCAAACCACCCCACTGAAATTTGATGTTTGAACCGGACCGCCAAGCAGTCCAAAAGAAAAGGCTCGTCCCGGTATCCCCAATGGAGCGGTGCGAGGAACAGACCATATATGGGCTTCTCCCTATCAACGCGGCCGGCGGTTTCATTCCAGCGAGCTGGTGTGTATTGCGGCGCTCTCGTCAGCATCCCGGCCTCGGGGGATAATTCCTGTACTCCGAGCACGACCCCCCATTTCCTGGGTTCCCCGGGGATGTACATGGGCATACCATAGGTGACTGACTCAGTCAGGCTGTCCCGCTCCGCCAGTAGCGCTCCTTCAGCTCTGCGGACCAGAATTAAATCACGCTTCCCACCAAGGTTGAAGCGCTCGAGGAACGCCATCAGGTGCTTGTCTTTGGGGTGGTCCCGTCTGATGTCGTCCCCTCGGTCATACCTGAATTGGTTGCCGTCGAGGATCAACAAATGGCCGGTGTCGACGGTGTCGGTTTCTGAGTCCGAAGACTCAGCCACCACGGCTACACGTCGGAGCCCCCGATCAAGGGAATGGACGTTCCCCCATGTCACGGCGACCCGAGATACGGAGGAAGAAGAGCCGGAAGCCATGTTATCTGCAAAACAGCACCCGGAAAAGAACAAACGAGAGTCAGAAATTAGTGGATCAAAACAATATTTCTGACAAAATTTCGGCAGCATCTCCTCAGCTCGAGGGTTTGCCAAAAAGAAAGCGGAAGCCGTCCACAAAGGGAGCGGCCCCTAAAAGCAGCCATAGGCATTAAGCCAGGGCCAAATGGAACACCCGAGGGATCTAGCTCCGAGGACAAGTCCTACGAGAAGCCTCCCGGGGCCCGAAGAATGGGTTCAAAACCCAAAGAACAGCAACACTCAACTCACCCACTCACAGGCGAAACCGCCCGAGCCCAAGAGCTACTCGGCGCCGAGGGAAGAGGAGAAAGCGAAATGAAGAGAGAGAAAAATCTGTTGCAAATGAGCAGTGAAGAAGAAAAAACAAAGAAGAAAGCCTTATATAGGCCCCCCCTCATTTTGTTAAAACGGCGCGCCCCGGAGCGCGCCGTTTTAAGCAAATGGCGCGCCGGGGAGGGCGCGCCGTTTTAACCCCTGAAAGGGCCAGGGCGCGCCGGGAAGGCGGCGCCGTTTTAACCCCGAAGGCCCAGGGCGCGCCGTAAAGGCCGCGCCGTTTTAACTCTCGAAGCAAAGGCCGCGCCATTTTAAGCAACGCCGTCAGGCTTCCTACCTCGCCGGATCGACATCCGACGTCAGAATTAAGTGCTGGTCGAGCCTCCGTCAGCCAAACGAAGCTCATCCGCAGGCCTTGCCGCATTCCTGCCTCACTTGCACCGCCTACGTCTGGGGGGCATTTGTTGGCACTCAAAACATGATCCTTTGGCAACCAAGCCGCAAAGATGAATGATACGGCCCACTGAAGCACGGAAGCCGATAAAGATCAACTTATCAAGGGGACCCCTCAAGCTGACAAAGCCCCGAGCCACCTTGAAGGGAACGTCGGGGACTTTACCTCAGGAGAGCCGAAGTGAACCCGCAACCAACCGGCAGCGCGATCAAGCCTGCCCAATGATCCGGCATCGACCTCGTCATGCCGCTACCCCACATCCGTCGCCCGACCAAGGACGACGGTCTACCCAATGACTCTCCTAAGGAGGAAGAATGTCCTCGGCCATCCGAAACAAGGGGGCCAAAGGTTCTGTCAGCAGAAGACCCCGATTACCCGGCACGGGTTCGGCTTCTCGCCATAGTGGGCCCGTTAGTGGCCGATTGATCACCAATTCAAGGTGGAATTGTCCAGGATGTAACGTCATCCTGTAAGGAAGCTTCGAGCACGAGTCCGTCTCAGCCAGAAGCACAAATCACAGTGCCGAAGACTGTGTCAGTAGGACACCCGTGTGCTCGGACCGGACACACACGAAGTCTTGTTTAAGGCCATTCGTCCTATCAAGAGCTTCGTGAACACCCCATCAAGGCCCTTCGATGGCCAGGGCGAGGGGAACAGTCGACGGGAGCTTCCGGAATCATCTCCGGGCCTACCGGACTGACACGCCAAGTGAATAGGTTAAAACGGCGCCGTCAAACCGGCGCGCAAAGAACAAAAGGGGGTGTTCCCCGGCGCCGTCAATCCGGCGCGCAAAAGCCAGATGGGGCCCTTCCCCGGCGCCGTCAACCCGGCGCGCAAAAGCCAAATGGGGCCTCTCCCCGGCGCCGTCAACCCGGCGCGCCTCTTCCTGGGGCGCCGTTTTAACCCCAAGGCTATATATAGCCTGTCGACAGAAGAGATCAAGATATAGAAGATCAAGGGGGACCCGATCAAGAGAGGAAGCGGAATCAAAAAGAAAGAAAAGGGAAATAGAAAGAAAGGGGGGAGGTCCAGGGGTGCTTCTTTTCTGAAGGAGTTCCCGGCTGAAGTCCCTCGGCGGCCGCCACCCTCTTCCGCTCGAGCTCCCCGGTGTCGGAGAGGACGATCGACTGCTTCCCTGCCTTCTAGGTGGGTCGTCGTCGTGTTCCTCGTCGAATCTCCCCGCTTCTGTTTTGCTGTATTCGCCCCAGGGCTGCAATGTAAATGAAGAAAAGGGGGAGGGGCGATGATACGAGCCTTTCCTCCCCCTTTTTCCTCATCTTTCCTTCTGCCTTTTTTTTTATTCCGTCTGTAATCGTTTCTTCGATTAATGGAAACGGCGGCCGATCGACAACGACGGCGCCGGAATCTACGTGCTCTGCATACACATAACTGTGTCTTCCATGGGATGAATAAAGAGTTGCTCTGATTGATGTTGTATCTCTTCCTCCCGCTCTCCAATCCTCCTTCGAGCGTGCATTTAATGATGTCTCCAACATATGTATATACTCTCGTATAACCGATTTCTCCGACATTGGTTATGCCTTCGGGCTACATGAATCATTCATCCCCCTCCCCGGGGTTCTCTTCCTTTCGAGTTTGATGCAACGGCTGGACTCAGCATTGAATATTTTATGGGCTTTGCGAGCAGAGATGTACTTGTGTGCATATCTCTGTCTGGTCTCCGCCTAGGGAATAAGGTTCTTCACCGTCCCCTTTATGCTCTGTTTCATAGACCAGGGGGATGGGAAGAATCCTTGGATGGCTTCCAGTCGTTCGACGGTGAGCCCCATGTGGGTTTGTTCTCGAATGTCATATATACGTATATGTATATCGGTACCCCGGGCTATGCGCCGGCTACATATTCTGCTGGTGATTGACTTGCTCGATCCGTGGGGCTCCATCATTTCAATGTATTTCTAGGCAATTAGCTTGTCTGTCTGGCATCGTCAAGCGAAGTTTCATACTGCTTCCTGTTATGTCATTTGTACTTTGATGGGAGTATGCTATGTAGCATCACTCCAGCATCCGGGGAGGGGGGACATTCCCCAAATCCTGTTTTCACCAATCATTCGGTTGACAGAGGGATCGTCTCTCGATGACAAATCTCCCTGTGGACCACTGGGTGTACAATAATGGGGCTAAGCCCTACAGTTCAGAATCTGCAGTCCTTAACGGACTCGACAGTGACCGTGGGTGGTGTTCCCCTCGTAGGCTAGCCCTCGGGGATTCCTTCCCTGTATGGTCGTCCCGATTCGAGTGTTGTGGTGACTCGGGTCGCGTGCCCCTCGTAGGCTAGCCCTCGGGGTTTTCGCTCCCATATCGAGTCGCCTCACTCACTCACCGTTACCCACGGACTCGGTGCCCCTAGCAGGCTAGCCCTCGGGGTTTTCCTATCCGTTTGGGTCTGCCGGCCGCCGTTGTGCCACCCGGCTTTTAGGGGTTTACTCCGCCACGTGAGTACTCCCTGCGTCTCCCCGACCATCCTTTGAGATGGGGAGATGCTGCCGAAATTTCGGCTCGAACGAGTTAAACTCGGAACAATCGCCTCACGCGAGCCCGTGACTCGGCCTTTAAATGACTCGGCACCGATTCTATGAATAATCAACTTAATAAATTCTCAAAACCATCCAAAACCTCTTAATAAATCTATGAATAAACCAACGAGGCTCCTGTTTCCATGAAGTCGGGTTAATTCGGCGCGTTCATGCGCGATCACGCCTTAAAACGGCGCGCCCTTCCCGGCGCGGTCTTCCCGGCGCGGCCTTCCCGGCGCGACCTTTCCGGCTCGGCCTTCCCGGCGCGCCCCGGCTTCCCGCGCCGTTTTAACAGCCTGCCCTTTTACCTACGGTTCTGGCGCCGTTTTAAACCTTTTACCCACGTTTCAGAGCGCCGTTTCAAGTGTTTTAGCCCCTGTCTTCGCGAGCACTGCACCAGTTTCGTTCCGAATCGTGTCGTCGCATCATTATAATCCCTTTCCCACTCATGGGATGATTTCTTATGCTAATCATAGAAGGGTGCAAGTTCCTCAACCAATAAACTGAACAAAATTAGCATGTTCAAGCTTGAATCAAGGCGCCTCAAATCCTTCCGTTACGCCTTGGTCTACGCACTCATATCGCATTAGCGCATGCCCGAATGTGTGCATCCTTGGTATATCAAACAACATTGCCAGAAGGTCAGGTTACGCCTGATTAGAGGCTTTGTTACGCGTGAAGGTGGCCTTCGAGCCTAAGTCCTCCGCCGTGTACCAGGGTCCACCCTAATAAATCGTGTGTAGTCAGTCGTATCATCCTGCATGACCGCTTGCCTGCTCTGTACCCTTTATCCCGGCTTCGACAGCCCGATATCTCGGCAATTAATCAAAGGTGTTCCCTCCTCGTGGGGGATGTAATTAACGCCATAACCTTTATGGTATGGCGGACTACTGGTCCCGACCGAACCTTACATTCGCCCGACACGGGTCAGAATGAGCGCACAATAAAATCGTCACTCATGTGACTGGCACGCCCGCGTCGTTAATTGATCATTTGACTACCAGTTAGTCAGTTGGTCGATCGGCCCGCGAAGGAAAGAAAAAAAGGTCACGAACACCAACATATTCGCCTTGGTCTCTCTCACTTGTGATGTCCCTTTGTAGATAACCTCCAGTGTGTCCCATATCTCCTTGACGATTTTGCACGATGAAACTCTGGAGAATTCCGTGGGATGAAGTGCGCACTGAAAAGAGTTGACGGCACTCCAGTTCAAAGTAGACTTTCTAAATTCTTCTCTCATCCAAACCTCTTCATTCTCGTGCAATTCGAATGGTCCCTTGCTCACTACCCTCCAGATCTCGTAGTCTTTCGCCCTCAGAAAGACCTGCATTCTGTTCTTCCAGTAGGCGTAGTTAGAGCCGTCGAAGTACGGAGGCTTGGAGGTTGAATGTCCTTCCACTGTCATTCCCTTAGCGTTCATGGCCGTTCCTCTTTAGGATGTTAGTCCCCGAAAAAGTGTTAGGCTCTGATACCAACTGATGAGAGTCTATGAACGATCTAGAGGGGGGTGAATAGATCAGTCACCCAATAAAATTGACTGTAGTAGTTTCAAGTGCGGAAATAAAACAAACTACTGCTGGACGACAGAAAGATAAGCGAAAGTGGTCACAGAAAGCCAACTCTAGCAGATCTGAACTTAAACGATCCTAAACATGCATCTACTACGGATGGAAGAGATAACCAAGAGGTGTTGTGACTCCTTTGTATTGATGATGTTGACAATTGCTTTATTTCTTTGGCAACACCTTGTTTTGATTGATTGGCAACTGTTTATGTTTTGATGAAATTGTTTTATCAGATTGTCTGTGTGTTCTATGCATTTTCACAAGTCTACACACTGCACACACACAAGTCTTCACACTCAGCATAGTCTATACATCATGTTGTATTTGTGCATCGTTGAGAATGTAAGTCTATACATCCATGCATCATCACTCTCAGCATAGTCTGGACAGAAGTGGGTCGACCCCCTTCTTAGATGCGTCGACTCACCCAGAACACAAGTTATACACTGTCTGTCTCACTTAGCGTCTTATGCATTGGGCAAAGTCCATACACTGCAGCTCACATAACTAGCAAGTCTATACATTGCTTTGTGGTGTCTGTGCTCAAAGTCTATATAGTGCTTGCACTGTCATTCAAAGTCCATACATTGGACTGTAGCATGCATAAGCTAAGTCCATACATTAGTAAAGTCTGTACAGCGTCATGCATCATTCATTCAAAGTCCATACACTGCACTGTAGCTTGCTCGAGGTGAAGTCTGTACATCCATTAGTGAACGTTGAAGTCTATACATTGGGATCTTTACCTACGTTCAGTTCTGCAAGTCTGTACATTGGTCTTTCACATAAAGTCTATACATCCTAGAACTGTGCAAGTCTGTACATCGCTGCTTTGTCAAAGTCTGTACATCGTAGCTGAGTTGAAGTCTGTACAGCCATTCCCATGCCAAAGTCTATACATTGTGATCTTTCAAGTCTGTATAGACTTTGCTTCGCTCAAGTCTGTACATCGTCCAGTTGTCTTTGGCAAGTCTACACATCGTGAAGTCTATACATTCAACTGCTTTGCTTTGCTCAAGTCTGTACAGTCTTTCTCTTGGCAAGTCTGTACATCGCTCATGATGTCTGAACAACGAGCAAGTATGTACATCGGACTAGTCTGCATCGGCTAAGTCCATACATCGTCCAGTGCATTGCATGCATCATTCATGAAGTCTATACATCGAGCTGAAGGCTGGCTAAGTCTATACATCATCTGTCTTCTTAGAGTCTCATGCATAACATGAAGTCTGTACATCGCACAACATTCAAGTCTGTACATTGTGCATCATTTGAGTTGAAGTCTGTACATCGTGCATCTAGTGTTTCAAGTCTATACATTGTTGCACGTTGTGTCTGTCAAAGTCTACACATTGCTTCTTCATGCATTGAAGTCTGCACATTGCTGCACGCTCATCAAGTCCATACACTGGCAAGCCTTTCCATTGCCTAAGTCTATACATTGGCTGTTGAATGTTCTTCAAAGTCCACACATCTATTGTCAGCATGTCTATGTATTCGTATTCAATGTACACACTTCACTGCATTGCACATTGCATCTCGAAGTCTGTACATCACTGATTGCATGCATTGGGTTAGCGTCTCATTCAGCGTCTTAACAAAGTCTAGACATCGGTTGGGTTCATTCACTAAGTCTGTACACGCTTCAGTCTCGCATACACGAAGTCTGTACACGCCTTACAATGCCACAGTCCTGCATGCGTGAAGTATGTACAAGGCCAAAGCACTGCATATATGTAGTCTGTACATGGGATTGTTCTGCATTCACCAAGTCTATACAATGCCATAGCCACGCATTCATAAAGTCTGAACATTGCATTGCATTCGCATTCACAGAGTCTATACAGTGCAGAGTCTATGCAATGTATTACATCCTACAAAGTCTGTACAGGGTTTATACTTAAACTGATAATTCTAATTCGACTGTCTGACAGGGATTCTTTACTGAGATTGATGACTTGGCTCGTGATCCGAGAAGGACGAGGTGCTATGATGGTGACACGTGGAAGCAGCCCATCCAGGATGCTGCCATGTGGATGAAATGTCCTCGGATCTGGCGAATTCTTTGGGCGGGAAATATGGAAGCCACACGCCCTTATCCAATCTGCTGCTGGTATAAAAGAGAGTCTTCTTCTTCGGATGAAGGCAGATCGAATAGTGGCAAAGTATATACAGAGAGAGTAAAAGTCTGAAGCAGTAGAGAGCCACCGATCCACAGAGAGAAGAAAAATAGAGAAGAAGAAAAAGAGAGAAGAGAAGATTGAGAGAGATGTGTTGAGAGAGTGAGATTGAGAGAGTTTTGTTTGAGAGCTTTTCTGATTGTTACTCAGACTCTTGGTTCAGATACCAGAGCTAAGCTTTGCTCATTCTGAGCTACATTCCCAGTTGGGTTTTCTATTTTCATTTGCTTCTGTCTTTTATTTCTGAAATTGTTTCTTCAAGTTGTGAGTCAGCTGTTAGCAGAGGTGCTGCCTCTGGATGGGTAAGCTGTAAACCCCAGCGGTTGCAGTGGAGGTCTCTACTGGACAGGTGAAGCTGTAATCCTCAGCAGGCGAGACTTGTCTCGGACAGCAAGCTGTGTTGATCAGCGGTTTGTAGGCCAAGCTGTAGTGCCCAGCAGACGCAGGCTGTACTGCTCAACAGTAAGCCATACTCGGTTGAGTGTGGGGTGGATGTAGGTCTCTGACCGAACCACCTAAAAATCTTGGGTGTCTTGTATTTGTGAGATTGCTTGTGATCTGCTGTGTGGTTGCTTATGTCGACACTCTTCATAGTGTTCTTTCTATCATTCAACCGTTGTTCGTTTTAAATTCCGCTTTATAGTTCAACTGCGTTTTAAATTAGGCAATAGATCTATTCACCCCCCTCTAGATCCACACTTCATGGAGATAGACTGCGTCCATCTAACATAACAAGATGTACAACAATTCGCAAGACAAACGCACAGTAGACAGGAAATTTTTAAGGTGGTTCGATCTCAAACCCGAGATCTATGTCCACCCCACACTCCAAATCGGAATGTGGCTTCAACCGCTGATACACAGCTTCGCTGATCCACAGCTTCGGGGTCACAACCCTACAGACAGTTGGGCATTACAGCTTATGCCGTCCAGAGGAATCCTCCTATGCACACCGCTGGGGACTTACAGCTTCACCCATCTAAAGGAATCCTCCTCTGCCCGCTGAGCATCACAGCTTGCTCTGCTGACACACAGCTTGAAAATAAGGTTTCAGAAAGCAAGATAGAAACAAACGAAAAATAAGAAATCCCCAGAGGGAATGTAGCTCACAATGAGCAATCTCAGTTCTGGTATCTGAACTGAGAGACTGATGAACAAACATTCAAAGTAAATCTCTCAGACTCCTCTCTCTCAACTCTCTCCTTCTCTTCTTCTCTCTTTCTTCTCTTTCTCTTCTCTCTTGATCGTGCAGGCTCTCTCTACTTCTACACTTCTGAAGTATATTCACAATCACCACACTTCTTGATCCCTCCTCTCCAGTTGGAGAAACCTTCCTTTTATAGCAGCAGTAGATAGGTGGGCATGTGTCTTCCTCGAATTCCCGCCCTAGCGCATTAACCACGTGGCAACATTTCAGCCTACTGCAATACACGTGTCACGATCTTGTCACTTCCTCCATTCTTGGATCATGTGCCCTTCTTAAGCTCCTTGAGCAGATATTATGTCAGGTCAGACTAGTTACCAACTTGAATTGATCTGAAAGAGAAGGGAAAAGGATGCACTGAGTTAGTTCAAAATTTGATCTAAGCCTGTACATACTTGATGCACATAATGCAGTGTGCATATAGGAAAGTATGTACAATGAGGATGATTGCACGGACATGCCATCGAGACATGTACAGACTTGATGCATATAATGTAGTATGCATATAAGAAAGTATGTACAATGAAGATGAATGCACGGACATGCCACCAGAGAATATACAGACCTTGTGTGCATTAAGCAAAAGATGCATCGACTTGCTACTGAAGAATGTGCAGACTTTGATTTCATGGAGTAAAGGATGCATCGACTTGCTTCTGAAGAATGTACAGACTTTGTTTTCATGGAGTAAAGGATGCATCGACTTACTTCTGAAGAATGTACAGACTTTGAGTATGCATGGAATCAAAAAGAATGTACAGACTTTGTTTTCATGGACCTTATACCTTGTGCAGAGAATGGAATGCATAGACCTTTACATGAACTTTAGTGGATGAATCTAATGGTGTTGGCTATCATCAAAACAAAGAGGCACAACAACATCCTGCGACCCTCCAGCCTCGATTGGCTCGGACCGGGCTCCTCCTGGTATCAGAGCGGGTTTGCATCATGTGGGCAAACGGTCAGGGAAATGCTAATGGTCCTCGAAGTTTCATGCCTGAAGGTCAATCCATTAGTCGCCCTCCATACTTTGATGGTAATAACTATCTCTTTTGGAAAAATAGGATGGAGGTGTTCATCAGGGCAAAGAGCCACAAGCTGTGGAGGGTAATCACTACTGGGCCGTATGATCTGCCACCGAACGAGGACGCGTGGACAGATGAGCATGTCAAGCTATCCTCACTCAACTGGATGGCGCTGAACATCATCCAGTGTGCTGTTCACCCAGATGAATACGCCCGCATATCTGCCTACAAGACTACCAAGTGAATGTGGGATGAGCTGCAACTAATCTACGAAGGTACAACTCTAGTGAAAGCCTCGAAGGTAAATCTCTACACCTCTAAGTATGAATTATTTAAGATGAATGCAGAGGAGAATATTACTGAAATGTATGCCAGGTTGTCCTTGATCACGAACACTCTTAAGGGGCTAGGGAAAGAGCTAGCTGAGGCAGATATAGTTAGAAAGATTCTTAGATCTCTATCCCCAGCATGGCACACTAAGGCCATCGTGATAGAGGAGTCAAAGGATCTGACGACTTTGACAATAAATGAACTCATAGGATCCCTCATGACCTATGAGATGAATTTCAAAGGAGGTGGTGAAGGAAGTGACAGGAAGGGTAAGAATGTAGCTCTCAAGGCATCCCGTAACAAGAGTAGCAGTAGCAGCAGCAGCAGTAGTAGCGGTGAGTCCGATGGTTTTTCCGATCTCGACCAGAAGGAGCAAGCAATGCTCACTCGACAGTTCGGTAAATTTTTAAGGAAAAAGGGGAAGACCTTTAGGAGGAAGAAGCCATACTCCTTTAGTAAGAATGTTGAATCTAGTAATCATAAGGATAGAAATAATAAGAGACTGACTTGTTTTCATTGTAACAAATAGGGACACATGAAAGGGGAATGCCCAGATCTCCAGAAGAAGGGTCCCTACTTTCAGAAGAAGAGCTCAAAGGTGCAGAAAAAGAAGAAGCCACAGGCAATGGTCTGCACGTGGAGCGATGATGAAGAAGATCCGAAAAGCACTTCCTCAGAGGAGTATGAAGAAGGAATTTGCTTAATGGCAAATAGCGAAGAGGAGGTAACAAATATTTTTGAAATTTTTTCTATTGATGACTGGGAAGATGCCTATGCTGAATTATTAGATAAGTTCAATTCACTTAGTAAAGAGCATAGGGTTCTGAAAAGAAAATTCAATACCACTGTTGAAGAATAAACTCAAATCTATGTAGAAAATCAGAAACTAAAAGAAGAATTGGAAGAAGTAACTTGCCTAAGAAAAGAAAATGAAAAGCTCAAGGGAGAAAACCAGGACAGTCAAAACCAGCTCAATGAACTCAAAATCAAAATTGAAGAAAGCCTGAATGAAAGTAGAGTGAACTTAGAAAAATATGAAGCTGTTAAGAAAGTCAATGCTGAACTTCTAAAAAACTCTAAGTCTCTTCAAAAAGAGCTGGAAGACAAACAGAAAGTTTTGGAAAAATTTATCCAAGGAAAAACTAGTCTGGATGCTATACTAGGGACTAGGGTTAACTTCAATAAGGAGGGTCTAGGCTATGACCCAACTAACAAGAGACCCTTACAATTCAAAACCATTACCTTCTGCCCAGAGAAGGGAAAAGACAAGCTGGACACACCATCCAGCTCAAATAGCAGTCAAGGAGCTCAATGTCAGAAGGAAAGTTCTAAAAACAGTGCTGGTCAACCATTTAAAATGGGAATGAATTTTGTGAAGAACTTCACTAAGCCCACTCATCAGAACATAAATGGTAGATGGACCAAGCAAGTGGATCAGAAGAAAAGCTGGAATTACTACAATCAGATGGGTCCAAACAGGACCTACTGGAGAAATAACTATCATCTTCAAAAATCTGTTAATCAACAAGCTTACAGGAGATATCCTAGGAATGGGAAGCCTAATGAATGGAATAGAACTTACTTCTCCAGACCAGCTGGACATAACCCCGGCTATAATTTCAATAAACCAGAAGTAAAGGTGCCAGAGAAAACCATGTTGAAGCAAATCTAGATTCCTAAACATTTGATCACAGATTTAAACAATGTCTTTGGACCCAACTCATCTTAGGTTCCAAATCACTTTGCTTGATGTTATTTGTGTAGGTCGGCCTAGCAGCTGAAGACAACAAGTGGTACCTCGACAGTGGCTGCTCCAGGCACATGACAGGAGACCGATCCAAGTTCAGCAAGATAGAGATGAAGGTAGGGGGTCTGGTCAAGTTTGGAGGAAATAACAGAGGTAAGATAATTGGAGTTGGCACAGTAGATAAGTCTTCCACAAACTCCATTGAAAATGTTCTACTTGTGGAAGGTCTTCAACACAACCTGATCAGCATTAGTCAGTTATGTGACAAGGGTCACAGGGTTGTGTTTGATGATAATTCATGCAAAATCTTTGAAATAAATTCTGATGTGGTTAAATTTGTAGCCAACAGGATTAATAATGTCTACGTGGTAGACTTAGATGCATAATCTGAATCAAATCTTTGTTTATTTGCTAATTCTGAAAATGATGCTTTTGAATGGCATAGACGTCTAGGTCATGCTAGCTTCTCTACTTTAAATAAATTGGCCAAGCATGATTTAGTTAGAGGCATGCCTAGAATTAAATTCAACTCTATTTCAAAATCATGTGATGCCTGTGCTCTAGGCAAACAGACCAAGAAATCCTTCAAGCTAAGATCTGAGCCATTGTCCACTAGACCAATGGAACTTCTCCATATGGACCTCTTTGGTCCTACTAGAACTCAGAGTCTTAATGGGAATAGGTTTGGCTATGTGATTATTGACAACCATTCTAGATATTCATGGATCTTTTTCTTAGCTAATAAAAGCGATGCTTTTCAAAAGTTTAATCAGTTTTTTAATAAGGTCAAACAAGAAGGAAAACACAAAATTTGCTCTATTCAATCTGACCATGGAGGTGAGTTTGAAAACTCCGTGTTTTTTGATCTTTGTGAAAGAGAGGGACTAACACACAGGTTTTCTTCTCCCAGGACACTTGAACAGAATGGAATTATGGAGAGAAGAAATAGAACTATTGTGGAGATGGCCCGAACCATGCTGATTGAAAGTCAATTACCAAGGAGGTTTTGGGCAGAGGCGGCCAATACAGCAACTTACATAAGCAACAGGGCCATGGTAAGACCTATTCACAAGAAAACACCCTATGAGCTACTAAAAGGTAAGAAACCAAACTTGTTTCATTTCAGAATTTTTGGAGCTAAATGCTTTATTCATAACAATGACAAGAAAGATTTAGATAAGTTTGAAGTTAAAATCTCCCCTGGAATATTTTTAGGATACTCTGAAGTGTCAAGGGCATATAGGGTCTTTAACAAAACAGACCAGAAAGTTGAAGAGTCTCCACACATCATTTTTAGTGAAAAGAAAGGTGTTTCTAACATTGAAAATTTTGACAGGGATTCCAACCACGATGGGGAATTCCTAGAAGACCAAGAAGAAGAAAAGACTCAGCCGAGTGGAACATCAAATCCTCCCAACCAGGAAGGGCCAAGAGAAACATGTGATTCTTTAGTAAATGTTAGATTTCTTAAAGATCATTCGATAGATAATGTCATAGGCAATCCTGAAGATCCTCTTTAGACTAGGTCTCATTTTAGGAATGTGAATAATGAAGACTTAATTGCTTTAGTCTCACAAATTGAACCTAAATCAGTAGAAGAGGCCTTGGCTGATCAAGCTTGGGTCAATGCTATATGTGAGGAATTAGGCCAGTTCGAAAGAAATAATGTCCGGGAGCTTGTTCCAAGACCAGATAATGTTAATATCATAGGAACTAAGTGGGTGTTCAAAAATAAAATGAATGAAGATGGAATCATATCTAGGAATAAGGCCAGACTAGTAGCCAAGGGCTACTGTCAGGAATTTGGTGTGGATTTTGATGAATCCTATGCACCTGTTGCTAGGATGGAAGCAATAAGAATGTTGCTTGCTTTTGCATGTTCAAAGAATATAAAACTCCAACAAATAGATGTTAAAAGTGCCTTTTTAAATGGAGTCATTAAGGAAGAGATTTTTGTTGAACAACCCCCTGGATTTCAATTCTCTCCTCAACCTAACCAAGTTTTCAGGTTAAACAAAGCCCTGTATGGTCTAAAGCAGACTCATCGAGCATGGTATGAAAGATTGACTGAATTTCTGATCAGCAAGGGCTACAAAAGAGGTAAAGTTGTTCAAACCTTATTTACCAAGGGTAAAAATAAAGATATCATCATAGTTCAGGTATATGTAGATGACATTGTGTTTGGATCAACTAAGTATGAACTATGTGATGAATTCTCTAAAATGATGTCTGCTGAATTTGAGATGAGTTTGGTCGGTGAACTAAAGTATTTTCTTGGCTTGCAGGTACAACAGTCAGAGGATGGATGCTTCATCAACCAGACCAAATACACAATGGAACTATTCAAGAGGTTTGGTATGGAAAACCTGAAGCACATTACAATACCCATGGGTACCAATACCTCACTGGATGTAGATGAGACAGGTAAAGAAGTAAATGCCAAGCTCTATCGAGGTACGATTGGATCTCTTCTTTACTTGACAGCTTCTAGACCTGATATACAATTTAGTGTAGGAATGTGTGCAAGGTATCAGTCTAGACCCACTGAATTACACTTAGCTGCAGTGAAAAGAATTTTCAGATATTTGTCAGCTACTCATTCTCTTGGTTTATGATTTCCTGCATCACACACACTTAACTTAGTTGCATACACAGATGCTGATTATGCAGGATGTAAACTAGACAGGAAAAGCACTAGTGGTCACTGTGAATTTTTGGGTTGGTGTTTAGTGTCTTGGGGTTCCAAGAAACAACATTCTGTGGCCCTCTCCACTGCAGAAGTTGAATATGTGGCTGCAGGGAGTTGTGGTACACAAGTCAATTGGATTAAACACCAGCTTCAGGACAACCAAGTAGACCTGGGGTGCACACCTATCTATTGTGATAATACCAGTGCCATCAATCTTGCCAAGAATCCTGTTTTGCATTCACGCACCAAACACATAGAGATAAGACATCATTTCATAAGAGATGAGGTTTCTAAGAACAATTTTGAACTGATTCATGTAGGCACTGATAATCAGATTACAGACATCTTCACTAAACCTCTGGATAATGAAAAATTCACTACACTGAGAAGAGAATTAGGCTTATATAAATTGTCTTAAATGTGAAGTCTATTCTTTTTGTGAGGGGGAGTTCTGTATGTCTGATGGTTAGCTTTTTGTAATGCTATGTTTGAGGGGGAGCTGGTTGAGCTATGAGAGGGAGAGTTCTTTGACAGATTCAAAAAGATTGACCAGATGTGTGTCATTGCTGGTTTTCATGACTGATTTAGTGTGGTTCTCTCAGAGAGTAGAATCTCACTCATCTCTTAAGTCTATAAGTCTGTGATACTAAAGTCCAGCTAGAATCTTTCCTCTGGTAGTCTATCAGAGATCTGAATTAATTGTTAAAGTTTATCTTCCTACATTGTCAGTGATTTCAATTTAGGCCAAAACCTGTATGTCTTGATATCTGACCAATACAACTTGAAATCTAGACTTCAAGATTCACTTCAAGAAATAGTCCTTCTGGTATTGTTTTCAATCATTCCACCTTCTCTACACAAGGGATAATCTGAATTACCAAAGGTCTTGATTTGTTCACTGAGAAACTGAGAGCTTCATCAATGAAATGAAGTTTTCTCCTATGTCATGAGGTGTCAAACGCTTGTCAAAAAAAAACATGACATTAATATTCTGACCTTCACAGAGTAATGGTGGCTTGATGGTGAGTAACTGGGGACTCTGGCCTCTAATCAAGGTGTTTCCTCATGTCAAAAGCCACAGTTACTAACTCTGTTCCTTTTTTTAAAAAAGAGAGGAGGTAATGAGGTACTCACACTGAGTAACTGGGGATTCAGGCCTCTAATCAAGGTGTCTCCCTAATGTCAAAAGAGTGAATTACCAACTTACTCATTGCTCTTCTTAAAAATCATGTCAAAATCTCTTGTAGTTCTGCACTAATGGATTGCTTGTCCTCAATACCTTGAGAACACCTTTTCTGACTTTGTCTCTTGTTGTCTTTTGGGATAGTTGCCTGTTCAGCTAAATCATTCCATACTTCTTAACTCCTACTCTAAATCATACACTATGTATGCTGATAAACTTTTCTATCATTCTATTTCTCTATTGTTTACTAGAGTTCAAGAATATTCACTTGAGTTTAGCACCTCACTTATTCTCTTAAGATTTGTTCGTGCCTTTCTGCACTAAGATGTTACTGTACTTCTTCTTCATGTCTCCAGCACTATCATATATTCTGCCTTTTCTTTTGCTGATGTCAAAGGGGGAGAGAGGTTTTGCAATATCAGTAGATCATGAGTTGTGAGGGAGAATAGTTTGCTGTCTTGAGCTGTGGGGGAGAATAGCTTGTCATGGAAATTGCTGAGAGTGAGTTGTGGGGGAGTGGTTTTGGAGAAAGTAGTGTCTCAGCAGTAGTGTTTAATTTGGCTCTGCATGCATTTGCTTTGAATTTGCCTTGATTGTTAAAGCTGCTGTTAATTTCTTGTGAAGCCTTGATATTGCTTGATTCATAGTGTTGCCATCATCAAAAAGGGGGAGATTGTTGCATCCCTACGGTTTTGATGATGTCTTACACTATAAATCAATCGGTTTCTATCTCTAGATCAATTCATGCTTCATCACTTAGGACAGTGCAGTTCATGTGGTTGCCATATAGACATGCATTACTTGATCAACTCTATACACTGCCAGCATACTCGTTCAAAGTCTCTGCATTATAGTCTGTACATTGGCCATGTATGTACAGAGTCGTTTGCATCAAGTCTAGACATTGTGCATTTCTTCATATGAAGTCTATTCACTGCATGCTACGAAGTCTGCACATCCCACTTGTACTAGTCTACACATCCTATTTGGTCGCTCTTCAAAGTCTGTACACTACATAGCACGCAAGACTTCAGAGTCTATACATCGCACAGCATGCAGTCCTAGAAGTTTATACATTGCATCATGTCTAAAGTCCATACATTGTCTCAGCGTATCATGCTTCGTCTACAATGTCTAGCACACACACTGCATATAGGCAAAGTCTGCACATTGGTAGAGTCTATACATCGGCCTGGCGCTCGCTAAGTCAATTCATCGCTCAAAGTCTGTACAGCCCAAGTCTGTACATCCATCGTCTCACTCAGCGTCTCATTCAAGTCTATACATCGCAGAGTCTGTACAGAGTTTGCACAAGTCTGCATGCTTCTAAGTCTATACATCATTTATGAAGTCTATACAACAGTGCATTCCTTGAAAGCAAGTCTATACATTGTGTTGGTGGCAAGTCTATACATTGGGCTGTAGCTTGCACGAAGTGAAGTCTATACATTGTCCTTCGTCTCATGCGTCATCTTCCAAAGTCCATACAACCATTTCCAAGTCTGTACATTGGATCATCTTCCAAAGTCTATACATTGTCACCGTTACCTACGTTCAGAGCCCTAAGTCTATACATCGCAAAGTCTACACATAGCAGTGTTCAAGCCTTTCAAGTCTATACATTGGTTCAGGGTTTCCAAGTCTGTACACTGGTCCTCAAGCGTTACAAGTCTGTACATTGGTTCAGGCTTTCCAAGTCTGTACATTGGCCTTCAAGATTCTCAAAGTCTGTACAGCCTACTTTGTAGTTCAGAGTACAAAGTCTATACATCGTGGGGCGTCGAGTCTTCAGAGTCTGTACATTCTTCAAGGGCCAAGTGTATACATTGTCTCGCTCACTTCTTCAAGGGTGAATTCTATACATTGGATAGGGTTGTGCATCGTGAAGTCTATACATTGTTTGTGTGACTCAAGCCTTTACATCAAAGTCTATACATTGGTTAGGCTTGTTCATGCATCATTCTGCAAGTCTCTACACTGAGGTCGCTTGAAGGGCTTCAAGTCTACACACTCTCACATTGTACACACTTACTTAATTGCTGCTTCTAAAGTCTACACATTCGATTGCTTCATGCTTTACACAGAAATCTACACATTCCACTCTGTTATGTTAATGCATCATTCTGCAAGTCTGTACACTGAGGTCGCTTGAAGGGCTTCAAGTCTACACACTCTCACATTGTACACACTTGCTTAATTACTGCTTCTAAAGTCTATACACGCTGTGCTAAAAGTCTAAACTAACTAGTTACATTTCTTTTGTCTCTGCCTACAGATGAGTCAGGTTGATGATTGGACACGTGATCCGAGGATGCTCTGGAAAAGGAGGGAACGAGCCCCACTCGTGTGAAGTCCTAGAATTCAGGTCAGATGCCATATAAAAGGAAGTCTTCTGCGAACAGGAGGAGTGAACTGGAGGAAAAAGCTGAGCAGAAGAATACCTGAGCAGAAGAAGAAAAGAGAGAGCCTCCACGTTCCAGAGAGAAGACAGAGAGAAATGTTTTGAGAGAATTGTTCTGAGAGAAAAGTATGAGTGAGAGAGTAGTGTCTAATTTGCTTCTTCGGAAGCTACATTACTTTGGTTTTTCAGAAACGATTGTCTTCACCGATTGTCTTGTTTTTTGTTTCTTTCTTCATATTTCTGATTCCGAATTGTTACCCTCCAGTGTTTAGAGGAAGGGAGAGTTACTCCGGTTTCCCTCTGGGCTACAGAGGAAGAGAGATCTGTGATCTCTGGTTTTGCCAGTGACGGGTTGTCACTAGCAGGTTCCCTCCGGTTTGGAGGAAGGGAGATTTATCTCCGGTTCTGGTCTTGCGGGTAGCAGGTCCAGGTGTCAAGCTCTGTGGGTAGAGAGATTTGTTTCCCTCGGTTGGTTAAGCTGTGTGGCAGCATTTTGTTCGCAGACTGAGTCTGCAGTTTCTAGCCGTGGCTAGTGGAAGCCTCACTATAGTTGGAGTGAGGGGTGGATGTAGATTGTGGACTACAATCGAACCACCTTAAAAATTATTGTCTCCTCTGTGGTTTGCTGTTATCATCTATGCTTTCCATCTGCTTGGCATTTTTCTTGACTGTGAATAGCCTTTTCAATCGCACTTACTTATTCTGTCATGGTTATTCACTGCGTTAGCAATATTCTTTCGCTATAACTGAAGGGTTGAAATTTGAAGTAGTGATTTTCCACTGAAGTTTTTAAATCCGGAGTGATCTATTCATCCCCCCCTTCTATATCACTCTTCACTGCACTTAACACCTCCGTCTAGCGCCCCCTCTGCTTCACTCGGCGCCCCAGCATCGGCCATGATCCCTTCGCCATTTGCCCCCTCATGCAACGTAGAGGGAGGAGGCAACATGGGAACCTCAACAATCGGGTAGGCGGCCTCCGCCTTCCTCGCCCGATTCTTTTCAGTAGATTGAGCCTGCATCGAAGACCGCAACAACTTTGCCATGGGATCCTTCCGCTTGACCCCCTGGCGTTCAGAAGCATCGTCCCGGGTGACCCCCTTGCCCTTTTCCGAAGCTGGGAGATCACTCAGAGCCGGCGTATCATCCACTATAACTCCCCGATTTATTAGTGAATAGAAAATTATGCGAAATTAATAAGAAATTTCTTAAGAAAGAAATGATAAGTAAAATTTAGACCAAAATTTAAAAATCTGGAAAAAATTATAATCTTATAGTGGATAAAACGTTTAGTAAAATTGCCTTCTACGACCAACCCAAATAAAATTCTTAAACAAGTTGAATTAGCTGATTAAGGCCCAAATCAACACTTAGCTTAATTGGACCTTAAATCGCGAAATTTGAGCCCAATACTTAATCATTTTAACTCAAACCAGATGCAAATGAACGGTGAGGATTAGTAGAACATTTCCCCTCTTGTTATTCTCCGAAACCCTAACCCTAGGAGGTGTATTTGGTGACGCAACGACGACGTTAACCATATCCGACGTGATTCGCGCATGTCCGCGGTGTGTGGACCTCCACGATTAGAACTCTCCAGATACAATTAAACCTATAAAAACAAACCTCAGCCACCCTAGAATCGTTTAGATGCTGTGGCGGCCGGCGAGGACCTCGGACGGGTGAGAATTCTGGCGTTTACCGGCGGTGTGTTCCTAGAGCGATTGGCAACCATGTTCCACCTTCATCCTTTTATTAAGGTAGGTGATAGCAGACCAAACTCTAAGTGTTATACCTGGTTAGAAGTGTCATCGTGTCCTCTTTCTTTTGATCTAAAAAACCCTAAATTTCGTGTAGTATCCTACGAGAATTTTTAGTTTTAGTGGAAGCATGTCATAATTAGGGTGACCTATGTTCCACCTTGATTTAAGTAGGGATTTCAGGCACTAAATATTCAATTGATCATGTCATCTTGTATAAAATTTTGTGCTCATTCTATTGGTTGTAAAAGTCCCAATTTTCATGCTCTCTATAGTATGTATTTAGTTATAGTAGCTAACCCTAACCAAACTCGTCGGAGGTGGGCAAGGCGAAGGTAGCCGAGATTGTTCTGGGATAAGCGGCCATGCGATATACCGCTTGTCTATATGCACAACCAACTCCTGACCGCCTATGTTGTTTGCGTTATTATATTTTCATGAGACTAGCGGCTAGATCAGAACTGCTCAAAGACCCATGCGACCATCCATAAACCGCTCATCTCCTGCCTGACCTCCGGTCTGCAGGGCATGAACGGCCCGTGGAACAACCGCACAGGCCTTTGAAATGTTCTGGATGAACCAGTCTTCTTCCCAGAACTGTGTTAATTTTGAAATCTAGCTTGTTTCATCCCTAGTTATTTAATCTTAATGATAGGCTAGCAACCAACAAGTAAATGGAACATATGGAAGATTAAAATTATAAGTTCTTGTTCATTTTTATCATGACATTGGTTTATTATTTCAATAAAGTTAATTTCAAACATGATTATATGAACCATGATATTAGGGATGTTTGACAATCGTTCTACTCCGGTAGGATTGACTGACCGCTACACTGGTTTCTGATGTTTTACTAGCCTCTATTCCTTGTAATGGTTGGGACTCTCCACCGGATACTCCTTCTGTCGGACTAGGACCTCCATTACGGGACCTCCGTAAGTCTCCGCGAGCCTGGGATTCTCACTAGGACACCGGGCAGGTTGTACCACCAAGACCTGAACCTATCACGTGATCGAACCGCTTGGATTGTTGTGTTGTGAGTCACGGCTCAATTGGGACCAAACTGAGTCTTGAACGGCCGGAAATGGACCGTTCGTCTCAGTGGGCGGCCCATTAAAGACCGTGCATCCCTTTCTAATTGCCATTTAATGATGGCCGATTAACCTTGTTCTTTCTTCGACCAAATCATGGTTTGAGCAATCCAACAAGCCCTGGACTGACCAGTGGAAAGTGGGCTGGACCCTAGTTCAGTTCAGCCCAACCTATGGCATCCCGGAGCCCATTGTAGGTGGATTTCTAGTTTACTAGTCAGACCCAGTTGAGCGGACTGTCTAGGCCCGTCCATGTGTACGAGCGGATCTAATTGGACAGTTCATCCCCCAAGCAGCCCTATAAGGCCCGTTTATCCTGTTCTTGAGCTTTAAGTCCTTCTGTCCATGTGTGGCCCATTCTTGACCGTCTATACTAGTTGAAAGACCCACTACTGACCGTTCTTGTCTAAGAGCGGCCCATAATGGTCCGTTTATCCTTGACTTCGGTGAGGCTGATCTTCGGCCCAGTTCTTTCCTGAACGGCCCATTTGAGACCGTATATCCTCTGAGCGGCCCAGTTTGGACCGCGTATCACCTAGAATTGATTTCCATGTTTCATGATTCTGAATCCAAGGGCCTGTTGGTTCTTGATAATTTGAACTTTCTGGGTAAAGTATCTCTTCAACTTATCCTTGGGTTTTCCGAGGTAAGTTATACCTGGATATATTGGCCATTTAACTTGATTAATGTCTAGACATAACTTGGGATCTTGGATCCACAAAATTAATGCCAACGCATCATAAGGGCCCGGTTTGGTCATGGGAGGTGCGCCCGAAAGTACTTGTGCTCCGGAGAGTTTGTAATGACATGGTGAGACATTGCACCGAGTGCATGACTAGCGTGATGTCTACGACACAATCTATTGCTTGAATCTTGCTTGACTTGGTCATTTATTGATTGATTGGCCAATTTCCAGTTACATCATGTTCTTGATCTCACACTTTCTTTTTATGCTACTTTGCCACGTCGTATTTCCTTTTCTTTTCGTTCATATTAAGTATAATTGGTTAATCACTTAAACTTTCCTGTTATTACCTACTGAGCGTTCGCTCACCTAGTTGTTTCCCCCTTTTTCAGGTAGCTCAGGTGAGGATTCGCAAACTGATGGGGATGGGCCAGAGTGACGACCCTGGAGCGAACCTGTTGGACGAACTTGAAAAGTCATCTAGAGTTGTTTTGTGTCTAGTTATGATCTAGAAAGTGTGTCTGGTAAGAGTGTAATGGAATCAGTGGTCGTAATAGTGTCAAGTGAATGTTATGTTGGAAGTCTTTCTTAAGTTGGTTTGATAAGAACAATGTAATGGATCATTTAAATGTTTATTTAGATTAATAGAGTTATTTTTCTGTTCATGGTATTGTGTTGATCTTTTAGCTCGAGTGTAGCGTATCTGAAAATGAGCATAACATTATTAATTGTTTGTACTGCCAGTCCCGATATTCCGCGTCGGGACGTGACAATTAGGTGGTATCAGAGCCTAGGTTTCTAACATTCCTAGGTTTTCTAAGTTCTAGGATTCTAAGTTATGTCGTAGGACCTATAACCTTGTTATAAGTCTAAGGACCCAACCTAGTCAGATTTGGGTAGAGACTTGGGTTGAGTTAATAGTCTAATTCTAAAACTATTCCTTCTAAATGATCCTAAAATAATCTATTCCACGTGTAGGATTTTCAATGGCGGCAGAACGTGCCCAATGGCGAGATATGCTGCGAACGGTTCAAGGACTTACTCAGGCCTTATAGCAAGTGGCCCAAGGAGGAGCAGCGAACCACGGAGCTGGCGACCTTCACCAGAACTTTAGTGGGATGAATCCCCCACATTTCGTGGCTCAACCAATCCTGATGAAGCTGAGCACTGGCTGAAAGAGATGGAACAGATTTTTGAGGTGATGCAGTGCAATGATCAGGAATGTGCTCTTTTAATGACTTTCCAGTTGGAACGTGATGCAAGAACATGGTGGGAAGCAGTGAAGAATTGGGATAGGTCTACTAATGTAACAGAAGTAAGAAATTTTCTAGGCCTAGCAGGTTATTATCGAAGGTTTATTAAGGATTTCTCCAAGATTGCGGTGCCTTTAACGAGATTGACCCGCAGGGAGAACAAATTTGATTGGTCCGAGGATTACGAGAGAAGCTTTCAGACCTTGAAGGAGTATTTAACTACTGCCCATGTTTTGGCTTTATCATCGGTAGAAGGAAATTTTGTGGTATACACTGATGCTTCAGGCATTGGTCTGGGCTGTGTGCTCATGCAGCACGGGAAAGTGATAGCCTATTCTTCTAGGCAGTTGAGGAAGTATGAAGAGAACTATCATGTTCATGATTTAGAACTTGTAGCAGTAGTGTTCGCCTTGAAGATATGGAGGCACTACTTGTATGGAGAGACATTTACAGTGTTCTCAGACCATAAGAGTTTAAAGTATTTATTTTCTCAGAAGGAACTCAATATGAGGCAGAGAAGGTGGCTTGAGTATTTAAAGGATTTTGACATCTTCATACAGTATCATCCTGGAAAGGGTAATATAGTGGCGGATGTCTTAAGCCATAAGCCAATAGCTAAGTTGTCAAATCTCATGTTGCAAGAATGGAGACTGCTGGAACAGCTAGCTAGTTTTGTTGCATCCCTACGGTTCTGATGATGTCTCACACTATAAATCAATATGTTTCTATCTCTAGATCAATGCATGCATCATCTATCAAGTCTAAACATTGTCTCTCACACATGCTACAAAGTCTGCACATCCCGTTTGCACTAAGTCTGTAGAGCCCTAGAATTTATATAAGTATTTTCTAGATTATTTAATAAATTTCTAGAATTTATAAAAGGGCTAAATAAATTATAAATGGATTTTTGAGACTAATAAGTCATTAAAAGGCCCAATTGGGTTGGCCCATATTCTAGAAGGTCATTAAGGATAAATACTAATCATATATATATATATATTTAAATGGATAAACGAATAAAAGAGTTTTACTTATTTAAAACTCTAGCTACGTTGACTGTAACGGTCCATCTGGCGACCGTCACAGCCAAGTAACGCATGAGAGCTAGACCGTTACACTATGTGTATTCTGTGAGTTGAAGAGTTTGAGACATGTTGAACTCTGAGAACAAGAAATGTAACGGTCTATCGTGAGACCGTCACATGCCTCTAACGCACTGGCCGTAGACCGTTACATCCTGTTAGTTCCGTAAAAGAAAGAACGAGTACAAAGAACAAAACTTTGGACTCTTATCCATTTAAGGATCGACTTGGGAAGAGTTGTAACATTACTAAGGACTCATAGAGATTAGATTATGACTAAACAAGGACTCTAGAATCGATCTAATCCTCAAACCCTAGCCTAAACTCTATAAATAGGGCATAGTTCTGAACTGTGCGACCCTTACTTTTTGGACGTAAAGAATCAAGGTAAGGAGTCATTATCTCAGGTAAGCTCTTTAGAAGTATTTGTTTACAATACTTTAGACTAACTCCCCTCCAAATTTCACATCTTTAGGTCAAGAGGTCGTGGAGTTAGAGCCCAAGGAAGTTGCGAGAAAAGTCACAGAAGAAGGAAATCTAGGGCAGGATTCTCAATCCAAATCAGAAGCAACAGCCTAAGTTAAGAGGTAGGCTATCTCTTGAATGGCAAAAACAACCTAATATGACTAAAATCCCTCTGGTTTGATTGAATTTCATGCATAGTAGAGCATTAATTTCATGTTTTACTAGTTGATATACATGTCATGCATCTCCTAGCCCTAATATAGAAAGTAAAGCATGTTATTCATCTAATTCACTGATACCCATGCATGTAGTTAGCCTATACTTTGTTATCATATCTAGAATAGACATGGAATTTGAGTTAGACATGCTGTCAGTTGATCTCTTAGGTTTCCATCGTTTTCTGTTAGCAGATGCTCTGACGCATCAGCGTAGGACCGTCACACTCATGTAACGGCCCTACGACAGACCGTCACACACCCTGCTGTTTTGGATTTTCACTGTTGTCTCTAACGCACTGGGACAGACGCGTTACGTTCATGTAACGGCTAGTTCTTGACCGTCACGTTCACTGTGACGCCCCATCTCCAGACCATCAGAGTCTGTGTTCTGTCAACCCTAAGACAGAATATAACCTGCCAATATTATTTATTGTTAAGTCTAGTTAACTAAGTTTTAACCCGATCATGTGATTTTAAGGGTATTTGATTGTTCATGATAGGTATTGCATGATTTGGGGTCTCATAGTTATTTTAAGTAATGATAGTTTAATGAAGCAAAATTCTATAGTTTTGTATTATAAAGCATGACTCTTTTAAAAACATTGTATTGACGGAGTTTCACCATGATTTCCACATTGATTTTACATATCTCTCTCTGTCAATAGAGTCATTGCTATAAGTATATGGCACATATTCTGGTATGTTGTCATTAGCTTACACATTGCACTATAGGAATACAATCTTGGACTTGAGGACCTCTCTATTGGATATTCCTTCCAATGGACTAGGAAATCATTGTTTCAAGGCCTCCGTAATTCTCCACGAGCCTGGGATTCCCACTAGGACGCCGAGTTGGTTGTACCATCAAAGCCCAATAACTAGAATACACTATCGTTGTTTTCTGGATCTTGTAATGTAACGGCCTTGCACTGGACCGTCAGGCTCACGTAACGGCCCAATGCCCGACCGTCACATTTCACTGAGTCTAAACTAGTATGCTGGACTCTGGTCACTGTAACGGCCCATTATGGATGCGTTACATAGTATAACGGCCCAGTAGACGACCGTTACATAGCTTGTATATGTTAACCCAAGATTTGACCAAGGGTTGATATTTCAATGATTCTAGACAAACCTTGATGATCTAGAACTTATCATATTGCTTAATAGACTTAATATAATGGATGAAAGTTAAGGAAATATACCGTTATGCTGTCGATTTATTCTATAAGCATAACATAGTTTAAATGTCATTCTTGATCTCATATATTCAAATTAAAGCATTCATTCATTGATTATTGTTATCATGGAATTATTGAACTTATTATATTCTTGGCCATACTTTACTGTTACATGCGTGGAAGTAGCTTAATTTATAACTGAAGATGCGATCGAGCACTGATTGTGTTCAAGGGCTCTATGCTAGTCCCCTCGGCTGATTGCCAGAAACATACTATTTTATAAACCATGGGGTATGATGCTATTGGCGTCGCATTGTGCTGGGAGTACTATTTCTATAAATAAGTGAAGATCCACGGCACGACATGACATTCTTGCTTGATATTCCACAGAAATTCACGAACTATGTACTCAAAAGAGACTAGTGTGATGAATATGTGGCTTGCTAGTACAATCTCGTTACATCCTTGTTCATGGAAGGCCAATATCATGTTCTTGTTATATTCTTGCTAGTTCATTCTTGATCGTTCTATCTAACATGATTATCTTCTTACTTTGGTTTAATCGCGTGATCGATTCGCATTCGCATGATTTTACCTTATTCTTTAGAACTAAATTGTTAATTACTTTAATAGTGCCTTCATGTTAATGCGAAGATATCTACTGGGCAAGTGTGCTCATTACCTATTTGCAATGTTTTTCAGGAGATGGAAATAGTTCGAATTCGGATTCGGGTGATTCAAGTAATGGGTCCGAGAGCGATTGAATGTTATTGTGACAAGAGTGAAGACATAGGAAGTCTAAATTGTCTAGATTGAGTCAATGTAATTTTCCTATTTCTTGAGTCAATCGATGGAGAAGTTGAAGTTGTGTATTATGAATATTGATCATTTATGAAATAAAGTTGGAGTTTGATTAAATTCTGTGCAATTGCATTTATGTGTGTGATTGTTTCGCGCTCTGATTGTTCTTGCTTGCAAGAGGCTTACCATGCCGGCTGTTCACGCTCCCCGAGTGAGTCTTCCGCTGTAATAAAGGCTCGGGGCGTGACAGTTAAGGTGGTATCAGAGCCTAAGTCTCAGGACTTAAGGGGAAAAAAGTCATATCATAGGATAAGTCCATGGTTAAGGACCCCTACCTATGAACTAAGGAAGAAATTCCATAACCATGTGAGGATTGGGTAGAGCCCGGGATGAGATAGTTATTTAATCTTTGGTTTTCTCTCAGTCTCATGAGAAATAACAAGTTGTTATTTTTCTCTCTCAGGTACCTTATTATTCTTATCATGGCTCATCGCGTTGATTGGGATGGTATGCAACAAACTGTTGTCGGCCTCACTCAGGCACTGCAAAACTATAGCACAAGGTGGTGCAGGGGCAAGGGCTGGAGACCTACATCACAACTTTCGGAGTCTAAATCCTCCGTGATTCTATGGATCTTCTAATTCCGATGAGGCAGAAAATTGGATCGACGAGATGAATAGGATATTTGACGTTATTCAATGCACTGATCAGGAGAAAGTTCGTCTAGTAACGTTCCAATTAAATAAAGACGCCCGTACTTGGTGGAAATCAATCCCGGCACCTCCGACCGATGCACCGCACACATGGGATGGTTTTCTCACCTTATTTCATGCCAAATATTTCTCCGAACATGTGAAGGAAAGGAAGGCTATGGAGTTTGCCTCCCTTCATCATGGATGATGTCAGTAGCAGAGTATGAGTTACAGTTTTCAAGGCTAGCACCGTATGCACCACACCTGATTAGTACGGAATTGTTAAAGGCAAACCGATTTATGGACGGGTTACGGCCCGGTTTCATTCAACAACTGGGGACACAGAATATCCGCACTTATGCGGAGATGGTTCAAAGGGCATATTTATGCGAGAGGGCCTTAGAAAAGGTCGAAAGGTTGAAAGGAAAAGGAGAAGAATCTAGCCGACGCTCAGATCAGCATTATAAGAAAGAGAAGTTTAGCATCACGGAACCATACAAAAGCTGTGATAATAAGAAAAGATCAAGGAGCGGGAACGGTGGAAGTTCCCAAAAGAATAATAAAAAGGTTAAGGAAGAGAAGGAGCAAGTTGCCTCGGCGTGCACCTTTTGCGAGAAATTCGGCCACTCGGCTGAAGAATGCTGGAAGCGCCTCGGTGCTTGTTTACATTGTGGAAGTAGGGAGCATCGTGTGCCAGACTGCCCCCTTATGAAGGATCAACCAACTAATAGAGGACGTAGGAGGCATGCTCGCCTCAATGCAGTTATAGATGGAGAAGAAGCGCCCAGGAATCTAAATGATGGGCTTATGGAAGGTACTTTTCAAATCTATTCTCGCCCTACATTCGTGCTATTCGATACTGGTGCTTCTCATTCTTTTATCTCCACCACTTTTGCAAACACCTTACCAACTGCATCAGTTCCCCTACCTTCAGATCTTGCTATTACTACACCTTTAGGATCTGGAACTAAGCTTACCGAGTATTATCCCGATTGTGAGGTAGTGGTAGAAGGACACAATCTCCCCGCAAACTTAGTATGCCTTGATATGAAAGGTTATGATGCCATTTTAGGGGTTGATTGGCTTGTAGACCATGATGCATACATCAATTGCCGAAATAGAATTATATCTTTCCGAAAGCCCGATCTCCCAAGATTTTTTTTTCTTGGCATCAAATACAAGAAGCATCCTACCATTATATCTTCTCTTCACGCCTGCAAACTCATCTCGAAAGGTTGTGAAACTTTCCTTGCTTCAGTCATTATCACAGAATCTAAGAAAATTGTCCTAGCAAACATTCCTATTGCAAATGAGTTCCCAGACGTGTTCCCATCTGAACTACCTAATTTACCACCCGGGAGGGAAGTAAATTTTACCATTGAACTCATTCCTGGTGTAGCACCTGTTTCTATAGCCCCTTACAGGATGTCCCCCACGGAACTTAAGGAACTAAAGAAGCAATTACAGGAACTTCTAGACAAGGGTTTCATTAGACCCAGCACATCTCCTTGGGGTGCGCCTGTGCTATTTGTCAAGAAGAAAGATGGTTCCCTCAGGTTATGTATCGATTATCGGCGACTGAATCAGCTTACAATCAAGAATAAGTATCCGTTGCCACGTATTGATGAGCTCTTCGATCAGCTTTCGGGAGCTGAGTACTTTTCTAAGATTGACCTCAGATCTGGTTATCATCAGCTTAGAATTAAAGAAGAGGATATTTATAAATCAGCTTTTCGAAGTCGTTATGGCCACTATGAATTCGTAGTGATGCCGTTCGGGTTAACTAATGTCCCAGCAGTATTCATGCAACTTATGAACAGTGTCTTCCAGCCATATTTAGACCAATTCATCATCGTCTTCATCGATGATATCCTGATATACTCCAAGATAAAAGAAGAACATGAAGAATTTCTAAGGATAGCTTTGCAAACACTTAGAGAACACAAGCTATATGCCAAACTCAATAAGTGTGAATTCTGGCTCAAGGAAGTCTCATTCCTAGGCCACATTATTTCAAAAGAAGGTATTGTTGTGGATCCTTCTAAGGTAGAAGCTGTCAGAGATTGGAGTCGGCCAACGACTATATCTGAAGTAAGAAGTTTTTTGGTCTAGCTGGTTATTATAGGAGATTCATAAAGGACTTCTCAAAGATCGCGGTTCCTTTAACTAGACTTACTAGAAAAGAAAATCCTTTTATCTGGTCGAAGGACTGTGAAAAGAGTTTCCAAAGTCTTAAGAATCATCTTACAACAGCCCCTATTTTATCACTACCAATGGAGGGTGGTGGATTTGAAGTGTATACAGATGCATCTGGAATTGGCTTAGGATGTGTCCTTATGCAGAATGAGAAAGTGATTAGCTATTCTTCAAGACAAGTGAAATATCACGAAGAAAATTATCCTATACATGATTTAGAATTGGCTGCAGTTATCTTCGCCTTGAAAATTTGGCGTCATTATTTTTATGGAGAAAAGTTCACGATCTACTCAGACCACAAGAGCTTGAAATATCTGTTCTCTCAAAAAGAGCTTAATATGAGGCAAAGGAGGTGGTTAGAACACCTTAAGGACTTTGATTTCGCTATTCAATATCATCCTGGCAAGGCAAATGCTGTAGCAGATGCACTCAGCAGAAAACCAATGGGTATGTTATCAAGTCTCATGATTAGTGTAACTAACCTTATTCCTCAATTTGCTCAGTTGAATTTAGATGTTGACATCAAGGAAGAGGATTGCTTCATAGCTAATATACGAGCTCAACCTACATTGATCAAGGATTTGGCCAAGATACAAGAGGATGATCTAATTTTACTGGAAATTAAGGCCAATATTGAACAAAGACCGGGTTTTGCTATCTCTGAGGATGGAAGATTATTATTCAAGGGCCGAATGTGTATACCCGATCATGAAGATACAAAGAAATTGATCTTAGAAGAAGCACATAAATCAAAATAGTCCATTCATCCAGGAGGTACAAAGATGTATCAAGATCTCAAAAGGAACTTTTGGTGGCCCAATATGAAGAGGGAAATAGCGGACTTTATATCTCGTTGTCTCACATGCCAACAAGTTAAGGCGGAACATTTTAGACCTGCAGGAAAATTACATCCCTTAAGTATCCCAGAATGGAAATGGGAGAGTATAGGAATGGACTTTATCATGGGATTACCTAAGACAAGAGGTGGACACGATAGAATATGGATAATCATAGATCGATTGACTAAGTTTGCACATTTCATACAAATAAAGAGTCGATGGTCGGTAGATATCCTAGCAGCACTATACATCAAGGAAATTATTAAACTACATGGTGTCCCTGTTTCTATTGTATCAGATAGAGATCCTCGATTTACATCGCAATTCTGAAAAAGCCTACAACATTCACTAGGAACCAGATTAAATTTCAGCACAGCCTTTCATCCACAAACGGATGGTCAGACTGAAAGAACAAATCAGGTGGTAGAAGACATGCTCAGGGCTTGTGTCATTGATTTTAGAGGAAGTTGGCATGATCACTTGCCTCTGGTGGAATTTGCATATAACAACAGTTATCAAGCAAGCATATAAATGGCACCTTTTGAAGCTCTATATGAGAAAAGTTGTCGATCTCCAATATGTTGGAATGAGATAGGGGAAAAGTAATTTCTAGGCCCTGACCTTATCAGAGATTCTACGGAGAAAATAAAACTCATTCAAGAAAGAATGAAGATGGCACACGATAGCCAAAGTCTTATGCTGGCAATCGAAGGCGTGACTTGGAGTTTCAAGTAGGAGAACATGTATATCTGAAGGTTTTTCCAGGTCGTGGTATTCGAAGATTTGGCATTAAAGGAAAGCTAACTCCTAGATTTATTGGCCCATTTGAAATTCTTGAAATGGTCGGTGAAGGGGCTTATAGATTGGGTTTACCTCCACAATTAGCAGGAGTACATGACGTGTTTCACGTCTCCATGCTAACGAAGTATGTATATGATCCTGACCATATTATCACTTATGACAACCTGGAGATTCAGAAGGACTTAACATGTGAGCAAACGCCAATAAAGATTCTGGATCGGGAAGTGCGTCAATTAAGGAATAAAATTTATTCCTATGGTCAAGATCCAATGGAAGAAAACATGGCCATATGAAGCAACATGGGAAACCGAAATAGCTATGCGGAAAAGATTCTCAGAATTATTCAACTGTAAGTACACTCTCCACAATCCATGTATTGAATTTGGGGACCAAATTCTTTTAAGTGGGAGAGGGTGTAGAGCCCCAGAATTTATATAAGCATTTTCTAGATTATTTAATAAATTTCTAGAATTTATAAAAGGGCTAAATAAATTATAAATGGATTTTTGAGACTAATAAGTCATTAAAAGGCCCAATTGGGTTGGCCCATATTCTAGAAGGTCATTAAGGATAAATAATAATCATATATATATATATTTAAATGGATAAATGAATAAAAGAGTTTTACTTATTTAAAACTCTAGCTACGTTGATTGTAACGGTCCATCGCGCGACCGTCACAGCCAAGTAACGCATGAGAGCTAGACCGTTACACTATGTGTATTCTGTGAGTTGAAGAGTTTGAGACATGTTGAACTCTGAGAACAAGAAATGTAACGGTCTATCGTGAGACCGTCACATGCCTCTAACGCACTGGCCGTAGACCGTTACATCCTGTTAGTTCTGTAAAAGAAAGAACGAGTACAAAGAACAAAACTTTGGACTCTTATCCATTTAAGGATCGACATGGTGATGGGGACATCACCTCCCATGCCCACGTTCACAGCTCGTCTCCTCGCCCCGGTTGCATCCGGCATGGTCTAGTTATCTAATTTTGAGTCCTACGTAATTTTTATTTGAGTCATTTGATGTAATTTTCATTTTACTTGAGTCATGTCCCTAGGTCTTGTGCTTATTTCCCTAAGTTTGAGAGTCATTATGTTGTTTAGTTAGTTATTGGGCCCAATTCATTGGGTTTGGCCCAAGTGCACCCCCTACCCCCTCGGTTATTTGTCATTGAGTCTTTTGTCAGGGACTTATTGTAAAATGTGGGTTGCCTATATATAGGACCCCATTCCCCCCATTTCAACTTAATGAATCAATCAATGAAAAATTGCCATTTTGTGAGTTCTATCTTTATTTTTATGGTGGAGTGAATCCATTAGTGAGGTGAGAAGCCTTAGGGAGAGAATCCCACCCATCTCTCTCTTAATCTCTCTCTTTCACTCCCCTTTCTCTCTCCTCCACACCCAATTTCGAAAATTTTCTCTCTCCTCCCTTCCCAACCACCACTCTCCCACCTACCCCCATTAAAGGCCACTCCCCTTCCCCACACATCCCATTACTCCACCCCCTAGTCCCAAGAGAGCATCCCCAATCACTAAGCCACCCTCCAACCACCTCATCCCTTTCCCAAGCACCCTTCCCTCTCCCCCATGCAACCCTCCACCTCCCAAGACCATTTGAATTTGAATATCCCCTTCCCTCCATAGCCCAAAGTCGCCCAACTCATTTCCCCATTGAGTAGGCCACCCCTATCCCCTTCCCTCCACTCCACTCTACCAAGAGCAGCCACCCCATCACCCTTCCTCCACCTTGGCTGAGAGCCTGCAGAGAACCAGTGGAGTGCAACAGCGACCCCGTCTTCCCCCTGGCATCCCTGGAGGTCCAAGAGCTATCGTCGGAAGCGTCTGCCTATCTTCTTTGCAACGGAAGTGGTTTCGTTGTCGTCCGAGCACCGTGCTGCCCGGGAGAGCCGTTCTCCCTTGACTGCGCGAAGCTCTCCTGACAGAGCACCTGAACATGATTGGAAGCTCTGCCACGCAAATCCAAGGTGAATCAAGACAATAGCCCTTCTGCAAAGTTTTTCCTCCTTATGTCTACTTTCAGAATCAATAAGCGGAACTCCGTTTGGCATCCTGTAGCAGGAGTTATCAATTTTCTCCCTCAGTCATGCGGTTCTGCTTCCCACAGTCTGCACCGACTTGTCGTCATTGTTCAGAGTTTCCTGGTCTTCTCTTGCATCGTTTGGCTTCCCCGTCAGTTTTTCTGCAAAGAAGACTCGTCCACGGTTCCAACGACTCCAACGGTGCTCGATTCTGAGTTCGGGAGCTGTCGGGGCAACCTCTGCAACCTGCTGTTAGAAACCAGGAGCTATCAGTCCGAGAATCTGCCTCCCTGTTCGGGCCTCCACCCAGACCAGCATCGACGACAGAAGAAATTAATAAAATTTGTACGACTCCCCCGGCCTAGTACGAAGATTTTTCAAGTGGTTTCATCCCCAACAAAATTCGGTAGCAGTTGCAGCAGTCAATTCATCAGTCTCATGTCAGCACCCACAGAACTGGGCAGAATCGGCAACCTCCCATCTTCGGTGTTCCCTTCTCAAATTCCCCTGCCCGCTTGGCCGGCTGAAGGCCCCTCCCTGTGTGGAGGTAGTGTTTGGATGTAACTATCATCTTCTCTTCCCCACGATCCCCCCCTTGCATGGGGTGTAGTGTTGTAATAGCTTAAACAGGTCAAGCTACCCCGACGCGGCGTGTGGGGAACCCACGCTTCCCCGCTCGCCCTCGTCTCCGAGCGGGACCGGTTTCTTCAAAATGGTCGAGTGAGTGCTCCAAAACTTTACTCTAATTCATGCTTGTTCTTTCAATATTAGTTCATAAACTCCGCTGGCCGTGATGAGAGCCCGATCCTTAAGCTCATTTGCTATAAGTGATCATCGTGGGAAGAGAGTGGAACCCGTGCCCTTTGGCACTTCGTCGGACCCTTGATTTGGGCAGCCATACCATTGGGGAATCAAACCTTGGCCTTGCTGGCCCTCTACCAGCAAGGGCCTATCCCACACAACCTCCCCTTGGCATTGCCAAGTTACCCCGGGTCTTAGTGAGCATCGGGTGAGCAATTGCTATTATCGGTCCGTTTTGAATGCTTAATTGCGCTTGCTTGTTGAGTCCTAGGTTGTGTCACATCAATTGGTATCAGAGCCAGGTTATTGACTTGTCTCTATCAAGTCAAGTCCTAGGGCATGCTTGCATTGGTGTCATCATCAATCCGACCCTTGCATTGATCCCCCCGAACATCATGGCCTCCTACTTAGCCTACTCGCCACCCATGGACTTCATCCTAGATAGGGATATTACCTTTGACGGATCACATTCTAGTGACTATCTTAGGTGGGAGGCTACGATAGAAAAGTACTTCGAAAAGACTTAGGTATATGGACTGGCGAGAGTCCGAAAGGCCAAGGGACGACTACGGGGTCAAGCCAAAAGTAAGTGGGAACACATAGAGGGCTTAAGGAGGGTTGGAAGACAAGAACCTATTCACTCATGGGAAGAGATGAAGGTAGAACTTAGAAAGATCTACATCCCCAAACATTCCCACCCCTCCTACCCAAGCACCCCTAACCCGAGGAGCACTACCACTCCTCCATCCCCACCCGGCCAACTTGAGACCGACCTTTGGTCTCCACCCCCACCACCCCCAACAATTCATCTCTCAACCATCATAACAACACTTCGCGACCAAGTCCTCTCCCTTAAGACCCAAATAAACCAAACAACCACCTCTCCACCAAATCCCATGAGGATCCCCACACTCCAACCAAAACCTCGTTCCGCAAACCTACCTATCCAAACTCAATTGGCCCCCACTACCACCCCTCCACAACCGGCCGATCCCAAGGGGAAGAGACCCCTAACCGACCCGGTTTTCCCAATAAGGACCACCACTCACCCTATTCTCACCATTCAAACCCAAGTAGACCCCGTGTCCATCCCTCCACCTAGAACCATGACGGCCACCACCACCCAACCCAAATCCTGTCACCCAACTCACCTTCCACTTCCAACCCCAATCCTACCCCAACCTAGACCTCCACTACTTCCACTCCCAAACCACACCCTACCAATCCCAATCCAAGTTTCCCTTTACCCTCTACCCTGGGAACACCACACACAAACCCTCATCACCCCAAAAGACTCTTTCACCTCCTTGGTAGCAGAACTCATACCCAATCCAATAGTTGTGAGCACTCCAAACCCACCCCCCACTTTGGAGGAAACCCAAGTCCAAGCTGAAGAAGAAACCTCACACGATGGTCTTTACCTTACACCACCCTCTCTAGTTGGGGCGGAGCTCATCTTAGGAGAACCCATTGTTAGTTGGCTAAAGGAGAGCCCAATTCGAGAGTCCCCGGCCCATGTTTTCCCTCCCATAGAACGAGACCTTCCCATAGTGCCCTTCTTCTCCTATCACACCACAATCCAAGCATCCTATCAAGTGGAGACCTTAGATGACCTTCTCAAGGGCATAGCATGGCAATTAGAGATGACTAGCATGTTGACCCCTATGGTCGAACAACCTAGGAGCCTTAGCCTCCTACACCTATGCATAGGGTCTATCACCTCGGTTTGCACCATTGGTTGCTACACTAGCGACCTCCTTCTATTCCTCCCTACACCCGATGACCCCAACCTTCTCCTCGATTTAGAGCTTCTTATCTCAGGTAGAAAGCCAAGCCCTCCACTCATGGCCGACCCACTTGTCAAGAACATTGGCCCAACTATCATGGAGAAGGATGACTTAGCACCTTTTAAGGATCTTGAGGATATGGAGTTCCTCCCCCTAGGTGACCCATTTTATGATCCATATGATCCATTCCAATGGGAGTCAAGGGACTGATATGACCCAACCATCTTACCAACCACCCACCCTTTCCTACCCTCACCCACCATATTGGGCCAAACCCACCTCATCCATGACCCGGGTTACACCTTGGGAGCCATGACCTTGGGCCACATATCCCTAGGTAATAAGGTTGTGCCCCACCCCATGACGACCACCTTCTTAGATCCATTCGATCCTTTCCAATGGGAGTTCAAAGGTTGTCCCACACCTATACACATGGAAGTCACCTTTGGGAAAAGTATGCATGTGTCTAGGCTTAGCACACCCCTTGGCATGAACACTATGTTGGGTCCATTCATTCATATCACCCACATGTCAAGTAGAAAGTATGAGTGGTCCATATTCGGATGTCATGGTCCACCTTCATTCATCATGAGTCTTAAGCATGTCAGAGGCATCTACAGATGTCCGGGTCCCCTGATATTTATCACCAATTTGCATGATAGGGCCACCTACGGGTGCCCCGGCCCACCTAGGCTGACCAAAGACTACACGGCATCATTACATGATAGGTCTACTTTTGGTTGCCCAGGTCCACCCATCACTCCTAGAATGTCTGCATTCACAACATTGCATGAAGAGATCCGCAAGCACATTAGCAAGAAGAATGTGACTGATAAAAGGGTGTCCGACTTTCATCGGCGTCACCAAGAATTCCACATGGGTGGCTTTGTGATGGTGAGGAAGCAGAGGCTCTCCCCGGGAGTCATCTCCAAATTGAGGCTATGTGGGGCTGGTCCCTTCCAGGTCCTGAGGCGCATTGGTGCTAATGCCTATGAGTTAGATCTCCCCGAGGAGTATGGAGTGAGTCCCACATTCAATGTAGCCGACCTAGTGCCTTATAAGGGACCCACGGTGGTACCTAGTGAGGATATTGAGCCTATTCCCTCCGTTGAGAGAGCACCCACCCGTGAGGAGAGACCACCAGCCAAGAGAGCCCAGCGTGAGCGCATTGAACGAATATTGGATGAACAAGTCACTACCACCTGGAGCAAGATATACGAGCGCTATCTCGGCAGGTGGATGGATCGGTCTCATTCGGAAGACCTAAGGGCTGTACCACTTCTGCACCCTCCGAGGAGGGAAGGACACTTACTCAACGGAGTCGAGTTCTCCGCACCCCGGGAGTATGATGGGGACATCACCTCCCATGCCCACGTTCACAGCTCGTCTCCTCGCCCCGGTTGCATCTGGCATGGTCTAGTTATCTAATTTTGAGTCCTACGTAATTTTTATTTGAGTCATTTGATGTAATTTTCATTTTACTTGAGTTATGTCCCTAGGTCTTGTGCTTATTTCCCTAAGTTTGAGAGTCATTATGTTGTTTAGTAAGTTATTGGGCCCAATTCATTGGGTTTGGCCCAAGTGCACCCCCTACCCCCTCGGTTATTTGTCATTGAGTTATTTGTCAGGGACTTATTGTAAAATATGGGTTGCCTATATATAGGACCCCATTCCCCCCATTTCAACTTAATGAATCAATCAATGAAAAATTGCCATTTTGTGAGTTCTATCTTTATTTTTATGGTGGAGTGAATCCATTAGTGAGGTGAGAAGCCTTAGGGAGAGAATCCCACCCATCCCTCTCTTAATCTCTCTCTTTCACTCCCCTTTCTCTCTCCTCCACACCCAATTTTGAAAATTTTCTCTCTCCTCCCTTCCCAACCGCCACTCTCCCACCTACCCCCATTAAAGGCCACTCCCCTTCCCCACACATCCCATTACTCCACCCCCTAGTCCCAAGGGAGCATCCCCAATCACTAAGCCACCCTCCAACCACCTCATCCCTTTCCCAAGCACCCTTCCCTCTCCCCCATGCAACCCTCCACCTCCCAAGACCATTTGAATTTGAATATCCCCTTCCCTCCATAGCCCAAAGTCGCCCAACTCATTTCCCCATTGTGTAGGCCACCCCCATCCCCTTCCCTCCACTCCACTCTACCAAGAGCAGCCACCCCATCACCCTTCCTCCACCTTGGCTGAGAGCCTGCAGAGAACCAGTGGAGTGCAGCAGTGACCCCGTCTTCCCCCTAGCATCCCTGGAGGTCTAGGAGCTATCGTCGGAAGCGTCTGCCTGTCTTCTTCGCAACGGAAGTGGTTTTGTTGTCGTCCGAGTACCGTGCTGCCCGGGAGAGCCGTTCTCCCTTGACTGCGCGAAGCTCTCCTGACAGAGCACCTGAACGTGATTGGAAGCTCTGCCACGCAAATCCAAGGTGAATCAAGACAATAGCCCTTCTGCAAAGTTTTTCCTCCTTCTGTCTACTTTTAGAATCAAGAAGCAGAACTCCATTCGGCATCATGTAGAAGGAGTTATCAATTTTCTCCCTCAGCCACGCGGTTCTGCTTCCCACCGTCTGCACCGACTTGTCGTCATTGTTCAGAGTTGCCTGGTCTTCTCCGGCATTGTTTGGCTTCCCCGTCAGTTTTTCTGCGAAGAAGACTCGTCCATGGTTTCAACGATTCCAACGGTGCTCGATTCTGAGTTCGGGAGCTGTCGGGGCAACCTCTGCAACCTGCTGTTAGAAACCAGGAGCTGTCAGTCTAAGAATCTGCCTCCCTGTTCGGGCCTCCACCCAGACCAGCATCGACGATAGAAGAAATTAATAAAATTTGGACGACTCCCCCGGCCTACTACGAAGATTTTACAGGAGGTTTCGTCCCTAAAAAAATTCGGTAGCAGTTGCAGCAGTCAATGCATCAGTCTCATGTCAGCACCCACAGAACTGGGCAGAATCGGCAACCTCCCATCTTCGATGTTCCCTTCTCAAATTCCCCTCCCCGCTTGGCCGGCTGAAGGCCCCTCCCTGTGTGGAGGTAGTGTTTGGATGTAACTATCATCTTCCCTTCCCCACGATCCCCCCCTTGCATGGGGTGTAGTGTTGTAATAGCTTAAACAGGTCAAGCTACCCCGGCGCGGCGTGTGGGGAACCCACGCTTCCTCGCTTGCCCTCGTCTCCGAGTGGGACCGGTTTCTTCAAGCCGGTCAAGTGAGTGCTCCAAAACTTTGCTCTAATTCATGCTTGTTCTTTCAATATTAGTTCATAAACTCCGCTGGCCGTGACGAGAGCCCGATCCTTAAGCTCATTTGCTATAAGTAATCATCGTGGGAAGAGAGTGGAACCCGTGCCCTTTGGCACTTCGTCGGACCCTTGATTTGGGCAGCCATACCCTTGGGGAATCAAACCTTGGCCTTGCTGGCCCTCTACCAGCAAGGGCCTAGCCCACACAACCTCCCCTTGGCATTGCCAAGTTACCCCGGGTCTTAGTGAGCATCGGGTGAGCGGTTGCTATTATCGGTCCGTTTTGAATGCTTAATTGTGCTTGCTTGTTGAGTCCTAGGTTGTGTCACATCACATGGGAAGAGTTGTAACATTACTAAGGACTCTTAGAGATTAGATTATGACCAAACAAGGACTCTAGAATCGATCTAATCCTCAAACCCTAGCCTAAACTCTATAAATCATGCATAGTTCTTAACTATGCGACCCTTACTTTTTGGACGTAAAGAATAAAGGTAAGGAGTCATTATCTCAGGTAAGCTCTTTAGAAGTATTTATTTACAATACTTTAGACTAACTCCCCTCCAAATTTCACATCTTTAGGTCAAGAGGTCGTGGAGTTAGAGCCCAAGGAAGTTGCTGGAAAAGTCACAGAAGAAGGAAATCTAGGGCAGGATTCTCAATCCAAATCAGAAGCAACATCCTAAGTTAAGAGGTAGGTTATCTCATGAACGGCAAAAACAACCTGATAGGACTAAAAGCCCTCTGGTTTGATTAAACTTCATGCATAGTAGAGCATTAATTTCATGTTTTACTAGTTGATATACATGTCATGCATCTCCTAGCCCTAATAGAGAAAGTAAAGCATGTTATTCATCTAATTCACTGATACCCATGCATGTAGTTAGCCTATACTTTGTTATCATATCTAGAATAGACATGGAATTTCAGTTAGACATGATGTGAATTGATCTCTTAGGTTTCCATCGTTTTCTGTTAGCAGACGCTCTGACGCATCAGCGTAGGACCGTCACACTCATGTAACGGCCCTACGACAGACCGTCACACACCCTGCTGTTTTGGATTTTCACTGTTGTCTCTAACGCACTGGGACAGACGCGTTACGTTCATGTAACGGCTAGTTCTTGACCATCACGTTCACTATGACGCCCCATCTCCAGACCGTCAGAGTCTGTGTTCTGTCAACCCTAAGATAGAATATAACCTGCCAATATTATTTATTGTTAAGTCTAGTTATCTAAGTTTTAACCTAATCATGTGATTTTAAGGGTATTTGATTGTTCATGATAGGTATTGCATGATTTGGGGTCTCATAGTTATTTTAAGTAATGATAGTTTAATGAAGCCAAATTCTATAGTTTTGTATTATAAAGCATGACTCTTTTAAAAACATTGTATTGACGGAGTTTCACCATGATTTCCACATTGATTTTACATATCTCTCTCTGTCAATAGAGTCATTTCTATAAGTATATGGCACATATTCCGGTATGTTGTCATTAGCTTACACATTGCACTATAGGAATACAATCTTGGACTTGAGGACCTCTCTATTGAATATTCCTTCCAATGGACTAGGAAATCATTATTTCAAGGCCTCCGTAATTCTCCGCGAGCCTGGGATTCCCACTAGGATGTCGAGTTGGTTGTACCATCAAAGCCCAATAACTAGAATACACTATCATTGTTTTCTGGATCTTGTAATGTAACGGCCTTGCACTGGAACGTCAGGCTCACGTAACGGCCCAATGCCCGACCGTCACATTTCACTGAGTCTAAACTAGTATGCTAGACGCTGGTCACTGTAACGGCCCATTATGGACGCGTTACATAGTATAACGGCCCAGTAGACGACCGTTACATAGCTTGTATATGCTAACCCAAGATTTGACCAAGGGTTGATATTTCAATGATCCTAGACAAACCTTGATGATCTAGAACTTATCATATTACTTAATAGACTTAATATAATGGATGAAAGTTAAGGTAATATACCGTTATGCTGCCGATTTATTCTATAAGCATAACATAGTTTAAATGTCATTCTTGATATTATATATTCAAATTAAAGCATTCATTCATTGATTATTGTTATCATGGAATTATTGAACTTATTACATTCTTGGCCATACTTTACTGTTACATGCGTGGAAGTAGCTTAATTTATAACTGAAGATGCGATCGAGCACTGATTGTGTTCAAGGGCTCTATGCTAATCCCCTCGGCTGATTGCCGGAAACATACTATTTTATAAACCATGGGGTATGATGCTACTGGCGTCGCATTGCACTGTGAGTACTATTTCTATAAATAAGTGAAGATCCACGGCACGACATGACATTCTTGCTTGATATTCCACAGAAATTCATGAACTATGTACTCAAAAGAGACTAGTGTGATGAATATGTGGCTTGCTAGTACAATCTCGTTACATTCTTGTTCATGGAAGGCCAATATCATGCTCTTGTTATATTCTTGCTAGTTCATTCTTGATCATTCTATCTGACAAGATTATCTTGTTACTTTGGTTTAATCGCGTGATCGATTCGCATTCGCATGATTTTACCTTATTCTTTAGAGCTAAATTGTTAATTACTTTAATAGTGCCTTCATGTTGATGCGAAGATACCTACTGGGCAAGTGTGCTCATTACCTATTTCTAATGTTTTTCAGGAGATGGAAATAGTTCGAATTCGGATTCGGGTGATTCAAGTAACGGGTCCGAGAGCGATTGAATGTTATTGTGATAAGAGTGAAGACATAGGAATTCTAAATTGTCTAGATTGAGTCAATGTAATTTTCCTATTTCTTGAGTGAATAGATGGAGAAGTTGAAGTTGTGTATTATGAATATTGATCATTTATGAAATAAAGTTGGAGTTTGATTAAATTCTATGCAATTGCATTTATGTGTGTGATTGTTTCGCGCTCTGATTGTTCTTGCTTGCAAGAGGCTTACCATGCCGGCTGTTCACGCTCCTCGAGTGAGTCTTCCGCTGCAATAAAGGCTCGGGGCGTGACAAAGTCTGTACATTGCCTGTGCATTCACTTGTCTGGTTGCATGAGACACTAAGTCTGTACATGATCCAGGCGCTCGCAAAGTCTGTACATCGACTTGGCGCTGGCAAAGTCTATACATTCATGAGCCATGGCTGTACATCGTCTACTGCATGCCACTTCAAGTCTGTACATGGTCTTGGCATATGCATTCATAAAGTCTATACATCCATAGCAAGTCTGCACATTGGTTGTCGCATGCAAGCAAAGTCTGTACAATGGTCAGTCTCACTCAACGTCTCATGCTATCAAGTCTATACATTATCTAGCACACACACGTTCAACGTATGTGCATCCGACCGTCTCATTTAGCGTCTTTGTGCATGGAGCATTCAAGTCTATACAACGCCGTGTTCACATGCTTCAAAGTCTGTACATCCAGCTCTGTCTCACTTAGCGCCTCCTCAAGTATGTACATAGTTTGGCTGCATAACACAAGTCTATACATCCGCATGCATAGCATGCACGGGTTCAAGTCTATACACTCCTTATCATTACCTACGATCAGAACACTAAGTCTATACATCGCGTGAAGTTTGTACATCGGTAAAGTCTGCACATGGTTGCTTTGAAGCTGTATGAAGTCTATACATTGTCGCCTGCTCGTGCAAGTCTATACATTGCTGTCTCATGCATTCTAAGTCCATACACTGCATTTGGGCATTGTTCTTCACAGCAAGTCTGTACACTGCTTTCTCATGCACGCAATCAAAGTGTGTACAGTCTGTGTTCGCATCGGTTAAGTCTATACATTTGCTATGGCTTGTTCATGGATCGTTCTCATCAAGTCTGTACATTGCTTGACAGCACGCCTGAGCACTCATCGTCAATGTACACACACTCTTATATGCTTTGTGCATTGTTCAAAATAAGTCTGTACATAGTTCTCGCTTGGACACTAAGTCCATACACTCAATGCTGCATCATGTCTATACACGCTTTGTTAAAAGCTTGAACTAACTCGATACATCCTTCTTTCTCTTCCTACAGATTGGGTCAAGCTGATGATTAGGCACGTGATCCGAGGTTGGTGCCTGGCACGTGATCCGAGGTTGCTCTGGAAAAGGAGGGAACAAGCCCCACTCACGCCACACGAGTGAAGTCATGGAATTCAGGTCGGAAGTCATATAAAAGGAAGTCCTCTGCGATCAGAAGAGGCGAACTGGAGGAAAGCTGAGAAGATGAGTCCCTGAGCAGAAGAAGAATAGAGAGAGCCTCCACGTTCCAGAGAGAAGACAAAGAGAAATGATTTGAGAGAAATGATCTGAGAGAAAAGTATTTGAGAGAGAGAGAAGAGTCTGTCACTGTGAAGATCTGCTTCTTCGGAAGCTACATTGTTCTTGGTTTTCAGAAACGATTATCTTCATCGATTGTCTTATTTTTCTATTTTTCACTTCATCTTTCTTATTCCATCTTGTTACCCTCCAGTGTTTGGAGGAAGGGAGAGATTCTCTGGTTTCCCTCTGGGCTGCAGAGGAAGAGAGATCTGTGATCTCTAGTTTGCCAGTGATGGGCTGTCACTAGCAGGTTCCCTCCGGTTTGGAGGAAGGGAGATTCATCTGCGGTTCTGGTCTTGCGGGAAGCAGGTCCAGGTGTCAAGCTTCTGTGGGTTACAGAGCTTGGGTTGAGGGATTTGTTTCCCTTGGTTTGTCAAGCTATTCGGCAGCATATGTTTGCAGACTGAGTCTGCTGTTCTAGCCTTCGCTAGTGGAAGCCTCACTCTGGTTTGGAGTGAGGGGAGGATGTAGATTATGGACTATAATCGAACCACCTTAAAAACTCCCTGCCTCTTCTGTGGTTTGCCTGTTATCATTGTGTTGCTCTCCTTCTGTTTGGCATTTTGTTTCACTGTGAACAGCTATCTCGATCTCACTTCTTTCTTCTGTCTTGGTTATTGTCTGCCTTAGCTATTGCTTTCGCTGTATCTAAAGGGTTGAGAAACGGAAGTTGTGATTTACTGCTGAGAATTTAAGTTTAGGGAGTGATCTATTCATCCCCCCCTTCTATATCACTCTACACTGCGCATATCAATTGATATCAGAGCGGGTTTGCATCATGTGGGCCAACGGTCAGGGTAATCCTAATGGTCCTCGAAGTTTCATGCCTAAGGGGCAACCCATTAGTCACCCTCCATTCTTTGATGGTAATAATTATCTTTTCTGGAAAAACAGGATGGAGGTGTTCATCAGGGCACAGAGCCACAAGCTGTGGAGGGTAATCACTACAGGGCCGTATGATCTGCCACCGAACGAGGACGTATGGACAGATGATCATGTCAAGTTGTCTTCACTTAACTGGATGGCCCTGAACATCATCCAGTGTGCTATACACCCAGACGAATATGCCCGCATATCAGCCTATAGGACGGCCAAGCGAATGTGGGATGAGCCGGAACTAATCTACAAAGGTACAGCTCAAGTGAGAGCCACGAAGGTAAATCTCTTCACCTCTGAGTATGAATTGTTTAAGATGAAACCAGAGGAGACCATCACTGAAATGTATGCCAGGTTGACCTTGATCACAAACACTCTTAAGGGGCTAGGGAAAGAGTTAGCTGAGGCAGATGTTGTCAGGAAGATTCTTAGATCTCTAACCCCAGCATGGCACACAAAGGCCATCGTGATAGAAGAGTCAAAGGATCTGACGACTTTGACAGTGAATGGACTCATAGGATCCCTCATGACCTATGAGATGAACTTTAAAAGAGGTGGTGAAGGAAGTGACAGGAAGGGAAAGAATATTACTCTCAAGACATCTCGCAACAAGGGTAGCAGCAGCGGGAGCAGTAGCAGCAGCAGTGAGTCCGATGTTTTTTCCGATCTCGACCAGGAGGAGCAGGCAATGCTCACTCGACAGTTCAGTAAATTTTTAAGGACTAAGGGGAAGATCTTTAGGAGGAAGAAGCCATACTCCTTTAGTAAGAACGTTGAATCTAGCAATAACAAGGACAGAAATACTAAGAGACTGACTTGTTTTTGTTACAACAAACAGGGACACATGAAAGGGGAATGCCCAGATCTCCAGAAGAAGGGTCCCTACTTTCAGAAGAAGAGCTCAAAGGTGCAGAAAAAGAAGAAGCCACACGCAATGGTCTGCACGTGGAGCGATGAGGAAGAAGATCCGGAAAGTACTTCCTCAGAGGAGTATGAAGAAGGAATTTGCCTAATGGCAAAAAGCGAAGAGGAGGCAACAAATGTCTTTGAAAATTTTTCTATTGATGACTGGGAAGATGCCTATGCAGAATTATTAGATAAGTTCAATTCACTTAGTAAAGATCATAGGGTTCTGAAAGAAAACTCGATACCAATGTTGAAGAACAAACCCAAGTCTGTGAGGAAAATCAGAAACTAAAAGAAGAATTAGAAGAAATGACTTCCCTAAGAAAAGAAAATGACAAGCTCAAGGAAGAAAATCAGGAGAGTCACACCCAGCTTAACGAACTCAAAATCAAAATTGAAGAAAGCCTGAATGAAAATAGAGTGAACTCAGAGAAATATGAAGCTGTTAAGAAAGTGAACGCTGAACTTTTAAAAAATGCTGAGTGTCTTCAAAAAGAGCTGGAAGACAAACAGAAAGTTTTGGAAAAATTTGTTCAAGGAAAAACAAGTTTGGATGCTATACTAGGGACAAGGGTTAACTTCAATAGGGAGGGTCTAGGCTATGACCCAACTAACAAGAGACCCCTTCAATTCAAAACCACCACCTTCTGCCCAGAGAAGAGAAAAGAGAAGCTGGACTTACCATCCAGCTCAAATAGAAGTCAAGGAGCTCAACGTCCGAAAGAAAATTTAACAAATAGTGTTGGTCGATCACTTAAAATGGGAATGAATTTTGTGAAGAACTTCACTAAGCCCACTCACCAGAACATAAATGGAAGATGGACCAAGCAAATGGATCAGGATAAAAGCTGGAATTACTACAAACAGATGGGTCCAAACAGGACCTACTGGAGAAATAACTATCATCCTCAAAAATCTGTTAATCAACAAGCTCACAGGAGATATCCCAGGAATGGGAAGCCCAATGACTCGAATAGAGTTTACTTCCCCAGACCAGCTGGACATAACCCCAGTTATAATTTCAATAAACCCGAAGTAAAGGTGCCAGGGAAAACCATGTTGAAGCAAATCTGGATTCCTAAACATCTGATTAGAGATTTGAATAATGTCTTTGGACCCAACTCATCTTGGGTTCCAAATCATTTTGCTTGATTTTGCTTGTGTAGGTCTGCCTGGCAGCTGAGAACAACAAGTGGAACATCAAATCCTCCCAACCAGGAAGGGCCAGAAGAAACATGTACAATAGTTAGAGGATGGATGCTTCATCAACCAGACCAAATACATAATGGAACTATTCAAGAGGTTTGGTATGAATAACCTGAAGCACATTACAACACCCATGGGTACCAATACCTCATTGGATGCAGATGAGACAGGTAAAGAGGTAGATGCCAAGCTCTATCGAGGTATGATTGGATCTCTACTTTACTTGACAGCCTCTAGACCTGATATACAGTTCAGTGTAGGAATGTGTGCTAGGTATCAGTCTAGACCCACTGAATTACATTTAGCTGTAGTGAAAAAAATATTCAGATATTTGTCTGCTACACACTCTCTTGGTTTATGGTTTCCTACTTCACACACACTTGATTTAGTTGCATACATAGATGCAGATTATGCAGGGTGTACTCTAGATAGGAAAAGCACCAGTGGTCACTGTGAATTTTTGGGTGGGTATTTAGTGTCTTGGGGCTCCAAGAAACAACATTCTGTGGCCCTCCCCGCTGTAGAGGCTGAATATGTAGCTGCAGGGAGTTGTGGTACACAAGTCATTTGGATTAAACTCCAGCTTCAGGACTACCAAGTAGACCTGGGGTGCACACCTATCTATTGTGATAATACCAGTGCCATCAATCTTGCTAAGAATCCTGTTTTGCATTCCCGTACCAAACACATAGAGATAAGGCATCATTTCATAAGAGATGAGGTTTCTAAGAACAACTTTGAACTGATTCATGTAGGCACTACTAATCAGAATGCTGACATCTTCACCAAGCCTCTGGACAATGAAAAATTCACTACATTGAGAAGAGAATTAGGCTTATACAAGTTGTCTTAGTTGTGAAGTCTGTTCCTATTATGAGGGGGAGTTCTGTGTGTCTGATGGTTAGCTTTCTGTAATGCTATGGTTAAGGGGGAGCTGGTTGAGCTGTGAGAGGGGGAGTTTTTTGACAGATTCAAAAAGAGTGACTGTAGACATGCCAAAATTGACGCTATGTTGATCAAATCTCATGTCACTGTGTTGACGCCCCAAAGTGAACTTCAATACATTCATAATATGAAGTTTTTCTATTTTTGTGTGTGTTTTTGATTTGTTCTTGCATTTTTGTGATTCACGACCTGAAGAGGGGCGTTATTTTAAAAGCGACCTTACCTAGGGCGTGTTCAAAAGAAAGGATGACCAAATGGCAGGGCGTCAATTCCTGGTATTATCCGGTTTTAAAATAAATTCTAATTATTGATTGGCGTCCTTCCTCAGGGCGTGTTTTCAAGTAACGCCTTTATCTCAGGCGTTTTCTCATAATTTTCAAATAAAGAAAGTTTCATTGCCAAATTAAATCCAAGAAGTGACGCCCTGGGCCAGGGTCGTGTTTTGAGCAACGTCTGGATGTAGGTCGTCAATTTAGAATTTGACGCCCTTCTGAAGGTCGTGTTTTATCTTTCGGTGTCGTGTTTGAGCATGCCTTTCCTGAATAGTTCCTTGCCTCCAATGGTCTCCTTGCTCGAATTGGAACTAGAGTCCTGCCTTCATTGATCATTGCCCGTCCTTATCTTCCTAAATTTGAGTTTATCTTCAGTTGAAACCTTATATAAAGAAGCTCTGGTCGATCTTGTGTAAGGTTAACAACAACGAATAACGTGCTGACCATTAGAGAAGTTACAGATATACGAGAGAAAGAAGCAGGGAGCAGTTTTTTTTTAACTTTGTGCATGCAGAGAAGAGTCTTTCTCTTCCCTCTGTGCGATCTCTTCCCTGCTTCCTCCTGCCGTTTCAAGCGAACCAAGGCTTCCGTCGAGATTCTCCCCTTTACTGTTGTCAGGAACAGCAGGGGCTCCTTCTTTTGGTTGTTTGTTTATTTTCATCATACCATCACCATCGATCATCCTCCACTATTTTCTTTTCTTGCATTAGTATCATATTTTTCCTTTCCCTAACTCTTTAGGGGTTTTTAAAAAAACCAAAAAAAGAGGTGCGCATGTTGTGTTCTCTTTCATCATCATATCTTCTATTTGGAATTGATACTACATTCACTCTTGGCTGATCCACTTCTATTTACTTGTTTCTTTATCTTTTGCAAGGGTAATCAACAAGTAAAACCCCCCTTCATCGGCCGGCCGATTGAAGGAGGAGGAAGGAATTCACAATCCATCCCGCATCCCACTTATCACCAGGTATTCGCGATCTTCTTTGATTATTATTGAGGTAACCCCTCTGGCGATCACTCTCCTTTATAGCACCACGTGCTTTCTTTTGTCTTTGTTATCATCTCCATCCTTTTATATATATCTCACATGAGTGGTTCGTTCCACTTAGGTGGATTTATCACGATCCACAAATTGGCGATCACGGTGGGACTTCCACTGTTTTTCTTTTGATTACCATCTCCTATTGGCACCCACGTGTGCCCTTTCCCCTTTGGCACTCACGTGTGCCCTTTCCCCTCGGTACCCACGGTACCCCTCCGTTTGTGCCCCACGGGCACCCTCCACCGTGCACACTGCACACTCCCGGGATCAGCCAGTTTGTGATTGTTTGATTATTTTTCCTGAATTAACGCCTCACCCAGAGGCGCTTTTTCGTTTAACGCCTGCATCGAGGGCGTCTATTTTCTATTTTACGTCTTCCCAGAAGGCACCTTTTATCATATCTGCTATCTCCTTGTTCTGTCTGATAATTCGCGCCCTCCCCTTTGGCCGTCTTTTTATTTGGCAGCGCCTCATACCAAGGCGCGTGTTTCCTCGACCGTGTGCACCACTAATATTTGACGCCCTCTTATAGAGGCGTCCTTTTCACGTTACGCGCCTCACACCAAGGCGCGTGTTTTTTGCACTGCCTGTGGGCCACCACAGCGATTCACGACAGCCACGCTGTCGTCTATTTGTTGGTAGCGACCGTTTCCAGGTCGTCTCTTTCCTGCGGGTTTACAGAACCCTCCTGTCTGTGGTTTTTCATGCTGGGTTCATGCTTATATTGATCATTTGATTGCATTACTGTGATTGGCTCATATTATCCTGCATTTTGTGGCATTTGGTTGAGAGACCTCCTCTCTCTACACTAGGATTCCACACACCTCTCTTGGAATCGGGACAACCCTCCATTGAGCATTCCGTCTCTTTGGACCGGAAATCCCTTTTCCAAGACCTCCATAAGTCCCCGCACCCGTGGATTCACTCACGGACGCTGGGCAGGTTGTACCTTTGAAGTGCCCGGAGTTTAGAAGAACCTATCGTTGGTGAGAAAAGAGAAAGAACCTAGTTGACACGGAGGCTATATTTGGATCCAAAACTAGGTTTCACTTTGCAAAAAGGAGTGAATTATTCTGCAAATTAATCCACTCTAATCTCAAGTATAACACTAAAAATCTTGCGCTCATCTCAACTTGATTGCATAAACTTGGTTGGGTTGATTTGCTTAAGCTTGTTTTGATTGGGTGGTTGATTGTGATAATTCCTTCATAAACTTTCTCTCTTTTTAAGCATGCAACTCCGTTCAGGTAAGATCATCAACATGGCAAGCTACGGATATTCCTATGATGATGTGAATGAAAACATTTTTGGTCAATCCTATGAGGTTCCCCAAGATTCTATCTATCATGAGGGGAATTACCCTCATCCTCATTCTCATTATCCACATATTCATGTGGTTGATACCACTACTCAGGAGGTTGTGCCCTCTTCTCAGGCTTTACCTTCCAATACTTCCGGGAATTCTTCCCTGTCCATTAACGTCACCGATTTAATCCAAGCTTTGTCTCAGTTGGATGATTCCCAGCGGCAGGCTATCCAGGCCGCTTTGAAGGGGAAGTCCATTCTCTCTTCCTCCTCCAATCCCCCTCTGGCCGAGAGTGGCCATCACATTGTTAATGACCAGGCGGTCTTGCATAAACCTCCTTCCCGTCCACCAACGCCCGCTGCGGCCATGCCGGCCCAACAGGCGAGCTACTCTGCGGTTAGGCACCAATTTCTCCAACCTCCTCAAATTCTACGGACGCCCATACCGAACTCTTTTATTCAAAATTCGGCCCCAGCCGAGTCGGATACTAATGTTCTACTGCTCCAAAAGTTGGCTAGCATGGAAGAAAAACTCAATAAGGTTACTGCTGCCAAGAATGCCCCAGAAATCTCTCTCCCCACACTGCCAGTTTTCCACTTACCACCATCTGAGATGCCGAATTTTCGGCGATATAATGGGACTGGTAACCCCTTCATTCATTTGAAGGATTTTATGTACGAGACCTCCTTCTGGCAAGACAACAAGGCCTCTTTGGCCTATTTATTCAGGAGATCTCTAGAGGGGCCAGCCCTTGAATGGTTCTATTCGTTGGATCCTACTGATGCCAGCGACTTTGATATTGTTCAAAAGAAGTTCTTGCAGAAGTATCGAGACCGGGTCGGACCTTCCCTCTCAGTCACATATCTGGTTGCAGAAAAATGAAGCCTGAGGAGGACTTCATCATATTTGCTGATAGGTGGCGTTCAATGGCCGAGAAGTTGAAAGACACTTTGGCGGAACAAGAACAAGTTAAGATGATAATTTCCAATGCAACTCCTCAGTTCCGGCACATACTAGCCATGAACAGATTAACAACCATGGAAGAGCTCTATGAAAGGGCCCGTTATATTCAGACGCAGATGAAGGATTCGCCCATCATGGGCATGTTCGAGCCAAAGCCACGGCTATTTAAGAAAACCACAAATGTCAACAACAGCGGGCCCACGACTGAGGGCACTATTGCAAACGAGCAGGTTGGCGTAGTTGGCCACCCCCACTACCAAGCTAACCCACGACCTAACCCACCTCCACAACAAAACCCCCATTTCAACTCCGCTCCACAACGCCAATTCGCACCCCAACATTCCTTTGCTCCACCGCAAAACCAAGCGCCCCGCGCTGACCCTCCAGCTCCGCAACAGTACCACCAGGTACCACCACCTACCAACTATGGCCAACAACAACAACGGAGACCACCACTTGGCCCCAAAAGGGACAACTACCCTCCACTACCAGAAAGTCTCCCAGATATTTTCAATGCTTTAATGGCCGCCAACTTGCTCATGTTACCAAGGGAAAGAACAGTGTGGCCCGCGAATGTTGACACATCCCGTTACTGCGCTTTCCATCGCGCACCTAGTCACAACCTTGCTAGTTGTTTCCACTTCAGAGATTATATTTATGATCTAAATGACCAGGGCGGCATCAACTGGGATGAGATGAGGCAGTTTATTGCCACCATGAAAGAAAGAAGGCCTCATCGGCAGCAACAGGCTCAACAACCACAGCAACCAGCTCCACAGCAGCAACAACAAGCTCCAGCGCCTCAGCAGGATATGGGGATTGTCCACAATCCACTGCCGGAGCACACGCCAAACCAGCACGTAAACCCTGTCACGTCTCTCCCTGAGGTGGAGAGAGGGCAGGGATGGCATGAAGAAAACGCCTCTGTCAGGGCATTTAATCACAATCAAAATCAACCTCCGCGCCTCATGCACACCCTTTCTTCTTCTTCTTCTACCCCTCAGTTGAGCCGATCCCTTCTGCGCCCCGTTAATCCACCCACCCTCACCTATTCTCCAACCTTGCCAGTTCTCCCCCTCCTTACCCGCTTACCACCTCCGCAGCCTACACCACAACAAACCCCATCCACCACCAACCCTTCACCACTGCCCTCTAGGCCACTCCTTAACCGTCCATCGCCAACGCCCATCGCACCCGCCACCACTACTCCTCCACCGGCAAGGATCCCTCCACCATCGGCTCCCCCACCTTTTATGCCCAGATCTCTCCTCGTTCCACCCACCAATTCCCCCCGCATTCGGGTATCCCTTCCTACTCCTACGCCTCCTACAGGGGCATCTTCATTGAACCCTTCATCAACACCCCCTGTGGGGGCTCCTTCTTCACACACTCCTCCATTGCTTATCAACACTAACACACCCTCTTCTTCTTCTAACCCTCCTCCCACACTTGCCCCGACAGAGGCACGTCAAGGCGTGGCGCCGCTCCGCAGTGGACGGATATTCCACCGCATTTTCCCACAGAGAGGGTTAGAGCCCGCGCAGGGGCCGCAAGAACAGGAACAAGAACAGGAGTCCATACCAGGCACAGAATACGACTTATTAAAGCATTTGGACCGGACTCCGGCAAGAATATCAATTCTAGAACTGATCAAGAGGTCGACCACTCATCAGATAGCTCTAAAGGAATATCTGCAGAAAGTCATGGTCAATGAGGACATTCCAGTCGAGCAGATAACCGCAGTCTTAACACCTACTGGCAGTCAACCAGCAATCACTTTTTATGAGCATGAGCTGGCACCGATCTCAGCAAGAAAATATGCTCTATGCATCACAGTTGATATCAATAAGGTGGCTGTACAACAGTGTTTAGTGGACACTGGGGCATCCATCAACGTCTTGCCACCAAGCACTTTGAAGATGTGCGGCATTCCTGAGAATCTGATTCGGCCATCCACCATAACAATCACTGCATATGATAACACTAAGAAGCCTCCTTTAGGCATGATAACACTGAAGGTAAGTTTGGGTCCAGCCACCATCACTGCAGATTTCCATATTTTGGACATGGATCCAACATTTAATGGCATCCTTGGCCGTCCCTACATCCAGCAGCTTGATGCAGTGCCCTCCACAAATCATCAATGTCTCAAGTTTCCACACAAGGGCCGCATTATTAAAGTCACCAGTATGCCGATTCTGCCAGAGGATGATATTCATGTGGCTTCATCAGTTCCTTCTATTTGGCCTGCCAATAAGCCATTGTTATCTGTATTGGACGTCCCTCGCCCACAATCGACGCCTGAGACTGTCACGACAGTTGCTATGACACCCTTGTGATGTGACACAACCTAGGACTCAGCAAGCAAGCACAATTAAGCATTCAAAACGGACCGATAATGGCAACCGCTCACCCGATGCTCACTAAGACCCGGGGGTAACTTGGCAATGCCAAGGGGAGGTTGTGTGGGCTAGGCCCTTGCTGGTAGAGGGCCAGCAAGGCCAAGGTTTGATTTCCCAAGGGTATGGCTGCCCAAATCAAGGGTTCGACGAAGTGCCAAAGGGCACGGGTTCCACTCTCTTCCCACGATGATCACTTATAGCAATGAGCTTAAGGATCGGGCTCTCGTCACGGCCAGCGGAGTTTATGAACTAATATTGAAAGAACAAGCATGAATTAGAGCAAAGTTTTGGAGCACTCACTTGACCGGTTTGAAGAAACCGGTCCCGCTCGGAGACGAGGGCGAGCGGGGAAGCGTGGGTTCCCCACACGCCGCGCCGGGGTAGCTTGACCTGTTTAAGCTATTACAACACTACACCTCTCGCAGGAGGGGGGACCTTGGGGTGGGGGTTAATGATATTACAATCAATACTACCTCCACGCAGGGAGGGGCCTTCAGCCGGCCAAGCGGGGAGGGGAAATCAAAGCAAAGAGTGAGGAATAAGTGATGACACCGAATCTACCTGCTGTCTGAAGATAAGGACAGATAGCCGGTGTTGCAGCTGTAGAACTTGCTCAAGAATTTTGCTGAGGGCGAGACCAGTGGGTATCTCTTCGTCTCTGGAAGAGGAGTGCCTCTGAATTTTTCCAATTGCTTCAGGGGTTGCTGCCAGCCTGGGCGGGAGAATGAACAGGGTTGCTGATTCTCAGATTGTCTGCAGCAGATTATCAACAGCAGGAAGACGTGGCTGCCCCGACCGTTCCCGAACTCGAATCAGTCGCCGTTGGAACCATTGGAACCGTGGGTGAGTCCTCTTTACATCAGAATAAACGGTGATGCCAAAAAATGCCGGTAAAGATCAGAGGACTCAGGAAAGTGAGGAGTGGTCGATGTAGACAGTGGGAAGCAAAGTCGAACGCCTGAGGAAAAAAATTGGTAACTTCTGCTGCAAGATGCCGAACGGAGTTCCGCTTCTTGGTTTTGAAAGTAGACAGAGAGAGAAAGAACTTTGTAGAAGAGCTCGTGGCCTGATTCCTCCAGGGTTTGTCGTGGTGAAGCTTTCTCTCCGGATTAGGATCTCTACAGAGCTAGCTCCTGGTTTCCAACAGCAGGTTGCAGAGGATGCCCCGACAGCTCCCAAACTCGGATTCGAGCACCGTCAGAGTCGTTGGAACCGTGGACGAGTCCTCTTCGCATAAAATCTAACGGGGAGGCCAAATGATGTCGGAGAGGACCAGGGAACACTGAACACTGTTGACAGGTCGGTGCAGACTGTGGGTAATAGGACTGCGAAGCTGAGGGAGAAAATTGATAATGCCTGCTATAGGATGCCGAATGGAGTTCCACTTCTTGATTCTGAAAGTAGAAAGGAAGGGAAAGAACTTTGTAGAAGAGCTCGTGGCCTGATTCCTCTGGGTTCGTCGTGGTGAAGCTCTTTCTCCGGCTCAGAACCTCTGCCAGGGCAGATCTGCGTAGTCGTGGAAGAATGGGTTTCCTGGGCAGCACCGAGCTCCGATGGGGACGAGACCACTGCCGTTGCGAAGAAGATAGGCAGACGCTTCCAACGATGGCTCTTGGGCTTCTAGGAATGTCCGGACGAGGTCGGGGTCGCTGCTGCAAACTTCAGGTCTTCTGTAGGTCCTCTTACTCTAGATGGTAGAAGGTGGGGGTGATGGAGGGGAACAAGGGAAGATGGAGAGGATGAGAGGGGGCCGCCCCTAACCAAAGGGGAGGGGTCTTGGGCGCCCTAGGGCTATGGAGGGAAGGGGATTTTTGAATTCAAATGGCCTAGGGAAGTGGAGGGTTGCATGGGGGAGAGGGAAGGGTGCTTGGGAAAGAGATGAGGTGGTTGGAGGGTGGCTTAGTGATTGGGGATGCTCCCTTGGGACTAGGGGGTGGAGTAATGGGATGTGTGGGGAAGGGGAGTGGCCTTTAATGGGGGTAGGTGGGAGAGTGGTGGTTGGGAAGGGAGGAGAGAGAAAATTTTCAAAATTGGGTGTGGAGGAGAGAGAAAGTGGAGTGAAAAAGAGAGATTAAGAGAGGGAAGGGTGGGATTCTCTCCCTAAGGCTTCTCACCTCACTAATGGATTCACTCCACCATAAAAATAAAGATAGAACTCACAAAATGGCCATTTTTTCATTGATTGATTCATTAGTTCAAATGGAGGAAATGGGGTCCTATATATAGGCAACCCACATTTCTACAAAAGTCCCTGACTCTTACTACAACGACCAAAGACCAAGGGGGTAGGGGCGCCCCTGGGCCTAGCCCAAAGAATTGGGCCCAATAACCATTCTAAACAATCTAATGACACTTAACCTAGGTAGATGACTCATTAACCTAGGTACATGACTCAAATAAAAGGGAAAATACATCAAATGACTCAAATAAAAATTACATAGGACTCAAAATTAAATAACTAGACCATGCCGGATGCAATCGGGGCGAGGAGACGAGCTATGAACGTGGGCATGGGAGGTGATGTCCCCATCATACTCCTGGGGTGCGGAGAACTCGACTTCGTCGAGTAAGTGTCCTTCCCTCCTCGGAGGGTGTAGAAGTGGTACTGCCCACAAGTCTTCCGAACGAGACCGATCCATCCACCTGCCGAGATAGTGCTCGTATACCTTGCTCCTGGTGGTAGTGACCTGTTCATCCAATATTCATTCAATGCGCTCACGCTGGGCTCTCTTGGCTGGTGGTCTCTCCTCACGGGTGGGTGCTCTCTCAACGGAGGGAATATGCTCAATATCCTCACTGGGTACCATCGTGGGTCCCTTATATGGCACTAGGTCGGCTACATTGAATATGGGACTCACTCCATACTCCTCGGGGAGATCTAACTCATAGGCATTAGCGCCAATGCGCCTCAGGACCTGGAATGGACCAGCCCCACGTGGCCTCAATTTGGAGATGACTCCGGGGAGAGCCTCTCCTTCCTCACCATCACAAAGTCACCCACGTGGAATTGTTGGTGACGCCGAAGGGAGTCAGCTTGCCTCTTATAGATCTCATTTTCCTTGCTTATGTGCTTGCAAAGGCTTTCATGCAATTTTATGAATGTTGACATTCTAGGGGTGATGGGTGGACCTGGGCAACCAAAAGTAGACCAATCATGCTTTGACACCAAGAAGACTTTGATGGAATGGGGAGGACCGGGGCATCCATAGGTGATCCGGTCATGCATGGGGGTGACAAATGCTGGGGGACCCGGACATCCATGAATACTCCTATCATGCCTACGACTCATGATGAGTGAAGGTGGATCACTACATCCGAATTTGGACCACTCATACTTTCTACTTGACATGTGGGTGATATGAATGAATGGACCCAACATAGTGTTCATGCCAAGGGGTGTGGAAAGCCTAGACACATGCATACGTTTCCCAAAAGTGACTTCCATGTGTATAGGTGTGGGACAACCTTTGAACTCCCATTGGAAAGGATCGAATGGATCTAAGAAGGTGGTTATCATGGGGTGGGGCACAACCTTATTACCTAGGGATATGTGGTTCAAGGTCATGGCTCCCAAGGTGTAACCCGGGTCATGGATGAGGTGGGTTTGGCCCAATATGGTGGGTGAGGGTAGGAAAGGGTGGGTGGTGGGTAAGATGGTTGGGCCACATGGGTATAGGAAGGGGTCAAAGGGATCGTGGAAATGGTTACCTAGAGAGAGGAACTCCACATCCTCAAAGCCCAAAAATATGGGTCATCCTCCTCCAAGATAATTGGGCCATGGTCGTTAGTGGGTTGGCCGACCAAAGCACTTGGGATCTCAATGGTAGGGGAGTGGACCGAGATGGGTTCTTCCACCATAGGGAGAAGGAAAAGAAGGTCGCTAGTATAGCAACCAATGGTGCAGACCGAGGTGATAGACCCATCACAAGGGTGGATGAGACTAAGGTTTGTTGGGTGGGCCGTCCCTAAGGTCAACAAGCAAGTCAACTCTAGTTGCCATTCTAGACCTTTAATGAGATCATCAAAACCCTCTACTTCGTAGTAGGATTGGATTGTTGTGTGAGGAGTGTGGATGGGCACTAGATGGTGGTCTTGCTTCATGGGTACGTAGGTATGGGTCATGATTTCTCTAATCAAGCTCTCCCTTAGCCACCTAACAAGGGACTCTTCTAAGATGAATTCGGCCCTATCTAGAGGGGGTGGTGTAGGGTGAAGATCCTCGTGCGAGGCTTCATCTTCAATTGGGACATGGGTGCTCTCCATGGAGGGGATAGGTTCCCGAGGGGTATTTGTCTTCATGTGGCAAAGCGGGTGGACTACTTCTTCCAAAGCTAATGGAGTGGGAAGGTTCTTTGATGGTGGGGTGATGATGGCCGGAGTATGGTGCACCCGAGGTGGTGAACAAGGGCGGGATTCCCGCGGGTGGGAGAATATAAGGTTGTTGAATTTAAAGGTTCCCGAAAGGTGTGGCGGATGCACTAGGTAAGTCCGACGTGTTGGGTCGATGTCGGCATTACTTTCATCTAACCATTTCTTTCCTAGGATTATACATGGACCCGCCAATGTTCCCTCTTGACACCAAGCTCCATCCAAATACTTAGTCTCCCCGAACCATTTATGGAATTCAATAAAGACTTGGTCTCCATTGTGCACAATTTGTCCGATCTACAAAGAGAGGTAATGATATCGGGGGACACCCAATTTTCAGATTCTAGGTCAATGAAATCAATTTCTACGGGCTCTCCATTAGGCAAGCATGCATGGGATATGGTTGGGAGAGGGGCCATGATGATCGGGGGGATCAATGTAAGGGTCGGATTGATGATGACTCCAATGCAAGCATGCCCTAGGACTTGACTTGTAGAGACAAGTCAATGACTTGCGCTGATACCAATTTGATGTGACACAACCTAGGACTCAACAAGCAAGCACAATTAAGCATTCAAAACGGACCGATAATGACAACCGCTCACCCGATGCTCACTAAGACCCGGGGGTAACTTGGCAATGCCAAGGGGAGGTTGTGTGGGCTGGGCCCTTGCTGGTAGAGGGCCAGCAAGGCCAAGGTTTGATTTCCCAAGGGTATGGCTGCCCAAATCAAGGGTTCGACGAAGTGCCAAAGGGCACGGGTTCCACTCTCTTCTCACGATGATCACTTATAGCAATGAGCTTAAGGATCGGGCTCTCGTCACGGCCAGCGGAGTTTATGAACTAATATTGAAAGAACAAGCATGAATTAGAGCAAAGTTTTGGAGCACTCACTCGGCCGATTTGAAGAAACCGGTCCCGCTCGGAGACGAGGGCGAGCGGGGAAGCGTGGGTTCCCCACACGCCGCGTCGGGGTAGCTTGACATGTTTAAGCTATTACAACACTACACCTCTCGCAGGAGGGGGGACCCTGGGGTGGGGGTTAATGATATTACAATAAATGCTACCTCCACGCAGGGAGGGGCTTTCAGCCGGCCAAGCGGGGAGGGGAAATAAAGGCAAAGAGTGAAGAATAAGTGATGACACCGAATCTGGCTGCTGTCTGAAGATAAGGACAGATAGCCGGTGTTGCAGCTGTAGAACTTTCTCAAGAATTTTGCTGAGGGCGAGACTAGTGGGTATCTCTTTGTCTCTGAAACAGGAGTGCCTCTAAATTTGCCAATTTCTTCAGGGGTTGCTGCCGGCCTGGGCGTGAGCACGAACAGGGTTGCTGATTCTCGGATTGTCTGCAACAGATTATCAACAGCAGGAAGACGCGGCTGCCCCGATCGCTCCCGATCTCCAAATCAGTCTCCGTTGGAACCGTTAGAACCGTGGGTGAGTCCTCTTTACATCAGAACAAACGGGGATGCCAGAAGATGCCGGTGAAGATCAGAGGACTCAGAAAAGTGAGGTGTGGTCGATGCAGACAGTGGGAAGCAGAGTCGAACGCCTGAGGAATAAAATTGGTAACTTCTGCTGCAAGATGCCAAACGGAGTTCTGCTTCTTGTTTCTCAAAGTAGACAGAGAGAGGAAGAAATTTTTAGAAGAGCTCGTGGCCTGATTCCTCCTGGGTTTGTCGTGGTGAAGCTTTCTCTCCGGATCAGGATCTCTGCAGAGCTAGCTCCTGGTTTCCAACAGCAGGTTGCAGAGGATGCCCCGACAGCTCCCGAACTCGGAATCAAGCACCGTCAGAGTCGTTGGAACCATGGACGAGTCCTCTTCGCATAAAATCTAACGGGGAGGCCAAATGATGTCGGAGAGGACCAGGGAACTCTGAACACTGTTGATAGGTCGGTGCAGACTGTGGGTAACAGGACTGCGAAGCTGAGGGAGAAAATTGATAATGCCTGCTATAGGATGCCGAATGGAGTTCCACTTCTTGATTCTGAAAGTAGAAAGGAAGGGAAAGAACTTTGTAGAAGAGCTCGTGGCCTGATTCCTCCTGGGTTCGTCGTGGTGAAGCTCTTTCTCCGGCTCAGAACCTCTGCCAGGGCAGATCTGCGTAGTCGTGGAAGAATGGGTTTCCTGGGCAGCACCGAGCTCCGATGGGGACGAGACCACTGCCGTTGCGAAGAAGACAGGCATACGCTTCCAACGATGGCTCTTGGGCTTCTAGGAATGTCCGGACGAGGTCGGGGTCGCTGCTGAAAACTTCAGGTGTTCTGCAGGTCCTCTTACTCTAGATGGTAGAAGGTGGGGGTGATGGAGGGGAACAAGGGAAGATGGAGAGGATGAAGGGGGGCCGCCCCTAACCAAAGGGGAGGGGTCTTGGGCGCCCTAGGGCTGTGGAGGGAAGGGGATTTTTGAATTCAAATGGCCTAGGGAAGTGGAGGGTTGCATGGGGGAGAGGGAAGGGTGCTTGGGAAAGGGATGATGTGGTTGGAGGGTGGCTTAGTGATTGGGGATGCTCCCTTGGGACTAGGGGGTGGAGTAATGGGATGTGTGGGGAAGGGGAGTGGCCTTTAATGGGGGTAGGTGGGAGAGTGGTGGTTGGGAAGGGAGGAGAGAGAAAATTTTCGAAATTGGGTGTGGAGGAGAGAGAAAGTGGAGTGAAAAGGAGAGATTAAGAGAGGGAAGGGTAGGATTCTCTCCCTAAGGTTTCTCACCTCACTAATGGATTCACTCCACCATAAAAATAAAGATAGAACTCACAAAATGGCCATTTTTTCATTGATTGATTCATTAGTTCAAATGGAGGAAATGGGGTCCTATATATAGGCAACCCACATTTCTACAAAAGTCCCTGACTCTTACTACAACGACCAAAGACCAAGGGGGTAGGGGCGCCCCTGGGCCTAGCCCAAAGAATTGGGCCCAATAACCATTCTAAACAATCTAATGACACTTAACCTAGGTAGATGACTTATTAACCTAGGTACATGACTCAAATAAAAGGGAAAATACATCAAATGACTCAAATAAAAATTACATAGGACTCAAAATTAAATAACTAGACCATGCCGGATGCAACCGGGGCGAGGAGACGAGCTATGAACGTGGGCATGGGAGGTGATGTCCCCATCACCTTGCCTTCCAAGGGGAGGAAGAAGAAAAGCATGATAAACACCCTTGGCTGGAAAATTCTAATGAAAATGGGGTATCAAAATGACAAAGGTCTGGGTGCCAGTTGTCAAGGCAGGACTAGGCCTATTAAGCCTCAGAAATTGATTACACGAGGCGGCCTGGGCAACAAAGGGCCGGGCAAAAATGAAGATGAGTCATGGGCAGTTATGACATCTACATTAAAGACAGATCGCCAGCCGCTTACCTGGACGTTGCAGACATATTTTGTCACGGGTGGCTTTCAGAATAGTGAGCAAACTACAATAATCACTTCCATATTAGACTGTCAGGATGTTCATGCAAGACAGTTTGCTTGTCATATTGCACCATTGGCCACTTATAAAGCCCTGGAGTCTCTAAGGCCCGATAAAAGAAGGAAGATGGATGATCCAGAATGTGATTGGTACAGGTGGTTTGATATGAATGATATCACCATTTCCTTGAGCCGTCTCTTTATGCCGACTGATCCGGAATGGCCGCCACTAATACACAAATTGATCGAAATGCCGGCTGCGATTACAGATAAGAGGCAGTTGCTGAGTGATTATACAGACACTGGAGAGCCAGATGTTCCATATGAAGAAGGATTTACAGTGGATAGGCTGTGGGCCGGCCTCTTTTCCCTCACTTCCATGCATCCATCTGTTCTTGCTTCTCTATATTCTCATTGGTTTGGTCGCGTGCCAAGACCGCCACCGATTACGATCAATTTTTCTCCAAATTCACTGCAGATTTCTCTCCCGATTCCTCCCTTGCTCCTCCAGCAATTCTCCAAACTCTCCATCACACCCCCACGCGGGTCATCTCTAATTCAATCTTTCTCCAAGCTTTCAATCTCCACTCCTCCTGCTATTCTCCCTTCACATTACTTTTTTCTAGAAAAGGAAAATAAAAATGAAGATAAAAATAAAAATGAAAAAAAACGCCAAATTTCTAAATTTTCAATCCTTCATCTCTATTGAGGAGACCTCCTATTTTTCTCTCGAGTGCGTCCCGACCCAGGGGCCACTCTTCCATGATTCATTGATAAACCTTTTCTCTCCCTCTGGCGAGGGGTCTCCATCTGTATCTCCTTCTGTATCCACTTTTTCACCTCCTTCCTCTTTTTCAGCTTATTTCATTCAAGCTAGTTGTTCTTCTTCTTCTAATAAAATTCTTGGGGTAGATCTTCACAAGAAATCCAAGGGTAGGTAGATTCCGCGTAGACTTCTGTTGGAGCTAGCCAGAAGGTGCCAGGCTTGTTTTGCCCTTCCTGAATTCGTGGAGAATCCGATTATCCTGCCAGAGTTGGAATATGAGGATGCTAATGTTTCTTATGAGGGTTTAGGTGTCTACGAAATCATGAATGATGAAGACCCTATTGAAGAGGGGGATGAAAGTTATGAAGAATATGAGGACGAGGCTGATGCCTTTGCCAGTGGCATGAGAAGATTCGACGAACCATCAGCCTCAGTAGAAGAGCCTACCAAAGAAGTTAATTTGGGTACCGAGGAAGACCCTAGGATTGTCCTCATCAGCAAGAATTTGCCGCCCTCCGAGGAGGAGGCGCTTATTTTGGTACTTCAAGAATACAAGGACACGTTTGCGTGGAGTTATGAGGATATGCCTGGATTAGACCCTGCGCTCGTTGAACATCGGCTTACACTTAAGCCAGGGTCTATCCCGATCAAACAACAGTTGAGACGTTTCCACCCTAACATGGCTTTAAAGATGAAAGAAGAGGTCGACAAGCTTCATAAGGCTAGGTTTGTTAGAGTTGTCCTCTACCCCAACTGGGTGGCTAACATCGTCCCGGTTATAAAGAAAGATGGCAAAGTTTGGATTTGTATAGACTTCCAGGATCTCAACCGTGCGTGTCCTAAAGATGACTTCCCCCTCCCTCATATCGATGTTCTGATTGATAATACAGCAGGATTTGAGACTCTCTCTTTCATGGACGATTTTTCAGGTTACAATCAGATTCGCCTGGCTGAAGAAGATCAGGAGAAAACATCATTCACTACACCATGGGGTACATATTGTTATGTCGTCATGCCCTTTGGACTCAAGAATGCTGGAGCTACCTATCAGAGGGCTATGATGGCGATTTTTCATGACATGATTCATATTTATAGTGAAGTGTATGTGGATGACCTGGTAGTGAAATCAAGGACAAGGATTGAGCACCCTGGGGTTCTAGCTAAGGTCTTGCAAAGATCACGAGAGTATCAATTGAAAATGAACCCCAAGAAGTTTGTATTTGGTGTATCATCAGGGAAGTTGCTTGGATTTATTGTTAGCAAAAGGGGAATTGAAGTTGATCCCAGCAAGGCAAAGGCCATCAGAGATATGCCTCCTCCCAAGAATTTGAAGGAAGTTCGAGGATTAATCGGGAGGTTACAATTTATTCACCGCTTCGTCTCCCAGCACTCACAACGATGCAGGCCGTTCTACGAGCTTACTAAGCTGGGAGTCAAGTTTAATTGGGATGACAAGTGTCAGGCAGCTTTTGACGGATTGAAGGATTATTTGGCCAATCCTTCTGTCCTGAGGCTGCCGATTCCAGGCAAACCACTTATTCTCTATGTTTCTGTCCTGGATGACTCTGCAGGTGCTGTCCTAGCTCAAGTGGATGAAGAAGGGAAGGAAATGGCTGCATACTATTTGTCTAAACTTCTAAACCCTTGTGAGCAGAGGTACTCAGCCATAGAGAAGACTTGCGCTGCTTTAGTCTGGGTAGTTCAGAAGTTAAAACACTATTTCTTACCTCACGAGGTTCACCTCATTGCTCGCATGAATCCAATTAAATTCCTCCTTAAAAAATCTATCCTCACTGATCGATTAGCACGCTGGCAAAGCTTCCTCTCCCAATTTGACATCACTTACATTCAACAGAAAGCTATCAAAGGCTACGCCATTGCCGAACACCTTGCTCATCACCCTCTCCCCCGCTTTGATCCTGTCAATTCGGAGTTTCCAGACGAAGAACTGATGTCCATTAATCAACCCCATGATCCTATGTGGACATTACATTTTGATGGAGCTCTAAATTCCCAAGGAAGAGGGATCGGCGTGGTTCTTTTAACACTCGAAGGGGTCACCATCCCATTTGCTGCTCGGCTCACTTTCCCTGTCACGAACAATATAGATGAGTATGAGGCCCTGTTGGCTGGTCTTCAAACCGCTCATCAATATGGTGTCACTCACTTGCAAATTGTTGGTGATAGTCAGCTTATTCTGCGCCAGGTGCTTGTCAAGTGCCGCACTATCAACCCTAAGCTCAAACCCTATCAGGAACTTGCTTCAGCTTATGCCAAACTTTTCACCAAGTTGATCTTTGTTCATGTGCCTCGAAGCTAGAACATCCTAGCTGACGCTCTTGCCTCTTTGGCTTCTGCTCTAGTCTTCCCTCCTGAGTGTAATTTTCATGTTCCTTTGATTCATCAGCGTGACACTCCAGCTATCAAGGATCGTGCATTCCTCGATATTAGGGATAAGGTGCTCGAGAGGGTCAGGCAGAAGGAAGCTCTTAAAGGCAAAGAGGTCATGTTGTTAGATTGGGAAGAAGAGTTGGCTGATGAAGAGAAACCTTGGTATTATGAGATTGCCAAGTATTGTAATGATCAATCCTATCCCGAGGAAGCCACTGTGGAGGAGAAGAAGGCAATTAGAAGAGTGGCTCAACGTTATGTTTTGGTTGGAGGTGTGCTCTACAGAAGAGGGCTCACAGATGTTTTATTAAGATACCTCGACGATGATGAATCTTGGAAAGTTGTGGAAGAGGCGCATTCCGGAGTATGTGGTGGTCATGTGAACAGCCAGATGTTAGCTAAGAAGATCCTTAGGCTAGGCTTCTATTGGCCAACTCTAGAAGAGGATTGCTCCATCTATGTTCGAATGTGTGTTAAGTGCCAACTGCACGCCGACAAAATTCATTCTCCTGCTTCCTCACTCCATCCTATGTCCTCCCCATGGCCTTTCTCCATGTGGGCTTTTGATATCATTGGACCTCTTGGTGATTCGAACCTCCTGACCAAGCAAAAGTCGTTCATCCTCACGGCAACGGAATACTTCACCAAGTGGGCGGAAGCGGAAGCTTACGTGGAGATTAAAGCGTCAACAGTCTGCAAATTCATAATGAAGAACATCATCGCGAGGTTCGGCATCCCGAGTACCATCGTCACCGACAATGGACCTCAATTTATCTCTCAAGAGCTCAAGGATCTCTGCAACAGGTATAACATTGCATTGCATCATTCTTCTCTCTATTATCCGCAGGGCAATGGCCAAGCAGAGGCCACTAATAAAACTTTGATCAAAATTGTTAAGAAGACGTGTGAGGCTAATAAATTTTCAGATTGGCCAGACAAGCTAGTTGAAGCTCTCTGGGCCTATCGCACTTCCATTCGTACTCCTACTAGGCAAACCCCTTTCGCCCTTACTTATGGAACGAAGCGGTAGTCCCTTATGAGATTCTCATTCCATCTTTGTGAGTACAATTGGACAAGGAGCTCCCTATTGATGAGCGTCGCGATTCGCTCCTTGCTCAATTGGAACTCTTAGATGAGAAGCGTCTGGTCGCCGCTGAGCATGCGCGCATTTATCAAAACAGGCTGTCACGTTTTTATCAAAAGAAAGTAATTGAGAGAAAATTCAAAGTCGGCGAGATGGTAATCAAGAGAATTTTCGTAAAACCTGGTGGACCTCGTTCAAAACTCCAACCAAACTGGGAAGGACCATTTGTCATAAAAGATGTTTATCCTGGCAATGCTTATAAACTGATTAATGTTGAAGGACAAGAGCTAACTCACCCTTGGAATGGTCTGTACCTTAAGAAATATTACCCCTAATCCAAAAAATAGAATCTTCCAAAATCCAATATATATATATATATATATATATATATATATATATATATATATATATATACATTGAAAAGGGTTGCCATGGCACACAAGGGCTCAAGGTCTGAAAGGTCATAATTCAGAATTCATTCATCAGTCTTGTTAACTCAAAAGGGGGTTGACACCCACACACATTACACACTTAAACCGTGAACTCAAGTGGTGCAGAATCCGAGGGGAAGTCAAAAAACCTTACTAAAGGTGAAGACGATGCCCATTCTTTTTCTTTTCGGCCCATAAGGGAGGAAAGGAAGTCTCGGGGTAGATCCACCAAGCCTATCCGCCGCCCTAGTAGGTGGAAGTCGGGGCCCAAAAGGGAACAAATGCCACAAAAGCCCAAGTACAATTAGGTTTATTTTTCAGCAATACAATTCAGTTCCAAAGTGAAAGTCAAATCATGAAAAGAAAAACATGTCAAGAGGACAAAGTCCCCGCAAGGAAAACCTTGGGCGTATGCATGCAATAAATAAGGCAAAAGGCAACAAAGTTTCCCTACGCCAAAGATCAAACCCCAACAGGCATAGGGTAAGGGGAAGTGGTTTTATCTAGAGTTTCTCAGAATCTCTTATGGGCTTCCTTATATCTTCGTTTTCTTTGTGGTAAGTCGTAAACCAGCAGAATGGTCAAGGCCAACCTAGGAGATTGCACCATGCGAAATCTCGGGTATAAGTTAACTATCGTCACATCACCCCCCTTTTGATTAATCAAGAAAGACCAACGAATTTTAAATGGTGACCGTGTAGGATTAAGAGCCCGGGGTGGCTTTGTCAACCCAAAGAAAAAGAATTAACGCCTTTTATTAAGGCACTTTTTATTGACTTCACGCCTTTATTCAGGTCGTCTCCTTCAAAATAACGCCCACATATATGGTCGTCTTTTCAGCAATCCAAAAAAAAAAAACATTTTTCAAATTCACGCCGTCACCTAGGGCATCTTTTATTTGAATAACGACCTAATCTAAGGCGCGTCTTTTGAAAAAATATATATAAAAAAATATATAAAAGAAAAGAAAAAGAGGAAATAGGATTTATTCTTCATGTGTGTGCTTGCATTATTGCATAGGGCATCTTGATTATTGATTGCATACGTATGCTTGCGTGTTGCATCTCCCTTTATTGGTTATTTCATTTGCCTTATTTGATTAAAGGCTTGGCCCCTTGACTCGCTATCCAGGTCACAAGTAAAGGCACCCCTTGCTTATTGAGCAAGGGGCCAAGTTTAACAGATGAATTAACCTGTTTATTTAAGTGTGAACCACAGCTACTAGTACAGGGCAAAGTAAAAGCGAACACGAAGAACGGGAAAAGAAGCGAAGTACACAACCCCAAGTACACAACTACACAAGTGCTCAGGTAACAAAAATCTCAATCTTATATATATATACATCATGAATATGAGTACAGGTGTGAGGGTGGAGGAGTACAAGTAAGTCTCTCAGCTCTCGCCTCCACCCTCCTCTCTCCTACTCTCTACCTCGTCCTCGCCGTCCCGAGGAGGCACTGGTGGAGGGGGCATGGGCCCCCGAGAAGAAGCTGGAACTCGAGCCTGGCCCCCTGCCTCGCTCCTCTCTCGAAGAGAAGAACCCGCCACGAAAGTGGAGCTAGTGAAGGAGTACCCCGCAGCACGAGCTCGCTCACGCCCGCGCTGGAGACGCTCCTCAGCAACTCGTAGCCGCTCCTGAACAAGAACCAGCTGCGTCCTCGAGTCTGCCAACTCGCGCTCGTGTGCTACCACCAGCTCCTGGTACCGGGCACGCTCTAACTGCTGTAGCTCCTGGAACCGGGCACGCTCTGACTGCTGTAGCTCGTGGTGATGGGCACGGTCCGCCAGGTGCTCCTCTCGCTCTCGAGCACGCTCTCGTCGCTCCAGCTCAAGAGCAACCCGCAGTTCTGCCACGTCCTGAGGCAGCTTCTCCCGTCAAGGACCGCTCCAGCTCTGTAATCCGCTGCTCACGGATCGCCAGCTCTGTCCCGGCCAGGGCAGCCTGGGTACATGCCGCCTGTAACTGTCTGGTCTGCAAACAGGTAAACAAATCATCAGTTCCACAGTTCAAATTCATGAAATAAGCAATGCATGACGGAAAGTAAATCACTCACCTGGGCAGTCATCGCCTGCTGTCCCTCGCAAACGCAAGCAAGAGCGGCTCGAAGCTCCTCAGTCTGAAAAATGAATTTTATCAGTGCATAATTATATAATCAGTAATTGAATAAAGGCTTGAGTTTTAGAAATTTACCCGTGAGGCGAGGTCGCGCTTTGTAGCCTCGACCCGAGCCACCGCTCCCGCTAGCTGCTCTGCTAGTTCGGTCACCTCTGCACTGGGTCCCCTCGAGCTAGAGGCCTCTCTCGTATCTCTCCCTACGGCTCCCTGCTGGGCACGCTGCATTCATTGAAGTCGTCAGTGGTTAATCATCAATAATTCAATAAAAATTCATTTGCATATAGAAATAATTTAAACACTCACCAGGGTCTCTAGGTCGGCCCGTGTGGCGGCCAGCTGGTCCTCCAGGCCGTGTAGGTGGGCCTGGGCATCCATCGCCGCTATGTCCCATTCATCCTGCATCCATTTTATATTAGTCACATAATAGTCACATAAGCATTTGCATTCAATTTAGAAATAATTGCATTCATACATACCCCTAAGACCCTCATCTGGGGTCGGCCGGTGTATACCTCCCAGTAGCGTCGGAGGTACTCGGAGCTGTCAGTCGCCTGGGAGGTGACTTGGGTCCCGCCTCGCCGCCAGTCGGCGTACTGGTCCTCGAACCTCACCCTCCAGTCGATCGCCTTCGTGCGACCGCGCGACTTCTTCCCGATCCCTCATGGCTCCCCAACCTCTACCCACTCCTGGTGTAGGCCCAGGGTCCTCATCACCAGTCTAAGCCGTAACGACTCGATCTCGCTCAGGCAATGGACCCAAAGCTCATGCCCAAAACGAGGCCGCCCCGCTACGACCCACGGCTGGCCCTCGTCAGTCATACCCTCGTAGGGCCTCCATCGCACCTGCATCCAGAAACATGCATGTCATCATCATTCCATCATCATCATAATCATAATCATAATAAAATCAAATTAAAAAAATGCATCATTCATACCAGCGAGGGAGGGAAGTCTCGGAACTCTCTCCGTAGCACCCATAACTCGTAGCCGAGTGGGGCACCAAAAACCACTCGCACCCAGCGCCGTGCTAGAGGAAAAGATCCCTCACCTCCTGGCCGTGGGTCAGCACGCCCCATGGGCATGTATAGGTGGCTCCAAACCTGCATCCATGCATAGCATTAGTGAGGCATTCGCATGCATAATAAAAGAAAAGAAAGAAGAGAGGAGAAATACATACCTGAAGAAAAGGTGAGAAACCACTGACGGTCGTCTCTCGTCCTGTTCCCGTGGATAGGTCGGCTAGTAGGTGCGCCAGCAGTGCCGCTCCCCAGGCGTATCTGCCGACTCCCTCTAAGTCCTCAAGAATGCCCAGGAATCGGCAGTTGATGACGTCGCCCTTCGTCCCGAGCAATAGCCTCCCGAGCAGCAGCAGTAGAAACGTCCTCAAGTCTCGGTCTACTCTCTCCCTGTCGGCTGGGTCCTGGCAGTAGACCGCCCTAGCCCCATCGATCAATCTCTGTGAGAACTACTCTAAGGACTCCCCTGACCTATGCCTAGCATCCCCTAAGCCCATCACTGTAGTCAGGCCGGTGCGGAAGATAGTCCTACACTCGCTAGGCGTCTCGTAGACCATCTCTAGCCCTAGCAGCCTCTGGGCGAGCCCGGTATAGTCTGGTAAGGTGATCCCGCTCACTGCCTCCCCGTCTACCCTAAGTCCAGTGATCCTAACTACATCCTCTAGGGTAGGAACCATATGTCCCCAAGGCATCAGAATGCCCGGCTAGTCCTATCCCATCTCTCCCTCAGAACCTGGATAAGTGGTAGGTCGGGTCTGACTGGCTCTATGCTAAGGAAGGCCCCGAACCCCATAGCATCTACCCTGGCTCTCTGGAACTCGGGGAGGCCGTAATATGCTGCTCGGACTATGACCCAGGAGATCCGTGTCCTCATCAACCCCTGCACACATGAGGAAAGATATTTTGGTTTAATTGTTCAATTATTCTTGTTGAAATTTACTTAATTGCTTTGGTTTGAGATGTTTATGTTTGATTTAATTAACGACCATCCCAAGGTCGTGGTTTGTTTAATTGGCGCCCCTGAGGAGGGCGTGGTTTCTAAGAGAGCATTGAATTAACAACCTACCCTAGGTCGTTGTTTATCTAAGAAACGCCCCGGTGGGAGGCGTGGTTCTGAGGTTAATTTCTAAATTCCTAAAAGGATTTTCAATTGACGCCAGTCCCAGGGTCGTAATTTCATTAAGTAACGTCCCTGTGTAGGGCGTTTTCTGTTAAAATGAATTTTGGGTTTTAATAATTTATTTGGGAATTAATGAAATGGACGACCATCCCTATGGTCGTTATCTGTTGAATTGACGCTCCGATGGGGGGCGTTGTTTTCCAGGGTTGTGAATATAAAATCAAAAATAGAATGCGATATAAATCATGGAAAAATACATAATTGAACAAATATGCACGGAATTAACAGCATTGTAGACACGCCAAAATTGACATTACTTTGAGTATTTCTCATATTGCCTTGTAATGCCCCATTTGACCCTCAAATTAGCTTATTTGAGTGTTTTTTTTCCATTTTTCAGAGATTTTCTCCCCTTTCCCTCTTTTTTAAATTAACGCCCTAGATAGGGGCGTGTTTTTAAAACGCGGCCTGATCCAGGGCGTGTCTCCCCATTTTATCTATTTCTCCCCCATTTTACCTATTTTATAAATTCGTGACCTGGTGAAGGGCGTGTTTTAAAACATGACCTGATCTGGGGCGTTTCTTGATGAAAGGACGCCCTTAGATGAGGGCGTCAATTCCCGGCATTATCAATTTTTCGAAAAAGAATAAATAAATGAAAATGTTAATTCACGCCCTACCTTGGGGTGTGTTTCAATTAACGCCTTTCCCGGAGGCGTGTTTCAGAATTTCCAAATAAAAGAAATATTTATTTTCAAAAATTGATCTGGGAGTTGACGCCCTGACCCAGGGCGTGTTTTAAATTAACGCCCCTTGATAGGTCGTCAATTCTTGAATTGACGCCCTAACCAAGGGCGTGTTTCATCTGCTGGCTTCGCAGCGCTTTCCCCAGAGAGTCCTTGCTTCGTTAGACTCCTGCCTTGATTGGGGCTCTTGCCCATTCTTATCCTTCCCCCTTATTGGACTCTTGCCCATGTTTATCCCCCCTTTTTTTTTGGACTCCCCTGGTTCGATCCCTTTTTCTCCCCCCTTCGGATTCGAATGTTCCTCTTCCTCTTCCTCTTCTGTCTTCTTCTCCACTCCTCCCTCCGTTGTTCTTCTTCTGTTCTTCTTTCATTTCTTTTTTTTTATTTTTTTCTTCTGTTTTCTGTTTTCCTTTCTTTCCTTCGCATGTTGCTTGGCTAAAGAAGAGGCAGAATACGTTCAAATCTTCATCATCTCTTGGAAGGCTTTCTCCCCATCGAGCATTCAAGCCAAAAGAGCCACCAAACAAGATTTTTCTATCTTATCTCCCCCCAATTTTGTATTTTTCATTAGTTCATGATACATGCATCATGTTTCATTGTTATATTGATTTTCCTCAACCATCATATTGAGATCTCCCCATAGTGCAACTCTTGCACTCTTTCCCTTTAATTTTTATTCATATTTTCATGCATTCATCATATCTCCCATACCCTTTTGCATAGGGGTTTAAGGGCAACCACCCTTAAGGTGTGTTCATAATCAATTTTCATGCTCATCCTATTAAGAACTTGATGCTACACTCACCATGTTCTAATTCCTATCTTTATTTGGTGTTTGTCTTTTCTTGCAAGGGTAATCAAAGGAAGAACACTCTTCATTCGCCGGCCAATCTAGAAGAGAAAGGAGCACTCACAATCACCCGCATCTAAGGTATTTTTCGCGATCCCTCCATGCTTTTTATTATTATCTTTTGAGACCTCGTGTCTCTGGCGATCATAAATTCCCCTTTAGCACCTCGTGCTATTTCATGCTTTATTCATTCACTTAATATTTCTTTCCTTAAGTGGATTTATTAGAGATCTACAAATTGGTGATCACGGTCGGACCCTTTGTGTTCTTCTTTTATTACCCCTTTCCCCTTTGGCACCCTCGCGTGCCCTTTCCCTTTGGTACCCACGGTACCCCTCCTTTGTGCCCCTCGGGCACCCTCCATTGTGCTTTGCACTCTCCCCAAGTGATCTGCTAGTTTGATAGTTTTTTAGAATTTCCACTTATCCAAAAAAAAATTTGACGAGCATGCTTATTCATATATTTGTTGATTGCCATGATCATCATGTCGTGACTGTGAGTGTTTGATGTTTCTGGCCGTGGGGTCTTTCTGGGAATTAACGCCTCTGTCAGAGGCGCTTTTTAATTTCACGCCCTCACCCAAGGCGTTTTATGTATGTCTAACGCCTTCTGACAGGACGTCTTCTATTATACCCTGCGTATCTGTGAATTCACGCCCTTCTCCAGGGTGCCTTTTTATATTGTAACGCCTCACACTAAGGCGTTTTATTCATTTGGCCGTGCGTACCCCTGAGAGTTGACGCCCTCGACGAGAGGCGTCCATTTGGTTTTTAGCGCCCCATACAAGGGCGTGTTTTTACCTTGCCTGTGTGGGCCCTCACAGTGATTCACGACAGTGACACTGTCGTTTCTTTTCTGGATAGCGCCCCCTTTCAGGGCGTCTTTTACTTTGATTATATTGGGGTGATTACCCTGCTTGTTTGTGAATTCACGCCCCTCTCCAGGGCATCTCTTACTCGTTAACGCCTCACGCTAGGGCATTTCTTTGTTGATTAGCGCCCCTAAGCAAGGCATTTCTTTTGATTTGACGCCCTCGGTGAAGGGCGTCCTTTCCCCTTATAGCGCCTCACCCTAAGGCGTGTTTTTACTGCCCCTGGCACCTCGCTTTGAGTCACGACAGTCACACTGTCGTGTCTTTTGTTAGTAGCGCCCCCTGCCAGGGCGTGTTTTTACTGTGGGTTTCCAGAACCCTTCCCGTGGGTGAGTTTCATGATATTTCATGCTTATCTTTGTTGATTGATCATATTATTGTGGTTGGCCTGTTTACCCTGCTGCATTCACATTTGCATTTGGTTTGGGAGCCCCCTACTCATCATTAGGATCCACACACCCTCTTGGAATCGGGACCTCCATTGAGCATTCCGTTTCTTTGGACTGGAAATCCCTTTTCCAAGCCTCCGTAAGTCCCCGCACCCGTGGATTCCCTCACGGACGCCGGGCAGGTTGTACCCTTTTGAAGTCCCGAGTTAGTTGGCCTATACGTGGTGAGAGAGGGTTCCTAGTTGGCATTGGAGTTCAAACCATATTGAAACTAGGCTTCCTCCCCTTGTGTGAATCATCCCAAACTTTGCTAAAATTCATTAATTCACCAAGGATCAAACATAAGAAATCAAGGTAACCATCACAACTTGTGTGTTTCTTTGCAAATTGTTTGCACACTAAATTGCTTGAATGGCTTACTTTGATAGACAAAATAACATGTTCAATTCAATTAATGTTCATGAGGGTGATCAACCTAGCACATCTTATTCCCCTCAAATTCAACATGTTCATCATTCTCACCATACTTTCAAGGGACCACGTCCTCATTCTTATGGTCATGCCCGACCCATGGGCAATGTCCAATCCAATGGTCCTTCAACTCAATTTCGAGCCACTATTCCCATTAAGCCCTCTCGTCCCAATGATGAGAAGGTCTCCCAAATTTTGCATGCATTAGATCATCTCACCCCTCAACAGATCCAAGCCCTTAAGGCCGCTGTTGAGGGTGCATCTCCTTCATCTCCCCCTTCCAATCCTAATCGGGTGACCCATCACCCACCTCCCTCTTTTATTCACGACCCTCCACGGGTGGCCCATCACCCACTTCCCTCTTCCACTCATGTTCCTCATCGGGTGGCCCATTACCCATCTCCTTCTATTCACACTCCTCCTAGGGTGGTCCGACACACGCCTCCCTCTATTCCTCCTCCACCACGGCCCCGAGGCCCTTATATTCCTTGTAATCCGGCCCATCCGGGTTCTTTTACGGGTCATCCTGTTAGCTCCCCTCCACGGCCTTTTTGTGCGGCCCCTCCTCCTTCAAGGCCCTGCCAACCCTCGGTTGTTCAAGTCACACCCCTCCAACAGTCTCTGCTTGATAAGATTACTTTGATGGAGGAACAAATAAAGAGGGTCACGGCTCCTCCTACTCCGGTCAATCCTCTCCATGCCGCTTTGGACGAGATTACCAAGATGGAGAGAGAATGGAAATATAGGAGAGAGGATTATGGCGTCAGCATTCCAAGCGAGCCAGAGCCGGCATTTGAAGAATCCGAGGCAATATACGATGATGAAGCTGCGCAGGCACCACTTCCGAGTTTCCTTAACTTTCTGCTTTCCCCATTTTCATTCGATGAACCCCCTGCTCAGGATGAAACCATCCCCGATCCAACCCCTATTTATGAGACTAATTGGTGTTATGATGATGGGTCGATACTTCAATCGCCCACACCGGCACATTGTAAGTCTCCTCCTATCCTTGACACCGCATACATTACACCTCTTCCAGTTACACCATTAACCTCCGCAACATTGGCCTCCCCCAAGCCTTCCACTATTAAACCTCCACCCGTTAAGCCATCTACCTCCACACCATTAGCCTCCATCGAACCCACCATTGAACCTTCCCCAATTAACCTCCCATTACCGCCACCTCGGCCTTCCATTATCCCTTTAAAACCCACTTTGCCTATTCCACCATTTAACCCTTTACCCTTACCCATGGCTAATCCTGAGCAGGATCCACCCCTTTTTGCACCCGAGCCAATCCCAACTGCTTCCGAGCAAAGGGAGAAACTCGACGTGTTTGAACCTCCGCTTACGCTCACCCATTTGCCAACGCTTTCCATCATGCCTCCACCATTCATGGAGCCTTCCGCCTCCGCCTCACCTCCCCTTACTACTCGGAATGGGGGGCCTTCTACAAGCACAGGTGCCGAGGACGATCAAGAGCCAGGTAGCAAGGATTTGGCCGCGCCATTCAAGATTCAAGAATTCATTTGTCGGATGCCAATCCGGGTTATTGTGCCAAGCACGGTCGAAGAAGCCAAGTCGCCGCCATGCCAAGCATTGATGCTGTGTAAGGGCCGGGCAGGGCGCCCTTTGTTCCAATTTCCAAATTTTGAATCTGTGGGCAACATAATGCTTCCGAGCCCAACTTTCCAACTCCCTCACACCATTACTTTGCACTCTCCAAGGGAGTTGACATTCACCATTGAAGCTTCGGCAGGGGCTATTTCTCATACACTTTCACTGCCGTGGAGGGGCAGTTATCTTAATGCTAAGGGGCCATCCCTTATTTGTTCCATTTTCTATTCATCCATCTCTATCACTTTTTCTTCATGGGCCATTCCCAAGGTTAGGAGGAGGATCTCATCCTCTCGCCCTTCACATTCTTCATATTCTTTGCATTTCATGCATTCATCGCATCCATCCCATTGCATGCATTTGCACTTCCTGCTTCCCGGGTTTCCAAACCCGTATCTTCCCCGCCTTCCGGCACCTCCGGATATTCCGCACTTCCCATCTTATTCATCTTCATCTTTTTATCCACTATCCCTGGGGCATCACGTCCCTTTTCCTGCTATCTCCCTGGAACCTCCAGGAATTTTATCCCTCCTCTTTAGGCATCTCGCCCTTTCTGATTCTATTCCTCCGGAACCTCCGGACTTTCCCCTCGGGCATCGTGCCCCTTTCCATTCTCCGGAACCTCCGGACCTTTCTCTCGGGCATCGCGCCCCTTTCCACCTTCCTCCTCCGGAACCTCCGGACCTTCTTGGGCATCGCTCCCCTTCTCATTTGCTACCTCCGGAACCTCCGGATTTTCCTCCTGATCCTCCTTCATTCCTCTCTCTTAGGTATCGCGCCCCTTTCTATATTCTTCCTCCGGAACCTCCGGATTCTCCACCTGATTGTCTCCATCTTTTCCCCGGGCATCGTGCCCCTTTCCATTTCATTCCTCCGGAACCTCTGGACTTTCCCCTCGGGCACGACGCCCCTTTCCACCCTTTCCATTTCATTCCTTCGGAACCTCTGGATTTTTCTCTCCTCCCTGGGCATCGCGTCCCTCGGCATTTACTTCCTCCGAAACCTCCGGACCCTCCATCTTTCTTCCAATTCATCTTTCTAATCTTCCAGAACATCACATCCATCATTTCTTTCTTCCTTTTCCATCATCTTTTTCCCTATTTCATCTTAGGGCATCGCGTCCCTTCTTTTGTCATCCCTCCGGAGCCTTCGGATTTCTCCTCTCATGATTCTCCTCCGCCTCCGGACCCTCCGGATCCGCCTCTTTCCATCTACCAATTTCTTCTTCTGATTCCTCCTAATTCTGGGTCTGACCCAACTTCTTCCACATCCACTGCCTTGGGCATCTGCCCATTCTCCCATTGCTTTCGAGGCTTTAGTCCTCACTCCTCCTTCTAATTCTCCGCTTCTTCTGTAGACCTTTCATGTGATCAGGGTCTCCACGCCTTAGTGAGGGAGTTCTAGCCCTCGCCTCTTTTCCTTTTTCTCCTTATTCGTCTGAGTCTGGTCTTGGCACCACTCCTTCTTGTTAAGCCACTCCCAAAATCCTTTGCTTCCAATCCTTTTGACTGCTAAAGAGGACTATCCCACAATGATCAACCTCTCTGGCTGCCGCTTCAACAAAGGTTGCAAGGTAACATATTGGCGTAAGTATGCATTTTATGATATCATTATCTCATTACTTCACGCATGATTTTCAAAATGAAGTGCTTCCTAACAAGATTAAGAGTGGTGTTTTAAACCTTTATCTTAAGCTTTTGTTTAATTGAAATCATTCTCAAAAGAGTCTTTAGGCTTGCTTCTGCAACACCGTTGGTTAATAAGAACCCCGCGCTGGGAATTCAACATTCTTTCCCTGCTTGTTAAGATCAACCCTCAGCTGGGCAGCTCACACACTTCACGGCGTCCTTAGCTGGCTCCTTTGGTTAAACACTGTTGCTACCTTGGCCATGCCATGAGTATATCTAAAAGTCTTTTCTCTTCTTTACTCGGCCGCATGCAGGGGCAAGAGGTTGACGGATGAGATGACCAACCTTGGTAATCCCCAATACGAGAGGAGTCTCAAATAGGGGCAGTCTTGACCCAAACTAAATATGAATTTCATGATATACATTTCGCCAAAAGGGCTATTATGAAAATCAAGTCAGAATTTCGATAAAAGTAAGATTGTGAATTATGGCATGTCAAGAGTGGCAAAGTCCCCGCAGGGAAAACCCTGGTCGTATGCATGTCAAGGGTCTAAAAATCAAAGGCATAAAGCCCCGGCGCAACAGACTACCTCTTTGAAGGGAACACCTTGGAAGGAATTCAAGTCCCGATATCTCCCATCCTGCACAAAGCTTGTCACAATTGTTCTTCTCTTCTCCCTCTAAGACCGAATGTTTCTCGGGTATGGCCTTGGTAGGGGCACCGTTGATCAAAGACGGTCGGTTATAGGATGCCACTTTCAATGCACGTCCAGCTTTGGGCAGTTTTAGCGAAAAGGGAAGGAACAAGGACCCCTAACCAGTGGTTCAAAACAACCTTTTGATACTGCATTAACAATGTCTAAGCCAAAATCCAAAAAAAATTGAATATTTCCCGATCAAAATCCCAACAAAAATTTAAAATATTTTCCAAAAATCTCCATAAAAATTTGCATATTTCCAAAACTCATAAAAATTTGCATATTCCAAAACCACATAAAAACATGCATATTTTCAAAATCCAAAAATTTGCATTGTATTTTCTGATGGTGTTTTGCAGGAACAGCTTTGCAAGGACCAAGAGCACGGGATGAGTCCTATCTCTACTCATTGCTATCAATCTATTGATCCTTCCCTATATTCTCATGACATGCCACCCTGGGCATCATTTTGATTATCATCTCCTCATATCTTTTTGGTTATATCTCCTGATTATCATCCTGATTATTCATCTCCAGATCTTTCAATCAACTCCTGCTGATTTCTCTTGATTAATTCTGCCACTGGGCATTATCATTCCGATCATTCAACTCCAAATCTTGATTAGCCAAGTTATCTTCCTCATGATGAAACAACAAACAATGATGATTTACAATACCATGATTTAACTTGTGCTATTCATGCCATATACATGTTATTGTTGCTGTGCTTAAATGTCTTATTCATTGCTTGTTATCTTTTATATCTTGGCTGATGAATTTTTGAGCGCAGGAAAAAGCTCTTGGTCCCACCGACTGGGCATCAACATCCAAGCCCCACGGTGTTTGCACATTATTTCATCTCGGTTCCCCCATGCCATGCTCATTGCTATCACCATCTCCCTGTATGCATTCTACTATATGTTACATATGTTACTAGATTATATCAAGGACCTTGTGGCTTTGGTAAATCTGGAATTTGAGTTCCCCTCCATCAAAAATAATGATGATTCCAGAGGAGTCTTAGTCATACGGATAGGCCGTTGAGCCGTCCAAGGCAGGGGACGATGGCTCCCTTTTACGAGTTGGTGCGCGGATAAACGGGCTTCGGCTTAGTATCAGCTCGCGAAATCAATTTCTTGACTCAGTCTGGGCAACTTAGCAATATTATCCTTGATTATTCTATATTTTCATTTGATTTAATTTCCCTTTAAACCCAGCATGCATTCATGTAGGAATTTGAATCAATTGTTGAAAAATCATTCTGATAAGTTGTTTTGAGGGTTGAATTGATCTTAATCTTTCAATATGAGATATTCCATGCCGAATTGAGTCTTCAGTTCGTTTTGACGCTGTTTTGGGTCATTTTCTCGAAAGCTCCTTGTTTGGATTTTTATCATCTTATTTTATCTCCTTTCCTTTGATCCACCTTGGCTGCAGCACATCCACTGGCTGGTAACCGCTCCCCAATGGTGAAATCTACAGGTTTATGACCTGAGGTACTTCCACCGCGCTGGAAGTTGATCATTTATTTTATCTCCTTCGTGCACCGCGTGCACAACTCCCCTTTTATCCAAACATTGTTGATTTCATTGAATTTTCTGAGATTTGCTTCAACTCGTGCTTTTGATTTGATTCTCATCAAGTGATGTTGATTGCGTGTCTCATCACACCTTGGCATCTACTTTTCAGTTTGCTACACTCCCTTACAAAGCAGACGCCAAGACGGGACAGCTGTAGACACGCCAAAATTGACATTACTTTGAGTATTTCTCATATTGCCTTATAATACCCCATTTGACCCTCAAATTAGCTTATTTGAGTGTTTTTTTTTTCATTTTTCAGGGATTTTCTCCCCTTTCCCTCTTTTTTAAATTAACGCCCTAGATAGGGGCGTGTTTTTAAAACGCGGCCTGATCCAGGGCGTGTCTCCCCATTTTATCTATTTCTCCCCCATTTTATCTATTTTATAAATTCGTGACCTGGTGAAGGGCGTGTTTTAAAACACGACCTGATCTGGGGAGTTTCTTGATGAAAGGACGCCCTTAGATGAGGGCGTCAATTCCCGGCATTATCTAATTTTTTGAAAAAGAATAAATAAATGAAAATGTTAATTCACGCCCTACCTTGGGGCGTGTTTCAATTAACGCCTTTCCCGGAGGCGTGTTTCAGAATTTCCAAATAAAAGAAATATTTATTTCCAAAAATTGATCTGGGAGTTGACGCCCTGACCCAGGGCGTGTTTTAAATTAACGCCCCTTGACAGGTCGTCAATTCTTGAATTGACGCCCTGACCAAGGGCGTGTTTCATCTGCTGGCTTCGCAGCCCTTTCCCCAGAGAGTCCTTGCTTCGTTAGACTCCTGCCTTGATTGGGACTCTTGCCCATTCTTATCCTTCCCCCTTATTGGACTCTTGCCCATGTTTATCCCCCCCTTTTTTTTTGGACTCCCCTGGTTCGATCCCTTTTTCTCCCCCCTTCGGATTCGAACGTTCCTCTTCCTCTTCCTCTTCTGTCTTCTTCGCCGCTCCTCCCTCCGTTGTTCTTCTTCTGTTCTTCTTTCATTTCTTTTTTTTTTGTTTTTTTCTTCTGTTTTCTATTTTCCTTTCTTTCCTTCGCAGGTTGCTTGGCTAAAGGAGAGGCAGAATACGTTCAAATCTTCATCATCTCTTGGAAGGCTTTCTCCCCATCGAGCATTCAATCCAAAAGAGCCACCAAACAAGATTTTTCTATCTTATCTCCCCCCAATTTTGTATTTTTCATTAGTTCATGATACATGCATCATGTTTCATTGTTATATTGATTTTCCTCAACCAACATATTGAGATCTCCCCATAGTGCAACTCTTGCACTCTTTCCCTTTAATTTTTATTCATATTTTCATGCATTCATCATATCTCCCATACCCTTTTGCATAGGGGTTTAAGGGCAACCACCCTTAAGGTGTGTTCATAATCAATTTTCATGCTCATCCTATTAAGAACTTGATGCTACACTCACCATGTTCTAATTCCTATCTTTATTTGGTGTTTGTCTTTTCTTGCAAGGGTAATCAAAGGAAGAACTCTCTTCATCGGCCGGCCGATCTAGAAGAGAAAGGAGCACTCACAATCACCCGCATCTAAGGTATTTTTCGCGATCCCTCCATGCTTTTTATTATTATCTTTTGAGACCTCGTGTCTCTAGCGATCACAAATTCCCCTTTAGCACCTCGTGCTATTTCATGCTTTATTCATTCACTTAATATTTCTTTCCTTAAGTGGATTTATTAGAGATCTACAAATTGGCGATCACGGTGGGACCCTTTGTGTTCTTCTTTTATTACCCCTTTCCCCTTTGGCACCCTCGCGTGCCCTTTCCCTTTGGTACCCACGGTATCCCTCCTTTGTGCCCCTCGGGCACCCTCCATTGTGCTTTGCACTCTCCCCAAGTGATCTGCCAGTTTGATAGTTTTTAGAATTTCCACTTATCCAAAAAATTTTTTGACGAGCATGCTTATTCATATATTTGTTGATTGCCATGATCATCATGTCGTGACTGTGAGTGTTTGATGTTTCTGGCCGTGGGGTCTTTCTGGGAATTAACGCCTCTGTCAGAGGCGCTTTTTAATTTCACGCCCTCACCCAGGGCGTTTTATGTATGTCTAACGCCTTCTGACAGGACGTCTTCTATTATACCCTGCGTATCTGTGAATTCACGCCCTTCTCCAGGGCGCCTTTGTATATTGTAACGCCTCACACTAAGGCGTTTTATTCATTCGGCCGTGCGTACCCCTGAGAGTTGACGCCCTCGACGAGAGGCGTCCATTTGGTTTTTAGCGCCCCATACAAGGGCGTGTTTTTACCTTGCCTGTGTGGGCCCTCACAGTGATTCACGACAGTGACACTATCGTTTCTTTTCTGGATAGCGCCCCCTTTCAGGGCATCTTTTACTTTGATTATATTGGGGTGATTACCCTGCTTGTTTGTGAATTCACGCCCCTCTCCAGGGCGTCTCTTACTCGTTAACGCCTCACGCCAGGGCATTTCTTTGTTGATTAGCGCCCCTAAGCAAGGCGTTTCTTTTGATTTGACGCCCTCGGTGAAGGGCGTCCTTTCCCCTTATAGCGCCTCACCCTAAGGCGTGTTTTTACTGCCCCTGGCACCTCGCTTTGAGTCACAACAGTCACACTGTCGTGTCTTTTGTTAGTAGCGCCCCCTGCCAGGGCGTGTTTTTACTATGGGTTTCCAGAACCCTTCCCGTAGGTGAGTTTCATGATATTTCATGCTTATCTTTGTTGATTGATCATATTATTTTGATTGGCCTGTTTACCCTGCTGCATTCACATTTGCATTTGGTTTGGGAGCCCCCTCCTCATCATTAGGATCCACACACCCTCTTGGAATCGGGACGACCCTCCATTGAGCATTCCGTCTCTTTGGACTGGAAATCCCTTTTCCAAGCCTCCGTAAGTCCCCGCACCCGTGGATTCCCTCACGGACGCCGGGCAGGTTGTACCCTTTTGAAGTCCCGAGTTAGTTGGCCTATACGTGGTGAGAGAGGGTTCCTAGTTGGCATTGGAGTTCAAACCATATTGAAACTAGGTTTCCTCCCCTTGTGTGAATCATCCCAAACTTTGCTAAAATTCATTAATTCACCAAGGATCGAACATAAGAAATCAAGGTAACCATCACAACTTGTGTGTTTCTTTGCAAATTGTTTGCACACTAAATTGCTTGAATGGCTTACTTTGATAGACAAAATAACATGTTCAATTCAATTAATGTTCATGAGGGTGATCAACCTAGCACATCTTATTCCCCTCAAATTCAACATGTTCATCATTCTCACCATACTTTCAAGGGACCACGTCCTCATTCTTATGGTCATGTCCGACCCATGGGCAATGTCCAATCCAATTGGTCCTTCAACTCAATTTCGAGCCACTATTCCCATTAAGCCCTCTCGTCCCAATGATGAGAAGGTCTCCCATATTTTGCATGCATTAGATCATCTCACCCCTCAACAGATCCAAGCCCTTAAGGTCGCTGTTGAGGGTGCATCTCCTTCATCTCCCCCTTCCAATCCTAATCGGGTGACCCATCACCCACCTCCCTCTTTTATTCACGACCCTCCACGGGTGGCCCATCACCCACTTCCCTCTTCCACTCATGTTCCTCATCGGGTGGCCCATTACCCATCTCCTTCTATTCACACTCCTCCTAGGGTGGTCCGACACACGCCTCCCTCTATTCCTCCTCCACCAAGGCCCCGAGGCCCTTATATTCCTTGTAATCCGGCCCATCCAGGTTCTTTTACGGGTCATCCCGTTAGCTCCCCTCCACGGCCTTTTTGTGCGGCCCCTCCTCCTTCAAGGCCCTGCCAACCCTCGGTTGTTCAAGTCACACCCCTCCAACAGTCTCTGCTTGATAAGATTACTTTGATGGAGGAACAAATAAAGAGGGTCACGGCTCCTCCTACTCCGGTCAATCCTCTCCATGCCGCTTTGGACGAGATTACCAAGATGGAGAGAGAATGGAAAGATAGGAGAGAGGATTATGGCGTCAGCATTCCAAGCGAGCCAGAGCCGGCATTTGAAGAATCCGAGGCAATATACGATGATGAAGCTGCGCAGGCACCACTTCCGAGTTTCCTTAACTTTTCGCTTTCCCATTTTCATTCGATGAACCCCCTGCTCAGGATGAAACCATCCCCGATCCAACCCCTATTTATGAGACTAATTGGTGTTATGATGATGGGTCGATACTTCAATCCCCCACACCGGCACATTGTAAGTCTCCTCCTATCCTTGACACCGCATACATTACACCTCTTCCAGTTACACCATTAACCTCCGCAACACTGGCCTCCCCCAAGCCTTCCACTATTAAACCTCCACCCGTTAAGCCATCTACCTCCACACCATTAGCCTCCATCGAACCCACCATTGAACCTTCCCCAATTAACCTCCCATTACCGCCACCTCGGCCTTCCATTATCCCTTTAAAACCCACTTTGCCTATTCCACCATTTAACCCTTTACCCTTACCCATGGCTAATCCTGAGCAGGATCCACCCCTTTTTGCACCCGAGCCAATCCCAACAGCTTCCGAGCAATGGGAGAAACTCGACGTGTTTGAACCTCCGCTTACGCTCACCCATTTGCCAATGCTTTCCATCATGCCTCCACCATTCATGGAGCCTTCCGCCTCCGCCTCACCTCCCCTTACTACTCGGAATGGGGGGCCTTCTACAAGCACAGGTGCCGAGGACGATCAAGAGCCAGGCAGCAAGAATTTGGCCGCGCCATTCAAGATTCAAGAATTCATTTGCCGGATGCCAATCCGGGTTATTGTGCCAAGCACGGTCGAAGAAGCCAAGTCGCCGCCATGCCAAGCATTGATGCTGTGTAAGGGCCGGGCAGGGCACCCTTTGTTCCAATTTCCAAATTTTGAATCTATGGGCAACATAATGCTTCCGAGCCCAACTTTCCAACTCCCTCACACCATTACTTTGCACTCTCCAAGGGAGTTGACATTCACCATTGAAGCTTCGGTAGGGGCTATTTCTCATACACTTTCACTGCCGTGGAGGGGCAGTTATCTTAATGCTAAGGGGCCATCCCTTATTTGTTCCATTTTCTATTCATCCATCTCTATCACTTTTTCTTCATGGGCCATTCCCTGGGTTAGGAGGAGGATCTCATCCTCTCGCCCTTCACATTCTTCATATTCTTTGCATTTCATGCATTCATCGCATCCATCCCATTGCATGCATTTGCACTTCCTGCTTCCCGGGTTTCCAAACCCGTATCTTCCCCGCCTTCCGGCACCTCCGGATATTCCGCACTTCCCATCTTATTCATCTTCATCTTTTTATCCACTATCCCTGGGGCATCGCGTCCCTTTTCCTACTATCTCCCTGGAACCTCCAAGAATTTTATCCCTCCTCTTTGGGCATCTCGCCCTTTCTGATTCTATTCCTCCGAAACCTCCGGACTTTCCCCTCGGGCATCGCGCCCCTTTCCATTCTCCGGAACCTCCGGACCTTTCTCTCGGGCATCGCGCCCCTTTCCACCTTCCTCCTCCGGAACCTCCGGACCTTCTTTGGCATCGCTCCCCTTCTCATTTGCTACCTCCGGAACCTCCGGATTTTCCTCCTGATCCTCCTTCATTCCTCTCCCTTAGGTATCGCGCCCCTTTCTATATTCTTCCTCCGGAACCTCCGGATTCTCCACCTGATTGTCTCCATCTTTTCCCCGGGCATCGTGCCCCTTTCCATCTCATTCCTCCGGAACCTCCGGACTTTCCCCTCGGGCACGACGCCCCTTTCCACCCTTTCCATTTCATTCCTCCGGAACCTCCGGATTTTTCTCTCCTCCCTGGGCATCGCGTCCCTCGGCATTTGCTTCCTCCGGAACCTCCGGACCTGCCATCTTTCTTCCAATTCATCTTTCTAATCTTCCAGAACATCACATCCTTCATTTCTTTCTTCCTTTTCCATCATCTTTTTCCCTATTTCATCTTAGGGCATCGCGTCCCTTCTTTTGTCATCACTCCGGAGCCTTCGGATTTCTCCTCTCATGATTCTCCTCCGCCTCCGGACCCTCCGGATCCGCCTCTTTCCATCTACCAATTTCTTCTTCTGATTCCTCCTAATTCTGGGTCTGACCCAACTTCTTCCACATCCACTGCCTTGGGCATCTGCCCATTCTCCCATTGCTTTCGAGGCTTTAGTCCTCACTCCTCCTTCTAATTCTCCGCTTCTTCTGTAGACCTTTCATGTGATCAGGGTCTCCACGCCTTAGTGAGGGAGTTCTATCCCTCGCCTCTTTTCTTTTTTCTCCTTATTTGTCTGAGTCTGGTCTTGGCACCACTCCTTCTTGTTAAGCCACTCCCAAAATCCTTTGCTTCCAATCCTTTTGACTGCTAAAGAGGACTATCCCACAATGATCAACCTCTCTGGCTGCCGCTTCAACAAAGGTTGCAAGGTAACATATTGGCGTAAGTATGCATTTTATGATATCATTATCTCATTACTTCACGCATGATTTTCAAAATGAAGTGCTTCCTAACAAGATTAAGAGTGGTGTTTTAAACCTTTATCTTAAGCTTTTGTTTAATTGAAATCATTCTCAAAAGAGTCTTTAGGCTTGCTTCTGCAGCACCGTTGGTTAATAAGAACCCCGCGCTGGGAATTCAACATTCTCTCCCTGCTTGTTAAGATCAACCCTCAGCTGGGCAGCTCACACACTTCACGGCGTCCTTAGCTGGCTCCTTTGGTTAAACACTGTTGCTACCTTGGCCATGCCATGAGTATATCTGAAAGTCTTTTCTCTTCTTCACTCGGCCGCATGCAGGGGCAAGAGGTTGACGGATGAGATGACCAACCTTGGTAATCCCCAATACGAGAGGAGTCTCAAATAGGGGCAGTCTTGACCCAAACTAAATATGAATTTCATGATATACATTTCGCCAAAAGGGCTATCATGAAAATCAAGTCAGAATTTTGATAAAAGCAAGATTGTGAATTATGGCATGTCAAGAGTGGCAAAGTCCCCGCAGGGAAAACCCTGGTCGTATGCATGTCAAGGGTCTAAAAATCAAAGGCATAAAGCCCCGGCGTAACAGACTACCTCTTTGAAGGGAACACCTTGGAAGGAATTTAAGTCCCGATATCTCCCATCCTGCACAAAGCTTGTCACAATTGTTCTTCTCTTCTCCCTCTAAGACCGAATGTTTCTCGGGTATGGCCTTGGTAGGGGCACCGTTGATCAAAGACGGTCGGTTATAGGATGCCACTTTCAATGCACGTCCAGCTTTGGGCAGTTTTAGCGAAAAGGGGAGGAACAAGGACCCCTAGCCAGTGGTTCCAAACAACCCTTTGATGCTGCATTAACAATGTCTAAGCCAAAATCCAAAAAAAATTGAATATTTCCCGATCAAAATCCCAACAAAAATTCAAAATATTTTCCAAAAATCTCCATAAAAATTTGCATATTTCCAAAACTCATAAAAATTTGCATATTCCAAAACCACATAAAAACTTGCATATTTCCAAAATCCAAAAATTTGCATTATATTTTCTGATGGTGTTTTACAGGAACAGCTTTGCAAGGACCAAGAGCACGGGATGAGTTCTATCTCTACTCATTGCTATCAATCTATTGATTCTTCCCGATATTCTCATGACATGCCACCCTGGGCATCATTTTGATTATCATCTCCTCATATCTTTTTGGTTATATCACCTGATTATCATCCTGATTATTCATCTCCAGATCTTTCAATCAACTCCTGCTGATTTCTCTTGATTAATTCTGCCACTGGGCATTATCATTCCGATCATTCAACTCCAAATCTTGATTAGCCAAGTTGTCTTCCTCATGATGAAACAACAAACAATGATGATTTGCAATACCATGATTTAACTTGTGCTATTCATGCCATATACATGTTATTGTTGCTGTGCTTAAATGCCTTATTCATTGCTTGTTATCTTTTATATCTTGGCTGATGAATTTTTGAGCGCAGGAAGAAGCTCTTGGTCCCACCGACTGGGCATCAACATCCAAGCCCCACGGTGTTTGCACATTATTTCATCTCGGTTCCCCCATGCCATGCTCATTGCTATCACCATCTCCCTGTATGCATTCTACTATATGTTACATATGTTACTAGATTATATCAAGGACCTTGTGGCTTTGGTAAATCTGGAATTTGAGTTCCCCTCCATCAAAAATAATGATGATTCCAGAGGAGTCTTAGTCATACGGATAGGCCGTTGAGCCGTCCAAGGCTGGGGACGATGGCTCCCTTTTATGATTTGGTGCGCGGATAAACGGGCTTCGGCTTAGTATCAGCTCGCGAAATCAGTTTCTTGACTCAGTCTGGGCAGCTTAGCAATATTATCCTTGATTATTCTATATTTTCATTTGATTTAATTTCCCTTTAAACCCAGCATGCATTCATGTAGGAATTTGAATCAATTGTTGAAAAAACATTCTGATAAGCTGTTTTGAGGGTTGAATTGATCTTAATCTTTCAATAGGAGATATTCCATGCCGAATTGAGTCTTCAGTTCGTTTTGACGCTGTTTTGGGTCATTTTCTCGAAAGCTCCTTGTTTGGATTTTTATCATCTTATTTTATCTCCTTTCCTTTGATCCACCTTGGCTGCAGCACGTCCACTGGCTGGTAACCGCTCCCCAATGGTGAAATCTACAGGTTTGTGACCTGAGGTACTTCCAACGCGCTGGAAGTTGATCATTTATTTTATCTCCTTCGTGCACCGCGTGCACAACTCCCCTTTTATCCAAACATTGTTGATTTCATTGAATTTCCCAAGATTTGCTTCATCTCGTGCTTTTGATTTGATTCTCATCAAGTGATGTTGATTGCGTGTCTCATCACACCTTGGCATCTACTTTTCAGTTTGCTACGCTCCCTTGCAAAGCAGACGCCAAGGCGGGGCAGCTGTAGACACGCCAAAATTGACATTACTTTGAGTATTTCTCATATTGCCTTGTAATGCCCCATTTGACTCTCAAATTAGCTTATTTGAGTGTTTTTTTCCATTTTTCAGGGATTTTCTCCCCTTTCCCTCTTTTTTAAATTAACGCCCTAGATAGGGGCGTGTTTTTAAAACGCGGCCTGATCCAGGGCGTGTCTCCCCATTTTATCTATTTCTCCCCCATTTTACCTATTTTATAAATTCGTGACCTGGTGAAGGGCGTGTTTTAAAACACGACCTGATCTGGGGCGTTTCTTGATGAAAGAACGCCCTTAGATGAGGGCGTCAATTCCCGGCATTATCCAATTTTTTGAAAAAGAATAAATAAATGAAAAACTTAATTCACGCCCTACCTTGGGGCGTGTTTCAATTAACGCCTTTCCCGGAGGCGTGTTTCAGAATTTCCAAATAAAAGAAATATTTATTTTCAAAAATTGATCTGAGAGTTGACGCCCTGACCTAGGGCGTGTTTTAAATTAACGCCCCTTGACAGGTCATTAATTCTTGAATTGACGCCCTGACCAAGGGCGTGTTTCATCTGCTGGCTTCGCAGCCCTTTCCCCAGAGAGTCCTTGCTTCGTTAGACTCCTACCTTGATTGGGGCTCTTGCCCATTCTTATCCTTCCCCCTTATTGGACTCTTGCCCATGTTTATCCCCCCTTTTTTTTTGGACTCCCCTGGTTCGATCCCTTTTTCTCCCCCCTTCGGATTCGAACGTTCCTCTTCCTCTTCCTCTTCTGTCTTCTTCTCCACTCCTCCCTCCATTGTTCTTCTTATGTTCTTCTTTAATTTCTTGTTTTTTGTTTTTTTCTTCTGTTTTCTGTTTTCCTTTCTTTCCTTCGCAGGTTGCTTGGCTAAAGGAGAGGCAGAATACGTTCAAATCTTCATCATCTCTTGGAAGGCTTTCTCCCCATCGAGCATTCAAGCCAAAAGAGCCACCAAACAAGATTTTTCTATCTTATCTCCCCCAAATTTTGTATTTTTCATTAGTTCATGATACATGCATCATGTTTCATTGTTATATTGATTTTCCTCAACCATCATATTGAGATCTCCCCATAGTGCAACTCTTGCACTCTTTCCCTTTAATTTTTATTCATATTTTCATGCATTCATCATATCTCCCATACCCTTTTGCATAGGGGTTTAAGGGCAACCACCCTTAAGGTGTGTTCATAATCAATTTTCATGCTCATCCTATTAAGAACTTGATGCTACACTCACCATGTTCTAATTCCTATCTTTATTTGGTGTTTGTCTTTTCTTGCAAGGGTAATCAAAGGAAGAACTCTCTTCATCGGCGGCCGATCTAGAAGAGAAAGGAGCACTCACAATCACCCGCATCTAAGGTATTTTTCGCGATCCCTCCATGCTTTTTATTATTATCTTTTGAGACCTCGTGTCTCTGGCGATCACAAATTCCCCTTTAGCACCTCGTGCTATTTCATGCTTTATTCATTCACTTAATATTTCTTTCCTTAAGTGGATTTATTAGAGATCTACAAGCATGATTGATATGAAAAAAATATATATGATGATAATTTGAATGGACGACATGCTCTAGGGCGTGTTTTCATAATGATAATTATTTTTTAGGAAATAAAATGAATTCACGACCGCAGATATGGGCGTCTGTTCTTTAACTAACGACACCCTTGGGGGCGTCTTCTTTCTGAGTTGCAGGTTTTCTCGCCCGAGGGCTATGGAAATTGAGGTAAAAATAAAAGAAAAAAATGGGAATTAGGTTGGGGGCCTACCTTGTGGCGTTTGGGTTCTTCCCGTGGAGGGCGTGGTTGCTGTGGCCGTCGAAGCTGGCCGGGGCGAGGAGCGGCGGCCGTGGCCGGCGGTTCCTCATTTCCTTCTTCCCCTCCTTGTTCTTCTTCTCCCTCTTCGCCTTCATCTTCCCCTTCTTCACTGACATTTTCTTCATCTCCCATGGCCTCGTCGTCGCCGTGTGTTTCCTCGTTGCCGGTCTCCACCACCGGAGCCTCTTCGGCCGCCGCCGGGGGAGCCTCCACGGCGTGATCGCCGTGCTCGCCATCCATGTCTACTACCTCTGGGGCCGAGACCCTTTGTCTCTTTTGACCACCGCCGGCCATGGCTAGGGCTAGGGGGTGAGGGGAAGAGAGAATGAGAGATGGGGGAGGGTTACGGTTAGGGTTGCAGAAGAGAAGAAAGGAAGAGGGAAAGAGAACAGAGGAAGAAGAAGAAAGGAGGGAAAGTTAAGTCGAACGGTCAAACAGAATTAACGACTTAAGAAAGGCCATGTATTATGGAATTAACGACTGAAACAAGGGCGTTTCTTGATAATTGACGACATTGCTTAAGGCGTTATTTTGTTTGCATGGGGAATGATAACCGTCGTCAGACGCATTCAATGGGGATTGATTGATGTAATGGGGAGTGATGATTATTGTTTCTAAGTAACGACTACTCTTGAGGCGTTATTTATATGAAACGTGGCTTTGCTAAAGGCGTTATTTTTGGAATTTCAACGAATACTTTTTGGAATATAAATAGAATTCACGTCTTGTCCTAAGACGTTATTCAGTTAACGCCCATTGGTGTAGGCGTCAATTATGAGAGATCAATCATTGAAGACGACGTATGCTGAGACGTCATTTATAGAAGTAACGACTATGATTGAGGCGTTATTTGCAACAGAACCGTAAGTTATTAGAAGATTTGATCAGAAACACTGTGTTATTGGCTCAATCAGAAAATTATCATTGATTTATTTGGAAGAAGGATTACATTGCTTCAATGAGCCATTTTGGGCCTCAAGCTTCTTAAAGCTATTACATAAGATTTCCACTGATCTCTGTCTTCTTCTAAGTTTTCCACAGGACGATGAGCCTTGTTGATTTTCCATAGAGCTTGGATTGTGGTTGTTTCTTCTCCATCTTCATTGCCGCCAAGGTCCCTTGTTTTGATAGGAGGGAGGTGTGATGGATCTTCAAATACTTGCCTTGGAAGCCCGAGTTGAGGAAGGCACCGATGTGAGTTATACAGAACGAATTCTGAAGCGCCTATGAGTCGAAGGTCCGTGCCGGGGGAGAATCGTGCGCGGAGTTCTTGAGTATTCCCGGGGCGCAAGTAAAAAGATTCTTTGGCATTACTTTGAGATGTTCTCTCCATTCCACTCTCTTTTTGATTTGAGGTATCCGGTTCATCACTCTATTGCTTATTCCTAATGAACCGGTCATGTAAGAGAGTGGGCTTTTTGAGAAGATTCTTGAAGGTTGTTGGGTCTCCTCCCATGGATCGAACTTGAAGTGGAGATCTACCCAACTTGAGAGTGCTAGCATGCATCCATAGATGGGTCTTCCCATTGACGCCGAGGTAAGCCCGCTATAAAGATAGGCTAGAATTGCTGCTCCCGCTCTCTCTCCTTCCCATAGGCTCGCTACGTCGCTTAATTGGGTCTCCTCTAGAAAATCTTACATGGATGGAAATAGGATCGCTCCTGCCAAGCATACCATGAAGGCCTTTGCTACCCGTTCGATCTCTTCTTCTTCTTTAGCTTGATCGGATCTCTTGTACACCCAAGAAGTAAGCTTTAAGAGGTTGATTCCTTTTGTAGCTTTGATTTGGTTCACTAAATTTGGGCTGGGAATTAAACTTGTTAGTAGCTCATGTGAGGAGATTGGTCTTGGCATGATGGCCATCTTTTCCTCTTCTCCTTGCTTCATCTTCTTTAGACCCAAGAGCATCTCTAGTTCTTCTAACAGGATTGTGGCTTCAAAAGTTGAGAAAAGGAAGGTATGAGTGGAAGGGTGCCATGTTTCAACTAAAGCTCCCATGGCAGCCCAATCAAGGTGAACTTCATCATAGTGTTTGGCATGAGTGATTAGGCCTAAGAGGTGCCATCTTGCTAAGTAGATCCTCATGTCTGAAGAGAATTTTGAGAGCAGAAGAGGCAACCACTTGACTTTTGTGAATCTTCTTGCACCCGGAATATTTGGATAATCCTGCGGAAGGCAGAAAAGGAAAAGACAGAGAAGCGGATGAATACAGAATGAAGTAATACAATAAGAATGATGAAAAGGAACATAAAGAAAACTCACATACCTGGTTCGATGCAATTCTGTTGCTTATATGTCCGTTGATTTCTGAGAGTCTAGGAGTGGAGATCTTTGATCTCTTGATTGCCCTCTCCATCTTCTACGGTTATTTCAATGGCAGTCTACAGGAAGAACTTGAACAGTAGTAGTACCTGTTACAGAAGTAGCAGAAGAAGCAGAAATTCGACGAGCTGTTTGATTGATCTGAGGAAGATACTTCCTTTTTATAGAAGTTTGGAGAGTCTGATGCCTGTTCGAAGTTGGAAGATTGATTACAATTAGTACTGGGATCAAGCTTTTGATTTTAGTCGGAAGCGGGGTGTTGCGAACTCTAGTTGATTAACGTCCTTCGTTAGGGCGTCAATTGTGTAACTGACGACCTTACTGGGGTCGTGTTTTATTTAGCGCCTCCCTGAGGGGCGTCTCTTTCTTGAACTTTCACCTCAATCAATGCCTTGATGAAGGGCGTGTTTTATTTTTAGACGCCCTGATGTCAGTCGTCTTTTATAAATTTGACGCCATGCACCGCATTCGTTGTTTTATTGGCTTGAAAGTTTGGTTCCTCTATGCTTTGATGAACTTAAGTGCTATCTTTTAATTGGAGTTATTTTTGGTTAAGCACTTATGATCATATTTTGCTTTGCTTTGAGAGAACTAATGAGTTTTCAAGTGCAGAAGATTGCAGAGTTCGAGGAGCGTGGGTCATGTGTCGGAGTATCATCACTCTGTTTTTATATTTCTTTTCTGTAAGCATTGTTACTATATGGTATCTACGCTATTATAGCATATCAAGGACCTTGTGGTTCTGATGAACCTGGAATTTGAGTTCCCCTTTATCAAAAACGGTGATAATTCCAGGAGAATCTTGATCACACGGATAGGCCGTTGAGTCATTCAAGGTCTGGGACGATGGTTCCACTTTCTGAGTTGATGCGCGGATAAACGGGCTTCGGCTTAGTGTCAGCTCAGAGATTTGGATTCTTGACCAAATCTAGATGGCTTAGCAATATTATCCTTGATTATTTTCTAATTTTTAGTTTGTTTTATCTTTTTCTTTTTAGCCCAGCATGCATCATGTAGGACTTTGAGGTTCATGATGAAAATCTTCATATTATGACGATAATGAAGGTCACTCATTCTTGATTGAGTTGATATGAGATATTCCATTCCAAATTGAGTACTTTATTCTCTTTGAAGCCGCTCAGGCTAGTTCCTTGAAACTTTTCCTTTGCTGGATCTTTATCTCAATTCCCTTTATTTTTCTACAAATTCACCTTGGTTGTAGCACGTCCACGTTGGCTGGTAACCGCTCTCCAATGGTGTCTCTTTATCGTGCCATGCGCACATTTTTATTTGCTTAGCGTAGTCTCCTTTATCCAGCAAATCGATGCTTCCTTGGAATCACTCGGAGTTGTTTCACTCAGAATCTTGGAAAGATTTCTAATGCTTGGTGTCTGAGGCGTGTCACATCACACCTTGGTGTCTACTTATCAGTTCATTCCACTTCATTCCACTGGTTGCACTTTCGCTTCATTCCGTCTCACTCCCTTACAAAGCAGACGCCAAGGCGGGGTAGCTGTAGACACGCCAAAATTGACGCTATGTTGATCAAATCTCATGTCACTATGTTGACGTCCCAAAGTGAACTTCAATACATTCATAATATGAAGTTTTTCTATTTTTGTGTGTGTTTTTGATTTATTCTTGCATTTTTGTGATTCGCGACCTGAAGAGGGGCGTTATTTTAAAAGCGACCTTACCTAGGGCGTGTTCAAAAGAAAGGATGACCAAATGTCTGGGCGTCAATTCCTGGTATTATCCGATTTCAAAATAAATTCCAATTACTGATTGGTGTCCTTCCTCAGGGCGTGTTTTCAAGTAACGCCTTTATCTCAGGCGTTTTCTCATAATTTTCAAATAAAGAAAGTTTAATTGCCAAATTAAATCCAAGAAGTGACGCCCTGGGCCAGGGTCGTGTTTTGAGCAACGTCTAGATGTAGGTCGTCAATTTAGAATTTGACGCCCTTCTGAAGGTCATGTTTTATCTTTCGGTGTCGTGTTTGAGCATGCCTTTCCTGAATAGTTCCTTGCCTCCAATGGTCTCCTTGCTCGAATTGGAACTAGAGTCCTGCCTTCATTGATCATTGCCTGTCCTTATCTTCCTAAATTTGAGTTTATCTTCGGTTGAAACCCTATATAAAGAAGCTCTGGTCGATCTTGTGTAAGGTTAACAACAACGAATAATGTGCTGACCATTAGAGAAGTTACAGATATACGAGAGAAAGATGCAGAGAGCAATTTTTTTTTAACTTTGTGCGTGCAGAGAAGAGTCTTTCTCTTCCCTCTGTGCGATCTCTTCCCTGCTTCCTCCTGCCGTTTCAAGCGAACCAAGGCTTCCGTCGAGATTCTCCCCTTTACTGTTGTCAGGAACAGCATGGGCTCCTTCTTTTGGTTTTTTGTTTATTTTCATCATACCATCACCATCGATCATCCTCCAATGTTTTCTTTTCTTGCATTAGTACCATATTTTTCCTTTCCCTAACTCTTTAGGGGTTTTAAAAAAAACCAAAAAAAGAGGTGCGCATGTTGTGTTCTCTTTCATCATCATATCTTCTATTTGGAATTGATACTACATTCACTCTTGACTGATCCACTTCTATTTGCTTGTTTCTTTATCTTTTGCAAGGGTAATCAACAAGGAAAACCCCCCTTCATCGGCCGGCCGATTGAAGGAGGAGGAAGGAATTCACAATCCATCCCGCATCCCACTTATCACCAGGTATTCGCGATCTTCTTTGATTATTATTGAGGTAACCCCTATGGCGATCACTCTCCTTTATAGCACCACGTGCTTTCTTTTGTCTTTGTTATCATCTCCATCCTTTTATATATATCTCACATGAGTGGTTCGTTCCACTTAGGTGGATTTATCACGATCCACACTGACCAGATGTGTGTCATTGCTGGTTCTCATGACTGAACAAGTGTGGTTCTCTCAGACAGTAGAACCTCACTTATCTCTTAAGTCTATAAGTCTGTAATACTAAAGTCCATCTAGAATCTTTCCTCTGGTAGTCTATCAGAGATCTGGATTAATTGTATAAAGTATATCTTTCTACATTGTCAGTGATTCCTGTTCAGGCCAAAACATGTATGTCTTGATATCTGACCAAAATAACTTGAAATCTAGACTTCAAGATTCACTTCAAGAAATAGTCCTTCGGGTATTGTTTTCAATCATTCCATCTTCTCAACACAAGGGATAAACTGAATCAACAAAGGTCTTGATTTGGTCACTGAGAAACTGGGAGCTTCATCAATGAAATGAAGTTTTTCCTATGTCATGAGGTGTCAAATGCTTAACAAAAAAATGAAAAGAAATGACATTAATATTCTGACCATCACAGAGCAATGTTGGCTTGCTGGTGAGTAACTGGGGACTCTGGCCTCTAATCAAGGTGTTTCCTCATGTCAAAAGTCACAGTTACTAACTCTGTTCCTTAAAAAAAAGGAAGTAATGAGGTACTCACACTGAGTAACTGGGGATTCAGGCCTCTAATCAAGGTGTCTCCCTAATGTCAAAAGAGTGAATTACCAACTTACTCACTGGTCTTCTTGAAAATCACCTCAAAATCCCTTATCGTTATACACTTTAATGGATTGCTTATCCTCAATACCTTGAGAACACCTTCTCTGACTTTGTCTCTTGTTGTCTTCTGGGATAGTTTCTTGTTCAGCTATGTCATGACATACTTGTTCACCCCTGTTCTAAATCATACACTATGTATGTTGATAAACTTTTCTCTCATTCTAGCTCTCTATTGTTTACTGGAGTTCAAGAATCTTCACTTGAGTTTAGCACCTCACTTATTCTCTTAAGACTTGCTCGTGTCTTTCTACACTAAGATGTTACTGTACTTCTTCCTCATGTCTCCAGCACTTTCACATATCCTTCATTTCCTTTTGATGATATCAAAGGGGGAGAGAGGTTTTGCAATATCAGTAGGTCATGAGTTGTCATGAGTTTTGGGGGAGAATTGTTCATGAGCTGTGGGGGTGAATAGTTTGTCTTGGAAATATCTGAGTGGTTTTGGAGAAAGAAGTGTTTCAGCGGTAGTATTTAATTTGACTCTGCATGCGCTTGCCTTGAATTTGCTTTGATTGTTAAAGCTGCTGTTAATTTCTTTTAAGCCTTGATATTGCTTGATTCATAGTGTTGCCATCATCAAAAAGGGGGAGATTGTTGCATCCCTACGGTTTTGATGATGTCTCACACTATAAATCAATCTGTTTCTATCTCTAGATCAATGCATGCATCTTCCATCAAGTCTAAACATTATCTCGCACACATGCTACAAAGTCTGCACATCCCGTTTGCACTAAGTTTGTACATTGCCTGTGCATTCACTTGTCTGGTTGCATGAGACACTAAGTCTATACATGGTCCAAGCGCTCGCAAAGTCTGTACATCGACTTGGCGCTGGCAAAGTCTATACATTCATGAGCCATGGCTATACATCGTCTGCTGCATGCCACTTCAAGTCTGTACATGGTCTTGGCATATGCATTCACAAAGTCTATACATCCATAGCAAGTCTGCACATTGGTTGTCGCATGCAAGCAAAGTCTATACAATGGTCAGTCTCACTCAGCGTCTCATGCTATCAAGTCTATACATTGTCTAGCACACACACGTTCAAAGTCTGTTCATCCGACCGTCTCATATAGCATCTTTGTGCATGGAGCATTCAAGTCTATACAGCGCTGTGTTCACATGCTTCAAAGTCTGTACAGCCAGCTCTGTCTCACTTAGCGCCTCCTCAAGTATCTACATAGTTTGGCTGCATAACACAAGTCTATACATCCGCATGCATAGCATGCACGGGTTCAAGTCTATACACTCCTTATCTTTACCTACATTCAGAACACTAACTCTATACATCGCGTGAAGTCTGTACAACAGTAAAGTCTACACATGGTTGCTTTGAAGTTGCATCAAGTCTATACATTGTCGCCTGCTCGTGCAAGTCTATACATTGCTGTCTCATGCATTCTAAGTCCATACACTGCATTTGGGCATTGTTCTTCACAGCAAGTCTGTACACTGCTTTCTCATGCATGCAATCAAAGTGTGTACCGCCTGTGTTCGCATCGGTTAGGTCTATACATTTGCTATGGCTTGTTCATGCATCATTCTCATCAAGTCTGTACATTGCTTGATAGCACGCCTGAGCACTCATCGTCAATGTACACACACTCCTATATGCTTTGTGCATTGTTCAAAATAAGTCTATACATAGTTCTCGCTTGGACACTAAGTCCATACACTCAATGCTGCATCATGTCTATAGACGCTTTGTTAAAAGCTTGAACTAACTCGATACATCCTTCTTTCTCTTCCTACAGATTGGGTCAAGCTGATGATTGGGCACCTGATCCGAGGTTGGTGCCTGGCACGTGATCCGAGGTTGCTCTGGAAAAGGAGGGAACGAGCCCCACTCACGCCACACGAGTGAAGTCATGGAATTCAGGTCGGAAGCCATATAAAAGGAAGTCCTCTACGATCAGAAGAGGCGAACTGGAGGAAAGCTGAGGAGATGAGTCCCTGAGCAGAAGAAGAATAGAGAGAGCCTCCACATTCCAGAGAGAAGACAGAGAGAAATGATTTGAGAGAAATGATCTGAGAGAAAAGTATTTGAGAGAGAGAGAAGAGTCTATCACTGTGAAGATCTGCTTCTTCGGAAGCTACATTGTTCTTGGTTTTTAGAAATGATTGTCTTCATCGATTGTCTTGTTTTTCTATTTTTCACTTCATCTTTCTTATTCCATCTTGTTACCCTCCAGTGTTCGGAGGAAGGGAGAGATTCTCTGGTTTCCCTCTAGGCTACAGAGGAAGAGAGATCTGTGATCTCTGGTTTGCCAGTGACGGGCTGTCACTAGCAGGTTCCCTCCGGTTTGGAGGAAGGGAGATTTGTCTCCGGTTCTGGTCTTACGGGAAGCAGGTCCAGGTGTCAAGCTTCTGTGGGTTGCAGAGCTTGGGTTGAGGGATTTGTTTCCCTTGGTTTGTCAAGTTGTTCGACGGCATATGTTTGTAGACTGAGTCTGCTGTTCTAGCCTTCGCTAGTGGAAGCCTCACTCTGGTTTGGAGTGAGGGGTGGATGTAGATTGTGGACTGCAATCGAACCACCTTAAAAACTCCCTGCCTCTTCTATGGTTTGCTTGTTATCGTTGTGTTGCTCTCCTTCTGTTTGGAATTTTGTTTCACTGTGAACAGCTCTCTCGATCTCACTTCTTTCTTCTGTCTTGGTTATTGTCTGCCTTAGCTATTGCTTTCGCTGTATCTGAAGGGTTGAGAAATGGAAGTTGTGATTTATCGCTGAGAATTTAATTTTAGGGAGTGATCTATTCATCCCCCCCTTCTATATCACTCTACACTGTGCATATCAAGTTTGGATCTTAATGTTGAAAATGACCGAGTTATGATTGCTCAGATTCAACTTAAACCAGAATTATTGATGGAAATCAAGTCCTTGCAAAACAATGACCCATAATTGGTAGAGATCAAGGAAAGCTTGAGTAATAAACCTGATTTCGTGGTAGCCAACGATGGCAGGTTGTTATTTTAGGGAAAGACCTATGTACCTGATGTAGCTGAAATAAAGAATAAGATAATCGAGGAAGCTCATAGATCAAGATACACTATTCATCCTGGAGGTACTAAGATGTTTAAAGATTTGAAAAGATTCTTTTGGTGGCCGAATATGAAAAGGGAAATTACAAAATTTGTGAGCAGGTGTTTGGTGTGTCAGTAGGTCAAGGCTGAGCATTTCAGACCTGTAAGGAAATTGAAACCACTTGATATACCTCAATGGAAGTGGGAAAGTATCGGCATGGATTTTATTATGGGTCTACCGAGGACTCGCAGTGGATTTGATGCAATATGGGTTATTATCTACAGACTGACAAAGTCTGCTCATTTCTAGTCTATTAAGTCCAAGTGGACAGTTGATGTCTTAGCTGCTTTGTATATGAAAGAAGTTGTAAGACTCCATGGTATTCTAGTCAGCATTGTGTCTGATAGAGACCCCAGATTCACTTCACATTTTTGGAAGGGATTGCAAGAGTCTTTGGGAACCCGTCTGAATTTCAGCACTGCTTTTCATCCACAAATAGATAGATAGACTGAAAGAACCAACCAGATAGTGGAAGATATGCTTAGAGGATGCATATCTGATTGTTGGAGTGATCACTTGACTTTGATTGAATTCACCTACAATAACAGTTACCAGTACAGCATTCAGATGGCTCCGTTTGAGGCTTTGTATGGAAGGAACTGTCGATCTCCATTATGTTGGGATGAGGTTGGTGAGAAGCAATGGCTGGGACCAGATCTCATTTCAGAATCATCCAAGAATATCTGTATTATCAGAGACCGGTTGCAAGTAGCACAATCAAGATAGGAGAGTTATGTTGACAACCGAATGAGAGTCTTGGAATTTCAGGTCGGTGAGCATGTATTTCTGAAGGTTTCTCCCACGAGAGGGATTCAAAGGTTTGGCATTCAAGGCAAGCTGAGTCCAAGATATGTTGGTCCATTCAATATTCTGAAAAGAGTGGGGGAGGTCGCTTACCGTTTAGCACTACCACCTCAGTTATCAGGAGTATATAATGTCTTCCATGTATCGATGATGTGAAAATATGTGTACGACGCCACTCACATCATTCAGCATGTGGATCTTGAGTTGAAGGAAGATTTGACTTATGAAGAAAGGTCTATCAAGATTCTGGATCGTAAGCAGTAGTAGCTCAGGAATCGTTCTATCCCTGTGGTTAAAGTTCAGTGGAGTCGGCGTGGAACTGAAGAGGCTACTTGGGAGTCAGAAGATACCATGTGAAAGCAGTATCCCGACTTATTCTAGGTAAGCTATCTCACTCCCCGTTTATGTTAGTGCAGTGAATTTGGAGGACCAAATTCCTTAAAGTGGGGGAGGGTGTAACACCCCAATTTATTAATGAATAGAAAATTATGCGAAATTAATAAAAAACTCCTTAAGAAAGAAAGGATAAGTAAAATTTTGACCAAATTTTAAAAATCTAGAAAAAATTATAATCTTATAGTGGATAAAACGTTTAGTAAAATTATCTTCTACGAACAACCCAAATATAATTCTTAAACAAGCCGAATTAGCTGATTAAGGCCCAAATCAACATTTTGCTTAATCGGACCTTAAATCACGAAATTTGAGCCCAATACTTAATCATTTTAGCTCAAATCAGATGCAAATGAATGGTGAGGATTAGTAGAACATTTCCCCTCTTGTTATTCTCCTAAACCCTAATCCTAGGAGGTGTATTTGGTGGCGCAACGATGGCGTTAACCCTATCTGGCGTGATTCGCGCATGTCCTCGGTGTGTGGACTCTATCTCCATGATTAGAACTCTCCAGATACAATTAAACCTATAAAAATGAACCTCAGCCACCCTAGAATCGTTTAGATGCTGTGGCGATCGGCGAGGACCTTGGACGGGACAGAATTCTGGCGTTTACCGGCGGTGTGTTCCTAGCGCGATTGGCAACCATCTTCCACCTTCATCCTTCGATTAAGGTAGGTGAAAGCACACCAAACTCTAAGTGTTATACATGGTTAGAAGCGTCATCGTGTCCTCTTTCTTTTGATCTAAAAAGCCCTAAATTTCGTGTAGTATCCTGCGAGAATTTTTAGTTTTAGTGGAAGCATGTCATAAGTAGGGTTAACTATGTTCCACCTTGATTTACGTAGGGATTTCAGGCACTAAACATTCAATTGATCATGCCATCTTGTATAAAATTTTGTGCCCATTCTATTGGTTGTAAAAGCACCAATTTTCATGCTCTCTATAGTATGTATTTAGTTATAGTAGCTAACCCTAGCCAAACTCGCAGGAGGCGGGCAAGGCGAAGGTAGCCGAGATTGTTCTGGGATAAGCGGCCATGCAATACACCGCTTGTCTATATGCACGGCCAACTCCTGACCGCCTATGTTGTTTGCATTATTATATTTTCATGAGACGAGCGACTAGATCAGAACCGCTCAAAGACCCATGTGGCCATCCATAAACCACTCATCTCTTGCCTGACCTCTGGTCTGCAGGGCATGAACGGCCTGTGGAACGACCGCACAGGCCTTTGAAAGGTTCTGTACGAACCGTTCTTCTTCCCAGAACTGTGTTAATTTTGAAATCTAGCTTGTTTCATCCCTAGTTATTTAATCTTAATGATAGGCTAGCAACCAACAAGTAAATGGAACATATGGGAGATTAAAATTATAATTTCATGTTCATTTTTATCATGACATTGGTTTATTATTTCAATAAAGATAATTTCAAACATGATTATATGAACCATGATATTAGAGATGTTTGATAGTCGTTCTACTCTGGTAGGATTGACTGACCGCTACACTGGTTTCTGATGTTTTACTAGCCTATATTCCTTGTAATGGTTGGGACTCTCTGCCAGATACTCCTTCCATCAGACTAGGACATCTATTACGTGACCTCCGTAAGTCCCCACGAGCCTGGGATGTTGTGCCCATGCATGTGGTTTTGGTTTTGATGATGGTTTTAATGATGGCTTTGATGATTGGTTGTTGATGTGAGTTAATCAAATGTTCAGTCATCTTGCTGCTCAGTTTAGATTAACATATTTGATGTTCAGTCTTGTTACATGTTAAACTGATGCATAAAGCATTCATTGCTGTGGTTTTGATGATTGATATTGTATTTTGATGATAGCAATGATATAGTGTTTTCATGACATTGTGCCTTGATGATTGCATCATGACTGTGACTGGTACAACTGATATATTGTTTATGTTAGACTTATGTTATGTGCATAGTCTATACAGTGCATCGTGGGGTTTATGCCCTAAGTCTATTCACTGCACATGCATCATTCGTCCAAGTCCATACATTGGACTGTAGTGTGCATTTGGCGAACACATCGCAAGTCTAGACATTGCACTGTAGCATGCATTTCCTTAAAGTCTATACATCGGACTGGTTTGCATTGGCTAAGTATATACAACGTCAGTTCATGCCTTGTCTTAGACAAAGTCTATACAATGGCTTTGGGTCTCCAAGTCTATACAGCCTTTTGCTTCGCCAAAGTCTGTACATTGGTCTGCATAGGCTAAGTGTTTACATCGTCTGCTGTGAGGACAGCAAGTCTGTACACTGGCCTTCTTTCATGATAAACTACAAGTCTACACATTCAACACTGTTCTTCAAAGTCTGTACATCAGATTGTACTTCATCTTCGTGCTGTTTCTGTACTTGAGTCTTCGTGTTGTTTCCCCTCACTAACACGAAAAGATCTCGTGTCGTATGAGCTTACAACACTTCGTGTTGATTTCATGCGTGACAGAAAGCTTGTATGAGGTTAGACTTCGTGTCATTTCCCTTGTCTCATTTGTCTTCGTGTTGTTTTTTGCTTTATTGTCTTCATGTTGTTTTTATTTTGATTGTCTTCGTGTTGGTTCAGTGTCTACGTCTTCGTGTTGTTTTAGTGTTCTGTCTTCGTATTGGTCTTACGTAATCAAGTCGAGTCTGTTTGTGTTGTCCGCGTGTCGTTCGTAAGTTCGTGCAATTTTCTCTTCGAGTCGTTTTCACTCCGTGTCGATTTCAGTTTTTGACTTCGTGTTGATTTCAACCCATGTCAATTCTGTTTTGTCTTTGTGTCGTTTTCACTCCGTGTCGAAACCTGTGTTTCGTCTTCGTGTTGTCTTCACCCCGTGTCATTTTTTCAGACTTCGTCTCCGTGTTGTTTTCATAACTTCGTGTCGTGTTTGTTACACCTCGTGTCGTTTTTCATTTTGTGTCTTCGTGTCATTTTTGTTCTTCCTAGACCTTGTGTCTTTCTTGTGTTGAAACCACACTTCGTGTTGGTTTCTATTTTGTCTCCATGTATCTCGTGTCGTTCTTCTTTTTACCTCGTGTTGTTTTATAACTTCACTTCGTGTCGTTCTCGCTTTAACCACACTTCGTGTTGCTTTACGTAGACCTTGTGTCTTACTTTGTTTGCAAACACTTCGTGTTGGTTACTATCGTTCTTGTGACTTTGTGTCGTGTCTCCCAGACTTCGTGTCGTTTTCACTCCGTGTCAACTTCGTCTTAAGTGTTGTTTTCGTCTTCGTGTCATTTTTTACTCCGTGTCGTCTTTGTTCCACTGCGTGCAGAACATTGCAGCACTTCGTGTTGCTTTCTGTGCCACCACCTTGTGTCTTTCGTTTGTTGAAACCATACTTCATGATTGGTTTCTGTCTTGTCGTCGTATGTACCTCGTGTCATTTCCTTATTCTGTCTTCGTGTTGTCTCCGTGTTGTTGCCATTTGTTAGCTCGTGTTGTTTCGTTCTAACCTCGTCCAGGTTTCTTCTAAAACGCTGTTCTTCTGATAAGTCTATACAGAGTTGTTCTTTAAACTGATGACTTATCCGATACCCTGTTTTACAGGTGCTTTGATCGTGAAGCTTAAGGAGGGCACGTGATCCGAGGTTGGAATAACGCCTGCTGAAAGACTGCCACGTGGTCTGAATTCTTAGGGCTGGAAATGTGGAGGTCACACGTCGTGGCTGATGCTGCTGCTGCTGCTATATATATATGAGACCTTCATCCACAGATGAAGTGATCGAGTTGGCGAGAAGAAAACTCAATACAGAGAGCCACGATCCAGACAGAAAAGAAGAAAAAGAAAAGAAGAAGGGAAAGAGAGTGAGAAAGAGAAAGAAAGAGAGATTGAGTAAGAGATCGAGATAGCAGAGTGTGAAGAAAGGAAGAGGAAGAAGAATAGAGAAGAAGAGAGAGCTAGAGTGATAGAAGCTTCAACAGAAGATCTGTTCCTGCTGTACCGTGGATCAAATCCAGGCCAGCCAGCTCCTGCGAGAGCCACATTTGTTTTTATCTTTTCAGCCTTCTGTTGCTGGTTTCGTTTTTGTTTTTATCCGTTTACTGTATTTCCGATCCTCTGTAGAGAGGTCGGGGTTCCTCCTGTGGGTTCAGGAGAAGGGAGACTTTGTGTCTTCGGTTTGCAAGTAGCTGGGTGCTACTTGTGGTTGGTACCCTCCCGTGTGGAGGAAGAGAGACTTGCGTCTCTGGTTGCCTTTGACAGGGTGTCATCGGTTGTTTCCCTCCGGGTTGGAGGAAGGGAGATTTATCTCCGATTGTGCTTCCCTCTGGGGTTCAGAGGAAGAGAGACTTGGGTCTCTAGGTTCCCCTCCGGGTTGGAGGAAGGGAGGCTTGTTCCTCTGGCTCTGGGCTTGTGAGTAGCAAGCCCGGTGGTTCCCTCCGTGTGTGGAGGAAGAGAGACCGTGTGTCTCTGGTTTCCAAGTGGCTGGAGTCACTTGTGGGTTCCTCCTGTTTGTTCAGGAGAAGGGAGATTGCTATCTCCGGTTGCAAGTAGCTGGGTGCTACTTGTTGATTCCCTCCGGTTTGGAGGAAGGGAGACTTGTCTCCGGTTCTGGGCTTGTGGATTCAAGTCCAGGGGTTCCCTCCAGGTCTGGAGGAAGAGAGACCTTGTGTCTCTGGTTTGCTAGTGACTGGTGTCACTAGTGGTTCCCTCCGGTTGGGAGGAAGAGGGGAGGTTGTTCCCCTGGTCAAGCTGTTTGGCAGCGTTTGTTGCAGACTGAGTCTGCTGTTTCTAGCGTGAGCTAGTGGAAGCCACACTCGGTTTGAGTGTGGGGTGGATGTAGGTCTGGAGGACCGAACCACCTAAAAACCCCTTGTGCATTGTGGTTTGATTTGTTCATTTGTGCTTCCGCTAGATGAATGCATAGGGGCACTCCATGTGTTTGCTAACTGGTAGAACTGAATAGTTGATTAGCTTTCAGATTTGGTAAATCTGTCTAGTTAGCATCATAGTTCTAGTTTGGGCGAAATTTTATATTGAGTGAAAGTCTTGTTAGTATTCTAGTTTTAAATTGGGTGAAAGTTTTTAAAGGGTTATATTCATTCACCCCCCCTCTGAATACTGCATCGAACCCAACAATTGGTATCAGAGCGGTTCTCTGGTTGATCAGATCCAACGATCTGCAGAGGATCCTGTTGTCCCTTCGTGCATTTCTGTTTCTACCCTTTGCTGCATTAATCTAGTTGCCGATTCATTCAATGGGCTCTCCACCGATTTTCAATGGCTCTAACTTTAACTCATGGATTAGCAGTCTTCACAATTATGTGAAAATGATTAATCCGGATTTGTGGAAATTAATTTCACAAGGTCCCCACAGATTGCCAAAAGAAAAGTCCAAATGGACTAAAAGTCACAAGTCAAAATATGGAGAAAATCAGAAAGCCTTTAACCTGATGAGAGCAGCTACTGACAAGGCTCTACACTCTCATTTTTATGACTGCAGGTCCGCTAAGGACATTCTGGATCAGCTGAAGCTAGCTCAGAGGATGAATAAGAACAACTGCATGATGGCTAACGAGAGCAACCATAGCAGTGATCAAGAGGAACTCCAAGATGCTGAAAAGGTAATCATCCCCTTCTCTAGTTTCACTTTAGATGACTGGGAAGATGCCTATGCTGATCTGTTACACTCCCATGAAAAAATGAGTAAGAGGTATAGAAGACTGAAAAAGAAGCTGGAAAATCTAGGAGGTGAAAATCTTGAAACTTTGAAAATTGAAAATGAAATCTTAAGAAGACAACTACAAGACTTTGACTCTATTACTACAGATCTAGATCATTTGAAATCTGAAAAACAAACTTTTATGAAACAAATTGGTCTACACAAAGAGGAGAGTCAAAAGCTTGTTTGTGAAATTGTTGAACTAAAGGAAAGGCTTAGCTTCGTTGATCAGACTCATAACAATGACGCTGTTCAAAATGAAAGATTGGTGAGAGATTTAGAGTGTATCAATTCTGAATTGGAAGAATTGAAATCTGAGAATGAAAAACTCAAAAACCAATCCAAAGAATTTGAACATAGATCAATGTACCTTGAAAAAGAAAATGGTTTGATCTCTGAGAAATTGGAGGCTGAAAGAACAATGAATTCAGATATTCAGAAAAATCTTGACAAATTTCAATCTGAAAAACAACAAGAAATGTTTTATGAATGTCAGTCTTCAATAGATAAATTGGTGTTTGATGATGAACTCCTAGACCAGAACAGCAAACTGAAAGAGGAAATCAATAAGTTGAAACACCTAAACACACAGATGACAGATAGGCTAATGACGATTGAAAAAGGCAAGTGTGTAAGTGTGGATAGTTCTGATAGGTTGATGAATGCTGAACAAGAAATTAAGAGCCTAAAAATCATCAACCTAATGTTAAATGGAAATGTCAGTTGCAGTGAACAGAAAATAGCTGGATATGAGCTTAGTATCACATCCCTTCAACAAGAAGTTGATGATCTTTACAAGTCCCTATCTGAAGCTGACAAGGAAATAGAATTAAAACAAGAAGTAGAAAAACTCAAAAGCCTGAATGATGCTTTGCATCAACAAGTAATTTCCTGTGAAACAGACTTGTCCACATATGAGGCTAAAATTGCTGATTTGAACTCTGAGATTAAAGATTTGAAAAATTCTCTATCAAAATTTGTCAAAGGAAAGGACAATCTGAATAAGCTTCTTGGAAAGAGTGATAACTTTGAGAGACAGGGACTGGGCTATAGTCCGACAAATAAAAGGAGTAATGGGAATAAAACATCCACTATTTTTGTTAAAGCTTCCAATCAGAACACAACCTCTGCTCCTCCTGTCTTCCAATTCACTGCACAAAAATCAACTGTGAAACCCAAAACTGTGGAACAAACTCCAAAACAGAAAAAGGGTGAAAATTCACAGAAAAAGGAAAAAGGCACTCCTGTTGCTGTAAAGAAGACTGCACACAATTCACATGATCTCTCACACACTCACATTAAAAAGGGTTCATGTTATTATTGTGGGAAAGGAGGTCACATAATGGAGGATTGTGGATTGATGTTAAAGGATGAGCATGCTAGTGGAACTTTACATTCTAGAAATTCTTTTGATAGAAACCATGTTGCTAGGAAGCCTGATGCCTCATGTTATTATTGTGGGAAGCATGGTCATCTCATGAATGAATGTTTTATCATGAAAGAAGACAATAAACTACATGCCAAGTCTTCCATGCACTTTTATGATCCATATGGATCTAAACACAATTCTAGTCAGCACATCGTGTGCTTCAACTGTAATAAGCCTGGGCACAAGGCTGTTGAGTGCTGGTTTAGATCTACTTGGGGTAAAAATGGTTTTCATAGAAGAAATTCTTTTGCATGCTCCCACTGTGGGAAAAATGGGCATACAGTCAAGGACTGTTGGTATGTTCAAAAGAACTATGTTAAACCCCATTTTGTCAAATTCCCTGCAAAAACTTTTGTGAAAATTTCATGCTATAACTGTGGGAAGCCAGGCCATAAATCTGCTGAATGTTGGATGGTTAAGAACAAGCATCAAACTGTTCATGCATATAACAGAAAATCTTATGAACATGCTTATAAACATCACCCTGCTGTTAACATGTATCATAAGAACCAAAAACCAGCCATTTCATGTAGATACTGTGGAAAAGTTGGACATTCTATGGATGCTTGTTTTCTGATGGAATATGATGATAATTCTCCTAAGAAACCGTTCAGAACACCTGTCAGGGTAAATGCAGGACCCAAAGCTGCTTGGGTCCCTGCAGGATCAAAATGATCATAATGTTGCAGGTGTGCCTTGGGTCAAAGAATAAACATGGGTTAACAAACCAAGGCACTCAAATGGAAACCCCATGATTCAACTCTTCAGGTTAGTTCTGAACTTTGTTTTAAATTCATCATCTGAAATTGTTGTTTTGCTTGGTTGATCTTTCTTTTTCCATGTCTAGCTGATCAGTCTGCTTTCCAGACTCAGCTATTGAATTCATTTCTGCATATACTTGATGCTCTTCTCTTACTATATGTTGAACTGAAATTGAATGCTTCGCTAAGCATATTCAGTTGATGCACTACATATGCTTTGTGTCAATGCATTGCATGCTTGTATTTGAATGCATACTTGGACTAAGTGTGAATGGTTCATTTAGTGTACACTGTCATTGCATGTGTTGATAATGCCGTTCAATGCATGAAGGACTGATTTATGTTGCATTGTCCTTGTTAACCCTGGTATATCAAATGGTATGTTACTAAAAGGCAGGGAAATCTGCCCGGAGGTTCCTACCATGTGTGAGATGGTCTTTGAGACCAGGTCCTCCGCCTAGTACCATGGGTCTAGTCTGCATGTAGAACAGTCTAATGCATAGCATATCTCTTGCATCATGATGTCAGGGGAAGCTGAGAGTTCTATTCAATTCTTTGAATCCTTTTCACTTCCCAGTGTTCTCATTCAAATGATTCATATTCTTTGACATCGGAAGCTCATTGAACCATATTGCCACTTGCTATCTTTTCCTCATCATTTTCACTAAACAACAGCTTTGCATCTGGTTTAGTACATTGAATGATGATTATTGCAATTGTTCACTTATAAGAATCACTCTTACAAATTGAAAAGAACTAAAGGTTTAACCTTTATAATTTGGAGAGTTAAGTGTCTGCACTTCAGAAATTGAGATAAAAGAAAACTTTTATAGCTCTTAATCTTTGTCTCATGGCTAAAATAGAAAAAGTTTTTTTTTAATGCCTAAATGTGTTAATCTGGAAATGTCTAGAACAGGTGAACAAGAGTGTGTAATGTTTTTCAATCAATCACTCTAAAAGAATTAAGGGCAGCAGTAAACAAGATCATTAATGTTAAGAACTGAACATAGTGACAGAAGCAATGGCTGATTGCACTGAGAAACTGTGAACTCCTCCAAAAAGACAGGAGATCTCACATGTCATGAAGTGCCTTAGACTATCTCTGTTCATAGGGTCAAATCTATAAGGGGAGTCCTCACCAAGTAACTGAGGGTACTGGCCTCTAATCAAGGTGTACCCTTAATGTCAAAAGTGAAGACTATTCCTCGTGGGTCTTGATCTGAAGTAGATCATATAGTTTATGCCTAGTAACTGGGGGTACCTGCCTCTTATCAAGGTGTACACCTAATGTCAACAGCATAAATGCCATAGGTCTATTCACTTAGTTCAGTTTTAGAAATTAAAAAAAAAATGAAAATCAAACTGCTGTAACCCTTCGAAAAATCAAAAGTCAATGAGTGAAAATTATTTTTATCAATACATATTCAAGTTGCCTCTCTTGAATTTCCTTGTTTAAACACAAAAGGGTATTATTTCAGACTTATCTATTAATACCATGTGCCCTAGATTCATTGCTATAAATGGAATCTAAAACTCTTTCTCAGGGGTCAGGTGTTTTACTCTAGATTTATCACTGATTAAACCTGAATTTTTGAAAATTGTATGAGTGGTGATTCTTATACTCTAAACAGTTGGTTATAATCATGCTTCCTTTCTGAACCTATGATTCAGCTGTTATCAAGTGATCCTCCTACCTTTTCTACCTGTGTTATCTGTTCATATTCCTTCTCAAAGGGGGAGCTTTTATTTAGGGGGAGAAATTGACTGAACTTTTATACATGCTATAATTTCTCAAATTATTTTTCTTTTTGATGAAGTCAAAGGGGGAGAATAATTTGAGTCTTCAGATTACCTCAGAATGCCTCACATCATCAGAATGACTCAATGTATTGAAAGTGTTGCCATCATCAAAAAGGGGGAGATTGTTGTGCCCATGCATGTGGTTTTGGTTTTGATGATGGTTTTAATGATGGCTTTGATGATTGGTTGTTGATGTGAGTTAATCAAATGTTCAGTCATCTTGCTGCTCAGTTTAGATTAACATATTTGATGTTCAGTCTTGTTACATGTTAAACTGATGCATAAAGCATTCATTGCTGTGGTTTTGATGATTGATATTGTATTTTGATGATAGCAATGATATAGTGTTTTCATGACATTGTGCCTTGATGATTGCATCATGACTGTGACTGGTACAACTGATATATTGTTTATGTTAGACTTATGTTATGTGCATAGTCTATACAGTGCATCGTGGGGTTTATGCCCTAAGTCTATTCACTGCACATGCATCATTCGTCCAAGTCCATACATTGGACTGTAGTGTGCATTTGGCGAACACATCGCAAGTCTAGACATTGCACTGTAGCATGCATTTCCTTAAAGTCTATACATCGGACTGGTTTGCATTGGCTAAGTATATACAACGTCAGTTCATGCCTTGTCTTAGACAAAGTCTATACAATGGCTTTGGGTCTCCAAGTCTATACAGCCTTTTGCTTCGCCAAAGTCTGTACATTGGTCTGCATAGGCTAAGTGTTTACATCGTCTGCTGTGAGGACAGCAAGTCTGTACACTGGCCTTCTTTCATGATAAACTACAAGTCTACACATTCAACACTGTTCTTCAAAGTCTGTACATCAGATTGTACTTCATCTTCGTGCTGTTTCTGTACTTGAGTCTTCGTGTTGTTTCCCCTCACTAACACGAAAAGATCTCGTGTCGTATGAGCTTACAACACTTCGTGTTGATTTCCATGCGTGACAGGAAAGCTTGTATGAGGTTAGACTTCGTGTCGTTTCCCTTGTCTCATTTGTCTTCGTGTTGTTTTTTACTTTATTGTCTTCATGTTGTTTTTATTTTGATTGTCTTCGTGTTGGTTCAGTGTCTACGTCTTCGTGTTGTTTTAGTGTTCTGTCTTCGTATTGGTCTTACGTAATCAAGTCGAGTCTGTTTGTGTTGTCCGCGTGTCGTTCGTAAGTTCGTGCAATTTTCTCTTCGAGTCGTTTTCACTCCGTGTCGATTTCAGTTTTTGACTTCGTGTTGATTTCAACCCATGTCAATTCTGTTTTGTCTTTGTGTCGTTTTCACTCCGTGTCGAAACCTGTGTTTCGTCTTCGTGTTGTCTTCACCCCGTGTCATTTTTTCAGACTTCGTCTCCGTGTTGTTTTCATAACTTCGTGTCGTGTTTGTTACACCTCGTGTCGTTTTTCGTTTTGTGTCTTCGTGTCGTTTTTGTTCTTCCTAGACCTTGTGTCTTTCTTGTGTTGAAACCACACTTCGTGTTGGTTTCTGTTTTGTCTCCATGTATCTCGTGTCGTTCTTCTTTTTACCTCGTGTTGTTTTATAACTTCACTTCGTGTCGTTCTCGCTTTAACCACACTTCGTGTTGCTTTACGTAGACCTTGTGTCTTACTTTGTTTGCAAACACTTCGTGTTGGTTACTGTCGTTCTTGTGACTTTGTGTCGTGTCTCCCAGACTTCGTGTCGTTTTCACTCCGTGTCAACTTCGTCTTAAGTGTTGTTTTCGTCTTCGTGTCGTTTTTTACTCCGTGTCGTCTTTGTTCCACTGCGTGCAGAACATTGCAGCACTTCGTGTTGCTTTCTGTGCCACCACCTTGTGTCTTTCGTTTGTTGAAACCATACTTCATGATTGGTTTCTGTCTTGTCGTCGTATGTACCTCGTGTCATTTCCTTATTCTGTCTTCGTGTTGTCTCCGTGTTGTTGCCGTTTGTTAGCTCGTGTTGTTTCGTTCTAACCTCGTCCAGGTTTCTTCTAAAACGCTGTTCTTCTGATAAGTCTATACAGAGTTGTTCTTTAAACTGATGACTTATCCGATACCCTGTTTTACAGGTGCTTTGATCGTGAAGCTTAAGGAGGGCACGTGATCCGAGGCTGGAATAAAGCCTGCTGAAAGACTGCCACGTGGTCTGAATTCTTAGGGCTGGAAATGTGGAGGTCACACGTCGTGGCTGATGCTGCTGCTGCTGCTATATATATATGAGACCTTCATCCACAGATGAAGTGATCGAGTTGGCGAGAAGAAAACTCAATACAGAGAGCCACGATCCAGACAGAAAAGAAGAAAAAGAAAAGAAGAAGGGAAAGAGAGTGAGAAAGAGAAAGAAAGAGAGATTGAGTAAGAGATCGAGATAGCAGAGTGTGAAGAAAGGAAGAGGAAGAAGAATAGAGAAGAAGAGAGAGCTAGAGTGATAGAAGCTTCAACAGAAGATCTGTTCCTGCTGTACCGTGGATCAAATCCAGGCCAGCCAGCTCCTGCGAGAGCCACATTTGTTTTTATCTTTTCAGCCTTCTGTTGCTGGTTTCGTTTTTGTTTTTATCCATTTACTGTATTTCCGATCCTCTGTAGAGAGGTCGGGGTTCCTCCTGTGGGTTCAGGAGAAGGGAGACTTTGTGTCTTCGGTTTGCAAGTAGCTGGGTGCTACTTGTGGTTGGTACCCTCCCGTGTGGAGGAAGAGAGACTTGCGTCTCTGGTTGCCTTTGACAGGGTGTCATCGGTTGTTTCCCTCCGGGTTGGAGGAAGGGAGATTTATCTCCGATTGTGCTTCCCTCTGAGGTTCAGAGGAAGAGAGACTTGGGTCTCTAGGTTCCCCTCCGGGTTGGAGGAAGGGAGGCTTGTTCCTCTGGCTCTGGGCTTGTGAGTAGCAAGCCCGGTGGTTCCCTCCGTGTGTGGAGGAAGAGAGACCGTGTGTCTCTGGTTTCCAAGTGGCTGGAGTCACTTGTGGGTTCCTCCTGTTTGTTCAGGAGAAGGGAGATTGCTATCTCCGGTTGCAAGTAGCTGGGTGCTACTTGTTGATTCCCTCCGGTTTGGAGGAAGGGAGACTTGTCTCCGGTTCTGGGCTTGTGGATTCAAGTCCAGGGGTTCCCTCCAGGTCTGGAGGAAGAGAGACCTTGTGTCTCTGGTTTGCTAGTGACTGGTGTCACTAGTGGTTCCCTCCGGTTGGGAGGAAGAGGGGAGGTTGTTCCCCTGGTCAAGCTGTTTGGCAGCGTTTGTTGCAGACTGAGTCTGCTGTTTCTAGCGTGAGCTAGTGGAAGCCACACTCGGTTTGAGTGTGGGGTGGATGTAGGTCTGGAGGACCGAACCACCTAAAAACCCCTTGTGCATTGTGGTTTGATTTGTTCATTTGTGCTTCCGCTAGATGAATGCATAGAGGCACTCCATGTGTTTGCTAACTGGTAGAACTGAATAGTTGATTAGCTTTCAGATTTGGTAAATCTGTCTAGTTAGCATCATAGTTCTAGTTTGGGCGAAATTTTATATTGAGTGAAAGTCTTGTTAGTATTCTAGTTTTAAATTGGGTGAAAGTTTTTAAAGGGTTATATTCATTCACCCCCCCTCTGAATACTGCATCGAACCCAACATGGGATTCCCACTAGGATGCCGGACAGGTTGTACCACCAAGACCTGAACCTGTCACGTGATCGAACCGCTTGGATTGTTGTGTTGTGAGTCACGACTCAATTGGGACCAACTGAGTATTGAACGGTCGGAAATGAACCGTTTGTCTCAGTGGGTGGCCCATTAAAGACCGTGCATCCCTAGCTAATTGCCATTTAATGATGGTCGGTTAACCTTGTTCTTTCTTCGACCAAATCATGGTTTGAGCAATCCAACAAGCCCTGGACTGACCAGTGGAAAGTGGGCTAGACCCTGGTTCAGTTCTGCCCCACCTATGGCAGCTCGGAGCCCATTTTGGGTGGATTTCTAGTTTACTAGTCAGGCCTAGTTGAGTGGACTGTCTAGGCCCGTCCATGTGTACGAGCGGATCTAATTGGACCGTTCATCTCCCGAGCGGCCCTATAAGGCCCGTTTATCCTGTTCTTAGGCTTCAAGTCCTTCTGGTCATGTACGGCCCATTCTTGACCGTCTATACTAGTTGAAAGGCCCATTGCTGACCATTCTTCACTAAGAGCGGCCCATAATGGTCCATTTATCCTTGACTTCGGTGAGGCTGATCTTCGGCCCAGTTCTTTCCTGAACGGCCCAGTTGAGACCGTATATCCTCTGAGCGGCCCAGTTTGGACCACGTATCACCTAGAATTGATATCTGTGTTTCATGATTCTGAATCCAAGGACCTGTTGGTTCTTGATAATTTGATCTTTCTGGGTAAAATATCTCTTCAACTTATCCTTGGGTTTTCCGAGGTAAGTTATACCTGGATATATTGGCCATTTAACTTGATTAATGTTTAGACATAACTTGGGATCTTGGATCCACTAAATCAATGTCAATGCATCATAAGGGCCCGGTCTGGTCCTGGGAGGATCGCCTGAAAGTACTTGTGCCCCGGGGAGTTTGTAATGACATGGTGAGACATTACACCGAGTGCATGACTAGCGTGATGTCTACGACACAATATATTGCTTGAATCTTGCTTGACTTGGTCATTTATTGATTGATTGGCCAATTCCAGTCACATCATGTTCTTGATCTCACACTTTCTTTTTATGCTTCTTTGCCACGTCGTCTTTCCTTTTCTTTTCGTTCATATTAAGTATAATTGGTTAATCACTTAAACTTTCCTATTATTACCTACTGAGCATTCGCTCACCTAGTTGTTTCCCCCTTTTTTAGGTAGCTCAGGTGAGGATTCGTAAACTGATGGGGATGGGCCAGAGTGACGACCCTGGAGCGAACCTGTTGGACGAACTTGAAAAGTCATCTAGAGTTGTTTTGTGTCTAGTTATGATCTAGAAAGTGTGTCTGGTAAGAGTGTAATGGAATCATTGGTTATAATAGTGTCAAGTGAATGTTATGTTGGAAGTCTTTCTTAAGTTGGTTTGATAAGAACGATGTAATGGATCATTTAAATGTTTATTTAGATTAATAGAGTTATTTTCTGTTCATGGTATTGTGTTGATCTTTTAGCTCGAGTGTAGCGTGTCTGAAAATGAGCATAACGTTATTAATTGTTTCTACTACCAGTCTCGATATTCTGCGTCGGTGCGTGACATCCACATTGATGACCTCCAGCTTGACTGACGGTGCCTCCTCCTCCTCCTCCCCAGCCGCTCGCCGCAGATCTGCGCGAAGAAGAGCAAATTGAGAAGAGGAAAGCACTCGCTTGAAAGAGGACAAGTTCCTGAGAACCTTACCCGTCGGCAACAGCAGTTGAGAAAGATACTCCTCGATGTTAGGAGGAGTCACCAACTCAGCAGTCTCCAGGCGGTCCCGCTGAAGGATAGCAGCATCTCTCTCCACCTCGGGAGAGACCTCTGTTTGCTTTGGAGGGATGTTCGGGTGAAAGTTGGGCGCCGTCGGGAAATCCCAGACCACGCCGACCGCTGACGGGCCCAACCAAAAATATTGAGTCTTCCACCCCTTATGAGAAGAATCCTTCACAGAAAGGGACACACAACTCCTCCCCCGCCTCGCCTGAGTGAAGAAGAATCCCTTCCCCGTAAAAGGATGCTCCTTCAACTCAAAAAAATAGTGGAAGAGGTCCACCGAGGTGCACACCCCTCTCTTGCCATAGAGAAAGATGAAGAAGAAAATAAGGGTATAAGAATTGGAGACCAGCTGGACAGGAGCCAGCCGGTAGAATCGAAGCAACTCAGCGATGAAAGGATGGAGGGGCAGCTGAAAGCCGCACTTCCAGGCTAGAAGGAAATAATAGAAAAGGTCAGAACGAGTGGCCATGCTAGACTCATGAGGCTCAGGCGCCAGGAATTGCAACCGCCAAGGCAGCCCATACTGGTTCTCCAGCCGCTTCACATCAACCTCCTCCAGCTCGCTGTTGATAGGCTCCGATGATACCAAGAAAGCCCTTGGGGCCTGATCTCTCTACCGCCCCTCGGCCTCATGATGATGATCCGCCATGGAGCAGAGAAAAGAATCAGAAGAAGGAAGGGGAAAGCTCTGAATCAAAGGACTCCGATGCTGACGAATCACTGCCTCAGGATGCTCCCCTAGCTCCGATGGCCGCAACGATTCTCCGCTCTTCCGAGCTGCTCTCATAGCACAGGAGCCCCCCTAAAATATAAATGTGAAAGAGAGGCAAAACCCTAAACCCCGGAGATAAAGGGACGCAAAATGCATAATGCTTAAACCGGAGGCGACGCGGCGAACCGATCTCCCAAGGAGGGGCCTTCTCTTATTCATCATGACCGGCATATTTTCAAGGCAAGCCGCATCATGTGGCCCCTACCAAAGAGAAATCTCTACCCAACCAGAGCCATAAAAAGTCCAGCCCAAATGCTACTCGTCCGAGCCTAAAATTTTGGCTCGGGAGTAGGAGGGGGACAAGTGGAGAGGGAAAATCTCGTCACCCGCACGGAGAGGTCAAAAGAGGTCCAACCAGACCGAATGAGGCCCAACTCCTTGAAGTGGTAGCCCCCTGAGCCCACTTAGTATAAAGCCCAAAAACTCACTCGATACAAGTGCTTCCTAGGTGGCCTTCGGGTTGGGAAGTCCGAGCATCAGTTCTATAGGGAAAGCTCCCTCGGAGCCCCCTATTCCCTGTCTCGACCATGCACTCATCGCTCGGCAGACCACTCCTGGGCAAGTGCCTATCTCTCGGGCTCACTGATGGAAGCTTATTAGTACGGCCATTGTGAGTCCCTTAATGGCAGGAAGCTCAAGGGGATAGGGGAGACCAAGAGTCCGCGTGCTAAAAGGAGTACGCATGAAAGACGTAACCCCCCCTGAGACTCCTCCGCTTACAGGGATCAGACTCACAATGGGTCACTATTTAAACTGGAAAATCCCTACTACAAGAGATAAGCCAGGCAAGAGCCAAAAACCCTGAGCAGGAACCACTTCACCTTTTGGTGGAGAGGGATCTCGCGCTCCCATCTTCCTCCTAGCTCTTCCCTTCGCATCCGAGCTCTACTACTTTGCTAACTTAAGCATCGGAGGGTCTTCCCCGGGGATCTATCCCTGGGCACCTCTGACTCATTTTCCTTCTTGCAGTTCACACTTCAAGTGTACGTGGTCATCCTCTTCCCCGCTTAGGAGTAGTGCGAGATAGCCCCTCTTCAGGACTAATTTATCATTTTGGAATTCTTATTGGTGATAGATGAACTCTTGTGCAAGGTCTAGCTGCCATTGTTTTATTTCGATCACCTTATTTATGCTGTAATTTGTTCAATTCTCGTTCAAAGAGCATGTCTTTATCTTTTATCATTTACAGTTGGATAACGCTCTTGATGCAAATGAATTAGAATTCTAATCATTATGAAGCCTAACAGAGAGAACTTACTGAAAATAGAGGAACATTTGGAATGTAGATCTCCCCGAAGATCAAATCAAGGCTTAAAACGGATCTCCCCATCTGGTTCAACACAATTTTTCTACCTAAAAATCCGAATGTCAAGTGTCCAGCCTCTTTTCTGTGTATCTCCTCATCATTTTCTGTTTGTTTCTCTTGTAAAGTTCGCATTTTTTTATTTTTCCCCTCAATTTTTTGATTAGTGTTCGTGGGGAGTACTACTCAGTTCCAAAGATTCATGTTGTCTTGTATTTGGGTCTACACAATTTTATAGAAAATTTTGTTCTTTGAGTCAACTTTAAAAATTAAGTTCACATTCACTTCAACTATCTTCAAATATTTTTACTTTTAAAAAATAATTTTATTTTTTAACTTTAAAAAATAATATGACTAATATATTGACAAATTTTGATCATGTGTATTTTTATGAGATAGTATAATTTTAATTTTTTAATTTTTATTATGTGCATAACGCATTCTTTTGACTAGTTAATAAGAAAGACCATTGATGGCTTTGGGAAATCAAAGACAGAACAATCATCTCATGTGGCCAACTCTATATATGGTCTCATTCCTTGTTAATTTGTTTCGATGGAGTTCAAATTTTCTCCTTTCTTTCACGGAAATCCTTTAAAATAAATAATATTAGTTGTCCATTTGATCAATAGTCGTGATCTTCCATTATTCGTGAGATTTTACTTGACTTTCTGATGTCATAGACATTTCACAAGTGACAAAAAAGGCAGCAAGTGATGTCCGATGATCTCCTAATTAATTCACTCTCTAATGGGCCGCTTTGTTTCTGGGGTGGGGTGGCTTATTCGACCTCTGAATAAGCCATTTCACCTCGATTAGGGGGGCATGTGTGTGAGGGAAGATTGTGAGGTCCATAATTTTCTCTCACATCGATTCACTATTCCTCTTATCCTAACTTGAAAACAAAGAGAGCCTAAGGAAATAAGATAAGATGGAATTAATGATCCTCTTGTTCTTGTTTGCTTGGCCTCTTTCTTTCTCCTATATATGAGTCCCATGCATTCCGTTCCTTTCATTTCTCGCAGCATCACATTTATTGTCCATGACAGCCTTTGCTTTATTAGGATCAATCTGGATCCCCCGTTTGTTAACTATAAAGCCTAGCAGCTTCCCTGAAGAGACTCCGAAAACACACTTCTTCGGATTCATTTTCAACTTGTACTCCCTAGCTCTTTGCAGCACCTTAGCCAGGATAGAGGGGTGTTCTTATTTGGTTCTTGATTTCACCAAGATGTCATCCACGTAGGCTTCCATGTAGATATGCATCATGTCGTGGAAAATGGCCATCATTGCCCTTTGATAGGTGGCACCTACGTTCTTCAGACCGAACAGCATAACCACATAGCAGTACCTGCCCCAGGGCGTGGTGAATGAGGTTTTCTCTTGATCTTCAGGAGCAAGACAGATTTGGTTATAGCCTGAGTAACCATCCATGAATGGTAAAGCTTCGTACCCGGCAGTGTTATCTACCAGGACGTCGATGTGAGGCAGCGGGAAATCATCTTTGGGACATGCTTTATTCAGATCCCTGAAATCTATGCAAATGTGCACCTTTCCATCCTTCTTGATAACATGGACTATGTTCACCACCCACTGGGGATATAGAACAACTCTAATGAATTTGGCCTTGTATAATTTATCGACCTCTTCCTTAATCTTCAAAGCCATGTGGGGGTGAAATTTTCTTGACCGTTATTTTACGGGCGTTGCCCCTGGTTTAAGTACGAGTCGGTGTTCCACTAAAGAGGGGTCAAGACCCGGCATGTACTCATAAGACCAGGCAAAAGAATCACTATACTCCCTTAGAACCTTGATCAAATCTTCTTCTACTCGCGGAGGGAGATTAGCGGCAATAATGATGGGCCTCGAGTCTTCTTCAGTCCCCAAATTTATTTCCTTCGTAGGTTCATCCACTGCCGACGATGGCTTGTCGAATCTCTTTAATCCTTGCGCATACAGATCAGCAGTGTCGTCTACGTTGCTGTCCTCATCATCAATCGGGTCCTTTTCATCCAGGACTTCATAAACACCTAATCCGTCGTCGCTCCACACCCCTTCTACTTCCTCTTCATCTTCTATCATGATTGTTGTAGCAACGAACTCCGAGTTCTTCAGAAGAGCCTGACATCGCTGAGCTAGATCCTGTAAGAACCTATTAGGAATGGATTTGGAATGACGCGCAAGCAAGCGCGACTCATGCTTGGAGAGATGGGACGACCTAGAATAGGACCCTACTTCTCTAGTTCTAACTGGCTCTACTTCCCTAGACTCTATGCACCCTACGCCTAACCTAGGAGATAGAAAATCTAGTGGAAAGGAAGAGGCATGGGACTCGTGCCCCTGGGAGGAGGATGGAGACAAGATAGCATAATCTTCCACCGAAATCTCCATTTCAAATTTGACATTTTTTTTGAGATCAGTGGAGATCACATAATAGGATGGAGGAGGAAGAAGTTGCATGAGAAATAAAGAGGGGAAGATGCAATCAAAGAGGGGATTGGAAGATGAGAACCACATCTCGTGGAGTTGGGCGTTGGGGGAAGGGGGAGTGAACAGGGTTGACAGATCAATGGGCGGACAACGCCCACATGCGCATGGGACAAACAAGATTTCAAGTGGTCTTTCCGTGAAATACGGATTGACCATGATCGGTGGAAAATGGGGTATGGACTCCAATTGTTGAAAGAGAGATGAGAGGCGGGAGGGAGACCAAGAAATGATAACGGGTGAGCTCCCCTTTTCTTGCAGATAGCTAATTGGTTTCTTCGGCCTCCACTGAACAAGCCGGGTTTCTTGATTCTTCTTCTGATCATGGCCATCTGGTTTACTGAACATTCTAGTAAATGATTGACTGAAATATGGCATATCATCAACAGGCTCTTTTGGTAGCAGAGGGTGCCCGGCAACTGCGCAAGATGTATCTTTCTTTTCTGACTGCACTGATTGTGAATTTAGGGCACCTGGCTGGAGGGGTCCTTTTATAAAGTGTTGACGATAGTCCCATGCAAGTGGCCCTGAGTCGCCCAAAACTGATAGTGCAGACTCTCGATAACCGAGACCCCTCTTGCTCATCTTTCTTCCCTTGGGTACGGGCTTAGTACGCCCCTGTAACTGTGCACCGAGGCCTTTCCCCGGTTGGTAACCCAGCTTTAATATCATATCCCAGCCTTTGGAATCTCAGATCTGGGGTTTCATCTTGATATTGACAGGTGTAGTGACGGGCTTGCGAGGTGCATACGCCCATGGGAAATCTAAATCTAGTACATAAATGACGGGCCGACTGCTGGGCCACAACGTGGGTAAAATCTTCTCTGAAATAGCCTTCACAGATTGGATCGTGGATAAGCTTTTGACCTTGACCACCCTCCCTTGAAAAGGGAACTTGAGACATTGGTGCGCGGTGGAGGACACGACACTGAGAGTGTCGATCCACGGACGACCCAAGATAGCTTTGAACATGGGGTCGATATCCAGCACATAGAATTCGATGGGCATAGTAAGAGGCCCAAGCTCAGCTTGAATGGTGACAACCCCGTGACATGCTCTTATTGAGTTGTCATATGCAGCTATAGTCGTGGGGGTCGGGCGTAGAAGTTCTTCTGGTATATTACAGGCCCTGAGGGTGCTGAGTGGGCATACATTGATAGATGCCCCTGTATCAACTAATGCCGCATCAATACTGACCTTGTTCAAAATAATAGTGATGCAAAGCGGCATTTGCTGAGCTTCGAGGTGCTAGCTCGGTTTCAGAGAAGGTAATAGCGGGCCCCTTAGAGATTGTTGCCAGTGCGGTAGGTAAGCCGTCAATTGTCATATCTTCACTAACCATCACCTTCTGAAGAAAATCTCTTAATGCCTCTTGGTGAAGGGTAGATCTCTTAATAAGCTCCAACACAGATATCTTGGCGGGCACCCTATCCAAATGATGTAGCAGATCATATTGGGTACCCGGCAGCGGTTCGGCTTCTTCCTGTTCGGCAACTGGTTGGGAAGACTGGGGATTAGAAGTCGAAGGATAGTTACGATGGAACAAACGCCCACTCCGAAGGGTGCAATTCCATGCCGGCGCGATACTTGCTGATGGTATGATTGGCCCTGTGGGGTGGATGAGTGGAGTGGGGTGAGAGGTGGCGTCGGTGGAGGTAATGAGCGGTGTTGGAAGGATAATGGGCGAGGGATTAGTGGTAGGCAGGGAAGTGATGATGGATGCCGATATGAGTGGAGGAAGGGTTGGTGGAGGGTTAGATGGAGGTGTGGTGATAGCAGGTGAAAAGGTGAGCGGAGGGGTAGTGATGGAAGCGGGGGTGAGCAATGGCGAGTGTGATGGAGGTGCGGGTGATGACATATTTACAGGGGTGTATGGGAGAACAAGTGGAGAAGGGGTTTGGTGCATAGGTATGAGGATGGAGGAAGCGGGGGAATTAAGGTAGTTGTGGTGAAGGGCCATAACCTGTGGCGTGGAGCTATCATCGTCAAAGGACCACCCGGCGTTAGGAGCCGGGGGTTGAACAACATTGACCTGAGCTGGTGCCGGCGGCTGAGGCTACGGAGTGGGAGGATGGTTCGACATTGGGTTCTGGTGGATCCCCAAGTCTTGAACCGGTTGTTGTTGCTGTTGCGGCTGCGGTACCTATTGTTGCTGCACTTGCTGCCTCGGAGGCTGTCCTCTTTTCTCTTTGATTTGAACAATGGCCTTATGCATCTCGGCCCAATCAATCCTCTGTCCTTCATGAAGGTCATAGACCAAGTCTCGGAATTGAAAACACCCTTCGATTGTATGGCCCGGCTACCTGTGAAATATGCAGTACTTTGTCTGATCAACGGTCGTGTTCCAGACGGGCCATTCCGGAGGAAGTTGGATTGCACTAACTGACATGAGAGCTGAAAATATGTCCGTGAGGGACTCGGGTAAAGGAGGATACTGGGCTCTCTTAGGTCCCGGGCGCTTGTTGTTGTTGTTGTTATAGTCGTTGGGTAGAGAGACATTATGGTATTGGGGAGGCTGTGGGGGCTGCTGCGGAGCGGCAAAGGTGTTTTGTGGAGTGGTGAAGGAAGGCGGAGGGTTTTGAAAGTTTTGTGGGTTGGGTGGAAAATGTTGAGGTGTGGGGTTTTGAGGAGTACTGGAGTTTTGCGAGAAGTGGAACGGTGCGGCTTGGAAGGGGAAGGTAACGGCTTGAACTTGCTCATTGGTCTGAACCCCCTCGGTAACATGCCCTTGAGGTTTCTTGTGGTATTTTGGCTTTTGGTTCTTAAAGAGCGAGTGGATGGGGGAGTCTTTGAACTGTGTTTGAATGAACCACGCCCGGCTATAGAGTTGGTGCATGTTGGCTATATCATTCATGGCCAGAATGTTTCGGAAGGTCGGAGTGACATTGGAGATGAGTAACTTGACCTTCTCTTCCTCCGGAATGTGGCCTGGCACCCTGGCGGCCATCTGCCTCCATCTATCTGCGTAGGTTGCGAACTCCTTGTCTGGCTTCATCTTCTCAGCCACTAAGTCTATGAATGAATATTATGGGCCGACTTTATCTTGAAACCTTTGAATGAACTTATCTTTCACTATCTTGAAACTTCGGCATCCTCCAATGCTAGAGAGTAGAACCATTCCAGTGCAACACCGTCCAATGATCGGCGGAACAAATATGCCATAAGGCGATCACCATTGCGATAATTGGGGAGCTCGGATTGCGGAGGGAATCAGATGTTTTGGAAGCTGAGGATGGGGAGATCTGCCAAGGATTGTGGGCCAACCCGCTTTTGGAGGAAATCAAGCTGTTGTTGCATGGCGGCCCATTTGTCAAGGAGTTCCTGCTCCCTAGATGGAGTAGGGGTAGTGATGGATGGGATTTGAGGAGCAGAAGGGTAAGCAGATGGAGGGGGTGGAAGCCCAGAAGAATAGGCAGATAAGGTGGGAAGCCCATAACAAGGATATTGGGCCGGAGATTGACCCAGACTAGAATGGGCTTGAGCAACACCTGGCTGAGGGCGCAAGAAATCTAAAGGGCCGACAAGGACTTGTGGCACCGATGGGCTGGATATGTGATGATCCGCTTGAATGAAAGAAGGGAGAATAGAGTGTCCCTTGTCAGAAGATTGCTGGGCCGAGGTGGAAGATTGGCCCGTTTCCATGCCAGAAAAGGTGATGGTCCGAGGTTGGACCGGAGTAAGATTAATTGGAGTGGGCTGGATGGAGGGCCCATCAACTCTAGGCTGATCGATGGAAAGATTAGACTGGCCTTGCACAATCGTAGGGGACGGGGTATTGGACCCCTACATGGCCTGGTAGACAGCCTGGAGTTGGGCCGGATCCAACTGGGCCATCATTTGGAGAATGGAACAAGCGGAAGGGGGAGAAAAGGAAGGAGTGGTTTGGGCGCTCCCCATAGGGACGGAGGACGGAAGGGGGACAGACCCCTCTCCAGACGGGATTGAGATGACCCTAGAAGGGTCTTCAAGAAGCCCTTGAGGGAGAGACTCCTCTTGGGAACGGGGAAGATTGAACGAAGCCATGATGGGTTCGAAGAGCGGATTGGAGTAGAGTTTGGAGAAGGAATTGACCCTAGAAGATGACTCTAATGGACGAAGACAACTCCACATGCAACGGAAGACCTTAGAAAAAAGCAAACAACACACAACAAACACCAAATAAGTGATCGAACTTAGATGACTTAAACAAAGATGCAAGTGAAACCAAAGATAACAACACTCAAGGTCAACCAAGTTGTTTAGATGATGCATCAAGATTCTTAGGATTTTCTTTTTTGGAACCTTAGTGACTTGATTAAAATGTGCTCTCAACAATAGGCTCCTAATAGGGGAAGGATATGTGGCTTGGTCGACTCTAAATGTAATCACTCCTTCACTTATGCAATCCTAGACACGGTGTGGGAAGTGGTACAATCGGCCCGACGTCCGTGTGGGAATCCACGGCTCGCGGGGACTTATGGAGGTTCCTGATGTGTTTTCCTGATTGGCTCCAAGGAATATGGAGACGAGAGGTCCACACACCAAGGTAGGAGAATGCAATCTAATGTATGAAGATATACATGAACCTATGTGCACCGGAGTGCATGCAAGTTCTAGCCTCAAATCTAACAATCAAATATGCACACAATGATATGAATATATTAACCAACCATGAAGGAGACCAAATAGCACCCAAGCATGAAAATCATAGCAAAAACTACGGAAGTAAACTGCACCTCGGGATGCGTACCTGTTTGGAGTATGTGATGATCTAGAGAACCTGCGTCAGACGAGTGTGACGGTCGAAGACCAGATCGTCAGAATAGTATAACGCGTGGACGCAGGACTGTCAGAGGAGCCAGGGAACCAGAAACAACAGGAAATAAAAAGGAAAATCCGGGGAAACATGAGCAACCAGGGCAAGCAAATGAAAGCAGGTTTAACAAAGATCCAAAGCACGATTGGCACTATATGTCCCACCGTGATCGCTAAAAAATTATCTGTTGGTGTTTTTTTATGTGCCCCTTCTTCTTTTGCAAGATGGGTTATGATGCCGACTAAGATGGAAATATGAGCCAAGTGATGAAATCAATCAACCTATGAACATGTGAATCATGAACCTAGGCAACCATCATAAGCTCTAGCATGGGCATGCTATCTCAATCAAAACTAAACTAAGCAAAGAAAGAAAAACACACGCCGGGGTGTGGAACAAGGAATAAAGAAAGACACACCGTAGAGGTGGAACGAGCAAACGAAAAGAAGAGATATGATGAAAGAGAAAAGATAATGCCCAAACTAAGAAAAGATGTGATCGCCACCAAGGTAAAAACAAGCCAAAGACCTGATAAATACCTTAGAATAGGAGGATGATGCACCCACCCATGGGAGAGAGAAAATAATCAGGAAACTGCAGCTCTGTGGAGTGTGACGGTCGAAGGCTGGTGCGTCACAGGACTGTGACGGTCCCACGATAGACCGCTACAACACTCTAATGGGCCTGTGATAGACCGTCAGAACTTCTGCAGAATAAGATTGGGAATCTTCAAATCTCCAAGCTTTCCAACCGGCGAGAGAGCTTGGGCCTCGTGCTAGGGACTCTGTGAACCTGCCAAAGAGTGTAGAACACAATAAAAACACCCAGGTTAGCCCTTTCACAAAGTAGTATCAATAAACCAAGAACTCAAGAACATGCAAAAGGAGAGGAAAATACCGGGGAGATTAGTTTTTTAACCCCTCTGGGGCGTTTTAAAAGATGGGAGGATGTTTTGAATGAATGCAACAGATGAAAGAACATGGGAGATGGAGAAGGACAATGCTATGATGTTTAGAAAAAGGAAAATTACTAAGAACAATGACTTGACTGAATTAAACCCTTGAAAATGATACTCCCGGGACTTTGGAAGTAGATGGACATGGGAAGTAGTGCTCCTTGGTTGGTTCTGGCTCCAGGATGCGGCAACACTTCGACGCAAACTCCAGATTTTCCCCTCTTTCAAGCCATGAAGTCAAGGGTTCTATTTATAGGCCTTCAAAGTCTAGGTTCAAGTTGAGGATAATCCAGCTAGAAAAGAGGACGTTTCTTAGCAAACTCTTGAAGATAATACTCCCAAGAGTCCATAGAAACAAACAGAAGGTTCTGAGGATCATATTTGGAAGAGAAATCACAAGATCAAACTCTTAAGTCGGCCACGGAGTAGCAGAGAAAGAGCAGACCTGCCAGGACTCTCTATTTGATGTAACGGCTGCTCGATAGACCGCCACAGTGATGTAACACTCCACGAAGAGACCGTCACACAACCTTATCCACCAAGAAGATAAGATCAACGGGAGAAGTTTTAAAACGTTGGACTCTAGATGATTGTAACGGTCAATGGTAGATGCGTTACAACAAGGTAACGGTCGCACGATAAACTGTCACACTCAACGGGCAGGCTAAAGATAAGCTTTGGAAAGAAGCCTTAAGCTTAAGACTTTGCAATGATGTAACGAACCAGGGCAGATGCGTTAGAGAGCTGTAACGCCCCTATGATGGATCGTTAGAGACAATAGAGTGCCAAAAATGAAAGTTTGCCAAGCTTCGTCCAACGGAAAAAGGCAAGAAACCAGACTCAACCAAGGAAACATGACTCAAGAAATGAACCTCAATTTGATCAAGAAGGCTCAACAAAGGGTGAACAACTCGGAGCATCATATGGAATAAACAAGGAGATGACCCGACTTACTAGTCATAAAATGGGTGTCAACACCCTTGTCTCGGAGTATGTTGGGGGGATGTAGCGGGTGCTCGTTTACAGAAGTCTGAGATGGTCCCTTAACTTACCGAATGCGCACAAAGTGGTAACATCCGCAGCCATTCGCTACACCGTATCCCCGAGGGCCATCCTGCAAAGGGATCGGAATCGCTCGAATGTTCTAAATGGAGCTGAGAAGCATGAGGTTGCGATCAAAACAAAATACACGGGATTTCACCCTTATTGGGCCTAAAATAAATAGTTAAAAGTCAATATTCATTAACGCTCATTTTTTCGCCGATAACCAGTCATCCGGCAGCGAGGAGAGCCTCCTCTTGGGACAGGACGTAGGGGGTCACTGGCTTGAGCTCCAGGACGAGCATGACGATGGTATGGGCATGAACAGTGGCCCAATGAGGCGATTAAAAAGTTCGGAGTGAATAGTGAAACAAAAACATCAAAATTAAAGCACCTGCTAGATCACTTTGGCTGAAGAAGAAAATGGGCAAATAGTATAATATGCTAGATCATTACAATTCGGGGGGCAACTGCCGGATCACTTTGGAAGGGGCATTAAATGCCGAATTAATTGGTAACAGTGAGGAAGAGGCTAAAGCGATGGGGGTTCCGGTTCACTTGTTAGCAAAAGATAACAAAGGGCACCGAAACACTTGCTAAAGGGAAAAATAGAAAACAGGGTGCCGGTCCACTCGATAAAAGGGGGGAACAAGGAAAAACAACGTTGTGTCGGATCAAGGAAGAGATGTAGAAATAATTTCTTGCACTCCTGAACATCATATTCTTGAAATCTGAACGATTGTAGTGGCGGTAAAGTAAAGAAAAGAGAAAAAAAGATATATAGCCTTCTTAGTGGGTAGGAAGAACTCATCTTATATCTTCCTGTTAACCAGCTCCTTCACAACCGCTCCAAGGGAGCCATCTTGCTAGACATTCTAAACTCATCTCAAATTCATCCGGATACACCTGATGCTCTGTTCCAGAACTCTGGCAATAGGAGCCTTGGCGTGGGTTGAGAGGGACTCCCCAACTCCACTAGCCTTTCTTATGTCGGGAGGGGGAAATGATGCAAGAAGCGGTGGTAACAGTACAAACGGCTCAAGAAAAAAAACACGTAGAGGAATTTCAGACGGCCTTCATCTTGGGATCATGCCCATGGCTCGGTGCAAATTTCGGCATGTGCCTCGCAGGGGGAGGGAGTTTTTTTACATTTCATTCTTTCATACATTCACATTCCCTCAGGTGAATGAGATCATTCCAAGCAAACAACCAACCGGTGGGTGCGACTGAAGAGGAGCAGTAAAACAGACTAAGCAACGGTGACGGGGATGAAAGATTTTAGAGAAACAAAAAAAATAGAAAAGATCAAATGGGAACAACGCTATGTAATGGCCTTAGAATACACACAGACTTTCTTTCACTTTCATTGAACATATGTTCCAGTACATGAGGCACCCATCGGGTAAACAAAAAATATGGAATAACCCCCCTACTTACAGAGTAGCTCTCTCTCTCTCTCTCTCTCTCTCTCTCTCTCTCTCTCCCTTTCTTTTCTTTTTGGCTGCAGCAGAATGCCCTCCTAGACTGCTCCTTGGGAAAGAGAAGAATTTCCCCCTGTACAAGAAGTCTCGCCAAAAAAAAATCCCATTTCCTTACAGAACAGCCCCTTTTATAGGAGTACAAGTGAGTGAACCGACACCTCTTTAATGTGAGTGAACCGGCGCCCATTTAATGTGTAAATTGTCATCTGTCTAGGAAGTGAATCGGTGCCTCATTAGTGAGTGAACCAACGTCAACGGTGGTCAGAGGAATCATGGTATCGTTTCAAGGGCTCACTGCTTCCACCGGCACAAACTGATAGGGGATTGATTTAGTGGGACGGCAGGAGGCTTCGCCCAGTGGAACAACATAGGGGCAACACATTCCGACGTTGAGTGGCGCCATCCTTAACGAACCTGTTGTGCCCCTTAGGCACAAGCATATGATATTTTGTTTTGATGATAGCAACACAGTGAGAGTAGTCATTGTGTTTTGTATACATTGCCCTGCTGCATTGCATGCGTTCAGAGTCAGTACATTGCTTAAGTCTGTATAGGGTATCTCATGCATGCTATCAAGCCAGCACAAGTCCATACATCCGCATGCTATCAAGTCCACACAGTCTATACATTCATATAGCATGTCTGCACGCTATAAAGTCTATACAGAGTCTTTGTAGTGTCTGGCTAGCAAGTCCATATGTTGCTCATGCATATATAGTGTCTGCACGCCATATAGTCTATACATTGCATTACTGCATCGCTGCATAGACTAAGTCTATACATCCCCGTCGGTTCATGCATCAATTAGCAAGGTCTGTACAACCTTCTTGGCACAGGCACGCAATCAAGTCTATACATTGCATGAGCATAGTCAGAGCACTCAAGTCTGTACATTGCATGTGTCCCAGACATAGCAAGTCTGCACATCACAGACAAAGTCTGTACATTCGCCAGCATGCATCGGCTAAGTCTGTACAGCGTCCACTGTCTCACTTGAGCTTTAAGTCTGTACATCCACCGTCTCACTTGAGCTTTAAAGTCTGTACATCCACCGTCTCACTTGAGCTTTAAAGTCTATACATCGCAGCGTCTCATGCAGCGTCTTATGCCAAGTCTATACATCGTCCGTCAGCATTTAGAAGTCTATACATTCTTGGTTGGTTCAACGTCTCATGCAGCGTCTTATGCCAAGTCTATACATCGTCCGTCAGCATTTAGAAGTCTATACATTCTTGGCTGGTTCAACGTCTCATGTAGAGTCTCATGCAAGTCTATACACTCGCATGCTAGCCAGTTTGCTAAGTCTATACATTACAGCCGGTTCGTGTTCTAGCTTTCAAAGTCTAGACATTGTCTGCCGTGCAGAACACTAAGTCCATATATTAGCACTGTAGCATGCACGAACTCTAAGTCTGTACATTCGTTGCGTCTTGTGCATGTATCATTCAAAGTCTGTACAGCCTGTGTTCACAACACAAAGTCTGTACATCATTCTGCTTGCACAAACGCCAAGTCTATACATTGGCTTTGCTTGCATGAGCTGAAGTCTATACACTGTCCACTTGCAGCATTAGCACAAGTCTGTACAGCATGTGTGCTTCATACACAGAGTCCGTACATTGCTTCATGCATTGCACGAAGTCTGCACATTGTGTGTTGCCTTGTTTTAGCTTTGCATTCACAAAGTCTGTACATTGCTAAAACATTGCACGCAGAGTCTACACATTCGTTTGGCAAGCCTGAGCTTTCATCGTCAATGTACATACTTCACCATATGCATACTGCAGCATGTGCTATCAAGTCTATACACTCATAACTCTAGAAAGTGCATTATGTGCTTCAAGCATTTCCAAGTCTGTACATGCTTTGTCTTCGCATTGCAAAGTCCATACATTGTAAAGTCTACACACTGCATCGGTGAGCTGCATGCACTGCATCAAGTCTATACAACGTCTGTACATTACACACTATAAAGGTTGTACAAGGTTTCAGTCTTAAACTGATAATCCTATTCGACTGTCTGACAGGGACTCTTTGCAGAGCTTAATGAAAGGCACGTGATACGAGGCTGGAAGGGCTGACGGGAAGATGACACGTGGCCAAAAACTTCTGGGCGGGAAATGTGGAAGACACATGCCCTATCTGCTTCCTGCTGCGCTATATATATGAAGCCTCTTCCATCAGAAGGAGGCCGATCGAAGTAGAAGTAGAGGATAGCCTGCACGATCCAGTGTGAAGAGAAGAAGAAGAAAAAGAGAAAGAAGAGAAGAGTAGAGTGTGAAAGAAGAAGAGAAAGAGAGAAGCAGTAGAAGAGAAAGAAGAGAGAGAGAGAAGGATTTCGTTCCTCAGATCTTTGGTTCAAAACTAGATCTGAGTTTGCTCATTGTTTGAGCTTTATTCCCTGCAGGGATACATTTCGTGCTTCATTGTTTACATCTTTTCGTTGCTGTGGTTTTCTATCTTCTTGTTTTCTTTTAAACCTTTCTTCAAGCTGTTAGTCAGCGTTTGCAGAGGTGCTACCTCTGGACGGGTCAAGCTGTAATCCCCAGCAGTTGCAGTGGTGGATTCCACTGGACAGCAAGCTGTGTTGCTCAGCAGGCGAGGTGGATACCTCGGACAGCAAGCTGTGAGGCTCAGCGGTTTGTAGGCAAGCTGTGATGCCCAGCGGTTCAAGCTGTGAGTCAGCAGTAATCCACACTCGGGTTGAGTGTGGGGTGGATGTAGGTCTGGAGGACCGAACCACCTAAAAACCTTTGTCTACTGTGTGATTGTTTTGTGATTCGCATAGCTTCTATATTTCTGTTCTTTGCGCAGTAGATGTTTGCTTAGGACGGTTCTTCATTTGTTCTGGCTGGTATTTGCTTTGCGCCCACTATCTGTTCAGCAGAAGTTTTCATTCCGCATTTGAATCTGCTGCAGTAGTTTTTTAATGGGTGACTGATCTATTCACCCCCCCTCTAGATCATCTTTAGCGTCCCAATAGAACCAGCATGGCTTTATTTAGTGGAGTGGTGGTGCTTGGGGGTGCCGGTTTAGGGGCTAGAGGCTTGCAAGATGAAGGGCAATTGACCTCCTTTAAAAGGCTGGGGTTTAAGGTGTTTCAACCCCTCATGGTTTCTGAGAGGTCTCGCACGCCGCAGAGATCTCACAGTTGAGTCTGCAACAGTGCATTTTGAGGAGCACCTTGGCCTCTTGGAATTCCAGGTTCATTTTGTCCCTGGGGATGGTATTCTATGGTGATCCAGCACCACTTGAGTGATACAACATCATAGCCACCATTTCTGGAATTTATTTGCTCTATCTTGTGATTCTGCATCTTCGCTGTCGAGTCCTCACAGTTGAGTCCATAGTAGTGCATTTTCAAGAGTGCCTTGGTCTCCTACAATACTGGGTTCATTTCGTCCCTCGGGACATAATTTTGTGGTGATACGACACCACCTTAGTGATATGGCACCATAGTTGACTTTTCTGGAATTCACTTATTTTGGGCTCATCCTTGTGCTTTTCACTACCGAGTCCTCACGGTTGAGTCTGTAGCAGTGTATTTTAAGGAGCATCTTGGCCTCCTACAATTCCAAATTCATTTCGTCTCTTGGGAGGTGATTTTACATTGATCTGGCGCTATTAAATGATACGGCACCATGCTGACTTGTTGATTTCGCCTGATTTGGCTTCAATGAACATTGGAGAATTTTTCTAGGCAACCCCTAATGAGTCCTTGAAGCTTTACTTCATTTAGGATGTGCTCAACAATGCTGATTCACTATACATTGACACTTTTTTTCTTTTCTCTCTTCATTTTATTTCCTTTCACCAAGACTCCTGTTGAGGGACCAGTGCAACAATTGAGCTATTAAAGCCTCGTATTCAGGGGGGTATGAATCGACACGGCCCTCTCATACTCTTTCTTGTGCTAGACCGGCACGGAAACTGTGGGCGAACCGGCACAGCTATACCGGCTGTCTTCCTTCGGTGGACCGGCACCACCACTTGGGCTTCATCTGCAGTGAGACTGTTGTAGGCCAACCGGCACAGGTGTGTCGTGTGTCCTCTTTCAGTGGACCAGCGGAACCACTGTTGGTGTATTGTGCTCAGTGAAGGCAATGCAAGGCTCATACGGCACAACCTCGCGACAAGAGGGGGGTGCCAGTTCACCCTCGTGGGACCTACCGATCGAGGGGACACCCCTTCCTTTTTTTGTGTACAATGTACTGCAAGGGTGTGCCCCGAAGCTAATTCAATGCAACTTCCTTTTTTTTTATAATGAAGACGGATGCCCCTTTTAAACCTATTGTCAAACTGTGGAGGAATGTGAACAAATACATCCCAAGTCCCCTTTTCAACATCTCTCTTTTTTCTCCTTCTTTCTTTTTTTTGTTACTTCGCTAGATCAAGCGCCCTTTCATTTGTCCACAACTATTGGGATGTAGCCATGGGGGAAAGATTCTTTGCCCGCCCATTTTGATGCGGGGCCCAAAATTGGGAGAGGGTTTATTTAATAGTGAGGAAGCAGCCTGAGTAGGGTACAGGAGAGCGCTCACCCCTTCAACGAAGGGATGTGGGAGTTGCTCCACCATACCGGCTGCAGAGGCCACACAAGATCTTCAAAACACAGCATAATGTAGGGTCGGGCCAAAAAGAGGGCTCCAAGGGAGGTTTATTCGGTGGTGTGGGGTGTGAAGCCACTTGAAATAGCTTATTCAATAACAGGGAAGACAATCCGTTTATTGACTGTAACTGAAAAATAGTGGGGTCATTAGTGGAGACAAGATGATTGGTGCCAATGCCAATCAAAGGGAAAAGGGTTTATTCATCGATCTAGATAGAATGTCTAGGTCGGAGGTAGTGTATCGATTAGCTTAGATAAACTGTTAGGTGTCAGAGTGGTTTGATCATTGGCATGGCGTCAATGCCAAAGCAACGAACATAGTCTGTTCATTGTAAAGATGAAAGGTCTAAACCAAAAATAGCGTATTCATCAGCTCGAACATAAAGTCATATGCCAGAGTACTTTATTCATTGGTGTAGGGTTAACGCCAAAGTAACAAAAGTGGTTTATTCATTGGTAAAGATGAAAGGTCTAAACTAAAGGTAGTGCATTCATCGGCTTAGACAGAAAGTCATATGCCAAAGTAGTTTGTTCATTGGCATGGGGTTAACGCCAAAGTAAGGAGAGTGGTTTGTTCATTGGTAAAAATAGAAGGTCTAAATGAAAGATAGTGCATTCATCGGCTTGAACATAAAGTCGTATGCCGAAGTAGTTTGTTCATTGGCGTGGGGTTAACGCCAAAGCAAAGGGGAATGGTTTATTCATTGGTAGAGATGGAAGGTCTAAACCAAAGGTAGTGTATTCATCAGCTCGAATATAAAGTCATATGCCAAAGTAGTTTGTTCATTGCCATGGGGTTGACGCCAAAGCAAAGCAGAATGGTTTATTCGTTCGTAAAGACGGAAGGTCTAAACCAAAGGTAGTGTATTCATTGGCTTCGACACGAAGTCAGACGCCGTAGTAGTTTGTTCATTGGTGTGAGGTTAACGCCAAAGTAAAGAGAGAGATTTGTTCATTGGTATAGACGAAAGGTCTACACCAAAGGTAGTGTGTATTCGTTGACTTGGACACGAAGTCGTACGCTTAAGTTGTTTGTTCATTAGCATGGGGTTAACGCCAAAAAAAGGGAAAATGGTTTATTCATTGGTAAAGATGGAAGGTCTAAACCAATAGTGTGCATTCATCGGCTCGGACATGAAGTCGTATGCCGAAGTAGTTTGTTCATTGGCATGGTGTTAATGCCAAACTATGGGAAAATGGTTTATTTGTTGGTAAATACAGAAGATCTAAACCAAAAGTAATGTGTATCCATCGGTTCGTACGTGAAGTCATATGCCAAAGCAGTTTGTTCATTAGTGTGGGGTTGATGCCAAAGTAAGGAGAATGGTTTATTCATTGACATAGACGGAAGGTCTAAACCAAAACTAGTGTGTGGTCATCGGCTCAGACAAGAAATCGTGCATCGAAATAGTTTGTTCATTGGCATGGGGCTAATACCAAAGCAAGAGAAAATGGTTTATTCATTGGTAAAGATGAAAGGTCTAAACCAAAGATAATGTATAGTCGTCGGCTCGGACACGAAGTCATGCATCGAAGTAGTTTGGTCATTGGCATGGGACTGATGCCAAAGTATGGAGAATGGTTTATTCATTGGCATAGATGGAGGGTCTAAACCAAAGGTAGTGTATAGTCATCGGCTCGGACGCAAAGTCGTACGCAGAAGCCACTTTTTCATTGGCATGGGGTTAATGCCAAAGCAAAGGGAATAATTTATTCATTGGCATAGATGGAAGGTCTTAACCAAAGATAGTGTATTCATCGGCTTGGACACAAAGTCGTATGCCGAAGTAGTTTGTTTGTTGGCATGGGGTTAATGCCAAAGCAAGAAAATCTTTCATTCATTAACTTAGATAGAAGGTCTAGGCCAAGGGTAGTGTATTCATATGCTTTAGACGAAGTGTCTGATGTCGAAGTGATTTGATAATTGGCATGGGGTTAATGCCAAAGCAAAGGAGTATGGTTTATGCATTGGCTTAGATGCAAGGTCTAGGCTAAAGGTAGTGTGTTCATCTGCTGGGATGAGATGTCCGATGTCGAAATAGTTTGATCATTGACATTGAATCTAATGGCAAAGCAAAGGAATGTGATTTGTTCACTAGCTTAGACGGAAGGTCTAGGCCAGAGGTAGTGTGTTCATCGACCTAGACGAGATGTCTAACACCGAAGTGGCTGGTTCATTGGCATTGAGATAATGCCAAAGCCAAGAAAAGTGGTTTGTTCATTTGCTTAGATGGAAGGTCTAGGCCAACAAGTAGTGTATTCATTGGCTTTAGATGAAGTGTCTGATGTCGAAGTTATTTGATCATTGGCATGGGGTTAATGCCAAAGCAAAGAAATATGGTTTATTCATTGGCTTAGACAGAAGGTCTAGGTCAAGGGTAGTGTAATCATCGACCTAGATGAAATTTCTGATGTCAAAATGGTTTGATCATTGGCATAGGGTTAATGCCAAAACAAGGAAGATTATTTGTTCATTGGCTCTGACGGAGGGTCAGTGCCAAAGATAGTGTGAGAATGACCTCATGGTTGTTTTTTTATTCACCTTATCGGATCAAGCGCCTTTTCGGGTTTTCACCAGATCCAACCCCCTCTTGCTTTTTCCTATATGCCCTTTTAGGTTTTCATGTAGCGGCGTGTCCGATTTTGCCCATGGCGCCCTTGAGGGTTTTCACCATGACTGGGGTTTGGCCCTTATTACCCTTGTTCGGTAGAGAATCCGAACAAGTCTGACGGGGCACCTCAATTTTGAGCCACTTTTTATTTCTTTTTTTTATCTACTCGTACATGCAAAAATAGGGTCGAGAGAGACCCATAATGAAAGAAAATATTTTTTGTTCATTTCTCAGCTTACCGAAGAAGAATGAGTTTTGTTTATTGGCATTGACAGAAGGTTAGTGCTACAAGTAATATTCATTGGCTCAGATGAGATGTCCGGTGCCGATACAGCTTGTTCATTGGCGCGAGATTAATGCCAAAGTAAGGAAGGTTGGCTTATTTATGGGCTCAGACGAAAGGTCTAGGCCAAAGGGGTTACGTTCATCGGCTAGGACAAGTTGTCCGATGCTGAAATAGTTTGATCATTGGTATTAGGTTAATGCCAAAACAAGAAGAATGGTTTGTTTAATGGCGTAGACAGAAGTTCTGGGCTAGAGGTAGTGTGTTCATCGGCCTAGATGAGATGTCTGATGCCGAAGTGGCTGGTTCATTGGCATTGAGTCAATGCTAAAGCAAAGGAATATGGTTTGTTCACTGGCTTAGACAGAAGGTCTGGGCCAGAGGTAGTGTGTTCATCAGCCTAGATGAGACGTCTGATGCCGAAGTGGCTGGTTCATTGGCATTGAGTCAATGCGAAAGCAAAGGAATATGGTTTGTTCACTGGATTAAACGGAAGGTCTGGGTTAGAGGTAGTGTGTTCATCAGCTTGGATGCGATGTCCGATGCCGAAATTGTTTGATCATTGGCATTGGGTTTAATGCCAAAGTAAGGAAAGTTGTTTATGCATTGATATAGATGGAAGGTTTAGGCCAAAGGTAGTACAATCATCGGCCTTAGACGAGGTGTTAATGCCAATGCAAGGAAATATTTTGTTCATTGGCATAGACGAAAGGTCTAGGCCAAGGGCAGTGTATTCATCGGCTCAAACGAGGTGTCTTACACTGAAGCAGTTTGATCATTGGCATGGGATTAATACCAAAGCAAGGAAAGTGATTTATGCATTGACTTAGATGGAAGGTCTATGTAAAAGGTAGTGTGTTCATCGGCTAGGACGAGATGTCTGATGCCGAAATAGTTTGATCACTAGCATTGGGTTTAATGCCAAAGCAAGAAAGATGGTTTTTGCATTGGCTTAGATGGAAGGTCTAGGCTAAAGGTAGTGTGTTCATTGGCTGGGACGAGATGTTCGATGTCGAAATAGTTTGATCATTAACATTGGGTTTAATGCCAAAGTAAAGAAAGTGGTTTATGCATTGGCTTAGACGGAAGATCTAGGCCAAAGGTAGTGTGTTCATCGGTTGGGGTGAGATGTCTGACGCCGAAGTGGTATGATCATTGGCATTGGGTTAATGCCAAAGCAAAGAAGGTGGTTTATATATTGACTTATATTGGGTATGTCAATAGGATCTAGAGGGGGGGGTGAATAGATCCTTTCACAAACAATGCCCAATTTAAAACCTAATCCGGTCACTCAAGAGAATACGAAGTAATGGAGCTCTAAGGTTCCCTGACAATATATGCTGAACCGGAAATAAAGAGTCCTTCACAAAAGATGATCACAACAAACCATGTGAGAGATGGCTCATGCCGAGCTGTGTGTGATCAGAGTGTTTGTGTGCATGTGTGCAGTGTAAGAACGTAGTAGAATGTGCAAATCTGAAGCATTCAAGTTCCTATGAATGGAGAGAGGAGACAAGGAACAATCACACAAATTTCATCCCACTGCACAAGGAATTTTTAAGGTGGTTCAGTCTGCAAACCTGCAGACCTATGTCCACCCCTCACCAAACCCGGTGAGGCTTCACTACGCTACAAATCCAGCAATAGGGACAAGTCCCCTACAACCACTATCACATAGCTTGACACAAGGAACAACTCCTTATGAGGACACAGTCCTCACGGTGTAACACCCGAGAATTTTCTAGGAATTTTTTGGGATTAAAAATATAATTACTAAGTAATTTAAAAGGCTTAATGGGCTATTAAGAAGAATTAAGGATTTATTGAATCCATTTAAAGGCCCTCTATTATCCGAAGGGTTATGCCCAACTCAAATAGGCCCAAAGACCCAATTCAGGACCTTTAGACCCAAGCCCATTAATAGAAATGTAAATTAGGTAATTTACGGATTTAAAATGGGATATATACACCAATTGGGGGATAAATGAGAGATAATAAAGAAATCCAAATTTTTTGGATTAAGCGCCACTTGGTGGTCTATCGTGCGACCGCCAGATCCACCCTAGCGGTCCCTCCATGACCGCTAAGCCCTCCTGATTCTGTGAATAGGAGAAAACATGAAAAGGTTGGATCTTTGACATCCAAATCCCCATGGATCGAAGTGAGTAGACATATAATCATGTCTAGGACTCTTGGGGACCGATCCTACCCCTAAATAGGACTCTCAATTCGATCAATCCCTCATCCCTAACTCAAAACCCTATAAATAGACCCTAACTTTGACCATCCGAACCCTAATGTTGGATCGCGTATTTCGAAGGTAAGGAGACATCTTCTCTGGTTAGTTCTTTAGAACTTTATGTTCTTCTTAGTTCTATCTAACACACTTCTAATTTTCGTGCTAGAAGACCCAGCCGTTGGAGAGATGAGCATCTGAAAGTTGCTGGTTTGCAATAGTGTGCACAGGAACTAGAGCGTCGGTCTAGTAAAAATAAGGAGATTAGAAGTCTTAAACGAGGTTAGTTCAAGTTTGTCCTTGAGAACTTTTTGTTACCTTTTCTATCTTCTACCTACCTGTAGATTGATTAATAGTTCTACCCCGCCCCCTCTAAACTAACGATGTGTGTATACACATGAACAAGCATGAACCGGCATGAAAGTATGAACAAAAGGGGGGTAAATAAACATGGAAACGTACCGTGATCACCACCAAAGTTGCAACAACGCCAAAGGGATGAAGAGATAAAGGAAAGGGCGCCGTGAACCTTGGAAATATGAAGAATTGATCGCGCTTAGAACAGGACGCGGAGAACTTGTGGAATAAAACCTCTTCTCCTTCCAGCCGGCTAGATGAAGAAGGCCTCACGTTCATTCATGCTTCTCCTGCAAAACAAAGACAAAACAAGGATAAAAACCCATTAGAAAATGTATGTGTAGCATCAATCCCGTAGTGATAAAATAGGGGTAAAGATTGAGGGCAAACTCACCAGGGGAGGTTTTTAACCCCTGTGGGAGGGTGGAAAAGATAGGTGTGTGTGTTGTGATGAGAATAAGATAAAGATATGAGAAAATCACGTAGCACAACTGTGGAAAACGTGCATGCAAAATGGAGAAAAATACAGACAAAGTGCATAAAATAGTGTTTTGTGATGATTCGGAGAATTGGGGGATGAATAACTAAGAGGATAGACCACGAAATTAAACTCAGAAAGATGCAATGGAAAGCCAATACTTCTCTCTTCAAGCCAGAGTCGAAGGATGGAGTCGGTGGTGCAGCATGGCTTCGCCCCGAGTTGAAGAAGAGCCCCCCGTCGCCACTACGAACTGGGCAGTTTATATAGAGTTTGTAAAAAAAGCCCCCAACTTTCTCTCACGATTCCCGGAGATATAGTCCAAGATAAATCGAGTTCTATTGATGAAACTTGAGATAATACTAAGGACAAGAGATAGGAACAAGTGGGACTTAATTTGGAGGAGGATTCTAGAAGTTATGGCTCTTGGAAGGTAGGCCCATCGCACAAAAAATAGAGTTTGACTTGTAATAGGATACCTAAATCCTGAACATTCGACCAAGATTCCGAGAGGTATACCCAATGAAAATTCGAGTTCTATAGATCAAACTCAAGATAATACCAATGGCAAGAGATAGGAACAAACGGGAATCAATTTGGAGGAGGATTTTAGAAGATATGGCTCATTGAAGAAGGCCACAGCGGACGGGAAATGAGCAGAGTCCAGTGCGAGATGGACTCTTGCCCAGCCTAGCGGTCAGTCGACCGACCGCTTGGCAGTCAAGAATGGGCTTTTGCATTGTTAAGCTCTGGACACCTATTTGAGCTCCGAATGGACCCGGAACGGTCCCGAAAGTTTGGGAATCGAAGGTAAAAGTTTCCAAGGCTAAATGGGCTTGAAAAATGAGTGATGAAGCGGGCTTGTGATAGGCTCAAAGAAGGCTCCAAAATAATGATTAATTCAGGGCATTATGGAGATAAATAAGAGAAATAACGTGACTTATAGGCCGAAAACGGGTGTCAACATATGCCCCTCCTTGATGTCTGCTTTGCAAGGGAACGAGCGAAGTGACACGGAGGTGAAATGGAAAGGAGATGGAGCGAAAGCGACAGCGATGTGAAATGGAGATGAAGTAGAGATGAAGCAGAGAGAACTGATAAGCGGGCATTAAGGTAAAAGACACCCGTCACAACCAACAAGTGATAGGAATTCTCTCGAAAAATGCTGAACTAACCAAAAGGAATGGATGACACGAATGAGACATGTCTGGAGAGCTAAACTAAGGGAGAAAAAAAAAGACGACCAACCTCATTGGGGACACAATCCACAGACAATGAGGGGATCGGAAGGAACACAGCGTAAGCGTTGGAAAAGGAAAGATAAAACTGAGATAAAATCCAGACAAGAATCACGCTGGCTAACCAGACCAAGCGGACAGATCAAAGAAATCGTTCAAATTTGAGTGGAATGAGAATCTCTTATTCGAGAGAATTGAAATGCAACTAACCATTACTGAGGAGAAATCTTGATTGGATCATGAGACATGAGTGCTCAAAAATGACATGATGCATGCTGGGCTAAAATAAAGAAATCATCAAAACGAATGCAAAGGATAAAATAGAAAGTACTCAAGGATATTATTGCTAATTTGAGCAAGATGGGGTCAAGAGTCGTCTGTAACCACGGCGTGCGAGACAGAGTCCATCGTTCCCGACCCGACTCAAACTAATGGCTTATCCAACGATTAACTGTGTGCTCCTAGATCATCATCATTTTTGTTAAAGGGGAACATCAGATCCCGGAATACACGGGCAACCAGCCGGTCCTTAAGAGGCTATAATAATTTAGATAGCATATAGTAATGTAACAATGACCAGGGATAGAGAGCCATACTTGGCTTACTTGCCAAGCGAAACGGCATTTTTTGAATTTTTGATATAATAGAACCATATGATGAATAGGAACATAACAACATGCACGAAGATGAATATAATGAACAAAATATAACATGACAAAGATAAACAAAACACAACAGCATAACAAACATCACAAGAACAAATGGCAAGCATGCATGAGATTGAAGACACGGTGGGACAAGACAACACACACACACGGTGGGACAGCACTCGCTGTGGGACAAAGACAAGTGGGATGACAACACCACAGGGATAAAAAGATACGGACAGCACATGCGTGGGATGACAACATAGTGGCACAAGAACATTATAGACATGGAGGGACATAACAATCTGTGTGGGACGACACGGAGGGACGTAGACATACACGATAAGGATACGGCGGGACAAAAGACATGACAAGTATGCTCTTCAATCAAAGCCCAAGATCAGATGAAGCAGAACTGCCAGGTTCATAATTGTGAGGCAAAGAGTCCTCTCACAACGACATGATGAGATAAAGCGAGAGCTGAGAAGGACACAAGCTTCAGAACAGATCGAGAGATATGATTGAAGAAGAGAACAGATCAGAAATCATGAACAGGAGGCAGAGCGAAAGATAGAAGACAGGATTTGAATACCTGCAACCTGCACACTGAGCAAATAGATCACGTACCTGTCCTCAAGACAAAAAATGCATAAAAAAGACATATTTTTAGATTTTTTGTAATTTTCTGATTTTTTGGTTTTTCAAAATATTTGAATTTTTTGGTTTTTTGAACAATATTTTATTTTTGGGGGTGGATTTTTGACATATATGATTTTTGATTTTTTTTTTTTGGGATTTTTGATAATAGCAATCTGCAGCACCCAAGACGGGCTCAAACTACTGGCCAGGGTTCGTCGTTCCTACCCCTCTCATTAAAGGCTTCCCTTAAGCAGGGCGTGCATATGAGGGTGGCTTACCACAACCAACCGTCTCTAAAGAACGGTGTCCCTACTAAGGCCATACCCGGTATACAACCCAGCCTAAGAGGGAGAGGTAGAAGAAAAATTGGAGATAAGTTTTATGCAGGATGGGAGATATCGGGATTTGAATTCCTTCCAGGGCACTACCCCTCAAAGATACAGTCTGTTGCGCCGGGGCTTTGTGTCTTTGATTTTGAGACCCATATTTACTAGGCACGCATGCGACCGGGCTCATGATGTCCCGCGGGGAACTATATTGCCACTCTTGCCATGTCTTTAATTTCCATAATTTTGCATTGATTCATTTCCTTTGATTTTTTTTTGATGGCCCTTAATGGCTAGATATTGCATGAAAGCTCATTTTTCCAAGGTCAAGACTGCCCTTATTTGAGACATCTCTCATATTGGGGAGCGCCTAGATTGGTCATCTCATCCATCCATCTCTTGCCCCTGCACTTGGCCGAGCAGAGTAAAGAAAAGACCTTTGTGCATACCCATGGTATGGCCAAAGCAGCAACGGTGTGCCTCAAAAGAATCGGCTATGGCTTACCGTGAAGTGTGTGAAAAACCCAAACAAAAGGTCACCCTTAACGATTGGGGAAAGAAACTAGACTCCCGGCGCAGAGCTATCACCAGCCTAAGAATGCTGCAGAAGCGAACTCATTTTAACTGACCTAAGCGAACTTCCTAAAGCTACTCAAACATGTTGAAGAATAGCATTATTATAAGCGTATGCAGGAATAAGAGAGATAATAGCGATGATAACATTTTCTTGCACAAAATTACGATACCTCGCATATCCACAGTGTGGTAACAGCATCCTAACGCGATCTTGATCATCGAGCTTCGTATAGCACGAGCTTTGTATTCCTTCCTTGACAGGACGAAATGGAGAGGATAGCAAAGGATCAAAGATTCCTCTACACGGAGGAGTAGCAGACATCATACCGGACGAATAAGGATAAAAAGGAAGAGAGACGAGGGCTAGAACTCCCTCGCCAAGGCACAGAGACCCTGATAACAAGGAACCAGATACAGAATAAGCAGATATTAGCTGGGATCAAGGCGGGCTAAAGCCTCGAAAGCAGCAAGAAAAAGCACAACGCCCCCGAAAGGGTGAGGAGGAATGAGTAGAAAGATGAGAAGAAGAATCATCCGACGCAGTCAGAGAAAAGGAATGATAATCACCGGACAGGGTTGGGGAAGGAGAATTAGAATCTCCCGACAGGGTCGGGGAAGAAGAGACATAGACACCCGACAAGGTCGGGGAAGGAGAATTAGAATCACCCGACAGGGTCGGGGAAGAAGAGACATAGACACCCGAATGGGTCGGGGAAAGAGAATCATAGACACCTGACAAGGTCGGGGAAGAAAAATTGGAACTCGAAGATACCGGAGGGGAAGAAGAATCAGAGGGTGTCCCAGGATCGGGATTATGAGAGGGCATAGGCCAAGGCCTAGAATAACAAGAATGTAGAAAACCCAGAGTCCCCGAATGAGAAGAAGAGGAGTGGGGGTTCGCGGACCTGGGAGGAGAGGAGAGAATCACGGAAACAAGATTAGAAGAGGGGAGATACACCACCCAAGGGTGGGAACTGAGCAGGAGAAAAGATGACGAATGGAATGAAGAAGAAGAAGGAGAAGTGGACCCCCGCGTGCACAACTGATGGCCCTTAAACTTGCGCTGCCACCTCTTCTTAGCGGAAACTGGCTTATAATGGACCTGCCTAACATGGGATTAACCCTTTGGCTTCCTTATCTTACAACATTTCCTTAAATAACAAGCCCATCTAGCAGATGGCCTAGCCTGATTATGAATATGCAGCTTCGTCGGGGCGGTTGCCCATAAACATCTGGTGCTAACATCAGTATATGGACATTCTTGAACATTGAACACCTTGAATAGATGAGCATCATGAAACCTTGGAGTTTTGTCACTTGGCACAAGCAACATGAGATCCAGCAACTCCCCTCGGTAATCAGACATGAAGCATAACTCCCTTGATAGAAGAGCAGGACGGCACTGAGGGAGAGTAATGTGCGGCGTTGACATGGCCGGCTTGATAAACTCAGAGAGGTTGCATAGAATGTGCAGAATGTCTTTGGAGAATGTTGAAGATACGGCAAATTGCCCCTTGAACATGGAACTCATAATCTGCTTGGCAGCCATATGCGTTAGCACAATGCGGGTAGAGAATCTGATGTGACACAACCTAGGACTTACCAAGCAAGCACAATTGGCATTCAAAACGGATCGATATAGGCGAACGCTCACCCGATGCTCACCAAGACCCGGGGTAACTTGGCAATGCCAAATGGAGGATGTGAGGGCTGGGCCCTTGCTGGTAGAGGGCCAGCAAGGTCAAGGAAATGTTCCCCCAAGGGTATGGCTGCCAAATTCAGGAGAGCCGATGTTGGGCCAAGGGCATGGGTACACTCCTCTCCCCACGGTGATCGCTTGAAGCAATGGAGCTTAAGGATCGAGCTCTCACTCTCACGGCCAGCGGAACTATGAACTAATATTGAAAGAACAAGGACAAAATTAGAGCTAGGCTGGAGCACTTACTTGACCGGTTTGAAGAAACCGGTCCCGCTCGGAGACGAGGGCGAGCAGGGAGGCGAGGGTTCCCCACACGTCGCGCCGGAGAAGTTTGACCTGTTTAAGTGTTACAACACTACACCTCTCGCAGGAGGGGGATCTTGGGGTGGGGACAAATTGTTATTACATCCAAAACTACCTCCACACAGGGAGGGGCCTTCAGCCGGCCAAGCGGGGTGGGGCGAAATCGAGCTAGAAGCTAACAAGGGAGCCGATGCTGATTCTGTCTGCTTTCTACGCTTTAGGACAGACAGTTGGATAACTTGACGCTACGACCACTCCCGATTTTTTTTGATGACAAAACCAGCTGGAATCTCTTCGTAGCTGGGTCGGGATGACGTCTGAATTTTTTTGATTTCTCTGGTCACAAGTCCTGGTCGGGGTAGAAGCTCAAACAGGGTGGCAGGTTTAGTTCTGACTGCTTCAGGTTCACAACAGCAGGAAGAAGAGGTTACCACAAGAGCTCCTGAGCTCAGAATCAGGCACCGCCAGTCGTTGGAACTGTCGGTGAGTCCTCTTCGAAGCTAGACCAACGGGAATGCCAAACGTTGTCGGAGTAGAACGGCATAGCTCAAACAATGTGGGGGGGTCGGAGCAGACTGTCAGGAAGCAGAACCGCACACCCGGAGGAAGAAAATGAGAACTCTTGATTCCAGCCGCAAAACAGAGCTCTGCTTCTTGATTCTGGAAGTAGACTTGTCGAAGAAGCTCCCGGCCAAGCCTCACCTCCATATCTTCAAGAGAGTGGTCATGGTAGCTTCAGGAGTCAGCTTCAGGTTGCTCTTCAGGGAGGAAGTGCGCAGTCGGGGAAGATCGACTGCTCAGGACGGCCCTGAACTCAGAATGTGATGAGACCACCACCGTTGCGAAATCAACTAGGAGACGCATCCAACGGTGCCTCTTAAACATTTAGACACGTCCGGAGGAAGCCATGGTCACCTCTGCAAGTTTCTGTTCTTCTGCAGGTCTTCAGCTGAGAACTGGTTCACCGATGTAGATCCCAAATGACCACGAAATGGGAAGAAGAAGTGGTTGAATGGTAAAGGGGATATGATGAGTGGTGGGAGAGGAATGTGGTAAGAGGTATGGAGGGTGGGGAGGGTGTGTGGAGGAGCTGGAGAAGGGGAAGGGTGCAAGGTCTTGCTAGCTTTGGCCAAGGTTGAAGGTGAGTGAGGGTGGTGGGTGATCTTGGTAGTATGGGGTGGAGGGAAGGAAAGGGGTAACCAGCACTAATGGAGAGGGCTAAGGGGCGACCTAAGGCTGGGGATTGGAGGGAGTTTCAAGTTCAAAATGGCGTAGGGAGGTGAAGGGTTGCATGGGGGAGAGGGAAAAGTCTTTGGGAAAGGGATGGGGTGGTTGGTGGTTGTAGGGTGGAGTGGGGATTGGGGGGTTCTCCCTTGGAACTAGGGGGGTAGAGTAAAGAGGGTTGTGGGGAAGGGAAGTGGTCTTAATGGGGTAGGTGGGAGAGGGGTGGTTGGGAAGAGGAGGAGAGAGAGTAGGGGGCGAACCCCTTAGAGAGAGAGAGAGAGAGAAGGTTGGGTGGGGATTCTATCCCCTAGGGTTTCTCACCCACTATTGGAATCACTCCACTAGAACTAAGAATTTGAACTCTCAAAATGAAAATTTGGCTTTCATTCATTAACTCAAAATGAAGGGAATGGGGTCCTATATATAGGCAACCCACATTTTACAAAAAGACCCGGACATTTGACTCAATGACAAATAACGAAGGAAGGGGGGGCGCCTATGGGCCTAGCCCAATGAATTGGGCCCAAAACTAATCTAATGAGCTTAATGACACACAAACTTAGGGGAATAACAAAGACCTAGGGACATGACTCAAATAAAATAGAAAATACATCAAATGACTCAGATAGAAAGCACAAAATGGATAATTGGGCCTTTATAGAGAGAGGCCCGAGCTCAAATGTCACCGGAGTGTGAAGAAGACCCGAGCCAAAGGGAGTCACGAGTGATGCCTCCATCAAATCCCCTGGGCTGCGAAGAGCTCGAATCTGTTGAGTAGGGGTCCATTTGGCTGTGATACTGCTCGAGAAGGTCGGGATCCAGCTGCTGGAGATCCTCCCGACTCACCCACGAATCCTCGGAAGGAGGCCGATCCTTCCACCTGACGAGATAGCGCTCGTATACCTTGCTCCGGGAGGTAATGACCTTTTCATCCAATATTCGTTCAATGTGCTCACGCTGGGCTCTCTTGGCTGGTGGTCTCTCCTCACGGGTGGGTGTTCTCTCAACAGAAGGAATAGGCTCAATATCCTCACTGGGTACCACCGTGGGTCCCTTAACTGGCACTAGGTCGGCAACATTGAATGTGGGACTTACTCCATACTCCTCGGGGAGATCTAACTCACAGGCATTAGCGCCAATGCGTCTCAGGACCTGGAAGGGACTAGCCCCACGTGGCCTCAATTTGGAGATGACTCCCGGGGAGAGCCTCTCTGTCCTTACCATCACAAAGTCACCCACATGGAATTCTTGATGACGCCGATGAGAGTCGGCCAGCCTTTTATAAGTCTCATTCTTTTTGCTGATGTGCTTGCGGATCTCTTCATGCAGTTCTCTAATATGTTGTACAAAAGACTCGGCTGAAATGGACACTCTAGCATGCGGGGGAAGGGGAATGAGATCGGAAGGTTTTCTTAGTTTGTACCCATGCACAGCTTCGAATGGACTCATCCCTAAGGACTTATTGATGGAGTTGTTATATGCAAATTTGGCCTATGGTAAGATGAGATCCTAATTCCTGGGATGATCCTCAACAAGACACCTAAGAAGGTTCCCTAGACTCCGATTGACAACTTCGGTTTGGCCATCAGTTTGAGGGTGGTAGGCTGTGGAGAATTTGAGGAGGGTACCCATCAAGTGCCAAAGAGTCTTCCAAAAATAGCTAGTGAACTTGACATCCCTATCGGAGACTATGGTCTTGGGTAACCCATGGAGACGAACAACCTCATCAAAGAACAATCGGGCAACATGGGAAGCATCGGAGGTTTTAGAGCATGGGATAAAGTGGGCCATCTTGGAAAATCTGTCAACTACCACATAAATTGAGTCATGCTTTCTTTGAGTCTTGGGTAGTCTTAGCACAAAGTCCATGCTTAAGTCTTGCCATGGACGATCAGGGATGGGGAGTGGAGTATATAGGCCACTGTTTTACTTCACTTGTTTGGCCGAGGCACATGTGCGGCATTGACCTACTATCTTGCCTACGTCTCTTTTGAGACTTGGCCAATAAAACTGACCCTCAACTAGAGTAATGGTTTTATGAACTCCAAAATGACCAGCTAATCCTCCAGCATGTAATTTTCAAACCAATAAATCACGGAGGGAGGTCCGTAGAATGCAAAGCTTTGGTCCCTTGAAGAGGAACCCATCCTCTAAGACAAATCCCTCATGTTCCTTGGTAGAATGGGTGGTCAAGGTGGTATAGATGTGCCCAAAGTCAGGGCAGCTGGGGTACTCATCCTTGAGCCTATCAAATCTGGTCACTTCCACTTGGATAGTGGATAACAAAGAGACTCTCCTACTAAGGGCATCCGCCGCTCGATTCTCACTTCCCGCTTTATGTTTGATAACAAAAGTGTAGGATTAGATGAACTCAACCCATCGGGCATGGAGGGTATTCAACTTTTGTTGGGAGTTGAGGTATTTGAGGGCCTCATGGTCAGAAAAGATGACAAACTCTTTGGGAAACAAGTAGTGCCTCCAATGTCGGAGGGACTGAACCACGGCATATAACTCTTTATCATAAGTGGAGTATCTTATCCTAGCATCACATAACTTCTCATTGAAGAAGGCTACCGGGTGTCCCTCTTGGCTAAGAATTCCTCCTATTCCTATCCCGGATGCGTCACATGTGACTTCAAAGACTTTCGAGAAATCGGGTAGGCATAGGACCGGGGCTTGGGTCATCTTCTCCTTAAGTTCTTGGAAGGCTTTAGAGGCTGATTTGGTCCAAACAAAAGTCCCCTTCTTGAGACAGTCGGTGATAGGGGCAGTGATAGTGCTAAATCCCTGAATAAACCTTCTATAGAAGGTGGCCAACCCATGAAAACTTCGGACCTCATGAAGAGTGTGGGGTTCCGGCCAATCTAAAATAGCTTGGATCTTCTCGGGATCCATGGAGACACCTTTGGTGAATACCACAAATCCTAGGAAAGTGATGGATGTGGTCAAGAAGTGACACTTGCCTCGGTTGGCAAATAGGCTCTCATGTCGTAGGACGGTGCAAACTTGTCTAAGGTGATCAAGGTGGGCCTCTTGGGATTGACTATATATCAGGATGTCATCAAAGTAGACCACTAGAAAGACCTCAATGAAAGGCCTAAGAACCTCCGTCATGAGGCGCATGAAAGTACTTGGGGCATTTGAGAGCCCAAAAGGCATGACCAACCATTCATACAAGCCATCCTTGGTCTTGAAGGCCGTTTTCCACTCATCTCCGGGCCTAATTCTAACTTGGTGGTAGCTACTCTTAAGATCAATCTTGGAGAAGATAGTGCCTCCCGCTAGCATGTCAAGCATGTCATCAAGCCTAGGGATGGGGAACCTATACTTGACGGTGATCTTACTAATGACCCGACTATCCACACACATCCGCCATGATCCATCCTTCTTAGGAGTGAGAAGGGACGGTACGGCACATTGGCTTTTGCTAATGCGGATGAAGCCCTTCCTAATGAGTTCCTCTATTTGCCTCCGGAGTTCAGCATGTTCCGTGGGATTGAGGCTATAATGAGGTAGGTTGGGAAGGGTGGCTCCCGAGACTAGATCAATTGCGTGTTGCACATCACGCATGGGAGGGAGTTGATCCGGGAGTTCCTCCGGGAACACATCATGAAACTCCTCTAGGAGGTGCCAGACTTCTATCGGATGGGGGTTGGAGGGGGTGGCTTCTCCTAGAAAAATGACTACCGCACATAGGGGTGTCCCTTGAGCTATCTCCTCCTCAAGCTCTTTCTTGGTGATGAGGTGAAGGCCCTTGGTTAATCCCGAGGTCACACCTTGTTTGGGATTTTGGGTAAGGGATTGGGTTGGAGGGGTGGAGTTCCCCATGACTTGAGATTTGGTGGAGTGTTGACCTTGAGGGGGTGGGCTTTTCTTAGGCAAGGGACGTGGTGGGGAGGGATTAAGACGGATGCTCTTTCCCTCATGTTCAAAGGTGCATGTGTTGGTCTTACCCAAGATGGTGGCATCCACATCATAAAGTCAAGGTCTTCCTAGTAAGATGCTACCTACTTCCATGGGAATAACATCACACCATATTTGGCCATGGTAGGAAGAGAAGGTGAGGGGCACAAGGCATTGGGTGTTGACCGGGATGGAGTTGTTGTTGATCCATGAGACCCGGTATGGATTTGGGTGGGGGGTGATAGCAAGCCCAAGGAGCTTAACGGTATCGGGGGATACGGCATTGATGCAACTCCCATTATCTAAGATCACTTTTCTTACATGACCCCCTATCTTGACAAAGGTGTGAAAGATTGAGGTTCGACGCCAATCCTCTTCTTGGGGTTTAGTGAGGGTGCATCTAATCACTCCTAGATGGGAGTTGGTAGATGGAGTGGTGTGATCTAGACCCGATTCAAGGTATTGGGTCTCATACTCTTCTTCCCAATCTAGTGAGGCTTCATGGACCTCAACCACACTCTCAAGTTCCTCTTGGGGTGGGGGAGCTTCTTCCTCAATAAGTAATCTAGACAACCCTTTGGATGGCCATTGCCCCGCAAAGTGGCCAAACCCTTGACATCTATAGCATTGTTGGCGCCCACTACCCGGTATAGTTCCTCCTACATTTGGGCCCTTGGGATTCTCTTCCCTCCGTGGAGGAGGATGGCTAGGGGTGGGCTTGGTTGGAGTGATGGTGGGAAGGGGGTTGTAAGGCCGTAATGGGATATTTCCACTTGGGCTAGGGGCGTTCATGGGGGTGGTTGGAATGGATAGTGACCCCATGCTTTTAGGATCGGCCGATCGAGGAGTAGCAAACCGTGGGATCCTAGAGAATCTCTCAACATCCCTAACTATTTGGTAGGCTAGCTCAAGGTTATCAACATCTCTCATGAATAGTTCTCTCTTGATGTGACTTTGGAGTCCATTTCTAAAGCGGGACAAGGTGACGGCCGGGTCCTCATGAACTCCACACTTTAAAAGATAGGAGTCAAATTTTTCAATATATTCAACCATGGTCTTCCCTTCTTGGGTGAGGCTTTGCCATTCATCTAAGAGCATTTGGTGGTAGGATTGGGGTAGGTATTTTTTTCTAAGTTGGTTCTTCATACCCTCCCAAGTGTCAATAGGCTCTACCCGCCTAATCCTTCTTAATCCTCCTTGGTTTAGCCAATAAGTTTTGGCTAATTTGGTGAGATGCATTTTGGCCAATCTTCCCCTCCTTTGATCGGGCATAGGGCACCATTCGAAATATTGGTCCATGGTGGTTTCCCACTATAAATAGACACTTGGTTCATTGGAACCATCAAAGTTTGGGGCCTCTACCTTAATCATCCTTAAGAGAGGGTCATCCGGGTCGTCCCGTGGACGCCTTTCATGATTTTGATGGTGGCGAGGCCTCTCATAGTCATGGTATGGGTCAATATTCAAGTGCTCCCTATTAATTTCAGCATGTGGAGGGTGGGCTCTTGGTCCATTGTTCCTTGGGTGGAACTCATTCCTATGAAATTCAACATGTGGAGGGTGGATTCTTGGTTCATTGTTCCTTGGGTGGAACTCATCCCTATGAAGTTCAACATGTGGAGGGTGGGATCTTGGTTCATTGTTCCTTGGGGGGAACTCATGTTCTTCTAGCCGAGCGAGACGAGTGGAAAGGGACTCAAGTTGGGCAAGAATGTTTGTAAGGGCGACATCTACCTGGTTCATTTGGCCTTGGGATTCCTCCCTAGGGGCATCTTGGTTGAGTTGAGGATTGGGATCCATGGGGGGAACCGAAGATGATGGGTCGGGTCGGTAAATGGCACCACTATGGGTGGACATGCAAGGGAATGAAATGAAGGATGGACACACAATGCAAAAGGCCCTAGGACTTAGACTTGATAGAGACAAGTCAATAACTTGCTCTGATACCAATTGATGTGACACAACCTAAGACTTACCAAGCAAGCACAATTCGCACTCAAAACAGACCGATATCAACGACCGCTCACCCGATGCTCACCTAGACCTGGGGTAACTTGGCAATGCCAAGTGGAGGATGTGAGGGCTGGGCCCTTGCTGGTAGAGGGCCAGCAAGGCCAAGGAAATGTTCCCCCAAGGGTATGGATGCCCAATTCAAGGGAGCCGACGTTGGGCCAAGGGCACGGGTACACTCCTCTCCCCACGGTGATCGCTTGAAGCAATGGAGCTTAAGGATCGAGCTCTCACTCTCACGGCCAGCGAAACTATGAACTAATATTGAAAGAACAAGCACAAAATTAGAGTTAGGTTGGAGCACTTACTTGACCGGTTTGAAGATACCGGTCCCGCTCGGAGACGAGGGCGAGCGGGGAGGCGAGGGTTCCCCACACGCCATGCCGGAGAAGCTTGACCTATTTAAGTGTTACGACACTACACCTCTCACAGGAGGGGGATCTTGGGGTGGGGACAAATTGTTATTACATCCAAAACTACTTCCACACAAGGAGGGGCCTTCAGCCGGTCAAGCGGGGTGGGGCGAAATCGAGCTAGAAGCTAACAAGGGAGCCGATGCCGATTCTGTCAGCTTTCTGCGCTTCAGGATAGAAAGTTGGATAACCTAACGCTGCGACCACTCCTGATTTTTTATGATGACAAAACCAGCTGGAATCTCTTCGTAGCTGGGTCGGGATGACGCCTGAATTTTTTTGATTTCTCTGGTCACAGGTGCTGGTCGGGGCAGAAGCTCGAACAGGGTGGTAGGTCTTCAGTTCTGACTACTTCAGGTTCATAATAGCAGGAAGAAGAGGTTGCCACAAGCGCTCCTGAGCTCAGAATCAGGCACCGCTAGAGTCGTTGGAACCGTCAGTGAGTCCTCTTAGAAACAAGACCAACGGGGATGCCAAATGTCATCGGAGTAGATTGGTAGAGCTCTAACAATATGGGGGGCTCGGAGCAGACTATCAGGAAGCAGAACCGCACACCCGGAGGAAGAAAATGAGAACTCTTGATTCCGGGTGCAAAACAGAGCTCTGCTTCTTGATTCTGGAAGTAGACTTGTCGAAAAAGCTCTCGGCCAAGCCTCGCTTCCATATCTTTAAGAGAGTGGTCGTGGTAGCTTCAGGAGTCAGCTTCAGGTTGCTCTTCAGGGAGGAAGTGCGCAGTCGGGGAAGATCGACTGCTCAGGACGGCCGCGAACTCAGAATGTGATGAGACCACCGCCGTTGCGAAGTCAATTGGGAGACGCTTCCAACGGTGCCTCTTAAACCTTTAGGAACGTCCGAAGGAAGCCGTGGTCAGCCTCTGCAAGTTTCTATTCTTCTGTAGGTCTTCAGCTGAGAACTGGTTCGCCGATGTAGATCCCAAATGACCACAAAATGGGAAGAAGAAGTGGTTGAATGGTGAAGGGGATATGATGAGTGGTGGGAGAGGAATGTGGTAAGAGGTATGGAGGGTGGGGAGGGTGTGTGGAGGAGCTGGAGAAGGGGAAGGGCTCAAGGTCTTGCTAGCTTTGGCCAAGGTTGAAGGTGAGTGAGGGTGCTGGGTGATCTTGGTAGTATGGGGTGGAGGGAAGGAAAGGGGCGACCAGCCCTAATGGAGAGGGCTAGGGGGCGACCTAAGGCTGGGGATTGGAGGGAGTCTCAAGTTCAAAAAGGCCTAGGGAGGTAAAGGGTTGCATGGGGGAGAGGGAAAAGTCTTTGGGAAAGGGATGGGGTGGTTGGTGGTTGGAGGGTGGAGTGGGGATTGGGGGGTTCTCCCTTGGACCTAGGGGGGTGGAGTAAAGAGGGTTGTGGGGAAGGGAAGTGGTCTTAATGGGGTAGGTGGGAGAGGGGTTGTTGGGAAGAGGAGGAGAGAGAGTAGGGGGCAAACCCCTTAGAGAGAGAGAGAAAGAGAGAGAGAGAGAGAGAGAGAGAGAGAGAGAGAGAGAGAAGGTTGGGTGGGGATTCTATCCCCTAGGGTTTCTCACCCACTATTGGAATCACTCCACTAGAACTAAGAATTTGAACTCTCAAAATGAAAATTTGGCTTTCATTCATTAACTCAAAATGAAGGGAATGGCATCCTATATATAGGCAACCCACATTTTACAAAAAGACCCGGACATTTGACTCAATGACAAATAACCAAGGAAGGGTGGGGCGCCCATGGGCCTAGCCCAATGAATTGGGTCCAAAACTAATCTAATGAGCCTAATGACACACAAACTTAGGGGAATAGCAAAGACCTAGGGACATGACTCAAATAAAATGGAAAATACATCAAATGACTCAAATAGAAAGCACAAAATGGATAATTGGGGCTTTATAGAGAGTGGCCCAAGCTCAAATGTCATCGGAGTGTGAAGAAGACCCGAGCCAAAGGGTGTCACGGGTGATGCCTCCATCAGAATCCCCCTTCGCTAGTGAACTGAACAACAATGTAGCTAGAAGTAATAACAACATCAATAATCGAACCTCCGACAAGCAATGAGATTGCCACCGGCCTCGCTCGGGAAGAAACTAGCACTAGTGCATGGAGCTTTTCTTGGCAACCGTCTTCAAAAGTGTAGGCTCATCATCCCCGAAATTGCCAAGGACCAGGATGCAAACCAACATGCAGAAAATGAAATCCTGAAGCTTGAAATGCAGAACCAGCGCCAAATTATCCTGACTCAGCTCATCGTCTCCATGGGGACTAGACCCGAGGGGCACCAAAGATAACGCACACCTGCTCCGTGGGATGGAGGTTGGTGGAGAAGTGGGGATATGAATAAGTTCAGAAGGCATGGAGGCTTCAACGGGAGTGGTAATGTGTTTAGGTGGAGGCAAGGGGGTTAAGGCGATGGCAAGTTCGAGTGCGGGCAAAGGTGAAGGTGGAGATGTGGCCTGCTCAAGCTCGGGAGATGAGGGTAGCGATGGAGGAAGTAAAGGTGGTGAGGGTGATGGTGGTGGAGAAGGTGGTGACAATGGAGATGGTGGAGATGGTGAAAACGGCAAGGATGGAGATGGCATGGACAAAGGTAATGAAGATGACAGAGGTGGGTTAGATATTGGTGAGGGTGACAAAGATGGTGATGTGGTCAATGGAGGTAGTGGAGATGATGATGGAGATGGTAGAGAGGAGAGTCACGGCGCCCACCATCGACGTATCGACACGACGCGTCGAGCGGCGTTAGGGATAGAAGTAGTGGAAGTGGCGGCGGGAGAAGAAGGGGAGGCACTGGCCTGAGCAGAGGCTTGGGTTTGGGGAGGTTGCGGAGATTGGATAGGAGATGGCGAAGGTAACAAAGTAGGTGACAGAGCGAGTGCAGCACTAGCTGAGGAATCACAAGGGTGCCCCTGGCATTGAAATGGAAACGGCTGCTTAGGCGGCGCTTCTTGTTGCTACTGCTTGCTGTGAAGATGTAGAATGACTTTGTGAATAGCGGCCCAATCAATCCTTTTGTTGGCTTCCAAGCCATAGATATAATCCCGGAACTCGGGACAATCTTCCACTAAATTCCCTTACTGGCGATGATAATTACAAAATTGGGGCAAATCCCCGACCGAGGGTCGACAAGGCACAACCGGAGGGAGCGGCAACACGTGGGTGGCCATCAAAGCCTTGAAAATATCAATAAGGCACTCCGGCAATGGAGGAATAGAAGGAGCCTGCTTCAAGCAAGGCGGATGCCGAGGGGTATGAGGTGAAGTGGAAGGTCGTGGTGATGGATGCGGTGGTTGCGTAGGCAATGGTGCTTGGCGACTAGTGGAGAGACTAGGCAGAGACAAATGTGGAGCGGGATGAGGGGGTATATAGACGGCATCTACTTGCTCGGGGTGTGGTGTTTCCTTGACTAGGGGTGGCGGCGGATACATGTATCAGGATATGAAGGGTTGGCTCGTGGAAGGTTGACATGCGGGAGGGTACGTGTATGTAGCAGCGAAGGGTTGGCTCATGGAGAGATATGTGGTAGTAGGCTGATTCATGGCAGACTAACTCAAGGGAGCATAGAGTTGGCTTGTGGAGAGCGAGGTGTAAGTGGGGGTGGACGGTAGAGATTGGGGGTCAAGGGAATCTTGGAGTTGTTGGCGGATGAAGCGGGCTTGGCTATAAAGTTGTTGCTAGGACGTGGTGTCTTTGAGGGCTAAGATGAAACGATACTTGGGCGTTGCATTAGATATCAACATCTTGATTTGCTCTGGCTCCGGAATGTGCCTCGGGACTTGCGCGGTGAGACGGCGCCAGTGGTCGACAAAGGTACAGAATTTTTCTTCGGGCTTCATCTTCTCATGGGCCAGATCCACAACGGAGAACTTGGGCCCAACCTGGTCCTAAAATTGCTGATTGAACTTATCTTGGACCACACAAAAATTCACAATCTGCCCTTGCGGTAATGAGAAGAACCAATCCTGAGTCGGGCCTTCCAATGACAGACCAAATAGATAGGCCATCAAACACTGGTCATGTCGAAATTGGGCCGACTCATAAACGAACTCCTTTAAGTGCACATAAGGGTCACCAGCTCCAATATAATGGCGATATGCGGGAATTTGTGATGCGGGCGGAAGCCGAAGATTTTGAAATGTGAATGGAACACTTAAGGAGGACTTAGGATCAATTCGGTGTTGGAGTTTGTCAAGCTGGCATTGGGTTTGAGCGATCATCTCCTGGGTAGGGAGAGATCGAGAAGAATATGGGCCAACTTGAGTAGGAGAGTGTGAATTTGGACCAGGAACATGGTAATGGGCCGGATAAGAGGATCCAGGCTGAGAAGAAGAGGGGCCCATTCCGGGAATGGAAGGATATGCGGGCCTGGGAGAAGCATGAGCATAAGGACCCATTGGGCTGGCAGTATAAGCAGAAGAAGAATGAGGCCTATTAAGATAGAATGGGCTATCGTAAATTGGGCTAGCTGTATGAAGAAGAAGGAGGCCCTTTATGAGAAGAAGGCCCATTAAGATGATATGCAATGAGACATTGGGACTGGGCCGGGTCCATTTGGTGAACTAGGCATGATAGATGGGCCATGAGATTAGCCTGTTCCTCAGACGGGTCAAAGGGACCACGGGAAGATGGGCCCGCGTGGGAACAGGATTCCACGCGGGAATAGGAAGAAGATTGAGAATAAGAATGATACAAGGGGTTGGAATGATGCTCCATGAGGGTAAATGGAGATTTAATACAAGGATATCAAGGAGAATACAAGTGAGGAAGCAATGGCTTAATGGGCTTAAGGACAAGAGGGGAATGACCCACTAATGCAAAGATGAATGGACAATCAGACCAAGGGACAATAGACTAGATAATCGACACACAAATGGACTAACCTAAGTGGGCCTAACAAAACATGTGGATGATGAAAGAATGCAAACAGAAACACCATTAATGGGTTTGGTCAAGCCCAAACAACATAAACAATGCAATGTGACAGTTTTTACCCAATTCAAACAAGTTGATATGATGGGAAATATTTTTAGAAGTTTTAATAAACCTTTTAATGATTTGAATTAAACATAATTCCCTCAAGATAGAAATCCTATGAGAATAAGGTCCAAACATTGGGTTGACTAAGGTTATCTCCCTCACACGTATGCAAATGCAAGCCTAGGGGGTGTAAAAGGTACAACCGGCCCGGCGTCCGTGTGGGAATCCACGGCTCGCGGAGACTTACGGAGGTCCCAAATAAGATCACATATTCGACCCCAAGGAATATGGGGGCGAGAGGATCACTTACCAAGGTAGGAATGCGACTATGATATGCAATGCATGATCCTATGTGTACCGGAGTGCATGCAATTTTTGGCCTAAATCAGCAAATCAATGCAATATTAAACCATATATGGGTGCAAACAAAATGGAAAATCCAAGACAATATGAAGGACAAGAATGCAAGACCAAAAATAGGCACAATCAGGCATTAAAAGATGTGATAAACCATGAATGAGCGGCATACCTTTGTGTCTGCCCCTGGACCTGCATGCAGATTTTATGCACAAAATGCAAAAATAGAGACAAAAATTGACTATGCAAATGTGACCCAAATAATGCAAATAAGATATGGATGGAAAGATAATACAAAGGTCTACACAATGGACCCAAGAACATGGCAATCCGACCTCGAAAGGCCAATTAAATCATCCTAGAAAGTTACCCCCGTGAACCTGTGAATCTGTCCCTGTGCCTGCGCCTGCGTGCAGATTTTATGCACAAAACACCAAAATGATGACAAGATTAGACTATGCAAATGTGACCCAAATAATGCAAATAAACTATGCATGGAAAGACAATACTAAGGGGAACAATATGGGACCAAGAACAAAGCAATCAGATTGCGGGAAGGCAATTAAATCATTAAGCAAAAATGTACCTGTGAACCTGTCCCAGAGCTTGCCTGCAGACTTTATGTAGAAAGTGCTAAAATGATGGTAAGATTAAACTATGCAAATGTGACTCAAATGATGCATATGATATATGTATGGAAAGACAATACAAAGGGCTACATAATGGAACAAAAATAAGCGCAATCGGACCTCGGGAGCAAAAGTTATGTCTCGACGAACATGGTCCTGTGAGTACTGTGCGCAGACCTGTCAGACTCAGAAAGTGGTCTACCAAACGACTATTTTTGAAGCCCTTGCGGTCTAGCAAATGACCACTAGGGGACCAGAGAGTCCCTAGCGGTCCAGTGACGACCGTAAGGCTGTCCAAGCGGTCCTGGAGGCGACCGCAAGGCCCAGACAGACCTGAAAACTCCCAGAATAGTGGGAAAATGAAGGAAAAGCTATCTAAACATGCACAAACCAACACCCAACTTGTAAAAAGGCATGAATAAACGTGATGGGCACTACGTGTCCCACCACGATTGCCAAAAAATTGTAGATTGATTAATAGTTCTACCCCGCCCCCTTTAAACTAACTATGTGTGTATGCACATGAACAAGCATGAACTGGCATGAAAGTATGAACAAAAGGGGGGTAAATAGATATGGAAACGTACCGTGATTGCCACCAAAGTTGTAACAATGCCAAAGGGATGAAGAGATAAGGGAAAGGGTGCCATGAACCTTGAAAATATGAAGAATTGATCGCGCTTAAGAATGGGACGCGGGGAACTTGTGGAATCAAATCACTTCTCCTTCTAGCCGACTAGATGAAGAATGCCTCACGTTCTTTCATGCTTCTCCTGCAAAACAAAGCCAAAATAATGATAAAAACCCATTAGAATATGCATGTGTAGCATCAATCCCGTAGTGATAAAATAGGGGTAAAGATTGAGGGCAAATTCACCGGGGGAGATTTTTAACCCCTGTGGAAGGGTGGAAAAGATAAGTGTGTGTGTTGTGACGAGAATAAGACAAAGATATGAGAAAATCACGCAACACAACTATGAGAAATGTGCATGCAAAATGGAGAAAAACGTAGACAAAGTGCAAAAAATGGTGTTTTGTGATGATTTGGAGAATTGGGGGATGAATAACTAAGATGATAGACCATGAAATTAAGCCCAGAAAGATGTAATGGAAAGCCAATACTTCCCCATTCAAGCCAGAGTCGAAGGATGGAGTCAGCGGTGCAGCATGGCTTCGCCCCGAGTTGAAGAAGAGCCCCCCATCGCCACTGCGAACTAAGTAGTTTATATAGAGTTTGCAGAAAAAGCCCCCAACTTTCTCTCACGATTCCTGGAGATATAGTCCAAGATAAATCGAGTTCTATAGATCAAACTCGAGATAATACTAAGTACAAGAGATATGAACATGTGGGACTCAATTTGGAGGAGGATTATAGAAGTTATGGCTCTTTGAAGGTAGGCCCATCGCATAAAAAATAGAGTTTGACTTGTACTAGGATACCTAAATCCAGAACTTTCAACAAAGATTCTGAGAGGTATAGCCAATGAAAATTCGAGTTCTACGGATCAAACTCGAGATAATCCTAAGGGCAAGAGATAGGAACAAATGGGGATCAATTTGGAGGAGGATTCTAGAAGATATGACTCATTAAAGAAGGCCATGGCGAACGGGAAATGGGCAGAGTCCAGCGCGAGCTGGACTCTTGCCCAGCCTAGCAGTCGGTCGACCGATCGCTTGCTAGGCTTTTGCATTGTTAAGCTCCTGGACGCCAGTTTGAGCTCCGAATGGACCCGGAACAGTCCCGAAAGTTGGGGACTCAAAGGTAAAAGCTTCTAAGGCTAAATGCGCTTGAAAAATGAGTGATGAAATGGGCTTGTGATAGGCTCAAAGAAGTCTCCAAAATAATGATTAATTAAGGGCATTATGGAGATAAATAAGAGAAATAAAGCGACTTATAGGCCAAAAATGGGTGTCAACACTACCCTCCAATTTTCACGGTTTTAGGTCAAGAGAATCAGAAGATAGAAGGACGGGAAGTTGTTGGTTTGGCACTGGACATGTAAAACTAGGCTCTACTTCTAGTCAGAATTCCAAAGTCTAGGGATCTAATCAAAGGTAGGTTATCTCATGAAAAGGCTAAATTAACATGTTAGGAACAAAAGTCCTATGTTCCCTTCTGTTTTCATTGATTGTACATGACGAATTCAATGTTTTGTCATGACTGCGCATCTAGGTTAAAACTGCATGCATGAACCCTACCCTTAATAAGAAATTGATAATTTTTGCTTAAATTATGCACTCCCATGCATCTCCATATTTTTATATGGTCGTTTCAGGTCTTACTCATCTACTGGCCTACTTTCCATGCATCTAATTGCTTTGGATTAGGCATGTCCTTCGGTTTTCATATTGTCTGCTACATGCGAAAAAATGGTCTTCACCAGACAGCCAGATATCTTTAGCGGCCATGCAATAGACCGCTAAAAGCCTTCATGTGGTCCTCACCAGACCGCTAGACTCTGCAACTTGTTAACTCCAAACAGATTGCAGATTGACCCTATTAAACATATGTTAAGCCTAGTTAATTAGGTCTTGTTCCTGATTATGACCTTATATTCGTGTTGCTGGTTATATTGTGCATCCATCATGATAGATTTCTTGACTTACATGTTTTAGAAACCTTTTGTTAAACTTATGTTAATTTCATGCCAAAACCATATACTCTTGTATTTATCTTAAATTTCATATGGTTCATTGACTTGTCTTGATGCGGGACGAGTGACGCGACTGGGGTAAGACGTACGACCAACTCGATGTCTGGCCAGCACTAGCACACTAAGGTAAGCCGGGCGGCTGACTACCTGTTGACACCCGTTTTTTACCGATGAGTTGAGTCATTTCTCTTACTCCCATTTGTTGATGCCTCAAGCTGTCCATTACTTGCTGGGCTATTTTCTGGCACGTTCTGGGCCAATTTTATGGGTGGCCTCCCTCCCTGGCTAGGTCCGAGTTGATTCAGGGCTTAATGGGCCTTGGTCTTGGTTGATTGAGCTTTTCTATGAATTTTAAGCACCCATGTACATGTGCCGTCAACATCCAGCCGTTCAACCATATGTGCGGTTGATACTGGGCCGTTCATATATTTATGGGATATTTAGCTGATTTTCTGAATTATCACCGACAAGCATATATACGGCCTAGCCATAGCCGCATAAGACCATTGTGCGGTACCTACTAAGCCGTATATCTCTCAAGAGTCCCACGTTCGATTGATTTTTCAGATAATTATCTAATTATCTAATCTACGTTGATTTATCACCGACAAGGCATGGGCGGTTTCTTCCTGGCCACTCTTGTGGATATACGGTCTGATGGTAGCCGTTCATCTATGAGAGTCCAACGGTGATAATTTTGGTCAGTTCGATGGATAGTTGGATGATATTTATGATTTATTTGAATTTCCACCGACAGGGTTGGACAGCCTAGGAGATGGCCGCTCATCCCGTTGGGTGGTCTATCGTGAGACCGTTCATCCTCTCGATTCCTCAGAATTTCAAGTGTTTTCTCTCTCTATCCATGGTTTTATCCCCAAGTTCTCTCGTCATTTTCTCCACGGATATTGAGTCATTTTGAGTGCCGTTTCCTCTGGATGAAAGATAATTCGATTATCTACGACTTTCCTTTGATTATCTCGACCTGAAAATGCCTGAAAACCCTAATTTCGGGGCTGGCTTCCTAGGCTCTATAAATAGACCCTAGAGGCTACCTTCGAAAGGGGGGAAATTTCAGGTCACGACGAAGCTCTGCCAGATTCTAGAGTGACCTAAGACCAGGGAGGGAAACCTTCTACGTCCATACAGGCCTCCGGTTCAGGGAGTATCTCATTATTTTGTGCCTTTAGTTCGTTAGCCCGTCATTTTCTTTTGTTTGCATGCGTCATTTTCTCCACGTTTCTTGCACATTTTTTGTCATTTTCATGCATCATTCACGCATCCTCCCATGTTTTTGGTGCCCCCAGGGGTTTAAAACTCCCCAGGTATCCCCCATTCCATTTAATTATGTTTATTCCTTTCCGTTCTCGCACTTACTACACTTTGTAGTTCTGATATTGGGTTTCCTTTTTTATTCTACACTCTGTTTCACAGGTCAGCAACACACTAACGCGAGGCCCATCCTTTCTGGCCAGTCGGAAAGGGTGGAGGTTGGACCCTTATAACTTTTGGCGTAGTGGTCTTGTGCGGCTTCTTCCGGACCATTCAATGAGACGTACGGCCTAGTATCAACCGTTCTTCCTCCTCCTGCGGTCACCATCAAGCCGTTCAACCCTCCATCCATCTTCATCCCACGTTCCACCCCAGTGCTGATGAGTGGCCTATCGTGAGACCGCGCGTACCTACAGGCGGTCCATAAGGAGCCGTTCATAGCGTCGGTGCTGGTTTTAATGCGAGTACCTACCCTCTTTCTAAGATACAATGTGTTCATCACGTTCAGCATCTTGGTGGTGATCACAGGTTTACACCCTTCTGTCCCCCTTCTATTTTTCATTTATTTCTCATATCGATTTAGTAGAAGGGATAGGAAGGACTTTGGAGTCTGGGTAGAGTATTGAAGGTAAGAAAAACATATCAACACCCCATTTCTTGGCGATCACGGTGGGACACCTAGTGCCTATCGTGTTAGTGATTTGCTGACCCTTTCTTTTGCTGTGTTAGTCCTCTTCCTGAAGTGGTTGCAGGTTGGGTCACGTTCTCTGTCCTTTGGAACTTGCACGGTTATTCCAGCGACGTCCATTGTTTCTACAGCTTAAAGTCCACCGCCCTTCTTTGTGAACAACCCCAACTCTTCTGCAAAGCCTACTGTTATAAGCGGTCCATTACTGCCCATTCACGTTGTATACGGCCTATTATTGGCCGTTCATCTTGCTAGCATAGGTACGCCTCTGTCCCCATAGTGTTGGTCGAGTTGCTATTAAACAGTTTCTGTAGGCCCATTCCAGATCTTACACGGTCTACTTGGAGATCGTCCAACCTGGTACACTTCTGATTATTGTCCCCTTCCATTCCAGAGTTTTCTGATTTTCGTGTTAGTCTGTCGTTACTCCCTGGATTATGCGGTCATCTACAGACCGTCTATCTCCCTGAGCGGTCTTACAGAGACCATCCTTGTCGTGCTACAGTGCACCCGTGCTTCACTTTGATTGCCATGTTATTTGATTTTCATGACACTTGGTGCTGATTATTGATCTCCGCCCTGCTCTTATATCATTGTTGCATACTTGTTTTCATTTCTTACATGTTTGTTTGATTATTGATTGCTAGCTGCTAGGCTAGACTTTGCATGCACTCGGTGCGCATAGGGTCCATGCATTTCATTCACATCTACTTGCATTCCTACCGAGGTAGGGTTTCCTCTCATCTCCATACTCCTTGGAGCCGACTAGGGGACCTTGCCGAGGACCTCCGTAAGTCCCCGTGAGCCGTGGATTCCCACACGGATGCCAGGCAGGTTGTACCGTACCACCCCCCAGTTTAGGATCTACATTCTGAGAGAGAGAGAGTCCCTTAGGGTCTGCTAGTTTCTCGTCCCCCACCTTGGTTAGGTACCTTATGGTTGAGTGAATTCACATTTTAATTAATCCACAAAGGTCCTAAAGAGGAACTTATAAAATCTTCGTGCATCATTTATAACTTGGGTGGTCAATTGGTTGATTCTTGTCTCATCTCTCCCCTCCATTGTGTGTTGCAGTATCATCATTCACCTCATTTTGTCAGATTAGGCTTATTCGGTTTAGTTCATCTTTGTGTGTCTCCATCTAGTTGCATTTGTCTTAGGGTCATTTCCCTCCTTGTAATTCTTTAAAGTTCACTATATAAAGTCTCCATTCTCCCCATGGAGCATTTTTCCCATGTACCTTATTCCTATACTTCTCCATCTTCTTATCCCCGTGTGGATTCCTCTTCCCATGCGGGCCCATCTCCTTATTCCTCCATTGGACCCTATTCTTTTAACGTGCCTTCTTGTCCCGCCCGTACTACTGCTAGCCGAATCAATTCTCACCCCCACATCCACAATCCTTCTAGGCCCATGCATTCCTCTATTCCCGGAATGGGCTTATCTTCACCTCAGGCTGGATCCCCTTATTTGGCCCATCATCATTATCCTGGTTTAAATTCATCCTCTCTTGCTCAGGCTGGCCCATATCCTTCTCGGACTTTTCCTACCGAGGAGATGTTCGCTCAGGCCCAACGCCAGCTTGATGAATTGCAACGATGAATCAATCCTCAAACTTCTTTGGATATCCCATTTGCATTCCAGGGTCTTCAACTTTCACCACGTTCACGGATCCCCATATATCGTCGCTATGGTGGAATTGGTGACCCCTGCGTCCATTTGAAGGATTTCCTATATGAGTCGGCCCAGTTCCAGCATGATCAACGCTTGATGGCCTATTTGTTTGGCCTATCTTTAGAGGGCTCGGCTAAGGATTGGTTCTTCACGTTACCGCAAGAGCAGATGATGAATTTTCAAGCCGTCCAAGCAACATTTATTCAGTAGTACTAGGACCAGGTCGGGCCCAGGTATTTTATAGTGGATCTGGCCCAAGAGAAGATGAAGCCCGACGAGGAATTCTCCACGTTTGCGGACCGCTGGCGTCACCTGGCCACGCGAATCCCGGGGCATATTCCGGAGGGCGAGCAGATCAAAATAGTTATTTCTAACACAACGCCCGAGCTCAGGTGCATCTTAGCCCTAAACGATATCACTTCCTGGCAATAGCTTTATAGTTGAGCCCGCTTCATTAGCCAACAACTCCTAGTTTCCCTTGACCACAAGTCTCCTTCACCTTCGCCTTCCACATACACTTTCCCTCGCCCTCCACCACGAGCCAGCACTCCACTACATATCCCACCACGAGTCGGCCTTCCGCTCCCACACACCCATATGCCTCCACTACATATCCCTTCACGAGTCAGCCTTTTGCTATTTCATCTCCCCACGCCTCTCCACTCCCGGTCAAGGAAACACTACATCCTGAGCGGGTGGATGCCATCCATTATATTCCCGCTCCTACCACGCCTCCACACCCTTCACTTACTAGCCCTCCGCCTTCACCTACGCAATCCCCGTTATTGATGGGGACATCAAAGCAAGACCGCTCATATTTTGTTTGCATTTATGTCCTTTTATATTTGTATGTATACCCTTGTGTTATATGGGTACACAATTATGAGTCTTAGTGGATTTTTGTGCAAAATGTCAGTAGGACCTACAAGGGGATCCTCACTCCTTCCTCATTGGTCCAAGTGGCACCATTTGGGTCCATGTGGGGCTGGTCAAAGTCCTAGGTGGCATCTAGAAGGCCAATTGGACACATGGGAGACAAGTAGTTAAAAAATTCAAAGATGCCACCTACCTTACACCTACCTAGTCAAAGGGGCGCCCCCCATTTTTGGTCCAAATTTAATTTTTGAAAAAAATGCTATTAGAACTAATTAGTTCTATGCCTTGTATACCCCTCTCCAATTTAGATCTGAGGGTATATGTGGTAATTTCCCTTTTATTATATAAGGCTTGTATTTCCTTTTTTCATGAATTAATGAAGAAGAAAATATTGTGAATTACTTGGAGCCTGGTGCGCCCCTACCTCTCTCCCTCTGGTTCCTCCTTCCTCCCTATGCATTTCAGGGTGTAGACCTCTTCTTTCTTAGCCCCTCTATCTCTAGATTCATCTCTGGTGCCGCCGCCGCCGTTCGTGCCGCCATCGAGCCGCCGCGAAGCAAGATCTGAAGTGCTGTCCTGGGTTCTATTTTGCTAGATAAGGGTTCACTACGAGAATGTTAACTCTCAATTCTGACATCATATGGAGTTGAAATTTTCAGAGTTGGTTTCTCTCTTGATTCCCAATCTCTAGTAAAAAAATCACATCATTTAGACTTCATTTTATATTTTTCTATTTTCGTGTCTTTCTGTCTTCCAGATCTGTCCCTTTTCATATATGTGTAGTTGAAGCTTAGTTCTTCCCCCTTTCGACCCCCTTTCTGATTTTTGTTGGAATCTCCAAATTTACTAAAGGTTTTTTCCACCATCCCCATCGTCCACAATTTTTTGTCAAATTTCAAAAGCCCTCCACCTATTTTTAGAAATTATGTCTTTTCCCCAAATTCAGTTTTGTCTCTGCTATCCAGATCCGACCCCGAGTTAGTATAAAATTCACAAAAAAATTGAATCTTCCACCAAACCTTCCATAAAGTATATCCTCGTTTTCCTCTCTTCGGCCTATACAACTTTGATGAAGAGCTCATCTTCTGATTCGGAGGTCTACATAGCAGTCAACGCCAACTCTCAAGAAAAAGCACCTCTACCCTGAGTTTTCAGATCCTGTGAGTCAGCAGCTTGAAATTTCGACAAAGGCCATCAACAATGAATTCAAGATTCTTTCTCCAGCAATAGATCGAAGGATTTTGAGTTAGCTTTCCATCGTTACCTCTTGTGCATCGATTCGACGATGGGAGTGACCGCAGCAGCAGATTTCGTCGGGACGCGGGGGTCTGAAACAGCAGTTCAGATCCGTGGGCAGCAACACTGACGAGTGAAGTTCGGAGCCACCCGGCCTCCGACCGGTGAACCAGCGTACCACCGTCCCAGGGAGCGCCCCTCCAGGCGTCCCCACCACAGTGGTGCCACCCCGGTCCCACACGGCCCCTTGGACTAGCACGTGGGTCCCACGATCATAAGTACGTGTGCCGCCGAAGCTCCACAAGAAGCTGCCCATCAACCCGAACCCGCTACTCCCAGGTCCCATTGTGTCTCCCTTTACCTCCCTGCGTGGAGTGGGCATTCATATTCATTGCTGTAATATTTGTGTAATAATTTTTCCGGGAGTGTCAGTTCGACTGGGGTCGTCTTCCCCACGCTGAGAGCGTGGAGGTATCGTATTCGCTCACATCTCGACATTTGCTTTATTTCGTATATATTTCTTTATGCCGCTGCTAGAGAGCATGCTAGGATCATAGCTCGTTATACTTTTTATATCACAGCTGTTGCGAGAGAGAGCGAGATCGTCCCGTGACCTGATCCGGGCACGAATTTATGAGTTGACCACCCTAGCTCTTTGCCGGTTTCTCAACCGCGCACGTTTGACGCTTCCCTCGTTAGGGATGATTGCAAGCTTGCTTAGAGTCAGAGGATTGCATTTCCAATTGGAGTCGAGTCGCGTGTCCGTCCCGCATCAGTTTGGTATCAGAGCGAGCTTGAGTCTAGGGTGTCCAAAATTACAAAAAAGTGTCATTTACGTCTAGTCATTAGTCATTGTCTAAGTCGGTCTAGGTTGCACTTACATCCCATTAATTGGTATATCAAAAGGTGTTGTCTGAACGTTAGGCTACGCCTATCGAGAAGGCCGCACACTTGCGCGAGTGTTCTTCGGATCGATTAACTCCGCCACGTACCGAGTCTTGGTTTACGTCTGGGGTCCATAGTGTGCAATAGTTAGTGCATTCCAACCTTGCATAGTCGGTCTAGTGTCTTGTCCCCGTGTGTCTGCATGTCTACTATCTGCCACCCCCATGGCCGTTCCCCAAGACCATGCATCTGAGTGGTCATCCATGGTGGCCCGATTCAATGCCTTCATGGCCCAACCCTTGGATTTCACCCATCTCATTACTAAAGCCACTCTACCCAATAGGTCCACAACGAAACTCCATTTCACCGATAGGGAGTCGGATAATTGGGTTTCTCTTGATATCGTGGAGTCCCTCTCCAAGACGGGTGAGATTATCCGCGATTGTGATTTTACTTTTGTCGAGTTCGAAAAGATGATCGGCTCTAATTTTTACTGCGATGGCGCATGGTGCAATATTGGTACGCTAGCAGGACCATGCATTATATTAGGGCGACCTTGGTTGGAAGAGAGGAGAGCGATCTTTGACCGGGATAGGAGGACCGGCACCTTATATCCACCTCACCTACCCGGCAAGTTCATCTTCGAGGACGGCATTCATCCGCCCACCTCTTTGTCACCAACCTCCCACCCCTATCAGTCCACTCCACCTACGGACTCATGCTCACCACCTCTATCGGAGCCCAACCATGTGGGTCCTAGTCATTTCTCCGATCCGTGTCCTTCACATTCCCCTACCATAGAGGACACACATACCGAGGATGTCCCACCCGGGCTCATTCTAGTGAGTGATGAGGCTGACCAAGAGTTGGTCGAGGAGTACCTTGCTAATGTTTCGGGGTTAGAGAGTGAGCCAATAGAGGGCCAGAGACTGTTAGTCACCCCACTCACACCGGTCATCCCGGACCCGTCTATTTCACCCACTTTATCCTTGGTGGATCCCACCATCCCACTTTGACCCATCTCTCCTACGGTAGTGCAACCACTGGAGACTACCGTACAACTGTCGACACCCTATGGTGACACGGTATGGTTTGATTTCTGCCATGCGTACGAGAGGCAGTGTCCAGACTTCATTTTTGTCATGCTTCACACTAGCCGTATGGATTATATTTCCGTCACCCATCCCCTGATCCTCCCACATTTCTATACCTGAGGATGAGTCTTCTCGAACTGGAGACGGTTGACGAGGGATGGAACTCATGGCATTAAGTTGTGGGTTATTCTTTCTTTACACTTAGTGTATGTAGACGGTGACCGTCCTCCTTACCGAGTCTTCCTTCGTATGTCCCTTGTGTTTGTGTCTCTTGTCGTCCGTCGTAGTAGTACTAAGAGTGTCTAAGTTTGCCTAGGGTCATGAGTGTGCATCTGTGTTTTGTTGTTTGTGAGGTTTGTGGTCTGTTAGGAGTCTGTATACGTCTTGTGCAAGCTCGTTGATGTCACTCGTTCGAGGAGTATGAGATCAGTTCTACATCTATGCCCGGATCTAGTCACCTACAGGGACCCAGCGGTGATTCCTAGTGAGTCTTTGAGCCGCCTCCTCCCCTTGAGAGTGACCCCACCCCGGAGTGTCGACCTCCACCCTCGTTCCCACAGCAGCTTGTGCATATCGAGTATATACGGAATGAGCAGGTGACGATCACTTGGAGTGGAGCATACCTGTGCTACTTGGTACGGTGACGGATCCGCCTGAGCTACTCGAGCAGTCACCCCCTTTACTCGACGGGGTCGAGTTCTTCCCACCCGGGGAGAATTGATGGGGACATCGAAGCAAGACCACTCATATTTTGTTTGCATTTATGCCCTTTTATATTTGTATGTATACCCTTGTGTTATATGGGTACACAATTGTGAGTCTTAGTGGGTTTTTGTGCAAAATGTCAGTAGGACCTGCAAGGGGGCCCTCACTCCTTCCTCATTGGTCCAAGTGGCACCATTTGGGTCCATGTGGGGCTAGTCAAACTCCTAGGTGGCATCTAGAAGGTCAATTGGAGACATGAAAGATAGGTGGTTAAAAAATTCAAAGATGCCACCTACCTTACACCTACCTAGTCAAAGGGGTGCCCCATTTTTGGTCCAAATTTAATTTTTGAAAAAAATGCTATTAGAACTAATTACTTCTATACCTTGTACACCCCTCCCCAATTTAGATCTGAGGGTATATGTGGTCATTTTTCTTTTATTATATAATGCTTGTATTTCCTTTTTTCATGAATTAATGAAGAAGAAAATATTGTGAATTGCTTGGAGCCTGGTGCGCCCCTACCTCTCGCCCTCTTATTCCTCCTTCCTCCCTCTGCATTTCAGGGTGTAGACCCCTTCTTTCTTAGCCCCTCTATCTCTAGATTCATCTCTGGTTCCGCCGTCGCCGTTCGTGCCGCCATCGAGCCGCCGCAAAGCAAGATCTGAAGTGTTGTCCTGGGTTCTATTTTGCTAGACAGGGGTTCACTACCAGAATGTTCACTCCCATTTTCGAAATAATCTGGAGTTGAAATTTTCAGAGTTGGTTTCTCTCTTGATTCCTAACCTCCAGTAAAAAAATCACATCATTTAGACTTCGTTTTATATTTTTCTATTTTCGTGTCTTTCTGTCTTCCAGATCTGTGTAGTAGAAGCATAGTTCTTCCCCCTTTCGACCCCCTTTCTGATTTTTGTTGGAATCCCCAAATTTATTGGAGGTTCTGTCCACCATCCCCATCCTGCACAAAGTTTCTTCGAATTTCAAAAGCCCTCTACCCATTTTTAGAAATTATGTCTTTTCCCCAAATTCAATTTTGTCTCTGCTGTCCAGATCTAACCCCGAGTCAGTATAAAATCCACAAAATAATTGAAAATTCCACCAAACCTTCCATAAAGTATATCCCCGTTTTCCTCTCTTCGGCCTCTACAACTTTGATGCAGAGCTCATCTTCTAATTCGGAGGTCTACATCACAGTCAATGCCAACTCTCAGGAAAAAGCACCTCTGCCCTGAGTTTTCAGATCCTGTGAGTCAGCAGCTTGAAAATTCGACAAAGGCCATCAACGGGAAATTCAAGATTTTTTTTCCAGTCGTAAATCGAAGGATTTTGAGTTAGCTTTCCATCGGTACCTCCTGTGCGTCGATCCGACAACGGGAGTAACAGCAGCAGCGGATTTTGTCGGGACGCGCGGGTCTGAAACATCAGTTCAGATCAGTGGGCAGCAACTCCGACGAGTGAAGTTCGGAGCCGCCCGGCCTCCGACCGGTGAACCAGCGTATCATCGTCCCAGGGAGCGCCCCTCCAGGCGTCCCCCTCATAGTGGTGCCACCCCGGTCCCACACGCCCCCTTGGACCAGCACGTGGGTCCCACGATCGTTAGTACGTGTGCCGCCGCAGCTCCATAAGAAGCTGCCCGTCAACCCGAACCCACTACTCCCGGGTCCCATTGTGTCACCCTTTATCTCCCTGCGTGGAGTGGGCATTCATATTCATTGCTGTAATATTTGTGTAATAATTGTTCCGAGAGTGTCAGTTCGGCCGGGGTCGTCTTCCCCACGCCGAGAGCGTGGAGGTATCGCATTCACTCACATCTCGGCATTTAGTTTATTCGTATATATTTCTTTATGCCGCTGCTAGAGAGCATGCTAGGATCATAGCTCGTTATACTTTTTATATCACTGATGCTGCGAGAGAGAGTGAGACAGTCCCGTGACCTGATCCGGGCACGAATTTGTGAGTTGACCACCCTACCTCTTTGCCGGTTTCTCAACCGCACACGTCCGATGCTTCCCTCATTAGAGACGATCGTGAGCTTGCTTAGAGTCCGAGGATTACATTTCCAATTGGAGTCGAGTCGCATGTCCGTCCCGCATCACTTACCTACGCAACGTCTGCTACCCTCCCCATTACCTTTTCATACCCCTTGGCATCACCCTTGCCCGAAGCGGGCTTCTCACTCTTCGTTGCCGGAATCTCTTACAGATGTTTTCAGGGCTTTGATGGCCACCCATGCGTTGCAACTCCCTCCGGTTATGCCTTGCCGACCCGCGGTCACAAATTTGCTCCATTTCTGTGAATTCCATTGTCAACAGGGGCATTTGATTGAGGATTGCCCCGAGTTCCGGGAACTTATTTACAGCTTGGAAGATAAGAAGATGATTGATTAGGCTATCATACACCAAGTTATTTTGGATCTCAGCAGCAAGCAACAGTAGCAGCAAGCCGTGCCTCCTAGGCAACCGTCTCCACTTCAAGACCAGGGGAACCCTGGTGTTTCTTCAGTTGATAAGATACCTGCTCCGTTACCCACTTCTTCCTCCATCCCATCTCCTCCACCACCTTTACCTACTCCAGCCTCCGCTCGGGCAACTTCTCTTTCACTTTCCGTTTCCATCACCACACATGTCCCCAACGCCTCTCGACGTGTCGTAAAGATACGTCGAAGAGTGCCACCACCTACCACTTCCCCCACTACGCCACTACCTTCCTCTCCTCCTTCTTCCCCACCCCTACCTTCACCTCCTTCCTCTTCACCTTCACCATCTCCATCAACGACATCACCCCCTTTGCCACCCTCATCACCTTTGCCACCACCGCCACCACTTCTTTAACTCCCCCTTTCGCCATCATCCTCTGATCCCGAGGAGGCCGAGCCTAAACCCACACCTCCACTTTTACCTTTACCTCCACCCATGCCCATAATCATCATTATTCCCGCATCACTTGCACCATCGCCACCCGCGCCCTTCAAACATCCTCCTTCTAACCTCCCTCTACCACATCCCACTTCGCGGAGCAGGTACACACTACCTTTGGTGCCCCTCGAGTCTAGTTCCCAGGGAGATGAAGAGCCGAGCCAGGCTTTGACTGTGCATTACAAGCTTCAAGATTTCATTTGCCGCATGCCTGTCCGAGCCTTGGTCCCTGGCTATTCTAGGAACAATGAGCCTGCATTTGCCATGAAGATGGTTGCTAAGAAGAGTTCCTATGCACTAGTGCCAGTTTCTTCAAAAGCGAGGCAAGTGGCAATCTCTTTGATCGCCGGAGAATTCACTGTTGATGTTGTTATCACCTCTTGCTTGATTGCTATTCAGCTCACTGGCCTAGAAGAGTTTTTCACCCGGATGGTGCTAACCCACACGATCGCCAAAAGTTTAATGTGTTTAGCACTCAAGGGGCAATTGGTCGTATCTTCTACATTTTTCAAGGATATTCTGCATTTTCTGTCTCATCTCCCTCGGCTTATTGGTGAGGCGACCACGTCAATGCCGCGTATCGCCCTCCCTCAGTTCCGTCCTGCGCTTCTAGCAAGGGAGTTATGCTTCATGCCCAACTGCCGAGTGGAGATGCCAAAGCTCCATGTTCTAGTGCCAAACGACAAAACTCCACTGCTTCCTACTGTTCATCCAAGGAGTTGATTGTTTTGGAATATCTTTTTTTGGTGGACACCGTACAGCTAGGGGCAACCATCCCAATGAAGTTGCATATTCACAATCGGGCTAGGCCGTCTACCAGGTGGGCCCGTTATTTGAGAAAGTATTACAGATTAAGAAGCCCGAAGGCCCGAGTTCGCGCCAGGCAGAGTTGTTTCAAGAAGATTTCTGCCAAGAAGGGGCGACGGCATAAGTTCAAGGGCCGTCAGTTGTGCACTTAGGGGTCCACTTCCTCTTCTTCTTCTTCCATCCATTCATCTTTTCTTTGGCTTAGTCCTTATCCGTGGGTGGTGTACTTTCCACCATCTGACCATATTTCTACCATCTTCTCCTATCCTCACCGTTCTAGGCCTCGGCCTATGTTCTCCTCTTCCCCTGATCCAGGGGCATCTTCTAGTTTTTCTCCCCGGATACGTCCGGATTTCACTTCTCATCTTTTTCCCCCGACCCTGTTAGGGATTCCTTGTGCTCGTTCCCCGGCCTCGTCGGGTGGTTTTTCTGATCCTTCCCCGACTTTGTCGGGTAGTTTCCATTTCTTTTCCCCGACCGTGTCGGGTGTTCATGCATCTTCTTCCCCGCCTCTGGCGAGTGATCGATATTCCTTTTCTCCGACCACGTCGGATGATCGTTCTCCTTCTTCCTTATCTTCGCAGTTATCCTTTCGTCATATTTCTGTTCTTTCCTCCTCACCCTTTCAGGGTTCTTACCCTTTTTCTTGCTATTTTCGAGGCTTTAGTCCGCCTTGATCTCAGTTAATCTCTGTTCATTCTGTATTCGGTTCCTTGTTATCAGGGCCTCTATGCCTTAACGAGGGAGTTCTAGCCCTTGTCTCTCTTCCTTTTATTTCTTCTTCGTCCAGTTTGATGTCTGCCGCTCCTCCATGTCAAGGAATATCTAGACTTTGCCATCCTTTTTCACTCTTTATCCTGTCAAGCAAGGAATACAAAGCTTTTGCTGTACGAAGCTCGATGGTCAAGATCGCGTCAGGATGCTGTTACCACACTGTGGATATGCAAGGTATCTTTAATTTTGTGCCGAAACATGCTATCATTGCTATTACTCTGTTATTTCTGCACGTGCTTATAATGCTATTCTTCAACATGGTTAAGTGGCTTTTAGAAATTCACATATCTTAATTAAAATGAGTTCGCTTCTGCAGCATCGTAGGCTGGTGATAGCTTTGCGCCGGGAGTCTAGTTCCTTTCCCCAATTGTTGGGGGTGACCTTTAAGTATGGGTTTTTCACACACTACACGGCGAGCCGTAGCCGATCTCTCTAGTGCAACATCGTTGCTGCTTTGGCCATACTTTGGGTATGCACGAAGGCCTTTTCTCTTCTCTGTTCGGCCAAGTGCAGGGGTAAGATATTGATGGATGAGATGACCGACCTAAGTGCTCTCTAATACGAGAGAGGTCTCAAATAGGGGCAGTCTTGACCCTCAAAATAAGTAAGCCTTTATGCTATATCTAGCCAATAAGGGCTATCAAAATGAGAAAAGAATAAAACGCGAAATTATGAATCAAAGGCATGGGAAGAGTGGCACTAGTTCCCCGCGGGACGTCATGAGCCCGGTCGCATGCGTGTCTGATAAATATGGGTCTAAAAATCGAAGACACAAAGCTCCAACGCAACAGACCTACTCTTTGAGGGGCAGTGCCCTGGAAGGAATTCAAGTCATGATATCTCCTATCCTTCACGAAGCTTGTCTCCAATTTTTCTTCTGCTTCTTCCTCTTAGGCTGGGTTGTATCCCGGGTATGGCCCTAGTAGGGGCACCGTTCTTTAGAAGCAGTTGGTTGTGGTGAGTCACCCTCACATGCACGCCCTGCTCAAGGGAAGTCTTTAATGAAAGGGGTAGGAACAATGATCCCTGGCTAGTAGTTTGAGCCCGTCTTTAGGTGCTGCAGATTGTTATGTCCAAATCCAAAAAAAAAGAGAAGAAAAAAATAATCAAATATGTCCAAAAACCTAAAAAAAATAAAATCAAATACTTCAAAAATCAAAAAAAAAATGAAATACTGATGAAAATCTAAAAAAATCAAAAAAATAACAAAAAAAAGCAAGAAATGTGTGTCTCTTTGTCTTCTTTTTCATGAATTTGCATTTGTTTTGAGGACATATACGTAATCCGTTTGCTAAGTGTGCAGGTTGCAAGTGCTCAAGCTTTCCTTTGTCCATATTTTGTTCTATCTGCCTCCTGTCCACATCCTTGATCTGTCCTTCTTCAATCATATCTCTCGATCAATTCTGAAGTTCATGTCCTTCTCAGCTTTTGTTTGTAATGATTATATCTCTGTGAGAGGGTTTCGCCTCACGATTATGAACCTGGTAGTTCTGCTTCATTCTGATCTTGGGTTTTGATTAAAGTACGTATTCTGTTCATGTCTTTTGTCCCGCCGTATCCTTGTCTCATGTCTATGTCCCACCGTGTCGTCTCACATTTTGTTTTGTCCCTCACCACATATTGTTAGTTGTCTTACATATGTTGATATTCATCCCTCTATGTTCCCTGTGTTGTCCCAACCACGTGATCATCCGTCATGTTCTTGTCCCAACCGTGTGTTGTCCCTTCGCATTGTGTTGTCACACCGTGTTCGTACATGTGTGTTGTCTGTTTATGCCTTGCATATGTGCTCGTTTGCCTTTGTTGTGTTATGTTGATTGTCATGTTATGTCATGTTGTTTGTCGTTCAGTTAATCATTATGTTATCTCTGCTATGTTTATACTCATTTGTCTTATTCATAAAAATTCATAAAAATCTGAAAATAAAAATCCAAAAAGCATGCCGTTTCACCTGCACAGGTAAGTTAGGCATGGCCTTCTATCCCTACATCCCTTATTGCATTACTATATGGTACTATGCTATGTTACCTCAAGAACCAGTTGGTTATCTACGTGTTCCAAGATCTGATGTTCCCCTTTAACAAAAATGATGATGATCCAGGTTCACATGTTTAATCTCCGGATAGGCCGTTAGGTTGGGAAAACCTGGGGAGGATGGTTCTATCCTACACGCCGTGGTTGTGGATAGTGTCTTGACTCTGATTCTCCTAGCTTAGTAATATTATTCTCGAGTATTTTATATTTTATCCTTCTTCGCATTCGTTTTAATGATTTCTTTTATTTTTAGCCCAGCATGCATCATGCGCATCTTTTGAGCATTCATGACCCAGGGTTTGCTTGCAAAATATCCCGCCAGTGATGGTTAGCTATATATTCAATGTTTGGGTAAGAGGAACAATTCCACTATGAATTGGAAAGTTTTCTTTGGTCAATTCGCTTGGTTTTATTGATTAAGAGGTCCCTATCTAGAGTTTTAATCTGCTTCTTTATTTTTCGCTGCTTATTCCGGTCTCTTCATTAGTTCGAGGGATTGTGTCCCCCATGAGGTTGGTCGTGTGTTTCCTTTTATTTAGTTTAGTTCCTCCAGATTGGCATCTCTTTTAGTCTAATCATTCCTTGTGTTTGGTTCAGAGTTTTCCGGAAGATTCCTATCGCTTGTTAGTAAAAACGGGTGTCATTTTACCTTAACGCCTGCTTTTCAGTCTGCTTCGCTTCATTTTTTCGCTTCATCTCCATGTTATATTTCGCTTCCGCTTCACCTCCGCTCGCTCCCCTACAAAGAGGACGTTAAGGAGGGCATCTGTTGACACCCATTTTTTGTCGATAAGTTGAGTCATTTCTCTTACACCCATTTGTTGATGCCTCGAGTTGTCCATTACTCGTTGGGCTATTTTATGGCACGTTCTGGGCCAATTTTATGGGTGGCCTCCCTCCCTGGCTAGGTCCGAGTTGATTCAGGGCTTAATGGGCCTTGGTCTTAGTTGATTGAGCTTTTCTATGAATTTCAAGCACCCATGTACATGTGCGGTCAACATCCAGCCGTTCAACCATATGTGCGGTTGATACTGGGCCGTTCATACATTTATGGGATATTTAACTGATTTTCTGAATTATCACCGAAAAGCATATATACGACCTAGCCATAGCTACATAAGATCATTGTGCGGTACCTACTAAGCCGTCTATCTCTCAAGAGTCCTACGTTCGATTGATTTTTCAGATAATTATCTAATTATCTAATCTATGTTGATTTATCACCGACAAGGCATGGGCGGTTTCTTTCTGGCCGCTCTTGTGGATATACGGTCTGATGGTAGTCGTTCATCTATGAGAGTCCAACGGCGATAATTTCAGTCAGTTCGATGGATAGTTGGATGATATTTATGATTTATTTGAATTTCCACCGACAGGGTTGGATGGCCTAGGAGATGGCCGCTCATCCCGTTGGGTGGTCTATCGTGAGACCGTTCATCCTCTCGATTCATGAGAATTTCAAGTGTTTTCTCTCTCTATCCGTGGTTTTATCCCTAAGTTCTCCCGTCATTTTCTCTGCGGATATTGAGTCATTTTGAGTGCCGTTTCTTCTGGATGAAAGATAATTCGATTATCTACGACTTTTCTTTGATTATCTCGACCTGAAAATGCCTGAAAACCCTAATTTCGGGGCTGGCTTCCTAGGCTCTATAAATAGACCCTAGAGGCTACCTTCAAAAGGGGGGAGATTTTACGTCACGTCGAAGCTCTGCCGGATTCTAGAGTGACCTATGACCAGGGAGGGAGGCCTTCTACGTCCATACAGGCCTCCGGTTCAGGGAGTATCTCATTATTTTGTGTCTTTAGTTCGTTAGCCCGTCATTTTCTATTGTTTGCATGCGTCATTTTCTCCACGTTTCTTCCACATTTTTTGTCATTCTCATGCATCATTCACACATCCTCCCACGTTTTTGGTGCCCCCAGGGGTTTAAAACTCCCCAGGTATCCCCCATTCCATTTAGTTATGTTTATTCCTTTCCGTTCTAGCACTTACTACACTTTGCAATTCTGATATTGGGTTTCCTTTTGTATTCTACACTATGTTTCACAGGTCAGCAACACACTAACGTGAGACCCATCCTTTCTGGCCGGCCGGAAAGGGTGGAGGTTGGACCCTTAAACTTCTGGCGTGGTGGTCTTGTGCGGCTTCTCCCGGACCGTTCAATGAGACGTACGGCCTAGTATCAACCGTTGTTCCTCCTCCTGCGGTCACCATCAAGCCGTTCAACCCTCCATCCATCTTCATCCTGCGTTCCACCCCAGCACTGACGAGCGGCCTATCGTGAGACCGCGCGTACCTACAGGCGGTCCATAAGGAGCCGTTCATAGCGTCGGTGCTGGTTTTAAGGCAAGTACCTACCCTCTTTCCAAGATACGGCGTGTTCATCACGTTCGGCGTCTTGGTGGTGATCACCGGTTTACACCCTTCTGTTCCCCTTCTATTTTCCATTTATTTCTCATATCGATTTAGTAGAAGGGATAGGAAGGACTTTGGAGTCCGAGTAGAGTATTGAAGGTAAGAAAAACATATCAACACTACCGTGGTGTTCTCCGGGTGGAGACGTCTCTCAACAGAAACTCTAACTAGACTGAGGATCGTCCCTTGCAAGGGAAACGTGGGATCACAGTGGTTAAGGAACCACTGTCGCCTAGGGGTTTCCAATTTGGGCTCGGTGCTCGACTGGGCCTATGGAATAGGCGCTCACAACTCATAACCACGACGATTTCAAGCTAGCTATCAGCCCTATTCTCACAAACGCATCATGATAGACACTATACTAAATCAACAATGTGAGTGTGGAACGAGGCACATACCTCCACGACTAGCGCGTGGGGAAGAAATCCCGACCGAATTCGAACAACCCCGATACACACAATTGTTAACTAGACAATTTCAGAACCGATGCCCACTCCACGCAGAGAGGTAAAGGGCTACAATCACACTTTCAGGGCTACTAGAATTCGGGTTGACGGGCCGCACTCACAGGAGGCTAGGGAGGCGAGTCGAGGCCGATCGGGTGAGCCAATTGGAAGCCGACTAGGTTCTGCCCGCACAGGTCTCCCGGCGCAACAGACTTGCGGAGGCCAGTACGCCAAGATCCGACGTCCAATCGGGGTGCCGTTTGTTGGAGAATGTTGGCGCAGCAGACTTGCGCGACTTTACAAGCTGAATTATTGCCGGCGATCCAGAGCTCCGATCGAGGTAAAACCAGCACCAACTTCTTCCTGACTTGTAGAAGCTTCACTGATAAAATTCCCAGAACCAGATATGAAGAGGAAGGGGACGATAAGGGGGGCGACTCACATGGGAAGAAAATCCCGTCACAGGATTGGGGTCTAGGGCATCACACCTAAGAGGGCGAAAGAGAATCACTCTCTTACACAATTTTCTCTCAAAATATTTCTTCATTAACTTCTGAAAAATGTTTACAAGAGATGATATATAGGGATAGGGAAACCCTAGAGAGAGGATGGGACGTGGAGGAGGGAGGAGAGTGAGGGGGGTGTGCCTCCTTGACTAATGGGGAGAGGGGGAGACCAAGGGGGGGACAAGGGAAGCTTCCTAGTCTGAAAAATGAGGGGAGGGGAGTCAAGGTATGGTAGGTGGCTGCCTCCCTCTTGGACCAAGAAAGGGGCGGCCCCTCCCATTCAACCTTGCAAGCCTCCATTCCTTAGACCCTTTCACACCCATTCACATTAGTCTCCTATGTCCCTTTCACACCTAGCCCATGGGCCTTTTCACACTTGGCCCATTAAAAGCCCAATAGAAAATAGAAAAGCCTAATGACTCTAGCCTACTAATCTAGCCCATTACAAGACCATAGGCCCATTAGCCCTTACACACTATTAAAACCCACTAATTGTCCACAAGTTCAAAATAGGGCCCAACAAGGCAAAAAATGTGAAACAAAGGTGATAACTTGGTTGACGCGTCCACGTCCTCCTCAAGCTATCGAGGCACCGGCGTGTCCTCATCCACTAGCGTGTATTGCGGCGTGTGTTCGCACCAATTCTCCCGGGGTGGGAGGAACTCGACCCCGTCGAGTAAGGGTCTCGAGGCTTGAGCTCTCCGTGTGATCTAGGCATCGTCTGGCGCGGGCGTCATCTCTAACGCACTAAGAAGCATTGGTAGGCTCCGTTCCTGGTGGTGTTCATCTGCTCATCCAGTATACAATCTATATGCTTGCATTGAGGCTGGAAGAGGTGGACTCTCGGGTGGTGTGTCACTCACAACAGGAGGAGACAGCCCTAAAACTCACTAGGGATCATCGCCGGGTTCCGATATGCTACCAGATCTGAAAAATTGAACATCGAACTGACACCATAGTCGTCTGGTAGTTCAATAACATGCGCATTCAAACCCACTTTTTTCATGACTCGGAAAGGGCTGGCATCGTAGGCCTGGAGTTTCTTTACAGTCCCCGAGGAGAAACCGTTCTGGTATGACCCTGATCATGACGTACTCTCCCTTTCGGAACTCACGAGCGTGGCGGCGTGCATCGGCTAATCCCTTATACGTGCATGGCTGGCCTTTTATTGGGACACGACTTTATGCAAAACTCCATATGCATGACAAACAAACTGTATAAGCAAACAGACATACATGACCCTAGACAAACCTAGACACCCATAAGTAATACTCGCATACAAATGACGCAATCCAAAGTTGGGAACTCCTAGACATCCTAACATGTACCTACTGACTTCTTAATGGGGGTTCAGAGGTTTGGGAGGATCACACCCAATTGAACATTGTCCTGGGGCTGAGTACCCAGGATGGCGGCGTGCTCTTCTAAAAGCTCATCAAAGAACTCCTCCGCGAGTTCTGGATCCGGCTCATAGCTGACAGGCACTAGCTCCGGTGTGGGGTCACGGGTTGGAGTGTCTGAAATAACCAACGATTCCTGAGTGGGACACTTGGCCACAAAGTGGCCAATCCCACCACACCTATAGCACTATTCACGCGACCCTGTGCTAGAAGATGCTCCACCAGTCATCGGCCCCTTTTCCTTGTCTTCTCGACGGGCCGGGGGTGGTGTACGCTGAGGTCAGGCAGGCAAAGTGGGCTGCTGAGGGCGAGGAGTGGGGAATGGTGCTTGCTGGCGAGGGGGAGGGTCCCTTGGAGGGAGAGAGCGAGGTCCGAGAGCATTGGGGTCCTGGCGAGGGGGTTCCAAAAGATGAACCACCGGAAATCGACAATAGGAACTAGGCGTGGTACGAGAGTCAGACCTATGCTGATGGATGGTCCCCGGTCGCTAGATGGGAGCGAACTGTGACTCAAACTACTTTAACTCAAGAGCAACCTGATATGCGGCCTCCGGGGTGGTCACATTGTGGTGAAAGAGTTCATACTGAAAGTGGGGCCGCAAACCACGACGGAAGCGGGAAACATGCATCGTGCTCTCTTCCGAGATGCCACATCGTAAAAAATATTCATCAAACTCTGCGATGTACTTGAACACAGACCAATCCCCTTGGTTGAGATTCTGCCACCTATCAATGAGCCTCTGACGGTATGTGGCAGGAAAATATTGGTTCTAAGTCTATCCTTCATCTCATCCCAAGACTCAACTTGGGGCTCCCGACACTGAAATAGCAAGCTCTCCACATTGCGCCAATAAGTTTGCGTTTGCCCTAACAACTTCATTTTAGCAAACTTGACTCTCCGATGGTCCGTCATCTCGAACCACTCAAAGTACCGGTCCATACCGGCCTCCCAATCGAGATAGACCTTTGGGTCCAAAGACCCGTCAAAAGTAGGAGGGTCTGCTAGCACGGTCCTAAGGACTCTATCGCCCTCTACATCTCTCAGATGATGAAAGCCACAACGTCGGCCATACCCCTCATAAGCATTATCGGACCCATAATTCTCTAGACCAAGGTCTCGATGTTGTGGTTCAAGGGCTCGGTGAGGGGCGAGCTGAGGAGCATGTGTGGGCTGCTCCTGTGCCACGGGAGTGGGTTGGACCTGGGCCTTGGGAGTGATTTGGACTTGGGCCACCACGGGAGTAGGTGTGGGTGGGCCCTGGGCCGCTCCAGGAGGGTCCCCGTGTGACAATCTGTCCAACCATCCAACCAGACCTTAGACAGATTTGTCAGATGACTCCATGCGTTCCTCCATGGCCCTAAGGCGACCATCCATATTATCGGAGAAGCTCCGAAAGGTAGCCTCGGACTGGTCCAACCGGACCATGATGGCCATCATCGCCTCAAGCAAGGAGTGAAAGTCTCCCGAGGTGGCATCCTATGGGTTTGCCATAGACGCGGGGTGATGGTACTGGGTACCTCGCCTGGTGGGCAAGCAAAGACACAAAAAGTTGGAATGCACTAACTAATGCAAACTAAGAAACCTAGACTCAACCAATATACGGTACTAGGCGGAGGTTTGATCCGAAGATCGCACTCACACAAGTGTGCTACCTTCCCAATAGGCGTAACCTATCATTCTGAGAACACCTTTTGATATACCGGGTATTGGGATGAAATCTGGTATAGCCTTATGCTCCAAATGTGTTTGCTGCACCAAATCTCAGGTGGAGGACTCTACCCATCTTTTTAGAAAAGTGACATGGCAACACACCTCTGGACCTATTTCAGATCCAAAGGAATTCCTATCTATGGTAATACTGTTAGCAGGTTTATTCAAACTATCATCAACAATGCTCAGCAGAAAACTATGTATGGCTTATTTCATCTGGCAGCTCTTGGATATGGTCTTTGGGAAATCTGGAAAACCAGAAACAAGGTAAGACATGAGAATCAGTATACTTCCAGCCAAGCTCTCCTACACAAGGTTATATCCCAGGTCAAGCAAGTATGCTCTATTGCTCATCTCAAAGAGCCGTCCAACAGCCATAGGCTAATCTTAGAAGATTTTGGCATTCAATGTTCCAAGATTAACTTCCAGTCCTTCAAAATCATTAGGTGGCTTTGCCCACCTTGGCCATCCCTTAAGCTTAATACGGATGGGGCTTCCAAGACAAACAGTGAAGCAGGTGGGGGTGGTGTTATCAGAAATCACAAAGGAGATGTGCTTTTAGCTTTCTCTCACTTCTACGGCAGGGCTAATAGTCTAGTTGCTGAAGCCAGGGCTCTTCTTGATGGGCTTAAATATATTCAGACTTTGGACTGCACTAACTTTTTGATTGAGTGTGACTCCAGTGTGTTGGTTCAGACTATTAGAAGACAAGTTCAATGTCCCTGGTCTATACTCCCTTATGCTAGAAGCATCTGGAACCTTCCTCTCCAGCCGCTTCAACTCTCCCACATCTACAGGGAAGGCAATTCTGTAGCAGACACTTTAGCATCTTTTGCTTGTCATACAAAATGTAATTCCTTTTTTATTCATTCGGAGCTCCCTCCCTTTGTCAAAGGAGCTGCCAGACTTGACAAGCTAGGCATGCCTAGCATCCGCTTGATGTAATTGAACTTCAATTTTATCAATAAAATTTACCTCCTAGTGGATTGAGTGGGCACTCGCCTTAAATCCCTGGGCAAGGTTTTTGGAAAAAAAAAAAATTGGGATGAAATGCAACCTAGGACAAGATGACCTAGACAAAGATCACCCTAGACTTAAACTTCGCTATGATACCAATTTGATGCGGGACGAGCGACGTGACTGGGCTAAGACGTACGACCGACTCGATGTGCGGCCAGCACTAGCACACTAAGGTAAGCCGGGCAGCTGACCACCGTGGTGTTCTCCGGGTGGAGATGTCTCTCAACAGAAACTCTAACTAGCCCGACGATCATCCCCTTCGAGGGAAACATGGGATCGCAGCGTTAAGGAACCACTGTCGCCTAGGGGTTTCTAGTTTGAGCTCGATGCTCGACTATGCCTATGGAACGGGCGCTCATAACTCACAACCACGGTGATTTGAAGCTAGCTATCAGCCCTATTCTCACAAACGCAGCAAGACATACAATATACTAAATCAGTAATGTGAGTGTGGAAAGAGGCGCGTACCTCAATCCCGGCCGAATCCGAACAACCCCGATACACACAATTGTCAACTATACAATTTCAGAACCGATGTCCACTCCACGCAGGGAGATAAAGGGCTACAATCACACTTTCGAGGCTGCTGGTATTCGGGTTGACGGGTCGCACTCACAGGAGGCGAGGGAGGCGAGTCAGGGCCGATCGGGTGTGCCAATTGGAAGTCGACTAGGTTCTGCCCGCGTAGGTCACCCGGCGCAGCAGACTTGCGGAGGCTGGTACGCCAAGATCCAACGTCCAATCGGGGTTCCATTTATTGGAGAATGTTAACGACAGGACGAAGAATGCCAGTTCCGAACGGCGTGATCAGATCTGGGCGTGGCAGCAACTGTACTCAGCCTCAGGTTCTACTCGCACAAAACTGCACAGGAAAGCTAAAAATTATGGGAAAAATAGCTCCAGTGTCAGAATGGGTTGCTTCTTGTTCGAGATCGTCGGCGACTTCCAGAGGAAGACTCATAAGAAAGGGCTTGTGCAGATCTGAGGGGAAGGAGACGGGGCGGCTTCTGCAAGTTGCCTCTTTCTCTGGGTCTGATCTGCACAGGGTTGTCGGTGCAGCCCCACAAAAACCCTCGCCACGAACAGTACAGACCCCAGAATGACACGAGCTCAGCGGCAACGCGAGGAGGATAGAAAATCCTACGACCACTCAGAATCTCAGGCCAAAAGAGCTTGGGAGTAGATCCGTAGAAATTTGGGATCAAGAAGTTGAGGATTTGGACAGCAGGCTCGGACAGACTTGCGCGACTTCACAAGCTGAAGTGTTGCTGACGATCCAGAGCTCTGATCAAGGCAAAACTAGCGCCAACTTCTTCCTGACTTGTAGAAGCTTCATTGGTAAAATTCCCAGATCAAGATATGAAGAGAAAGGGGACGATAAGGGGGGAGAGTCACACGCCAAGAAAATCCCATCATAGGATTGAGGTCTAGGGCATCACACCCAAGAGGGGGAAAGAGAATCACTCTCTTACACAATTTTCTCTTAAAATATTTCTTCATTAAATTCTGAAATATGTTAACAAGAGATGATATATAGGAGAGGGAAAACCCTAGGGAGAGGATGGGAGGTGGAGGAGGGAGGAGAGAGAGGGGGGTGCGCCCCCTTGACTAATGGGGAGAGAGGGAGACCAAGGGGGGGACAGGGGAAGCTTCCTAGTTTGAAAAATGAGGGGAGGGGAGTCAAGGTATGGTAGGTGGATGCCTCCCTCTTGGACCAAGAGTGGGGCACCCACTCCATTCAACCTTCCAAGCCTCCATTCCTTAGACCCTTTACACCCATTCACATTAGTCTCCCATGTCCCTTTCACACCTAGCCCATGGGCCTTTTCACACTTGGCCCATTAAAAGTCCAATTGAAAATAGAAAAGCCCAATGACTCTAGCCCACTAATCTAGCCCATTACAAGACCATAGGCCCATTAGCCCTTTCACAGTATTACAACCCACAAATTATCCACAAGTTCAAAATAGGGCCCAACAAGGCCAAAAATGTGAATCAAAGGTGATAACTTGGTTGACGCGTCCACGTCCTCCTCGAGCTATCGGGGCTCCGGCGTGTCCTTATTCACCAGCGTGTATTGCGGCGTGTGTCCGTACCATATCTAGTTTTGATTTGATCTCTATTTTTCCACTATCCCTTCTCATCTAGAGTCTTTTCTTAAGTACATGGTGCGTACTCCGATCCATGGCCATTAGATACACTTTGCACTTATAGGCACACTTTCTTGGACTTGTGATCCTCTCCGCCGAATATTCCTTCTATCGGACTAGGTGATCTTCTTTCAAGACCTCCATAGGACTCCACGAGCCTAGGATTCCCACTAGGACGCCGAGCTGATTGTACCCTTAAAACTCAATTGTCTAGAAAGTACTTTTGAGAGTTTTCTGTGTTCCGAATCTTAGCGGCCATCTAATAGACTGCAAGAGTCTAGTAGCGGCCATTTAGTTGACCGCCAAGGATGCCTAGTGGCGCTACCATGACTGCAAGGTTCCAGAAATTTCACTACGTCGACACTCCCTTTCATCATGCGTCGACTCTGTCATTAAACGGTCTAGCACGGACCACTAATGTCTATAAATGGTCTAGTAAATGACCGCTATTTCCAATAAACTCCCCAGTCATGACTGCAACTGTAATGCCTAAAAAATTTTATAGAATATTTCTGAAGTATTTATAAATTTTCTAAGAATTTATAAGAATTTTTATAGATCTAAATGGATTTATAAATGAATTTCTAGGTTTATTAAATCATTATTAAGGCCCAAGTGTGATAACCAATTAACCTAGTCTATTTAAATAAAGTCCAAAGGACTTAAGGACCAATCCCATGAAGTTTGACCCATATTCTAGAAGGTTAATTAGCTTATTCACGGAATACAAGGGATAAATACTCCTTGTTAAGATAATTAAGTGGATAAATGAATGAAAGAGTTTTAATTAAATTCAAATTCGGTGCCCAATAGTAGAGGCGGTCTATCGTGAGACAGCTAGGGGAAAGTTGGCAGTGCAATCCTAGACCGCTAATTTCTGTCAGTTCCGTGAGTTGAAGAAAGAGCAAAAAGACTATATTTTTGACATTTTATCTCCTAGAGACTGAGGTGGGAGGACTAATAAGCATCTTAAGGACTCTCAGAAGTCCGATAGTACCAACTAGGGACTCTAGGATGGATCTAACTCACGAAACCCTAGCAAAAACCTATAAATAGACCCTAGATTTCACTTACGCGACCCCTACGTTTGGCTCGCGCGGAACTAAGGTAAGACGACTTTAATTCAGGTAGGTTCTTTTGAGGTTTTTATTACTAATACTAAGGACTAACTTGCCTCAAATTTTCGTGCTAGGAGATCAACCCATCAGGAAGATAGAGGCACCCAAAGTTTCTAGTTCCACATCAACGACCTAAGAGACTGTGCAACGGTGTGGTGAAGAACTGGAAATTAGAAGCCCTAGACTGTTCCCCTTAGTATCTTCTTCTTACCCTCCAAATTTCATGTCCTTAGGTCAAGAGAATCAGAAGTTAGAGGAGCGTGAAGTTACTGATTTATCACAAGAAGAGCAGAACTAGGGTTGACTTCCTGTCCGAAATTTAAAGTCTAGAGGTGTTTCCAGAGGTAGGTCATCTCATGAACGGCTAAAACGTTATTCTAGGATTAAAAGCCCTCTTGTTGTACTTTATTTCATGTATTGTGTACGGAGAATTTCATATTTTAATAGGATCTATGTGTCTAGTGTGGCATACATGCATTTTTCTTAGCCCTAAATGAACTAAATTAGTTCTCTTGTCATAATACATGAATCCTATGCATATTGTTAGCTTATTCTTCATTCTACCATGATAGAAGAAGTTTTATATATGTTGATTTCCAGACATGATGTGTTTTAGTTAGCATCTAATTGCACATGTTTAGTTTGTCTGTAAATAGAAGCTAGACGGCCTAAAAATGGACCGCCAGAATTGGTTAGCGGCCCTACGATAAATCGCTAATAGATGATTAGCGGCCAATATATGGACCATTTGTGTTCATGTGATTTCATCATTATAAAACTACAAGCGGACTTACGATAGACCGCTTAAGCCCTACAAACGGCTGCAAATTAGACCGTTTACGACCCTGAGATTCTGTATTTTGGTTAATCCGAAACCTAATGCAGGATTACCCTATCTATTATATGACAAACCTAGTTAGTTAAGTTTTATCCCTGATTCTGGCATTGTTTATGTATATATAGAGATTTCTAGTAGATTTCATGTTCTTTATGGTACTTGGGATTATTTTTAACATAAGTTAACTTTATGCCAAAATCATATACTTTTGTAATTAAATACATGTTTCTAAAGTTGAATGATTCATGGTTTACCTTGATCACTGTTTTAATGATCTCTTTCTCATCTATAGAGTCATTTCCATAAGTACATGGCATATATCCCCGTATATGACCATTAGTTACACATATGCACATTAGGCACACAATCTTGGACTTGATAACCTCTCCTTTGGATATTCCTTCGAATGGACTAGGAAATCTTATTTCAAGGCCTCTGTAATTCTCCGTGAGCCTGGGATTCCCTCCACGACGTCGAGTCGGTTGTACCATTAAAACCCATTGTCTATAAAGTACTTATACCGGTGTTTTATATTTCTGGAACTTAGCGGCCTTATGGTTGAACGCTAGAGTCTGCAAGTGGGCCTTATCTAGACCGCTAACGGATCCTTGACGGTTCATTCTTTGACCGCTGAAGACTCCAGATAATCTATTTAAATATCGAACAGTCTTATCCTTAACGGTCCAGAACTAGATCGCTTTCTCCATGAAAGGGCCCAATAAACGACCGCTATTTCCTGAGTACAATTAACTCTGACCCAAGGGTTAATATTCCTATGATCCTAGATAGTCTAATTGATTATCTAGAGCCTGCCACATTATTTCAAAAATACCTACGTAAATTGTGAAAGTTAAGAAATGTACTGTTATGCTACCGATTTATTTCCACGGCATAACCTAGTTATCAATATGTTTATTGAACTCTTATTCTCAATAGAAGCATTCTTATTTTTGTTACTTTATTACGAAACTACCATTGAAATTATACAATCTTGGCCACATTATTATTATATACGTGGAAGTAGCTTGATTTATACTTGAAGATGCAGTTCGAGCACCGGTTGTGTTCAAGGGCTCTATGCTAGTCCCCTCGGCTGATTGTCGGAAACATACTATATAAACCATGGGGTATGATGCTACTGGCGTCGCATTACGCTGGGAGTACTTAGTTTATAAATAAGTGAAAATATCCACGGAAATCATGGAAATCTATATGAATTCACGAAGTACTTGTTACTAAGTGAAGGGTACATTCTTGCTTGTTACATGACTTGCTAGTACATTCTCGTTACATTTTTGTTCATGAAAGGCCATTATTATATTCTTGCTAGATTATACTTGATCAATTCATATTCTCATATTTCAAGCTTGATCATATCTTGTTACTTTGGCTTTAATCACGTGTTTGATCATATTTGCATGATTTTATCTTTTTCTTTAGAGCTAAAGATATTAATTACTTTAACATTGCCAATCATGTTGATGCGAAGATACCTACTGGGTAAATGTGCCTATTACCTATTTTCCAATCCTTTTTAGGAAGTACCAGTGGGTCGGATTCGGATTCAGGTCATTCCAGTGATGGGTACGAGAGCGATTAAAGAGTGAAGACTTAGGAAGTTCAAAATGTCTAGATTGAGTCTATGTAATTTTCTCTTATTAAATCTAGCAAATTTAAGAAAGTCAATGTCTCATGTACTTGAAGTATGGTTGTTATTATTAATAAAAATGAAGGTTTCAATAAGTTATTGTGTAATTACTTTGTGTGATTATTTTACGCTCTGTTTATTCTTGCTTGCAAGAGGCTTACCATGCCGGCTGTTCACGTTCCCGATTGTTTCCGCTGCATAATCTCGGGGCGTGACAATTAGGTTAGTATCAGAGCCTAGGCATAAGTAAGTCCTAGGATAATGTCATGTCATAGGATAAGTCCGAGGCTTAAGGACCCATACCAATGAAATAATTAAGAAATTTCCCCACCTATGTGAGAATTGGGTAGAGCTCGGGAAGAGGTAGTAAATTAGCTCTAGATTAACCCTTTTAAATTCCATGAGAGTTAATGATTTGTTATTTCTCTCAGGTACAATATTATCTCAATGGCTCATCATGTAGATTGGAACGGAATGCAAGAGACCGTCTCTGGTCTTACTCAAGAATTGCAAACTATGGTGCAAGCTGGCGCAGGGGCAAGAGCTGGAGATTTACATCGCAACTTTAGGAGTCTAATCCCTCCGCGATTCTATGGTTCTTCTAATCTAGATGAAGCTGAGAACTGGATTGATGATATTAACCGTATATTTGAGGTCATGCAATGTGCTGACCAAGAGAAAGTGCATCTTGCCACTTTTCAACTTAACAAAGATGCACGTACATGGTGGAAGTCGGTTCCAGCACCGCCAGCGGATGCACCCCATACATCGGAAGGTTTTCTTACGCTATTCCGTGCCAAGTGTTTCTCTAAGCACATTAAGGAGCGAAAGGCTATGGAATTCGCTTCTTTGCGCCAGGGCATGTTGTCGGTGGTGTTGATTTTATTTTGCCTATCTATCTTTTCTTTGGGGTTTTGAATGATGAAACGACAAGCAAGTAATCAAAGATCCGCTCTTAACCTACGAACATGTGATCATGAACCTAGGCAATCAAAGCTAGCTCTAGCATGGGCATGCTATCTCGCTCAAACTACGCTAAAGAAAAGAGAAAACAAGGCCGGGGCGTGGAGCAAAAGAGTAAATAAAACACACCACAAGGGGTGGAGCAAGCAAGGAAATAAAAGAGATATGTGATGAATGAGAAAGCTAATGCCCAAGACTAAGGAAAGATGTGATCGCCACCAAAGTAAAAATAAGCAAAAGACCTGTAAATACCTTGGAAATAGGTGGATGCCCACGGGAGAGAAAATCAAAGAGAACCTGCAGGTCAGCTAGAAATAACGGCCAGGCCCCTGTGCGTTACTTGGAAAGTAACGGTCACCCGATAGACCGCCAGGAGAAGATGACGCCCCTGCACCAGACCGTCAGATAACCTGCAGTAGCAAAGTGTAGATTCTTTTAACTCCAACTCTTCCAGCCGGCTAGAAGACTTGGGCCTCGTACTGGTGAACCTGTAAACCTGCCAAAGATGTAGAAGATAAGAACAAAACAACCCAAATTAGCCCTTTCAATAATATAGCATCAATTCTCAAAGAACTTAAGGACATCAAAAGGAAAGGGGATTAACGGGGAGTTTTTGGTTTTTTAACCCCTCTGGGTGTTTTTAAAAGATTGGGAGGATGTTTGGATGCTTAGAGAACAGTGAAAAAACGTGGAGAAAGAGGAGGGACAATGCTTTGATTGAGGAAAAATCAGGGAAGAACTTAAGCATGCAATGATGAACTTGAAAAACTAAAACCAAAGTACTCCCTTGATTATGAGATGGATGAACGTGGGGAGCAGTTCCTCTTGGATGAAGATGGCTCCTGAGTTCGGCAGCACTTCGTCGTGAATTTTAAAATCCTCCACCCTGGGCCATGAAGTCAAGGGTTCTATTTATAGACCCTCAAACTCTTAGGTCGAGCAGAGGATAATCCAGCAAGAAAAGGGATAACTCTTAGCAAATCCTCGAAGATAATATCACCAAGAGTCCATAGAAATAAACAGAAGGTCCTGAGGATCAGATTTGAAAGAGATATCGTCAATCCAAACCCTTATCTTCGGCCACGGAGTAGCAGAGAAAAGGCCTGAACTGCCAGGACTCTCTGAAGGAAGTAACGGCTGCACGACAGACCGCCACTTGGAAATAACGCTCCAAGGAACATCCGTCACTATCAACCTTATCCCTAAAAGATAAGATCAACGGGAAGAAGACCCAACAAGTTGGACTCTTCAAGGAAGCAACGGCCAAGGAATAGGGCGTCAGAATGAAACAACGGCTGCACGACAGACCGTTATTATCAACGTGTAATCAAAAGGATAAGCTTTAAAACAATGCCTTAAGCCTTAGGACTCTTCAAAGAGTAACGGTCCAGGACCCATCCGTCAGCATGAAGCAACGCGCCTAGGACCGACCGTTATTATCGTTGAGGTTCAAAAAAATGAAATGAGGGGCTTGCTAAGATTCATCCAATGAAGCGCCACCAGGAGCCATATCTGATCACGGAGTTAAGACCCAAGAAAGAAGCTTCAACTAATCAAGACACTCAATGAAGGGTGAACGACATGGAGCATCATATAGATTGAATAAGGAGATGACCCGACTTATTGGGTATAAAACGGGTGTCAACAGTTGCCCCTCCTTAACGTCCTCTTTGCAGGGGAACGAGCGGAGGTGAAGCGAAAGCGAAATGGAACATGGAGATGTAGCGGAAATGAAGCGGAGTGGATCAAAAAGAGGGCGTTAAGGTAAATGACACCCGTTCTTAACCAACAAGCGATAGGAATTTTATGGAAAGCTTCAAAACTAATCACAAGGAAATAGCCAACCAAAGGATGCAAGTCTGGAGGAGCTAATACTTAAGGAAAGAAAACACGGCTAGCCGCCGGAGGTAATGGAAAAGAAAAGAGACTAAACTCCAGACAGGAATCTTCAGCCAACCAGATCAAGTGAGCAGATCGAAGGAAACCTTCTAATTCAGAGTGGAATGATTCTCCTCGTTCGAGATCAAGAACACAGCTAATCACCATCACTGAGATACCTTGAACGGATGAAGCTTCATGAATGCTCAAAGAATGCGTATGATGCATGCTAGGCTAAAGGAAAAGAAATCTTCAAAAAAAAATGCAAAGAAAGATAAAAATAGAAAATACTCGAGAATAGTATTGCTAGACCAGAGAAATTAGGGTCAGGACACCATCTGCAATCACGACGTGCAAGATAGAACCATCGTCCCCAAACTTATTCCAATCTAACGGCCTATCCAACGATTAAACATGTGAACTTAGATCATCATCATTTTTATTTAAGGGGAACATCAGATCCTGGAACACATGAACGACCAGCCGGTTCTCGAGATAATATCGTAGATAACATATAGTAATGCATTAAGGGATAAGGGACGAGATACAAATACCTGACTCACCTGCCTGACGGACAGCCAAGTGTGACTTCGTTCATAAATTCCTTCATGAAAGATAGGTTAGCCAAAAATAAACATGATCATGAATCAAGACATAACCATTTGTACGTGCGAGAAGCATCAACAATGAACATTTTGATAGAATATGGGATCATTTTGACATCAAATAGACCATTTAATTCATCAAGAAACTTGCAAGTTTGTAACGGTCTGATGTACGTGCGTCACATCAAGTAACGGACCACCCCTAGTCCGTCATAAACCGGGCGGTTCACATTCTTCAATAAAACAGTCTTATCACATGTAACGGTCAAATCCAGACGCGTTATAAGGATGTAACGGCCGAACGATGGACCGTCACATTTCCTGAGTGTTCAAAAAAAAAACAACCGAACGGTCACGGCCTTCATTCAACATTCAACAACCCAAAAATCCAAATCGAGAGAAACCACCGGCGACCACCCTCTCCACCACCGTAATGGCCGACGATGAGGCTCCCCAGCCACCACCACAGAGGAGGGAGAGGGGAAAGAAGAAAGCAATCTGGCGGTTTCACCGCCGGCTCGAACGGGAGGCGATCCCGCTGGTCACGGAAGAGGAAACGGCGAGAAGAGAGCCAAGAGAAGAAGAAGAAGCTCCCACGGTCGTGGAGGACCAAGGGGAAGCCCCATTGGGTGCAGAGGAACCCAAAGAACTAGAGAAGAAGAGGAAGAGAGGCATGGACCGAGAGGTAGGCCGCCCACCCCATTTTCAAAATTTTAATTTTTTTGTATTTTTGTATGAATGCATGTGGGAATGGGGGGCAGAAAATAGGTCCACGAACCCATTAGGAATGATTGTAGGCCTTTTGGCCAAAGTGAGAAGCCATGGAATGCAAAGGGAAAAAACGCCCTCTAGTAGGGAGTGTGACGGTCCTTCCAGTGACCGTCACAAGCCTAACGCGCCACCCTAGATGCGTTAGAGCCATGTGACGCCCCATCCCAGGGCCGTTACATGCACCAGAGGCTAGAACTATTTTTTAGGTTTTCAATTATTCAGTTTTTTGTTTTGTTTTGTTTTTATAAATGTTGTGCAATGATTTTATGATGTAATTAACTAACTTATGATCTAAATAACATGCAGGGAAAGCGAAGATCAAGGATCTCCTGGCTGCAGGTCCGGGCGGTGTACCAGGCACTGCCCGACTACCAGAGGGAGCGACTAGCCAGCATGGGATTCGCCGAGGTGCTCAGCATCGAGGTGATCCGGATGGACACACCCTTGATGTACGCGTTGCACGAGAGATGGGACCCGATCAGCAGAGCTTTCATCTTTCCGTGGGGCCACATGATCCCCACGCTGGAAGACATAGCGAGGATTACAGGATTGAGAGTCCACGGAGCCGTGGTGACCGGATGGACTTACGGTGACTACCGGGAGATGGCACAGCAGCTGCTCGGGCTAGATTTGATCAGGCCGGGACAGTCTTCCTCCCAGCTCTCGAGATCAGTACTGCAGGAGAGCCTGGGACTGAGAGGAGCGGTGATAGCCTTAGTAGAGCTACCCGAGGAGCATCTGGGTAGAGTGATAGACTAGGTGCGCCCTCGCGTGGCGGCGGAGGCAGGACCTGAGGGAGATAGAGTGCTCAGACGCTTCCTGATGCTGTTATTCGGGAAGCTCCTCTTCGCGACTCGGGCAGACGTCATCAGCTGCAGACTACTGTCTATGATAGAGAATTTGCACAGAGTTGGGAGATACGCTTGGGGAGCAGCAGTGCTCGCATTCCTGTTCGAGTCCCTGAGCACTACGGACCGGCAGACGATGCTGGGCGGCTTCTCGCCTTTCTTACAGGTAAATGCACTTTAAATGCTTTCTTTTATGCCAAAATGTTTATGATATGCCATGTGACGGACCTGATTTCTAAAAATGCAGATCTGGAGCTATATGTACCTCCCGGGCATCGGGAGAGGCGTGCTACTCCATCCCGACCGCATACCGATCGCGAGGCGTTGGTCGGTGGCGAGGGACACAGGGTCGATCATCAGACTGACCCGGACGATCCAGGATGACCTGGACTCCTTCCCACATACGTCGGTGAGTCCAGAACTCAAAAATGATTTCTATATGCTTCTATATGCTTCTGAATGCTTTTTAAATGCTTCTAATGCTTTTAATGCTTTTATATGCTAATGCTGATGAATGAACTAAATGCTTTCAGGTGAGATGGACCCCATACCGCGGCGAGGTTTACACGGGACAGCCGTGGGTAGAGGCGGCCTTGTCGTACCGGGGATGAGACATATGGCTGCATTGCATCCATATCATCGAGCCTCTGCACTATAGGCTGATCCTGCGGACCCGGGGACTACATCAGCCCGAGGTGACCTTTCCATGCCACAGCGATGACCACCTCGGCAAGTCAGCAAGGGGCATCAGTGGTAATGTGGATTGGTGCACCCGGAAGGCGAAGTACGTCCATGACTGGAATAGGCGGGGCCGAGCGGTGAAGGAACGAGATGAGAGCGACGAGGCATATCTGAAGGCCTTTGCTCGACTCTACGGCGACCGGGTGTACCGAGGCACCCGACGACCGGTATGCAAAAACTTAAACTCTTTCTATATGCAAAAAATGCAATGTGATAGATGTACTGACTCATGCTTTCTACATGCAGCTAGACCCTGAGGGATGAATAGCTGAGCTGGAGGGATTACTCCACTCCACCATCCAGCAGCGGGACGGATACCGAACCGCTCTAGAGCTCCTGGTGAGACTTTAAAACCTAGACTTAAAAATGCTTATGATTATGACAATTGATGTTTATGATGCACATGCTGATTAACCATGGTCCCTAACCCTGTCTTCTAAATGCAGCGGGCCGAGAGAGCCCAACGAGCCGGACCGGATGCCCCATCGTCTTCCTCACAGCCTGCGGGAGGCAGGGCTGAGCAGGAGGCTGATTTTACTTGGGCGGTTGCCCGGGCCGAGGAGGGGGAGGCCACCCTCGCGGAGCGGGTAAGATGCTAAAAATGCTCATGCTTATGATCTTGCCTAAAAATGCCTTATGATTAACTATATGAAATGCAATCTACAGGCGAGAGAGCTAGCAGCAGCTGTGGCCGAGGCCAGGCAGGCGAGGATAGAGGCAGAAAGAAGCCGGGCTGAGACTGATCGAGCTCGAGCGGAGACAAAGCTTGTACGGGCAGAGATGGCTCGACTGAGAGCGGAGACCCCGCGACGCTTGGATGAGGCGGAGGGGGAGCGACTACAGACGGAGTTAGCTCGGTCTCACGCTGAGGTGGAGAAGCTCCAAATCGGGACGACGGACTTGGATCGCTACCGGACCGAGGCACGGGAGACGCGGCGTCAGATCTTCATGCTGAAGATCGAGCTGCGGACGCTGGAGCGGACGGTCCGGATGATGGGCCCGGGACCGGAGCGGAGCGCTTCCCAGAGTGGGGCACAGAGGATTGCTGCCCCAAGCGGCTCGGTAGGGGATTTTCTTGTTAGCTCCTCCGTCCAATGGAGGAATGAGAGGGCGGAGCGGGGACAGCAGGAGGAGAGTGCTTCGATAGCGCCACCACCCGCGAGGAGACCCGAGGATGGAGAGGATGATGGCGGTCCGGCGGATAAGCTGACCGAATGATGCATTTTTATGTTTTCTTATTACTTGTATGTAACTTTATGGAAAATGGAATGAAATCTTTTTTGGGTTTTCTGTTTATTTTGTGCGAACGTGAATGAATGGATGCGTGTTTGAATGTGTAGGGACGGATGAAATGAATGGATGAATGGTTATGTGTTTGAATATGCATGCGCGGATGAGGCGTGTATGAATGAATGTATGAGACATAGGCAGGAATGAATGTATGCATGAGTTATTTGCAGGAATGTATGTGTGTGAAAATGCAGAGAGAATGAGGTGTACAATGCGAGAGACCGCTAGGTCTAGGCAAGGGCAGAAGGAATAGCCTGAATTCAGCTGCAGAGAAAGTAACGGTCCAGGTTCAGACCGTCATAATCAAACGACGTGCTAGCCAAAGGCCGTTAATCATAACGGAGGCCCATCCTTAGCTGAGGTTGCAGGCAAAATGACGGCTAACTGAAGGTGCGTCAAAGGTAAATAACGGCCTTAAGCTGGACCGTTAATCATGACTGAACTATAGCTTGCAGGGCGACTAGCAGAAAATGCGACAGCCTAAATTAGACGCGTCAGAATGAAGCAACGGCCACAACCAGGACCGTCAGGTAGTGCTTAGCCCAGAGTAGAAAGAATTGAGTGGTTGAGAGTGTAACGGCTCAGGGTTTGCGCGTTACAAGAAACGACGGTCAGCCCTTAGACCTTTAATCTCCATAGAACATGATCGGGGAAGTTAAACCCCACAGGAAAATGCGACGGCCTAAGGTTGGTGCGTCAGAGTGAAATAACGGCCGTACGATAGACCGTTAGATCCTGGGTTGTATTCCAAGACGGATTGAGCCGTGAGAACTTAAACCCGAGGTTTAGCCATCTAATCCCTTACTAGAACTTATCTAGATTGAAGATAAAGCCTTCCAACTCAAGTCTTATCCTTTCAAAGCCAAAATTAAACCCTTAAGACTTGGAAACTCAACCAAAAATCGTATCTTTGCTGAAAACCTCTGCTCTAGGGTTGAAGAACCTCTCTCAAAGGTAGAAATCAAGATGAAGAGAAGCTTCGAGGTGATGGCTATGGAGGAGAAGGTCTACACCGGACCTAAAGCTGCCAGAAAAGAACATGGAGAGCTCTAACGGTTGACATCAATTCCTAAGCACTTAAGCTCCAATGCTCAAAGGGTGGTAAGTCCCTCAACAACACATCTAAGTTCAGAAAATTCTGCACTTCAATTCGTTTTATGACTTCTTCTTCTCCTTCTTTCTTCAAGCCTCTTCTTGGCCCAAGATGCTACTCTAACCTGAAGTGGGTGGCTCCCATGGTAAAGGCCCTCCCTATAGAGGTCACATCAATCCTTAAAGCATGGCACCTTCAACCACTCTTGGTTTTGGGCAAAAATTTCCAGAAATTATCCTTAGATTGGCCAAGTATTTCAGCTCTAGTAGAACTATGGCATCCACAAACTCACACCTTTATCTTCCCTTCCTTCGAAGCAACAGTCCTATTAGAAGAGGTAGAGACCTATCTAGCCCTTCCTAAGACTAAGGCGGGGGATGACGCCCGGGTTTGCTATACAATAGAGCCTATTGACCCATCCTTGATCTTGAGTGATTTCATCCATAATCCAAAGGACGTGAGGACCATGATCAGCCCACACCACATTCACTTGATACCCTTGGCGCAATGGATAGTGTCTCATTGTAAAAACAAGTGGGAGAGACATGAGGCAATAGCCAAGGCGGTGGCGGTTTGCTTATGCGGAGTCTTCCTCTTTACCACGACTGACCACCTTCTAGACATCCAAAATCTTAGCATTATTAGCGGGCTGTGGCGGGGAATGTCTATCTCTCAAGCGGTCCTCTCATACCTCTATGATGGACTTAGCTCGGCTTGCCTAGGAAGACTTTTGTTCGGCTCCATGATACTCCTTGAGTGCTGGATAGGAGTGAGAGTCAAATTCCAACAAAAGGAAGACATAACTTCAGCTAGCCGAATCTTCGGGAGCCACCCTCTCTTCTTCATTGGAGGGGCATTTGGATACTCTTCTCAGGTCGAATGCAAGACGGCGGACAGGAAAACGCGGGATGAATGGCACCTCTTCTTCAACACTCTGCCAATAGATAAGTTCATCATGCGGCCAAGAATCCTTCGAAGCATTCCTCTTAAAATACCGCGGCGTCAAAGCTTGGACCTCCAGCTAGTGGGGAATACCGCCATGGCGATCTACAACCCGCACCGGTGCCATCTTCAGATTGGACTTCCAAGAACCGAAGCTCCTGCACTATCACACTACCCTCCCCTTCTACCTAGGAAGATGGGGACCGAGGAAGACGAAAGAGCAGTACGAACCGCGCTGACCATGTGGGAGACCAGCAAGGTGCGCCCGTGGCGAGAAGAAGTTGAAGAGGACGACGCAGCACGCCGTGATTACGTGAAAGAGTTGAGAAGAATCCGCCCTCTTGCGGATAAGAAATTAAATGTACCTTGATTTTCTTTTGTTCATGAGAGAAGTTGTTTGTTATTAACAATCAAAGTTGGAATCTTTATGAATGTTATATTTCGTTTAATCTTGCTTGAATGAGATGATATTGCTTCAACTGAACGGATGTGAGTTTTGTGGTTTGAATGGCCAGAGTGATGTGAAGAGGCAGAGCCTCTGGAGGATGTAACAGATGGGCGGTGGGCCGCTGTAAAGAAATGACGGCCTGACGATGAGCCGTCAGAATGAAAGCATTATCAATCCTACTCTCTGAAGCAAGTAATAGATGGGAGATGGGCCGTTATATACAAACGATGGTATAGACCAGGCCGTCAGAGGGACAAATGTTTGATGAAATAAAAGCCTCATGCCTGAAGGAAGTGACGGCCGAAAGAAGACCGTTATATTCATGTGGCGGTCTGGAATTGATGCGTTACAGCCTTTGACCTGCATTTTTGTGAATTATCACTTCGAACTTGTCCTGCTGCCTGTACACATTCCAACATGAAACAAGTTAGATCTGTTCTTAGACTCAACCCCTTGCCTTGAAGCAAGTTAGATAATGACCATTTCTTGATATTTGGTCAAGGGGTGGAGCCTTATTAAATAGGCGGAAAAGCATAATGAAAATGCAATGCATGCTATGCACATGATGGAGTTTTGGAAAACATCTAATTTTTGTGGGATTTTCACAGATATTTGGTTTTTTTTGGGATTTTGGAAATATTTGGTGTTTTTGGATTTTTGAAAATATTTGATGTTTTTGGATTTTGAGAATATTTGATGTTTTTGGATTTTAAAAATATTTGATGTTTTTAGATTTTACAAATATTTGATGTTTTTGGATTTTGAAAATATTTGATGTTTTTGGATTTTGAAAAACCAGTGCCTGCCCAGTAACACGATCTCTTCCTTGTTCAGAATCAGAAGTCCCGAGGTTGGTGTGTAATACGGGTGACAATCCCTGGCCAAGGCCCACTTCTCATGACGGTGTTTTTAACAAGGCCATACCCAAGGTACTAATCTTGGTCCTAAAAGAAAAAAGGAACATGGGGGTAAGCTTAGGCCAGATATGGAAGTTTTTAGGACTTGATTTCTTCACCGTGATATGATGCTACTGGCTTCGCATTACGCTGGGAGTACTTACTTTATAAATAAGTGAAAATATCCACGGAAATCATGGAAATCTATATGAATTCACGAAGTACTTGTTACTAAGTGAAGGGTACATTCTTGCTTGTTACATGACTTGCTAGTACATTCTCGTTACATTCTTGTTCATGAAAGGCCATTGTTACATTCTTACTGGATTATACTTGATCAATTCATATTCTCATATTTCAAGCTTAATCATATCTTGTTATTTTGGCTTTAATCACGTGTTTGATCGTATTTGCATGATTTTATCTTTTTCTTTAGAGCTAAAGATATTAATTACTTTAACATTGCCAATCATGTTGATGCGAAGATACCTACTGGGCAAGTGTGCTCATTACCTATTTTCCAATCCTTTTCAGGAAGTACCAGTGGGTCAGATTCGGATTCAAGTCCTTCCAGTGATGGGTCCGAGAGCGATTAAAGAGTGAAGACTTAGGAAGTTCAAAATGTCTAGATTGAGTCTATGTAATTTTCTCTTATTGAATCTAGCAAATTTAAGAAAGTCAATGTCTCATGTACTTGGAAGTATGGTTGTTATTATTAATAAAAATGAAGGTTTGAATAAGTTCTTTTGCAATTACTTTGTGTGATTATTTTGCGCTCTGTTTATTCTTACTTGCAAGAGGCTTACCATGCCGGCTGTTCGCGTTCTTGATTGTTTCCGCTGCATAATCTCGGGGCGTGACTGTAACTATCTTCAATGTTCTTATCTTGAGGTTTAACCCAAGGGTTGAATTTTCTAATGATCCTAGATGGTCTATGATTATCTTGAACCTCACACTTTGTTTCCAAAGCAACCTAATGAATTTTAGAAATTAAAGAATATGTCGTTATACTACTGAATTTTCTCTAGGGCATAACCTTGTTCTAAATCAATCTTGAACTCTCATGTTCTTAATTGGTGCATTCTTACCTTGATATTTGTTATCATGAAACTATAGTTTGAAGTTCTTCATTATTGGCCCACATTATTGATATTTCTCGTGGAAGTAGCTTGATTTATAACTTGAAGATGCAAGAGCGGGTACAGATAGTGTCCAAGGGCTCAACTCTAGTCCCCTCTGTAGATAGTCGAAACATACTATAAACTATGGGGTATGATGAACAATGGCGTCGCGTTGCGCCGGGAGTACCTTTTTTATAAACGAGTTAAGATCCACGAGGTAATCTTGTAAAGTTACATGCTTATTAGTATATTCTCGTTACATGACTTTCTAGTGCATAGCCTTATGGTTATGAAAAATTACATTCTTGTTCATGAACGGCCAAAATTGTATTCATGTTATATTCTTGCTTGATCATATTTCCAGTTGAAGAGGCGTAATCTCACGCTGATCCTGAGCCGTGAGTCCAGGAAGAATCTTTGGTCACGGTCACCATGTCTGTATGAACTGTAAGGTAGGAAACGAATCAGAGGTTCCCAAGGAGAAGTCTCTGGGGAAAACCCTCCGACGCTTAAGTCAGCAAGTGCGATAGAGCATGAATGCGAAGATAGAGGGTAGGAGGAGGAGGAGGGGGCCCGGGATTATCCTCCACAAAGAGGTGTGGTGGTTTTCTCTCAGGATCGATGCCTTTTCCTTCTCGAAGGGTCTCCCTGGAGTTTATATAGCATTCTGTTTATCGTAACAGTCCAGGGAGCTGAGGGGGTTTCGGGGAGTTACGTCCTCATAGTGGGCTCTTTATGGCATAAGGACTCTTGCTCTCCCCTATCTCTTGGAGTTCCCTTCTCTTGCTGGATTCATAACGGATGCCTAGTTGAGCTTCCGACGGTCGATCCGAGCCAGAGGCGCTTGCTCGGGATTTTATCATGAGCGATGAGTGTATAACTCAGGTAGGCCATGTCGGGTCCCCGCAGGGGATCACTCGACCGATCTGTTTCTCGGACATCCAGACCTGAGGGCCGCCTAGGAAGTGCTGATCCGAGTGGGTTTTTGGGCTTGAAGTAAGTGGGCCCAAAATGGGGCTGTCACTTTGGGGAGCTGGGCCTAGTTTGGTCGAATTGGACCTAGTTGGGCCGTGCTCTCGGGCAGTAGATTTTCCCCCTCTCCACTTGTCACCCTCCTACTCCCAAGCCAAGATTGGGCTCAGATAAGTAGTAGTTATGGGGATGACATTGGTGGCTCGGTTTGGGTGGGAAATTATCTTTGACAGGGGCCACTTAATGTGGCTGTCCTGGGAGTTTGCCTGTAATGATGACTCTTTTGAGTCGGTGTGAGGAACCCCCTCCTTGGGTTTCATAACATCGAGCCGTTTCCTGCCAAGTTCAAGGAGAGGTAAATATTGCGCGTGCTTGCGTCCCAAACCGCCTTCGTTTAGGGTTTTCTTTTTCTACCACACCGGTATTTTGGAGGGGCTCGTGCGCCGCTGTTTGCGATCTTTTTTCTATCTTCTTATTATTTTTATTATTTTGTTTTTATTATATATATATACATATGTGTGTATACATATATATATGCATCTTATTTCACATGTCGATCAACCAATTAACTAACTAGTAATTAACGGACTGATTGACGACGCGAGCGTGCTAGTCACATGAGTGACGAGTTTATTATGCGCTCATTCTAACCCGTGTCGGGCGAAAGTGAGGTTCGGTTGGGACCAGCAGTCTGCCATACCATAAAGGCCATGGCATTAATTGCATCCCCCACAAGGAGGGAACACCTTTGATTAATTGCCGAGATAGTGGGCTGTCGAGGCCGGAATAAAGGATGCAACGTTATGAACATGACAGAATCATGCGAGATGCATCTATCTATCATGCAGGAGAGGCATGGTTCATTGAACTGGAGACCCTTGGTACACGGCGGAGGACGCAGGTCCGGAGACCACCATCGCGCATAGCGGAGACTTCCGATCGGGCGTAACCCGAGCTTCTATCAACGCCATTTAATATACCTGAGGGTCTATGCAAGCATGCATACATGATGTTCATGACTGTGCTAAGCATGGCAACATAGTTATGAAGACGAGCAGAGCTCAATCACATTTATTAAGCCCCGCCAGCGGGGGAAACGGTAACACAGAGGTGACGACGAAAGCACAGTGCTAATACATATGATAGCGAACATGATAGAAAGGTTATTCTGGGCATAAACAGCCCTTACCTTATTCAATCTACTGCTAATTGGGGCTGCCAACCTCGACCACGGGAGGCCAGGATTGCCCCGGGGGCGAGCCAGGGATTAGACAGCAAAACGATCAGAAACAGCGTCAGAAAACGTAGGTATAGGACTTAAAACGGCGTGGGAAACCGTAGGTAAATGAGGGAGGTTAAAACGGCGTGGCCCGTTTGGGACGCGCCGGGAAGAGGCGTGCCGGGAAGAGTGCGCCATTTTTAAGGCGCGCCGTTTTAAGGCGCGCAGTATATAAACGGCGCCGGTTTAGCCCGATCTCACGGAAACCAAGGTTTTATTCATTTTTCTTGGGCTTATTACAATACTTTGGGAAAGTTTGAAAGTTTATTTAAGTTATTGATTCAAAGGATCGACCCCGGGGCATTCCGAGGGTCGAGTCATAGGCTCGCGCGAGGTTTACACTAGAGCGCGGTGATTGTTCCGAGTCAGACTCGTTCGAGCCGAAATTTCAGCAGCATCTCCCCATCCCGGAGGATTGTCGGGGAGAAGCGGGAAGTACTCACGTGGCGGAGCAACCCCTAAGAGCCGGGTGGCGCAACGGCGGCCGACAAACCCGAACAGAAAGGAAAACCTCGAGGCCTAGCCTGCTAGGGGCACCGAGTCCGTGGGCGATAGTGAACGAATGAGGCGACTCATTATGGGAGCAAAAACCCCGAGGGCTGGCCTGCGAGGGGCACGCGACCCGAGTCGACACAATGCTCAAATCGGGATGACCGATAGAGAGAAGGAAACCCCGAGGGCTAGCCTACAAGGGGAACGCAACCCACGGCCACCACAAAGTCCATTAAGGACCGTGGATTTGAACTGTAGGGCTTAGCCCCGTTACTGTGCACTCAATGGCCCGTAGGGATGTTCGTCATCGATGGATGAGTCCCCTATCGGCCGAGTGGCTGATGTAGAAGATTGGGGGAATATCCCCCTCCCCGGGTACTGGAGCGATGCTTCAGAGCATACTCCCGTTAAGATGCGAACGGGGTGGAGAGATCGGCGGAAGACATCGTTTGACGAAAAGTGGACAAACGAACTGCCAGAAACATATTAGAACGGTGAAGCATGCGAGCTAAATAAGTTAATACTGGCACGCTATATGATTAGCATAGAGATCCGGGGAAGGGATGTATATATCATATTCAGAAACAAACCAACATGGGCTCGTCACAGGATGAAGAGGGAACGGCAGAGGTGATCTTCCCCTCCCCTCTGGCCTATGAGGAAGGGCACAGGGACGGCAAAGGGTCTGCTCCCTAGATAGGGATGGACAGAGATGTGCACACGAGTGCACCTCCGATCACAAAACCCGTGGCACACATGGTGCAGAGCTCGACCATTGCATTGGAACAGAGAGAGAGAACCCCTGGAAGGGGGGAAGAATGATTCATGTAGCCCCAAGGGCATATCCAGCATCGGGGAAACAGATACGGGAACTATATACGCCGAGAAATCATTAAATGCACATTTGAGAAGAAATTAGAGAGGGCATGAAAGAGAGATACGACATCAGCCACAATCGCATTTCATTCATTCAGTGAACGATACAGGTAGATATGCACAGCATATATATTCCGGCGCCGGCGTTGTCGCTCGGCCGCCGTTTACATTAATAGAAGAAGATCATTACAGACGAAGAGAAGGGCAGAGGCGATGGTGAGGGGGGGAGGTCAGGCTCGTATCATCGCCCCTCCCCTCTCTCACTTACATTATATCAGGGGAAGAAAACCAAAGAAGAAAAGGGGGATCGACCGGAAGGAAAAACACGGAAACCCACCTAGACCCTTCCTCCAGAACAGAGTATCAAACTACATGCTTTTCTTCTCCGGCTCCGGATATATTCAGACAAGCAGATGAGGAAGACGGCGGCGAGAACCCTCGGTGGAAACCCTACTTCTCCCCCAGGGTTTTTCTCTCGAACGAACCCTCTCCCCTCGTATTCGCTCTCTTATGTTGTGTTCTCTTTTTTTGTCTTCTTGATTTTTGCTCTCTTTCTCCCTCTCCTTTTTTTTTTGTTCTCCCCCTTCTTCGTTTCGAAGGCAGGGTGTATATGTAGCCTTCGTTAATCCGGCGCCCTGGGAAGGGGCGCGCCGGATTTAACGGCGCCGGGGAACACGTCCCCGATTGGAATTGGCGCGCCGGATTTGGCGGCGCCGTATTAAGGGGCGCCGACGTCCCTTTTATTTTGATTTAGCTTGTTCGCTCGACGCGGGTTAGCCGGTGGGCCTGGGGATGGTTTCGGAGGCTTCCGTTGACTATTCCTCTTACCCTGGTTCTTGGAGAACCCTAGCGGGTGTTGACAAAGCTCTCCGCGCCGTGAAAGACCTTGCTCGGAACCTTGTGTGCATTTGGCCCGAGCATACGAGTCTCCTACCGGTACTGCTTTTGGCACCATGATTTGTGCTTCTGGCTCAGACGGACCTGCGCTCAAAGCTTTTTTACGAGATGGCATTGCTTCCGGGCTAATTCCGCCTTGAATGGCGACCTATCGGCCACTAACGGGCCCACTATGGCGAGAAGCCGAACCCGTGTAGGGTGATCGGGGCCTTCTGCTGACAGAACCCTCGGCCCTTGTTGTGATCGGCCGAGGATGTTCTTCCTCCTTAGGAGAGTCACCGGGTAGACCATCGTCCTTGGTCGGGCGACGGATGTGGGGTAGCGGCATGACGGAATCGATGCCGGATCATTAGGCAGGCTTGGTCGCACTGTCGGTTGGTTGTGGATTCATCTCGACTCTCCTGAGGTGAAGTGCCCGGTGCTCACTTCAAGGTGACTTGGGGCTCTGGCAGCTTGAGGAATCTTTATTAAGTTGATCTTCATCGGCTTCTGTGCTTCAGTGGGCCGTATCATTCGTCTTTGTGGCTTGGTCGCCGAAGGATCATATTTTGAGTGCCAACAAATGCCCCCCAGACGTGGGTGGTGCAAGTGAGGCAGGAGTGTAGCAGGACCTACGGATGAGCTTCGTTCGGTGACGGAAGCTTGAAATGACACTTAATTCTAGCTTCAGACGTTAATCCGAGGCGATAGGAAGCATGAACGGCACCACTTAAAACGGCGCGCCCTTTTATTCAGAGGTTAAAATGGCACCCCCAAATCTGGCGCGCCCCTGAGCTTCGGAGGTTAAAATGGCGACGTCTTCACGGCGCGCAAATTGCTTAAAACGGCGCGCCCCGGGGCGCGCCGTTTTAACAGGGGTGTAGCCCCCCTATATATTGGCTTCTTCTTCATTTTTTCTTCACAACTGTTCATTTGTGAAAAATTCTTCTCTCTCTTCATCTCCCTCTTCCACCGCGACGAGTGACGAGCGAGCGAGCCTGAGTCAAAGGTGGGTTGAGGGGTTTTTGTTATGGGTTTAGAATCCATCTTCCGGCCCCGAGAGGCTTCTAGTAGGACTTGTCCTCAGAGATAAATCCCCCGGGTGTCCCATTTGGCCTTGGCTTACGCCTATGGCTCCTTTTAGGGGCTGCTCCCTTAGTGGACGGCTTCCACTTTTCTTTTGGCAAACCCCCGAGCTGGGGAGATGCTGTCAAAAATTTTTCAGAAGTCTTGCTTTGATCAACTGATTTCTGACTTTGCTTGTTCTTTTCTGGACATTGTCTTTCAGATAACATGGCCTCCGGCCCTTCTTCTTCTGCATCCCGGGTCGCTGTGACATGGGGAAATGTCCACTCCCTTGATCGAGGGCCCTGACGGATAGCCGTGGTAGCTGAGTCTTCGGACTCGGAGACTGATACCGTCGACACCGGCCGCTTGTTGATACTCAACGGTAATCATTTCAAGTATGAGCGAGGGGATGGCGTCAGATTGGACCATGCCAAGGACAAACACTTGATGGCATTCCTTGAGCGCTTCAACCTTGGCGGGAAGCGCGATATAATTCTCGTCCGTCGAGCCGAGGGAGCTTTACTGTCGGAGAGAGACAGCCTGACCGAGTCAGTCACTCACGCTATGCCTATATATATCCCGGGCAAGCCCAGAAAATGGGGGGCCGTGCTTGGAGTGCAGGAGTTATATCTAGAGGCCGGGCTACTGACGAGAGCACCGCAGTACACACCAGCCCGCTGGAATGAGACTGCCGGGCGCGTCGATAGGGAGAAGCCCGTATATTGTTTGTTCCTAGCCCCGCTTCATTGGGGGTACCAAGATGAGCCTTTCCTTTTGGACTGCTTGGCGGTCCGGTTCAAGCATCAGGTCGCAGTAGGGTGGTTTGGAGACCTCAAAGCCACTGATGCTCATGCCTTCAGACCGGGCGCCGTTGAATTTATAGATTTTGTATTGCGGCAATATGCTCCCATCCTGGTACATGCCGGTGTTTATCAGAGTGTATATGCTTCCCGGTACAGGTATCCGATCTCCCGAGGCTTGTGCTACGAGATGATTGAAGTCTTCTGCCCGGAATACAACACTTTTTATACTGCAGAGGGTGAGACTTCACTGGACCTCTGGAGCCTTTCCTAGCTGAGCGGCTTGCTGATAGATGGGGAGCCGTATGAAGAAGTTTATTTTCCAGACTGGCTAAAAGACCAGACAGATGGCGAAGGTAAATATTTTACGGGCTTCGCCTACCGCTATTTGTTGAAGGCATACCGCACCCTGCTGCGCCTGACGCTTGACTCGCGGGCAGCGTGGAAGCCTGGCGAAAAGAGACGCGTGCGGATGGGCACGTTGTAGACACGCTATTCCTGACGTCTCCTGAGAAAGTCTCATATCACTATACAACGCCCCGCGACGGCTTACGCGTTTTGAATCACTTGAGTGCTTCCTTTTCTTGAGTCTTCTTCCGCCCTTTTCGGCATCCGGAATCATCTCGTCACGGCATTCGGACGGCATCAACACCAGTCAGACGCATCAGGAGGTTCGGGAACCAAGAAGGGTGTCTGCCGGGTAGCCGCCAACACCTTGTCCGAGGACCCGGGTGGGTCTTTTTGGGGGCGTCCAGGCCCCTGGACGCCCCCATTCTTTTAATTTATTTTTCACAGCCCAAAACCAAATAAAAAATAATATATTAATGGAGGCGTCCAGGCCCCTGGACGCCTCCATAAAAACAAATATAAAAAAATTAAAATGCCAGCTTTGGCATAAAAACAAAACAAAAAAATAAAAATAATATTTTCTTGGAGGCGTCCAGGCCCCTGGACGCCTCCATCAACTCCCTCACGGGCGCCGCCCACCGAACGACGGTTTGTCGTGTGTGAAAAAATCCAAATTATGGAGACGTCCAGCCACCTGGACACGCCCATTTCTGAATCACGAGGCGCCGCTGTTCGACATATGTTTTTTTATTTAGTTTATTTTATTTTTTTATTTATTTATTTTATTATTTATTTATTGGCGTGCCAGTCACCGAAGTGACAATTTTATTGTGCGCTCGATCTGACTTCTAATCAGTCGATTGTGAGTGATCGTGTCCGGACCAGAAGTCCGTCATACCCTGAACGCTATGACGTTAATTACGTCCTTCCAAGGAAGGACAACCCTTGATTAAACGCTAAAGTAGGAGGCCTCGAGAGGCAAACGTATATTCATGTGTGGAAATAGAACTTCATACCGAAGCCAGAAAGGCGGGCAAGATAATGACACCAACTGTAGGAACAGATGATATCGCTAAGTCAGCGGTTCAAAGCCCGGGGTTAAGGGGGGAAGGAGGATCTCAATCACAGGTAGCCTGAGCCGCGACCGTGATGAGGTTTAAAACATCGATCAGTATTTCGACAGCATCTTCCCTTTATCTGGGTTATGCCCAGGGGGAAATAGGCTGTCACCCACGGAGTGCCGGGATGAAAGCCAAGAGAGAGAGAAGTGTTGAACTTCCCGAATCGCATATTTGCCATGGGGCAATGTTTGGTATTCCCTGTAGAAGCCGGTGGAACTCATGCAGTGGCAGAGCCCTCCCGAGCTAAAGGGGTTATTCATGAACCCGATGCAGGACGACGGAAAGTGAGCGAACGCTCAATGTTGCGCCCTCGCACGCTGATCGACCTGCGCGGTCAGGTCGCGGGGGTCAAGGGGGCAGCGCCCCTTGCGGGGGTTTCCGGGGGCGGAGCCCCCGGAACAAAATTCGGATTTAAGATTCAGTAACAACATTTGAGTAGGTTATCAATGCAGTTCAAGTGCGCAAAGGTTCCCGGGGGCAGCTTAATATTGGCTTTCATCATCCTGGGGGAATTTTGGCAGCACCTCCCCTAGACTTAGCATCTGCCAAGGGATGATATAGGCTGACATTGACGGAATGCCGGGATGAAAGCCGAAAATCGGGGGAGCACTAAGGCTCAAGGAGACTGTACATGTCTCTATCATCAATCACTATTCCCCGTCTCGGAGGTCGACGAGACCCTTGTAAAGACAAGGTCCGCCGAACCCGCGGGGTTGCATGTGAATCCAGTTAGGGACCGCATAATATAGGGGAGGCCAGTTGGGCAGCAGAGCAGGCTCTCGGCACAGCAAAGTGGGAAGGGAGGCTCCCGGCATGAAGGCAAGGAGTCAAATGGGTTCCCGGCACGAGGTTCTCGGCGCAGAAGGAAGATGGCAGAAAGCTCCCGGCGTGAGGGGCTTCTCGGTGCGCTATTCCCTGGCCGAAGGGAGCTTCTCGGCGTGGGCTATAGTAGGGGCTTCTTGGCGCGCCAATGAAGTGGCCAGGAGAGGCTCTCGGCCTGGGCCTAAGTGGCAGAAGGAGGGGGGCTTCTCGGCACGCTATGAAGTGGCCAAAGGGGGGGGGCTTCTCGGCCCGAGTCTAAGTGGCAGAAGGAGGGGGGCTCTCGGCGCAAGGCTTCCCGGCGTGCTCCGGGGCGCGCCGGGAGCCTGGCGCCGGGAGCTTGGTGCCGGTAGTCTCACGTGGAAGGGTCTGAAAGGGGTTTTTTGTCGTTTAGCAAGAGAGGAAGGCCTCTCGGCAGTTGGGCTCTCGGCGTGGAAATTAGCACGCCGAGACGGTGAGTAGGTGAGGGTTTCAGAGCTCAAAACGATACTCTGTTCGGGGTTTCTTGAGATTTCTGGCTCAGGTTAAGGCAAGATCTGGAGCACAGAAAAGGGGGGCTCTCATGGGGGCTTCTGTTAGGAGGATGCCAGGGGAGCTGGGAGATCAAATTAGCCAGAGGAAAAGAAAGATCATCATCTGAACCCTGAGAAGCTTTCTCCGTTCGCCGTCAGCCGTCTGGGGGATCAAGAGATGACTGTCTCTGATCCCCTGGACGAACCTAATGGCGTCAAAAATTGGCGATGGATGGGCTTCTGGCATTGAAACTCCAGGCCCTAAGCATTCAAGGCTTAGAATGGAGGACCCAGTGATCGAAATCATCATTCACCAAAGCCTGGCAGTTCAGAGAACCAAGAGATTGGTATCTCGGGTTCCTGAACAACATGAAGGGTTCGAGGGGAAACACTCGGAACATATGCAGAGAATCTGTCATTGAGACAGGAAGTGAGAAGGGGATGGAGCCCAATCACCCATTAGATGGGGGTGGGGGCCCTATCCTCATCCCTCTTCAGAGAACCAACGAGAATTCTGAAACCAGTACTGTATGAACTATTATGCATTTCAAAATAGAAGATATATCCACAGGATGCAAAGGGGAAGAACTTCGATTGCCCGGTATTCATCACTGCAATTGCAGCAGTCCATTTCATTGCATCGTCTCACACTTACATCAACCATGAAAGGGAATATAAGAAGCAGAGAGATACAAAGTAGAACCGGGATTCTCCGGCTACATCTGATAAATCGAGAATATATTACATCAAAGAAAAGGAAAGAAAATATGGGGAGGGCGGAGCATTGACTCCTCTCCCTCCCCGGAGCAGCCCACCTGGAGCCTTTCCTTCTTCTTTCTCTTCAGATCTACTCTTTGCTTCTTCGATTGCCTTTTCCTCGGGCTCTCTCTTTCTCTTTTTTGGGTTTCTGGCTATCCTCTGGATATCTCCCTTTTCCTTCTTTTTTTTCTTCTGATTTCTCTCCTCTTCTGTTCAGCCCCTTTTTTTTTCTTTGGCCGCTGATCCCCCCCTTTGCTGTTCAAGAGAAAGGGGTTTATATAGAGCCATGTTCACAGCAGTGGCATTCGGCGTGCCTGTAACATTAGTTCCCGGCGCGCTCATTCGAGGTTTCCCGGCCGCTTGCCTTCAGCCTCTCGGCGCCCCCAACTTTTGGGCGTCAGCAATTGACTCTCGGCTCCAACTTTTGGGCTTCAACAATTGACTCTCGGCTCCAACTTTTGGGCTTCAACAATTGACTCTCGGCGCCAACTTTTGCAGGCCTCAATTAAAGGATTTTAGTCACTTTCACAGGCCCATTTGGGTCTTTCAAGGGCATCATCACCCGAAAGGGCTTTTCCATTGGTGACACAGCTTGTATCGAGATCATCTCGAGGTTCCATCAGTGAACAAACTGGGGCTTTATCAGTATTGGCATCTGAATGATGACGATAACACCGGACATTAGCCAGGCCTGAGACGGTCCTAGCCGGGCAATTGGTTGGTGGTGAGGATCCTCCCTCAATCCTGACTTTGCAGGCATCTTCCAGTCTTTGTCGCTGGTCTGGTCCCATCTTTATCTTTGTTCATATTTTAGCTGTCAACAGCCGCTCACAAAACCACGCGTTGTGCCAAACCGCGTGCGGCTGTCGGTGGGGTTCGGTGGACCTGTTGGAGGCGTCCGGGACCCTGGACGCCTCCAAAAAAATATTCCAAAAAAATAAATAAAAATAGAATAAAATATTGGTTCGGCCCTGATGGAGGTGTCCAGGGTCCTGGACGCCTCCACCCTCCAAAGCCCTATAAATAGAGGCCCACCCCCCTCAGTTCTGGGGGAGATTCTAAGAGATCCGATAGGCTGCCGGAGCGCAGAGGCTACAGAGTCATTTCTAACCCGTGGGGTCTTTTGTAGGTGGAGGTTCTGTCGGCTTCTCGGGTGCCCACGCTCGCGAGAGGAAGGTCATCTTCATCCACCGCGCTTCCACGTCGTCCCCATGCTGCCGGAGCTCCACCGGATCTCACCCTCGGCTCCTCCAATAAGCCTTTTCTTCCCCTTTTTCTCCATAGTTCTTTACATTCATCATACTGCATCTTCTATCTCCCTACATAAGGGCGCCGTCTCTTGCATACTTCTTGCATTCATCATCGCATTTTCCTCCTACTGGAGTCCGAGAGGGGTTTAAAAGATAACACCAACCAGGTGTGTGTCTTGCCATCATTTCATTATTTTTACCGCAAGGATTTGAATACTACACCTTCATCTTTTAATCCACTCGTTACTTGTTTGTCGTTGTTTTGCAAGGGTACCCAAAGAAAGCCCTCTCCGTCGGCCGGCCGAAGGGGAAGGAAGAAGCAACCCGCCATCTCCCGCTCTTGAGGTAGGCGCGATCACTTTCTTTATTTTGGGGTCTTTTGGCCCCTGGCGATCACATCTTGTTCTCGAGGCCGCGGCGAGTCACTTCCCCAATGGCCGTTTAAATTCCCGTTCTTATATTCTCTTTATATTCTGTTATATTCTGCTCATATTCTCGAGGCCGCGGCGAGTCACTTCCCCAATGGCCGTTTAAATTCTCGTTCTTATATGTTATATTCTTATCTATTCATATTCTCGAGGCCGCGGTGAGTCACTTCCCCATTGGCCGTTTAAATTCCCGCTCTTATATTCTCTTTATATTATGTTATATTCTTATCTATTCATATCTCGAGGCCGCGGCGAGTCACTTCCCCAATGGCAGTTTAAATTCTCGCTCTTTATATTCTCCTTATATTCGGTTATATTCTTATATGGTCATATTCTCGAGGCCGCGACGAGTCACTTCCCCAATGGCCGTTTCAATTCTTGCTATTTAATTTCTGCACCATTCCCGTCCCCCCGAGGCCGCGGCGAGTCACTTCCCGCTGTGGCCGTTTAACCCCCATATCTTGCAATATTACGTTTGTCCCGCTCGCCCCACCGGAGCAATCTCCCGTGGTGGCCCCTTCTCTTTTCTCTTATCTCTGTGTTGCAGCAAACAAAAGAGGAGCCCGCGCGCTCCGCGTCTTCTCCGCTCCCCGAACCGCGTGACGTCGCTCACACACGTGGCTTCAATATTTCTTTGGTGGGAAGCAGCAATATGAGGACTTCCCCATGGTAGTTCCGACAGCGGTGAAGCGGAAGAAGAGGGCTCAACGCCAGGCGACATACCCTGCTATTTCAGGGAGAGGGCGGCAAGGGGGCCCGAATCCCACAGGAGTTGACGCAGTCACACATTGTGCTGCATATCTGACCTATTGGCTTTGCTCGTTCGCCCTTCCCCAGGGAGACGAGACGGTAATCAGGCCAGAGGCCATCTACCCTGCCTATCTGATGGCTTGGGGGATAAAGTTGTCCCTGTGTCCGGTGGCTTTATGCCTTACATACAAAATGTAGGGGACAAAGCTGCATATCTGACCTATTGGCTTTGCTCGTTCGCCCTTGCACAAGTCACGCATCCCCAAGAATTCACGGACAGTTGGTCCCATCCACTTCTTCAATGCCTGGGTCTACACCTTTTTCCCTAAAGTAGCTCCCCGGTCAATGCAGTCGGATCGTCCTTTGCCGCGGATGATCGAATTTGCTAGTGCTGAACCGTCTTCACTGGCGGATCAGCTTTTTGCTATTCGGGGGAAGCTGACTACAGTTCCGACAGATTCCCCAGGAGTTCTGCATTTTTGGAGCTTGGCTGCTAGCTCTAGTCCTCTCGTCAACAGGACGCGGCAATGCCGGTTGTTCGAGACAGAGGAATTCATTCACCAGCTCACCGGGGCCAAGAACACGAAGCCAATCTTGGAACCAGAACTGATTGATTGGGCACTGTCTATCCGCCCCAGTGTCCTTGTATTCAGAAAGAGCTGCTTACTGTGGCTGGAGCCGTACTATCCCTTCCGCTTTGGCTGGAATTTTGGATACGACCAACAGATTCCTTCTTCTTCAGCCCGGTTCCATCTCCCGAACAGACATCGGGCTGGTCAGACGACTACGGATGAAGCCCGCACATGGTGGGACTACTTCCATCATCGGGAGGACGTATCTTTCAGGGTGCCAACCCCAGCTCGTCTGTCCCGAGTGACTCCAGACTTCATTAAGTGGTGGAATGCACGGACGGGCTTCTATCGGAACTTCCGGAAAGACTATTGGCATGTTGCCGAACGTCGTTTCTTAGACTCCCAGGGGGAGCCTGCTTTGGATGTTGATCCATCCTATTTGAAGAAATTGAAGTCCTGGTCCAACACCGAGGTGATGGCATATCTAGAGGCCAGGAAAGCTGTGAAGGGTAGGTCGTCCAAGGTTGACCTGAAGATGCCAGAGATCCAGAAGGATGACTATATCAAGACTCTCTGGGGGCTGTGCCGGGTTAGTAGTGACCGGATTGCCCTGCAATCGATCCCCCTTCCGGTGGAAGAACCTCTTCCTACAGTGGCGGGCTGGTGCCCAGAAGCTGACCGTTTTCATCCCTACTGGACCTTCATCAGGAGGGAAGATAGACATGCTAACTTGTATTCCAGCACCCCCTGGATATTCGCCCTGCTTCATTCTCACGGCTTTCAATTTCTGGTCCATTAGAAGCCATCCGGGACCATCAGCTCCTAGTATCTTTTAAATATGTCGACGGCTGGGGATTCGACCACTTGGGCCTATATCATTACTTATCCTCCTGTGGCCATGAAGATTTGGCGCAGCTGGCGGAGAAAAGTGAGAAGATTGGTGATGTGTGCTGGCTTATCCGTGAGGCGACTTCCCGGGACAAGGCGCCCGTATTGCTTTACTGGTCGCTTAGCCCCAGATACACAGGGCCGCCAGGTAATGCTTATTTTTCTTTCAGCCTTGAAGTTGCTTCTTTTATAGTCAGTATGCATCTTTCTCACCTATGCACTTTTGCAGCTCACCTCTCTGTGGAGGCAACCAAACATTATAGGGAGTTGATTTCCAAGGCGCAGAAGCCTTCGTATTTTAACATTCCAGAGCCAGCTCCGACCACAACACAGCTGCCCCCTGGGGATTCACGGAAGCGAACCAGGTCCAAGGTCAGGGAGGCTATCAGCAGGGCCAAGAAGGCCAAGAGGGCGGATTCCCGCGCTACCCGGGCGCGCTGGGGGAAGGCCGCTGAAGATGAGCCTATAGTCACCCCTCCTCGGGTTCCATCATTCTCTGAGTTTGAGGCTACTTGGATGCAAGGGCCTGAGGGCGAATGTAACTTCTTGTTCCTGTATGGCTTGTTTGCTTATTTCTGCCACCTTCGCTGATCATTCTTCCTTTCCTTTTTTTTTTTAGCTGCTGGCACTACCTCTGCCATTGTCGGGTTGGAGGCGGTGATCGGAGCCGCGATTAAGGAGAGAGAGGAGGAAGCCCCCTCAGCCTCTGTTGATTGTGATTTGCCTTCACCGACACCCCATCAGGAGATAGAAGGTAACTTGCAGCTGGCCCATAGAGCTCAACGGTCTATCGTGCTTTCAGTCGGGTCTTGACTGTTTATTGTCTTCCATCTGCAGTCGACATTCGACCAACGACGCTCCCCGAGGTCGGTGCCATGGCAGGAGCTGCTACTGGAGAGCAGGTACTTCCAAGGGACAAGTCCCAAGAAATTCAACCAACGGGTGCTTCCGAGGCGGAGACCGCCGAGGAGGTTCCGGTTAAGGGGCCTCCTCCTAGCAGCATGGTTCCCGCTCAGATACTGGAGATTCGAGAACGGGCAGAAGAATCATCCTCCTCTGAGCGAGTTGATTATGGTGGCGGCTCCGGCGATGACGAGGGGTTCCCACCGGTTGACACCGAGGCCGAGGACGCCGGGGCTTCTTCAGCTTACGAATGTGACCTTTTAACATTTAGCCCTCCGAGACTATTGGGAGCCGAGCACGGGCCATCATACCCGACAGCAGGAGAAGGGCCAGAATCTTCAGAGGCCACTTTTGGAGGCCTAAATATAGTGCCAGTTGAGGTAGGAAATGTTCCGACTCCCGCCCGTAGAACTTCTTTTTATTTCCAAGCCAGCTAGTTGATGTACGTACATGTGATGCAGGCTGAGGTGGTACCGCAAGCTGTGATGGTTCGCATACCCCTCCTTGACTTGGGCATGAGCCAATCAACCTTTCCACCTGTTGTGCGGCCCATCGCCCTACAGCTTCCACAGACCTATGCTGCTGCAGCGGCCTAAGAGGAGCCCGGTGCAACTGCTGAATTCGGCGACCTGACCGAGGTTGCAGGGACTCAAGCCTTGGTTGCCAGCGAAGAGTTGTTGCTGAAGCCAAGTGGTCCCCCAGAAATAGAAGCGGGAGAAATTATTGCAGAAGAGGCCGATGCTATTAAAGCTTTGTCTATCATAGAAAGCTCCCCTCCTTTAGCGGCTGGTGAGACTGTTCAGGAGGAGCAAGCGCCCTCAGCTGCTGATACGGCTGTCATAGCCTCACCTCAAAGGGCGGGAAAGGAAGTTGCCATCGTGGAGAGCCCTTCAGCTGCTGCAGCTGCAATCATCGGGCCGGGCGTCGGCGCAGTGCAGACTATGCCGTCGACATCCCTCGCGGTGGCCGATGATATCTGGGCCGAGATAGATAGCAAGGTGGACTCTCAGGTCCCTGAGACTTCGCCACTAGGCTTACAATTTTCCAGTGACATGGTGTGGCAGTCTCTGGACAATCTCCAGCGGGCCATGTCAGCTTCCCCGGGTCTAACTTATGTGCAGTTGAGAGGCCTGATAGACCACCTCTCACGATCATTATTAGCATTCGGCTGCCCAATGGATGACTGGACCCCGTGGGTTATAATGCTGTTAAAGCACGCCAACAGGCGGGATTTCCTCAGTCGAGAGGTATTTGATCAGCTGACGGCTGTGAAGCTGGAGAGGGCAGATTGCCGCGCCGCCACTACTTCGTTGAGGGTGACCGTGGAACAATTGAGAACCGTTGTTGGCAATATCTCAGAATGTCAGTTGTGCCTCACGACGCGGATGGAAGAGTTACGCGCGGAACTTGCTAAGGTCGAAGCCGAGTTGCAGGAAAGCGAGCGCCTAGAGGTCCAGACAACGGAGGAAGCTGACCTGGCCGAAGGATGACTTGCCTCACTAGATGAGAGGCTATTGCAGCTGACAGCCACCGAGGCCCGTTTGCAGAAATTGACCCAATACCCCTCACTAGGCCTCTTGGAGTTGGCAGATATTTTCGGCATCCTTTACCGTAGCTTTGCTTTGCTTTTCTTCTTGCATCGGGTTCTACTGCTCTTTCTACCTTCGGAGCTTATGTACCCCTGGGGAATGCCCCGGACACCAATGTATTCTGACAGCTTTTATTAATGAAAACATCTCTGTTTGTTGCCTCAATCATGACTTCTTTCCCTCTTTTATTCTTTTCTTTCTTCTGGCCGACCGTCCGAACCTGGGGATACGTGCTGATGGCGCAGGAGAGCGTTCACGCCTTCAGGGAAGGGGTGAGGTGTTCGCTCCACCGCGGCGCAGCCGTTCCCAGAGCAGGATTTTTGTCAGGGCGGGACACAGGTAGCGTAGGTGGATGTGCCTAATGAACTTCGCCAATGATGACGAAAAGTGTGTTATAACCATCGACATGGGTTAAATGTCGACGCAATGATGCTTTGTTGATCAACGAGGGCGGAAGGCCCAGGTTAGAGGGTGGTTGACCAGGCTCATCGATGGTGGCAAGGGTCGAAAGGGTAGATGGTTCTGCCGATGGTGACAAGAATCGGAAAAGGGTAGCGACTGATCTTGTCGATGGTGACAAGGGTCGAGAAGGGTAGCGACCGATCTTGCCAATGATGACAAGGGTCGAGAGGGTAGCGACCGATCTTTTCGATGATGACAAGGGTCGAAAGGGGTAGCGACTGATCTTGCCGATGATGACAAGGGTCGAAAGGGTAGCGACCGATCTTGTCGATGATGACAAGGGTCGAAAGGGGTTGCGATCGATCTTGTCGATGATGACAAGGGTCGAAAGAGTAGCGACCGATCTTGCCGATGGTGACAAGGGTCGAAAGGGGTAGCGACCGATCTTGCCGATGATGACAAGGGTCGAAAGGGGTAGCGACCGATCTTGCCGATGGTGACAAGGGTCGAGAGGGTAGCGACCGATCTTACCGATGATGATAAGGGTCGAAAGAGGTAGCGACCGATCTTACCGATGATGACAAGAGTCAAAAGAGTAGCGACCGATCTTGCCGATGGTGACAAGGGTCGAAAGGGTAGCGACCGATCTTGCCGATGGTGACAAGGGTCGAACATGGTAGCGACCGATCTTGCCGATGGTGACAAGGGTCGAGAGGGTAGCAACCGATCTTACCGATGATGACAAGGGTCGAAAGGGGTAGCGACCGATCTTGCCGATGATGACAAGGGTCGAAAGAGTAGCGATCGATCTTGCCGATGGTGACAAGGGTCGAAAGGGTAGCGACCGATCTTGCCGATGATGACAAGGGTCTAAAGAGTAGCGACCGATCTTGCCGATGGTGACAAGGGTCGAGAAGGGTAGCGACCGATCTTGTCGATGATGACAAGGGTCGAAAGGGGTAGCGATCGATCTTGCCGATGATGACAAGGGTCGAAAGAGTAGCGACCGATCTTGCCGATGGTGACAAGGGTCGAAAGAGTAGCGACCGATCTTGCCGATGATGACAAGGGTCGAAAGAGTAACGATCGATCTTGCCGATGCTGACAAGGGTCGAAAGGGTAGCGACCGATCTTGCCGATGGTGACAAGGGTCGAACATGGGTTTGTTAAAGGATTTTCGATGGGACTTTTGATGATTGTCCCTTGTGGAGTTTCATCAGGTGGAGAATAAAAGAGGCACTTTTAAATTACCACTTTACCGACTTAAGCGCCCTTTGGGGTTTTCGCATAAGCCAGCCCCCTCTTTCTTTTGCCCACACGCCCTCTCGGGTTTTCACGTGGTGGGGTACCCGATTTTGTCTGCGGTGCCCTTTCGGGTTTTCGCCACAGCTGGGTTATAGCCATTTTTACACTTGTCCTAATATAGGAGCAAGTCTGGCGGGGTATCTCTATTTTTAACCCCATTTTTCTTTTATTTTCCTTTTTTTTGAATTCAGAGTGCAGAAGAATTCGACTGCGAGAATGCTGACTGGCCTCGCCGATGATGACAAGGATTGGTCTCTGGCTTAGTTCGTCGACACTGGTTAAATGTCGAAGCAAAGATCACGGTTTGTTAACAAGGACGTAAGATCCAAGTTAAGGGTATAGATCGACCGACCTCGTTGATGATGACGACGGTCGGACATGGGTTTGTTCATCAGCATGGGTCACATGTCGAAGCAAGGGTAGAACTATTAACAGGGACGGAAGGTCCAAGTTAGGGGTAGAGGTCGACCGATCTCGCCGATGATGACGAGGGTCGAACATGGATTTGTTCATCAGCATGGGTGACATGCCGAAGCAAAGGTAGGATTATTAACAGGCACGGAAGGTCCAAGTTAGGCGTAGAGGTCGACCGATCTCGTCGATGATGACGAGGGTCGAACATGGGTTTGTTCATCAGCATGGGTGACATGCCGAAGCAAAGGTAGGATTACTAATAGGGACGGAGGGTCCAAGTTAGGGATAGAGATCGACCAATCTCGCTGATGATGACGAGGGTCGAACATGGGTTTATTAAAGGATTTCGATGGGACTTTTGATGATTGTCCCTTTTGGAGTTTCATCGAGTGGAGAACAAAAGAGGAACTTTTAAATTACCACTTTACCGACCCAAGCGCCCTTTCGGGTTTTCGCCTAAGCCAGCCCCCTCTTGCTTTTGCCCATGCGCCCTCTCGGGTTTTCACATGGCGGGGTACCCGATTTTGCCTGCAGCGCCCTTTCGGGTTTTCGCCACAGCTGGGTTATAACCATTTTTGCAGTTGTCCTGACATAGGAGCAACTCTGGCGGGGTATCTCTATTGTTAACCCCATTTTTCTTACTTCCCTTTTTTTGGATATATAAAGGGCGCCTCTATCTCCCTACATAAGGGTGCCGTCTCTTGCATACTTCTTGCATTCATCATCGCATTTTCCTCCTACTCGAGTCCGAGAGGGGTTTAAAAGATAACACCAACCAGTGTGTGTCTTGCCATCATTTCGTTATTTTTACCGCAAGGATTTGAATACTACACCTTCATCTTTTAATCCACTCGTTACTTGTTTGTCGTTGTTTTGCAAGGGTACCCAAAGAAAGCCCTCTCCGTCGGTCGGCCGAAGGGGGAGGAAGAAGCAACCCGCCATCTCCCACTCTTGAGGTAGGCGCGATCACTTTCTTTATTTTGGGGTCTTTTGGTCCCTGGCGATCACATCTTGTTCTCGAGGCCGCGGCGAGTCACTTCCCCAATGGCCGTTTAAATTCCCGTTCTTATATTCTCTTTATATTCTGTTATATTCTGCTCATATTCTCGAGGCCGCGGCGAGTCACTTCCCCAATGGCCGTTTAAATTCCCGTTCTTATATGTTATATTCTTATCTATTCATATTCTCAAGGCCGCAGCGAGTCACTTCCCCAATGGCCGTTTAAATTCCCACTCTTATATTCTCTTTATATTATGTTATATTCTTATCTATTCATATTCTCGAGGCCGCGGCGAGTCACTTCCCCAATGGCAGTTTAAATTCCAGCTCTTTATATTCTCCTTATATTCGGTTATATTCTTATCTGGTCATATTCTCAAGGCCGCGGCGAGTCACTTTCCCAATGGCCGTTTCAATTCTTGCTATTTAATTTCTGCACCATTCCCGTCCCCCCGAGGCCGCGGCGAGTCACTTCCCGCTATGGCTGTTTAACCCCCATATCTTGCTATATTACGTTTGTCTCGCTCGCCCCGCCGGAGCAATCTCCCGTGGTGGCCCCTTCTCTTTTCTCTTATCTCTGTGTTGCAGCAAACAAAAGAGGAGCCCGCGCGCTCCGCGTCTTCTCCGCTCCCCGAACCGCGTGACGTCGCTCACAGATTGGCGATCACGGTGGGACGTCTACTGCTTCCTTTTGGCTACCCTTGCAAGTTCGGCACCGTCCGTGCCTCTCCACCTTGGCACCCTCGCGCGCCCCCGTTGTGCTCACGGCAGCACTGTCAGTTGTGATTGGTTGGGTGTTTATCATATGTTTGTTATTTCTGTTGTTTTCTTACTCTATATCTTTGTCAGCATTCCATTGCATACATCCATCCCTCTTTTATATCCTTTTTCATTTTTTCTAAGGATCACCCTTTCCCGGTGAAGGAAGGACTCTCCGTTTGAGAATTCCTCTCAACGGACTAGAATCTCCTCCACTGAGACCTCCGTAAGTCCCCGACATCGAAGAATCTCCTCTTCGTTCACTGGGCTGGTTGTACCATTGAAGTTCCCTGGAGTTAGTCATTCCATTCGTGGTGAGATGAGAGACCCTAGCTGACACGGCGGTGAAACAAAAATAAACTAGGGTCCCTATTTTGTATGAACTTCGGATCCCGCTAAAAATACAAAAAAATCATCAAAATCAAAACACAAAAAAGGCGTAAAGGCATCCACTTGTTTGATAATCTCTGCTACCTGCTTGCTAGTGTATGTTTTTACGTTCTGGGAAAACTGTGAGCATGGCTCACGAGTCTTTTGAGGAGAACCACCCTAGTCGTGGTTTGTCAGCCGACCCGCGAGTCTATGCTATGGACTCGGGTCCTTCTCATGAGCCCTCGCATGAGGTGCAGGTTATTGCCGGGGACACGTCCCCACCACAGGATATATCTTCCTTACTGGGCATCCTCGCCAACACGGAGCTTACCTCTGAATAGCTCCGGGCCTTCCAGGCCATTCTAAATGGGAAATCTGTTTCTCCCACGCCCCAGGAATCAACTCCGGCAATCGCACCTCTCCAAGAGTCCGTGCAGGCCATTCCATCTCCTTCATTGGCGCAAGCCATCCAGTCTCCCTCACTTCAAGGACAAGCGAGCCAACAACCACCCTCAATCCAGTTCCCATCACAATCTCAAACTCCCGTTGTTCCCCACATATCGCTTTAGCCAGGGCCAACTGTCGGCGGTCCGACAGCTCCCTCTCATTCGGGGTTCCCCCCTCAAGTCTCCGGGAGACAATTTCTCCCCCAGTGGCAAGTGCCACCTTCACCTCCAGAGGAGCTCACCCAATCGCTCTTCAATAGGTTCAATCGCATGGACGAGCAGTTTCAAAATCTAAGAAGAATGGTGGACGTGAAAGCCACCCCGGAGGTTACTTTGCCAATCCTTCCCGTCATTCATCTTCTCCCTCCGAAATGCCCATGTACCGCAGATACAATGGTACCGGCAACCCCTTCATTCACCTCAAGGATTTCATGTATGAGTCCTCCTATTGGCAAAACGATCAGAGGTCCCTGGCATACCTCTTTCGGAGATCATTGGATGGTCCCGCGCTTGAGTGGTTCTATTCCTTGGAGCCCCGCGAGGCCGAGAATTTTGAAATAGTCCAAAGAAGGTTCCTACAGAAATATAGGGATAGGGTCGGTCCCTCACTCTCCATTACCGACCTAGTGGCCGAAAAGATGAAGCCCGACGAAGATTTTGTCCGCTATGCTGATAGATGGAGGTCTCTAGCGGAAAGAATAAGAAATACCCTCTCCGAGCCCGAACAAGTGAAGATGATTGTGTCTAATGCAACCCCACAGTTCAGACACGTCCTGGCCATGAATAAACTTACTACAATGGAGGAACTCTATGAAAGGGCCAGGTACATCCAAACCCAGTTAAAAGACTCCCCCATTATGAACATGTTTGAGTCGCTGAAGCCCAAAGTGGTCAGAAAGACAGGCGCTGGTGTCCCGGGCGGAGCCACAGAAGGGGTCGTGACAAATGAGAAAGTGGGTGCGGTCAACAATGCCAATTATGCAGTCAACCCAAGGCCTCTACAAATGCCCCGACTTCCCCTCCAACCAGGTCCTTTCCCTCTTTATCCTCCACCCCAAAATAATCCACCCCAGGATAATATGCCTCCATTACGTCAACCCCAGTAACAACAACCACAACCTCAGCAACAACAACCACCGCTTCAGTACAACCAAGTTCCACCCCCAGGGAACTATGGTCCCCAACAGCAACAAAGGAGGCCGGTCGGTCCCAAGAGAGCCTACTATCCACCATTGCCAGAAACCTTAGCAGACATTTTTAATGCCCTCATGGCATCAAACCAACTCGCCCTACCCAGAGAAAGGCCCGTGTGGCCCCCGAATGTTGATACCTCCAAATACTTCGTCTACCACAGGCATCCAGGACACACAGTAGATTACTGCTTCCATTTCAAAGATTACATCCACGATATGAATGATGAACATCAAATAGATTGGGATGAAATGAGACGATACGTCGCCGCTCTCAAGGCTAGGAGACCTCCTCATAGGCCACAGTAGTAGTTACAACAGCAATAGCAGCAACAACAATAACCACAACAACAACAGCAGCCTCAGCAGGCCCCACAACAACAGCCCAACATGGCCATAATCCAGAATCCATTACCGGAGCACCAACAGCCCAATCATCAGGTTAACCCCATCTCCTCCTTCCCGGAAGTCGGGAGAGAGTAGGTGTGGCACTAGGAAAGTACCTCCATTCTTTCTACCGCCAATCCTATCATCACGCAACACCCTTGCCTTGCCCGAGTAGCACCTCTCTCTCATCGACCCGCGTCAGTATCACCTTCACCATTTCCACTACCATTACGCCCTCTCATCCGTACCCCGATCCCCTATCAACCGACACTCTCCACTACGCCTTCACACCCTCTCATCTTCTCCCACTCCCCCACTTTACCATCCACCTCTACCACATTTACCCCTACGCCTTCTAAACCCCTTATCATCCGTCAACCATACATAACCCCGTCTTTCTCCACCGTATCACCACTAATGCCTTCAAAACCACTCATTACCCATCACCCACCTCAAAATCATTGCCCGCTTCAAGCCCTACCGACTTCTACTTCGTCTCCACCTCCACCTTCCAGACCCCTTATCCTTCATAATCCACGCGATATCCCCTCTACCTCCACCATGCCTCCACCTAACAAACCCCTCATCAGAATCCCTGCTCCCATCATCACCCCTGCTTCATCAACCATTCCTCCACCACTACCCCTCAAATCCCTGTTAAAACCCACTGCTACCCCCACAGAGGTACAAAAGCCGCAGGCAATGGTGCTCCAGAGTGGAAGGATTTTCCACAGGGTTTTCCCCCACAACAGTCAGAATCCTGAGCAATCTTAGCCAGAGAAGGATGATGGAGAACAACCAGAAAGAGCTATCCCTGGAACACAGTATGATCTGTTGAAACACTTGGACAAGACGCCTGCTCGGATCTCCATCCTGGAGCTACTTCAAAGATCCACATCCCACCAGGCGGCCTTGATGGAATATCTTCAAAAAGTCATGGTTAATGAAGACCTCCCCGTGGAGAAGATTTCGACCGTCCTGACCCCAATAGACACACAACCGGCCATCATGTTCCATAACTACGAGCTCGCTCCCAAGGAAGCTCGGAAATATGCATTGTGCATTTCAATAAAAATTAATGGGGTATCTATAAACCCGTGTCTTGTGGACACGGGTGCGTCCATAAATGTGATCTCCATGGACACCCTTCAGTTGTGTGGGGTCAACGAAGAACAAATAAGACCTTCCTCGATCACGGTCACGGCTTATGACAATAGCAAAAGGTCGCCGCAGGGGATGATTATTCTGAAGGCAGAACTACGTCCCATGTCAATTCCCACGGAATTCCATGTCCTCGACATGGACCCCACATTCAAGGCTATACTGGGTTGTCCTTACATCGAAGCCATGGACGCTGTGCCTTCCACCAACCATCAGTGCCTGAAGTCTCCTTACAATAGGAGGATTATTAAAGTGGTCAGTACACCTGTCCTTCACACAGTGGATGCTATCAACACCTCTCTGCCCTCTGTTTGGCCGTCTCATCGGCCCATATTGTCACTACTGGACGTACGTGATTCATCTCACGTTCCACTAGCACCAAAGGAGCCGGTTAGGACAACCGCAACATCATATCTCCCTTTTCACTCCAAAGGGTGGGAGATTATGAGGAACATCGGCTATCAACAGGGTAAAGGTCTGGGCGTACAGTTACAGGGTAGACTCAAACCGCCAAAGGAAATTAGGCCAAACTGCAGGTTTGGCCTAGGCTTCAAAGCACCGTTCAAGGCGGATTGGAAGCCCCTCACATGGACTCTATCAAACCACTTCAACAGAGGGCCCATTGTTTAGATGGGAGATTACCCACGAGAAGCATATGGGGGATCACATGCTGTATATTTGGCTGAAAATTATCCGAGGATCACCAAAAGAGGCAAGATCAAAGATCCAGAATGCGAGTGGAACAAATGGTTCGACATACAGGACATTTCCGTTGCACTGGAAAGGATGTTCTCGTCTCCGCAGCTTGAAGGACCACCATTGATCTCCGAAATACCAGAGAATATTACCACTCTTGCCAAGGTTCCAAACTATCCTCGTCCTCGCCAGAAGGACCCTGTCATTGACGGATCTTCATCCGTTTTCAACATTGCCGTCGACGGCTCATTAGCCGCCATCTTCTCCATCCGCTCGTCTCAGCCTTTGCTGATATCTTCTTCCTGGGCCAGACAATTGTCTGATGATCTTCCCAGATCCCCTTCTTTGCTTACATACCTACGCGGGCTTCTCAACCCACGCCAGGTCTTCAACCATGATCTGCTCTATGAGCCTCACAATCCTCTAGCCATAACCATTTTTCTCTCTCCTCCAATCTCTTTTCACTGCTTTGTCATTAAAAATAAAAATGAAAAAAAACGTCAATTTTCAAACTCCCCAACAACACATCTTCGTTGAGGAAACCTCCTACATCTCCCACGGGTGCGTACCGCCCTGCGGACCACCCGTCCAAGGTCCGATGAGCGACCTTTTCTACCCCTCCTCTGAGGGGTCTTCTCCTGTACATTCTACACCATCCTCTTCGTCTTCCTCTTCTTCTGTAAATATTGTCAGTCAATCTAGGAATGATAAGCCAAGGGTAGTACCTAGGAAGAAATCCAAGGGTAGGCAGATCCCTCGTCGATTCCTTCTAGATTTAGCCGCCAGGTGTCAAGCCCTCCTTACCATCCCCCAATTGTTAGAAAATCCCATCCGACTACCGGAAATAGAATGTGAGGGCGACGGTGCATTTGATGAAGGGTACGGAGTCTACGAGATCACGGATGAAGAATACCCTACCGAGGATGAGAGTGAGGAATATGAGGACGCGGCTGGCGCATATGCTAGTGGAATGAGGAGATTCGACGAGCCGTCAACCGCCGTAGAAGAATCCACTAAAGAAGTCAACTTGGGAACTGAGGAAGACCCTAGGATCATCCTCATAAGTGACAATCTACCACCCTCTGAAGAAAAGGCATTAATTGAAGTTCTCAAAGAATATAAGGACACGTTTGCATGGAGCTACGAGGATATGCCGGGTCTAGATTCAACCTTGGTCGAACATCGTTTAACCCTAAAACCAGGGTCCGTCTCGGTAAAACAAAGGTTAAGGCGTTTCCACCCTCAGATGGCTTTGAAAATGAAAGAAGCGGTCGATAAGCTCCACAAAGACAAGTTCATTAGAGTCGTTCTTTATCCTCAATGGGTGGCGAACATTGTCCCGGTCATGAAGAAAGATGGGAAAGTCAGGATTTGCATCGACTTCCGGGACCTTAACCGCGCGTGTCCAAAGGATGATTTTCCCTTGCCTCACATTGATGTGTTGATCGATAACACGGCAAGTTGTGAGACCCTTTCATTCATGGATGGATTTTAGGATACAATCAAATTCGTTTGGCAGAAGAGGATCAGGAAAAGACGTCATTCACTACCCCTTGGGGAACATATTGTTACGTGGTCATGCCGTTCGGATTAAAGAATGCTGGAGCTACTTACCAAAGAGCGATGATGGCCATATTTCATGACATGATGCACATATATCTAGAAGTGTATGTGGATGACTTGTTGGTGAAATCAAGGACCAGGATGGAACATCCAGAAGTTTTGGCTAAGGTCTTGCAGAGGTCAAGGGAGTTCCAATTGAAAATGAACCCGAAGAAGTGTGTGTTTGGTGTGTCATCGGGTAAATTGCTGGGTTTCATTGTGAGCAAAAGAGGGATCGAGATAGATCCCGACAAAGCCAAGGCTATCAGGGATATGCCGCCTCCCAAGAATTTGAGGGAAGTCCGAGGTTTAATCGGGAGGTTGCAGTTTATTCGTCGGTTTGTGTCCCAACATTCACAAAGGTGTAGACCTCTCTACGAGTTGACCAAGCCAGGAGTAGAATTCCACTGGAATTCTAAATGTCAGAAAGCTTTTGAAGGGTTGAAAGAATATCTGGCTAGTCCACCCGTTCTCATTCCACCCAAACCAGAAAAACCTCTGATCCTTTACGTCTCAGTCTTGGATGACTCTGTGGGAGCCGTCCTCGCACAAGCTGATGAAGAAGGCAAGGAACGGGCAACCTATTACTTGTCCAAACTTCTCAATCCCTGTGAGCAGAAGTACACCGTCATGGAGAAAACCTGTGCTGCCCTGTTTGGGTAGTGCAGAAATTGAAGCACTACTTCTTGGCCCATGAGGTCCACTTGATTGCTCGAATGAATCCTATCAAATTCCTTCTGGAGAAATCCGTCCTTACGGATAGGCTAGCACGCTGGCAAAGTTTTCTCTCTCAGTTTGACATCACCTACATCCAGCAAAAGGCGATTAAAGGCTATGCCATAGCCGAGCATCTCGCTCACCATCCTCTTCCCAAGTTCGATCCCGTCCAATCAGAGTTTCCAGATGAAGAACTACTGTCCATCAACCAATCAGATGAGCCAATGTGGATGCTATATTTTGATGGAGCTCTGAATTCTCAAGGGAGAGGAATAGGCGTCGCCCTCCTATCGCCTGAAGGCCTCACATTCCCACTGGCATACCAGCTCAAATTTCCAGTTACCAACAATATAGCCGAATATGAAGCTCTTCTAGCTGGCCTAGAACTCGCTCATTCTTTTCGTTTCACTGAGTTGCGAGTCGTAGGTGATAGTCAACTCATCCTTCGCCAGGTGCTCACTAAATATCGCACTCGCGATCCCAAACTCAAGCCATACCAAGAACTCACTGCTGCCTTTGCCAAACTATTCACCAAACTGATCTTTGTTCATGTCCCTCGTCATCAGAATATTCTCGCCGATGCCCTCGCCTTGTTGGCATCATCCATAAGGTTCCCTCTAGGAAGATGGTTTGAGTCCATTTCCATCTACAAACTTCACGCCCCTGCAATCGATGATGCTTCCTACGTAAATATCAAAGATAGGATAGCAAGGAAGATCCTGCAAGAAGATATCCGTGAGAAGAGGGAAATCATGTTGGCAGAGGCCGAAGAAGAACTGGCTGATGAAGAGAAACCATGGTTCTATGAAATCGTCAAATACTGCCAAGATCAGTCTTATCCTGAAGAGGCCACCACAGAGGACAAGAAAGCCATAAGAAGGGCGGCTCAGAAATACACATTGGTTGGAGGTCTACTCTATAGGAGGAGCCTTACTGGTATTCTGTTAAGATGTCTTGGTGACGATGAGGTTGGGAAATATGTAGAGGAGACGCACTCGTGTGTGTGCGATGGCCACGTGAATAGTCAGATGCTCGCCAAGAAGATCATTCGGCAAGGCTTTTACTGGCCCACTATGGAAGAGGATTGCGCTGTCTATGTCCGTAGGTGTGTCAAGTGTCAACTTCACGCCGATAAAATCCATTCACTATCTTCCTCACTTCATCTAATATCCTCCCCGTGGCCTTTCTCCATGTGGGCATTCGACATCATTGGTCCCCTAGGTGATCCCAATTCCCTCACCAAGCAGAAATCTTTCATCCTTACTGCGACGGAATACTTCACCAAATGGGCCGAAGCTGAAGCTTACGCGAAAATCAAAGCGTCAACAGTCTGCAAGTTCATCATGAAGAACATCCTCGCCAGATTCAGCATCCCAAGCACAATCGTCACCGACAATGGGCCACAGTTCATTTCTCAGGACCTACAGGACCTCTGCAAAAGGTACGCAATTGCATTGCATCATTCATCGCCTTATTACCCACAAGGTAACGGCCAAGCGGAGGCCACCAATAAAACATTGCTCAAAATCATCAAAAAACCCTGCGAGTCTAGTAAGTTTTCAGACTGGCCAGAAAAACATATCGAAGCCCTATGGGCCTATCGCACTTCAATCCGTACCCCCACCGGGCAGACTCCATTTGCCCTTACTTATGGTATGGAAGCGGTAGTCCCGTACGAGACTCTGATCCCTTCTCTCAGGGTACAATTGGACGAGGAATTTCCCCTCGACGATCATCGTAATTCACTCCTCGCCCAGTTGGAACTCTTGGATGAGAAGCGGCTGGCCGCTGCCGAACACGCGCGTGTGTATCAAAATAGACTCGCTCGCTTTTACCAAAAGAAAGTCGTTGAGAGATAATTCAAAGTTGGTGAGATGGTCGTAAAAAGAATTTTTGTCAAACCTGGAGGGCCGCGTTCTAAGCTCCAACCCAATTGGTAAGGACCATTTGTAATTCAAGCCGTGTACCCTAGCAACGCCTACAAGCTAATCAACGCCGAAGGGACCGAGTTATCCCACCCTTGGAATGGGCTTTATGTTAAGAAATACTACCCTTAGCACAAAATGAAAAAAATGATGAAAAGATAAAAAACATCAAAAATAAAGAAATATTGAAAACCACTAAAAATATGGAAAATTCAAAATACCGATGCCTGGCAGTCACCATGTAGTCAAGTCACTGCATCTAACCTTCATGTTAGGATAGGGCCCATTAAGGCTTGGTAGGCACCGGGTCTTGGTTTGTCAGAACCGTGGAGATCCCTGTCCGGCCACGTCGGCCTATGCTCGCTCGAAGGAAGCTAACATGTGCTCACTTATGTATTTTATTCAAAAAAGTCGGTAGCATCACCTACGGTGGGGCCCCACCCAGAAGATCTCCAGAAGCTGTAATCTTTATTCTTTTCTCTTCGACCAAATGAGACAGTCGGCGCCCTTAAAACGCTTTGCATGAGAAACCGAAACTCAAACCCCAAAGGCAAGAGTAGGATCCATTTCCTCGAGCATCGATCAGAGCACGAGAAGAGGGCAGTGTCCCCACAGGCATACGAAAAGGGAGCCCACAAACGTCAAACGACTATATCTCCCTCACAAAAAGAAATACAAAGTCAAAATCAAGAGAAAAGCCTGGTCGTGACCGTGCCTGTTGCGATAAACGGAACCCCTCAAAGCAAAAGTCTGAATCCACAAAAGGGGCCGTGGAATGTAAATGCTCGAGATTTGGTCTGAAGTTGTCCGAAAGGAAAGAGTTAATGGGCCCTTATTCGCTCGCCGGGTTAACGGTTTTGCCGATCCTCTCAGGAGGTTTATCCCCCCACGCTCTTCCTTCTTCCTCTAAAGATGAAGGTTCGATGGAGTTTCTGAAAGGTGAAAACTGCCCAGGGTCTGCGACCTTATTTTAATATACACATTTGGTTGCCTACTTTGAAAAGCAAAAGCTATCGCTGCGAAGGAGTCTCCGTGTTTCTGGCTGGTCAAGACCCCTGTTTACCACCTTGATGTCTTCTTGTTTAACCTCGGGCTTAGGCCAATGCAAGCGTGTCACCTACGGGTGCGACGGCGTCTGATTCTGGGTCAGCGTCGCGCAGTTGGTCGTTAGGGTTCCAGGGTGTTCCATCATATACCATCTAGAGTTGTGAGGAAACAGACCCGGGTCGGGCAAATCTTTTACCTCAAACATCTTTTGTGTGAATCCCTGTGGTCGGAAGCGACTGGGAGCCTAAGCATGGCATGACGGTATTATCATCAGGGTAAGTCTTAGCCGACGGGATCATCATTCGAGGGGTCTAGAGGCCCAAATCAACCTAGATGTGCACTTAGGATACCTGGGAGGTTAGTAAGAAACCCCTGTTCTCACGTAGGTTAGGTGCCATTTGGGTGCTTGCCTGGCATTAGCAACACAAAAAATTGAAATGATGAAAACAACAAAAAAGAAAAAAAAGAAAATGTACATATTTGTAAACAAAAAAATCTTTTTTTATGATAAACAAAAAAAATGCCAAATATAAAATAGAAAAACAAATCAATTTTGCATGCTTGCATTTGCGTGCAGCATCTCACTTTTAATACCGCTTGCATTCGTGTGCTTGCCTGTTGCATTTATCATCACCGCATCTTTCCCTTGCCTTCGTTAAATAAAGGCTTGGCCCCTTTACCAGTTATCAAGGACAGTCACAGTGACCATTTGCTTATTGAGCAAGGGGCCAAGTTAGAACAGAAATTCTGATTTATTTGTTTCAGTGATGTGTGCAGGGATTCAAGCAATAGAAGCAAAGGTGAAAACCAAACAAACCGAACCTTATATTTTATTCCAAAAACCAAAAAAATTACATCAAGTTCCGCCCTCTCTCTCTGCATTACTCGTCCCACTACTCTCCGGGTAAAACGCTCTCAAAGGTGCTACCCAACTACGAAAAACGATACTCCTGCCGCTCTGTACTCCCCTTCCTATTCCCACATCCCGGCGTTGATCCACGGAAGCAGCAGAGAAGCTACCAACACGAAAGCCACGCTCTCGTGCTCTTCGGTAGCGCTCCTCACCATCTCTCAGCCACTGTTCAGCAAGACCAAGGCTAATTCGGAGTTCAAATAGTTGGGCCTCCATGGCCCTTCGCTCCTCCCTTTCAGTCAATCTGTTGGCTCTTTCTCTCTCTGCGTCTCTTTCTTTCTCTGCACGTTCTCTCTCGCGGTCTTCCCTCTCCAACTGGAGAGTGATCCTCAGTTCCACGGCATCCCTAGAGGAGTCGTCATCAGGATTACGCCGCAGTTCCCTCTCCAGTTCTGCTATCCTAGCCTCCTTCTGCGCAGCTTGGGCAAGCGCTTCTTCCGTCTCCTTTTCCTGCCGAGTGTACCATCTCAGATACGCGATAAGGCGTAAACAAAGAGAACTCAACACTGAAACTTTTACCTGTATAGAGAGCATCCCTTCTGCCTCCGCAACACGCTGCGTGGCGTGAGCAAGTTGCTCATGAAGCGAGTCAAGTTCTGAGGTGGGAATCCACAAGTTGGAAGAGGCACCACCTACTCCCATCGCTGGGGAAGCCGCGTCAATCTGAGCATGCTACGACCGCGTGAATTAGCAGCCAACATCTGGAATCTGCGGTTCTAATTAGGAACGCACTGTACACCTACCAAGGCGCTCGTAGCTCCGCGGGCATCGCCCAACCGTTGCTCCATCTCTGCCAAGCGAGTTCGTAAATTCGCTATCATGGTATCACGGATATCCTACAGCCATACGAGTCAGCATTTCCACCAGAAAACTAAAAAGGGAGAAAGAAGAAAAGAGAAAAAGGGGAAACCTACCTCCACAAATCCCCGGGGTTGGAACCGCTCTGCGTACCTTGTCTTGTATAGACGCAGGTAATCCTCGCTATCCCGTGCCTGCGATTCTACAATCGTGCCACCCCGTTGCAAGTCTTCATACTGTTCAGGGAACCGCACGCGCCAGTCAATGCAGGTCACCGGTCCTCGCGTCTTTCTCCCGACACGAGGTGGCGCAGCCGTATCCACCCATTCCTGAGCCAGTCCTAAAGTCCTCGTAACCAATCGTAGCCGAAGCGGCTCGATTTCATTCAGGCAGTGCATCCATAGTTCCCGTCCGAACCGGGCACGACTTGCTAGAACCCACGGCTGGTCGGCATCGACCATGTCTGAGTAGGGTCTCCAGTTTACCATCGCTGCAGGGAACTCCTGTAGCTCCCGCCTTAGCACCATCAGTTGGTAGGTTAGGGGTGCCGCACTCATGATGGGTTCCCACCGCCTGGCTAGCGGCACCATCGCGGGTCGCCAATGACGAGCTCTCCCCATGGGGAGGTAATAATAGCTCCACAGCTGCTCGACACAGGTCATCAGTACCTTGCAAAAACACAAAAAAAAATATACAAAACAAGCAAAACTAAAAATATCTGGATAAATGGTGTAAAACCACTCACAGCCATCTCACGATCCGCTTCTTGGAACAAGCCTGCAAACAAGTGCACCAGCATGGCAGCTCCCCAGGCATAGTACCCTACTCTTTCAAGGTCTAACAGCAGCTCCAGGAAGTGACATTGGATACCGTCCCCTTTCGAGCTCAATACCAATCTCCCCAAAAGGAAGAGGAGAAATCTCCTCAAATCTATGTTACATCTTTCCCAGTTGCCGAAATCTGTGCAGTACATGGCACGGCATCCTATTTCCATCCTTTCCATGAACTCTTCTGAGGATTCGTCGTCCCGCCGACGAGTGTCGGTGAGCCCTATTGCATCCATGAGGGACGCCCTAGCTACCGACCTATTTTTCCGACCATCTAGGTCCAAACCCAGTAACTTCTGGGCACCTTCTCGGTAATCCGCATAAGTGACCCCGGTCACTGCCTCGCCCTCCTCCACCTTCAGGCTTGTGATCCGGACCACATCCTCCAAGCTGGGCACCATGTGTCCCCAGGACATCAGGAATGTCTGACTCACTGGGTCCCATCTCTCACACAAGGCTTGGATCAGGACCAGGTCGAGCTCGAGCGGCTCGATCCGAAGAAAGGTGCCAAATCCCATCACATCTAGTCTCGCCTTCTGAAAATCTGGGAGACATCGGTATGCTGCCACTACCAACTCCCATGAGATCTGTGATTTCATCACACTCTACGCATGCAGGGAATGGAGAGGAGGCTTGGTCAGGAAGAAAAAAAAAGAATGGAAAAAGGGCAGGAAAGCTCAGCTTACGAGTTGTGATTGGGCCTTTTCGCTAAAGTGCCCTTCGAGGTCCGAAAGCCTCCTGGAACTACTACCACTGGACCTACTTCTCTTCGAGGAGTGGGAAGATTCGCCCTCCATCCAACTCTCGGAATTTTGAACTCCTCCTCTCCCGTGAGAACTTGTGCTCCTCGAGTTAGCTCTTGATATACCTAGGAGGATAAAAGGGACAAGAATTTATAGAAATAGAAGGAGTGCAGGCCAAGATTGCCTCCATCACCTGTTAATGATAGCCCTCGCGATGAGGCACCTGCCATGCGGTCCCGTGTGTCACTTCACCGCTCGCACAGGGTGATTGATTCGACGAAGAATATGACGACTAGCCCCCTGTGTTGTCTAGGGATACCCTATCATGTTTTGGAGGACGTCCGCAAAACTTGACACAACATCCGGGAAAAGGGACTAGGGCCGTCATTATTGACTTCGACGGCAGATTCTCGTGGAAAATGGTCACAACAAGACGCGATTCTCCGCTTGGGGTGGAGTCTCGGCAGACCTATCACATGGGAACAATGCAAAGGAGAAGAAGTGTAGGGAAGAAGGAACGCGCAAGAGAACAAACAAGCAGCATAAAATCAAATCACTCCATTCATAATTCTACATAAGCTATCATAAACACTACAATCATAGAGAGGTGGCGGGTCCACTAGCTCGCCAACTCTTGCCGTTATTTTCATGCTCGTCCCTCTAGGCGTCCCTCTCCTCTCCCCTGAGGTGAGGGTCCCTCAGAAGCCTCCGGGATCCCCGTGCAGTAGCACCCGCCTCGCCTCGTGGCGCCGGCTCCACAGCAATGACTCGCTGCTCCTCCCCTGGCGTGGCGAAGAAGCCACTAGCAGCAAAGCGACCAGACTGGCGCAGTCGCTCCCCGAACTCTCGCGCTCTCTCGTAGCGCGTCTCCATCCCTCCTAGCCTCTGCAGGACGGCCTGAAGGCCCAGCTGGAGCTCCCTCACTTGGGCCTCCCAGGCCCTCCTCTCGGTCTGATCCCGCTGTCGCTCGGACCTTCTCTCGGCTTTCTCTCTCTCTGCCTCTCTCCTCATCATCTGCAGAAGAACCCTTAACTCTAGGATGTCTGGAGAAGGTCTCTCCTCACCGCGATGTCGCAGCTCTGCTACAGTCGCCACCCAGGCATCATGCTCCTCTTCCGCCCGGGCAGCCCGAGCCACCGCACCAGTAAGTTGCTCCCGAAGGGAGGCAATCTCGAGAAAAGGGGCCGAGGAACTGGAAGATGCGCCGCCAGCCACTCCCACCATCGTTGTCTACTGGGCACGCTGGAACGAACAAACAACAGTCGTCAGCTAAGTTCCACATTTAAAAATAGAAAATGCAGCACTTAGCTAACCAGGAGCGACAGTTCCTGTTGAGTGGCGGCCAGCTGCTTCCTGACCTCGGCTAATTGGGCATTCGACCCATCGACGTCGTGCGTATCCCCGGCTTGGGGAAGCCCCGCATAACTCTCTCTCTTCCGCCGCAGGAAGTCGACACTATCCTGCACCAGTACGCTCCCTTGCTGCCCAGGGAGATGTATGCGCCAATCTTCAAGCTTCACCTTGCCGCGACTCTCCTTCCTGACACGGCTCGGCTCGTCTGCACTCGCCCACTCATCGGCCAGTCCCAGGATCCTCGCCATGTCCTGCACCAAGAAAGAAGGACTTTGCATCATAACAAAGAACGTGTCCCCTGTCTAGGATGCGTCCATCATTTGAGTGGAACACTCACCAAACCCTTTCCCCCCTCGCGCGGCTCGCTTCAAAACTCAAAATGGATCAAAGAGGAAGAGATCGGAGCATTCACCGAGCCGTGTTCACCTCCTTCCGCGCCATTGGGCCCCTCGGGTCCCTCGGGGGCCCGAAGCGGCCCTTCCTCCTCTATGGATGTCGTTTCGTGCTCTTGCGCATCCCTCCTCGGACGAGGGGTCCCGCGTCCCTCTCCACCTTCGCCGTGGTCTAGACCACCGAACTCCATCGATCAAGAGAGGAAGGAGATGAAAAGACGGGCAAGCGAGTTTCGGTGGAAGGCGGGCTCGTTTGCGGGTAAGGCACAGGAGAAGAAAGGCCACCCGGCGCTTTAAATTTGAATTTAAGGATTAAGACGCGTCCTCGCGCCTGGACGCGCCCAAAAAGGGGAGAAAGGAAACATAATCCCCCCGTGCAAAGCATAGTTCCCCGCTGTTCAGGGCAAGGTCTCGTGGAGCGTGCCTCGAAGGACAACTCAGTGCAAAGAAGAAAGTGTGGGAAAGAGAAAAGTACACACAACACAAGAAAGCCATTTTATTTCATATAATAGTCGAAAGTACATCATGCAGTAAGGAGGGTGGAGTGTACAAGCAACTCTCTAACTCTTACCATCACTCTCCTGGTCATCTCTCTCCTCCCTCCTCTGACGGGGATCCCTAGGGGGCCTCTGCGACCTCTGCGAACCCTGAGAAGCCGTGCTCGCCTCTCCAGGTGGCACCATGCCGGCCTCCAAGGTGCGGCGACGCTCCTCGACCGAAAAAACTAGAAAGCTGCCCACAGAAAAGGAACCGGACTGACGAAGTCGCGTCCCGCGCTCCTTCGCCCTCTGATACCGCTCCTCACTCTCCCGAAGTCTCCCCTCCGCCGTGCCAAGACTCAGCTGGAGCTCCGACACCAAGGCCACCAGAGCTCTCCTCTCGTCCCAATCTCGATGTCGCTCTGCCATCCTGTACTCCCTCTCTTTCTCTATGGTCTCCCTATCCCTCTCCCTCTCTCTCTCCACGCTCTCCCTATCCCTCTCCCTCTCCTCTCTCTCCCTCATCGCCTCTCTCCTCGACAGCTCGAGGGCGATCCGCAGATCCACTACATCGCAAGGAAGCTCCTCAGCCTCCCGTCGCCGCTCCTCCTCTAGCTCCGTAATCCGGGCATCACGCTCTGCCACCCAGGTATCGCGCTCCTGCTCAGCACGAACAGCAGGGGCCAGGGCCTCCTGAATCTAGGCCACCTGTCAAAGCACGCATGCACCGTAAGAGAACAGTGATAGAAGGAGAGCAGCTAGAAGGAGAGTCGAGGTCAGGCAGACACTCACTCGAGCCTCGCGGTCACGCTCGGCCTCCTCAGCGCGAGCCACCGCATACGCCAGCTGCTCCTGGAGGGCAGAAACCTCCGGAGGAGGGCCCCGCGAACTGGAACCCGCTCCACCAGCCATCCCGGCTGTCGCTGCCAGGTGGGCCCGCTGAAACACGGGGCAAACGTCGGTCAAAGGCTAAGCATCAAAAATTCAGGTCACAAAAAATACATTGCATAGACTCACCAAGATCTCCAACTCCTGTCGGATGGCCACTAACTGCCGCCTGGCGTCTGCCAGCTGGGCCCGCAGGTCGGCAATCATGTTGTCACGAGCATCCTGCATTACACATAAGTTAGTGCCACAAGCATATACATATAGAAGGGTGAAGCATTTTCATTTCACTTACCCCTGCCATACCACCAAGGAAGAGGCGGTCCCCGTACGTAGCCCGGTACCGTCTCAGGTAATCAGTACTGTCCTGTACATGGGACACCACTGGGACCCCGTCCTGCTGCCAGTCCTGGTACTGTGCCAGGAAGCGCGTACGCCAGTCCACAATCTTCGCCTTCCCCTTGGTCTTCCGCCCGATGCGGGCCGGCTCATCTACATCAACCCACTCCTGGGCTAGCCCCAACGTCCTCATAACCCGCCTCAGCCGAAGCGGCTTGATCTCGTTCAGGCAATGGACCCACACGTCCCGCCCGAAACGAGGAAGACCCGCTACAACCCAAGGCTGGCCAGCGTCGTCCATGCCCAGGTAGGGTCTCCACACCACCTGCATCACCATACATACATCATGTTAGTTACCATTCAGTCACATGCATAAAAACCCAAAAAAATCACACGCATCATACCATGGCCTCAGGATACTCGCTCAGCTCCCGACGAAGTGACGCTAGCTGGTAGCTGTGTGGTGCCGCTACCACGACAGGCCTTCACTATCGCGCTAGAGGAACGGCTCTCCTGTTCCCCTGCCTGGCCCTTCCCATCGGGAAGTAGTAATAACTCCACACCTGCATCCATCATACATCATTAGCACGAGTGATTGCATATTTAACTACGGTAAAATGCATAAATAAATTGTGTACCTGGAGAAAAGGTGCGAAGCCGCTGACTGTCGTCTCCTTCTCCGAAGTCTGGGAGAGATCAGCAATCAAATGGGCAAGCAGAGCCGCTCCCCATGCGTAGTGTCCCACTCTGTCCAGATCTGCCAAGATCCCGAGGAAACGGCAGTGGATGCCATCCCCCTTCGTCCCCAGCAGAAGGCGGCCCAAGAAAAAGAAAAGAAACCTCCGGAGGTCTAGATCCACCAGCTCCCACTCGCTCGGGTCTTGGGTGAAAGCTGCACGAGCGTCTCCCTCGAGTCGTGCCAGAAACTCCGCTCCTGTCTCGCTAACCCGCTGGCGCGGGTTGGCGAATCCGAGCGCCTCCATGATCTCCACTCGGCCAACTACCCTGCTGTCCCTGTCAGTCACGCTCGTCTCTAACCACAGCAGGTCAGGACACTTTCTCGGTAGTCGGGGTAGGTGACCCCGCTCACCGCCTCTCCGTCAACTCGTAGCCCGGTGATCCAAGCCACGTCCTCTAGTGTCGGCACCATGTGTCCCCAGGGCATCAGAAAGGCCCGACTCGGTGCGTGCCACCGCTCCCTCAATGCCTGGATAAGAGGAAAGTCGAGCCGAAAGGGCTCGATCCTAAGGAAAGCTCCGAAGCCCATGCCGTCCACACGCGCCCTCTGAAAGTTTGGCAGCCCACGGTATGCTGCCACCACTAGGGACCAGCTGATCCGGCCCTTCATCACGCCCTGCACACCAGAAAACCAACAAAGAACACATCAGCATCATGAATAGTAACAAACAATAACACTGTATATATTACTTATTTATTTTATTTTATTTTTTAAAAAAATATTTATATTTTTTTGGAGGCGTCCAACACCTTGGACGCCTCCTTTACATTTTCTTTATTTTATTTTTTGAAAAACCCAGAAACCAAAAGAAAAATAAATTAAAAAAATATATATATATTATCATGGAGGCGTCCCAAGCCCTAGACGCCTCCTTATTTTTTAATTCTATTTTTATTATTTACGTAAATAAATAAATAAAAAATAAAAAAAGAAAATATGGAGGCGTCCAGGCCCCTGGACGCCTCCTTCCCTCACTCCCTGGCGTTCTCCACATAGCCTCTCGTCCGCTCGTTTAGCCCAGTGAACCAATAGAATGGAAGTCTAAGGGGCTTACTGTAAGGTTTCGCACAGCACCTACGGGCGACGCAGCGGATAACAAAAATTTAATTTGCCCGATTCCGGTGTTATGGAAAGCTTAATCTGTGCTCTAATCGGTGTTTCTAATACCCTAATTGCGGGTTGCGTGTTTCACCTTGTGCGGAACGACGCTGTCCGCTAAGCCCGATGCAGAGAAACCGAACCGCACAGCTGTACGGCCTCTAGAGCAGATCCACACGGACCCTTGCGCAGCGACGGTACCTCCCCAGCACAACTTTCCCTGGCTCTAACACCTTCTGGAGAGAGAGAGAGCAAGGGGGAGAAAGGGGGGAGGCTAATCCTCTCCTTAATGCTTAATGCTTGATTAGCATTAAGGGGGGTTGGAAGGGAGAGTTCGAATGAACTCACGTAGGTGCCATATATATAGAGTTTTGGCCCTTTTCAAAAGACCTCTAAAGGACCAAAATTGTATATATGACCTTTCCTTTATTATACATATGTATTAAGCCCCATTTACACTCCTTTCCAAAAGGAATTAAAAGGGAATTAATACATACGCTTGTATAATAATAAACCGTCACCCAAGAATCTATTGTGTGTGATCCTCTAGGCCCACAGTCACTCTAGTTTAAGGTCCATTAACTTCTAATTCCCAATTAGAAGTAAATTAAACGTATTCTTCGCTTCTACTAGAGCCGAACAATAGTTTAATTTATTCCGAACCTTTGATCACGTTAGGTCAAGCAAATCCGCGTGATCCTAGATGACCCCGGGTTTAAACCATCCTGTCTGGTACCTGTAAGTCCACAGTTACCGCATCGATATAATCCCTCGCTCCTTCTATGAGTCTGGTACGATCGAGGGTACGGTTTCTGTCAAACCCCATGATCGTGCCATTTGACTATGACCTCCTTAAAGTGTATGACGTCCGTCCTAAATGAACTCATACGACCCTGGCCAGGGATTTAATGGAGCGTCAATGTCATGACCCATTAACTGTCTGATATATACCCGACAGTGAGCGATCCCTTCTTGACCATTGATGATCTTCACACGTATCCTGGAGTGGTTAATGACTCGGCAACTCATGACTTATGGTTAAAGTCACTTAGCTAAGTAATTAAACCATTCCAGTCCTCGTGTAAGATCCGATCAATGTCTCAAGTCAAAGGACCAACGATGCTACTGTGACTGTTGGATCTTCAGTTGACATTAGGTATAATCAACCATCTGAAGATCCAATAGCGGATCAGTTCAGTGCACATCCTCCAAGGACATACACCTACACATATGTGTTGGTGCCCCGCACCAATGACCATGAGACTGGTCACTGACACATCATGTGTACTGGTTTAATAGGTAATCAAAGTCCCCGAGTGATTACCCTCCAACCAGGAACAGTTTAAGGTATGTGTTCATGTAAAGTAAGTCTCATGTTCGAGATCCCATCTCGAGCTGACTTTACAACCACATATCCTAGGGACAACGTAAAGTAACACAATCGCATATTTACGCTCAAACACCACTTTATTAATGAACAAGATCGTACAACTATTGGGCCTACCCGACCCAAGATTGGCCTGTAGCACACCAACACTAACAATCTCCCACTTGAACTACAGCCAATTACCCACAACTTTGAGGCCCATCTTATCCCGATGACGCTCAAATACAGTCTGTGTCAGTGGCTTAGTCAGTGGATCTGCTATATTATCTTCTGACGGTACACGCTCTACCATCACATCTCCACGATCAACAATCTCCCGAATAAGGTGAAAGCGCTTGAGAATATGCTTTGACCTTTGGTGAGATCTCGGTTCCTTCGCCTGGGCGATGGCCCCATTATTATCACAAAATAATGGGATGGGAGCTGATATCTCGGGAACTACGCCAAGTTCCAAGATGAATTTCTTCATCCAGACGGCTTCCTTAGCAGCTTCAGCTGCAGCAATATATTCCGCCTCCGTCATCGAGTCTACAGTCGTGTCTTGCTTGGAGCTTCTCCAACTGACTGCCACTCCATTCAACATGAATACAAATGCAGACATGGATTTGCAGTTATCTGTATCTGACTGGAAACTAGAATCTGTGTAAGCTCTAAGCTATAGGTCATCTCCTCCATAAAGTAGAAAAAGATCCTTAGCCCTTCGCAGGTACTTAAGGATGCCCTTTACTGCCTTCCAGTGCTCTTCGCCTGGATTTACCTGATATCTACTGACAATACTTAAAGCATTGGCAACATCAGGCCGTGTACATAGCATTGCATACATGATTGACCCTATCGCCGAAGCATAGGGTACCTTATTCATATGTGTCACCTCCTCAGAAGTTTTAGGACTTATCCCCTTGGATAGGCCAATTCCATGTCTCATGGGAATGAGACCTCTCTTGAAATTTTCCATCCTAAACCTTTTGAGGATAGTGTCTATGTACATGGATTGGGATAATCCTAGCATCCTTTTAGATATATCTCGATAGATCCTTATGCCCAGCACATAGGATGCTTCTCCCAAATCCATCATGGAGAAGGTCTTGGACAACCAAGACTTAGTTGATGTCAACATCCCTACATCATTCCCAATGAGTAAGATGTCATCAACATAAAGGACCAAGAAGGTCACTGAGCTCCCACTGACCTTCTTGTAAACACAGGGTTCATCTTCATTCCGAATTAAGTTGAAAGATTTGACAGCCTCATCAAATCTTAAGTTCCAGCTTCTAGATGCCTGCTTTAATCCATAAATGGACCTTTGAAGTTTGCATACCTTATTAGGATGTGGCTTGGAGGTGAATCCCTCAGGCTGTACCATGTACACCTCTTCTGACAGATTTCCATTAAGAAAAGTAGTCTTCACATCCATTTGCCAGATCTCATAATCCAGGTATGCAGCAATGGCAAGGAGGATTCTGATTGACTTAACCATGGCTACCAGCGAAAACGTCTCGTCATAGTCAATGCCTTGCCTTTGACGATATCCTTTCGCCACTAGTGTAGCCTTGTATGTGTCAATCTGTCCATCTGCACCGATTTTCCTTTTTTGAAAATCCATTTGCAGCCGATAGGGACCTTCCCTTCGGGTACATCAACTAAGTTCCAAACTTTGTTGGTGTACATGGACTGGATTTCTGAATCCATTGCCTCTTGTCATTTCTCGGAGTCTACACTACGGATCGCCTCCTGGTACGACTGAGGATCATCATCCTCATCGATACATACCTTAGAGGACCCCTCTGAGACATGTCCAACACATCTCTCAGGTTCTCTCGGTAGTCTACCAGATCTCCGTAGTGTCAGTGTTTCACCTTGAATAGGATCAACCGATACAGTCTCATCTAATGAGTTTGTGTCTATGGGTTGTGGTTCTTGGACCTCGTCCAATTCTATCTGGCTCCCACTGTTTTTCTGGAGTAGATATTCTCTTTCTAGAAATACAGCTCTCTTGGCCACTAAGACAATTTGCTCAGAAGGGTGATAGAAATAATATCCAAACGTCTCCTTTGGATATCCCACAAACCTACACTTATCGGTTCTCGACTCAAGCTTATCACTCTCGTTCTTCTTTACATGAGCAGGACACCCCCAAATTTTAATGTGATTAAAATTTGGTTTCCTGCCCTTCCATATCTCATATGGAATAGAAGGAACTGATTTACTTGATATCCTATTCAATAAATAAGCTGCAGTCTCTAACGCATAGCCCCAGAGAGACAAGGGTAGTCCTGACATAGACATCATGGATCGGACCATGTCTAACAAGGTCCTGTTTCTCGTCTCGGATACACCATTGTGCTGTGGTGTATACGGTGGTGTCCACTGAGAAACTATTCCATAGTCTTTAAGATAAGAAGTGAATTCATGGCTTAAGTATTCACCTCCTCGATCCGATCGAAGAGCCTTAATACTTTTGCCAGTCTGTTTCTCTACTTCATTCTTGTATTCCTTAAACTTCTCAAAGGCTTGTGACTTATGTCTCATTAAATACACATAGCCATATCTAGAGAAGTCATCAATAAAAGAAATGAAATAGAGATAACCTCCTTTTGCTTCTATGGACATGGGTCCACACACATCCGAGTGTATGAGCTCGAGAAGGTCAACAACCCTCTCTCCATATCCACCAAAGGGAGCCTTAGTCATTTTCCCCATGAGACACGACTCACATGTATCAAATGGCTTGTATTCGAATGAATTCAAATACCCATTTGAGTGTAAGTGAGAGACTCTTTTCTCACCTACATGACCAAGTCTGCAATGCCATAGATATGCAGAATTCACTTCATCAGCATTGGAAATTTGCATAACATTAGAACGTGTATCTAATACATAAAGACCATTGACTAATGAACCATCAGCTATAATCAAACCATTATTCATTATAGAGCACCCAGTGCTAATAAAAGTCAATGTATATCCAATGTTATACAAGCCAGAGATTGAAATAATGTTCTTAATAATATTGAACATTATAACAGTCATTCAGCTCCAGAATGACTCCTGATGATAAACTGAGGCGTACAGTCCCGACAGCTTTGGCAGAAATCAAAGCTCCATTTCCCATCCTCAGTTCAATCTCCTTTTTGCCCAATCGCCTTCTATTTGTCAGCACTTGCACAGAATTGCAGATATGAGATGCACATCCAGTATCCAATACCCATGATGTGGATTCCATATATGACAAATTAAGGTCTATGACAAAAATACCTTCATTTAGAATTGCCTTGCAATTCTTTTTCCAATGCCCAGTTTCCCCGCATCGAAAACATTTGTCTTCCTTTTCAATCTTCTTGCCCTTCCCTTTGTCAACCTTGGTGAGCTGCTTACCCGTGGCATTTTTCTTTCCTTTCCCTTTGTTACTTGTTGTGGATATCTGGGTGGCCTTCCTTTTCTTATTGGCCCGGCCAATAATCATTGCAGAAGAGGATGGTTTCTTTCTGCATAGTTCCTTCAGCACTCTTTAACATGCTGAGCAGTTCCGGAAGAGTTGCATCAATTCTATTCATGTTAAAGTTTATGATGAAGGAAGAAAAGGAATCGGGCAATGACTGGAGTATAAGATCAATGCACAGTTCAAGATCCAACTTGAACCCCAGTGCATTGAGTCTCTCTATCCACTCCATCATTTTCAGTACACGGGCCTGCACTGATGAACCCTCAGACATCCGTGTCCTGAAAAGCCTTTTTGAGATGTCATACCTCTCAATCCTACCCTGCTCCCCGAAGAGTTGGCGTAGATTGAGAAGTATACTTCTACAATCAGTCTTTTCAAATTACCTCTGTAGCTCGGGAGCCATAGAGGCCAACATGTAACATTGGGCAAGGGAGGAGTCCTCATACCACTTGGCATAAGCCAGCAACTCGCCCTCGTCGACATCAGGAGCTGGCTCAGAATGAACCGTGTCCAACACGTACGTAATCTTTTCGGCGGTAAGGACTATGCGTAGATTATGCAGCCAATCTGAGTAATTCGGTCCAGTTAATCTATTTGCATCCAAGATGCCGCGGAGGGGGTTGGACGACGACATTGTAATCTGGATAAGAAATAAAAGACAACTTGATGAGGGCATCTCCCGACACCCCTCTAGCTTTGATCGCCTGCACACTCTTGATATGGATTGATCATGGTCTACACTTGTTATCTTCATTTCCCAAGTTTCATTTTATGTATTTTCTTTTTATTGAGTCCTATCTTATGTATTTTCCTTTATTGAGTCATATGGTTTTAGTCCATTTCCCTTGTTATGTTTAATTGGGCCTTATTACTTTAGTTATGGGCCCATAGGATTGAGTCTAGATATGCTCGGTCTTTTATCTTATTGTCAAGGGTATTTTGGTCATGTAAAGAATGGTTGCCTATATATAGGCCCCATCTCTCCTCTTGTATTCAACTTTTGATGAATATTGAAGAAAACCCTTTCAAACTCTCTCAATATCTCTCTCTCTCTCTCATTATCTCTCCATTCTCTCTCCTCCTCTCTCTAAATTTCGAAATTCACTCTCTCTCCTCCCCCTCTCAACCACTTCCAACCCCCACCTACCTCCATTAACTCCCCACAACTTCCCACAACCCCTCTTTTATCCTCACCTAGTCCCAAGGAAGTTCCACCACTCAAAACCCCACCCTCCAACCACCACCTACCACTTTCACTTCCCTAAGCATATCTCCACCTTCCCAAGGCTGAATTAACTCATTCCAAAGCCCAAATTCGAATCTCCTCTTCCCTCCTTGCTCCCTAGGTCGCACCCCTCCTCTCCCCTCAAGCCAAGTTCGCCCCCTCCTCTCTTCTCCACTCCAGCTTTGTGTGCAGGCCGACCTGCAGTTTAGCACTCTGTTGAAGCGATGTCCACGACTGCATCCTGGTTCTTCTGGTGGCGTGGCCTAACTTTCTGGAAAGGACTCCCTGTTCTCTTCGCAGGCGAGGTAGAATCACTCCATTCCGAGTTCGTGGCCGTCCGTGAAGGCTGTTCTTCCCCGACTGCGCAGAACCTCTCAGACCAGGAGCCAGAGCGGCAGAGAAGACTCTCCCACGACAAACCTTGAAGGAACCAGTCTTTGAGGTCTTCTACAAAGTTCTTCCTCCCCCTGTCAGCGTCCAGGAACAGAAGGCAGAACCCCGTTCGGCATCCGAAAACCAGAGATACCAATTTTCTACCACACCTACGCCGGTCTGCCTCCTCACAGTCTGCACCGACCACCATCCACTTCTCTAGACACCCAGCTCATCTCCAACATCAGAAGACTTCCCCGTTTGTTTTTCTGCAAAGTAGACTCATCCACGATTCCAACGAGTCTAGCGGTGCGAAATTTGGAGCTCAGGAACGATCGTGGCAGTTTCTGTAACCTGCTGTTTCAGACTGAGCTCGGCCGTGAGTGAGTGCCACCCCACACCCCGCCTTGCGGGCCAGCCACCCACAAAGTTGGGACTCCCAGGCCCATTGGAGGTCAGCCTTAGCATTGTAAGTCCATTAGGACAATTGGGTCCCGCCTCGGACCCTCACCATCATCTCCCGGACCCACCGGGTGAACGTGTGAACCGAGTGAGCAGAAATCGTCGTTGTGAGAATCATTGAGCGCTTGTATGCTTGCGGGTCTAAGTCCTAGGGTCACCTTATCATATTTAGTGGTCTTTGGGCTGTGCCACATCACAGCTTAGCATGTGTTCAAATTCTAACTTAGATGTGGTTTTCTATCTTAGTTAGTCCCACTATTTTTCGATCGGATTATATAACCCTCAGTATATAGAACGGGAGATCAGCGAGATCTACCTAGTAGGTCGGAATCCCAACGAGACTGATGCACGACCTTGTGGAAAGCACAACAAGCCATACACCATCTCAAGGGAAGTCAACAAGCACTTGCATCTAATGCAATATCCGATATTCGACCCTCGAGAAATCATCCCCTTGTGGAAAGCACAACAAAGGATATTCTCGGTTAGATCTAACCATCATTACTACATAGCAATGAGTTCATGACCCGACCCTTGTGGAAAGCACAACAAGGCCGAGTTCAATTCCTCACCCCATTGAGGCCGAGCCTTGGAGTTTAATCCCGCCCCCAAACTCATGGACCTTGTGGAAAGCACAACAAATCCATGAAATGAAGACATTCATTCACTCCATAATGATGTAGGGCCACGATGACTCCTAGAGCCACGCTTACCAGATCTAAAATTTAAACGCGAGGGAATTTAATTTTATCTTGATCTCACCCTAGGTGGTAATATAAATATATCCAATATATTTACCGTACCTAGTAGGTTGCACAAAATAAATGCATCTAATGCAAAATTAAACGCAAGTGATCATGGACTTTAACCCTAATGTAACTAAGACATCCGGCCCGCTTCCGAAGCAGCTGGATCGTCCTCGTCGGGTGTGCTCCGCGCTTTCAATCTCCGACGCCGCATTAATTACAAATTTTACACGGCACACAGGCCGGAAAAAATAAATTACATGTGACTCAAATTCCAGCAGCCCTTAGGGCGAGTACAACAATGGAGGAAGATAGAAGTACATTGGAATTTTAACAGAGAGAGAGAAAGGAGGTTCGCAGACCCCAATTAATTACATTAATCCAAGTCCATCATCACTTGCCAACCCATTCAAATAAAATCAATCAAGGGTTATTTTCTGAAAATAATCTTTACTTTTGAATTTAAAAATGGGATGTGCAAACAAAAACAGGCTAGCTTTGTTTAATTTTAAAAATCAAAGCATGATTAACTAAAATTAAACACACAAGTAGGCCAATACAAGGTAAATAAAGTAACGCACGTAAAAAACCATCATTTTCTACAGGGGCATTTAATTGAGATAATTAGATAAATTTAAATTTAATTATCCAATAATTAAATTTAAATTCAAAATTTAAACATGCCAATAATTTAAATTTAAATTCAAACTAATTATCCAATAATTTTTATTTAAAAATAAATTTAAAATAATACAATTATCCTCAATTAGTAATTTTCTAAAATTCAACTCTGATACCACTGTAAGGTTTCGCACAGCACCTATGGGCGACGCAGCGGATAACAAAAATTTAATTTGCCCGATTATGATGTTATGGAAAGCTTAATCTGTGCTCTAATCGGTGTTTCTAATACCCTAATTATGGGTTGCGTGTTTCACCTTGCGCAGAACGACGCTGTCCGCTAAGCCCGATGCAGAGAAACCGAGCCGCACAGCTGTACGGCCTCTAGAGCAGATCCACACAGACCCTTGCGCAGCAACGGTACCTCCCCGGCACAACTTTCCCCGGCTCTAACACCTTCTGGAGAGAGAGAGAGAGAGCAAGGGGGAGAAAGGGGGGAGGCTAATCCTCTCCTTAATGCTTAATGCTTGATTAGCATTAAGAGGGGTTGGAAGGGAGAGTTCGAATGAACTCACGTAGGTGCCATATATATAGAGTTTTGGCCCTTTTCAAAAGACCTCTAAAGGACCAAAATTGTATATATGACCTTTCCTTTATTATACATATGTATTAAGCCCCATTTACACTCCTTTCCAAAAGGAATTAAAAGGGAATTAATACATACGCTTGTATAATAATAAACCGTCACCCAAGAATCTATTGTGTGTGATCCTCTAGGCCCACAGTCACTCTAGTTTAAGGTCCATTAACTTCTAATTCCCAATTAGAAGTAAATTAAATGTATTCTTCGCTTCTACTAGAGCCGAACAATAGTTTAATTTATTCCGAACCTTTGATCACGTTAGGCCAAGCAAATCCGCGTGATCCTAGATGACCCCAGGTTTAAACCAGCCTGTCTGGTACCTGTAAGTCCACAGTTACCGCATCGATATAATCCCTCGCTCCTTCTATGAGTCTGGTACGATCGAGGGTACGGTTTCTGTCAAACCCCATGATCGTGCCATTTGACTATGACCTCCTTAAAGTGTATGACGTCCGTCCTAAACGAACTCATACGACCCTGGCCATGGATTTAACGGAGCGTCAATGTCATGACCCATTAACTGTCTGATATATACCCGACAGTGAGCGATCCCTTCTTGACCATTGATGATCTTCACACGTATCCTGGAGTGGTTAATGACTCGGCAACTCATGACTTATGATTAAAGTCACTTAGCTAAGTAATTAAACCATTCCAGTCCTCGTGTAAGATCCGATCAATGTCTCAAGTCAAAGGACCAACGATGCTACTGTGACTGTTAGATCTTCAGTTGACATTAGGTATAATCAACCATCTGAAGATCCAATAGCGGATCAGTTCAGTGCACATCCTCCAAGGACATACACCTACACATATGTGTTGGTGCCCCGCACCAATGACCATGAGACTGGTCACTGACACATCATGTGTACTAGTTTAATAGGTAATCAAAGTCCCCGAGTGATTACCCTCCAACTAGGAACAGTTTAAGGTATGTGTTCCTGTAAAGTAAGTCTCATGTTCGAGATCCCATCTCGAGCTGACTTTACAACCACATATCCTAGGGACAACGTAAAGTAACACAATCGCATATTTACGCTCAAACACCACTTTATTAATGAACAAGATCGTACAACTATTGGGCCTACCCGACCCGAAATTGGCCTGTAGCACACCAACACTAACACTTATCGGATCGTGCTCATCCTCTCCCGCGTCACCAACGCCTGCAGGGTCCTCCACAGCCAAAAGAGGAGCCTCCTCCTCCACGGCAATCTCCTCCGCCATGGCAGCCTCCTCGGCGTCATCTCTCAGCCTCCTCGGACGACGAGCCCGTCGTTTCCGCTTCTCCTCACCCTGGCTCGGGCCTCCTTGCTCCATTGGAATTGGGAATGGGTCGTTTAGGGTGAACGAGTCGTCAGAATGAACAGTAGAAGTGAAAGGGGGGTGAGGCCCCCCTTATATAAGAAAAACCCCTTTTTGGGGGCGTCCAGGCGCCTGGACGCCCCCACTTTTTTCTTTTTTATCAAAAATTCAAAAAAGTTAGGGGCGTCCAGGTGCCTGGACGCCCCCAAACAAAATTAAAAAAATAATAAAAGGAAAATATAGGGGCGTTCAAGCGCATGGATGCCCCCAAAATAAAAAAAAATAAGTAAAAAAATAAAAAATTGGAGGCATCCAGGCCCCTGGACGCCCCCACTAAAAATATTTTTTTTAATATATATATTTACATATGATCATATTGTGAATAAATAGGTACATAAAAAGAAAGAAAACACAAAAATAGAAAAACAGAAAAATAAAAATCATAACAAAGGGAACTGGTCCAAAACATCAAAATGCCAGATTTTATTCCATCAGAAAGTAAAACGAACTACATCAGGGGCTTAGGCGCCTTAGGCCTTAACTTTCCCAGTTCGGTTATATAAGCTCTCCACAGCTCACATTCTTCCACCACGAGCGCTAAGGCCTTTCCCGCAACACTTGTCTTCCAGGGAGCTTTAATGGCTTTCGCTTCCCTCGCATCCGCCTCCGTGCCCAACTCCCTCTTCTTCAAAGGGACGATACCAGTCGGTAGTGGGAACGAATGGCGTGGGATGCCGATCTGGAGACAACACCGATGCGCATTATAAAGGACGAACTCGGTCGCACCGATCAGTTGAAGATCAACTTCGGGAGAAGGCCTCATGAGGAGATCAAGCGAAAGCAAACATGCCGGTGCGCAAGTGAAGAAGCCTTGTGTCACGGTGCGGAAGTGAGACCGCCAGTCTTCACGTTTCTTCAGCCACGGAACGCGGTTCACTACAGTACCACCGAAGCCTAACACGTCGGCTATGTGATGAAGAGGGCTTTGTTGGAAGAGCTTCGAAGCAGTTGGCATTCCCTCACGGTGATCAAACTTGAAATGTAAATCCAGCTAGCAACTCAGGACAAGTGCGCAACCAAAAGGAGGCTTACCCATGCTCGAGGCAGTAAGGCCACTATACAGGTAGGCAAGGACAGCGGGTCCCACCCTCTTTCCACGCCAGATCCCGCAGATAGCACTCAGTTGGTCTTCTTCCACCATGTTGTCAGTATAAGAAAACAAGAGAGCACCCGCCAGACAAATGGTGAACCCTTTCATGATTCCCTCCAAATAGTCATCGTCTGGTAACCCTCTCAGGGCCTCCATGACCCATTCCGCGAGCTTTTGCAAGTCAATTCCCTTTTGAGTACGAACCTTTCGGGCTGCGTCGAGCGGCATGAAGCTTCCAAGGACACTTTCGGAAGTCCCCCGTGTCAGCATCCGCATAGCCTTCACCTTCCCGTCATTCTTCAATTTCTTCAATCCAAGCAGAAGTTCCACCTCCTCGAGGAGGATGGTCACCTCGAAGGTCGGGAAGATAAAAGTGTGGGTCTGGGGATGCCAGATCTCCACTAGTGCGCCCATAGCCGCCTAGTCCATACGAATCTTCTCGTAGTGTTTGGCGTGAATAAGGAGCCCCTGCAGATGCCACTTCGAGAGTATGGCCCTCATGCCGATGGAGATGTTGGAAGTTAACTTTGAAAGCCATGGCAGTTTGGAAAACTTCCTCGGGCCTGGGAAGAGTGGATATGGCTGGAAGAGAAAAGAAAGAAGAAGAAATGAAGGAAGTAAGAAGAAGGTTCATGTGGAGAAATTTGAAAAGAATCAGCTTACCATATGCGAAATGATCGTCCCACTCAGATGACCCTCGAGGTTGGAGAGTAGCCTGATCTCGCTGCTAGGCCTGCTCCTCTTCATAACGCGGGAAGACTCGCCTTCCATCCTGAAATCTCTAGATTCTCCTCTCCTTCCTCTCCTGAGCTTCCAAAACCCACCTTGGTGCATTTGAATGAACAAGCCTAAGGGGAGTTCTTATAGGAAGGGTAGGGCACTACAGGACGGAACATGTCACATCAGCGGTCAATGTCAGGATTTTGGCTAGATCTCCTTTCCATTGTGATGCGATTCTTTTACGATTCTGTTACTTTCTGATGTTATTAATCCATGCTGGCCTGTGCAGGTTTTACTAACGGACGTCTTTGTCCTATCTCCTGTCCCACCTTTCAATGGTTGGTCCCACCATGTCATGCATCATAGTAAATGACACCTACGCTACTAGAACATGTCAAGGACCTTGTGGCCCGAACGAATCTGGGATTTGAGTTCCCCTTCAACAAAAACTTGATGATCCTGGAAGAATTTGGGTTGTACGGATAGGCCGTTAACTTGTGGTAGCATAGGGACGACGGTTCCATTTAGTGAGTTAGTGCGCGGATAAACGGGCCCCAGCCCAGTGTCGGCTCACCGGATCGGTATCCTGACCCATTCTTAACAAGTTGACAATATTATCCTTGGCTATTTTCTATTTTAGTTTGTTTTAAATTTCTCTTTAAGCCCAGCATGCATTCATATAGGACTTTGAATTTATTACGGAAGATCATCCAAGTGATTCGATCGTGAAAGTCGTTGTGCTCCAATTCTTACAAATATGAGATATTCCATTCCGAATGAAATACTGAGTTTCCTTGAAACGGCCCTACGTTGCTCTTCCAAAGGAGACCCTTGTTTGGACAGACTCTCAGATATTTCTTTACTTTTTACCTTGTTTGACCCACCTTGGCTGCAGCACTTCCACATTGGCTGGTAACCGCTCCCCAAAGGTGAAACCTGCAGGTTTACGACCCGAGTACTTCCACACCGAGAAGTTGGTCGCCTTTATTTTCGTGCCTGAGTGCACATCTCACCCGCCCTTATTTGATCCCTGTCCGAGCAACCGTCAAAATTTGGAAGACCTTCCTCAAGGCCACCTCACTGAAACTATAGAAAAAATTCCAAACAGTACGTCAAAAGCGCGTCTCATCACACCTTGGCATCAACTTATCAGTCCACTCCAGCTCCATTACATTACGCGTCACTCCCTTGTAAAGCAGACGCCAAGGCGGGGCAGCTGTAGACACGCTATTCCTGACGTCTCATGAGAAAGTCTCATATCACTATACAACGCCCCGCGACGGCTTACGCGTTTTGAATCACTTGAGTGCTTCCTTTTCTTGAGTCTTCTTCCGCCCTTTTCGGCATCCGGAATCGTCTTGTCACGGCATTCGGACGGCATCAACACCAGTCAGACGCATCAGGAGGTTCGGGAACCAAGAAGGGTGTCTGCCGGGCAGCCGCCAACACCTTGTCCGAGGACCCGGGTGGGTCTTTTTGGGGGCGTCAGGCCCCTGGACGCCCCCATTCTTTTAATTTATTTTTCACAGCCCAAAACCAAATAAAAAATAATATATTAATGGAGGCATCCAGGCCCCTGGACGCCTCCATAAAAACAAATATAAAAAAATTAAAATGCCAGCTTTGGCATAAAAACAAAACAAAAAAATAAAAATAATATTTTCTTTGAGGCGTCCAGGCCCCTGGACGCTTCCATCAACTCCCTCACGGGCGCCGCCCACCGAACAACGGTTTGTCGTGTGTGAAAAAATCCAAATTATGGAGACGTCCAGCCACCTGGACGCGCCCATTTCTGAATCACGAGACGCCGCTCACAAAACCACGCGTTGTGCCAAACCGCGTGCGGCTGTCGGTGGGGTTCGGTGGACCTGTTGGAGGCATCCGGGACCCTGGACACCTCCACAAAAATATTCTGAAAAAATAAATAAAAATAGAATAAAATATTAGTTCGGCCATGATGGAGGTGTCCAGGGTCCTGGACGCCTCCACCCTCCGGAGCCCTATAAATAGAGGCCCACCCCCCTCAGTTCTGGGGGAGATTCTAAGAGATCCGATAGGCTGCCGGAGCGCAGAGGCTACGGAGTCATTTCTAACCCGTGGGGTCTTTTGTAGGTGGAGGTTCTGCCGGCTTCTCGGGTGCCCACGCTCGCGAGAGGAAGGTCGTCTTCATCCACTGCGCTTCCACGTCGTCCCCACGCTGCCGGAGCTCCGCCGGATCTCACCCTCGGCTCCTCCAATAAGCCTTTTCTTCCCCTTTTTCTCCATAGTTCTTTACATTCATCATACTGCATCCTCTATCTCCCTACATAAGGGCACCGTCTCTTGCATACTTCTTGCATTCATCATCGCATTTTCCTTCTACTCGAGTCCGAGAAGGGTTTAAAAGATAACACCAACTAGGTGTGTGTCTTGCCATCATTTCGTTATTTTTACCGCAAGGATTTGAATACTACACCTTCATCTTTTAATCCACTCGTTACTTGTTTGTCATTGTTTTGCAAGGGTACCCAAAGAAAGCCCTCTCCGTCGGTCGGCCGAAGGGGGAGGAAGAAGCAACCCGCCATCTCCCGCTCTTGAGGTAGGCGCGATCACTTTCTTTATTTTGGGGTCTTTTGGCCCCTGGCGATCACATCTTGTTCTCGAGGCCGCGGCGAGTCACTTCCCCAATGGCCGTTTAAATTCCCGTTCTTATATTCTCTTTATATTATGTTATATTCTGCTCATATTCTCGAGGCCGCGGCGAGTCACTTCCCCAATGGCCGTTTAAATTCCCGTTCTTATATGTTATATTCTTATCTATTCATATTCTCTAGGCCGCGGCGAGTCACTTCCCCATTGGCCGTTTAAATTCCCGCTCTTATATTCTCTTTATATTATGTTATATTCTTATCTATTCATATTCTTGAGGCCGCGGCGAGTCACTTCCCCAATGGCAGTTTAAATTCCTGCTCTTTATATTCTCCTTATATTCTGTTATATTATTATCTGGTCATATTCTCGAGGCCGCGACGAGTCACTTCCCCAATGGCCGTTTCAATTCTTGCTATTTAATTTCTACACCATTCCCGTCCCCCCGAGGCCGCGGCGAGTCACTTCCCGCTATGGCCGTTTAACCCCCATATCTTGCTATATTACGTTTGTCCCGCACGCCCCACCGGAGCAATCTCCCGTGGTGGCCCCTTCTCTTTTCTCTTATCTCTGTGTTGCAGCAAACAAAAGAGGAGCCCGCGCGCTCCGCGTCTTCTCCGCTCCCTGAACCACGTGACGTCGCTCACACACGTGGCTTCAATATTTCTTTGGTGGGAAGCAGCAATATGAGGACTTCCCCATGGTAGTTCCGACAGCGGTGAAGCGGAAGAAGAGGGCTCAACGCCAGGTGACATACCCTGCTATTTCAGGGAGAGGGCGGCAAGGGGGCCCGAATCCCACAGGAGTTGACGCAGTCACACATTGTGCTGCATATCTGACTATTGGCTTTGCTCGTTCGCCCTTCCCCAGGGAGACGATACGGTAATCAGGCCAGAGGCCATCTACCCTGCCTGTTTGATGGTTTGGGGGATAAAGTTGTCCATGTGTCCGGTGACTTTATGCCTTACATACAAAATGTGGGGGACAAAGCTGCATATCTGACCTATTGGTTTTGCTCGTTCGCCCTTGCACAAGTCACGCATCCCCAAGAATTCACGGACAGTTGGTCCCATCCACTTCTTCAATGTCTGGGTCTGCACCTTTTTCCCTAAAGTAGCTCCCCGGTCAATGCAGTCGGATCGTCCTTTGCCGCGGATGATCGAATTTGCTAGTGCTGAACCGTCTTCACTGGCGGATCAGCTTTTTGCTATTCGGGGGAAGCTGAATACAGTTCCGACAGATTCCCCAAGAGTTCTGCATTTTTGGAGCTTGGCTGCTAGCTCCAGTCCTCTCGTCAATAGGATGCGACAATGCCGGTTGTTCGAGATAGAGGAATTCATTCACCAGCTCACCGGGGCCAAGAACACGAAGCCAATCTTGGAACCAGAACTGATTGATTGGGCACTGTCTATCCGCCCCAGTGTCCTTGTAATCAGAAAGAGCTGCTTACTGTGGCTGGAGCCGTACTATCCCTTCCGCTTTGGCCGGAATTTTGGATACGACCAACAGATTCCTTCTTCTTCAGCCTGGTTCCATCTCCCGAACAGACATCGGGCTGGTCAGACGACTACGGATGAAGCCCGCACATGGTGGGACTACTTCCATCGTCGGGAGGACGTATCTTTCAGGGTGCCAATCCCAGCTCGTCTGCCCCGAGTGACTCCGGACTTCATTAAGTTGTGGAATGCACGGACGGGCTTCTATCGGAACTTCCGGAAAGACTGTTGGCATGTTGCCGAACGTCGTTTCTTAGACTCCCAGGGGGAGCCTGCTTTGGATGTTGATCCATCCTATTTGAAGAAATTGAAGTCCTGGTCCAACACCGAGGTGATGGCATATCTAGAGGCCAGGAAAGCTATGAAGGGTAGGTCGTCCAAGGCTGACCCGAAGATGCCAGAGATCCAGAAGGATGACTATATCAAGACTCTCTGGGGGCTGTGCCGGGTTAGCAGTGACCGGATTGCCCTGCAGTCGATCCCCCTTCCGGTGGAAGAACCTCTTCCTACAGTGGCGGGCTGGTGCCCAGAAGCTGACCGTTTTCATCCTTACCGGACCTTCATCAGGAGGGAAGATAGACATGCTGACTTGTATTCCAGCACCCCCTGGATATTCGCCCTGCTTCATTCTCACGGCTTTCAATTTCTGGTCCATTAGAAGCCATCCGGGACCATTAGCTCCTAGTATCTTTTAAATATGTCGACGGCTGGGGATTCGACCACTTGGGCCTATATCATTACTTATCCTCCTATGGCCATGAAGATTTGGCGCAGCTGGCGGAGAAAAGTGAGAAGATTGGTGATGTGTGCTGGCTTATCCGCGAGGCGACTTCCCGGGACAAGGCGCCCGTATTACTTTACTGGTCGCTTAGCCCCAGATACACAGGGCCGCCAGGTAATGCTTATTTTTCTTTCAGCCTTGAAGTTGCTTCTTTTATAGTCAGCATGCATCTTTCTCACCTACGCACTTTTGCAGCTCACCTCTCTGTGGAGGCGACCAAACATTATAGGGAGTTGATTTCCAAGGCGCAGAAGCCTTCGTATTTTAACATTCCAGAGCCAGCTCCGACCACAACACAGCTGCCCCCTGGGGATTCACGGAAGCGAACCAGGTCCAAGGTCAGGGAGGCTATCAGCAGGGCCAAGAAAGCCAAGAGGGCGGATTCCCGCGCTACCCGGGCGCGCCGGGGGAAGGCCGCTGAAGATGAGCCTATAGTCACCCCTCCTCGGGTTCCATCATTCTCCGAGTTTGAGGCTACTTGGATGCAAGGGCCTGAGGGCGAATGTAACTTCTTGTTCCTGTATGGCTTGTTTGCTTATTTCTGCCACCTTGGCTGATCATTCTTCCTTTCCTTTTTTTTTAGCTGCTGGCACTACCTCTGCCATTGTCGGGTTGGAGGCGGTGATCGGAGCCGCGATTAAGGAGAGAGAGGAGGAAGCCCCCTCAGCCTCTGTTGATTGTGATTTGCCTTCACCGACACCCCATCAGGAGATAGAAGGTAACTTGCAGCTGGCCCATAGAGCTCAACGGTCTATCGTGCTTTCAGTCGGGTCTTGACTATTTATTATCTTCCATCTGCAGTCGACATTCGACCAACGACGCTCCCCGAGGTCGGTGCCATGGCAGGAGCTGCTACTGGAGAGCAGGTACTTCCAAGGGACAAGTCCCAAGATATTCAACCAACGGGTGCTTCTGAGGCAGAGACCGCCGAGGAGGTTCCGGTTAAGGGGCCTCCTCCTAGCAGCATGGTTCCCGCTCAGATACTGGAGATTCGAGAACGGGCGGAAGAATCATCCTCTCTGAGCGAGTTGATTATGGTGGCGGCTCCGGTGACGACGAGGGGTTCCCACCGGTTGACACCGAGGCCGAGGACGCCGGGGCTTCTTCAGCTTACGAATGTGACCTTTTAACATTTAGCCCTCCGAGACTATTGGGAGCCGAGCACGGGCCATCATAGCCAACAGCTGGAGAAGGGCCAGAATCTTCAGAGGCCACTTTTGGAGGCCTAAATATAGTGCCAGTTGAGGTAGGAAATGTTCTGACTCCTGCCCGCAAAACTTCTTTTTATTTCCAAGCCAGCTAGTTGATGTACATACATGTGATGCAGGCTGAGGTGGTACCGCAAGCTGTGATGGTTCGCATACCCCTCCTTGACTTGGGCATGAGCCAATCAACCTTTCCACCTATTGTGCGGCCCATCGCCCTAAGGCTTCCACAGACCTATGCTGCTGCAGCGGCCTAAGAGGAGCCCGGTGCAACTGCTGAAGTCGCCGACCTGACCGAGGTTGCAGGGACTCAAGCCTTGGCTGCAGGCGAAGAGTTGTTGCTGAAGCCAAGTGGTCCCCCGGAAATAGAAGCGGGAGAAATTATTGCAGAAGAGGCCGATGCTATTAAAGCTTTGTCTGTCATAGAAAGCTCCCCTCCTTTAGCGGCCGGTGAGACTGTTCAGGAGGAGCAAGCGCCCTCAGTTGCTGATACGGCTGTCATAGCCTTACCTCAATGGGCGCGAAAGGAAGTTGCCATCGTGGAGAGCCCTTCAGCTGCTGCAGCTGCAATCATCGGGCCGGGCGTCGGCGCAGTGCAGACTATGCCGTCGACATCCCTCGCGGTGGCCGATGATATCTGGGCCGAGATAGATAGCAAGGTGGACTTTCAGCTCCCTGAGACTTCGCCACTAGGCTTACAATTTTCCAGTGACATGGTGTGGCAGTCTCTGGACAATCTCCAGCGGGCCATGTCAGCTTCCCCGGGTCTAACTTATGTGTAGTTGAGAGGCCTGATAGACCACCTCTCACGATCATTATTAGCATTCGGCTGCCCAATGGATGACTGGACCCCGCGGGTTATAATGCTGTTAAAGCACGCCAACAGGCGGGATTTCCTCAGTCGAGAGGTATTTGATCAGCTGACGGCTGTGAAGCTGGAGAGGGCAGATTGCCGCGCCGCCACTACTTCGTTGAGGGTCACCGTGGAACAATTGAGAACCGTTGTTGGCAATATCTCAGAACATCAGTTGTCCCTCACGACGCGGATGGAAGAGTTACGCGCGGAACTTGCTAAGGTCGAAGCTGAGTTGTAGGAAGGCGAGCGCCTAGAGGTCCAGACAACGGAGGAAGCTGACCTGGCCGAAGGACGACTTGCCTCACTAGATGAGAGGCTATTGCAGCTGACAGCCACCGAGGCCCGTTTGCAGAAATTGACCCAATACCCCTCACTAGGCCTCTTGGAGTTGGCAGATATTTTCCGGCATCCTTTATCGTAGCTTTGCTTTGCTTTTCTTCTTGCATCGGGTTCTACTCCTCTTTCTGCCTTCAGAGCTTATGTACCCCTGGGGAATGCCCCGGACACCAATGTATTCTGACAGCTTTTATTAATGAAAACATCTCTGTTTGTTGCCTCAATCATGACTTCTTTCCCTCTTTTCTTCTTTTCTTTCTTCTGGCCGACCGTCTGAACCTGGGGATAAGTGCTGATGGCGCAGGAGAGCGTTCACGCCTTCAGGGAAGGGGTGAGGTGTTCGCTCCACCGCGGCGCAGCCGTTCCCAGAGCAGGATTTTTGTCAGGGCGGGACACAGGTAGCGTAGGTGGATGTGCCTAATGAACTTCACCAATGATGACGAAAAGTGTGTTATAACCATCGACATGGGTTAAATGTCGACGCAATGATGCTTTGTTGATCAACGAGGGCGGAAGGCCCAGATTAGAGGGTGGTTGACCGGGCTCATCGATGGTGGCAAGGGTCGAAAGGGTAGATGGTTCTGCCGATGGTGACAAGAATCGGAAAAGGGTAGCGACCGATCTTGTCGATGGTGACAAGGGTCGAGAAGGGTAGCGACCGATCTTGCCAATGATGACAAGGGTCGAGAGGGTAGCGATTGATCTTTTCGATGATGACAAGGGTCGAAAGGGGTAGCGACCGATCTTGCCGATGATGACAAGGGTCGAAAGGGTAGCGACCGATCTTGTCGATGATTACAAGGGTCGAAAGGGGTTGCGACCGATCTTGTCGATGATGACAAGGGTCGAAAGAGTAGCGACCGATCTTGTCGATGGTGACAAGGGTCGAAAGGGGTAGTGACCGATCTTGCCGATGATGACAAGGGTCGAAAGGGGTAGCGACCGATCTTGCCGATGGTGACAAGGGTCGAAAGGGTAGCGACCGATCTTGTCGATGATGACAAGGGTCGAAAGGGGTAGCGACCGATCTTGCCGATGATGACAAGGGTCAAAAGAGTAGCGACCGATCTTGCCGATGGTGACAAGGGTCAAAAGGGTAGCGACCGATCTTGCCGATGGTGACAAGGGTCGAACATGGTAGCGACCGATCTTGCCGATGGTGACAAGGGTCGAGAGGGTAGCAAACGATCTTGCTGATGATGACAAGGGTCGAAAGGGGTATCGACCGATCTTGCCGATGATGACAAGGGTCGAAAGAGTAGCGACCGATCTTGCCGATGGTGACAAAGGTCGAAAGGGTAGCGACTTATCTTGCCGATGATGACAAGGGTCGAAAGAGTAGCGACCGATCTTGCCGATGGTGACAAGGGTCGAGAAGGGTAGCGACCGATCTTGTCGATGATGACAAGGGTCGAAAGCGGTAGCGATCGATCTTGCCGATGATGACAAGGGTCGAAAGAGTAGCGACCGATCTTGCCGATGATGACAAGGGTCGAAAGAGTAACGATCGATCTTGCCGATGCTGACAAGGGTCGAAAGGGTAGCGACCGATCTTGCCGATGGTGACAAGGGTCGAACATGGGTTTGTTAAAGGATTTTCGATGGGACTTTTGATGATTGTCCCTTGTGGAGTTTCATCAGGTGGAGAATAAAAGAGGCACTTTTAAATTACCACTTTACCGACTTAAGCGCCCTTTGGGGTTTTCGCCTAAGCCAGCCCCCTCTTTCTTTTGCCCACACGCCCTCTCGGGTTTTCACGTGGTGGGGTACCTGATTTTACCTGCGGTGCCCTTTCGGGTTTTCGCCACAGCTAGGTTATAGCCATTTTTGCACTTGTCCTAATATAGGAGCAAGTCTGGCGGGGTATCTCTATTTTAAACCCCATTTTTCTTTTATTTTCCTTTTTTTTGAATTCGGAGTGCAGAAGAATTCGACTGCGAGAATGCTAACCGGCCTCGCCGATGATGACAAGGATTGGTCTCTGGCTTAGTTCGTCGACACTGGTTAAATGTCGAAGCAAAGTTCACGGTTTGTTAACAAGGACGTAAGATCCAAGTTAAGGGTATAGATCGACCGACCTCGTTGATGATGACGAGGGTCGGACATGGGTTTGTTCATCAGCATGGGTCACATGTCGAAGCAAGGGTAGGACTATTAACAGGGACGGAAGGTCCAAGTTAGGGGTAGAGGTCGACTGATCTCGCCGATGATGACGAGGGTCGAACGTGGGTTTGTTCATCAGCATGGGTGACATGCCGAAGCAAAGGTAGGATTATTAACAGGCACGGATGGTCCAAGTTAGGCGTAGAGGTCGACCGATCTCGTCGATGATGACGAGGGTCGAACATGGGTTTGTTCATCAGCATGGGTGACATGCCGAAGCAAAGTAGGATTACTAACAGGGACGGAGGGTCCAAGTTAGGGATAGAGATCGACCAATCTCGCCGATGATGACGAGGGTCGAACATGGGTTTATTAAAGGATTTCCGATGGGACTTTTGATGATTGTCCCTTTTGGAGTTTCATCGAGTGGAGAACAAAAGAGGAACTTTTAAATTACCACTTTACCGACCCAAGCGCCCTTTCGGGTTTTCGCCTAAGCCAGCCCCCTCTTGCTTTTGCCCATGCGCCCTCTCGGGTTTTCACATGGCGGGGTACCCGATTTTGCCTGCAGCGCCCTTTCGGGTTTTCGCCACAGTTGGGTTATAACCATTTTTGCAGTTGTCCTGACATAGGAGCAAGTCTGGCGGGGTATCTCTATTGTTAACCCCATTTTTCTTACTTCCCTTTTTTTGGATATATAAAGGGTGGCAGGTCGAAGCGTGATGTCCGACCCTTGGTTGGTAGTAGACGGCTGTTGACCGGAGCACCGAGCCTTGTGCCGAGCAAAATGGTTCATTCATTAGCGAGGGCTGAGTGCTAACATAAAGGAATGATCTTTCACTGATTCAGACGTAAGGCCTGTAACGGCAATGTGGTGTATTCTTTTGAGAGCTTGGCTAAGGCGGAGCGCCACTAGACCAAAGAAAGGTAGCTCGATCAGGACGGAACGCCACTAGACCAAGATGAGGGTAGCTCGGCTGGGGCGGAGTTCCACTAGGCCAAGGAAAGGTAGCTCGATTAGGGTGGAATACCACTAGACCAAGATATGGGTAGCTCGGCTAGGGCGGAATGCCACTAAAGTAAGATCAGGGTAGCTGTATCAGGGCGGAATGCCACTAGACCAAGATAAGAGTAGCTCGGCTAGGGCGGAGTGCCGCTAGGCCAAGATAAGGGTAGCTCGGCCAGGACGGAGTGCCACTAGGCCAAGGAAAGGTAGCTCGATCAGGGCGGAATGCCACTAAACCAAGATAAGGGTAGCTCGGCTAGGGTGGAGTGCCACTAGGCCTAGATAAGGGTAGCTCGGCTAGGACGGAGTGCCACTAGGCCAAAGAGAGGTAGCTTGATCAGGGCGGAATGCCACTAGACAAAGATATGGGTAGCTCGGCTGGGGCGGAGTGCCACTAGGCCAAGGAAAGGTAGCTCGATCAGGGCGGAATGCCATTAGACCAAGATAAGGGTAGCTCGGCTAGGGCGGAGTGCCACTAGGCCAAGATAAGGGTAGCTCGGCTAGGACGGAGTGCCACTAGGCCAAGGAAAGGTAGCACGATCGGGGCGGAATGCCATTAGACCAAGATAAGGGTAGCTCGGCTAGGGTGGGGTGTCACTAAACCAAGGAAAGGTAGCTCGATCAGGGCGGAGCGCCACTGGACCAAGGTGAGGGTAGCTTGATCAGGGCGGAATGCCACTAGACCGAGATAAGGGTCGCTCGATCAGGGCAGAATGCCACTAGACCGAGATAAGGGTATTCCGACCGATCACTCGGGGAATGTTGGTTGTGCTGCATGATACAACTTTATATGCTTTTCATTGAGGGGAAAGAACTGGATGACTCCTTTGTGGTCCACCAGGACGTAGGAACCCCCTTCATATACTCGACGGATGATATATGGTCCGATCCAGTTTTTGACCAACTTCCCTTTGGGGTTGGAGGCCATCACTTCTCTTCTTTTGACCATCACTAGGTCTCCTTTCTTTAATTCTCGGCCTTTGACCAGCTTGTCAAAAGCACGGGCCATGCGACCTTGGTAGAGTTAGATGTTTTGTTGTGCCCGGAGGCGTTTTCCTTCGAGCTCAGCGAGCTCTTCCAATCTTCTTTCTGCATTAGTTTGTTCACCGCTGGCTAGTCCATGCTGGATGGCAACTCGCAGCGAAGGAACTTCCAGTTCAATCGGCACCACAGCCTCTGACCCATAGACGAGGGAGAAAGGCGAACAGCCGGTTGGGGTTTTGTAGATAGTACGATAGGCCCAGAGTGCTTCGTACATCCTTTCTTCCCAATCTTTTTTTATTAGACTTGACAGTCTTTGCCAGCAACATGCATAGTGTCTTGTTAAAGGCTTTTGCAAGTCCATTGGCTTGAGGGTTGTAGGGGGACGATGTCCTCTAGTCGATCTTGTACTTGTCGGCTAACCGATAAACCTTCTGGTTCCTAAAATGGCTGCCATTTTCAGAGATGATTCGGCTGGGGATCCCGAACCGGAATATTATATTCTACCGGAAGAATCTCACAACTAGCTCTTTAGTCACATCTCTGAGTGCTACCGCCTCTGCCCATCTAGAGAAGTAGTCTGTAGCTGCTAAGATATACTTGCACCCTGATGAAGATGCTGGTAGCGGCCCCACCACGTCCGTGCCCCACTGGGTGAACGGCCAGCTTGGTAGGGTCGGATGTAGTGGCACTGGAGGTCTCCTTGCCACATTATCATGTTCTTGACACTTCTGACAAGCTTTGGCAAACTTGAAACAATCATCGAATATAGTGGGCCAATAGTAGCCCAATTTCTTTATTTCCATTTTCATCTTTGGGCCAGCCTGGTGTGCTCCAGCTGATCCCGCATGGACTTCTTGCATCACCTGTCCTGCCTCTATTGAAGACAAGCAACGAAGTAGGACTTTCCTTCGGGCATCTGCCATTATTCGGAACAGGGTTCCGCTTCTCATCTCGTAAGAGTCCTTGACCCTTAGGAGCTTCATTCTCTGTTCTTTTTCTTTCGGGAGTTGTTGGTGTTGGAACCACTGCAGGAGATGTTCTCGCCAATCGGGCTGCTGAATCTCCTCGATGGCTACCACCTCAATCTCTTGTTTGTCGGCCAAGACCTCTGTTACACTGGGGACCTACCGACGGTTGATCACTGTTATATTCAAGCTTGCGTCTGGCGGGACTGCCAATGAACTGGTCAGCTTAGCGAGGGCGTCTGCCTGAGCATTTCGACCTCGGTTGATGTGCTTGATGCTGATGAAGTAGAATCTTGACATCAGGTGAGTTGCCAGCTGGTGATAGGGGAGAAGCTCTTGCTTTCGGACATCAAACTCTCCTTCTAGCTATTTTATAACTAGCAGGGAATCTCCGAATGCCTCCAGCATCTGAATTCCCATGGACAGAGCGATCTGCAACCCTGATTATCAGGGCTTCATATTCCGCTTCATTATTTATGCAATGCTTTTTTATGGAGCAGGATGTGTACACCACTTCTCCTTCTGGGGATTTCAGGACTATGCCTGCCCCTGCCCTGACCCTAGCCGATCCAGTGGCAGAGGTGTCAATTCTGGAAGTGCCATCAAAATATAGCTACCATAAGGAGGGCTGCACCTGAATGGCTTCCAGGGTTTCATCTTCAGGAAGCTCCGGTTCCAGCGGGCAGTCCCCGGGTACTGGGTGCTCAGCGAAGAAGTCCGCAATAGCTTGACCCTTGACGGCCTTGCGCGGTACATAGGAGATGTCAAACTCCATGAGGATTACCGCCCATTTTCCCATGCGACCTTTGAGTGCCGACTGGGACATAATATAATTCAGGGGATCCTCTTTGGATACCAAGCTGATTTCATGTGACAACATATAGTGTAGAGCTTTTTAACTGCGAAGACCAGTGCCAGACAGACCTTCTCAATATAAGTATATTTCTCTTCAGTTCTGACCAGTCTCCGACTGAGGTAATAGAGGGCTTGCTCTTTCCCTTCTTCATTATTCTGGGCCAGCATTGCCCCCAGAGAGTTATGTGTAGCTGCTATATATAGTATCAATGGCCGTCCTTTCACCGGTGCGCCCAGCACTAGAGGAGTCTTCAGGTAGTCTTTCAGCTTGTCGAAGGCTGTCTGGCAATCTTCATCCCAATAAAAGGGAACATCTTTCATCATCAGCTTGTGGAAAGGCTGGCATCGCCCTGAAAAGTTGGAAATGAACCGCCGGATATAAGCCAAGCGGCCCTGTAGTGATCTTAACTCGGAGAGGTTCCTTGGCGGAGGTAACTCCTGAATTGCTTTGATTTTTGCGGGGTCTATCTCGATCCTCCGATATCGGACGATGAAGCCCAAAAATTTTCCGCTCGACACTCCGAACGTGCATTTCATGGGGTTCATCTTCAGCTCATGCTGCCTCAGCCTCTGAAAAATAATCCGGAGGTCTTGCAGATGGTCTTCTTTTCTTCTGGTTTTGACCACCAGATCATCTATGTAGCACTCGACCTTGTGGTAGAGCAACTCGTCAAAGATTTTGGTCATTGCACGCTGATAAGTTGCGCCAGCATTCTTTAGTCCGAACGGCATCCTCTTATAATGATAAATGCCTTTAGGGGTTTGAAAGCAGTATGGACCCGGTCATGCTCTGCGATCCAGATCTGGTTGTAACCGGATGACCCGTCCATGAACGACATGGCCTCGCGACCGGTTGTGGCGTCGATCATGACTTCTGTTATTGGCATAGAAAATTCATCTTTGGGGCAGGCTTTATTTAGATCTCGGAAGTCGACACATATCCGGATCTGTCCATTCTTCTTCTTCACGGGGATGATATTCGCCAGCCATGTGGTGTACTGGTTTTTTTCAACAAATCCCACGTCAATGAGATTGTTGACTTCAACACAAATTTGAGTAATGAGTTCTGGCCTCATGCGCCGCGGTGGTTGCTTCACGGGCTCGGCCTCAGGGCTGATTGCTAACTCATGTTGTGAGACAGTGGGGCTCAGACCCGGCATTTCTTTGTAAGTCCAGGCGAAGCAATCTCGGTATTCTAGCAGCAGCTGGACGTACAGCTCTCGTTCTTCTGGGGACAGCTGGGCATTGAGGAAGGTGGGCCTAGGGTCCTCCTCATTTCCCAAGTTGACTTCTATCAGTTCATCGACTATGGCCTGGCCTCCGTCTTCTATCTCCGGAGGTGCCGGCTGGAGGTCAACAAAATCTGGAATACCATCTTGAGGGTCAAGTACTTCGACTTCCTCGTCAGACACCACTAGAGCTTCTTGAGGTTTCCCTATTTCTTGTGCCAGCGGCTGCGCGGATTGTTCTATTAGCAAATCCACTTCCGTCGCAGCTCCCAAGGGCGAGAGAGTAGCTTCAGTGTTTGTAGATAAGGCTACAGCCGCGACGGGCTGATAGTTGTTTATTGCCGGGCTGGGACAGCATCCCGATTTCGTAGCAGAAGTTGAGGAGGTCTCGCCTTCTGGGACAGTTGTATCTTCCGTAGAAGTGGCTTTTCCTTTCTTGGTAGCTAGTTCCCCTTGATCGGAGTCAACTGAGGCTGCCCTGATTGGTAGAAGAGGTGTTGAAGTTATCATCAGTAGGGCTTCACTGGAGGGAGAAATTCCTACTTCTTCAGTATCTTCGGCTTCACTGCAGCTAGCCGTATCAAATTTGGCTTGAAGGGCCGTCTCTTCAGGATAGACTTGCTCCCAGCATCGACAGGGGACCATGGTCTCTGCTTCTTGATTTCCGGGTCGAGCCAGTTCAACATGCTCAGCTTCCACCGGGTATTCATCAAAAGTTGCCCCCAGCGGGCTATCTTCAGCAGGGTAGAAGGCAGAGATGGTGTCCACCTCGTATCGCTCACTGTAATAATATTCCTCAAAGGTGAAACCCAACCCCGGATGTCGAGAGACACGTCTCATTTTTTTATCCAGATTTGCGGGATACCACATTTTGTGGAAAGCTTCCTTGCATTTTTGAGACTGATCGGGGGGGATGTGTTGCTTCTAGAACATCCTGGCCATCCGATCAGTTGTAAATGCCAGACCCTGGACGGGAACTGGTGGGTTGCTTATATCTTCGGGGAGGCTGCAGTCTGTGTCTTCCCGAGTAGGATGCTCCTTAGCTGTATAGAACAAGCTGCTGGGTCCATCTTCCTGTGCCACCTCCCAAGTCTTGAATGGTTCGACAGTAGGGTTGTCAAGGTCGGGAGTCGGCTTGGTAAGGCCATCCAGGATTTCAATATGATTGTGCCACCGAGCGACCCGCACTTCATTAGCTTTAGGGTATAATGTTGGAGGTGTTGTTCTGCCTACGTCCCCGGATGCTGTGATATGGGAGACCACCTTAGGCTTGACATATCCGCGCGGCGGCGGTGGATACCAACTGCTGCCGGATGTGCTTCTCGATGCCCCTGCAGGGGTCTTAACTTCAGAGGTCTTCTGGGAAGGCCATGTATATAGGTTGGCATCTGCCAAATGACATTCAAACACCTCGAACGGGTGGGGGTCTGCAAATATCCTCTCCTCCTTCCCTCGGAGACTGTATTTGATGCATTGGTGGAGCGTAGAGGGCACCACCATATTTTCATGCAGCCACGGGCGGCCGAGCAGCGCCTTGTACGAGGTGCGGGAGTCAATGACATGGAACTGCACCGTCGTGGTGAAATCCGCTAAGGTGAGGGTGAACTCTGCCACTCCCATGGACACCTCACATTTTTTATTGAAGCCGACGATATGCATATCCCCGACTTTTTTGAGATGCACATTAAAGTGGTGCCTCTCATATATTCTATATGGCAAGATGTTGACCATTGCACCGGGATCAACTGGAATTCTGTTCAGCTCCCTTCCATTCAGGTGCCCCTTCATATACAGCGGCCTGTTGTGCCTGATGGTAGGCAGTAGCATGTCTTCTGGAGTGAAGGTCATACTGGGTTCCGGCATTGCTTCAGTTAGACATGTCTCAAAATGAGCAGGCATCTGGAGAGCAGTAATAATCGCCTGCTGGGTCTCCTCACTAAGAGAAAGGATCTCCCAGATTGTAAATCGAGCAGGGAGCTTCTTGAGTAGCTTCATTATTCAGCTTCCAGCTCGGACATTGGAGAGCTTCATCTCTTCAGCCCATCTGGGCTTTGGGAGGTTTTGATTTGCGGGCCCTGACGGACCTGCTTCATCTTTCTCAGATTCGGCGCCCTTCTGGCTGGTACCGGCTTCTGGGTTTTCTTTGTTAGTTGCTGCGGGGCAAGCTCCGTCAGCATTTGGCTCTTTGGCAGATTGTGCCAGCTGCGGGTGAACGTCCCCGGGTGTAGGGTTAGCCTCCTGACAAGGCTGCTTCCCCTTGGACATCTTCATGAATTCAAGAAATGAGGGGACCCCCTTGCCCCCACTCTTGTTATGTAGGCCTGACGGAGGAGGGATTTGGACTCCCTTGACCTCCGGCGGAGGTGTCTTGTAGGGTTGCTCCCCTCTGAACATGATGTTATGGTTGGGTGGCGGCTGGCGCCCCCATTTTCGGCCTGACCAGGTGGCATGTGCAGCAGTTGCAGCCTCGGCCTTGCCTCCCCTAGCATGGGGTGTGAAACAAATTTCCTCTCCTTCTTCCTCTCCGGGTAGGTTGAAGAGTGCTGATAGGGTATTACAGGAGACAACCTGCATTTTATTGGCCCCAGCGGCCTTTCTTTTCTTCTTCTTTTGCTTCTTCTTCTTTTTTGCTTCTGCGGGCGGGTGCCCCCAGAATAGACTGCCCTCTCTGTCGGGTACCTCTTCAGCTTCCTCCTTTTGTCCAAGTGAGAGCTGCTCTAATTCTTGCCACGGGACGTGGTCCCGCACCAGCAAAGGCTTCAATTCGGGCTGCACATACTTGTCCAGCCCCTCAATGAGGTTTTGCAGTCGAAGGACCCCAGGATTGGTTTCCTTAATCACTGGCAGCAGAGTTTGTCTTCTCCGAGTATGTGTATGTATCCTGATAGCTGTAGGTGGAGTGGCCCATGCGGGTGCTACCACTGGCGGAGCAGGCCGGGGTGTAGCACCGCAGATCTGTGCCCCCTCTTTCGGGCGGGGTGCCCTCTTCTTCTTGTGCTTTATAGGGTCCTGCTGCCATCCCTGCTGTTCTTTCGCGGGCTCCAAGAACTGGGTTTCATAGGTGCTCCGCGTGCTTGTTTCGGAGATCTCCTCGGGCAATGCCTGGTATAAGGAGATCATGTTAACTGCTACCCTCCTCTGAGGGGCTTCATGTGGCTGAGGAGGGTCCACTTTGTACTCTCCCAGCTCAATTTCATTCTTCTTCACCATCCCTTCGATGATGTCCTTGAAAACATAGCAGTCTTCGATTGGATGTCCCAACATCTGGTGGTAGGGGAAGAATCTTGGACTGTCTTTTCTTTTCAGGTCCTCCGGCCTTCTTGGCTATGGCAGGGTGACCATGCTATATTATGTTACCCAGTCGAATAGGACTCGGGTCTTATCTTTTGCAAAGGAATAGGCCTTCTTCATCTTGTCCCTCAGCGAAGGACCTTCTTTGCCGTCTGGGGCTTCTGCAGGCTGTGGGGTGACTCTCTTCTTGCCTTCACCTTTCTGTTGTTCGAATGCCTTTATGTCAAGAGCATTTGCGTCTCTAGGTGAGGAGCGCAGCTCTACCGCCTTGCCCTTCTGGGTCGTGCCGGCAGCAGATGTAGGGGCAGGTCTGGCAAGGAAAGCTTCCACCTCGGCAACGATATTATTCAATCGGTCGAACGACCGTATTTCCATTATTATCATCTTTTCCAGAACCTCCCTTCTGAGATTCTGTTTGCATATCTGCACAGCGTCCTCCTGATGCGGGGCCGCTTGCACCTCATTTCGAGGTTCCTCCACCTCTTAATATAATCGAGGGCTGTCTCATGGGCCCTCTGTTTTGTTAAGTAGAGTTCGGCCACTGTGACCTCCCTCTCTATGACATGGAATCTTTCTCTGAACTTCTTCTGCATATCTGACCAGTCGCTGATCGACCCGGCCGAGAGGCTAGAATACCATTCAAATGCAAGCCCCGTCAGCGAGGACCCGAAAAACTTCAGCAAATATGACTCGTCAGTGGCCAAGTCGCCCATGACAGTCATATAATAGGCTATGTGTTCTCTCGGGGATCCCTTCCCGTTGAATTTATCGAACTTGGGCGGCTTGTTGGTTCCCGGGGGAAGCCGCTTAGCAGCATGGTGTTGTGGGTTTGGCACCCGGTATGCATCAAATGCGACGTAGTCGCCTTCACCCCTTTCTGCGAGCTTCAGCTCGATCATTCTCTCCACCATCATCCGGTTCATGACTGCAGGGTCAACCAGCTCTGGATAGAAGTGTGCCAGCTGCAGGTACGGGGCGACCAGGGTGGTCGCCTGTGGAGGACGTGACAGTGGGGGTGTCTGGTGCACTTGAGGGAGCACCGGTGGTAGCAGCGGCTAGAGCTGTGGTGACCACTATTGCATCATCACCATGCTTGGTTCTGACGACTGGGGCAGTGTGTAGAGTGGTGGAGGGCCATCATGACGGACTGCTCCCCGAGATGATTCACCCTGGACTTCGGGTGGTTTGGAAGCTGAGGACTGTTCAGCCTTCTCCATCAGCTGCTTCTTCAGCAAGTCTATCTCTTGCCGATATTTCTGAAGTAATATCAAGACCGATGGGTCTATAGTGGCTATAGTGGGGATAACTTCTGCTGTGTCCCCGGACGTACCCTCGGGCAGGATGTTGAGGGGGACGTCGTCTTCTTCCTCTGCCGTCACCACATTAGCGGTCAGGACGGGGGCCTTATCATCCCACTGGTGGTAGACCTGGGGTTGTTTTCCTTTAGTCATTATCAGGAGCTCCCTTGCTGCTTCTGTTCTGCGAGTGCTCGGCCCTGGCCGTACGGCCAACTGACCCAATTCTCGGGGATCTTCGGGAAGCCCCCCATATCGGTTGGATATACCAGCCATGTTGCAGGTGAAGACCTGCATCCTTCTCCTCTGTCGATGGACCCTCCTTTTAGCTTGCTGCGGGAAGGTCAGCCTATTGAACACAGAAACTCTTCTTCCTTCTTCCCGCTCGGGGATGGCTTCATCGGCTTCGATTTCGAAGTCGTTATCATATCCATTATCGTCGACTGACGACACCATCATTCTTTCTCCTATATCTTCTTCATCTGCCGTTGACGGGCAGCAGTCTTCATTGGCGGCGGCTGTCTGCATCAGTCATTATTGCCCAAGCGAGGGGTTGCCTAACCCTCGAAAATAGTTTCTGACCTGACAGGTCAACTCTTCTTGACCCCGCTCTTGATGTAACACGGGGGATGATTGTCGACCTCCTGCAGGAGGGATATAAGCCAGCCGAACTCTGTCGGCAGGTTGTTGGAATCTTCATCCCGTGGCTGGGACGTTGGCTTGACGGGCAGCAGCTCGGAAACTTTTGCGGCGCGGAGGATCCGCAACCATTTCTTCTTCCTTCTTAGGGGGCAAGCCCCTTTCTCTTCTCTCTTCCGCCCTGTCATACATAAGACGGCGGCGAATGGGTGTCAGCTGGTGGACAGGTTGGGCCCGCTTGGGAACCCACACCTGTTTGAACTTTCTCGGCCTGGGGGCCGACCTTCCTTGGCCATAGTGGCCGATTTCTTCTCTTTCTGCCCTCCTTCCAGCGAGGGCCTGGTATGTATTGTGGACAGGGATGGCGGGGATGACTCGATCTGGGGCCACCCGTGCATTGCGTCCGTTAAGGAAGACGCGCATGCCGCCAACCATCATAGATTTCCCGGATTGAGATAGAGTCCCGATAATCATAGCAGCACTCCTGTGGGCTTGGCGACGTTGACGTCCTCTAGGGTGCTTGTTGACAATATTGGGGCGGGCCCCACGTATGGCGTGGTGCACCAGACAGCTAGCGGCTGGGGCCAGACTCTTGGATGAGTCATTGCAGCAAGGAGCCTTCAGAGGTTCCATTTTCCCCACAGCTTCCTCGATAGGTTCCGGGGCTTCAATCTCCAGCATGTCCACGAAGGCCAACCCCAAGAAGTTGGGGAAGCCGACAGCGGCAGGGAAGCTGCCGAACTCCATGGGCACCGCCAGGTACCCTTGTGCATGCCCAGCAACGATTGAAGGACCGAAGCCGACGCCAGTTAATCCATTTGTTGTCATCGTTCGCCTATAAAGACAAACAAGCCAATGATCAGTAGCCTTTGAGAGGGCCTCGAAGCCCAAATATCTCGGCAAAGAGATGAAAGGTGACACTAGTCCCACCGGGCGTGCCAGACTTGTTTGCGATCCTTTTTTTTATCTTCTTATTATTTTTATTATTTTAATATATATATATATACATATGTGTGTATACATATATATATGCATCTTATTTCACGTGTCGATCAACCAATTAACTAACTAGTAATTAACTGACTGATTGACGATGCGGGCGTGCCAGTCACATGAGTGACGAGTTTATTATGCTCTCATTCTGACCCGTGTCGGGCGAAAGTGAGGTTCGGTCGGGACCAGCAGTCCGCCATACCATAAAGGCCATGGCGTTAATTACATCCCCCACGAGGAGGGAACACCGTTGATTAATTGCCGAGATAGTTGACTGTCGAGGCCAGAATAAAGGATGCGACGTTATGAACATGATGGAATCATGCGAGATGCATATATCTATCATACAGGAGAGGCATGGTTCATTGAACTGGAGACCCTTGGTACACGGCGGAGGATGCAGGTTCGGAGACCACCATCGCGCATAGCGGAGACTTCCGATCGGGCATAACCTGACCTTCTGTCAACGCCATTTAATATACCCGAGGGTCTATGCAAGCATGCATACATTATGTTCATGACTGTGCTAAGCATGGCAACATAGTTATGAAGACGAGCAGAGCTCAATCACATTTATTAAGTCCCGCCAGCGGGGGAAACGGTAACACAAAGGTGATGACCAAAGCACAGTGCTAATACATGTGATAGCGAACATGATAGAAAGGTTATTCTGGGCATAAACAACCCTAACTTATTCAATCTAATGCTAATTGGGGCTGCCAACCTCGACCACAGGAGGCCATAATTGCCCCGGGGGCGAGCCAGGGATTAGACAGCAAAACGATCAGAAACGGCGTAAGAAAATGTAGGTATAGAACTTAAAACAGCGTGGGAAACCGTAGGTAAATAAGGGAGGTTAAAATGGCGTGGCCCGTTTGGGGCGCGCCGGGAAGAGGCGCGTCGGAAAGAGCGCGCCGTTTTTAAGGCGCGCCGTTTTAAGGCGCGCCGTATATAAACGGCGCTGGTTTAGCCCTATCTCACAGAAACCGAGGTTTTATTCATTTTTCTTGGGCTTATTAAAATACTTTGGGAAACTTTGAAAGTTTATTTAAGTTATTGATTCAAAGGATCGACCCCGGGGCATTCCGAGGGTCGAGTCACAGGCTCGCGCGAGGTTCACACTCGAGCGCGGCGATTGTTCCGAGTCAGACTCGTTCGAGCCGAAATTTTGACAGCATCTCCCCATCCGGGAGGATTGTCGGGGAGAAGCGGGGAGTACTCACGTGGCGGAGCAACCCCTAAGAACCGGGTGGCGCAACAGCGGCCGGCAAACCCGAACGGAAAAGAAAACCCCGAGGCCTAGCCTGCTAGGGGCACCGAGTCCGTGGGCGATAGTGAACGAATGATGCGACTCATTATGGGAGCGAAAACCCCGAGGGCTGGACTGCGAGGGGCACGTGACCCGAGTCGACACAATGCTCAAATCGGGAAGAACGATAGAGAGAAGGAAACCCCGAGGGCTAGCCTACAAGGGGAACGTAACCCACGGCCACCACAAAGTCCATTAAGGACCGTGGATTTGAACTGTAGGGCTTAGCCCCGTTACTGTGCACTCAATGGCCTGTAGGGATGCTCGTCATCGATGGATGAGTCCCCTATCGGCCGAGTGGCTGATGTAGAAGATTGGGGGAATATCCCCCTCCCCGGGTACTGGAGCGATGCTACAGAGCATACTCCTGTTAAGATGCGAACGGGGTGGAGAGAGTGGCGGAAGACATCGTTTGACGGCAAGTGGACAAACGAACTGCCAGAAACATATTAGAACGGCGAAGCCCACGGGCTAAATAAGTTAATACTGGCACGCTATATGATTAGCATAGAGATCCGGGGAAGGGATGTATATATCATATTCGGAAACAAACAAACAGGGGCTTGTCACAGGATGAAGAGGGAACGGCAGAGGCGATCTTCCCCTCCCCTCTGGCCTATGAGGAAGGGCACAGGGACGGCGAAGGGTCTGCTCCCTAGACAGGGATAGACAGAGATGTGCACACAAGTGCACCTCCGATCACAAAACCCGTGGCACACATGGTGCAGAGCTCGACCATTGCATTGGAACAGAGAGAGAGAACCCCGGGGAGGGGGGAAGAACGATTCATGTAGCCCCAAGGGCATATCCAGCGTCGGGGAAACAGATACGAGAACTATGTACGCCGGGAAATCATTAAATGCACATTTGAGAAGAAATTAGAGAGGGCATGACAGAGAGATACGCAATCAGCCACAATCGCATTTCATTCATTCAGTGAACGATACATGTAGATATGCACAGCATATATATTCCGACGCCGGCGTTGTCGCTCGGCTGCCGTTTACATTAATAGAAGAAGATCATTATAGACGAAGAGAAGGGCAGAGGCGATGGTGAGGGGGGGAGGTCAGGCTCGTATCATCGCCCCTCCCCTCTCTCACTTACATTATATCAGGGGAAGAAAACCAAAGAAGAAAAGGGGGATCAACCGGAAGGAAAAACACAGAAACCCACCTAGACCCTTCCTCCAGAACAGAGTATCAAACCACAGGCTTTTCTTCTCCGGCTCCGGAGATATTCAGACAAGCAGATGAGGTAGACGGCGGTGAGAACCCTCAGTGGAAACCCTACTTCTCCCCTAGGGTTTTTCTCTCGAACGAACCCTCTCCCCTCGTATTCGCTCTCTTCTGTTATCTTCTCTTTTTTTCTTCTTCTTGATTTTTCCTCTCTTTCTCCCTCTCCTTTTTTTTTGTTCTCCCCCTTCTTCGTTTCGAAGGCAGGGTGTATATGTAGCCTTCGTTAATTCGACGCCCTGGGAAGGGGCGCGCCGGATTTAACGGCGCCGGGGAACACGTCCCCGATTGGAATTGGCGCGCCAGATTTGGCGGCGCCATATTAAGGGGCGCCGACGTCCCTTTTGTGCCGATTTAGCTTGTTCGCTCGATGTGGGTTAGCCGGTGGGCTCGGGGATGGTTCCGGAGGCTTTCGTTGACTCTTCCTCTTGCCCTGGTTCTTGGAGAACCCTGGCGGGTGTTTATAAAGCTCTCCGCGCGGTGAAAGACCTTGCTCGGAACCTTGTGTGCATTTGGCCCGAGCATATGAGTCTCCTGCCGGTACGGCTTTTGGCACCATGATTTGTGCTTCTGGCTTAGACGGACCTGCGCTCGAAGCTTCTTTACGGGATGGCATTGCTTCCGGGCTAATTCCGCCTTGAATGGCGACCTATCGGCAACTAACGGGCCCACTATGGCGAGAAGCCGAACCTGTGTAGGGTGATCGGGGCCTTCTGTTGACAGAACCTTCGGCCCCTTGTTGTGAACGGCCGAGGATGTTCTTCCTCCTTAGGAGAGTCACCGGGTAGACCGCCATCCTTGGTCGGGTGACGGATGTGGGGTAGCGGCATGACGGAATCGATGTCAGATCATTAGGCAGGCTTGGTCGCACTGCCGGTTGGTTGTGGATTCATCTCGACTCTCCTGAGGTGAAGTCCCCGGTGCTCACTTCAAGGTGACTCGGGGCTCTGGTAGCTTGAGGAATCTTTAGTAAGTTGATCTTCATCGGTTTTTGTGCTTCAGTGGGCCTTATCATTCGTCTTTGCGGCTTGGTCACCGAAGGATCATATTTTGAGTGCCAACAGCCGCGAGGGGGATCAGGAAGAGCAGCGACTTGTGGAGGTCTTTGTGGAGCTAACTCAGATTACAGCGGCGGTGATTTGCTAGCTTCCACCTCCTCCTGAATCGTTTGATTCAGCGCTCTTTTCCTCCTCTTCTAGTTCCTCTCTTTCTTCCATGGCGGAGCAACATCCTTCGACCGAGATGCGCGAAGTCAGGCCAGGGGCAGGAAGTTTGGTGCCTTAGCCTGAGCACCCCATACGCAGCGAGCTGTGTGAGGCCAAAGTAAAGAGGATGGAAAAAGCGGTATGGGCTGCCGTGGAAGTATTTTTTCTCTCCATCGTAGCCTCATGAATCCAACTTGTCCTATCATTCGGGCCTTTTCTGTACTTTTCTTTTGGCTTGGAAATGTGGGTTTCGCCTCCCTCTCTACCCTTTTGTCGTGCGGTTGCTTCAATTTTACCAACTGGCTCCTATCCAGTTGGTCTCCAACTCATATACTTTCATCTTTTCTTTCATCTTCCTCTACCGCTCGTGCGGGCTTCGCACTTCTTTGGAGCTTTTTAATTCTTTCTTTGAGTTGAAGGAGCAGACCCACGCGGGTAAGGGCTTCTTCTATCTTTAGGTGAGGAGGGGAAGGAGATGTGTGTCCCTTTCCGCCAAATATTCTTCTCACAAGGGGTGGAAGACCCAATTTTTTTGGGTGGGTTCGTCTATGGATGACCCCCCCTGGGATTTCCCGACGGCTGTTAATTTCCATCCGTCTATCCCCCTGAAGTAGGCCACGGTTTCTTCAGAACTGGAGGAGGAGATTAGGGTTCTCCAAGAGAATCACCGGTCGATCGCCGAGTTGATGACTGTAATCAATATCGAGGATTATCCCTCCCGTGCATTGTCATCTCAAGGTAAGAACCTTAGGGTCCCGCGTCGCTACTTTCGGGCTAAGCAGGTAGGGTCTCTTCTGATGTCTTGACTTCCACTGTTAAGATTCTAGGCGGGTGAATGATGAGGGGGAACAGCCGTCGGAGCGGGAGATCATCGATCTGGAGGAGTTGCTTGCTCCTAGTGAACTCCAAGTTTTTGGGGACCCTTCCTGCGCGCGAGACCGGGGCAAGCAGATTGCTCGGGGAGATGCTCCCGAGCGCCGCGGGGCCAAGCGCAAGCATCTAGGGGAGCGGCTGCTCCTGTCTTCGATGAATGCTTGGACCTCCGACAAGAAGCTGTTAAAAAAGGTGGGGGTCTCCCGTCCGGCCGAGGAGCATGCTCGTCCGATCAAGGGGCGTGCCCGCTCGGTCGAGGGGCGCTCAGCCGAGGAAGTCCGCTGCCAGGATCTCACGTCCGTCGAGCGAGAGATGGCTATCGCTAGTAGGGGATGTGTTACCGAACCTGACAGACCGTAGATCGAGGCGATGGCCTCTGAATTCCTGACCAAAGTTGGTGGGGCGCGGGACGAGGTGACATCGCAGTCCGTGCTGAGCGTTGTCGTCCCGGAAGTGGGGACGCTCGAGGGAGATGCTTCGGTCCCGACTCCTCCATAGAGGATTCCTCCTCTCTCGGTTGGTGCACCCATCGCCAGGGCTTCTCTATATCAACGGTGCCGATCTTTGGTGCCTTCGTTGAATCGGGAAGAAATTAGACGCGGTCCCCCCTCTTTGCTCTTCGAGAGGGTTATGGAGGGTAGTCTGATCGTCGCCCAACTGGGGGCGGATATAACTGACTTCTTCGCTCAGGCTGGACAGTGAAGAGGGGTCCCTCTCTCGGGCTCGTGCTGAGTCTGATCGGAGGATCAATCAGTTGACTTCCGAGCTCAAAGTCTCTCGGTGGGAGGCAACTTCATTCCGGGCCCGATTTTAGTCGAGCCAAGAGGAGGCTCGGACACTAGCTGATCAGCTGGCCTAGGCTCGCTATATGGCCGACCTGAAGGGTGAACTCCTGGAAGAGGAGCGTTAGTCTTAGGTTGAGCGCTCTGAGCAGTGGAAGGCCGAGCAGGAGGAGCTCAGCAACCAAGTCTGAGGGGCCGAGCGAGTGCTGGAGGAAGCCGAGGTCACGCGGACTGAGGCTGAGGTGAAGCTGTCCGAGACTGAGAGGAAGTTGCTTGAGGCCGAGCAGAGAGTAGCTGAGCTTGAGATGGAGGCTGAGCGAGCTGAGGTGGAGGTGATCGAACGATACAGAAATTCGAAGGGCTGTCACACAGCTCTCGAGAAGGCCGCCTTCTCGTTTTATGAGCCAGGCTACCGTCGGGGGCTGCGAAAGGGATTTGCCCAAGGTTACTATCAAGCGGTCATTGAGGCCCAGCAACAGGTGTCTAATGAGCTTGTCTTTCTTTCCGGGAAACGCTACGACTCGGGCGTGGATACCACGGATTCTCCCTCTTCGACGTCGAGCGAAGGAGGTAGTAGGGATGCCTACAGCTCGGCAGAGGGATCGCCAACTCCGGTCACCTCTAGAGGGCACGCGGTTAAGGTAGTTCCCATACAAGTGGGGTCAGTGTCTGGATCGGTCGTCACCGAGGGTACTAGAGGTAGATCCCTTGGCGCTGAGGATCCTCCAACTGCCGAACCTCAAGAAAGGCCGCGGGCCTCTGGAGTCCCCCTATTTCCATAGACTAGGAGGCGAACAAGTTCGATGCGCCAGCTCTTTTCTCTCTCTCTATTTCCCCCAGGGCGAGCTCATTGGAGGGAGGGACGAAGTAACTGTCCCTTGGGGAAGGGTTGCCACCTTTCACATTTTTTTGAGGGGAGGATCACTTAAGGTAAGCGTTCCCCCTGCCAGCCTATAAGAAAGCTCCCGGAGGGTGCCTCCACTTCTCTTCAATGGTTAAGGCTTTTCTAGTAGTTCTTCCTCTTTCTCCCTTCTCGCGAAGTGCCTGTCTCTGTGCTGGGGAGTTATCAGCGAAACATGGAAGGCGATTTGGAAGACGGAGATCCTGACGCGTGCCAAAGGTGTTCATGTTTCTCCGGCGTGGAAGAAGGGACAGCGATGGGTGGGCAGCGTGCAAGAAGGGATAGCACGTAGCAGCGCTCCTATTCTCGACCGTCGGACCACCGCCACCATCTTAGGAGGAAGGTAGAAGTGGAGGGAGGTTCAAGGAAGCAGGGTGTCAGGCACGACGGCCTTGCCCTGCTCCTTCCTCACCTTGGCCCACTTCTCCCTCCTCTTCCATCCCCGCCGCCCCGCTTCTTTATCCCTCTTCTGCTCTTCCACCAACTTCTTCCGTCTTCTTTCACTCTTTGTAGGATGCCTTCATCCTTGCTCGCACCACTTGGAGGTGCTTGCTTTCTGTTCGGCTTCTGTCCTCCTTCCAAAGAGTTGGCAGAGAAGGCCTTCACTTATTTTACTTCCTCTTTTTTCCTCTGATACCTTTTTTTCTAAGTTCCCGAGCGAACAAGGTCAGCTGCACCGTTATCTGAGCCAGTTTCTATGCTGGGTAGAGTCAGTGGCTCGGTCTGGGGGTGCTAGTCACGTCCCCCCCGAGTAATCAGCTCGTGTTGTAGTACCAGTGGATGTGGTATTTTTGTTTTTGATATGCACTGTATTGGCTGTGGCCTATCTGATATATGAGGAAAACATTAATGAAAGAAAAATTATCACCATTTGTTGCTTACATGTCTGTGAAAAGCTCAAAAATAGAACTTTCATAATGTTGTTGCATTCCATGTTTGGGGGATAGACGTTCCTTCCATAGGGGACAATCGATATGCCCCCTTCCCGAGCCTCTCGACCACTCGGTAGGGGCATTCCCAATTAGGGGCCAGCTTCCCCACCGCCTCCAGTGGTTGAGAGGCTTCGGCTTTTCTCAAGACGAAGTCTCCTGGTTGGAAATGTCTATCTCAGACTTTGGTGTTGTAATATCGAGTAAGGCGCCGCTAATATTCCCTGGCTCGGATGCTCGTGATCTCTCTTATCTCGCTTGCCATATCGAGGTTTTCCAGCAGTTTTTGCTCATTTGCCTCGGGTGAGAAGTTGATAACTCGGAGAGATGGGCTGCTGACTTCCAAACGAATCATGGCATCTGTGCCGTACACCAACTGGAAAGGAGTCTCACCGGTGGTGGTTCCTGGAGTAGTTAGGTGCGACCATAATACGCTTGGCAATTCCTCAACCCAGTTACCCTTGGCCTTACCGAGCCTGGCCTTAATGCCTTTTAATATAGTTTTCTTGGTATTTTCGACCAGTCCGTTAGCCTGAGGGTGGGCTACCGAAGTGAATAGGTTGCGAATGTGAAGGTTGGCGCATTTGTTCCTGAAGTAATGAGAATCAAATTGCCAACCATTATCACTCACAATCACTCGGGGGATACCAAAATGACAAATGGTCGATTTCCACACGAAGCTCCATACGACCTACTCGGTAATCCTAGCGATGGCTTCAGATTTAATCCATTTCGTAAAATAATTGATTGTGACGATGATGAACTTCTTCTGGGCTTGGGCCATGGGAAACGGCCCCAAGATGTCGATCCCCCACCGACCAAAAGGGTATGGCTCGGTAAGGGTGACGAGCTCTGAGGCAGGTTGATGTACCAGATGATCGAAACGTTGGCATCCGTCGCACCTTTGTACATAGGCCGAGCAGTCACATTGGAGAGTGGGCCACCAGTAACCTTGTCGCAACAAGATCCTGGCAAGCGCTCTTCCTCCTTGATGTGCACCACAGACGCCTTCGTGGATCTCTTGAATTACTCGGCCGGCTTTTTCGATATCGAGGCACTTTAGGAGGGGACCGGAAAAAGAACTTTGGTACAAAGCGTCATCTAAGATGACGAAGCGCAAAGCTTGATACTTCAGTCTTCGAGCGTCCCGAGGGTTAGAGGGATCTCGAGAATCCCAGATCCAGGATATATAGGGAGTCCGCCAGTCGCTTGATAATGCCTGGTCAACGGTCATGAGCTCCGCTTCTATGCTCGGTCGTTCTAGCTCTTCGAAGAAAACTGATCATGTATCTTCTGGGGCAACACCGGAGGCCAATCAAGAGAGGGCGTCCGCTCGGGAGTTTTCCTCCCGAGTGATCTAAATGAGCTAAAAACTCTCGAATAGTGGGGCTATTCCTCTTACCAGTTGGAGGTATTTTATCATCGGTGTTTCCTGAGCCTCGTAGTCACCGTTGACCTGGCTGGCGACCAATTGGGAGTCAGTGTGGATTCTGACTCCTTCGGCCCCCAGTCGTCGTGCCATCCTAGGTCCCGAGATGAGAGTCTCATACTCGGAGATGTTGTTGGATGCCAGGAAGTTGAACTTCAAGGCGTATTGCAGTTCTGCTCCTTCCGGGGATCGGAGAAGAACACCGACGCCACTGCCGACAGAGTTGGAGGATCCGTCGATGAAAATATCCCAGGTGGGCCCGGGCGTTGGCGGATGGACTTCCTCGGTCAGGACAATACTCTCTATGATGGAATCCATGAGTGCCTGTCCCTTGATGGCCAAGCGTGGATGATAGGAGATATCGTAGGCCCCGAGCATCCTGCGTCATCTAGAATTAGAACCGAGCTCACCGTAGAACGAGTCAACGAGAGATAAAGGTGCAGCATTTCGCTTGACACCGACTTTGATAACACCGGGTGCGAGGCCAAAAACACCTTTAGCTCTGTAAAAGCTCTCTGACACTCCTCGTCCCAAGCAAACGTAGTGGATGCCAATTTGGGCCCTCTCAACAATTTGAAGAAAGGCAGGCATCGTTCGGCCGCTCGGGATAAGAAACGGTTGAGCACAGTAATTTGTCCAGTCAGTCGTTGGACGTCCTTGATGCAAGCGGGTGGCTGTATGTTCAGGATGGCCTGGACTTTGTCGGGGTTGGCCTCAATCCCATGCAGAGTGACTAGAAAACCCAGGAACTTTCCGGATCGAACTCCGAAGGCACATTTAGCCGGGTTGAGCTTCATGTTGTACCTCAGGAGAGTGTCGAAGGTTTCCGCTAGGTCGGTGAAGTGGTCTTTGGCCTTGGGTGTCATGACGAACATGTCGTCGATGTAGGCTTCGATGTTCCGACCGATTTGTCCTTCGAAAATGTGGTTGATCAGCCTTTGATATGTTGCCCCGATGTTCTTCAACCCGAAAGGCATTTGGGTGTAGTAGTATACGCCGAAGTCGGTGATGAAGGTTGTCTTCTCGATGTCTCAGGATCCATTCGGAACTGATGGTAGCTAGAGTAAGCATCCAGAAAGCTGAGCAACTCATTACCGGAGGTGAAGTCGAGTAGCTTGTCGATGCTCGGCAGTGGGTAACAGTCTTTCAGAGTGGCTTTATTGAGGTCGGTGAAGTCCATGCACATTCGCCATTTGCCTGAAGCTTTTGGCACTAAGATGACATTAGCGAGCCATGTTGGGTAAAGGACCGGTCGGAATAGGCCGATTTCTTCCCCTTGAGAATTTGCTCCTTGATGATCATCTACTTCTCTAGGGTGTGCTTTCTTCTACGTTGCTGGACGGGTTTCACCGATGGGTCAAGGTTGAGCTTGTGTACCACCATCTCCCCAGGGATCCCGGGAAGATGCTCATCAGACGATGCGAAGACCTGAATATACTTTGAAAGAAAATCTTTGTATTGTTTTTGTACATCATGTGATAAATTAGCTCCAATTTTTACTCCTAGGGCCGGGTCATCTTTGAGTAAGACCATCAACAATTCGCCACCAGGCTCGGATGTTGTTGGTTCATCCTCGACTCCCTCGCCCTTTTTCTTTTTTCCCTCTGGCCTTATGTCTTCAATCGAGATTATGTAGCAGCTCTGAGCTATTTCCTGGTTACCTCGGACTTCCCCGATACTGTATTTAGTGTGAAACTTCATTTTTTGGTGATAGATGGAGGGCACTGCCTTTGTCCGGCTGAGGATACCTCGTCCGAAGATGGCATTATAGGCTGACATACCCTTAATCACGATGAAGTCAACCATAATAGTAACAGTTTTGGGAGGGGTGCCGATGGTGACCGGTAGGCTTAGGGTTCCCTTGGGATAGGTTGCCTAGCCGTTGAACCCACAAAGGGGGGTTCGAATCGGGTGGAGCTTGGATGGGTTTTCGCCCATCTTAAGGAAGCATTCGTACGAACGTATATCAGGGGTGCTACCATTGTCGACCAATATCTTATCTACGTTACAATGGTTTATAGTAGCCGACACTACGAGAGCGTCATCGTGTGGGGTAGATAACCCTTCCAGGTCTTGGTTGGAGAATACCAGGGCCTGCTGCTCGGTCGCCGGTGGGGCTTTGGGGGGCTCGGAGGCCCTGCTTGCCCGTTCAGCATGACGCTTCCTTCCTCGGCTACTGTCTCCTCCTGATGCCGCATCACCAGAAATGACATTGATGTGGACCCCGTGAGGTTGATTGTCAATCTCCTCTGGAATGCCACGATCTTCCTTCTGGCTCTTGGACATGTACCGAGATAAGTCTCCTTGGCAGACGAGATGCTCGATCTCATCCTTGAGTTGGTGACAATCTTCGGTATGGTGCCCGTGGTCATTGTGGAACTGGCAATGTTTGTGTCGATTGTGACGCTTGGCCTTCATAAGCTCGGGTTGGCGGAGAATGCCCGAGCCTTGTATATCTTCGTATATCTCATAGACAGGAGCGGATAGAGGAGTATACCACTCGTATTTCCGAGGGGGCTCCCTTTGGTCTCCGTCTTGATTCTACCGTTTTCCTAGGCCCGAGCCTTGCTCAGATGGTCACTTCTTATCCCCCTCCCGACCCGAGCCCGTTGGGCCGCGGCAAGCGTTGAGGACTTCCTCGCACTCCACGTGATTGAGGGCCTAAGGTTACCAAATTAGCAAGGGAGGTGGGGGGATGGAGGACCAGTTCTCGCCGAAGGTTCTCATCGCGGGTGCCTCCGTTCAGCGCGGTGATGGCTGAGGCGACATCTAGGTGGGGGATACGTAGGGCTTCCGATTTAAATCGATTAATGTAGGCCCAGAGTTTCTCCCCATGTGCCTGCTTTAGTGCCAGAAGTCCAGCTACTGACCTTGGAGGGCCGCTGCCGGTGAAGCTTTCCTTGAATACTCGCCCGAATTGTCTGAAGTCGTGAATGCTATCAGGGGCGAGTGCTCGGAACCAGGCCTGAGCACCTTGGACCAAGGTGGTCACGAACGCTCGACATTTGATAGCGTCGGAGGACCCGTGCAAGGTCATCAGGGCGTCGAAGCTGTCGCAGTGGTCGGCCGGGTCTTCCTGGCCGTCATATGACTTGAAGGTTGGCAGCAGGATTCTGGGGGAGATCTTGGCCTTCAATATATGGTCGGAGAATGGGAATTGCTCCTCATCTTCCTTGGTGGACATTTTTTGTAGGGCACAGAGGGCGCACTCTTGTTCCGTAAATCATCGCTCGAAGTCCCGCAACTGGAGGGATAACTCCGGTTGCCGCTGAACTGAGGGGCTGTGGGTGCGTCTGTGCTTGCTACCACGTCGTCACTCAGGGGGATCAGTCTCCGGGAACTATCGACGTGTCTTGGTTCCTTCTCTCCTCAGGCTGGAGGAGGCTTCTTGTTCTGGAGGGCGGGCGTGCGAAGGTCCCCCTGACCTGTTGCGTATAAGCCGCCGTCCCCGGAGGGTGAAGCGACCTCTGGCCATTTGCTGGGAAGCTTCTCCACGGGGGGTGGGGGGATCTCCCTTGGGAGTCGTGACTTCTCCTCCCTAGCCGCCTGGGTCCTCATTAATTCTACGAGGATTTCTAGTTTTGTGTTGAGGGTTTGGAGAGCGTCAGAACTCCCGTTAGGGGGTCGCACCTCCGCGGGTGGTGAAGGCAACCGTCGGCTTGATTGTTGTCGCCGGAGGGGAGGTTTTCCATGGGATGGGAGGGCGCAGGTTCCCCATCCGCCACTGTGGTCTTTATTGTGCCGCTGGCAACCTTCCTACTAGAATTTCTTTACACCATGATGGCTCTTTGTTCGTTTCCCACAGACGGTGCCAGATGAAGAGGCGTAATCTCGCGCTGATCCTGAGCCGTGAGATCTAGGAAAAATCTTTGGTCACGGTCACCACGTCTGTATGAACTGCAAGGCACGAAATGGATTAGAGGTGTCTAGGGAGGAGTCCCTAGGGAAAACCCTCCGATGCTTAAGTCAGCAAGTGCGATAGAGCATGAATGCAAAGAGAGAGGGTAGGAGGAGGAGGAGGGGCGCGAGATTATTCTCCACCAAGAGGTGTGGTGGTTTTCTCTTAGGATTGATGCCTTTTCCTTCTCGGAGGGTCTCCCTGGAGTTTATATAGCAATCCATTTATCGTAACAGTCCAGGGAGCTGAGGGGGTTTCGGGGAGTTACGTCCTCATAGTGGGCTCTTTATGGCATAAGGACTCTTGCTCTTCTCTATCTCTTGGAGCTCCCTGCTCCTGTTGGATGCGTAACGGACGCCTGGTTGAGCTTCCGACAGTCGGTACGAGCCAGAGGTGCTTGCTCGAGATTTTATCCTGAGCGATGAGTGTGTAGCTCGGGTAGGCCATGTCAGGTCCTCGTAGGGGATCTCTCGACCGATCTGTCGCTCGGACTTCCGAACCTGAGGGCCGCCTAGGAAGTGCTGCTCCGAGTGGATTTTTGGGCTTGAAGTAAGTGGGCCCAAAATGGGGCTGTCACTTTGGGGAGCTGGGCTGGTTTGGTTGAATTGGACCTAGTTGAGCCGCGCTCTCTGGCGGCAAATTTTCCCCCTCTCCACCAGTCTACATGAATTCTCATATCTCACCTTGATCGTATCTTGTTACTTGTGTTACTTTGATTTATTCATGTGTCTCATCGTATTTTCATGACTTATCTTATCCCTTAGAGCTAAAATGTTAATTACTTAAACATTGCCTTCATGTTGATACGAAGATACCTACTGGGCATGCGTACTCATTCCCTACTGTTGAGTCTTGTTGAATCTTTACATATTTTGATGATGACAACACTATAAGTCTTAGTGGTCTTCAAAAATTATGTCTATGTGAAAATTTAACAAAAATATTTTTCTGTGAAAATGAACAAAGAACATGTTTGTTGAAGAATGAACCTTCATTTCACTTCAGGTCTTTTTCAGGGACTGTATTCGTGTTGATTGGCACTTCGTCATGTTTGTATATAACACCTCGTGTTGAACTGTTTATCTTCGTGTCGCTTTAGTTTAAGTACTGTTTGTATTTCCAACACGCCGTGTCGTCTTCTCTTACCACGTGTTGTTTCCATTACAGTTCGTGTCGTTTTCCTCTGAAGTGTTTGATTTGATTCAGTGACATTTTCGTGTCATTTGATCTTTACTTCGTGTTGTTTTCATCGTCTTCGTATCATTCTCCGTGTAGTGTGTGGTTCTGTCAAAGTTCACTTCGTGTCACTTACTGTTGTTCTTCGAGTCGTCTTTATCTTGGTCTCACTGTTTCGACTTCGTGTCGTTGTCAGTTCGCGTCTGTCTTAAGTTGAAACCACACTTCGTGTTGGTTTCTATTTTGATGAACTTCGAGTCGTTTCCCAGTGAACCCCGTGTTGTTTTGTCCTCCTGCGTCATCCTTGTTTTCACTCCGTGTCTATTTTCTGTTCTCATCATACTTAGTGTTGTTTTTCATTTCATGTCAACTTCACTTCGTGTTGTTTCCAACCCGTGTCGATTACCGTTTTGACTTCGTGTTGTTTTCAACTCGTGTCGATTACTGTTTCGACTTCGTGTTGTTTTCAGTATGTGTCAATTTTGTCTTCGTGTCGTTTTTATCTCGTGTCGTGTTACCCCGTGTCAATTACTGTTTCGACTTCGTGTCGTTATCAGTCCGTGTCTCTCTTATGTTGAAATCACACCTCGTGCTGATCACTGTTCTGTCTTCGTGTTGTTTCTTTGTATTCTGTCTTCTTGTTGATCTTTCGTTATTTAGACTTCGTGTCTTTATCACATTGACCACACTCCGTGTCGCTTCTCCTCTCATAACTTCGTGTCGTGTTTTCTACACCTCGTGTCGTTGTCTCCTTGTGTCTTCACCTCGTGTTGTTTTCGTCTCTTCGTGTCGGGTTTGTTCTAGTGCGTACAGGACATCGCAGCACTTCACGTTGCTTCCTGTTTCACTTTCGTGTCATTTGTCTTGTTGTATCTTCGTGTCGTTTTTATTCTTCCTAGTCCTCGTGTCTTTCTTGTATTGAAACCTTACTTAGTGTTGGTTTCTGTTCTTGTCTTCGTGTCTTTGCGTTGTTTTTCTGTCTACCTCGTAAAGTTCTCTTAGTAATGTTCATTGTGTCACCACCTTATCTCGTGTCGTTCTCTGTTTAGTACCTCTTGTCGTGTCCACTAACCTCATGCAGTTCTAGTTCTTATGACACTCAATATTAATGGCTCTTATCTCGTTGCAGGTCCGAGGAAGAACATTAACCAGTGTCTGGGTGCACATGATCCGATGCTGAAGGAACAAATACAAAGAGGGCACGTGGCAGGAAGGTTCTAGGATCGAGCGTGGGAGGCACACGCGTTCAGTGCCCTATCCATCTGCTGCGGCTATAAAGAAAAACCTTCGCCCACCGATGAAGGTGGATTAGAGCTAAGAAAGAAAAGGCAGTGTTACAGAGAGCTCGATCCAGCAGAAGAAGAAAAAGAAAAGAGTGAGAGATAGTGATCGTGTGAAAGAGGAAGAGAGTTTAAGAGAAAGAAAGTTAGAGAGAGAGAGTGAATGAGAGAGTTCGTGGAGAAGAAGAAAGAAGCTTACCTAAAGATCTGTCTTCACTGGACCGTGGATCAAATCCAGGCCAGTCAGCTCCGTTGAGAGCCAAATTGTGCATCTCGTGTTTCAGCTTCTGTTTGCTGAAGCTATTTTTTGTTTATTATCTTTACTTTGTTTTCTGGTTTGCTGTGCTTTTCGATCCTCTGGTCTGAGGTCGGGTTCCCTCCGGTTAGGAGGAAGGGAGATCTGATCTCCAGTTGCAAGTAGCTGGGAGCTACTTGTGGGTTCCCTCCGGTTTGGAGGAAGGGAGACTTGTCTCCGGTTCTGGGCTTGTGGATTTAAGTCCAGAGGTTCCCTCCAGTTTGGAGGAAGAGGGGAGGTTGTTCCCCTGGTCAAGCTGTGTGGCAGCAATTGTTTGCAGACTGAGTCTGCTTGGTTCTAGCGTGTGCTAGTGAAGCCTCACTCCGGTTGGGAGTGAGGGGTGGATGTAGGTCTGAAGGACCGAACCACCTAAAAAATCTTTTGAGCAGTGGCTTGATTGTTTGGTTTGCTTCCGCTAGATGCTTGAATAGGTGCGCTCAATGGGTTTGTATTTGAGTAGAATAGAATTGGTTCTATTCTGTTTCCTTATCTAGCATCCGTTTTTTAAATTTGGCCATTATTCGTAGAAGGATTCATTCACCCCCCCTCTGTATCCGGGCCAAGCACCCTAACAGTTGGTATCAGAGCGGGTGTCTGCTTACAAGGTCCAGCGACCTGCAGATCGATCTTGCAATCTTAGGTGCTTATTTCCTTTTAGTGCATCAATATTCTTGTGCGTTAATCTGTGTGTTCTCATGGCCCATCCACCAATCTTCAGTGGTACGCATTTTGATGCATGGTTCGCTGTTTTGAAGAATTATGTTAAATCTGTGAATCCAGACCTGTGGAAAGTAATTTCACATGGTCCTCATGAACTACCTAGGAAAAAGTCCAAATGGACTGACAGTCACAAATCCATGCATGAAGAAAATCAGATAGCAATAAATTTAATGAAGGCAGCTACTGATAGAGCTTTTCATTCATGTTTCTCTGAATCCAGTTCTGCTAAAGATATTTTGGATGCACTGAAGCGAACTCAGGAGATAGATGTGGACAGATGCATGATGGCCAATAGAAGAAATCAAAGTGCCAGCGATCAAGGCAGCAATCAAACTAATGAAGATGATGATGATGAGGTAAATATCTTCAAGAATTTCTCTCTAGAAGATTGGGAGAATGCATATGCTGAATTATTTGAATCTCATGAACTGTTAAGAAAACAGTATAAAAAGTTGAAAAAGAATATTCGGGTAGATAGTTCTAGCTCTCCATGTAAAAATTGTTCAAATACGAAGAAATCTCATGATGCATGTCTGTCTGATAATCATATGTATAAAAACCAGAATGCAGAACTGAAGAAGGAACTTGAATGTGTTCACTCTGAGCTGAACAATTTAAAATCTGAAGATGACTTCCTCAGAAAGCTCTCTAAAGAAAATGATGAACAACTAAAGAAACTTAAACGAGAGAATGAGTTGCTGATTGAAAATTTTAACGCCATAAAATCTGTAAACATAGAATTACAGAAAGATTTTGAAAAACAACAAAAGGAATTGAGGGAGTTTGAAGCTAGGAGAGAAAGCATGGTTAACTCAGAAGATCAGCTTCTAATAAATGAGTTAATTCAAAATGATAAGCTTAAAGAAGAAGTTGAAAAATTAAAATTGTTAAACAGTGCCATGTCTGAAAGACTTCTCACATTGGAAAAAGGGAAAGCTATCTGTACAAACGAGACTGAAGAGGTAGATGAGCTAAGAAAGGAAATTGAAGAATACAAAACAGCTAACAAGGTTTTGAATGAAGCTGTCAATTGTAGTGAACAAGAGATCACTAGTTATGAAATACACATTGCATCTCTTGAAAATGAAATTCAGGATTTGAAAGCTTCCTTGTCTAAATTTGTTGATGGGCAGAAAAACCTAGACAAGCTGCTAGGTGTAAAAGTCAATGTCAAAAAGGAAGGGTTGGGCTACAATAATCTCAATAAGAAGGCCTTGCAGAACAAAGTAATGACATCCTTTGTAAATACTTCAAATGTAGCCACTACATCAAAAGACAAACAGCCCATTGTTCAGAAAATACTGGGAACAAAGATTAACTTTAACAAGGAAGGACTGGGTTACAGTCCAGTCATGAGGAAGGTTGATGGAGCCAACCTGAAAACTGTCTTTCTCAAATCCTCTGAACAGGAAAAGCCTTCTATCTCATCTCCACCTCAGTACAAGGCTAAGAAAACAGAAAAACAAAATAAAAATCACAAAACATCAAAAATTCAAAGGAACAATCTGCATGCTAAGAACTCATCAGATAAATGCCATGTTTTAAAGAAATCAAGTGGCTCATGTCATTATTGTGGTAAGTATGGACATCCTATGAGTAATTATTTTGTGATGGAAAAAGATGACAACAAGCATGTTAGAAAATCTGTGTCTGGTCAGAAAAGGAATGTCAAATGTTCTAATTGTGATAAAGTAGGACACACTACTGCTCATTGTTGGTTTGCAAGTAGTAAGGAAAAATCATGCTCATATCATACAAAACACTTTGCAAATCAGCATGTCTTTAACAAGAACCAGCACATTATATGTTTTAATTGCAACAAAATTGGTCACAAGGTCTCTGAATGCTGGTCAGGTTCTTTTAAAAGAAATTCTATCTCATGCTTTGAATGTGGAAAGTATGGCCACAGGGCCATTGATTGTTGGAATGCTCAAAGGAAAAATTTCAGTTCTGAAAAGTATAGATCTCCTGCTAGTACAAATGCTCGTAGAAAGAATAAAGTGGTTTTCAAAAGGAAAAACTTTGAATGTGTTGATTATGGAAAACAGTTTGGTCATGCAAATAACAGAAATTTCCATGCTAATGCACATACAATTCATGCTCATAATAATGTGCATAACCCAGATCTGAAAAATACTGCTCCTTGCTATCAAGTTAAAAATGTGCTAAGAAAACCTGCTAGGAGTGATAATGTCATGACAGGACCCAAGACTTCCTGGGTACCTGTTTGTGCAAAATAAACCTTGTTTTGCAGGTGTGCCCTGGGACTGGAATAAAAAGGGAAATGATCCAAGGCACTCAAGAATGAAAACCCCATTCTCACAATTTTCAGGTAATCTCTCTACATGTCCCATTTTGAAACTTATTGCATATCTGGTTTGATGCATTCTTGCATATCTTGCTATTAGTTTCATCTAGTGCATGCATATTGAATCTGGTCTTGCATATTCATTCATCATCTGCAAGTTGCATTATTTTCTAAAACATGCACTCTGAAATTTCTGAAATCTTTAACTGAAAGCGAATGCTGGTTGAAAACTGTATGTTGCATAATTCTTTCGTGGCAAACACTGCATTCATTAAATAATTAACACTTCCAAGAGTCGTGTGTGAGATGTCCTTGAGTGGGCTGAAGAGGAGCTTGTCAGGCTATTTGGTTTCTGAATATTTTTGTCAGCCGATGCAGTTAATGTGGTTTTTAAGATCAGTCATCTCAAGAGGTTGCAGTCTGTTGCCCAAGAGTTTCTCTGGATGTGAGACAGAACTACTTCAAAATACTATATTTGGATATGTCCTTAGTGCCTAATGTCTTGAGTGATCTCTCACTTGTTGGCTTGCTGATAGGAGTGCTGCTCATCTCATTTCATCTTTCTCTATTCAATCAGCCACCTCATTATCTCTCACCTCTCACTATTGGTTCAGATTCTCTCTCGAAGAAATTGTGGTTTCAGTCTTCTTGCTCTTATCAGATAAGATCTGTATACCTTAAACCACCCTATATCAAGTGTAACAATCTACACCTGTTAATAAAGAATTTCAATGTTTGGGGGTTATATTTGGTCCTTGATCCTTCTAAGTTATCTTCTCAAGTGTTGGTCAACATATTATAAAACTTTCTGTTAAATGAGAAAAACTTATTGAGGATCTCGACTTAACTGAAACTTATGTAAAGAGAGCTCTGAGATAAAATTGTGTTAAGTAAGATTTCTTTTTGTCTAAAATCATGAGAAGTGCTTCCAGGGAATACGCCATTATTTGTGGCAGAGCAATGGCTTTTGTGGAGAAATAGACACTCTAGATCAATGAAGTCCAGAGTCTCTGTCATGATACAATTAGCTATCTCTGTGTAGAAATGTTAAAATAAAAAAAAAGAAAAAAAATCCTCAAAAGAAAAATATCATTGGCATTAAGGTAGTTCGTCCTGAGTAACCAGGGTTTCTGGTGTCTGATAAACATGTCTCCTTGTGTAAAAAGGGACTATTATACCTTGTGTTCTTCAAATTGGTTGACCCTGTATGGCTTCTCGTCCATTAAATGAAGAAATGAAATCTACTTGACTTTGTTGTGTTATTTCGTTGCTTGACAAACGTAAGGTGCAATTTAATCGTGTCTCTCTCTAGGTTAAGCAACTTTAACAGCTAATTTTGTGATTATGCTGATTTAATATCTTGAGTTAACTAACCTTGGTTTTTGGAAGAATATAACCCGTCCACATATTGAAGGGCTAACTTTAATATGGTGTAGCTGCGTTACATCAGAACTAAGGGTATTTTGGGTATTTACAGAAAAAGTGTGATAAGAGTAAAAAGCTACTCGACAACACCTTTTTTGTTTCTCACGCCTTCAACCTCAAACCCTTTATTTCCCCTTGCCGCTTCCTATTCATCCTCGTGCCGCTCCACCTTGAGCGTCTTCTTCAAACCCATCTCCATCTCTTCCCGCTCACCTTCTTCCCCCCACAGAGGTCTATTCCTCTCTTCAGTCTAGCATCGCGTCCAATAGCAGCCTGCAAGAGAGAGTTGATACTCTGGAAGTTCCGGCAGATGGATCAGCAAAGGTCAGCAGCTCCGGGTGACAGGAAGAGGAAGGGAAAAGAAATTGTTGAAGAGCCCTCATCTAAGCAACAGAGATGTCTTGTGCCAGAACCTGCTGCGGAAGTATCTTCCGAACAAGGTACCAGGATGTCTCAGTCTACCGTGTTTGTAGAAAGTGGAAAAATCATTCCTCCTAGATTAATAGATTTCGGAGATGAAACTTTGGTCTCGAAGTTCCCAGAACTGTTAAGAATCTTTGAGTTTCAGGAGTGGAGAGATTTCTTAGAAAATCACCGTGTCTATTACCCTAGGCCGGTAATGGAATTTTATAATAACTTATCTTTGAGCCGAGACAAGTCTGCCTTATTATCATCTGTTAAAGGGGTCGAGTTAACTGTTACATGTGAGTCCCTCCACAAAGCCCTCGGTGTTCCAGATAAAGGGGAGGTAGAGGGAAGCTTTCGATACAGTCTCCATGAAGCTTTCTCAGTCATTACTGGTAAACCCAGTAATATTCATGATAAGGGGCAGTTAAAGCTAAAAGCTTATCAGACATCGTCATTTCCTCCTCTTCACAAGCTCCTTCAGAATGTCATCGCTTCCATTATCACTCCACAGACTGGGGCTAGAGGAAGAATTACAGACACACAGAGATTTCTACTGTTTTGTCTGATTCAAAATGTAAAGATTTGTCTGCCAGAGATTATTTTTTCGGTCATGAAGGGATGCATTGGATCCAAGAGACATCTTCCCTATGCCGCCCATCTGACTGAGATATTCAAGCACTCTGAGATTTGCTTGGATGGAGAGGCCGCATCAGAAGTGAAGGCCAGAAACATTTTTAATATGAACTTTGTTTCAGTATTCTTGGGGTTAGAGGACTCCTCTATGGTGGGACAAGCTAAGGTCCAAAAGGCCAGGGAATCACAATCTCAGGGGGAGCATTTAGAAGAATTTCAAGTCTTAGCCCAAGCTGGTGAGCAATTGGTTTCTGAGATTGCTCAACAGGAAACACCAGCTGAACCACCAGTGTCTACCTTGCCAGCTGCACCCATCGAAGTACCCTTCTCATTTCAGAGGCTAGTTGAGGCTGCATCTGAGGACATCAGATTGTCTGACGAAAGCATTCAAACAGATCTAGATGCAACCATTGCTGGGCTATTTGATTCGTTTGGGAAGACATCTGAAGAGGCAATAGTGCCTGAAGAACAGCCAGCTAAAGAGCAAGACAGTACTGATCAAGGTCTTGCTATTCTTGTTAATGAAATTTTAAGGGAAACTGTTGAGCGAAGCTTGGAAGAGACTACCGACTTGGTCGTATCTGAAAGTCTTGAGCAGGCCTTTGTTGACAGACCTACTGATCAGGAACTCATGGAAGATAGAGAAAAGGTTCCTGTCATAGAACTAGATACAGAATCTTCAAGTGAAGAAGAGGAACCTGAAGATGTATTCCCTCAGAAAGAAACTCAAGCTGAAGATGAAGTTCAGGTCCCAGCTGAGAGCAGTCAAATGCCAGTACAAGAGGAAGCAGCTGAGAGAACTGCACCTGGCAGTGAATTTTTTGGTACACCTCTAGGTCCACCTAGACTCTTATCTGCAGAGGCACCCAACATTGAATCTACTCGGGCGCCCAACATTGAAGAGATTCTCATAAACCTGACTCAGCAAATGCAAAAACAAGACAAGAAATTAGATGATCTGCTTACATTTGTCACTCTCAACATCAATCAGGTACATACCAGATTACTGAAGCTTGAGATATCTCTCCTCACTGAATGGAGACGATTCCTTCTAAACAAAAGGGCTTGAGATGATGCAATCAAATCCTTGATGGAAGGATTACAGGAGATTTGTTCAAAAATTGCAAAAGCTCTGAGAGAGTCACATGATGTTAATATTTCCTCCTTCAAAATGTCTTCTACCATAATAGATCATTGCTATGAGATCAGAACAGCTTTAGAATTGTTGAAGAAGTCTTCAAGTGCCCTAGGTCCAGGCATTCAGAAAATCTATGATAAGTTGGTCGCCTTCATATCAGAAATGACATCTCTGACTGACAGATATGAAACTGTCAGTGTTCGCCAAGACGACATTATTTCTGAAGTGGCAAATGTCAGAAGCACTGTGGCGTATTGGCTTGCTGAGCTATCAAATGATTTAAAGGAATTTCAGTCTATCTTGGGTTCAACACCTGGTCACGCCTCTTCCAGCAGAACTCCACCTCAAGAACATTCTTCTGCTTCTCCAAGGGGGAGACCACCTCAAGGCAGGATGCGTGGCCCCTCTAGCAGACAAGCCAGATACTTTTCTTGAAAAGTCGATGCTCTGTATTTTGTTGCCCTTTTGAGGCCTTCTCCCTCAGACTCTTGGACAAATTAACTTAACTCATATCATTTGCGTTGTTGCATTCTTCTTGTTTTCATCTTTTTTGATGATGTCAAAGGGGGAGAAATCAGGAAAAATGTTTGTGATATTTGTGATATTCATTGCGAATGGCTATTTAGTGTTTTTTCCTTCTCTGCAAAGACTCAAGACTCATAGTGTTGCCATCCATCAAAAAGGGGGAGATTGTTGAGTCTTGTTGAATCTTTACATATTTTGATGATGACAACACTATAAGTCTTAGTGGTCTTCAAAAATTATGTCTATGTGAAAATTTAACAAAAATATTTTTCTGTGAAAATGAACAAAGAACATGTTTGTTGAAGAATGAACCTTCATTTCACTTCAGGTATTTTTCAGGGACTGTATTCGTGTTGATTGGCACTTCGTCATGTTTGTATATAACACCTCGTGTTGAACTGTTTGTCTTCGTGTCGCTTTAGTTTAAGTACTGTTTGTATTTCCAACACGCCGTGTCGTCTTCTCTTACCACGTGTTGTTTCCATTACAGTTCGTGTCGTTTTCCTCTGAAGTGTTTGATTTGATTCAGTGACATTTTCGTGTCATTTGATCTTTACTTCGTGTTGTTTTCATCGTCTTCGTATCATTCTCCGTGTAGTGTGTGGTTCTGTCAAAGTTCACTTCGTGTCACTTACTGTTGTTCTTCGAGTCGTCTTTATCTTGGTCTCACTGTTTCGACTTCGTGTCGTTGTCAGTTCGCGTCTGTCTTAAGTTGAAACCACACTTCGTGTTGGTTTCTATTTTGATGAACTTCGAGTCGTTTCCCAGTGAACCCCGTGTTGTTTTGTCCTCCTGCGTCATCCTTGTTTTCACTCCGTGTCTATTTTCTGTTCTCATCATACTTAGTGTTGTTTTTCATTTCATGTCAACTTCACTTCGTGTTGTTTCAACCCGTGTCGATTACCGTTTTGACTTCGTGTTGTTTTCAACTCGTGTCGATTACTGTTTCGACTTCGTGTTGTTTTCAGTATGTGTCAATTTTGTCTTCGTGTCATTTTTATCTCGTGTCGTGTTACCCCGTGTCAATTACTGTTTCGACTTCGTGTCGTTATCAGTCCGTGTCTCTCTTATGTTGAAATCACACCTCGTGCTGATCACTGTTCTGTCTTTGTGTTGTTTCTTTGTATTCTGTCTTCTTGTTGATCTTTCGTTATTTAGACTTCGTGTCTTTATCACATTGACCACACTCCGTGTCGCTTCTCCTCTCATAACTTCGTGTCGTGTTTTCTACACCTCGTGTCGTTGTCTCCTTGTGTCTTCACCTCGTGTTGTTTTCGTCTCTTCGTGTCGGGTTTGTTCTAGTGCGTACAGGACATCGCAGCACTTCACGTTGCTTCCTGTTTCACTTTCGTGTCATTTGTCTTGTTGTATCTTCGTGTCGTTTTTATTCTTCCTAGTCCTCGTGTCTTTCTTGTATTGAAACCTTACTTAGTGTTGGTTTCTGTTCTTGTCTTCGTGTCTTTGCGTTGTTTTTCTGTCTACCTCGTAAAGTTCTCTTAGTAATGTTCATTGTGTCACCACCTTATCTCGTGTCATTCTCTGTTTAGTACCTCTTGTCGTGTCCACTAACCTCATGCAGTTCTAGTTCTTATGACACTCAATATTAATGGCTCTTATCTCGTTGCAGGTCCGAGGAAGAACATTCACCAGTGTCTGGGTGCACATGATCCGATGCTGAAGGAACAAATACAAAGAGGGCACGTGGCAGGAAGGTTCTAGGATCGAGCGTGGGAGGCACACGCGTTCAGTGCCCTATCCATCTGCTGCGGCTATAAAGAAAAACCATCGCCCACCGATGAAGGTGGATTAGAGCTAAGAAAGAAAAGGCAGTGTTACAGAGAGCTCGATCCAGCAGAAGAAGAAAAAGAAAAGAGTGAGAGATAGTGATCGTGTGAAAGAGGAAGAGAGTTTAAGAGAAAGAAAGTTAGAGAGAGAGTGAATGAGAGAGTTCGTGGAGAAGAAGAAAGAAGCTTACCTGAAGATCTGTCTTCACTGGACCGTGGATCAAATCCAGGCCAGTCAGCTCCGTTGAGAGCCAAATTGTGCATCTCGTGTTTCAGCTTCTGTTTGCTGAAGCTATTTTTCGTTTATTATCTTTACTTTGTTTTCTGGTTTGCTGTGCTTTTCGATCCTCTGGTCTGAGGTCGGGTTCCCTCCGGTTAGGAGGAAGGGAGATCTGATCTCCAATTGCAAGTAGCTGGGAGCTACTTGTGGGTTCCCTCCGGTTTGGAGGAAGGGAGACTTGTCTCCGGTTCTGGGCTTGTGGATTTAAGTCCAGAGGTTCCCTCCAGTTTGGAGGAAGAGGGGAGGTTGTTCCCCTGGTCAAGCTGTGTGGCAGCAATTGTTTGCAGACTGAGTCTGCTTGGTTCTAGCGTATGCTAGTGAAGCCTCACTCCGGTTGGGAGTGAGGGGTGGATGTAGGTCTGAAGGACCGAACCACCTAAAAAATCTTTTGAGCAGTGGCTTGATTGTTTGGTTTGCTTCCGCTAGATGCTTGAATAGGTGCGCTCAATGGGTTTGTATTTGAGTAGAATAGAATTGGTTCTATTTCTGTTTCCTTATCTAGCATCCGTTTTTTAAATTTGGCCATTATTCGTAGAAGGATTCATTCACCCCCCTCTGTATCCGGGCCAAGCACCCTAACACCTACTTTTTCAATCTTTTTCAAGAAATTCGAGCGGGTTAGATTCAGACTATTCAAGTGATAGATCCGAGAGTTATTAAAGAAGGTGCGGAGCCTTAGATTGTTATTAGTGGATAGTCAAGAGTCGCTATGTAATTTTTCATTTTTATTGAGTCTAGTTAGTCAAAGAGTCAAGAGTCAACCTTATGTACTTTTGATTATTGTTTAAATAAAGAAAAGATTTTGTCCAAATATTGTGCATTCTTTTCTTATGTGTGAATGCATTAGCGCTCTGATTATATTGCTTGCTTGAGGCGTACTAGATGGCTATTCACATTCCCAATTGTTTCAGCTACATAATCTCAGGGCGTGATAGTTAAAGTGGTATCAGAGCAGTAGGTCTTAGGACTTACTTATTCCTAGGAAAATGTCATAGGCTAAGTCCAAGGCTTATGGACCCATACCTATGAAACAAGGAAAGAAATTCCCCACCATGAGAGAAATGGGTAGAGCCAGGATGCGATAGTAAATTCAAAATTTTCTCTAAATTAATTCTATTAATTCCATAGGAATTAACTAATTGATTATCCTCTCAAGTACCTTATTTTCACGATGGCACACCATGTTGACTGGAACATGATGCAACATACTATTGTAGGTCTTACCCAGGCACTCCAGAATATGGCCCAAGCTGGCGCGAGGGCTGGTGTCGGCTACTTACATAGGAATTTTTGAAGTTTAAATCCTCCACAATTTTTTGGCTCTTCCAATCCAGATGAAGCAGAGAATTGGATTGATGAAATGGAAAGAATCTTCAATGTTATGCAGTGCGCAGATCAAGAGAATATCAGTCTCGCCACTTTTCAACTTAATAAGGATGCGCGTACTTGGTGGAAGACCACTTCGGCACAACCCCAGAATGCCCAGCCTACATGGAATGAGTTTCTTACACTCTTCCGGGTGAAATACTTCTCCGAGCATGTAAAGGAGAGAAAAGACTACTTTCCAGAGTAGATATGGGCACTACGAATTCATGGTAATGCCATTCGTGTTAACTAATGCCCCGACAGTATTTATGCAACTTATGAATAATGTCTTCAGGCCTTATCTCGACCGATTTGTGGTCATCTTCATTGATAATATTCTTATATACTCCAAGACTAAGGAGGAACGTGAACAACACTTAATGTAAGACCCGATAGTTAATGGATTATTATCGGTATCGAAATATAAAATAATTCATGTGTTGAGGCTATTTTTAGGGGCTTAATGGGCCTAGTTTAGTGGGCTTAGCCATTTCTACAAGTTTTTTTGAAGCTAGATAGGGCATATATGTAATTTTACTCTTTTTGATGCCTTATTGCAATTAAACGTTTTATAACAAAAAAAATAAATAAACAAATGCTCATTTGTTTTGAACCAACACAGGGAGGCTCCCTCCTCTCTCCCCACGTCTCTCTCCCCCCCTCTCTTGCTCTCTTGGTGGTGTGATCACCCTAGGGCTTTGTAGGTTTGGCAGGAGGTGGCCTTGGCGAGCCCTAGGCGTTGGTGGAGCGGAGGTGTCGTCGTGGAGGCGACCTTTGGAGCGTGGAGGTGGAGACTTCCTCGTGTAGGGCATGGCTTCCTCACAAAGAACGGCGAGGAATGGCATAGTTTTGCGTATACAAGTAGGGGAATGGCTTTCTACTCACCTTAGGATTGATTTCCTATCGTTTGCTTGCTCATTTACTTGGTTAGATGTTTGGTTTGAGTGAAATGCATGAACATAGTCAATCATGTTTTCAACCCATGAAAATCCACTCATGCCCATTGTATTTATGTTTTTGGATGTGTTGGTGGTTGGAAACGAGCATGTATTGGCAGGTTTTAGGCTTAGAAATTGCATTCCCATCGATTTGAATCAATTGGGAGGGGTTACCATTTGGTTTCCCCCGTTTTTGGTGCTCTGGGAGAGTTGGGGTCCTTCAAGAGACCGTTTTAATTGGGGAATAGGCGGTGAAGCGTAGCGGCCTAGGGCTGACCGCTACTGTCTAAACGTGGCCATATGTTGACTGCCAAGGGACAGTAACGGCCTAGCAACAGACCGCCGTGCTCTTTTCACCGGGTTGAGGCAGTGTGAGCCTAGCGGCCCAGACCGGATCATTTTTATCATGGAGCGGTCAGTCACTCGATCATCCCTTGATCAGAGTGGCCTTGTCCTGACCGCTACTCCCCTGTCGTATGTATGAAGCATTCATAGCTTAGCGGCCATGGGCAGACCGCTTTTGTCAGTGAAGCGTCCAGTCGTCCGACTGTCACCTGACCCTTGCAGCCTAGTCTAGATCGCCAAGTCCTTGCAGTTTAGAAATTCAATCATGCTTATTTAATTATGCATTTGATGTTGCATATTCGCCATGTCTAAACATTTTTATAAACTGTGGCATATTTTCATATCCCAATAGAGTTATTATCTCTGTCCTTGTGATTGAGCCGCTAGATGTAGCCCGATGACCTTTAGTGTTGGCCCACCTGGGAGAGGTGGCGGGGTAGTCCCGACGTATGGTTTTTAGGTTAGTTTTCGTGGGCCCCCTTGCTTGTCAGTAGTGTCCTACTGGGGGAAAAACTAGCTAGAGGCATGGCTCAGGGCATTAAGCTGGTGTGTGCACACGTGGTTAGGGGTTTGGACTGACGTCGATGGGCGTGACCCTAACTAGTCACTCGTTACTATTGTTCTATGTACTACCATGGTGTCCCAGTTACCGTATCTCGACACGAGTGAAGACACCCAAGACGCAATATAAGTCGTCAATGGACGCATCTGGTCTACTTTCTAGTGGGCACTCTTTCTTCTTGTCACTTGGAATCTTGAAATTAAATTCTATTGGTAGATGTAGAATTCTCGTGCTTATTTATTCATTTTAATTAGCATAATGGCATTTATATTAAGCTGTCTTTAATTGTTCAGATTCCTGCGCAGCTTTCTTTAATTGTTAATATTCCATGCCATTGCATTATTGACTGATTTGTTGTGACCTTAGCTGTGAGATAGAGATCCACATGACCCCTACTGAGTCAATGAAATAAGACTCACCCTGAATTTTCAGGTGAGGCACAGCAGCAGCCGTCCACTGGTTGTTCTCGTGCTTTTGGCGGGCAGTCTTAGGTGCCAGCAGTGGTCTCCCTTGCTCTTTTGACCGGGGTATGCCCCATGTAGTTGTCTTCTTTTGACTCTTGTATAGTGTTTGGACTTGTAATTGATGGATCTGGACTATTATATGAATATATCACCCTGATATTGTAAATTGCTTTTGTTTAAAGTTATTATTTTAAAATGCGCGTGTAATTCCAGTTCATTATGCAACTCCTCAAACAATCCTCCTAACCCTTACGGGGCCTCATTAGCCTCTTGGGTGCCAACTCTGAGTTCTTGGTATCGGTTTACTGGTATCCGGATCTCCGGGTCGTTACACTTAAGAATAGCCTTGCAAATCGTAAGAGAGCATCAACTCTACACAAAACTTAGCAAGTGCGAGTTCTGGCTAAAGGAGGTCTCTTTTCTCGGCCATATTATTTCAAAGGAAGGAATAGATGTCGATCCTTCTAAGGTAGAAGCTGTTAAGAATTGGAGCCGACCGACGACCGTGTCTGAATTTAGAAGTTTTCTGGGTCTGGCTTGTTATTATAGGCGATTCATTAAGTATTTCTCTAAAATCACCATCCCTTTGACTAGACTTAGAAGAAAGGAGAACCATTTTATAGGGTCAAAGGATTACGAAGAAAGTTTTCTAACTCTTAAAGATCATCTCACTACGGCCCCTATATTGACACTACCCGTTAAGGGCGGTGGCTTTGAAGTCTATACCGATACATCTGGCATTGACTTAGGATGGGTTCTTATGCAAAATAGCATGGTGATTTACTACTCATCAAGACAGTTAAAGCATGATGTAGAAAACTATGACGTGCATGATCTGGAACTAGCTGCGGTTATATTCGCCTTGAAAATATGGCGACACTGCCTCTATGGGGAGAAGTTCACTATATTTTTAGATCACAAAAGTCTGAAATACCTCTTCACCCAAAAGGAATTGAACATGTGACAACGCAGATGGTTGGAGTATCTCAAAGACTTCAACTTTACTATCCAATATAATCCAGGCAAAACAAATGAAATAGTTGATGCTCTTAGTAGAAGACCAATGGAAACACTAGAAAGTCTCAGGAAAGGTACAACTTATCTTATCGAGGATTTTGCTTGTTTGAATCTCGATGTTGATAAAGAAGAGGAAGGGTGTATGATTGCTAATATAAGGTCACAGCCTACATTGATTGAAGATCTAGTCAAATTATAAGAAAATGACCCCACATTGATGGAGATCAAGACCAATATTGATCAAAGGTCAGAATTCTCCATTTCAACTGATGGAAGATTATTGTTCAAAAATTGAATATGTGTGCCGCATCATACCGACACTAAGAAATTGATCATGGAAGAAGCTCATAAATCAAGGTATGCTATTCACCCTGGTGCTACCAAGATGTACCAAGATTTAAAAAGAAATTTCTGGTGGCCCAATATGAAAAGAGAAGTAGCGGACTTTGTATCTCGCTACCTCACTTGTCAGCAAGTAAATGCTAAACATTTAAAGCCCGCCGGGAAACTACATGCCTTGCATATTCCTGAGTGGAAATGGGAAAGTATGGGGATGGATTTCATCATGGGATTACCTAAGACGAGAGGTGGACACGATGATATATGAGCGATTATAGACCGATTGACTAAATCTGCACATTTTCTACCAATCAAAAGTCGATGGTCTGTGGATGTATTAGCAACACTATATATGAAGGAAATTGTCAAACTATATGGTCTCCCTGTCACCATTATATCTGACTGAGGCCCTCAGTTCACATCATAATTCTGGAAGGGTCTACAACATTCATTAGGGACCCGACTTAACTTTAGCACATCATTCCATCTACAAACTAATGGTCAGACTAAAAGAACCAATCAAGTAGTAGAAGATATGCTCAGGGCATGTGCTATTAATTTTTGAGGGAGTTGGCATGACCACTTGCCTCTAGTGGAATTTTCCTACAACAATAGCTATGAAGCTAGTATACAAATGACACCGTTCGAGGCACTGTATAGAAGAAGCTGTCGCTCACCTATATGTTGGAATGAAGTAAGGGAAAGGCAATTTCTTGGCCCCAACATCATCAGGGATACTATCGAAAAGATAAAGCTTATTCGGGAGAGACTCCAGATGGCTGAAGATAGGCAAAAAGCATATGCTGATAACAGAAGGCGCGACCTGAAATTTCAAGTAGGAGGCCACGTATTCCTTAAAGTTTCTCTGGGTTGAGGTATTCGAAGATTCGGCATCAAAGGCAAGCTCACTCCGAGATTCATTGGCCCCTTTGAAATTCTCGAAAGGGTTGGTGAGGTCGCATATCGAATAGCTTTACCCCCTCAATTAGCTGGAGTCCATGATGTATTTCATGTCTCAATGCGTAAAAGGTACGTTCCCGATCCATTCCATGTCATTTCTTGTGACAACCTGGAGATTAAAAAGGACTTGACGAATGAGCAAAAGCCAATCAAAATAATTGAACAAGAAGTACGTCAACTTTCGAATAAAACTATTCCCATGGTCAAAGTCCAATGGAGTAAATCTTGGCCACACGAAACGACATGGGAAATGGAGGAAGCGATGCGTAAACGGTTCTCGGAACTATTCAATTGTAAGTACACTATCCTTATCAATCACACGTATTGAATTTGGGGACCAAATTCTTTTAAGTGGGGGCGGGTGTAATGCCCGAGAATTTTTTAAGATTTTTTCGAGATTAAAAATATAATTACTAAGAAATTTAAAGGGCTTAATGGGCTATTAAGAAGAATTAAAGATTTATTGAATCCATTTAAAGTCCCTCTATTAACCAAAGGGTTAAGCCCAACTCAAATAGGCCCAAAGACCTAATTCCAGGACCTTTAGACCCAAGCCCATTAATAGAAACATAAATTAGGTAATTTACGGATTTAAAATGAGATATATACACCAATTTGGGGATAAATGAGAGATAATCAAAAAATTCCGAATTTATTGGATTAAGCGCTGCCTGGCGATCTATCGCGCGACCGCCAGATCCACCCTAGCGGTCCCTCCATGACCGCTAAGCCCTCCTGATTCTGTGAATGAGAGAAAACGTGAAAAGGTTAGATCTTTGGCATCCAAATCCCCATGGATCGAAGTGAGTAGACATATAATCATGTCTAAAACTCTTGGGGATCGATCCTACCCCTAAATAAGACTCTCAATTTGATCAATCCCTCAGCCCTAACTCAAAACCCTATAAATAGACCCTAACTTTGACCATGCGAACCCTAATGTTGGATCGCGTAATTCGAAGGTAAGGAGGCATCTTCTCAGGTTAGTTATTTAGAACTTTATGTTCTTCTTAGTTTTATCTAACACACTTCCAATTTTCATGCTAGAAGACCCAACCATTGGAGAGATAGAGCATCTAAAAGTTGCTGGTTCGTTGCAGTCTGCACAGGAACTACAGCGTCCGTCCAGTAAAAATCAGGAGATTAGAAGCCCTAAACGAGGTTAGTTCAAGTTGGTCCTTTAGAACTTTTTGTTACCCTTTCCATCTTCTACCTACACTCCGATTTTCACAGTTTTAGGTCAAGAGAATTAGAAGATAGAAGGATAGGAAGTTGCTGGTTTGGCATAGGACGTGCATGAACTAGGGTATACTTCCAGTCAGAAATCCAAAGTCAAGGGATCGAATCAAAGGTAGGTTATCTCATGAAAAGGCTAAATTAACATGTTAAGAACAAAAGCCATCTGTTCTCTCCTATTTTCATTGATTGTACATGACAAATTTAATGTTTTGTCATGACTGTGCATCTAGGTTAAAACTGCATGCATGAACCCTACCCTTAATAAGAAATTGATAATTTTGGCTTAAATTATGCACTCCCATGCATCTCCATGTTTTTATATGGTCGTTTCTGGTCTTACTCATCTGCTGGCCTACTTTCCATGCATCTAATTGCTTTGGATTAGGCTTGTCCTTCAGTTTTCATATTGTCCGCTATAGGTGAAGAAACGGTCTTCACCAGACCGCCAGATGTCTTTAGCGGCCATGCGATAGACAGCTAAAAGCCCTCATGCTGTCCTCACCAGACCGCTAGACTCTGCAACTTGATAACCCCAAACAGATTACAGATTGACCCTATTAAACATATGTTAAGCCTAGTTAATTAGATCTTATTCCTGATTATGACCTTATATTCATGTTGCTGGTTATATTGTGCATCCATCATGATAGATTTCTTGGCGTACATGTTTTAGAAACCTATTTTTAAACATATGTTAATTTCATGTCAAAACCATATACTCTTGTATTTATCTTAAATTTCATATGGTTCATGGACTTGTCTAGTTTTGATTTGAACATTATTTTTCCACGATCCCTTCTTGTAACGTCTCGAGATCCGAGTCCCAATTTATGGGCATATTTTTTTTTCTTTTCTTTATCAGACCCCGAAGCAATTACTTCGCACGTATCGCGGAAGCACAATTTTATAAACATGCATACACTCGCATGAGAGAGAGAGAAATCACATTTACAAAAATGTAAATAGCATCACAACCATTGATAATTTCCAAAAGAGAATACATGTCCATTGTTCCAGAATAAACATTAGTCCTCATAGGCTCACCACCCCATAACCATACATATAGGAGAAACATTCATCCACAACATACCCAAATGAACTATGATCTAGCACTACTCCTCAGCTGCAGCCTCCTCCTTAACCTCCTTCTCTATGTCTCCTGAAAACGTGTGTCACAAAGGGGTGAGTGTGACGCTTAGTAGGCAGCCTAAATAAACAGGGGTTAACTCGCTTCTATATAACCAATATATATACATAATTCAGATGTTAATAATAGCATAATCCATTCATTATTATCTACTTAAAATAATTCATATGAGAATAATACATATTCTTTAACTAACATATAAGGTGCCCATGCATGCAACAAGACCCCAGTGAATGAGCAGTTACACATTATCACATTTTAATGAGTTTTCACATTTTTGTTATTCATGGAACCGAACAGCTGCCGTAAACATAGGAGGCCCATACACATAACGAATGAAAGAGTACTGCGCAGACCCGGAAGTGAACTCCCACCTACACTCCTGTTACACGGGGCATTACGTATCACCGTCCCTCGGGTTCTGTGGCGTTATGTATCGCCGTCCCACAGAATGAATCAGCCGAATCAATAGGTTTTTGACCAGGGCATTACGTATCGCCATCCCCTGGAATCTTATACTTCCGCGGCGTTACGTATCGCCGTCCCGCAGAAGGGACCGAGATCCTACCTCATAGAATGCTACTATTTTCCATTCATAACATTCACATCGTGTTCGCATTCGCATTCGTACTAATTTGACAAATACTAGTATGATACTTTATCATAACAAGCATGCTTCGAAATGGTTTAAGTGGACAAATCACAACATAATCTTACTTGATATGGAAAGGAGTATGATCAGGTTACTGTATAAAAGAGGACAGGTTTATTTCTAGGTTACACATATATAGAAAACTAGTCATAATTTTAAGTACAGAATTTTTGGGAGCATGAAATCTTTACAGAGAGGTTCTAACTTAGTTTTCTATCATTTTCCAATTTTTTAGATTTTTCTGAATTAAAATGCCCCTTCAAAACTCTCATTTTTCGAGTTTCTGGAAATGGGGACAAAGCACCAGGTGCATTGACCTTCCCATGAACCTGCTCTGACCTGACGAAATGTGCACATTCCTTACTATGGCCAACACCAAATGTGCATCGACCTTACTATGGCCAACACCAAATGTGCACAGACCTTACTCTGGACAATACGAAATGTGCATCGATCTTACTATGGCCAACACCAAATGTGCATTGACCTTACTATGGCCAACACCAAATGTGCACAGACCTTACTCTGGACAATACCAAATGTGCATCGACCTTACTGTGGCCAACACCAAATGTGCACAGACCTTACTATCGCCAACACCAAATGTGCATTGACCTTATTGTGGCCAACACCAAATGTGCACAAACCTTACTATGGCCAACACCAAATGTGCATCGACCTTATAATGGCCAACACCAAATGTGCACAAACCTTATGATGGCCAACACCAAATATGCATCGACCTTACTACGACCATCACCAAATGTGCACCGACCTTACTCTGGACAATACCAAATGTGCATCGACCTTACTATGGCCAACACCAAATGTGCCCAGACCTTACTATGGCCAACGCCAAATGTGCATCGACCTTACTATGGCCAACACCAAATGTGCACAGACCTTACTCTGGACAATACCAAATGTGCATCGACCATAATATGGCCAACACCAAATGTGCAAAGACCTTACTATGACCAACACCAAATTTGCATCAACCTTATTATGGTCAACACCAAATGTGCAAAGGCCTTACTATGGCCAACGCCAAATGTGCTTCGACCTTACTATGGCCAACACCAAATGTGCATCGAGCTTACTGTGGCCAACACCAAATGTGCACAGACCTTACTCTGGACAATACCAAATGTGCATCGACCATACTATGGCCAACACCAAATGTGCATAGACCTTCCTCAAGGACCTGCACAGACCTAACCACATGTGCATAGACCTGTCCAGAGACTTTAACTCTGGTAGAGACTCAGAGGAAACTCACGAGAGCCCGTAACTTGATGAAAAATATAAAATGAACATGTTGGTCGATCCCACGTTCCCTTAGACCCTCTTTAAAGTATAGAAAAATATTTGAAGTCGTTCTAATGCACTGTTGACCCCTAAAATTTGAGGTTAGGTGCCTACCTTTAAAATGTTAAAACTGATGATCCGGGGATGGCATCCACACCCCAGATCTGCCTAAGCTCATCCTTTCAATTTGGGGATGAGATCCACACCCCATATCCTCCCAATACTTCGCCCGTCATCCTAGGAACTGCAGGTCCGCCCTCCTACGTAGGGCCAAGGTCCCTCACCTCTCTTTCTTACACAAGAGGAACCGTAGATGGTAGAAAATTAAAAATAGGTGTTGCTAAAGGCTTACCACCCATGAAACCCACCACCTTTTATAGTTTTCAAACCTCCCAAGAGCTTTCCCCACATCTTACAAGGCCCTGTCCAGCCCCCAAGGTCGTTGGCTTAAAGGGGAGTTAATGCTAAGCAACCCTTAGGTTTGAACAAAGGTGACCCTTCACTTACCCGGTCATAGATGCGAGTGGGCGCATTTTTTTGTTAAGATTTGAGTTGGTAGGTCTTCATATGAAATCAAGAGGACTTCTTGATCTAACTTTGAGTCTGGGTTTCATCAAATTTTGTCATTGCTAGCCCGAGTTATGATTTTTCAAAAATTATCTTATATTTTCCCTTGTTCTTGGCGTGACCTTTCGGTAGCCCGAGGTAATCCTTGTATAACTCTATCATCCAGGTAGTATTTGGCCTTGATTGCAACATAGAAGTTGTAGCTAACATCCCATTTGAAATTATGGACTTAGTTTCAGGTCATTTCATTAACCATAAACAAAGTTATGAATTTCCCATTAATTACATTCAAATTCTCATAAGTGTCACACCTCTTCGTGACAACTGGCAGCAAAAGGGCTAAGAACCTTGGGTTCTGATGCGAATTGGGCTTCCACTCCAACAGAAGAGTTTGGGTTAAGGCCCCGAGCTTTCTAGTGAGTCTAGTTTCATCCCATTTTGTTGACTGTGGACCACGATATCCTTATTTTAACGGGTGACAATATTTTCTATAACTGTTTCAACCCATTATCTCAAACTACATCTTACCCCCTATTAGACCTATTTTTCAGAAGTTATACTCTCTACCAAAGTTATTCCTTACTCAATGGTCATTCCACAGGCTTTGGTTTCACCTAATTCTGATCGTCCTATGTTAAGTTACGAATTTTCTAAGGGTTCTTCAACAATCTCTCTAGATTTCTAGCTCATTGAGTTCATAGGCCCGAATTGTACACAATTGGGCCAGGGCCCAATTGGTGGTCATAACATCTTCTCCCACTTAAAATAATTTCATCCTTAAAATTAACTTGAGAAATTTCTTCTTTACGAAAAATTACTCACCGAATAGTTAAGGGTATTCCTGGCGCATCTTGTCCTCCGGCTCCCATGTTGCTTCCTCAGAATGAGAATTCCTCCATAACACCTTCACCAGCCAGATGATTTTATTCCTCAATACATGTTCCTTCCAGTCTATGATCTCGCTAGGCTGCTCCATATACGACAGATCTACCCGAACCTCCAGGGGCTCATACTCTATAACATGTGAGGCATCCGGGACATACTTTTTGAGCATGGAGACGTGAATGATCGGATGTACACGTGACAGAGCATGCAAACATGCAAGTCGATAAGCCACCTCACCGACCCTTTGCAAAATCTCAAAAGGCCCGATGTATCTCAGACTGAGCTTGCCCTTCCTTCTGAACCGCATGACTCCCTTAGTAGCAGACACCTTTAGGAACACATGGTCTCCTTCTGCAAAAAGTAACTCTGTAGCAACCCTGATAAAATATTAATAACAATAAAGATTTTAAAATAAATCAAATAAATAGATAAATAAAATAATATAAAATAACGCCTCGGATAAAGGCGGTATTTAAATTATAAACGCCTCTAGCAAAGGCGTGATTCAAGAAGGGACACCCTGACAACACGGCGTCAAATTCTAAACGCCAAAAACGGTAAGGCCAAGAAACGCCCCTATCTTGGGCGTGTTTTAAACAAAGAAACGCCCTAACGAAAGGCGCTTCTTAAGAAACGACCTGAACCAGGTCGTCAATTCAAGAATCGACGCCCTGACCAAAGTCGTTAATTCTATTCGAGTTCCGTTCGACACGGGAGCTTATCCCGGGAAGGATTATGTTAATCTAGTAAGTATTTAAATAGGGCAAGGACTCTATATTGGAAGCATTACTTCCACTAGGACTCTAACCCTAATAGGACCCCCTAAATCCCTATAAATAATTTACTTCTCGAACCCTTCAACGCTATTTGGCGTTCGGAATCTGCAAGGTACGTGAGAGAGGAATAGTTCCTCTGATTTTCTCTACGTCTGTTACATGAAGAACTAACAGTTCTTCATCTTCTTCTGTTATAGGTTAAGAAGGCGGCGTACGCGAAGAACAAAGGTATTGTTCTTTTTCCCTTTTTACTTTCGGTTAGGTAGTATGAAGAAATACTAATGTTTCTTCTTCTGTTCTTGTAGGAGTTACAGAACCGAAGAACAAAGGTTCTTCACCAAAGCCTTCTCTTCCTCATACTGTGGTTATTGTTGCTGTGAAGCAACAACGTCCCCCTTTTCATATCAATCTTCAAGTCTTCAGGTAGGTTTTCTCAAGTTACTGTAGCCCAAATGAAATTAATGCAAGATATATATATACAAGCATGTCATGCATACGGTTATTATAGTTTCCATGCGTTTTCTGTAATATTTTGAAAGAGACGCCCCTGTCAAGGGCGCTAATTCACATGAAACGACCCTTCCCAGGTCGTAAATTTCATGTTTAACGCCCCGTACTCAGGCGTTAATTTCTTTAAACCGTTAATCACCCTTCTTAAGAACTGATTATCTAAGAAATCATGATTATAAATATATGCATAATCCTATGTCTTCAACCTGCTAACTTTATTGTCATGATTTTACATTCGTTCCTCTGTTATCCTGAAATTATTACTGTCCTTAAAGTTTCTGAAGGAACTTGAATTAACGACTTGGACAAAGTCGTTTTCCACATATTAGCGCCCCCTCATAGGGCGTGAATCTGAAAGATAACGCCCCTTCCTAGGGCGTGTATCGGTTAAAATCCTGAAATTTATATATTCTGAAAAATAGAATTAAATAGTAACGCCCCTGCCCAGGGCGCGTTTTGATAATTCCTAAAAATTAATTATATTCTGTCAAATATGTAAACAATAAGACGCCTTCTGGTGTAGTCGTCAGATCTTGAAGAAACGACCCTGACCAAGGCGCGTTTTAGATAAATTACTGAATTAATGAAAATTCTGCAAAATGGAAACACGTGTAAACGCCCTTATGTTAGGCGTTAATTACTTGAGAAACGACTTGACCTAAGTCGTTATTTTCTGTAAACTGATTTTTATCCTGATTCTGTTAACCGATGGTTTCATATTATACATATACGTATATATCAGCACTATTCTCCACTCCGTGAGTATAGTCCCACTTTTCACGTTGTTTTATCGATCACACTCAACTCTCATTGACATACAAGCTCTCCATTAGACATTCCGTTCCTTTGGACTAGCGAGTTAGTCATAGAGACCTCCGTAAGACTCCTCGTACCTTGGATTCCCTCAAGGTCGACTGAGCTGGTTGTACCCTAAAAACCCATTACACCATTGATGCCATGTCACTCTAAAGAAACATGGGATACCGGCCCTTATGATTATACAAAGAGTATATCATAAGAAATTCTTAATGGGATGATGATATCATGCCATATCATGTCGTTCTTGTAAAAACCTCAATTCTATGATAGGAATGAGGGTATCTTACCTTTGATATACTGTTCATGTGGACCTCAATTCTATATAAAGAATGTTCATACTGATTTGTCATGGTACCCAAGTTAAGGGAACCATATTCTACCTAGATTTTTATCGATATTGTGATTATACCGTTATTATCGCCATTCTATGTCCTTTGTCATATTTTGGACTCTATTCTATCAAAGTTGTCATACGTGTCTACAAGCTTGATTATTAAAATTCTACGTTGGCTATAAACAAGAGTGGATGTCAAAACACGTGATAAATGCCTGCGCATATAGGGCCCGATCTGGTCCTGGGAGGAGCACCCGAAAGTACTTGTGCCCATGGGAGTTAAAATGATAAGGTATCTGGCATTATACCGAGTACTTGACTTGCTTGATTGGACATTCTACACACATCTTGTACTTGACTCGTACTTTACATGAAATGAAATGCGTGGCCCAAAAAAGGGTAATTTACTTGCTTGCTTGATACATGATAGCCAAAGTTCTTGACATGACTTGTTAAATGTTCTTGCTTGAATATCTTGTTATCTTTTATTGAAAGTTCTTGACTAGTTCAACTTGTTACCTTATTGATATATTCTCTCTCTATCTTGTCATTTTAAGCGAGCATGCATAGCTTTATTGCATTCATGAAATATATAATTACTTAAACCCCTTGCTAGTACTTGAGATATAATTTCCTACTGAGCGTTCGCTCATTCCGTTTGTCCCTTTTTACTTTTCAGGTAAGTCCGACGACGATGGAAGTCAATCGGATGGGAATGGTCAAGAGTGAAAGTGATAGAGCTGCTCAAGTGTCATCTAGTCTTTTCTATAGTTTCTTGAGTCAAATATGTATTCTTTTCCTTTTTATTAAACAGAGTATTGGATTTGTAATAGTCTATCCATTATGAAATAAAAGATTGGGTTATCTTGTTATTTTGCGCATCTCTGTCTTTGTGTCGAATACACGACCACTCTGATTGACATGATTGATATAAACTCGTCACGCGTCTCCGGGTATCTTCCGCGCTCGGGGCGTGACAGTTTTTGTGGTATCAGAGCCTAAGGTATTCAATTCCTAGAAAAAAACCCAAGTCCAAGGATAAGTTGAACGTTTAACCAAGTGAGATTGGGTAGAACCAAGGGGTAAGAGTCAATGAGTCTTTTAATAAGATCACAGTGATATAATACTAATGTAGCTATTATAATTGTAGGATAATGGCTGCCGAACGTGCTCAATGGCGCAACATGCAGCGTACCCTCCAAGGGATGACTCAAGTGCTACAACAGGTAGCACAAGGTGGTACTCCACGAGCTGGAAGCTTACACCAAGCCTTTAAGAACATGAATCCCCCGAAGTTTATGGGATCGACCGATCCGGACGATGCCGAGCATTGGGTTCGGGAAACCGAACGCATATTCTGTGTCATGCAATGCACGGATCAGGACAAAGTTCTATTAGCTACATTCCAGTTAGAGAAAGATGCTAGATGCTGGTGGGAGTCTATTGAAGCAACCATCGATCCTACTCAAGTAACATGGGAAGAATTTGTGGAATACTTCAATGCTAAATATTTCTCGGACCGAGTCCAAGAAAAGAAGGCTGCAGAATTCGCTGCATTAAAGCAACGATCTTTATCATTAGCAGATTATGAAGCTCAGTTCTCCAAGTTGTCTAGATATGCTAAGCATCTTATTAGCACGGAGAAGATGAAAGCCCGAAGATTTCTTAATGGGCTTAGGCCCCACTATATTACTCAACTGGCGCCTATGGACATCCAAGTTTATTTTGAAATAGTGCGCCGAGCTCAACTACTTGAAGATGCCACAGAACTATCTGATAGGATCCGTGGGAAAGACAAGAAGGAACAAGTCACGGGTTCGGGTTCTTTCAAACCCAATTTCAAGAAGAGGCCCAATAATGGAGGTTCTTCCTCTCAAGACCATAAGTTTAAAAAGACCAAGCATTTCTCTATCACAACTACCCCTTCTAATACAGTGTGCAAGCATTGTGACAAGGTTGGTCACAAGTCAGAAGAATGCTGGAGGAAATTAGGAGCTTGTCTCCGTTGTGGGAGTCGTGAACATCGGATTCCCGATTGTCCATTAATGAATGACCAAGCCGGTGACGGTAAACGCCCGGTGACAAAGAATGCTCGTCTTCATGCAATCCAGGAGACCGAACTAGAAGAAGAAGGTGGACTGGTAGAAGGTACATTAACAGTTTGTTCCAAAAGTGCTTATGTTTTATTTGATACGGGTGCATCGCATTCCTTTATTTCTAAGAAGTTTGCCGACCCGTAACCGTTAGAACCAGAATGGATAAAAATAGTTCTAACTACTCCTCTTGGAAGCGAAAATGATATTACTCATCACTACCAAAACTGTGAGGTAATGGTTCAAGGTAGGAATTTACCTATAGATCTCATATGCCTCGATCTAAAGGAGTATGATGTTATACTGGGAGCGGACTGGTTATCCAAATACCAGGCAACGGTTGATTGCCGCAATAGCCAAATTGCTTTCAAAGATTTTCCAGAGTTAGTCTTTACTCGCCCCAAGAGTCGGAACCAATCCCCTCTTATTTCGGCTCTTCGAGCAAGCAAGCTCGTCAAGAAAGGATGTGTATCCTTCCTTGCCTTTGTCACTGTTAAAGAAGCTAAGGAAACCAAGATAGAAGACATTCAGGTAGTGCAAGAATTTCCAGATGTATTTCCGGAAGATTTGCCGGGATTACCCCCTCAAAGAGAAGTGGCCTTCACCATTGACTTAGTCCCTGGTGCTGGTCCAGTTTCAAAGGCACCCTATAGAATGTCCCCTGCGGAACTCAAAGAGTTGAAGGAGCAATTGATGGAACTAATTCGAAAATGGTTTATTAGACCAAGTACTTCCCCGTGGGGAGCACCAGTCTTATTTGTGAAGAAGAAGGACGGATCCATGAGATTGTGCATCGACTATCGACAGTTGAATCATCTCACTATCAAGAACAAGTATCCACTGCCGAGAATCGATGAGTTATTTGATCAGATTTCAGGATCCAAATATTTTTCCAAGATTGATCTCAGGTCGGGATATCATCAATTAAGAATCAAGGATGATGACATTCATAAGACTGCATTCAGAAGCAGGTATGGCCATAACGAATTTGTTGTTATGCCTTTTGGACTAACAAATGCCCCTGCTGCCTTTATGTAGTTAATGAATAGCATATTCAGGCCTTATCTAGATCAATTTGTGGTGGTTTTCATTGATGATATATTGATATATTCCAAAACTAAGGAAGAACATGAGGAGCATTTAAGGATCGCATTGCAAGTATTGAGAGAAAATCAATTATATGCAAAGCTCAGCAAATGTGAATTCTGGCTTGAAGAAGTGACTTTCCTCAGACATGTGCTATCCAAGGATGGTCTATCTGTTGATCCATCAAAGGTTGAAGCTGTTAGAAACTGGGGAAGACCAACCAATGCTAGCGAGATCAGAAGTTTCTTAGGTCTTGCAGGCTATTATCGGCGATTCATCAAAGATTTCTCTAAGATCGCCGTACCACTTACAAGATTAACTCGTAAGGAGATCCGATATGAATGGAGTGAGGAATGTGAAAGAAGTTTCCAAACTCTCAAGGATCATCTCACTACAGCTCCGGTGTTAGCTCTACCAATAGAAGGAGAGAAATTTTAGATCTACACAGATACTTCTGGCATTGGCCTCGGATGTGTCCTAATGCAACAAGGAAAGGTCATAGCATACTCTTCACGTCAACTGAAGAAGCATGAGGAGAATTACCCCGTCCATGACTTAGAACTGGCCGCGGTGGTATTTGCCCTAAAGATATGGAGACACTACTTATATGAAGTGCAGTTTACTGTATACTCCGATCACAAAAGTCTCAAATATCTATTTTCACAAAAGGAGCTAAACATGAGACAAAGACGCTGGCTAGAATATCTCAAGGACTTCGACTTCAATATACAATACCATCCCGGAAAGGGTAATTATGTTGCTGATGCCCTTAGTCGAAAGCCGAGAGCAATGATAGCCAATTGTATGATACAAGAATGGAGGTTGCTAGAACAATTCTCCGAGCTCAATATAAGCTTGGACAAGGAAGCCAAATTTGTCACATTATCTCATGTAAGCATACAGTCAGATTTATTATCTGAGATACAAGCGCTTCAGGATGATGATCCTATATTAGTGGAAATCAAAGGCAGATTAGAAGGACAATCTGATTTTCAACTAACTTCTGATGGAAGATTATTATTCAAAGGTAGAACTTGTATACCCGACTGTCCGGAATTAAAGAAGAAGATCTTAGATGAAGCTCACCGATCAAGGTACACTATTCATCCAGGATCAACCAAAATGTATCAAGATGTAAAGAAGAACTTTTGGTGGCCTAATATGAAAAGAGAAATAGCAGACTATGTATCTCGCTGTCTCACATGCCAACAGGTCAAGGCAGAACACCAAAAGCCTGCTGGAAAACTACATCCTCTAGATATTCCTAAGTGGAAGTGGGAGGACATTGGTATGGATTTCATCATGGGTTTATCCAAATCAAAAGGAGGACATGATGGAATATGGGTTATTATTGACCGTTTAACTAAATCAGCGCATTTCTTGCCAATAAAGAGCCGATGGTCAATTGATGTACTAGCTACACTATACATTAAGGAAATAGTCAGGTTACATGGAATTCCTGTCTCAATCGTGTCTGACAGAGATCCCCGTTTCACTTCTCATTTTTGGAAGGGATTACAACATTCGTTGGGAACAAGGCTCAACTTTAGTACTACTTTTCATCCTCAAACGGATGGTCAGACCGAGAGAACTAACCAAGTTGTTGAAGATATGCTTAGAGCATGCATCATTGACTTTAGAGGAAGCTGGCACGATCACTTGCCACTAGTGGAATTTGCATATAATAATAGCTACCAAGCTAGTATCCAAATGGCACCTTTCGAAGCTTTATATGGAAGGAGTTGCCGATCACCCTTATGCTGGAACGAAGTTGGAGAGAAACAATTATTAGGTCCAGACATGGTAAGGGATACAACTGAGAAGATACAAGTAATCAGAGAAAGATTGCAAGTTGCTCGGACCAGGCAAAAAGCTTATGCTGACACAAGAAGAAGAGATCTTGAATTCCAGGTTGGAGATCATGTATTTCTTAAAATATCGCCTAGACGTGGCATACGAAGATTTGGTGTTAAGGGCAAGCTTACGCCAAGATTCATCGGACCATTTGAGGTACTCAAAAGAGTTGGCGAGGTTGCTTATCGCATCGCGTTGCCTCCTCAATTGTCCGACGTGCATAATGTGTTTCACATATCTATGTTGAAGAAGTATGTGCACGATCCATCTCATATTATTGAACATGGAGATCTGGTGATCCAGAAAGATCTCACCTATGAACAGAAGCCTATGAAGATCTTAGATCGAGAAATACGAGCTCTAAGGAATAAGATTATTCCCATGCTCAAGGTGCAATGGAATAAGAATCCTGAACACGAAGCGACATGGGAGACCGAGGAATCTATGAAGAAACGATTTCCCGAGTTGTTCTAAGAGTTATATACTCTACACTCTCCGCGTGTATACATGATATGCAATTGAATTTGGGGACCAAATTCTTTTTAAGTGGGGGAGGGTGTAGCAACTCTGATAAAATATTAATAACAATAAAGATTTTAAAATAAATCAAATAAATAGATAAATAAAACAATATAAAATAACGCCTCAGATAAAGGCGCTATTTAAATTATAAACGCCTCTAGCAAAGGCGTGATTCAAGAAGGGACGTCCTGACAACACGGCGTCAAATTCTAAACGCCAAAAATGGTAAGGCCAAGAAACGCCCCTATCTTGGGTGTGTTTTAAACAAAGAAACGCCCTAACGAAAGGCGCTTCTTAAGAAACGACCTGAACCAGGTCGTCAATTCAAGAATCGACGCCCTGACCAAAGTCGTTAATTCCATTCGAGTTCCGTTCGACACAGAAGCTTATCCCGGGAAGGATTATGTTAATCTAGTAAGTATTTAAATAGGGCAAGGACTCTATATTGGAAGCATTACTTCCACTAGGACTCTAACCCTAATAGGACCCCCTAAATCCCTATAAATAATTTACTTCTCGAACCCTTCAACGCTATTTGGCGTTCGGAATCTGCAAGGTATGTGAGAGAGGAATAGTTCCTCTGATTTTCTCTACGTCTGTTACATGAAGAACTAACAGTTCTTCATCTTCTTCTGTTATAGGTTAAGAAGGCGGCGTACGCGAAGAACAAAGGTATTGTTCTTTTTGCCTTTTTACTTTCGGTCAGGTAGTATGAAGAAATACTAATGTTTCTTCTTCTGTTCTTGTAGGAGTTACAGAACCGAAGAACAAAGGTTCTTCACCGAAGCCTTCTCTTCCTCCTACTGTGGTTATTGTTGCTGTGAAGCAACAACGTCCCCCTTTTCATATCAATCTTCAAGTCTTCAGGTAGGTTTTCTCAAGTTACTGTAGCCCAAATGAAATTAATGCAAGATATATATATACAAGCATGTCATGCATACGGTTATTATAGTTTCCATGCGTTTTCTACAATATTTTGAAAGAGACGCCCCTGTCAAGGGCGCTAATTCACATGAAACGACCCTTCCCAGGTCGTAAATTTCATGTTTAACGCCCCGTACTCAGGCGTTAATTTCTTTAAACTGTTAATCACCCATCTTAAGAACTGATTATCTAAGAAATCATGATTATAAATATATGCATGATCCTATGTCTTCAACCTGCTAACTTTACTGTCATGATATTACATTCGTTCCTCTGTTATCCTGAAATTATTACTGTCCTTAAAGTTTCTGAAGGAACTTGAATTAACGACTTGGACAAAGTCGTTTTCCACATATTAGCGCCCCCTCATAGGGCGTGAATCTGAAAGATAACGCCCCTTCCTAGGGCGTGTATCGGTTAAAATCCTGAAATTTATATATTCTGAAAAATAGAATTAAATAGTAACGCCCCTGCCCAGGGCGCGCTTTGATAATTCCTGAAAATTAATTATATTCTGTCAAATATGTAAACAATAAGACGCCTTCTGGTGTAGTCGTCAGATCTTGAAGAAACGACCCTGACCAAGGCGCGTTTTAGATAAATTATTGAATTAATGAAAATTCTGCAAAATGGAAACACGTGTAAACGCCCTTATGTTAGGCGTTAATTACTTGAGAAATGACTTGACCTAAGTCGTTATTTTCTGTAAACTGATTTTTATCCTGATTCTGTTAACCGATGGTTTCATATTATACATATACGTATATATCGGCACTATTCTCCACTCCGTGAGTATAGTCCCACTTTTCACGTTGTTTTATCGATCACACTCAACTCTCATTGACATACAAGCTCTCCATTGGACATTCTGTTCCTTTGGACTAGCGAGTTAGTCATAGAGACCTCCGTAAAACTCCTCGTACCTTGGATTCCCTCAAGGTCGACTGAGCTGGTTGTACCCTAAAAACCCATTACACCATTGATGCCATGTCACTCTAAAGAAACATGGGATACCGGCCCTTATGATTATACAAAGAGTATATCATAAGAAATTCATAATGGGATGATGATATCATGCCATATCATGTCGTTCTTGTAAAAACCTCAATTCTATGATAGGAATGAGGGTATCTTACCTTTGATATACTGTTCATGTGGACCTCAATTCTATATAAAGAATGTTCATACTGATTTGTCATGGTACCCAAGTTAAGGGAACTATATTCTACCTAGATTTTTATCGATATTGTGATTATACCGTTATTATCGCCATTCTATGTCCTTTGTCATATTTTGGACTCTATTCTATCAAACTTGTCATACGTGTCTACAAGCTTGATTATTGAAATTCTACGTTGGCTATAAACAAGAGTGGATGTCAAAACACATGATAAATGCCTGCGCATATAGGGCCCGATCTGGTCCTGGGAGAAGCACCCGAAAGTACTTGTGCCCATGGGAGTTAAAATGATAAGGTATCTGGCATTATACCGAGTACTTGACTTGCTTGATTGGACATTCCACACACATCTTGTACTTGACTCGTACTTGACATGAAATGAAATGCGTGGCCCGAAAAAGGGTAATTTACTTGCTTGCTTGATACATGATAGCCAAAGTTCTTGACATGACTTGTTAAATGTTCTTGCTTGAATATCTTGTTATCTTTTATTGAAAGTTCTTGACTAGTTCAACTTGTTACCTTATTGATATATTCTCTCTCTATCTTGTCGTTTTAAGCGAGCATGCATAGCTTTATTGCATTCATGAAATCTGTAATTACTTAAACCCCTTGCTAGTACTTGAGATATAATTTCCTACTGAGCGTTCGCTCATTCCGTTTGTCCCTTTTTACTTTTCAGGTAAGTCCGACGACGATGGAAGTCAATCGGATGGGAATGGTCAAGAGTGAAAGTGATAGAGCTGCTCAAGTGTCATCTAGTCTTTTCTATAGTTTCTTGAGTCAAATATGTATTCTTTTCCTTTTTATTAAATAGAGTATTGGATTTGTAATAGTCTATCCATTATGAAATAAAGGATTGGGTTATCTTGTTATTTTGCGCATCTCTATCTTTGTGTCGAATACACGACCACTTTGATTGACATGATTGATATAAACTCGTCACGCGTCTCCGGGTATCTTCCGCGCTCGGGGCGTGACAAACTCTCTCCGCCGTTGGTCTGCATAACTTTTTTGACGGCTCTAGGCTATGAGGTGTCGCTGCCCGATCATAGATATCTTATCTGAGTAGTCCTGTACAAACTGTGGTCCGAATAGCTGCTTTTATCCAACTTCATACCAACACACCGGTGATCTACATGGCCGCCCATAGAGTGCTTCAAAAGGTGCCATTCCGATGGTAGAATGGTAACTATTGTTGTATGCAAATTCCATTAGGGACAAATGATCGTCCCAACTCCCCCTCCACTCAATATTGCATGCCCTCAGCATATCTTCTAGATTTTGGATAGTGCGCTCGGATTGCCCATTGGTCTGAGGATGAAATGCCGAGCTGAGCTGCAGTTCTGTCCCCATAGCCTGTTGCAAACTCTTCCAGAACCTCGCTATAAATTGAGGGTCTAGGTCTGAGATGATAGATAAAGGTGCACCATGTAATCGAATGATCTCAACGATGAACAGTTTTGCTAGGGATTCGATTGGAGTCTGCTTGTTGATGGGCAGAAAGTGTGCAGTCTTTGTGAATCTGTCCACGATCACCCATATGGTATCATGCTTCCTCCTAGTCATGGGTAGACCAGTCACAAAGTCCATGGTAATTTCTTCCCATTTCCATTGTGCCATCTTAATGGTTTGGAGAGGTTCGTCAGGTCTTTGATGCTCAATCTTCACCTGCTGGCAAGTGAGACATTTGGACACGAACTCCGCTATGTCTCGCTTCATTCTTGGCAACCAATACATTCTCTTCATGTCTTGAAACATCTTAGCGCTTCCAGGGTGGATGGGGAACTTTGACATGTGAGCCTCCTACATCAATTCCCTTTTCAATTCCATATTATCTGGTACACATATCCTTTCTCGAAACGTGATTAGCCCATCGATTCCCACATGGAAGTCCTCATTGTTCAGTAGTTTCTACAATGGTATATCATGCTTTTGTAGCTCGGCAATTCTATCTAAATACGTAGGTCTAGCTGAAAACCCAGCCAAGAGACCGAATTGCTACCTTTTCTTGGGTCGTGATTCAATCACACCCCCCATCATATTCCATTCTCGATGCAAGCTCAATGCCATCAATTTATGGCTGAGAGCGTCCGCCACCACATTCTCCTTGCCTGGATGGTACTGCAAGGCGAAGTCGTAGTCCTTCAATAGTTCGACCGACCTTCGTTGTCTCAAATTGAGTTCCTTCTGAGTGAATATATATTTGAGGCTCTGATGGTCGGTGAAGACCTCGAACTGAACTCCATATAAATAGTGTCTCCAGATGCGCAAAGCATGGACAACTGCTGCCATTTCAAGGTCATGAGTGGAGTAATTCTTCTCATAGTCCTTCAACTGTCTCAAGGCATAGGCAATCACTCAGCCATTCTACATTAGTACACAGCCGAGGCCGATACTGGAGGCATCTGTATAAATAGTAAAGCCATCATTCCCTTGGGGGAGTGCCAACACCGGTGCTGAAGTCAACTTTTTCTTGAGCATCTGAAAACTATCTTCACACTCCTTTGACCAGACAAATTTCGCTCCCTTCTTGGTCAACTTGGTCATTGGGGCTGCAATGGTGGAGAAACCTTCAATGAACCGGCGGTAGTATCCAGCAAGACCAAGGAAGCTTCTAATCTCCATGACAGTCTTTGGTTCTTCCCACTTTGTCACTACATCCACCTTGCAGGGGTCCACATATATACCGTTTTCAAATATGACATGTCCGAGAAACATCACCTGGTCTAGCCAAAATTCACACTTACTAAATTTGGCGTAGAACTTGTTCTCTTTGAGAGTCTGCAGAACCACTCTCAGATGCTTCTGATGTTCCTCCTGACTGGCAGAATATATCAGGATGTCGTCTATAAAGACTACGACAAACCGATCTAGGTAAGGGCAGAAGATCTGATTCATCTGCTCCATGAACACGGCTGGTGCATTGGTCAGTCCGAATGGTACAACTAAGAACTCGTAGCGACCATACCGAGTCCTGAAGGCCGTCTTTGACGCATCTTCGGGCTTGATTCTGATTTGATAATAGCCCGTCCTCAGATCAATTTTGGAGAAGACCTTGGCAGATGACAGCTAGTCAAATAATTCTTCAATCCTTGACAGAGGATACTTGTTTTAATGGTGGCTTGATTAAGCTTGTGGTAATCAATGCACAGCCGCATAGCCCCATCTTTCTTCCACACAAATAGGACTGGTGCTCCCCATGGAGACACATTGGGCCTAATGAAGCCTTTGTCTAGCAACTCCTGCATAAATCCCTCTAGATTAATCCCCGCATTGGGCACTTGTCCGTCGCCAACCGTCGGAGCATGGACAGCCCCGTTGTTCGCCCCATTTGGGTCATCTACCCCCGATCCCCTCTCATCCGCCTAGGGAAGATCTCTTTGCCTTATTGGCGGCATTGTTCTGAGAAACAAACAATTATTAAGTGAGAGGGTTTTTAAATGGTTTCAAATATACTCTACCCTTTTCCCACTCTAGCCTATCTCTTCTCCTACTACTTGGACATTTGGAATGGTTGTAACCATGATTTGTCTCTCATGCTCTGATACCACTCTGTAACGCCCCGACATCCGGGTCCCAATTTATGGGCATATTTTTTTTTCTTTTCTCTATCGGACCCCGTAGCAATTACTTCGCACGTATCGTGGAAGCACAATTACATAAACATGCATACACTCGCATAAGAGAGAGAGAAACCACATTTACAAAAATGAAAACAGCATCACAACCATTCATAATTTCCAAAAGAGAATACATGTCCATTGTTCCAGAATAAACATGAGTCCTCATAGGCTCACCACCCCATAAACATACATATAAGAGAAACATTCATCCACAGCATACCCATACGAACTATGATCTAGCACTACTCCTCAGCTGCAGCCTCCTCCTCAACCTCCTTCTCTATGTCTCCTGAAAACGTGTGTCACAAAGGGGTGAGTGTGATGCTTAGTAGGCAGCCTAAACAAACCGGGGTTAACTCGCATCTATATAACCAAATTATATACATAATTCAGATGTTAATAATAGCATAATCCATTCATTATCATCTACATAAAATAACTCATATGCGTAAAATACATATTATTTAAGTAACATATAAGGTACCCATGCATGCAAAAAGACCTAAGTGAATGAGCAGTTACACATTATCATATTTTAATGAGTTTTCAAATTTTTGTTATTCATGGAACCGAACAGCTGTCGTAAACACAGGAGGCCCACACACACAACGAACGAAAGAGTACTACGCAGACCGGGGAGTGAACTCCCACCTAGACTACTGTACAGGGCGTTACGTATCGCCGTCCCCCAAGTTCTATTGCGTTACGTATCGCCGTCCCACAAAATGAACTAGCTGAATCAATAAGTTTTTGACCAGGGCGTTATGGATCGCCGTCCCCAAGGATCTTTTACTTCCGCGTGCCATCCCGCAGAAGGGATCGAAGTCCTACCTCACAGAATGCTGCTGTTTTCCATTCATGACATTCACATCGTGTTCGCATTCGCATTCGTACTCATTTTACAAATACTAGTATGCTACTTTTTCATAACAAGCATGCTTCCAAATGGTTTAAGTGGACAAATCACAACATAATATTACTTGATGTGGAAAGGAGTATGATCAAGTTACTGTACAAAAAAGGACATGTTTAATTCTAGGTTACACATACATTAAAAACCAGTCATAATTTCAAGTAAAGAATTTCTGGGAGCATGAAATCTTTACACAGAGGTTCTGACTTAGTTTTCTATCATTTCCTAATTTTTCAGATTTTTTTGAATTAAAATGCCCCTTCAAAACTCTCATTTTCCGAGTTTCTGGAAATGGGGACAGAGCCCCAGGTGCATCGACCTTCCCATGAACCTGCTCTGACCTAACCAAATGCGCATCGACCTTACTATGGCCAACACCAAATGTTCACAGACCTTACTCTGGACAATACCAAATGTGCATTGACCTTACTATGGCCAACACCAAATGTGCACAGACCTTACTATGGCCAACACCAAATGTGCATCGACCTTACTATGGCCAACACCAAATGTGCATAGACCTTACTGTGGACAATACCAAATGTGCATCGATCTTACTATGGCCACCACCAAATGTGCACAGACCTTACTATGGCAAACACCAAATGTGCATCGACCTTATTATGTCTAACACCAAATGTGCAAAGACCTTACTCTGGACAATACCAAATGTGCATCGAACTTACTATGGCCAATGCCAAATATGCATCAACCTTACTATGGCCAACACCAAATGTGCACATACCTTACTCTAGACAATACAAAATGTGCATCGACCATACTATGGGCAACACCAAATGTGCACAGACCTTATTATGGCCAACACCTAATGTTCATCGACCTTTGTATGGCCAACACCAAATGTGCACAGACCTTACTCTGGACAATACCAAATGTGCATCGACCATACTATGGCCAACACCAAATGTGCATAGAGCTTACTATGGCCAACACCAAATGTGCATCGACCTTACTATGACCAACACCAAATGTGCACAGACCTTACTCTGGACAATACCAAATGTGCATCGACCATACTATGGCCAACACCAAATGTGCACAAACCTTACTATGACCAACACCAAATGTGCATAGACCTTCCTCATGGACCTGCACTGACCTGACCACATGTGCATAGACCTATCCAGAGACTTTAACATTGGTAGAGACTTAGAGGAAACTCGCGAGAGCCCGTAACTTGATGAAAAATAGAAAATGAACACGTTGGTCGAACCCACGTACCCTTAGACGCTCTTTAATGTATAGAAAAATATTTGAAATCATCCTAATGCACTGTTGACCACTAAAATTTGAGGTTAGGTGCCTACCTTGAAAATGTTAAAATTGACGATCCGGGGATGACATCCACACCCCAGATCTGCCTAAGCTTCTCCTTTCAATCTGGGGATGTGATCTACACCCCAGATCTTCCCAAGACTTCGCCCGTCGTCCGAGGAACTGCTGGTCCGCCCTCCTACGCAGGGCCAAGGTCCCTCACCTCTCTTTCTTACACAAGAGGAACCGTAGATGGTAGAAAATTGAAAATAGGTGTTGCTAAAGGCTTACTACCCTTGAAACCCATCACATTATATAGTTTTCAAACCTCCCAAGAGCTTTTCCCTCGTCCTATAAGGCCCAGTCTTGCCCCCAAGGTCGCTGGCTTAAAGGGGAGTTAATGGTAAGCAACCCTTCAGTTTGAACAGAGGTGACCCTTCGTCTACCCGGTCATAGATGTGAGTGGGCACATTTTTATGTTAGGATTTGAGTTGGGATGTCTTCATGTGAAATCAATAGGACTTGTTGATCTAACTTTGGGTCATGGTTTCATCGAATTTCGTCATTCCTAGCTGTCGTATGATTTTTCAAAGATTATCATTTATTTTCCCTTGTTCAAGCGCGACCTTTCAGTAGCCCAAGGTAATTCAAGTATAACTCTAGCATCCAGGCAATATTTGGCCTCGACCTCAACATATAAGTTGCAGCTAACATCCCATTCGGAATTATGGCCTTAATTTAAGGTTATTTGATTAACCACAGATGAAGTTATGAATTTTCTATTAATTATATTCAAATTCTCCTAACAGTCACACCTCTTTGTGATAGTTGGCAGTAAAAGGGCTCAGAACCTTGAGTTCTTATGCGAATTGGGCTTCCACCCCAACAGAAGAGTTTGGGTCAAGGGCCCAAGCTTTCTAGTGAGCCTGGTTTCATCCCATTTGGTTGACTGTGCACCAAGATATCCTTATTTCAACGGGTAATTATATTTTCTGTAACTGTTTCGACCCATTATCTCAAACTCCCTCTTACCCTCTATTAGGCCTATTTTTCAAAAGTTATACTTTTTACCAAAGTTATTACTTACCCAATGGTCATTGCATGGGCTTTAGTTTCACCTAATTATGATCTTCCTATGTTAAGTTACAAATTTTCTAAAGGTTCTTCAACAATCTGTCTAGATTTCTAGCTCGTTGAGCTCATAGGCCCGAATTGTACACAATTGGGCCAGGGCTCAATTGGTGGTCATAACATCCTCTCCCCCTTAAAATAATTTCACCCTGGAAATTAACTCGAGAAATTTCCTCTTTACAAAAAATTACTCACCGAATAGTTGAGGGTATTCTTGGCGCATCTTGTCCTCCGTCTCCCATGTTGCTTCCTCAGAATGAGAATTCCTCCATAACACCTTCACCAGCCAGATGGTTTTATTCCTCAATACATGTTCCTTGCAATCTATGATCTCGCTAGGCTGCTCCATATACGACAGATCTACCCGAACCTCCAGGGGCTCATACTCTATAACATGTGAGGCTTCGGGGACATACTTTCTGAGCATGGAGACGTGAAAGATCGCATGTACACATGACAGAGCAGGCAGTAGTGCAAGTCGATAAGCCACCTCGCCGACCCTTTGCAAAATCTCAAAAGGCCCTGTTGTGTATGTGATTTTGATGATTACAAAATGACTTTATTGCTTGGCCTTATGCTTGAATGATACTTCATGTTCTCATGTGCTTGAATCATACTTGTTCTCTTGCTATGGAGTCATGTTCATGCTCATTTGAATGCTATCATGCTCACTTGTTTGTAATAACTTAACTCTCACTTGAATGAGAGTTATGCTCATTTGAATGCAAGTATGCTAATCTTCTTACATTACATGATCGAGTCATGATGGACATCAAATGGAACTCAAGAGAATGCTTATATAAGTCATCTTGTTGTCCACTATTTAGAACATGTGTTAATTCTATCTCCATTCTTCAAAGAACCATTGCTAAGGCTTTGCAATTCACATATCTTTAGTTAAGTGAACTTTGGGTAAGAGAGCTGCAGTGTGTTGACCCAGAATACTTGTGCATAAATATACATGTGCTTTCATGTACCTTTTTCATGGGTCATTATGATTTGAAGATGTATGCTTCATGCATTTTCTATATGAGGTTTTGAGGGTCATACATGTTATTCAAATGCATGGGTTATGATGTTGATTTTTGGTTGAGACGCCTTGGGCTTTCATGCATATTCTTCTAAGTTGCCAAAGACATGAATGTGGTTCATGCACTTTCTACTTGAAGCTTTTAAGCTTGTGATGTGCTTGAAATATTCATACAAGACTTCTAATAGTTGGTTCTATATTGCTCATGCATTGAATGAAGGCTTGGTCTTATGAGCTATGCACTAAAAGCTTGATTTATTAACTTGATGTGTGAAAGAATTGCATGAAGTTGGCTCTTATGAAGATGGCTTCAATTAGGTCTCAATCAATGAGATTGTGTTCATTGAATACACCTTTCTATTTGAATGACTGTGTCATATCATTCATGAGGTTATTGTGATTTCAATGTATGCATGATTAAAATGATCCCTTGTTTATATCAATGCTCCTTGTGATATCAATGCTTCATGAATGTTAGTTTTTGTCAACAACAATGCCATTTGAATGAATGTTTGTTTGAATGGTTAGCATGTTATAAACTTTCATGAGGCATGAATATTTACATTTTGAATGTTGAAAGAAAGCCTTGCAATTGAATGATAATGTAATTGTGGAAACATCTTTACAAATATGCATAGCTACATATGTGTATGAGATCATGGTGATGCATAATGAAAATGCATATTTACATATGTTTGCAAATGTGTGTGTTTAGGTGTTCGCACTTTGTCAAATTGAGTTTCATGATATGTAAGCGTATCTTGGCAATGTTATTTGAATGATTGAGCTCCCATATCGTTACATATGCCTTGGATGCAATGGAAGATTCAAAGTTCCCCAAATGCCATAGCTCGTGACTTATGTCTTTATGGAAACATTTATTTATGCAATGAGCATTTGGATGGTTGACAAGTTATGGAGGTTCTTTTGGAAGAATCTAGTTTATGAGCTCTTAACTTTCACACCTGTGGTAACTTGATACTCTTGTGTTTTTGCAGGTCCAAGGATGGGTTTTATACCCTCCCATATCAAGTGGATCATGGTAATACACTAACCACATTGTGTGTTTGAAATGGAGGTAGTTGAGGTTGAGCTTTCATACCTTTGTACTTGGACAATTGAGAGATTCAATTTCATTACAACAAACACTTGTCATAAGGTGGAATGTGTTTTTGTTGGTTGTAAATGGAAAGCCAAACACATGTTTGAATGGGTTGTATGATGCATTTTTATGTGAACAAGTTGAAATTGTTGATGCTTGATTCATGAACTTTGATTATGATCTAACCTCTTGTTTTATCATGTGTTTCAGGGTTAATATTCATAGTTGATCATCATGGGTTTTTGGTAATATTTATTCATTTATTTACTCATGAAATCTTGGGGGTTTAGCGGTGTTTTCCAACCCCTACTAGCAGGGGTCGACCCATAGGGTCGACCCTTAAGGGAACTGGGCTGGACAGAAGCTGCAATATGCAGCCTGTCTGCAGGGATCGCCCACTGCCATGGGTCAACCCATGGGGTCGACCCCTGACTGCCAGATAGCAGAATTGCTACTGGCCGCCCTCTGGTTGCCCAGGGGTCGACCCATGGGGTCGACCCATTCCGGCAAGGGATTCTTGGGAGCATCCGAAACTCAATGAAAACCTTTTTAAACTTTACCAAACTACCCCCAATGGTTTCTAATATTATTAGGGTGTTTCTAACATGTTTTAGGAGGGTTATATGAGTCTTTTATCCAGTTCTCTATATATATGAATGTGAACTCCGATTTTGGAAGATAAGATCCCTAATGTGCTATCTTTCTATCTTGTAGGGCAAGGAAAGGGGGAAAAGGAAGAGGAGCTCTTGCAAGGTGATTTTCATCTACTTCCATGGAGATTTGGTGCTCGTGGTAGAAAAAGAAAAGAAGAATCTCGAAGAGAGGAACACGAGGATGCTAAAATCGTGGCCATCCGACATCGAGCCAAGAAGAGCCAGAGTCTTTCTTGAAGGGGGAGCTTCATACATGCTCTATCTTCTTTGATTCAGTCTCTAGAGTTTGTTTGGGCTCAATGCATCTATTTGTCTTCGCTTCTTAAATTTCTGAAAGGATATATTGTGTGGGGGTTCGGAGAAAGGGTTCTCCGAGTGTTTATGTTAACGCGTGTGCGTCGTTTTGTGCGGAGCATATCCGCGTGTGTGCTTAGACATATCATGGGGTGTGTTCCTTGTGTGTGGTTGAGAGTTTACTCCCGTGTGATTGTGTAGGCTTCGCCCTACGTGTGTGTGTTGGAGCTTGGCTCCGTGTGTGTATGGGGATTTATCCCCGGGCTATTTTATACAGCAGTGAAGTCTCACCGATTTGGTGTGGGGTGGACGTAGGGAGCCCATCGTGGTCCCGAACCACCTTAAAAATCCTCGTGCATTGTGGCTTGCATTGTAGTTTGTGTTGTGGTGGTTTACTTTATTGTTCATATCTAATTATCCGTTCGAGTGAGTACGGTGAGATTGAGAGAATCAAGTCTATTCCAATTAGTTTAAATTCCTCACTCTTGCTAATCTTGTTAATTCCGCTACGAGCTAGTTTAAAGTTTTAATTGGATATAATTTTTAGTAGATGGTTCTATTCACCCCCCCCCCTCTAGAACCGTGTTCCTACACTACGGGACCCACTGTTGTCCCTAGATCTAACGATCTATAGAGTGATCCCAGTGCATTCTACAATCATGAATTTTTCTGTTGAGCATGTATCAATGAATTGTTTGCCTATTTTTAATGGTTCTGATTTTACTTCATGGTTAGGTAAAATGTGTGGAATGATTAATTCTATTAATCCTAATCTTTAGAAGTTGATTTATGATGGTCCTCACATATTACCTTTAGATGAGACCAAGTGGTCTAATCATGACAAATTGAAGAACCATGAAAATCTCACTGTCTTGAGTTTATTGAAAGCTTCCGTGAGTACTAACAAGTATCCTTTTGTATCTTCTTGTAGGTCGGCAAATGAGCTTATGGATGAGTTAATCAAAGCTCAAGAGAAGGAAAGACAAAAATGTCTCATGGCCGATGATGTTGATGAACAAAGTGAGGAAAATACAGAAAAGGTAAATTCTGATTCTGAAGATTTTACTCTTGATGAACTTATTGATGCTTATGATGAATTGGAAAAGTAATATAAGAAAATCAAGTCGAAAAATAGAAAATTGAAAAAGAAACTTAACGAGAATGTGCATGATAATCCTTCATGTGAAAACTGTAAAATATTGGAGTCAAAGATTGAGAACCTAGAATATGAAATTGAACTTTTAGAATCTAAAGTAGAATTATTTTCAGATGAGATGTCCTGCATGAATGAAGAGCTAGAGATGTTTAGAAAATCTAATATTGCTCTTGAAAAGGAGAATGTTTACCATGAATTGAGTGATCAAAACAAACTCTTGTTATCTAAGATTTCATTACTTGAAGAAACTGAAAAATGTCTTAGAAAGAAGTTGGATTCCTTATCTGACGATGATAAAATGCTTGAAAACTTCTTGATTCTGAAATTGATAGCAAGAGTATCATGTTTGAAAATGAGGAACTTATAAAGAAAAATGATGTCATGTTAATCGAGAATGCTTTGCTTAAAGGTAGATTGAACAGTTTTGATAAAAGTAAAAAAGAAAATACATTGTTAAAATCTGAAAATGAAAAGTTGAAACAATTAAACAACGCCATGTCTGAAAGACTGCTAGTTCTTGAAAAAGAAAAATCTGTTAATGTCAAATTGCATGAAGATGAATGTGAAAAAGTGCATGTGCTAGAACAAGAGATTGAGAGCTATAAAACTGCAAATAGAGTATTGAATGAGAGCATTGTTTGCAGTGAATAGGAGATAGCTAACTATAAATTGCACATTGCATCCCTTGAACATGAAATTATAGACTTGAATGCATTATTATCTAAATTTGTCAAAGGGAAGGAGAACTTAGACAAAATACTAGGTGTTAAGGTCAACTTTCAAAAAGAGGGTGTTGGATATTCTCCAGTCAACAAAAAGTCTTTTGAATCAAAACTAAAAACCTCTTTTGTTCATGCTTCTGATATTCCTAGCACTTCAAAAGCTCCTCCTCCTATTACACAAACAAAAATTTCTGAAAAATGTTTACACAAAACCCACCATGGAAAAATGATTTCAAAAAGTTCAAGGTGGGCGAAAAATGAAATCAAATGTTGAATGTTTCTAATGCGGGTTGAATAGACATGTAATGGATGATTGTGTTGTCATGAAAGAGATGACAAACATACATGCCAAGATAAATATGTTTTCAAATCAAAATGAAATATTTCTTGCTTTCATTGTGGTAAGCTAGGCCACAAGATGAAAAATTGTTTTTCAAAGCAGAAAAGTGAACAAAATACTTTTAATAGAAAAAGAAATGTTTCTTGTTTCTATTGTCATAAACTTGGACATGTCATGGATAATTACTTCGTGAAACAAAATGATGATTATTGTGCCATGAATGCTAAGTTTGATCTTCAAAGAAAATTCAATGACAAACATGTCTTTCATCCTCAAAGGTTTTCAACTAACAAGGAAAAGTTCTTTGGAAAAACTTTTGCTCATAATGATAAATCATTTGTTAAAACTACTTCTCCTTGTTGCTATCATTGTGGGAAGTACGGGTATGTTATGAAAGAATGTTAGTTTTTAAAAATTAATAATTTCTATGCTTCTAGAATTAATGCTATGTTTTATTTTGTTAGACTTAGATCTTTTGGAAATAGGAGATGGAAAACTTTTTAAAATGCCTTTGCTCTTAAAAGAAAATCCTTTGCTAGAAATGCCATCCCTCAATGCTTTTATTGTGGAAACCATGGACATGTCATTGAGGATTGCATGATCATGAAGGATGATGATATAGTGGCAATGAAAAAGTCAAAGAAAATATTTGGAAGATATGCTACTAACATCCAAGGACCCAAGAAGGCTTGGGTGCCAAGATCCGACAAATGAGTCGGTTGTTATGAAGGTGTGTCTTGAGGTAAATAAAGAATGAAAGGGGTTCCAATAAAATGGAGCAAGGCACACTCATAAGGTAAAACCCCAACTTTACCTTTTCATTGTTAAACTTGATGATTTTGATGTTTGGTATGTTATTCTGTTATGATTTTCATATGATGTTTGAATTGTATTTCCTCACAAGTCATACAAGTCTTCAATTGGATGAATATTTGGTATATCAAATGGTGATATGTGAAATGATAGATCAAGTCTGTCAGGAAGCTATCACTATGTGTGAGGTGATCTTATGATCAATGTTCTCTACCTTGTACAAAAGTTCAGAAATTGAATTGTTTGGCTTATGAGGAACCATGTGTTTTAAATGAAATTAATTTACCTTGATTTGTAATGATCTTAATTTACAATTGGTTTCAATTAAAAATATTTCATGTTTCAAGAAGGTAAATTTTCTGAACTATGGACTTGCTTGATCAAATGCAACAATTGATATTGAATGTTGACCATGGCTCAGTTTAAGGCTCATTGGCCTTGTGCGATTACTTTGTAAAATTGATAAGTTGTTTGACATGTTTAAAAAATCTCCTCTTGTTAAAAGATGTTCAAACACTTGTCTTGCTCATTGCCAAATTATGTGTGAAATCTGTAGGACACTTGATTATGTGCATTAAAATGCATCTTGCATACTCACACCTGTAGGGCTTAACATATTCAAACTGAAGCTTATGTCTCATGCAATGTTGTTTCTGAATGATCATTGTTGAACTTTTGAGTTCTAAGGAAAACGACCTTCCATGATGAAATCTAAAATAAAATGCTCATGGTTCAGTGCAATTTTCATTGAAAATCCATCTCATGCATTTAGTAATTTCATGCTTGCTTGAATATTCAAGAATGCACAAAAACTAAAAACTTGCATAAAAAGAATGCATTGGTATCTTTTCATATCATTCACATACTATGCATACAAAATGACAAAAAGATGCATATTGCATATTCATGCATATAGAGCATATGCATATATTTCATGATAATCGCATATCTTGACTCATGAATACTTGTATGAATGTTTCATGAATCATTGCATGCTTGTAAGTATTTACACTATGAAACAATTTCTTGATCTTTCTAAGGTCTTATCTCCTTGCTAAACTGCAATGCAGTGACTTTATTCATATGTGATACATGTCATATACTAAGGGGGAGGATTTGACTCCGACCGTGCATACATTTAGGGAGAGTCATAGCCGTGTCTTGTTGAATTCCTTTTATACATGTAAAATAAAAATCTATTCCCACACTCTTGCACACAATGAATTTAATGACTTTACTTGATAAGGATTTAAGAAATTCCTTCCAACACTTTAAATGGAACTTGAATCTCTACATGGACATTAAAGAGTAATCGTGAGGAAAATGCTGCCTACCCCATAAAATTAATAAGTGGTCTGTGGAACCGAGTAGTCGGGAATCCCCACTGAAACAAATGAGGAAACTCGCGTCGAAAGGTAAAATAAAAATCCACATGTGTGACGAATCCAAGTAGCTGGGAATCCCCATTGAGACATATGAGGAAACTCGGGCCGAACGGTGAAGTCCCTTAAAAGAAATAAAATCGGGGTTGTGCGAAGCTGGCGAAATCGAGAATCTAAAGTGAAAGTGTAGAGAGGAGATTACCTTCTAGTGTTCTTTAGAAATTCTGAAAATCCATATATTTTGAAGCTCATTATTCATTGCATCACTTTTCACATGGGCATTTTTGTGATGTATGTATTCTATGAACTTTGTTTCGATTCATGGTTTATGTAGTACTTCTAGTTGTGTATGCACAAATCTCTTAGTTATGCCTCATGTCTTATATCTTGAATTTGAATCACATGCTCCTTTGTTAACCCGTGCCTCCTTTAGGGGGAGTTATGTGCATGACGGTTGTGCTTGTGTGCTTGCATGTTCATACATTCTCATTTGGTCTAATTCTGAGCATAACTCTTGCATTTGAAGGATAGAAGTCATCATGTGCATAGTTGCATATCTTGCATATTTAGCATTCGCATTGTCCATATTAATTGCATTTGTAAGATGAAGCTCATCGTGTGCATATTTACATATTTGACATTCTTAACGTGCATACAGTTCATGCATGATATCATCTTGAACAATTCATACTTTTCAACAATTGGTATAGTTCATTTTGAAATGAATCATTTTGAACATATCATATTTTGCTTGACCGTTCTCATTTTGCCATAAGGGGAGAAAGCTTGCTGGTTTTGGTTTTGATGCTATCCTGAACTCCTCATGTTGATCCCCATTTCTTATTATGTCAAAGGGGGAGAGAGCATTAATGCATAATATTTTATCATCATCAAAATGGGGGAGATTGTTGTGTATGTGATTTTGATGATTACAAAATGACTTTGTTGCTTGTCCTTGCTTGGCCTTGTGTTTGAATGATACTTCATGTTCTCATGTGCTTGAATCATACTTGTTCTCTTGCTATGGAGTCATGTTCATGCTCATTTGAATGCTATCATGCTCACTTGTTTGTAATAGCTTAACTCTCACTTGAATGAGAGTTATGCTCATTTGAATGCAAGTATGCTAATTTTCTTGCATTGCAAGATCAAGTCATGATGGACATCAAATGGAACTCAAGAGAATGCTTAAATAAGTGATCTTGTTGTCCACCATTCAGAATATTTGTTAATTCTATCTCCATTCTTCAAAGAACCATTGGTAAGGCTTTGCAATTCACATATCTCTAGTTATGTTAACTTTGGGTAAGAGAGCTGTAGTGTATTGACCCAGAATACTTGTGCATAGATATACATGTGGTTTCATGTACCTTTATCATGGGTCATTATGGTTTGAAGATGTATGCTTCATGCATTTTCTATATGAGGTTTTAAGGGTCATACGTGTTATTCAAATGCATGGGTTATGATGTTGATTTTTTGTTGAGACGCCTTAGACTTTCATGCATATTCTTCTAAGTTGCCAAAGACATGAATGTGGTTCATGCACTTTCTACTTGAAGCTTTTAAGCTTGTGATGTGCTTGACATATTCATACAAGACTTCTGAGAGTAGGTTCTATATTGCTCATGCATTGCATGAATGCTTGGTCTTGTGAGCTATGCACTAAAAGCTTGATTTATTAACTTGATGTGTGAAAGAATTGCATGAAGTTGGCTCTTATGAAGATGGCTTCAATTATGTCTCAATCAATGATATTGTGTTCATTGAACATGTTGCATCCCCTAGTTCGTGTTTGGTTTCAATGATATCAAAATGATTGTGTTTGTGTGTGTATGTGTTTCATTGAGCAATATGTTTTATATCTTGATTTGATGACTTGAAAGATGGAGTCAATGTTTACTCTTGAAAGCCATGTGAACTCTCGGTGTTTAAGGAACTAATGTTATATTTATGTTGGTTTGTAGGAACACAACTTCATGGCTCATACTTGGAATCTAAAGGAGTCCATCAATGAAGCTCTTCTTCTTAAAGGGAGTTAACTCTGTTCATGTTTGAAAGTTATATGAATGATTTGTATTTAAGGATCTCATGCATTGAATATTTTGATTTGCAGGATAAAAGTCCATGATTCATGTTTGGAACTCAAAGGATTACATCAATGAAAATCTTACTGAAAAAGGGAGTTGACTCACTCATTGCATTACGTTGACTCTTTACATTTCATGCATTTCATCAAATAACTTTTCAAAGTCTTGGTTGGGTATTTTCATGCGTTTTCCTCATAAGATTTTTGGGCTTGAAATATCCTCAACCGTGTAACTTGAAATTTGATGGATGTGCTTTTAATGATGCTTGCTCGTTTCTTGGACTCATGGTAATTTAATTTAGAAAGTTTATATCAATACTTCTCTTGAGATAATGCTTCATGAATGTTAGTTCTTAATCAACAAGAATGCCTTTTAAATGAATGTGATTCCATGATATTATGGATGTTTTACAATTAGCATAATTGTTAACACTTGTGTGATGAAGCATTTTGTTGTTGAAGATTTGGTTGCCTTGTGATTGAATGGTTGAGCTCTCATGTCATTATTTTTGATTAATTGAGAGGTCCATGTTTATCATAACAAAACCTTGTCATTTGGTGGAATGTATTTTTGTTGATTGATTTGAGAAGCCAAATACTTGGTTGAGTTAGTTCAATGATATATCTTGATGAGAACAAGTTCTAAGTGTTAATGCTTGATTCCATGGTTGTGGAGAGTTGAATATGAGCCTCATCATGTTTCTAGTATATTTCATTGAGCTTCATTTGAAATGTGTGAAAGAACCTCTAGAAGTTGGGTTGTGTGAAAATAGCTTGATTGGGTTTTTTATGAAAGCATAACAACTTCAAATCTTTTTTTTGACTATACAAGTTGGTGTACATGACTTGGTTGAAATACTAACTTGATAGATTCTTATTTTGAACTCACATTTTCACTCTTGAGATCATGGCCTTTGAGATGATAATGTTTCGGGTTCATTTGGATGCCATTATGTTCATATTCATTCTAGAAAAGCTAGTTTCAACAGATAAGTTCATTTGATTTTCAAATCGATACTAATTTAGTTTTTCTATGGTTATGCAGGTTCAAATCATTAGAACTAATTATACAGAATCAAGGGACTTTGGTCATATTTATTCCATTGGTTTTGCATAGCTTAAAAGGGCTAAAAACAGTTTTTTTAATCACTTGCTTGCAAGGGTCGAGCCATGGGGTCGACCCTCAGTGTTTCTGTTCAAGACAAAAATTAGTTTTTTGCACCCTGCCTGAAAGGGTCGACCCATGGGGTCGACCCATTGATGGGTCGACCCCATGTAAACCAGAACCAAGATTTCGTTCTGTTTTGGGTTCTGTTTACCCCGAGGGTCGACCCCAAGGGTCGACCCCTGTAAAACTGAACCAGAAATCATTCTGGTTTGTGTTCTGTTTGCCCGAGGGTCGACCCCAAGGGTCAACCCATTCCGGTACGTGGTGACGCCGTCATATTTGACCTTCGTATAAGTGCGCCAAAAGTCCTCCCAATCCGATCCAAAAGCCCCAAATCACTCCAGGATATCTGGATCTAGTCCCTAGGCTATCTCTTGACCGTACGTCCTAAGTCTATAAAACATCTTATTGGAGTGAAAACCCTAAGGGAAAAACCTGAATACTATTCTTTTCTTCAACTTTGTGTGTGCAGGTCGCAGGTAGCAGCTCCAGGGGTTCTTCCACCAGGTTTTGAGCGTGAATGTGAAGGGAAGAAGCTGCAAACAAGTTTCCAATCGATCTCCAACCAGAAGTTGCATAGAGAATAAAGCTACAACATCATTGGTGCAAGAATCCTTCATCATCCTTCAAGAACGATCTAAGGGGAGTCAAGAAAGATCCAAGGGAGATAAAGAGAGTGCTATCCAAGGAAAAGAAGAGCCAAGCAAGCACAGATTAAACCTCCGTTCAAGTGTAGATTGAAGCCACATTCAAGATCAACAACATACATTCAAAGGGGAGTTGAATCAGGAGTTTTTCTCAACTGTGCTTTATTGTGTTTTAAGTGTCAGATTTGTGTTTCTTATAAACTGCATACTTGTGTGTGTTTGGATCGTTGTTGGATCCGTGGTCATTTGTGTGTGTGTCGTACTTGATTCATATGTGTGCGTAGGTCTTCCTAAGATCTACGTGTGTATAAAGTTTGCTGCACTTGTCGCAACGTGTGTGCGTTTTGTTGATCCACTAGTTGGATTGTGTTGGAGACTTCGTCTCCATGTTTGTGTGTGTGTGTGCATTGGGGCACGTCCCCATGTGTGTGTGGGGGGGGTTTATCCCCGTGTGTGTTTGGAGCATCATCTCCGTGTTGGGGATTTTTCCCCGAGTGAAGCCTCACCAGTTTGGTGAGGGGTGACGTAGGGAGCCCGTCGTGGTCCCGAACCACCTTAAAAATCCCCGTACATTGTGGTTTGTGTTGTGGTGTTTTGCCTTGTTGTTCATATCTAATTTCTGTTCGAGTAAGTATGGTGAGATTGAGAGAATCAAGTCTATTCTAATTAGTTTAAATTCCTCACACTTGCTAATTCCACTGCGAGCTAGCTTAAAGCTTCAATTGGACTTTATTTTAGTAGAAGGATCTATTCACCCCCCCTCTAGATCTGTGTTCCTGCACTACGGGACCCAACAATTGGTATCAGAGCTTGGCTCTACAGTCCCTTGATGTCACGATCTACAGAGTGATCCTAGTGCATTCTACAATCATGAATTTTTCTGTTGAGCACATGTCGATGAATTGCCTTCTTGTTCTTAATGGTTCTGATGTTACTTCATAGATTGGTAAAATGTGTGGACTGATCAATTCAATTAATCTTAATCTTTGAAAGTTGATTTATGATGGTCCTCACATATTGCCTCTAGATGAGATCAAGTGGTCTAGTCAAGATAAATTGAAGAACCATGAAAATGTCATTGTCTTAAATTTATTGAAAAGTGACATTGATACTCATATGTTTCCATTTGTTTCTTCTTATAGAACGGCAAAGGAGTTTATGAATCAGTTGATCAAAGCTCAAGAGATGGAAGGACAAAATTATCTCATGGCTGACAATGATGATCAACTCAATGAATAAAATTATGATGAGGTAAAGTCTGAATCCGAAGAACTCTTTATTGAGGAATGGCAAATTGCATATGTTGAACTGTATGATAAATGCAAGAAACTCAAATCTGAAAATAAAACCTTGAAGGAAGATTAATGAGAATGTGCATGATAATCCTTCATGTGAAAATTGTAAAACTTTGGAGTTAAAGATTGAGAACCTAGAATATGAAAAAGAACTTCTAGAATCCAAAGTTGAATTATTTTTAGATGAGATGTCTTGTATAAATGAGGAGCTTGAGATGTTTAGAAAATCTAATACTACTCTTGAAATTGATACTGATACCCATGATTTGCTTGATCAAAACAAACACTTGTTGTCTAAGACTTCATTGCTTGAAGAAACAGAAAAAAGTCTTAGAAACAAGTTAGCTTCTTTATCTGATGATGATAAGTTGTTTGAGAAATTGCTTGATTCTGAAATTGATAACAAGAGCATCATGGATGAAAATGAAGATCTTAAAAAGAAAAAATGGTGCTATGTTAATTCAGAATTCCTTGCTGGAGGGAAGATTGAGATGCTTTGATAAACTTGAAAAAGAAATCTCATTGTTGAAGCATGAGAATGAACAGTTACTTACTAAGATATCAAAGGATGTTGAAACTGAAAAGATTCTTAAAAAGCTTGCTGAAAAACTCCACTGCATAAATCTGGAAAATAAAAACCTCAAGCAAGAAAATAAAAAACTCACTTCAAAGAATTATTTGCTTGATGATAAAATCCTTGCATGTGAAAAAGAGATCAGCAAATTGAAGCTTGATTTGTCTAGATTTGTCAAAGGGAAGGAGAACTTAGACACATTGCTAGGTGTTAAAGTGAACTTTCAAAAAGAGGGTCTTGGTTACATCCCGATCAATAAAAAATCTTTTGAATCAAAGATGAAAACCTCTTTTGTTCATGTCTTCGACATTCCTAGCACCTCCAAAACACCTCCTCCCGTTGCTCAAGTGAAAATCTCTGAAAATAGTTTTGATAAAAAGAAAAATCTCAACAAAAAGCCTTCCATGTCAGATAGATCTCAAAAATCAAAGTTGAATGTTGAATGCTTCTATTGTGGCATGTCTGGTCATGAAATGAATGATTGTGATGTCTTGAAAATAGATGATGAAAAAGTATGTAAAGATAAATCTGCCTTCAAAAGAAAGAAAAATGTTTCTTGCTTCTACTGTCATAAACTAGGCCATGTGATAGAAAATTACTTTATGAAGTAAAATGATAATTTTCATGCCATAAATGCACAATCAAACCTTCAAAGGAAATTCAAAACTGAACATGCCTCCAATGCTCAAGGGTCTTCATCCTATAAGAGAAACTTGTTCACAAACACTCGTGCAAACAATGGAAAGTCATTCCATAGAACCGAATCTCCATGGTGTTTTCATTGTGGCAAGTACGGGCATGTTATGAAAGAGTGTTGGTTTTAGAAAGCAGAAAATTTCCATGCTTCTAGAATGTATGCTAGGTCTAATTTTGTTAAATCTAGAGCTTTTGAAAATAGAAGATGGAATGGATTTAAAAATTCCTTTACTCCTAAAAGGAAGTCCTTTAGTAAAACTACCTCTCCTCAATGTCTTTATTGTGGAAACCATGGATATGTTATTGAGTATTGCAGGATCATGGAAAGTGATGACAAGGTGGCAATGAAAATGTCAAAGAAAATTTTTGGAAGAAATGCTTCTAATATCTAAAGACCCAAGAAGGCTTGGGTGCCCAAAATCTGACAAATGAGTAAGTTGTGATGAAGGTGTGCCTTGAGGTAAACAAAGAATGAAAGGGGTTCCAGTAAAATGGAACAAGACACACTCATATGGTAAAACTCCAACTTTGCTCCTTCACTGTCAAACTTGGTGGTTTTGATGTTTTGGATTCAGATTTTGACATGTTCTCATGTTATGCTCTAAATTCTTCACAAGACATACATGTCTTCAATGGATGAATATTTGATATATCAAATGGTGGTTAGACAAGGTTGGACTACATTCAACTTAATACTTCCACTAAGCGTGATGGTGGTCTTTGAACCTATGTTCTCCGCCTTGTACCAAAATTCAAAAAATTGAAATGCATGGCTTATAAGGAACCATGTGTTTTGGATGGAATAAATTTACCTTTGATTTGTATAGCTTTCAAATTCAATCTGAAATCCTTCTTGTTTCAAAAGATAAAATTTTCTGAACTATGGACTTGCTTGATCAAAAGTAACAATTGATATTGAATGTTGACCATGGCTCAGTTTAAAGCTCATTGACCAGATGTGATTGATTTACAAAATTGATAAGTTGTTTGACATGTTTAGAAATCTACTCTTGTTAATAGATGTTCAAACACTTATCTTGCTCATTTGTCAAATTTTGTGTGAAATCTGTTGGAAACTTGGTTATTTGCATATTCACACATGCAGGGCGTATCATGTTCAAACTGGAGCTTATGTCTCATAAAATATTATCTTTGAATGATCATGGTTGAACATTGGGTTCTAAGGGACATGGCTTTTCATGATGAAATCTGAAATAGAATGCTCATGATTTAGTGTCAAATTCATTGAAAATCTATCTCATGCATTCACCTGCTTCATGCCTTTCTTAAATGCTCAAGTCATTATGATGGGGACATCCCTTGCCCCTCCACATTTTCTGAAGCTCGGATTGATCATCGGTGTACGCCATTATGTTCCTCATGTGTTTGTGAGTCGAGTCATGTAATTTTCTTATTTTTATTTGAGTCTTAAACATGTAATTTTCCCTTTATTGAGTCATGTACCTAGGTTAGAAAGTCAGTTCCTAAGTCTTGAAGTCATTATATTGGTTTGATAGGTTAATGGGCCCAATTCATTAGGCTAGTCCCAGGGGCGCCCCTCCCTTGGACTGTTTGGTCATTAGTTAGTTTGTCAGGGTCAGTTTGGTCTTAGAAAAGTGTGGGGTCTATAAATAGCCCCACCCCTCTCTCAGTTGTAACAATTATGCTTGAATATTGAATCCAAAAAATTTCCACACCTTCTAGTTCCCTCTCAATATCTCCCTCTCTCTCTCTCTCTTACTATCACTCTCTCTAAGTGGGTTGTGCCCCCTCTCTCTCTCCTCCCCACCCCAATTTCAAAATTCATTCTCTCTCCTCCCCATTCACCCCTCATTAAGGCCCCTTCCCCATGCACTCATTCAATTCCCCCTCCAACCCCTAGGTGGAAACCCCTTCTCCTAGGCACCTTTCCACTCTCCCAAGCAACCCTCCCTCTCCCCAAGACTGAAAGAGCCCTTCCCTATGATAAAGTTTGAATTTCCCTCTCCCTTGGGCTGTGCCCTTTCATTTCCCCACCTCCCTAACCACCCAAGGTCGCACTCCCCTTCCCCATCCACCAAATAACCCCTTGTTCATGCCCTTCCCCACACCCTCTCCTCCACCTATTCTGTCCCTGTTGCAGGTTTCAGAAAAGTAGTGATTTGCAGTAGCAGCAACGACTTCCCCTGAAGGCTCCCGATGGCATATCTTATATTGCTGGAATCGTCTCCAAGTCTTCTTTCCAACGGTGGTACTCTTGCCTGCATCTGAGTTCGGAGCTGTCCTGAGGAACGTCATCTTCAACGACTGCGCAATCTGTCCCAGACTGAAGGCCAGAGCGATCTTGGAAGCCGTTCAGAGGCCAACCTTGGAGGAATTCGATCACGCTTTCTTCTACAAAATTCTTCTTCATCTAGTCCTCCATCAGTATCAGAAGGAACGATGCCAATCGCCCACCCGAGCTATTTGTTCTGAATTTCTTCGCCGGAGTGTGCAGTCTGCCCCCTGCAGGTCTAGGTTCGACCTGTCTTCACTTCTACGGCCACCATTCTCCTCTCCGACCTCGGATTGTGGCCCCGTCAATTTCTGCTCGAAGCTACTCCGACTATGATCACGTCACCACCAGTTTCGTTCGATTTGGAGTTCGGGACCGACCACAGTGCCTTCTGCAATCTACTGTATCAGTTCTGCATCAGTCAGAGGTAGAGTGTTGCTGTCCTGCTCCAGTCACCGGTCCGATCAGCCCCGAGTTCCAGAGCTTCTCAAAAAATTCAAGCATCATCCTCGGCCAGCTGGGGAACGTTTGGCACCGGTTTCATCAAATTTGGAGCTCAGTTGAGTCTGTGGCAGCATCTTCATCGACAACCTATTCAGTAAAACTGAAGAGTGGCAGAACCGGCGAAGCTTGGAGAGTCGGCGTTCTCTTCATAATTTCCCCACCCCGCTTGGCCGGCTGAAGGCCCCTCCCTGCATGGAGGTAATCTTGGTTGTAATAAGTCTAACCCCCACCCCAAGAGCCCCCCTCCTGTGAGAGGTTTAGTTCATGTAATAATATTTTCGTAGATTTGAAGTGACACCGACGCGGCTTGCGGGCACAAACCCTTGCCTCCCCGCTCGCCCCCGTCTTCGGCCGGAGTTGGCGTCTTCACGCCGGCTAGGTGAGCCTCAGTCCCCCTTTCCTTGCTGGTCAATATCACTTGCTTAGCTTAGTATTCTTGCTTTGCTGCGTCAGACGGAGAGCGAGGGCCCGGCCCAAATTGCCGAACACATGAGTGTCCATCGCGGGCGAGTTGTGAGCGAGCCATTTTAACCCACACCCATGGTGTGACGGCCGCCCGTGAGTGGGCATCCCTAGCCCAATTGGGGTTCTCCCCAAGCTTGCCAAGCACCGGAGCATCATTGTCCCACCCCGGACCCTCTCCATTATCGTTTAGTTGCCCACGGGCACAAGTGTGCACCAAGCGAGTGAGCCGCTCGAGTGGTATCATCGCCAATTTGCTTACTTGCAACCTTAGGTCCAAGGGTCATATTCTCTTGTGGTCATCACCCCAAGGTGGTGTCACATCACATTACAAAAATTGAAAACTTACATAAAAAGAATGCATTGACATTTTTGCATATACATACTATGCATATAAAATGACAAAAAGATGCATATTGCATATTCATGCATATAGAGCATATACATATATTTCATGATAATCACATATCTTGACTCATGAATGCTTGCATGAATGTTTCATGAATCCTTGCATGCTTGTAAGTATTTACCCTATGAAACTATTTCTTGATCTTTAAGACCTCACCTTCTTGATAAATAACATTACAGTGATTTTATTCATATGTGATACATGTCATATATTAAGGAGGAGGATTTGTTTCTGACCGTGCATACATTTAGGAGGAGTCATAGCCGTGTCTTGTTAGATTTATTTTATACATGCAAAACAAAACTTTACCCCCACACTCTTGCACATAATGAATTTAATGACTTTCATTGATAAGGATTTAAGAAATTCCTTCCAACACTTTAACGGGAACTTGAATCTCTATATGGACATTAAAGAGTAATCGTGAGAAAAAAGCTACCTACCCCACAAAAATTCAATAAGTGGAACGTGGACCCGAGTAACTGGGAATCCCCCCTAAAACAAAGGAGGAAACTCGTGTCGAAAAGAGAAACAAATTCATATGTGTGACAAATCTAAGTAGTCGGGAATCCCCATTGTGACACATGAGGAAACTTGCGTCGAAAGGTGAAGTCTTTTAAAAGAAATAAAATAGGGGTTGTGCAAAGCTACTGATAGTCGAGAATCTGAAGTGAAAATGTAGAGAGGAGATTATCTTCTAGTGTTCTTTAGAAAATCTTAAAATCCATATGTTTTGAAGCTCATTAGTCATTGCCTCACATTTCACATGGGTATTTTTGTGATGTATGTATTTTATGAATTTGCCTACATTCATGGTTTATGTAGTACTCCTAGTTGTGTATGCACAAATCTCTAAGTTATGTTTCATGTCTTACACTCTCGAATTTGAATCACATGCTCTTTTCTTAACCCATGTCTCATTTAGGGGGAGTTACTATATGTAATATTTGTGTGCATGATGATTGTGCTTGTGTAGTTGCATGTTCATGCATTCCCCTTTAGTCTAATTCTGAGCATAAACCTTGTATTTGAAGGATAGAAGTCATCATGTGCATAGATTCATATCTTGCATGATTAGCATTCACATAGTGTATATTCAGTGCATTTGAAAGATGACGCTAATCGTGTGCATATTTACATATTTGACATTTTCAGCATGCAAATAGTTCATTCATGATAACATCTTGAACAAATCCATACTTTCTAACAATTGGCATAGTTCATTTTTAAATGCATATTCTGAACACTTCATGTTGCATAAATGCCAAACTGAGTTCAACAAACAAATGGTATCCTATCTTCGAGGCTCTCTCTTCAAGAATTGAAATTGCATATGTTTGTGTCTCTATCTTGATCAACATTTGGTATCATATCTTTGTGCTTACATGTTCATTTTATGTCACATAACCCCTGTCTTTTTGTAGATGACAAAAAGGGGGAGAATGTTTGGTGTGTGCTCAATGATCAATGCCTATGATGGATGTTGTCTTGGGGAGCATGGGCGAATTGGTGTATGCTCAATGTTTGCACATGTTTGTAAAATCTGTATTATCACACACATCGTTTTGTCATCATCAAAAAGGGGGAGATTATTGCATCCCTACTTCGTGTTTGGTTTCAATGATATCAAAACGATTGTGTTTGTGTGTGTATGTGTTTCATTGAGCAATATATTTTATATCTTGATTTGATGAGTTAAAAGATGGAGTCAATGTTTACTCTTGAAATCCATGTGAACTCTCGATGTTTAAGGAACTAATGTTATATTTATGTTGGTTTGTAGGAACACAACTTCATGGCTCATACTTGGAATCTAAAGGAGTCCATCAATGAAGCTCTTCTTCTTAAAGGGAGTTAACTATATTCATGTTTGAAAGTTATATGAATGATTTATATTTAAGGATCTCATGCATTGAATATTTTGATTTGCAGGATAAAAGTCCATGATTCATGTTTGGAACTCAAAGGATTGCATCAATGAAGATCTTACTGAAAAAGGGAGTTGACTCACTCATTGCATTGCGTTGACTCTTCTATATTTCATGCATTTCATCAAATAACATTTCAAAGTCTTGGTTGGATATTTTCATGCGTTTTCCTCATAAGATTTTTGGGCTTGAAATATCCTCAACCTTGTAACTTGAAATTTGATGGATGTGCTTTTAATGATGCTTGCTCGTTTCTTGGACTCATGGTAATTTAATTTAGAAAATTTATATCAATGCTCCTCTTGAGATAATGCTTCATTAATGTTAGTTCTTAATCAACAAGAATGCCATTTAAATGAATGTGGTTCCATGATATTTTGCATGTTTTGCAATTGGCATAATTGTTAACACTTGTGTGATGAAGCATTTTGTTGTTGAAGATTTGGTTGCCTTGTGATTGAATGGTTGAGCTCCCATGTCATTGTTTTTGATTAATTGAGAGGTCCATGTTTATCATAACAAAACCTTGTCATTTTATGGAATGTATTTTTGTTGATTGATTTGAGAAGCCAAATACTTGGTCGAGTTAGTTCAATGATATATCTTGATGAGAACAAGTTCTAAGTGTTAATGCTTGATTGCATGGTTGTGGAGAGTTGAATATGAGCCTCATCATGTTTCTAGTATATTTCATTGAGCTTCATTTGAAATGTGTGAAATAACCTCTCGAAGTTGGGTTGTGTGAAAATAGCTTGATTGGGTTTTTTATGAAAGCATAACAGCTTCAAATCCTTATTTTTGACTATACAAGTTGGTGTACTGGCTTGGTTGAAATGCTAACTTGATAGATTCTTGTTTTGAACTCACATTTTCACTCTTGAGATCATGGCCTTTGAGATGATAATGTTTCGGGTTCATTTGGATGCCATTATGTTCATATTCATTCTAGAAAAGCTAGTTTCAACAGATAAGTTCATTTGATTTTCAAATCCATACTAATTTAGTTTTTCTATGGTTATGCAGGTTCAAATCATTAGAACTAATTATACGGAATCACGGGATTTTGGTCATATTTATTCCATTGGTTTTGCATAGCTTAAAGGGGCTAAAAATGGTTTTTTTTCATCACTTACTTGCAAGGGTCGACCCCATAGGTCGACCCTCAGTGTTTCTATTCAAGACAGAAACTAGTTTTTTGCACCCTGCCTGAAAGGGTCGACCCATGTGGTCGACCCATTGAAGGGTCGACCCCTATAAACCAGAACCAAGATTTGGTTCTATTTTGGGTTCTGTTTAGCCCGAGGGTCGGCCCCTATAAAATTGAACCAGAAATCATTCTGGTTTGTGTTCTGTTTGCCCGAGGGTCGACCTCAAGGGTCGACCCATTCCGTTACGTGGCGACGCCGTCATATTTGACCTTCGTATAAGTGCGCCAAAAGTCCTCCCAATCCGGTCCAAAAGCTCCAAATCACTCCAGGATATCTGGATCTAGTCCCTAGGCTGTCTCTTGACCATCCTAAGTCTATAAAACATCTTATTGGAGTGAAAACCCTAAGGGAAAAACCTAAAAACTATTCTTTTCTTCAACTTTGTGTGTGCAGGTCGCAGGTAGCAGCTCCAGGGGTTCTTCCACCAAGTTTTGAGCGTGAATGTGAAGGGAAGAAGCTGCAAACAAGTTTCCAATCGATCTCCAACCAGAAGTTGCATAGAGAATCAAGCTACAACATCATTTGTGCAAGAATCCTTCATCATCCTTCTAGAACGATCTAAGGGGAGTTAAGAAAGATCCAAGGGAGATAAAGAGAGTGATGTCCAAGGAAAAGAAGAGCCAAGCAAGCACAGATTAAACCTCCGTTCAAGTGTAGATTGAAGCCACATTCAAGATCAACAACATACATTCAAAGGGGAGCCGAATCAGGAGTTTTTCTTAACTGTGCCTTATTGTGTTTTAAGTGTCAGATTTGTGTTTCTTATAAACTGCATACTTGTGTGTGTTTGGATCTTTATTGGATCCGTGGTCATTTGTGTGTGTGTCGTACTTGATTCATATGTGTCCGTAGGTCTTTCTAAGATCTACGTGTGTATAAAGTTTGCTGCACTTGTCACAGCGTGTGTGCGTTTTGTTGATCCGCTAGTTGGATCGTGTTGGAGACTTCATCTCCGTGTGTGTGTGTGTGTGTGTGCATTGGGGCACGTCCCCGTGTGTGTGTGTGGGGATTTATCCCCGTGTGTGTTTGGAGCGTCGTCTCCGTGTTGGGGATTTTTTTCCGAGTGAAGCCTCACCGATTTGGTGAGGGGTGGACGTAGGGAGCCTGTCGTGGTCCCGAACCACCTTAAAAATCCCCGTGCATTGTGGTTTGTGTTGTGGTGTTTTGCCTTGTTGTTCATATCTAATTTCTGTTCGAGTAAGTACGGTGAGATTGAGAGAATCAAGTCTATTCTAATTAGTTTAAATTCCTCACTCTTGCTAATCTTGCTAATTCCGCTGCGAGCTAGCTTAAAGCTTCAATTGGACTTTATTTTAGTAGAAGGATCTATTCACCCCCCCTCTAGATCCATGTTCCTGCACTACGGGACCCAACAGAACACACATTTCTATTTGAATGACAGTGTCATATCATTCATGAGGTTATTGTGATTTTAATGTATGGATGATTAAAAAGATCCCTTGTTTATATCAATGCTCCTCGTGATATCAATGCTTCATGAATGTTAGTTTTTGTCAAGAAGAATGCCATTTGAATGAATGTGTGTTTGAATGGTTAGCATATTATAAACTTTCATGAGGCATGAATATTTGCAATTTGAATGTTGAAAGAAAGCCTTGCAATTGAATGATAATGTAATTGTGAAAACATCTTTATAAATATGCATAGCTACATATGTGTATGAGATCATGGTGATGGATAATGAAAATGCATATTTGCATATGTTTGCATATGTGTGTGTTTAGGTGTTCGCACTTTGTCAATTGAGTTTCATGATATGTAAGTGTATCTTGGCAATGTTATTTGAATGATTGAGCTCCCATATCATTACATATACCTTGGATGCAATGGAAGATTCAAAGTTCTCCAAATGCCATAGCTCGTGACTTATGTCTTTATGGAAACATTTATTTATGTAATGAGCATTTGGATGGTTGACAAGTTATGGAGGTTCTTTTGTAAGAATCTAGTTTATGAGCTCTTAACTTTTACACATGTGGTAACTTGATACTCTTGTATTTTTACAGGTCCAAGGATGGTTTTTATACCCTCCCATATCAAGTAAATCATGGTAATACACTAACCACCTTGTGTGCTTGAAATGGAGGTAGTTGAGGTTGAGCTTTCATACCTTTGTATTTGGACAATTGAGAGATTCAATTTCATTGCAACAAACACTTATCATATGGTGGAATGTGTTTTTGTTGGTTGTAAATGGAAAGCCAAACACATGTTTAAATGGGTTGCATGATGCATTTTTATGTGAACAAGTTGAAATTGTTGATGCTTGATTCATGGACTTTGATTATGATCTAACCTCTTGTTTTATCATGTGTTTCAAGGTTAATATTCATGGTTGATCATCATGGGTTTTTGGTAATATTTATTCATTTATTTACCCATGAAATCTTGGTGGTTTAACGGTGTTTTCCAACCCCTACTAGTAGGGGTCGACCCATAGGGTCGACCCTTAGGGGAACTGGGCTGGATAGAAGCTGCAATATGCAGCCTGTCTGCAGGGGTCGATCGCCATGGGTCGACCCCTGACTGCCAGACAGCAGAATTGCTGCTGGCCGCCCTCTGGCTGCCCAGGGGTCGACCCATTCCGGCACGTGATTCTCGGGAGCATCCGAAACCCAATGAAAACCTTTCTAAACTTTACCAAACTACCCTCCGATGATTTCTAATGTTATTAGAGTGTTTCTAACATGTTTTAAGAGGGTTATATGAGTCTTTTATTCAGTTCTCTGTATATATGAATGTGAACTCTGATTTTGGAAGATAAGAACCCTAATGTGCTATCTTTCTATCTTGTAGGGCAAGGAAAGGGGGAAAAGGAAGAGGAGCTCTTACAAGGTGGTTTTCATCTACTTCCATGGAGATTTGGAGCTCGTGGTAGAAGAAGAAAATAAGCGTCTCGAAGAGAGGAACGCGAGGAAGCTGAAATCACGGCCATCCGATATCGAGCCAAGAAGAGCCGGAGTTTTTCTTGAAGGGGGAGCTTCATACATGCTTTATCTTCTTTGATTCAGTCTCTAGAGTTTGTTTGGGGCTCAATGCATCTATTTATCTTCGCTTCTTAAATTTCTGAAAGGATATATTGTGTGGGGGTTTGGAGAAAGGGTTCTACGAGTGTTTATGTTGACGCGTGTGCATCATTTTGTGCAGAGCATATTCGCGTGTGTGCTTGGACATATCTTGGGGTGTGTTCCCCATGTGTGGTTGGGAGTTTACTCCCGTGTGATTGTGTAGGCTTCGCCCTACGTGTGTGAGTTGGAGCTTGGCTCCGTGTGTGTATTCGAATTTATCCCCGAGCTGTTTTATACAGCAGTGAAGCCTCCCCGGTTTGGTGAGGGGTGGACGTAGGGAGCCCATCGTGGTCCCGAACCACCTTAAAAATTCTCGTGCATTGTGGCTTGCATTGTGGTTTGTGTTATGGTGGTTTGCTTTATTGTTCATATCTAATTATCCGTTCGAGTGAGTACGGTGAGATTGAGAGAATCAAGTCTATTCCAATTAGTTTAAATTCCTCACTCTTGCTAATCTTGTTAATTCCACTGTGAGCTAGTTTAAAGTTTTAATTAGACATAATTTTTAGTAGAGGGTTCTATTCACCCCCCCCTCTAGAACCGTGTTCCTGCACTACGGGACCCAACATGCCCGATGTATCTCGGACTGAGCTTGCCCTTCCTTCTGAACCGCATGACTCCCTTAGTAGGAGACACCTTTAGGAACACATGGTCTCCTTCTGCAAAAATTAACTCTCTCCGTCGTTGGTCTGCATAACTTTTCTAACGGCTCTGGGATGTGAGGAGTCGCTGCCTGATCATAGATATCTTCTCTGAGCAGTCCTGTACCAACTGTGGTCCGAATAGCTACTTTTCTCCACCTTCATACCAACACACCGGTGATCTACATGGCCGCCCATAGAGTGCTTCATAAGAGGCCATTCCGATGGTAGAATGGTAATTATTGTTGTATGCAAATTCCATTAGGGGCAAATGATCATCCCAATTCCCTCTCCACTCAATACTACATGCCCTCAGCATATCTTCTAGAGTTTGGATAGTGCGCTCGGATTGCCCATCGGTCTGAGATGAAATGCCGAGCTGAGCCGCAGTTTTGTCCCCATAGCTTGTTGCAAACTCTTCCAGAACCTCGCTATAAATTGAGGGTCTCGGTCGGAGATGATAAATAAAGGTGCACCATGTAATCGAATGATCTTAGGGATGAATATTTTCGCTAGGGATTCGATTGGAGTCTACTTGTTGACGGGCAGAAAGTGTGCAGTCTTTGTGAATCTGTCCACGATCACCCATATGGTATCATGCTTCTTCCTAGTCATGGGTAGACCAGTCACAAAGTCCATGGTGATTTGTTCCCATTTCCATTGTGCCATCTCAATGGTCTGGAGAGGTCCGCCAGGTCTTTAATGCTCAATCTTCACCTGCTGGCAAGTGAGACATTTGGACACGAACTCTGCTATGTCTCGCTTCATTCTTGGCCACCAATACATCATCTTCATGTCTTGAAACATGTTAGTGCTTCTAGGGTGGATAGAGAACTTTGACCTGTGAGCCTCCTGCATCAATTCCCTTTTCAATTCCACATCATCTGGTACACATATCCTTTCTCGGAACGTGATTAGCCCATCGATTCCCACATGGAAGTCCTCATTGTTCAATAGTTTCTGCAATGCCATATCCTACTTTTGTACCTCAGCAATTCTGTCTAAGTATGTAGGTCTAGCTGACAACCCAGCCAAGAGACCGAATTGCTTCCTTTTCTTGGTCGTGATTCAATCACACCCTCCATCATATTCCATTCTTGATGCAAGCTCAATGCCATCAATTTACGGCTGAGAGCATCTGCCACCACATTCACCTTGCCTGGATGGTACTACAAAGCGAAGTCGTAGTCCCTCAACAGTTCGACCCACCTTCGTTGCCTCAAATTGAGTTCCTTCTAAGTGAATATATATTTGAGGCTCTGATGGTCGGTGAAGACCTCGAACTGAACTCCATATAAATAGTGTCTCCAGATGCGCAAAGCATGGACCACTGCTGCCATGTCAAGGTCATGAGTGGAGTAATTCTTCTTTGGGTCCTTTAACTGTCTCGAGGCATAGGCAATCACTAGGCCATTCTGCATTAGTACACAGCCGAGGCCGATCCTGGAGGCATCTGTATAAACAATGAAGCCATCATTCCGTTGGGGGAGTGCCAACACCGGGGCTGAAGTCAACTTTTCCTTGAGCATCTGAAAACTATCTTTACACTCCTCTGACTAGATAAATTTTGCCCCTTTCTTGGTCAACTTGGTCATTGGGGCTGCAATGCTGGAGAAACCTTCAATGAACCGGCGGTAGTATCCAGCCAGACAAAGGAAGCTTCTAATCTGCATGACAGACTTCGGTGCTTCCCACTTTGTTACTACTTCCACCTTGCAGGGGTCCACAGATATACCATTTCCAGATATGACATGTCTGAGAAACATCAGCTGGTCTAGCAAGAACTCACACTTACTAAATTTGGCGTAGAACTTGTTCTGTAGTGCCCTAGAATTTATATAAATAATTTTAGAATTACAAAATAATTTTTTGGAATTTATAAAGACCTAAATATATTAATAAAGGGATTATTGAAGTAATAAGACCTTATAAAGGCCAATTGGATGGAACTAATTAACCTAGTCTATCTAATTATTATCCAAAAGGTTTAAGGACCAAGCCCATTAAGTTTGGCCCACATTCTAGAAGGTATTAGCTTATTCACGCATTTTAAAGATAAATACTATTTTTATAAAATAATTATATGGATAGTTATCAAAAGAGTTTTATTAAAATGAAACTCTATATACGTTGAGTGTAATAGTCTATCGGGCGACCGCCATAGCCATGTGACGCACCTATGGATGACCGTTACATCCTGCAGTTCCGTGGAGTGAAAAATAAGCCAAAAGATTGGATTTTTGCTAACTTGTCTCTTAGGGATCCAGATAGGAAGACTAATAGAGGTGTTAAGGACTCTTAGAACTTGATCTAAGCTTTAACAAGGACTCTAGAAATGATCTAATCTTCAAACCCTAGCCAAAACCCTATAAATAGGACCTAGTTCTGAACTGAGCGACCCATACTTTTGGCTCGTGAAGAATCAAGGTAAGGAGTCATAATTTCAGGTAAGTTCTTTAGAAGCTTTTGTTTAGTATACTTTAGACTAATAGCTCTCTAAATTTCGTGCTAGGAGACCAAGCAACTAAGGAGATTGAACCTTCCCAAGTTGCTGATTTACCACAAGTAGAGCAAGGATCAAAGGGTAGCACCTAGCATCAAATTCGAAGTTTAAAAGTCTTAGAAGAGGTATGTTATCTCATGAACGGCAAAAATAACATGTTAGGGATAAAAGCCCTCTGATTTTGCTTGATTACATGCACGTTAGCTCATGAATTTCATGTTTTAGTAGAGACATGCATATATCTATATTCTTAGCCCTAACTAAATTAAAAAGAAACTTCCTTGTGAAATTCACAGAGAACCCATGCATGATATTCATTTAGCCTTCATTCTATCATGTTGGAAGTTATATGTATGATTTTCAGACATGATGCAAGTTGAAACTTAGGTCATTGTTATTTATTACTGTAAGCAGAGGCTCTAACGGATCAGGGTAAGACCGTCACATGATATAACGGCCTTACGACCGACCGTTACACACTCTGTTATGTTTTTATTTCACTGTTTTCTCTAACGCACCAGGACAGGAGCGTTACATTACTGTAACGGCCCCTCGATAGACCGTCATAAGCACTGTGACGCTCTCATGTTAGACCGTTAGACTCTGTGTTCTGTCAGCCCATGACAGAATAGTAACTAGTTAAGTTAACTTATAAATAAGCCTAGTTAGCTGAGTTTTGACATGTTATTATGATTTTAAGTTTACTTACGAATTCATATTGGAATCTGCATGATCTAGGCATCTTGTACTATTTTAAGTTATGTTAATTTTATGCGCCAAAACTTTATAGTTTTGTAATTAAAAACATGATTTTCCAATGTTGTATTGACGGAGTTTATCTTGCTTTCACGTTGTTACATATTCTTCCTCTATTTATAGAGTCATTTTCTTTAAGTACATGGCACATACTCCGGTATGTTGTCCATTAGTTCACTTTGCACTATATGAACATTATTCTTGGACATGAGGACCTCTCTATTGGATATTCCTTCCAATGGACTAGGAAATCTTGTTTCAAGGCCTCCGTAATTCTCCGCGTGCCTGGAATTCCCACTAGGACGCCGAGTTGGTTGTACCATTAAAAACCCATTTGATTAGATTACACTATCAATGTTTTCTAGTTCTAGCTATGTAACGGACCTATACTGGACCGTCAGGAGCACCTAACGGTCCACTATACGACCGTCACACTTCACTGAGTCTATTTTATTAGTTCTAGATTCAGACTAATGTAACGGCTCAGAACTAGACCGTCACATCATGTAACGGCCCAGTACACGACCGTCACACTACTTGAGTACTTAACCTGAGGTTTGACTTAAGGGTTGATATTTCAAGGTTTCTAGATGACCCTTGATAATCTAGAACTTATCATATTGCTTAATAGACTTAATATAATGAATGAAAGTTAAGAAATATACCGTTATGCTACCGATTTATTTTATGAGCATAACATTGTTTAATGTCATTCTTGATTTCTCATATTCAAATTGAAGCGTTCATTCATTGATTCTTATTATCTTAAATTTATTTGAACTTATATTCTTGGCCATACTTTATTGTCATGTGTGGAAAAAGTTTGATTTATAATTGAAGATGCGATCGAGCACTGATTGTGTTCAAGGGCTCTATGCTAGTCCCCTCGACTGATTGTCAGAAACATACTATTTTATAAACCATGGGGTATGATGCTACTGGCGTCGCATTGCGCTGGGAGTACTTTCTTTATAAATAAGTGAATTATCTATGGCTCGTGAAGTGAAAATTCATAACATGATGCAGCATGATTGATTCTTGTACATGACTTTCTTGCTTGATATTCAACAGAAATTCACGAAGTACTTGCTCATAAGCAAAAGATACTGGAGTGATGATTATGTGGCATGCTAGTACATTCTCGATACATTCTTGTTCATGAAAGGTCAATATCATGTTCTTGTTACATTCTTGCTTACTACTCATTCTATCTTATATGATCATGTTGTTACTTTGGTTTAATCGCGTGATTGATCGCATTCGCATGATTTTTACCTCATTCTTTAGAGCTAAATTATTAATTACTTTAATAGTGCCTTCATGTTGATGCGAAGATACCTACTGGGCAAGTGTGCTTATTACCTATTTTCAATCTTTTCAGGAGATGGAAGTGATTCGGGTTCGGATTCGGAAGGTTCAAGTAGCGGATCCAAGAGTGAATAAAGAATGAGCAAAGACTTAGGAAGTCTACATTGTTTAGATCAAGTCAATGTAATTTCGTATTTCTTGAGTCTAGTAGAGTGAAAGATGGTGGAAAAATAATTGTATTTGACTATTAATCATTTATGAAATAAAGTTGGAGTTTGATTAAATATTGTGTAATTGCATTTATGTGTGTGATTGTCTTGCGCTCTGATCGTTCTTGCTTGCAAGAGGCTTACCATGCCGGCTGTTCGCGCTCCCCGAGTTAGTCTTCCACTGTAATAAAGGCTCGGGGCGTGACAGTTAAGTTGGTATCAGAGCCTAAGTCTCAGGAATTAGGAAGAAGGAATCATGTCATAGGATAAGGCAAGGTTTAAGGGCCCCTACCTATGAACTAAGGAAGAAGTTTCCATACCCATGTGAGAAGTGGGTAGAGCCCAAGAGGGAAGTGAACTTCACCATTGAACTCATTCCAGGAGCAGCACCGATTTCTATACCCCTTACAAGATGTCCCACACGGAGCTTAAGGAATTGAAAAGGCAGTTGCAGGAACTACTAGACAAGGGCTTCATCAGACCTAGCACATCCCCTTGGGGTGCGCCGGTTCTATTTGTCAAGAAGAAGGATGGTTCTCTCAAGCTATGCATCGAATACCGGCGACTGAATCTGTCACACCCCGTACTCTATATCGTCAAGGTATTGTCCGCTTTGGCCTACCGGCCTCACGGTTTCTGTCACGCCCCGTACTCTATACCGTCAAGGTATTGTCCGCTTTGGCCTACCGGCCTCACGGTTTTATCCCTTTTTAACAGTGATCGGCGGTTTTATCCCTTTTTAACAGTGATCGGTTCCAGAATGGGGGACTTTTCGGGCAGGTCACCCATCCCAATACTACTCCCCATTAAGCACGCTTAACTTCAGAGTTCTTTCCAAGAACTGAGCCGATACTTGAAAAGGCGCCTCGATGATATAGAGTACAACTTTGCTATATTTGAGGGTGTTACAATAACAGATTTACACGTGCTGTAAACAGGTTTAACAGGCTATGTGATTTAACATGCTACAAAATTAACAAAGCTTAACAACGGCTATGTAATTAACAAGGTTTGACAGGATATGTAATTACCATGCTATCTAGTTAACAAGTTTAACAGGCTATATGATTTAACAGGCTTAACAAGGTATGTAATTAGCAAGTTAACAGGTAACAGGTTTAACGGGCTAGATAAACAATAGGATCAGGGGGTTTTGACACAGTTGGAAATGGCGCCCTAGGCAGGGGCGCCCCATGGTCAAATGGCACCTTGGCCAGGGGCGCCCCATTAAATGCCGCCCTGTTCAGGGGCGCCCTTCCTCTGGGTGATCCACGAGACACAAACCACTATTCATCAGGCTAAATTTCACGAAATCTAAAAATGAGGACATGGTTAAATAGAGAAAAATCTCAGGATTTCAAAGTCATGCTCATGCAGGAGTTTCATGATTTGGTTCAATAGATATAAATTTCTGAATATGGTGGCTACTAATTACGTAACCTTACTATTCATGATTTATAACATGTTCATAGAATCAGGAAGTAGAGACATAGATAAACATGGAAAAATAGCAGGATTGTAAGGTCATGCTCATGCAATAATTTTTGATTTTAATTTCATAGATATAAGTTTTTTTTAAAACATGGATCAATTTACAAGAAATTTGGGACAGGTTATGAGTAATGACAAATTATACAAACCGTATGTTGTACATGAGGTACTTGGCGGAGGTGAGATCATAGATCTACTCACGCAAGGGTTAGTGTTTCAGATAGGCTTAGCCTAACCTTCCCACTAAGTCTTTTGATATACCCCTGACTCAGGTGACCAGATTGTGGCTATGAAAGGTTTAACTAGCATGCATGTCAACCTATATTAACTACTAGTTAAGCCAAATCTTGAGAACACCTACCTTTTTGACGTGAATACGTAGAAGGAGTAATAAGAAAACCAAGCTTCTTTGCAAGGCTCCAACAGCAGGAAGAAGAACGTAGGATGGAGATCCCCCTTCACGTACGTTCCTGGAAAGACCTTCTTTTACAGGTGGAGATGAACCAGATGTCGGCAATCACCTTCTAACCTTAGAAGGTTGGGTATAATTATAGGGAAGGAAAAATATAAGGGTCCATTGCTAGGGAAAAAGAAGTAATTAATGCTTCAATCGGTTGTCGGGTAAAAGGGTACGTTGCCAGCAAAAAGAGGCTATTCATGTTTACTTCTGGAAGGATGACATAATTGCATTCGGTTTGGCAGGTTGCTGGCAATGAAATGGCGCCTGCCCATGTAGTCTCTGTTTAGGGAAAAGCACCCAAGCATGTGGGCGTTACATCCTTTGGTTCTTACATATATATATATATATATTGCCAAAAAGGAAATGGCGCCTACGATTAGGGCACCCCATTGGGAATAGCACCCAGGTCAGGGGCGCTATTTCCTCCTGCCCACTCTTCCTATTCCGAGCCATGCTGGGTGTGTTTCCTGTTACGTGCCATGCTGGGTATTAAAAGATGTTATTATATATGTATATATAAGTGATTGGTTGGTAAAGAGAGATATATGTATACTGTAGGCTTTCATACCGTGGGTTGTGGCCCTGTGGCTTGAGAAATTGACACCCTTGTGCAGAGGCCCTATTTCAGGTGAATAGTCTTTTTTGAACAGGAAGCCCCAATACGTATGATGGCTTTAATTGTTGCATATTTATATAATGGCCCTCATTGGGTATTCTACCTTTTTATTTAGCCTTCTTATAGAGTTATCTTCTTATAGATTTATCTAAGGTTTTATTTACTTGGGAAAAAGTTAATTTCCTTATCATTTTTATCCGGGGTGCTACAATCACCCCCCCTCTATGACTGTGTGCGTGTGTTAGAGAGAGAGAGAGAGGGAGATAAGGGCCCCCCCTCCCCTGCCCTCCCCGCCGCCCCCCCCTCTCCACCCCTACCCTCCCCAACCGACCCCCCTCCCCTCGTCGTCGGCCGCCGTAAAAACCCCCCTCCCCAACCGATGCCCCCTCCCCCATCGACGCCCCTTCTCTCGAGCCCCCATGCCTTCCCCACTGTGGGCCCCTCCCCTCCCTTTCGCCACCAACCCCCATCCCCTCCCCTCCCCTATCGATGCCCCCTCCCACCCCCCAACGACAACAAACAAAGGGAAAAAAAAGACAGAGGGTGAAGGTGGACTTATTGGCAACGATCTGCTATGCTCAGGCGACGACGGCTACCACGACTGGCAGTGGGTGGCTATCGAGGGGACGACGAGGATGGCGAGAGAGAGGGTTCTTGACGGCGAGGATGCCTGTAGCACCCCAGATAAACATAATCAAGAAACTAACTTTTCCTAGATCAATAACTCTAAATACCATAGCACTACACCTGATAAGGGTCACTATACGTATACACCCATATTTAAGAGGTTCAACTTCACTTAAGTCGAATAGACCAACCCATACACAACACTACAAGCGTCTCCAATTCTTTTTACACAAAGGGAATAGGCGCCCCTCACCAGGGCGCCATTTTCATTTTGACCCAGTCAACCCAGTAAAGGGCGCCCCTACACAAGGGCGCCAATTGCCCTTTGACCGGTCAACCCCATGAATGGGCGCCCTCCTGCAAGGGCGCCAATTCCACTGAGTAACACCCACGTACAACGGCGCGTATTAAATGGCGCCCCTATGCCTCAGCACCAATTCCTTTAGTGTCCTCTAGCTGTTCTTCTAGAAGTGTGTGCAACAAAAATAGCCTAACTTTGCTGGCAACGGACCCGCAAAGCAATAAATCAATTGCTTTTGCGTTGTCAACTGAATTTCTTTATAACTAACCCCTCCGTAGACAGGCAGAAGCTACTGCCGTTATTTCGTTGCTATAAGATGGAATATCTCCCTTCTTTGCCTTGGAAGACGTGAAGTAGCGCCTTCTTCCCCTAGTCTACGTCCTGTTGCGATCCTCTTGAAGCTGTGAAGTGGCTTTCTTTATTAATCTGTACCTCGTAATCACATCAAAATGTTGGTTTTCTCAAGTTCTGGCCTAACCATTAGCTTAAAGAGGGTTAACAAGCATGATTAGCAGTAGTTTAGTTCCATTTTCTATATTATATAGTTCCTTATGTACTGGTTTTCGCAGCATTTATTTCATCTTGCATATTATATAGCCCTGATATACCTGTCTCTCACAGTAGTTAGTTTCATAATTACTAATCACTCACACTTAGAAAATTAATATCTATGAAATTGAATCATAAAATTAATTCATGAGTAGGATTCTTACATCTTGAAATTTTACTCTACCTGTCCATGTCCTTAATTCCTGTTTCCGAGACCTTTTGAAATCATGAATAGTAACTTGTGTCTCAAAATGTACTTGTCTGGTGCGAAGCATGAGCCAACTGAATGGGCGCCCTTGACAAGGGTGCCATTTACATCAATTAGTGACTCTCCGCAGGGCCTTCATTTAAATGAAGACACTGTAGAGGGATGCCATTTACCAGATTTGAAGAAAGAATTGAAGACTCTCTACAGGGTCTTCATTTAAATGAAGACACTACAGAGGGGCGCCATTTCCTTTTCCATAACTTTATAAACACCATGTTAGAAAAATTAATATCTATGAAACCAAACCGCAACAATTATGCATAAGCATGATTCTGAGACCCCGATAATTTTCTCTGTCTATCCATGTCCTTACTTCCTGATTTCGTGAACCTATGACATTATGAATAGTGTTATGAATCTTAAAATGTACCTGTTCGGTGCAAATATAGCCAGAAGAATTGGCGCCCAAGCCTGGGGCGCCAATTGTTTAAATAGTGACCCTCCAGAGGGTCTTCAATTAAATGAAGACTCTCTGAGGGGCCGCCAATTCCCTTCAAGAGGGCGCCTGAAAGAGGGACTACCCCCTGGGTGCCAATTTCATCCTGATGGCCCCAGACCCTGTCTGTGTCACAGAATGGGTGCCCCTCCTAGAGGGCGCCAATTCTGGAAAGACTGGCTAACCTCTGGGCACCAATTCAGTGACTGTGGCAGCCTGTGAGCCTCCAATTCCGTTCTGATTCCCTAATTAGTCTCGTGACTTATACCGATATAACCCTAGATCATTTCCTGCATAATGTTTGTCTTTGAACTCCATTCCATGAAAAATCTACCTTATGTATATCCTATAATGGTCAACCCTTGAAATTCCATATTGGCTATAAATGAGAGTGGATGTCAAAAGTATTACATGAAATGATGTGCATATAGGTCCCGATCTGGTCCTGGGAGAAGCACCCGAAAGTACTTGTGCCCATTGGAGTTGAATGATCACGGTGTTTAAGTATTGCACCGAAGTACTTGCTTGGTTGACTTGAGACATTCCACACTTACTCTCTCGTGACACTGCTTGCTTGACTTGACTTGTGTGGCCCAGAATGTGCAATACTTGACTTGTGTGACCCGAAAAAGGGCAAAGTACTTGCTTGATTGAAATAGCCAATTCCAGTAACACGTACTTGATATTACTTGCTTGAACATGAATTTTACTTGCTTGAACATGGTTCTTACTTGCTTGAACATGAATTCTTGCTTGCCTGGAAAATTGTATCGAAATCTATAAAGTTCTTGATATCCTACTTGTCAAATACTTGAAATCATGCGATACTCCCTCTATACAGTTCTTGATCTCTTATTCGTTCATCATGCATAGATATACCTATACACCTGATTTTCTTACTTGATCATCAAGCATTGTTATACCTACACTGCACGTAACATGTAATGTACTTAAAGATTACTCGAACTTTAGATGTAATTCCTACTGAGCAATTCGCTCATATAGTTCATTCTAACATTTTTCAAGTAATCCAGATAGCGACAACCACATGAATGGGAATGAGACCGAGTGAAGAGTGCTAGAGTCACCGATCACCTACTATTTGCTAGCTGCGTCTTTGCTTATCTAGAGTCATTTATCTTGTACTTCTAGTTATGTCATTTATGTTTGTTATGTCGGTCTAGTCGATTGAAAACTTGTTAAATCTTGTAGCCTAGTAGTTGGATTTGAGTAATGAATGTCATGGATTAGATTTATCACCATTTGGTTGTTTGACAATTGTCATCCTGGACTATTGGTATCATTTTAGAAACTTAATCTTAGTAATTATTTAGTCTTTTGCGCACTCTATCTTTTGTCAAAAAAAATATATTGCTCTGAATGATTGGTTCTATGTAAGCTGGCCACGACCCCAGGTATCTTCCGCGCTCGGGGTGTGATAGTCTTCGTGGTATCCGAGCCTAGGTTTTTAAATTCCTTGGAAAGACCCAAGTCCAAGGATAAGTTTACACTTTGTACCCGGTGAGATGGGTTAAGTTCTATAATGACATTCGACCTTATAAATTAAACATGATACTTAGTACACTTAAATTCTCTTGTAAGATCATGGCCGCTGAAAGAGCACAATGGCGCGAGATGCAACGCACCGTGCAAGGCCTTACCCAGGCGCTACAGCAAGTGGCACAGGGCAGAACTAACTGTGGAGCTGGCGATCTCCATAGGGGTTTCCGCAACATGAACCCACCAAAGTTCACGGGTTCGTCTGATCCCGAGGATGCCGAGAATTGGCTAAAAGAAAACCGAAAGGATTTTCTGTGTAATGCAATGCATCGATGAAGAAAAGGTTATACTGGCCACATTCCAACTGGAGCGGGACGCTCGATGTTGGTGGGAATCTGTAGAAGCAACATTGCCCGGTAACCATGTCACATGGGATGAGTTTTTTGAACATTACAACAACAAGTACTTCTCCGACCACATTCAGGAGAAGAAGGCCGCGAAATTTGCCGCACTGAAACAATGGACCCTGAAAGTGGCCAAGTATGAGGCCCAGTTCTCAAGACTATCCAGGTATGCACCCCACTTGGTGTGTACTAAAAAGATGAAGGCTAGAAGGTTCCTTAACGAGCTTCGGCCCCACTATATTACACAACTTACACCGATGGACATCCAAATCTATTCAAAAATTGTTCGGCGTGCCAAATTGCTAGAAGACACCACCGAATTATCTGAAAGGATTTGAGGAAAGGACAAGAAGGAACCTGCCACAGGCCCGGGAAATTTCAAATCACCATTCAACAAGAAGCGGTTCTTCAACGGAGGGGAGTCCTCCAAGGGAAAGAAGTTTCAGAAGAATGACAAGCCTTTCTCTACCACTACACCTTCTAAGGACATTTGTAAGTACTGTGACAAAGCCGACCACAAGATCGAGGAATGTTGGAGGAAACTGGGAGCGTGTCTCCGATGTGGAAGCCGCGAACATCGAATTCATGATTGTCCATCGATGAATGAGCAAGCCACTAAAGACGAGAGGCATCCGGCAAAGAAACAAGGACGTCTGCAAGCTCTCCATTATGTGGAATCATGGAAGGTACACTAACTACTTATTCTAAGAATGCTCAAGTTTTATTTGATACCGGAGCAACTCATTCATTCGTTTCCATGAAAATTGCTGCTTCATTTTCTAAGAAACTTGAACTATTAGATTTGGTCATATCTACACCTCTTGGGAATGAGTCAGATATCACACATCACTACCCAAACTGTAAGGTTATGGTTGGAAAAAATAATCTACCTGTCAACCTGATATGCCTAGATATGAAGGGGTATGATATCATACTAGGTGCCGACTAGTTATCCACATACCAAGCAACTGTAGATTTCCGGAATGGCAAGATAACTTTCGTGGATTTCCCAGAGCTGGCTTACACTAGCCCTCAGAATAGACCACCTCTTATCTCAGCTCTCCGAGCTAGCAAACTTATAAGTAAAGGATGTGTGACTTTCATAGTATTTGTGACTGCCACGGAAGTCGATGAGTCTAACCTTGAAGACATCCATGTAGTTCGGGATTTTCCTAACGTTTTTCCAGAAGAATTACCCGGCTTACCCCCTGAGTGGGAAGTGTCGTTCAAAATCGACCTTGTCCCCGGTGCTGGTCCTATGTCCAAGGCACCTTACAGAATGTCCCCTGCTGAGCTAAAAGAGCAGCTAATGGAATTATTGAAGAAGGGTTTCATCAGGCGAGTACTTCCCCATGGGGAGCACCCGTGCTATTCGTCAAGAAGAAGGATGGAACAATGAGACTTTGCATCGATTATCGGCAGCTAAATCACCTTACAATCAAGAACAAGTACCCGCTCCCAAGAATTGATGAGCTGTTTGATCAATTATCTGGAGCTACATACTTCTCCAAGATTGATCTTCGTTCTAGTTACCACCAATTGAAGATCAAAGAAGAAGACATTCATAAAACTGCATTCCGAAGCAGGTATGGGCATTACGAATTTACTGTTATACCTTTCGGACTAATAAATGCCCCTGCAGCCTTTATGCAATTAATGAATAGCACTTTTCGGTCACATATGGATCAATTCATTATGGTCTTTATTGATGATATTCTGATCTATTCAAAGACTGAAGAGGACCATGAAGAACATCTGAAGAAGGCATTGCAAATATTAAAGGAAAATAAATTGTATGCCAAATTCAGCAAGTGCAAGTTCTGGCTCGAGAAAGTATCCTTCTTGGGCCATGTAGTCTCGAAGAACAGAATTTTCGTCGACCCTTCAAAGGTTGAGGCCGTGAAGAATTGGGAACGACCAACAAATGCAACAGAAATTCAAAGCTTCTTGGGTCTAGCTAGTTACTATCGGTGTTTCATCAAGGACTTCTCCAAGATTGCTGTTCCTCTCACGAGGTTGACTCGCAAAGAAGTACCTTATGAGTGGAATAAAGATTGTGAGAAGAGTTTCCAAACTTTGAAGGATCTCATGACCACTGCTCCAGTCTTATCACTACCAATTGAAGGAGAGAAGTACGAGGTATATACCGATGCTTCTGGTATTGGCCTCGGGTGTGTATTGATGCAAAATGGAAGGGTCATTGCCTACTCTTCCTGACAATTAAAGAAGCATGAAGAAAACTACCCTGTTCATGACTTAGAACTGGCTGCGGTAGTATTCACCTTAAAGATCTAGAGGCACTATCTCTACGGAGAATAGTTTACTATATACTCTGACCATAAAAGTCTCAAGTATCTATTTTCCCAGAAAGAGCTAAACATGAGACAACGTCGTTGGCTCAAATATCTCAAGGATATCGACTTCACTATACAATACCATCCTAGTAAGGGTAACTCAGTAGCAGATGCCCTTAGTCGAAAGCCAAGAGTAACATTGGCCTGTGTAGACACGCTATTTCTGACATCATCTTGAGTAAATCTCATATTACAATATGATGCCTGTAGACACGCCATTCCTGACGTCTCCTGAGAAAGTCTCATATTACTATACGACGCCCCGCGGCGGATTTCACATTTTGAATCACTTGAGTGCTTCCTTTTCTTGGGTCTTCTTCTGTCTTTTTCGGCATCCGGAATCATCTCGTCGCAGCATTCGGACGGCATCAACACCAGTCAGACGCATCGGAAGGTCCCGAAACCAGGAAGGGTGCCTGTTGGGGAGCTGCCGACGCCTTTTCAGTGGACCCGGGGGGGTCTTAATGGAGGCGTCTAGACCCCTGGACGCCTCCATCATTTTAATTTATTTTTTAAGACAAAAAATACATAAAAAATATATATATTTATGGAGGCGTCCAGGCCCCTGGACGCCTCCATGAAAACAAATATAAAAAATATATATGCCAGTTGGCATAAAAAATAAAACAAAAAAAATAAAAATATAGTTTCTTGGAGGCGTCCAGGCTCCTGGACGCCTCCATCAACTCACTCACGGGGCCCCGCCCACCGATCGACGGTTTATCATATGTGAAAGAATCCAAATTATGGAGACGTCCAGCCGGCTGGATGCGCCCATTTCCAAATCACGGGTCGCCGCTCCAAAACCACGTGTTGTGTTAAATCGCGTGCGACTTTCGGTGGAGTTCGGTGGAACTTATGGAGGCGTCCGGGACCCTGGACGCCTCCATGAAAATATTCAAAAAAAATGAATAAAAATAGAATAAAATATCTTTTTTGGCCTAATGGAGGTGTCCAGGGTCCTGGACGCCTCCACCCTCCGGAGCCCTATAAATAGAGGCCCACCCACTCAGTTCTGGGGGAGCTTCTAAGAGATCCGATAGGCTGCCGGAGCCCAGAGGCTACCGGAGTCATTTCTGACCCGTGGGGTCTTTTGTAGGTGGAGGTTATGCCGACTTCTCGGGTGCCTACGCTCGCGAGAGGAAGGTCGTCTTCATCCACCGCGCTTCCACGTCGTCCCTACGCTGCCGGAGCTCCGCCGGATTTCACCATCGGCACATCCAATAAGCCAATCCTTTCCTTTTCTTTGTAGTTCTTTTGCATTCATCATCTCGCATCCTCTATCCCCCTTCATAAGGGCGCCTCTTCTTATATACTTCTTGCATCCATCATCTCATTTTCCTCCTACTCGAGTCCGAGAGGGGTTTAAAAGATAACACCAACCAAGTGTGTGTCTTGCCATCATTTCGTTATTTTTATCGCAAGGATTTGAATACTACACCTTCATCTTTCTAATCCACTCGTTACGTGTTTGTCGTTGTTTTGCAAGGGTACCCAAGGAAAGCCCTCTCCATCGGCCGGCCGAAGGGGGAGGAAGAAGCAACCCGCCATCTCCCGCTCTTGAGATAGGCGCGATCACATTCTTTATTTTGGGGTCTTTTGGCCCCTGGCGATCACATCTTGTTCTCGAGGCCGCGGCGAGTCACTTCCCCAATAGCCGTTTAAAATTCCGTTCTTATATTCTCTTTATATTCTGTTATATTCTGCTCATATTCTCGAGGCCGCGGCGAGTCACTTCTCCAATGGCCGTTTAAATTCCTGTTCTTATATGTTATATTCTTATCTATTCATATTCTTGAGGCCGCGGCGAGTCACTTCCCCAATGGCCGTTTAAATTCTCGCTCTTATATTCTCTTTATTTTTTGTTATATTCTTATCTATTCATATTCTCGAGGCCGCGGCGAGTCACTTCCCCAATGGCCGTTTAAATTCCCGCTCTTTATATTCTCCTTATATTCTGTTATATTCTTATCTGCTCATATTCTCGAGGCCGCGGCGAGTCACTTCCCCAATGGCCGTTTCAATTCTTGCTATTTAATTTCTGCACCATTCCCGTCCCCCCGAGGCCACGGTGAGTCACTTCCCGCTATGGCCGTTTAACCCCCATATCTTGCTATATTACATTTGTCCCGCTCACCCCGTCGGAGGAATCTCACGTGGTGGCCCCTTCTCTTTTCTTTTATTTCTGTGTTGCAGCAAACAAAGAGGAGCCCGCGCGCTCCGCATCTTCTTCACTCCCCGAACCGCGTGACGTCGCTCACAGATTGGCGATCACGGTGGGACCTCTACTGCTTCCTTTTGGCTACCCTTGCAAGTTCGGCACCGTCCGTGCCTCTCCACCATGGCGCCCTCGCACGCCCCCGTTGTGCTCACGGCAGCACTGTCAATTTGATTGGTTGGGTGTTTATTATATGTTTGTTATTTCTATTATTTTCTTACTCTATATCTTTGTCAGCATTCCATTGCATACATCCATCCCTCTTTTATATCCTTTTTCATTTTTTCTAAGGATCACCCTTTCCCGGAGAAGGAAGGACTCTCTGTTTGAGAATTCCTCTCAACGGACTAGAATCTCCTCCACTGGGACCTCCGTAAGTCCCCGACATCGAAGAATCTCCTCTTCGTTCACTGGGCTGGTTGTACCATTGAAGTTCCCCGGAGTTAGTCATCCCATTCGTGGTGAGACGAGAGACCCTAGCTGACATGGCGGTGAAACAAAAATAAACTAGGGTCCCTATCTTGTGTGAACTTTGGATCTCACTAAAAATAAAAAAATCATCAAAATCAAAACACAAAAAAGGGGCGTAAAGGCATCCACTTGTTCGATAATCTCTGCTACCTGCTTGCTAGTGTATGTTTTTGCGTTTTGGGAAAACTGTGAGCATGGCTCACGAGTCTTTTGAGGAGAACCACCCTAGTCGTGGTTTGTCAGCCGACCCGCGAGTCTATGCTATGGACTCGGGTCCCTCTCATGAGCCCTCGCATGAGGTGCAGGTTATTACCGGGGACACATCCCCACCACAGGATATCTCTTCCTTACTGGGCATCCTCGCCAACACGGAGCTTACCTCTGAACAGCTTCGGGCCTTCCAGGCCATTCTGAAGGGGAAATCTGTTTCCCCCACGCCCCAGGAATCAACTATGGCCATCGCACCTCTCCAAGAGTCCGTGCAGGCCATTCCATCTCCTTCATTGGCGCAAGCCATCCAGTCTCCCTCGCTTCAAGGACAAGCGAGCCAACAATCACCCTCATTCCAGTTCCCGTCACAATCTCAAACTCCCGTTGTTCCCCACATACCGCTTCAACCGGGGCCGACTGTCGGCGGTCCGACAGCTCCCTCTCATTCGGGGTTCCCCCCTCAAGTCTCCGGGAGACAGTTTCTCCCCCAGTGGCAAGTACCACCTTCACCTCCAGAGGAGCTTGCCCAATCGCTCCTCAATAGGTTCAATCGCATGGACGAGCAGTTTCAAAATCTAAGAAGAATGGTGGACGTGAAAGCCACCCCGGAGGTTGCTTTACCAATCCTTCCCGTCATTCATCTTCCTCCCTCCGAAATGCCCACGTACCGCATATACAATGGTACCGGCAACCCCTTCATTCACCTCAAGGATTTCATGTATGAGTCCTCCTATTGGCAAAACGATCAGAGGTCACTAGCATACCTCTTTCGGAGATCATTGGATGGTCCCGCGCTTGAGTGGTTCTATTCCTTGGAGCCCCGCGAGGCCGAGAATTTTGAAATAGTCCAGAGAAGGTTCTTGCAGAAATATAGGGATAGGGTCGGTCCCTCACTCTCCATTACCGACCTAGTGGCCGAAAAGATGAAGCCCGACGAAGATTTTGTCCGCTATGCTGATAGATGGAGGTCTCTGGCGGAAAGAATAAGGGATACCCTCTCCGAGCCCGAACAAGTGAAGATGATTGTGTCTAATGCAACCCCACAGTTCAGACACGTCCTGGCCATGAATAAACTTACTACAATGGAGGAACTCTATGAAAGGGCCCGGTACATCCAAACCCAGTTAAAAGACTCCCCCATTATGAACATGTTTGAGTCACCGAAGCCCAAAGTGGTCAAAAAGACAGGTGCTGGTGTCCCGGGCGGAGCCACAGAAGGGGTCGTGACAAATGAGCAAGTGGGTGCGGTCAACAATGCCAACTATGCAGTCAACCCAAGGCCTCCACAAATGCCCCGACTTCCCCTCCAACCAGGTCCTTTCCCTCTTCGTCCTCCACCCCAAAATAATCCACCCCAGGATAATATGCCTCCATTACGCCAACCCCAGCAACAACAACCACAACCTCAGCAACAACAACCACCGCTTCAGTACAACCAAGTTCCACCCCCGGGGAACTATGGTCCCCAACAGCAACAAAGGAGGCCGGTCGGTCCCAAGAGAGCCTACTATCCACCATTGCCAGAAACCTTAGTAGACATTTTTAATGCCCTCATGGCATCAAACCAACTCGCCCTACCCAGAGAAAGGCCCGTGTGGCCCCCGAATGTTGATACCTCCAAATACTGCGTCTACCACAGGCAGCCAGGACACACAGTAGATTACTGCTTCCATTTCAAAGATTACATCCATGATATGAATGATGAATATAAAATAGATTGGGATGAAATGAGACGATACGTCGCCGCTCTCAAGGCTAGGAGACCTCCTCATAGGCCACAACAACAGTTACAACAGCAGTAGCAGCAGCAACCACAACAACAACAACAACAACAACCTCAGCAGGCCCCACAACAACAGCCCAACATGGGCATAATCCAGAATCCATTACCGGAGCACCAACAGCCCAATCATCAGGTTAACCCCATCTCCTCCTTCCTGGAAGTCGGGAGAGAGCAGGTGTGGCACCAGGAAAGTACCTCCATTCTTTCTACCGCCAATCCTATCATCACGCAACACCCTTGCCTTGCCCGGGTAGCACCTCTCTCTCATCAACCCGCGTCAGTATCGCCTTCACCATTTCGACTACCATTACGCCCTCTCATCCGTACCCCGATCCCCTATCAACCGACACTCTCCACTACGCCTTCACACCCTCTCATCTTCTCCCACTCCCCCACTTTACCATCCACCTCTACCACATTTACCCCTACGTCTTCTAAACCCCTTATCATCCGTCAACCATACATAACCCCGTCTTTCTCCACCATATCACCACTAATGCCTTCAAAACCACTCATTACCCATCACCCACCTCAAAATCATTGCCCGCTTCAAGCCCTACCCACTTCTACTTCGTCTCCACCTCCACCTTCCAGACCCCTTATCCTTCATAATCTATCCCCTCTACCTCCACCATGCTTCCACCTAACAAACCCCTCATCAGAATCCCTGCTCTCGTCATCACCCCTGCTTCATCAACCATTCCTCCACCACTACCCCTCAAATCCCTGTTAAAACCCACTGCTACCCCCACAGAGGTACAAAAGCCGCATGCAATGGTGCTCCGGAGTGGAAGGATTTTCCACAGGATTTTTCCCCACAACAGTCAGAATCCTAAGCAATCTCAGCCAGAGAAGGATGATGGAGAACAACCAGAAAGAGCTATCCCTAGAACACCGTATGATCTATTGAAACACTTGGACAAGACGCCTGCTCGGATCTCCATCCTGGAGCTACTTCAAAGATCCACATCCCACCAGGCAGTCTGAATGGAGTATCTTCAAAGGGTCATGGTGAATGAGGACCTCCCTATAGAAAAGATCTCTACCATCCTGACCCCAACGGACACACAACCGGCCATCATGTTCCACAACTACGAGCTCGCTCCCAAGGAAGCTCGAAAATATGCACTGTGCATTTCAATAAAAATTAATGGGGTATCCATAAACCCGTGTCTTGTGGACATGGGTGCGTCCATAAATGTGATCTCCATAGACACCCTTCAGTTGTGTGGGGTCAACGAGGAACAAATAAGACCTTCCTCGATCACGGTCACGGCTTATGGCAATAGCAAAAGGCCGCCGCAGGGGATGATTATTATGAAGGTAGAATTAGGCCCCATGTCAATTCCCATGGAATTCCATGTCCTCGACATGGACCTCACATTCAAGGCTATACTGGGTTGCCCTTACATCGAAGCCATGGACGCTGTGCCTTCCACCAACCATCAGTGCCTGAAGTTTCCTTACAATGGGAGGATTATTAAAGTGGTCAGTACACCTGTCCTTCACACAGTGGATGCTATCAACACCTCTCTTCCCTCGGTTTGGCCGTCTCATCGGCCCATATTGTCACTACTGGACGTACGTGATTCATCTCACGTTCCACTAGCACCAAAGGAGCCGGTCAGGACAACCGCAACATCATATCTCCCTTTTCACCCCAAAGGGTGGGAGATTATGAGGAACATCGGCTACCAACAAGGTAAAGGTCTGGGCGCACAGTTACAGGGTAGGCTCAAACCGCCAAAGGAAATTAGGCCGAACCGTAGGTTTGGCCTAGGCTTCAAAGGACCGTTCAAGGCAGATTGGAAGCCCCTCACATGGACTCTATCAAACCACTTCAACAGAGGGCCCGTTGTTCAGATGGGAGATTACCCACGAGAAGCATATGGGAGATCACATGCTATATATTTGGCTGAAAAATGTCCGAGGATCACCAAAAGAGGCAAGATCAAAGATCCGGAATGCGAGTGGAACAAATGGTTCGACATACGGGACATTTCCGTTGCACTGGAAATGATGTTCTTGTCTCCGCAGCTTGAAGGACCACCATTGATCTCCGAAATACCAGAGAATATTACCACTCTTGCCAAGGTTCCAAACTATCCTCGTCCTTGCCAGAAGGACCCTGTCATCGACGGATCTTCATCCGTCCTCAACATTGCCGTCGACGGCTCATTAGCCGCCATCTTCTCCATCCACTCGTCTCAGCCTTTACTGATATCTTCTTCCTGGGCCAGACAATTGTCTGATGATCTTCCCAGATCCCCTTCTCTGCTTACATACCTACGCGGGCTTCTCAACCCGCGCCGGGTCTTCAACCATGATCTGCTCTATGAGCCTCACAATTCTCTAGCCATAACCACTTTTCTCTCTCCTCCAATATCTTTTCACTGCTTTGTCATTAAAAATGAAAATGAAAAAAAAACCCGTCAATTTTCAAACTCCCCAACAACACATCTTCGTTGAGGAAACCTCCTACATCTCCCACGGGTGCGTACCGCCCTGCGGACCACCCGTCCAAGGTCCGATGAGCGACCTTTTCTACCCCTCCTCTGAGGGGTCTTCTCCTGTACATTCTACACCATCCTCTTTATCTTCCTCTTCTTCTGTAAATATTGTCAGTCAATCTAGGAATGATAGGCCAAGGGTAGTACCTAGGAAGAAATCCAAGGGTAGGCAGATCCCTCGTCGATTCCTTCTGGATTTAGCCGCCAGGTGTCAGGCCCTTCTTGCCATCCCCCAGTTGTTAGAAAATCTCATCCAGCTATCGGAAATAGAATGTGAGGGCGACTGTGCATTTGATGAAGGGTATGGAGTCTACGAGATCACGGATGAAGAATGCCCCACTGAAGATGAGGGTGAAGAATATGAGGATGCGGCGGGCGCATACGCTAGTGGAATGAGGAGATTCGACGAGCCGTCAACCGCCGTAGAAGAATCCACCAAAGAAGTCAACTTGGGAACTGAGGAAGACCCTAGGATCATCCTCATAAGTGACAACCTACCACCCTTTGAAGAAGAGGCATTAATTGAGGTTCTCAAGGAATATAAGGACACGTTTGCATGGAGCTACGAGGATATGCCGGGTCTAGATTCAACCTTGGTCGAACACCATTTAACCCTAAAACCAGGGTCCGTCTCGGTAAAATAAAGGTTAAGGCATTTCCACCCTCAGATGGCTTTGAAAATGAAAGAAGAGGTCGATAAGCTCCACAAAGCCAGGTTCATTAGAGTCGTTCTTTATCCTCAATGGGTGGCGAACATTGTCCCGGTGATGAAAAAAGATGGGAAAGTCAGAATTTGTATCGACTTCCAGGACCTTAACCGCGCGTGTCCAAAAGACGATTTTCCCTTACCTCACATTGATGTGTTGATTGATAACACGGCAGGCTACGAAACCCTCTCATTCTTGGATGGATTTTCAGGATACAATCAAATTCGTTTGGCAGAAGAAGATTAGGAAAAGACGTCATTCACTACCCCTTGGGGAACATATTGTTACGTGGTCATGCCGTTCGGATTAAAGAATGCTGGAGCTACTTACCAAAGAGCGATGATGGCCATATTTCATGACATGATGCACATATATCTGGAAGTGTATGTGGATGACTTATTGGTGAAATCAAGGACCAGGATGGAACATCCAGAAGTTTTGGCTAAGGTCTTGCAGAGGTCAAGGGAGTTCCAATTGAAAATTAACCCGAAAAAGTGTGTGTTTGGTGTGTCATCGGATAAATTGCTGGGGTTCATTGTGAGTAAAAGAGGGATCGAGATAGATCCCGACAAAGCTAAGGCCATCAGGGATATGCCACCTCCCAAGAATTTGAGGGAAGTCCGAGGTTTAATCGGGAGGTTGCAGTTTATTCGTCGGTTTGTGTCCCAACATTCACAAAGGTGTAGACCTCTCTACGAGTTGACCAAGCCAGGAGTAGAATTCCACTGGAATTCTAAATGTCAGAAAGCTTTTGAAGTGTTGAAAGAATATCTGGCTAGTCCACCCGTTCTCATTCCACCCAAACCAGAAAAACCTCTGATCCTTTACGTCTCAGTCTTGGATGACTCCGTGGGAGCCGTCCTCGCACAAGCTGGTGAAGAAGGCAAGGAACAGGCAACCTATTACTTGTCCAAACTTCTCAATCCCTGTGAGCAGAAGTACACCGTCATGGAGAAAACATGTGCTGCCCTCGTTTGGGTAGTGCAGAAATTGAAGCACTACATCTTGGCTCATGAGGTCCACTTGATTGCTCGAATGAATCCTATCAAATTCCTTCTGGAGAAATCCGTCCTTACGGATAGGCTAGCACGCTGGCAAAGTTTTCTCTCTCAGTTCGACATCACCTACATCCAGTAAAAGGCGATTAAAGGCTATGCCATAGCCGAGCATCTCGCTCACCATCCTCTTCCCAAGTTTGATCCCGTCCAATCAGAGTTTCCAGATGAAGAACTAATGTCCGTCAACCAATCAGATGAGCCAATGTGGACGCTATATTTTGATGGAGCTCTGAATTCTCAAGGGAGAGGAATCGGCGTCGCCCTCCTGTCGCCTGAAGGCCTCACATTCCCATTGGCATACCAGCTCAAATTTCCAGTTACCAACAATATAGCCGAATATGAAGCTCTTCTAGCTGGCCTAGAACTCGCTCATTCTTTTCGTATCACTGAGTTGCGAGTCGTAGGTGATAGTCAACTCATCCTTCGCCAGGTGCTCACTAAATATCGCACTCGCGATCCCAAACTCAAGCCATACCAAGAACTCACTGCTGCCTTTGCCAAACTGTTCACCAAACTGATCTTTGTTCATGTCCCTCATCATCAGAATATTCTCGCCGATGCCCCTCGCCTCGTTGGCATCATCCATAAGGTTCCCTCTAGGAAGATGGTTTGAGTCCATTTCCATCTACAAACTTCACGCCCCTGTAATTGATGATGCTTCCTACGTAAATATCAAAGACAAGATAGCAAGGAAGATCCTGCAGGAAGATATCCTTGAAAAGAGGGAAATCATGTTGGCAGAGGCTGAAGAAGAACTGGCTTATGAAGATGTTCCATCTCTGTAGTTTTGATGATGACTAACACTATGAATCAAATTATTTATATGATAATCATCTTGTTGCTCCTAAATGAATGATAAAGATCTTGATTGTCTAAATATTCTCAGGATCTAATGTTGTTGTCTTGCATGCACATCTATTGATCAAATGCTTTTTCATCATGCTTTTTCTATTTTGATGCTCCTCTATCATGTACACCCATGAGCTCATACTTGTCTTCATTATATGGGTTTTGTACACTTAGTGCGTTGACGCACTTAGCTGGGAGCGTAGACGCATTAGTGCGTCGTTCGCTTGCTGTTTTGTCCACTGCGTCGACGCTGCATGATGGAAGCGTAGACGCATTGGCTTGGTGCCAAGGGCTTGAGCGTCTCGCATGTGAAGCTGAGTCGACGCTGTCACCTAGAGCGTTGACGCATTGGGTTGTTACCAAGACATTGTGCGTCTCGTCCAAGGAGCTGAGGCGACGCTACACAATGGAAGCGTCGACGCCTTGAGTTTTTGACCAAAGGTTCTTTTGATCAACCACCCAGCAGAAGCGTCAACGTTGTCAACTGATGCGTTGACACATTAGTGTGTTTTGTCAAAGCACCTGTTCTCTTTATATCCATTGCGTTAACGTCTTGGCCTTAGTGCGTTGACGCGCTCTTATGTCCCTTCATAAGTCCCGTGTAATCTGTGTGAACAATTTATGACTTGAATGTTTCTGAGATTGTCTGAATGTTCTCTGAAACCTTACAGGGACTTAAAGACAAATTGGAACGTTACTCCAATCATGTGAGCACGTGATCCGAGGGAACAATCATCTAACACGTGGCTCGGTTCATCCGGAAGCATGTCTTCGCGCGTGTCTTCCAAACCCTCACTCTCTCGTGAGGTTGGATATATATATGAAGGGTTCTGCTCTTGAAAAGCTGCCGAAAAATCACAAGGAAGAGGGTGAGGCCAGAGCGAGAGGAAGGAGAGGAGAAGCCTGCCTGATCCACTCATTGATCGTACCTGGAAGAGAGAGAGAGTGGTGAAGGAGAGGATGGTTTTCTGCTATGCTTTGTCTATGCTTCTTTAAGAAGCTACATTGTTTCTTCGTTCGATTGTCTTCGATATCTCTTTATGTTTTCAGTTGTCTGTTCTTAAATTCCGATACTCTGCTTTATCGTTCCCTCTAGGTGTAGAGGAAGAGAGGTGGATCCTCTGGGTTGCATTGTGATTCCCTCTGAATCAGATCAGAGGAAGGGAGGTGGTCTCCAGGGGTTGCTGTGATCAGATAGTGAGGAGGCTATCTGGGTTGTTCCCTCCGGCTGTGGAGGAAGAGAGACAGTGTCTCTGAATTGCAGTGAGGGTGAGTCACTGCTGGGTTCCCTCTTGTCTAAGAGGAAGGGAGAGTCATCTCCTGGTCAGGTCTTGGGGTGTGAGACCTGGGTTCAAGCTGTGTGATCAGCGTCTGTAGGGATTTCGATCCCCAAGCTGTGGATCAGGGTCTTGTAGGCAGACTGAGTCTGCGGTTCTTTCTTGTGAAAGGAAGAATCACTCGGCCTTGAGTGAGGGATGGACGTAAGTCTGCAGGTTGCAGACTGAACCATCTAAATCTCCTGTTCTCCGTGGTATGGTTGTGCGCATCTCTATTCCTTATGATTTTGTCTGGGTTCATTAAGTAAATGTGAATGTTGATGATTGAAATCTTGGTCTGACCGCTCGCTAGGTGGTTGTGCATATGTGCTGATGACTCTTTGAGTCATTTATGTTCTGCGCTCGTGAATTACGTTATATTGGTTAAGGGTCCTGCCTCGACTCAGTAAAAGAATTTTTTAAAACGGTGATCTATTCATCCCCTCCCCTTCTAGCTCACCGTCCTCCTGTCTAACAGAAGAGAAACCATGGTTCTATGAAATCGTCAAATACTGCCAAGATCAGTCTTATCTTGAAGGGGCCACCACAGAGGACAAGAAAGCCATAAGAAGGGTGGCTCAAAAATATACTTTGGTTGGAGGTCTACTCTATAGGAGGAGCCTTACTGGTATTCTGTTAAGATGTCTTGGTGACGATGAGGTTTGAAAATGTGTAGAGGAGACGCACTCGGGTGTGTGCGGTGGCCACGTGAATAGTCAGATGCTCGCCAAGAAGATCATTCGGCAAGGCTTTTACTGGCCCACTATGGAAGAGGATTGTGATGTCTATGTCCGTAGGTGTGTCAAGTGTCAACTTCACACCGATAAAATCCATTCACCATCTTCCTCACTTCATCCAATATCCTCCCCGTGGCCTTTCTCCATGTAGGCATTCGACATCATTGGTCCCCTAGGTGATCCCAATGCCCTCACCAAGCAGAAATCTTTCATCCTTACTGCGACGGAATACTTCACCAAATGGGCCGAAGCTGAAGCTTACGTAGAAATCAAGGCATCAACAATCTGCAAGTTCATCATGAAGAACATCCTCGCCAGATTCGGCGTCCCAAGCACAATCGTCACCGACAATGGGCCACAGTTCATTTCTCAGGACCTAAAGGACCTCTGCAAAAGGTACGCAATTGCATTGCATCATTCATCGCCTTATAACCCACAAGGTAACAGCCAAGCGGAGGCCACCAATAAAACATTGCTCAAAATCATCAAAAAAACCTGTGAGTCTAGTAAGTTTTCAGACTAGCCAGAAAAACTTATCAAAGCCCTATGGGCCTATCGCACTTCAATCTGTACCCCCACCGGGCAGACTCCATTTGCCCTTACTTATGGTATGGAAGCGGTAGTCCCGTACGAGACTCTGATCCCTTCTCTTAGGTTACAATTGGACGAGGAATTTCCCCTCGATGATCGTCATAATTCACTTCTCGCCTAGTTGGAACTCTTGGATGAGAAGCGGCTGGCCGCTGCCGAACACGCGCGTGTGTATCAAAATAGACTCGCTCGCTTTTACCAAAAGAAAGTCATTGAGAGAAAATTCAAAGATGGTGAGATGGTCGTAAAAAGAATTTTTGTCAAACCTGGAGGGCCGCGTTCTAAGCTCCAACCCAATTGGGAAGGACCATTTGTAATTCAAGCCGTGTACCCTGGCAACGCCTACAAGCTAGTCAACGCCGAAGGGACCGAGTTATCCCACCCTTGGAATGGGCTTTATCTTAAGAAATACTACCCTTAGCACAAAACAAAAAAAATGATGAAAAGATAAAAAACATCAAAAACAAAGAAATATCGAAAACCACTAAAAATATGGAAAATTCAAAATGCCGATGCCTGGCAGTCACCATGTAGTTAAGTCCCTACATCTAACCTTCATGTTAGGATAGGGCCCTTTAAGGCTTGGTAGGCACCGGGTCTTGGTTTGCCAGAACCGTGGAGATCCATGTCCGGCCACGTCGGCCTATGCTCGCTCGAAGGAAGCTAACATGTGCTCACTTATGTATTTTATTCAAAAAAAAAAGTCGGTAGCATCACCTATGGTGGGGCCCCACCCAGAAGATCTCCGGAAGCTGTAATCTTTATTCTTTTCTCTTCGACCAAATGAGACAGTCGGCGCCCTTAAAACGCTGAGCATGAGAAACCGAAACTCAAACCCCAAAGGCAAAAGTAGGATCCATTTCCTCGAGCATCGATCAGAGCACGAGAAGAGGGCAGTGTCCCCGCAGGCATACGAAAGGGAGCCCACAAACGTCAAACGACTGTATCTCCCTCACAAAAAGAAATACAAAATCAAAATCAAGAGCCTGGTCGTGACCGTGCCTGATGCGATAAATGGAACCCCTCAAAGCAAAAGTTTGAATCCACAAAAGGGGGGGCTATGGAATGTAAATGCTTGAGATTTGGTCTGAAGTTGGCCGAAAGGAAAGAGTTAATGGGCCCTTATTCGCTCGCCGGGTTAACGGCTTTGCCGGTCCTCTCAGGAGGTTTATCCCCTACACTCTTCCTTCTCCCTCTAAAGATAAAGGTTCGATGGAGTTTCTGAAGGGTGAAAACTGCCTAGGGTCTGCGACCTTATTTTAATATACACATTTGGTTGCCTACTTTGAAAAGCAAAAGCTATTGCTGTGAAGGAGTCTCCGTGTTTCTGGCTGGTCAAGACCCCTGTTTACCACCTTGATGTCTTCTTCTTTAACCTTGGGCTTATGCCAATGCAAGCGCGTCACCTATGGGTGCGACGGCGTCTGATTCCGGGTCAGCGTCGAGCGGTTGGTCATTGGGGTTCCAAGGTGTTCCATCATATACCATCTAGAGTTGTGAGGAAACAGACCCGGGTCGGGCAAATCTCTTACCTCAAACACCTTTTGGGTGAATCCCTATGGTCGGAAGCGACTGGGAGCCTAAGCATGACATGACGGTATTGTCATCAGGATAAGTCTTAGCCGGCGGGATCATCATTCGAGGGGTCTAGAGGCCCAAATCAACCTAGATGTGCACTTAGGATACCTGGGAGGTTAGTAAGAAACCCATGTTCTCACGTAGGTTAGGTGCCATTTGGGTGCTTACCTAGCGTTAGCAACAAAAAAATTGAAATGATAAAAACAACAAAAAAGAAAAAAAAGAAAATGTATATATTTGCAAACAAAAAAAATCTTTTTTATGATAAAATAAAAAAAATTTCAAATATAAAAAAGAAAACAAATCAATTTTGCATGATTGCATTTGCATGCAGCATCTCACTTTTAATACCGCTTGCATTCGTGTGCTTGCCTATCGCATTTATCATCACCGCATCTTTCCCTTGCCTTCGCTAAATAAAGGCTTGGCCCCTTGACCAGTTATCAAGGACAGTCACAGTGACCATTTGCTTATTGAGCAAGGGGCCAAGTCAGAACAGAAATTTTGATTTGTTTGTTTCAGTGATGTGTGCAGGGATTCAGGCAACAGAAGCAAAGGTGAAAACCAAACAAACCGAACCTTATATTTTATTCCAAAAAACAAAAAAATTAAATCAAGTTCCGCCCTCTCTCTCTGCATTACTCGTCCCACTACTCTCCGGGTAAAACGCTCTCAAAGGTGCTACCCAACTACGAAAAGCGGTACTCCTACCAATCTGTACTCCTCTTCCTATTCCCACACCCCGGCGTTGATCCACGGAAGCAGCAGAGAAGCTACCAACACGAAAGTCATGCTCTCGTGCTCTTCGATAGCGCTCCTCACCAACTCTCAGCCACTATTCAGCAAGACCAAGGCTGGTTCTGAGTTCGAACAATTGGGCCTCCATAGCCCTTCGTTCCTCCCTTTCAGTCAATCTGTTGGCTCTTTCTCTCTCTGCGTCTCTTTCTCTCTCTGCCCGTTCTCTCTCACGGTCTTCCCTCTCTAACTGGAGAGTGATCCTCAGTTCCACGGCATCCCTAGAGGAGTCGTCATCAGTATGACGCCACAGTTCCCTCTCCAGTTCTGCTATCCTAGCCTCCCTCTGCGCAGCTTGGGTAAGCGCTTCTTCCGTCTCCTTTTCCTACCGAGTGTACCATCTCAGATACGCGATAAGGCGTAAACAAAGAGAACTCAACACTGAAACTTTTACCTGTATACAGAGCATCCCTTCTGCCTCCGCAGCACGCTGCGTGGCGTGAGCAAGTTGCTCATGAAGCAAGTCAAGTTCTGAGGTGAGAATCCACAAGCTAGAAGAGGCACCACCTACTCCCATCGCTGGGGAAGCCGCGCCAATCTGGGCATGCTACGACCGTGTGAATTAGCAGCCAACATCTGGAATCTGGGGTTTTAATTAGGAACGCACTATACACCTACCAAGGCGCTCGTAGCTCCGCGGGCATCGCCCAACCGTTGCTCCATCTCTGCCAAGCGAGTTAGTAAAGTCGCTATCATCGTATCATGGATATCCTGCAGCCATACAAGTCGGCATTTCCACCAAAAAACCAAAAAAAAGGAGAAAGAAGAAAAGAGAAAAAGGGGAGACCTACCTCCGCAAGTCCCCGGGGTTGGAACCGCTCTGCGTACCTTGTCTTGTATAGACGCAGGTAATCCTCGCTATCCCGTGCCTGTGATTCCACGATTATGCCACCCCGTTGCCAGTCTTCATACTGTTCGGGGAATTGCACACGCCAGTCAATGCAGGTCGCTGGTCCTCGCGTCTCTCTCCCAACGCGAGGTGCGCAGCTGAATCCACTCATTCTTGAGCCAGTCCCAAAGTCCTCATAACCAATCGTAGCCGAAGCGGGTCGATTTCATTCAGGCAGTGCATCCATAGTTCCCGTCCGAATCAGGCACGACTTGCTAGAACCCACGGCTGGTCGGCATCGACCATGTCTGAGTAGGGTCTCCAGTTTACCATCGCTGCAGGGAACTCCTGTAGCTCCCGCCTTAGCACCATCAGTTGGTAGGTCAGGGGTGCCGCACTCATGATGGGTTCCCACCGCCTGGCTAGCGGCACCATCGCGGGTCGCCAATGCCGAGCTCTCCCCATGGGGAGGTAATAATAGCTCCACAGCTGCTCGGCGCAGGTCATCAGTACCTTGCAAAAACACACAAAAAAAAAATACAAAACAAGCAAAATCAAAAATACCTGGATAAATGGTGTAAAACCACTCACAGCTATCTCACGATCCGCTTCTTGGAACAGGCCTGCAAACAAGTGCGCCAGCATGGCAGCTCCCCAGGCGTAGTACCCTACTCTTTCAAGGTCTGACAACAGCTCCAGGAAGCGACATTGGATATCGTCCCCTTTCGAGCTCAGTACCAATCTCCCCAAAAGGAAGAGGAGAAATCTCCTCAAAATTATGTTGCATCTTTCCCAGTTGCCGAAATCTGTGTAGTACACGGCACGACATCCTATTTCCATCCTTTCCATGAACTCTTCTGAGGATTCATCATACCATCGACGAGTGTCGGTGAGCCATAATGCATCCATGAGGGACGCCCTAGTTACCGACCTATTTTTCCGACCATCTAGGTCCAAACCCAGTAGCTTCCGAGCACCTTCTCGGTAATCCGCATAAGTGACCCCGGTCACTGCCTCGCCCTCCACCTTCATGCTTGTGATCCGGACCACATCCTCCAAGCTCGGCACCATGTGCCCCCAGGGCATCAGGAATGCCCGACTCACTGGGTCCCATCTCTCACACAAGGCTTGGATCAGGATCAGGTCGAGCTGGATCAGCTCGATCCGAAGAAAGGCACCAAATCCCATCACGTCTAGCCTGGCCTTCTGAAAATCCGGGAGACCCCTGTATGCGGCCACTGCTAACTCCCATGAAATATGTGATTTCATAACACTCTGTGCATGCATAAGAAATGGAGAAGGGTGTTGTCAAGAGGAAGAAAGAAAGAATGAGAAAAGGGCAGGAAAGCTCAGCTTACAAGTTGTGATTGGGCCCTTTCGCTAAAGTGCCCTTCGAGGTCCGAAAGCCTCCTGTAACTACTACCACTGGACCTGCTTCTCTTCGGGAGTGGGAAGATTCGCCCTCCATCCAACTCTCGAATTTTGAACTCCTCCTCTCCCGTGAGAACTTGTGCTCCTCGAGTTAGCTCTCGATATACCTGGGAGGATAAAAGGGACAAGAATTTATAAAAATGGAAGGATTACAGGCCAAGATTGCCTCCACCACCTTTAACGATAGCCCTCGCAATGAGGCACCTACCATGCGGTCCCGTGTGTCACTTCACCGCTCGCACAGGGTGATTGATTGGATGAAGAATATGACGACTAGCTCCCTATGTTATCTAGGGATACCGTATCATGTTTTGGAGGACGTCCGCAAAATTTGACACAACATCCGGGAAAAGGGACTAGGTCCGTCATTATTGACTTCGACGGCAGATTCCCGTGGAAAATGGTCACAACAAGACGCGATTCTCCGCTCGGGGTGGAGTCTCGACAGACCCATCACACGGGAACAGTGCAAAGGAGAAGAAGTGTAGGGAAGAAGGAACACACAAGAGAACAAACAAGCAGCAGAAAATCAAATGACTCCATTCATAATTCTCCATAAGCTGTCATAAACACTACAATCATAGAGAGGAGGCGGGTCCACTAGCTCGCCAACTCTTGCCATTATCCTCATGCTCGTCCCTCTAGGTGTCCCTCTCCTCTCCCCTGAGGTGAGGGTCCCTCAGAAGCCTCCTAGATCCCCGTGCAGTAGCACCCACCTCGCCTCGTGGCGCCGGCTCCACAGCAATGACTCGCTGCTCCTCCCCTGGCGTGGCAAAGAAGCCACTAGCGGCAAAGCGACCAGACTGGCACAGTCGCTCCCCGAACTCTCGCGCTCTCTCATAGCACGTCTCCATCCCTCCTAGCCTCTGCACGATGGCCTGAAGGCCCAGCTGGAGCTCCCTCACTTGGGCCTCCAAGGCCCTCCTCTCGGTCTGATCCCGCTGTCGCTCGGACCTTCTCTCGACTTTCTCTCTGTCTGCCTCTCTCCTCATCATCTGCAGAAGAACCCTTAACTCCAGGATGTCTGGAGAAGGTCTCTCCTCACCGTGATGTCGCAGCTCTGCTACAGTCGCCACCCAGGCATCACGCTCCTCTTCCGCCCGGGCAGCTCGAGCCACCGCACCAGCAAGTTGCTCCCGAAGGGAGGCAATCTTGAGAAAAGGGGCCGAGGAACTGGAAGATGCGCCCCCAGTCACTCCCACCATCGCTGTCTACTGGGCACGCTGGAATGAACAAACAATAGCCGTCAGCTAAGCTCCACATTTAAAAACAGAAAATGCAGCACTTAGCTTACCAGGAGTGACAGTTCCTGTTGAGTGGCGGCCAGCTGCCGCCTGACCTCGGCTAATTGGGCACGCGACCCGTCGACGTCGCGCGTATCCCCCGCTTGGGGAAGCCCCACATAACTCTATCCTGCACCAGTACGCTCCCTTGCTGCCCAGGGAGACGTATGCGCCAATCTTCAAGCTTCGCCTTGCCGCGACTCTCCTTCCTGACGCGGCTCGGCTCGTCTGCACTCGCCCACTCATCGGCCAGGCCCAGGGTCCTCGCCATGTCCTGCACCAAGAAAGATAGGGCCTCGCATCATAACAAAGAACGCATCCCCTGTCTAGGACGTGTCCATCATTTGAGTGCAACACTCGCCGAACCCTTTCCCCCCTCGCGCGGCCCGCTTCAAAACTCAAAATAGATCAAAGAAGGGGAAACCGAAGCACTCACCAAGCCGTGTTCACTTCCTTCCGCGCCATTGGGCCCCTCGGGTCCCTCGGGGGCCCGAAGCGGCCCTTCCTCCTCCATGGACGCCGTTCCGTGCTCTGGCGCATCCCTCCTCAGGCGAGGGGTCCCGCGTCCCTCTCCACCTTCGCCGTGGTCCAGACCGCCAAACTCCATCGATCGAGGGGAAGAAGACAAAGACGGGCAAGCGAGTTTCGGCGGAAGGCGGGCTCGTTTGCGGGTAAGGCACGGGAGAAGAAAGGCCACCCATCGCTTTAAATTTGAATTTGAGGATTAAGACGCGTCCTCGCGCCTGGACGCGCCCAAAAAAAGGGAGAAAGGAAATAGAATCCCCCCGTGCAAAGCGTAGTTCCCCGCTGTTCAGGGCAAGGTCTCGTGAAGCGTGCTTCGAAGGACAAGTGCAAAGAAAGAAAAGTGAGAGAGGAAAGGTACACACAACACAAGAAAGTCATTTTCATTTCATATAATAGTCGAAAGTACATCATGCAGTAAGGAGGGTGGAGTGTAGAAGCAACTCTCTAACTCTCACCATCACCCTCTTGGTCATCTCTCTCCTCCCTCCTCTGACGGGGATCCCTAGGGGGCCTCTGCGACCTCTGCGAACCCTGAGAAGCCGTGCTCGCCTCACCCTACGGTGGCACCCCAGCCTCGAAGGCACGACGACGCTCCTCGGCCAAAGAAACCAGATAGCTGCCCATGGAAAAAGAACCAGACTAACGAAGTCGCACCCCGCGTTCCTTCGCCCTCTGGTACCGCTCCTCGCTCTCTCGAAGCCTCCCCTCCGCCGTGCGGAGACTCAATCGGAGCTCCATCAGTTGGGCCTCCAGAGCCCTCCTCTCGTCCTAGTCTCGTAGTCGCTCCGCCCTCCTGTCCTCCCTCTCTCTGTCCTCTATCTCTCTCTCTCTTCCCTCTCTCTCCCTCTCCCTCTCCTCTCTCTCTCGCGTCGCCTCCCTCCTCGACAGTTCGAGGGTGATCCGCAAATCCAGCACGTCATGAGGAAGCTCCTCAGCCTCCCATCGACACTCCTCCTCCAGCTCCACAATCCGGGCGTCACGCTCCGCCACCCGAGCGTCGCGCTCCTGCTCGGCACGAACAGCACGGGCCAGGGCCTCCCGAATCTCGGCCACCTGTCGAAGCACAAATGCACCGTAAGAGAGCAGTGATAAAAGGAAAGGAGCTAGAAGAGGGTCAGGGCCAAGTAGGCACTCACTCGAGCCTCGCAGTCACGCTCGGCCTCCTCAGCCCGGGCCACCGCGTAGGCCAGCTGCTCCTGAAGCGCAGAAATCTCCGGAGGAGGGCCCCACGAACTGGAACCCGCTCCACCAGCCGTACCGGCTACTGTTGCCTGGTGGGCCCGCTGAAACACGGGGCAAATGATAGTCAAGCGCTAAGCATCGAAATCCAGGTCACAAAAAATGCATCGCATAAACTCACCAGGATCTCCAACTCCTGTCGAATGGCCACTAACTGCCGCCTGGCATCTACCAGCTGGGCCCTCAGCTCGGCGATCATGTTATCACGAGCATCCTGCATTGCACATAAGTTAGTGCCACATGCATATATATATAGAAGGGTGAAGCATTTTCATTTCACTTACCCCTGCCATACCACCAAGGAAGAGGCGGTCCCCGTACGTAGCCTGGTACCGTCTCAGGTAATCAGTACTGTCTTGTACATGGGACACCACTGGGACCCCGCCCTGCTGCCAGTCCTGGTACTGTGCTAGGAAGCGCGTACGCCAGTCCACAATCTTCACCTTTCCCTTGGTCTTCCGCCCGATGCGGGCCGGCTCATCTACATCAACCCACTCCTGGGCTAGCCCCAACGTCCTCATAACCAGCCTCAGCCGAAGCGGCTCGATCTCGTTCAGGCAATGGACCCACACGTCCTGCCCGAAACGAGGAAGACCCGCTACAACCCAAGGCTGGCCAGCGTCGCCCATGCCCAGGTAGGGTCTCCACACCACCTGCATCACCATACATACATCATGTTAGTTACCATTCAGTCACATGCATAAAAACATAAAAAAATCATACGCATCATACCATGGCCTCGGGATACTCGCTCAGCTCCCGACAAAGTGACGCCAGCTGGTAGCTGTGTGGTGCCGCTACCACGACTGGCCTCCACTGTCGCGCTAGAGGAACGGCTCTCATGTTCCCCTGCCTGGCCCTCCCCATCGGGAAGTAGTAATAACTCCACACCTGCATCCATCATACATCATTAGCACGAGTGATTGCATATTTAACTACGGTAAAATGCATAAATAAATTATGTACCTAGAGAAAAGGTGCGAAGCCGCTGACTGTCGTCTCCCTCTCTGAAGTCTGGGAGAGATCGGCAATCAAATGGGCAAGCAGAGCCGCTCCCCACGCGTAGTGCCCCACTCTGTCAAGGTCCGCCAGGATCCCGAGGAAGCGGCAGTGGATACCGTCACCCATCGTCCCCAGTAGAAGGCGGCCCAGGAAGAAGAAAAGAAACCTCCGGAGGTCTAGATCCACCAGCTCCTGCTCGCTCGGGTCCTGGGTGAAAGCTGCACGGGCATCTCCCTCCAGTCGTGCCAGAAACTCCACTCCAGTCTCGCTAACCCACTGGCGCAAGTCGACGAATCCGAGCGCCTCCATAATCTCCACTCGGCCAACTACCCTGCTGTCTCTGTCGGTCACGCTCGTCTCTAACCACAGCAGGTCTAGGGCACTCTCTCGGTAGTCGGGGTAGGTGACCCCGCTGACCGCCTCTCCGTCAACTCGTAGCCCGGTGATCCGAGCTACGTCTTCAAGCGTCGGCACCATATGCCCCCAGGGCATCAGAAACGCCCGACTCGGCGCATGCCACCGCTCCCTCAATGCCTGGATAAGAGGAAGGTCGAGCCGGAAGGGCTCGATCCTGAGGAAGGCTCCAAAGCCCATGGCGTCCACACGCGCCCTCTGGAAGTCTGGCAGCCCACAGTACGCTGCCACCACTAGAGACCAGCTGATCCGGCCCTTCATCACGCCCTGCACACCACAAAACCAACAGGGCAACACATCAGCAGCATGGATAGTAATAAATAATAACACTGTATATGCTACTTATTTATTTTATTTTTTTATTTTATTTTTAAAAATATTTATGTTTTCTTAGAGGCATCCAACCCCTTGGACGCCTCCTCTTTATTTTCTGTATTTTACTTTTAGAAAAACCCAAAAAAAATAAAAACAAAAATAAATAAAATAATATATATTATCATGGAGGCGTCCCAAGCCTTGGACGCCTCCTTATTTTTAATCTTATTTTATAAATAAATAGATAAAAAGAAAAAAAAGAAAATGTGGAGGCGTCCAGGCCCCTGGACGCCTCTTTCCCTCACTCCCCGGCGTTCTCCACACAGCCTCTCGTCCGCCCGTAGAATGGAAGTCTAAGGGGCTTACCGGATCGTGCTCGTCCTCTCCCGCGTCACCAGCGCCCGCAGGGTCCTCCACAGCCAAAAGAGGAGCCTCCTCCTCCACGGCAATCTCCTCCGCCACGGCAGCCTCCTCGGCGTCATCTCGTGGCCTCCTCGGACGACGAGCCCGTCGTTTCCGCTTCTCCCAACCCTGGCTCGGGCCTCCTTGCTCCATTGGAATTGGGAATGGGTTGTTTAGAGTGAACGAGTCGTCAGAATGAAAAGTAGAAGTGAAAGGGGGGTGAGGCCCCCCTTATATAAGAAAAACCCCTTTTTTGGGGCGTCCAGGCGCTTGGACGCCCCCAATTTTTTCTTTTTTTCAAAAAAATTAGGGGTGTCCAGGCGCCTGGACGCCCCCAAACAAAATTCAAAAAAATAATAAAAAGAAAATATAGGGGCGTCCAATCTCCTGGACGCCCCCAAAATAAAAAAAATAAATAAATAAATAAAATAAAAAATTGGAGGCGTCCAGGCCCTTGGACACCCCCATTAAAAATATTTTTTTTAATATATATTTACATATGATCATATTGTGAATAAATAGGTACATAAAAAGAAAGAAAACACAAAAATAGAAAAACGGAAAAATAAAAATCATAACAAAGGGAACTGGTCCAAAACATCAAAATGCCAGATTTTATTCCATCAGAAAGCAGAACGAGCTACATCAGGGGTTTAGGCGCCTTAGGCCTTAACTTCCCCAGTTCGGTTACATAAGCCCTCCACAGCTCGCACTCTTCCCCCACGTGCGCTAAGGCCTTTCCCGCAACATTTGTCTTCCAGGGTGCTTTGACGACCTTCGCTTCCTTCACGTCCGCTTCAGTGCCCAACTCCCTCTTCTTCAAAGGAACGATGCCAGTCGATATTGGGAATGAATGGCATGGAATGCCGACCTGGAGGTAGCATCGATGCGCGTTATAAAGGACGAACTCGGTTGCACCGATCAGTTGGAGATCAACTTCAGAGGAAGGCCTCATGAGGAGCTCGAGCGAAAGTAGACATGCCGGTGCGCAAGTAAAGAAGCTTTGTGTCATGGTTTGAAAGTGGGATCGCCAGTCTTCACGTTTCTTCAGCCATGGAACACGGTTCGCTACAGTGCCACCAAAGCCTAACACGTCGGCTATGTGATGAAGCGGGCTTTGTTGGAAGAGCTTCGAAGCGGTTGGCATTCCCTCACGGTGATCAAACTTGAAATGTAAATCCAGCCAGTAATTCAGGACAAGTGCGCAACCAAAAGGAGGCTTACCCATGCTCGAGGCAGTAAGGCAACTATATAGGTAGGCAAGGACAGCGGGTCCCACCCTCTTTCCACGCCAGATCCCGCAGATAGCACTCAGTTGGTCTTCCTCCACCATGTTGTCGGTATAAGGAAACAAGAGAGCACCCGCCAGACAAATGGTGAACCCCTTCATGATTCCCTCCAAATAGTCATCGTCTGGTGACCCTCTTAGGGTGTCCATGACCCACTCCGCAAGCTTTTGGAGATCGATCCCCTTTTGAGTACGGACCTTTTTGGCTGCGTCGGGCGGCATGAAGCTTCCAAGGACGCTTTCGGAAGTCCCCCGTGTCAGCATCCGCATAGCCTTCACCTTCCCGTCACTCTTGAATTTCTTCAATCCGAGCAGAAGTTCCACCTCCTCGAGGAGGATGGTCGCCTCGAAGGTCCGGAAGATAAAAGTGTGGGTCTGGGGATGCCAGATCTCCACTAGTGCGCCCATAGCCGCCCAGTCCATACGAATCTTCTCGTAGTGTTTGGCGTGAATAAGGAGCCCCTGCAGATGCCACTTCGAGAGTATGGACCTCATGCCGATGGATATGTTGGAAGTTAACTTTGAAAGCCATGGCAATTTGGAAAACTTCCTCGGTCCCGGGAAGAGTGGATATGGCTGAAAAAGGAAAAGAAAGAAGGAGGAAGAGAGCAAGTGAGAAGAAGGTTCAAGAGGAGAAAAGTTGAAAAGAATCAGCTTACCATATGCAACATGATCGTCCCACTCAGATGACCCTCGAGGTCGGAGAGTCGCCTGATCTCGCTGCCAGGCCTGCTCCTCTTCATAACGCGGGAAGACTCTCCTTCCATCCTGAAATCTCTAGATTCTCCTCTCTTTTCTCGCCTGAGCTTCCAAAACCCACCTTGATGCTTTTGAATGAACTAGCCTAAGGGGAGTTCTTATAGGGTAGGGCGCTACAGGACAAAACATGTCACATCAGTGGTCATTGTCAAGATTTTGTCTGGATCTCCTTTGCATTGTGATGCGATTTTGCTATGATTCTGCTACTTTCTGATGTTGCTAACCTTTGCTAGTCTGTGCAGGTTTTACTAACGGACGTCTTTGTCCTGCCTCCTGTCCCACCTTTCATTGGTTGGTCCCACCTTGTCACGCATCATAGTATATAATACCTACGCTACTAGAATATGTCAAGGACCTTGCGGCCCGAACGAATCTGGGATTTGAGTTCCCCTTCAACAAAAAACAATGATGATCCCGGAAGAATTTGGGTTGTGCGGATAGGCCGTTAACTTGTGGTAGCGTGGGGACGACGGTTCCATTCAGTGAGTTGGCGCGTGGATAAACGGGTCCCGGCCTAGTACCAGCTCACCGGATCGGTATTCTGACCCGTTCTTAACAAGTTGACAATATTATCCTTGGCTATTTTCTATTTTAGTTTGTTTTAAATTTTTCTTTAAGCCCAGCATGCATTCATATAGGACTTTGATTTATTGCGGAAGATCATTCAAGTGATTCGATTGCGAAAGCCGTTGTGCTTCAATTCTTACAAATATGAGATATTCCACTCCGAATGAAATGCTGAGTTTCCTTGAAACGGCCCTACGCTGCTCTTCCAAAGGAGACCCTTGTTTGGATAGACTCTCAGATATTTCTTTACTTTTTACCTTCTTTGACCCACCTTGGCCGCAGCACATCCACATTGGCTGGTAACCGCTCACCAAAGGTGAAACCTGCGGGTTTATGACCCAGGTACTTTCACACCGAGAAGTTGGTCTCCTTTATTTTTCGTGCCTGAACACACATCTCACCCTCCCTTATTTGATCTCCGTCCAAGCAAATCGTCAAAATTTGAAAGACCTCCTTCAAGGTCGCCTGATTGAAACTTCAGGAAAGATTCCAAACAGTAACGTCAAAAGCGTGTCTAATCACACCTTGGCATCAACTTATCAGTCCGCTCCCACTTCACTCCACTTCGACACCATTCCACTACGTGTCGCTCCCTTGCAAAGCAGACACCAAGGCGGGGCAGCTGTAGACACGCCATTCCTGACGTCTCCTGAGAAAGTCTCATATTACTATACGACGCCCCGCGACGGATTTCACATTTTGAATCACTTGAGTGCTTCCTTTTCTTGGGTCTTCTTCTGCCTTTTTCGGCATCCGGAATCATCTCGTCGCAGCATTCGGACGGCATCAACACCAGTCAGACGCATCGGAAGGTCCCAAAACCAGGAAGGGTGCCTATCGGGGAGCTGCCGACGCCTTTTCAGCAGACCCGGGGGGGGGGTCTTAATGGAGGCGTCCAGGCCCCTGGACGCCTCCATCATTTTAATTTATTTTTTAAGACAAAAAATACATAAAAAATATATATATTTATGGAGGCGTCCAGGCCCCTGGACGCCTCCATGAAAACAAATATAAAAAATATATATGCCAGTTGGCATAAAAAACAAAACAAAAAAAATAAAAATATAGTTTCTTGGAGGCGTCCAGGCTCTTGGACGTCTCCATCAACTCACTCACGGGGCCCCGCCCACCGATCGACGGTTTGTCATGTGTTAAAGAATCCAAATTGCGGAGACGTCCAGCCGGCTGGACGCGCCCATTTCCAAATCACGGGTCGCCGCTCCAAAACCACGTGTTGTGTTAAACCGCGTGCGACTTTCGGTGGAGTTCGGTGGAACTTATGGAGGCGTCCGGGACCCTGGACGCCTCCATGAAAATATTCGGAAAAAATGAATAAAAATAGAATAAAATATCTTTTTTGCCCTGATGGAGGTGTCCAGGGTCCTGGACGCCTCCACCCTCCGGAGCCCTATAAATAGAGGCCCACCCCCTCAGTTCTGGGGGAGCTTCTAAGAGATCCGATAGGCTGCCGGAGCCCAGAGGCTACCGGAGTCATTTCTAACCCGTGGGGTCTTTTGTAGGTGGAGGTTCTGCCGACTTCTCGGGTGCCCACGCTCGGGAGAGGAAGGTCATCTTCATCCACTGCGCTTCCACGTCGTCCCTATGCTGCCGGAGCTCCATCGGATTTCACCATCGGCACATCCAATAAGCCAATCTTTTGCTTTTCTTCGTAGTTCTTTTACATTCATCATCTCGCATCCTCTATCCCCCTTCATAAGGGCGCCTCTTCTTATATACTTCTTGCATCCATCATCTCATTTTCCTCCTACTCGAGTCCGAGAGGGGTTTAAAAGATAACACCAACCAGGTGTGTGTCTTGCCATCATTTCGTTATTTTTATCGCAAGGATTTGAATACTACACCTTCATCTTTCTAATCCACTCGTTACTTGTTTGTCGTTGTTTTGCAAGGGTACCCAAGGAAAGCCCACTCCATCGATCGGCCGAAGGGGGAGGAAGAAGTAACCCGCCATCTCCCGCTCTTGAGGTAGGCGCGATCACTTTCTTTATTTTGGGGTCTTTTGGCCCCTGGCGATCACATCTTGTTCTCGAGGCCGCGGCGAGTCACTTCCCCAATGGCCGTTTAAATTCCCGTTCTTATATTCTCTTTATATTCTGTTATATTCTGCTCATATTCTCGAGGCCGCGGCGAGTCACTTCCCCAATGGCCGTTTAAACCCGTTCTTATATGTTATATTCTTATCTATTCATATTCTCGAGGACGCGGCGAGTCACTTCCCCAATGGCCGTTTAAATTCCCGCTCTTATTTTCTCTTTATATTTTGTTATATTCTTATCTATTCATATTCTCGAGGCCGCGGCGAGTCACTTCCCCAATGGCCGTTTAAATTCTCGCTCTTTATATTCTCCTTATATTCTGTTATATTCTTATCTGCTCATATTCTCGAGGCCGCGGCGAGTCACTTCCCAATGGCCGTTTCAATTCTTGCTATTTAATTTCTGCACCATTCCCGTCCCCCCGAGGCCACGGCGAGTCACTTCCCGCTATGGCCGTTTAACCCCATATCTTGCTATATTACATTTGTCCCGCTCGCCCCGCCGGAGCAATCTCCCGTGGTGGCCCCTTCTCTTTTCTTTTATTTCTGTGTTGCAGCAAACAAAGAGGAGCCCGCGCGCTCCGCGTCTTCTTCGGTCCCCGAACCGCATGACGTCGCTCACAATGCCCCGTAGTGGCTTTCGCATTTCGAATCGCTAGAGTGCTTCCTTTTCTTTGGTCTTCTTCCGAGAGTGTGGCACTTCTTCTAAATCTGAGAAAAGCCCCCTCACTCAGGAAATCACACGGCATGCGGACGACGTCGCTACCAACCGGACGTACCAAGAAAATCTAAACTCGAAGACATATGACGATTTGATGCCGATGACCTTTCAGGAAGAATCCGGCAGGACTTATTTGAGGCGTCAACTTGCCTGGATGCATCAATCAATAAGTAAAAATGAATAATAATAATAATAATAATAATAATAATAAATATATATATAATGCTTGAGGCGTCCAAGGGACTGGACGCCTCAATCTTGAGGCGTCCAGGGGCCTGGACGCCCCAATGTTCCAGGTCCGGACAAGCCCGATCCACCATCCGATTTGACGTTGTGCAAAAATCCAAAACTTAACGACGTCCTGTCAGTTGGACGCGCCCACTCGTGAGGCACGGGTGCACCTCGAAACCACGCGCTTTATCCACTGTATACGGCTTTCTGCGGTGATTCAGTTGGTGAAAATGGGTGCATCTAGGGCCCCGGACGCCTCATCATTGAGGCGTCCAAGAGCCTGGATGCCTCAATGAATATCTTAAGATAAAAAATAAAAAATATAAAAGAATATTTATTGAGGCGTCCGTTCTCCTGGACACCTCAATAGTGAGGCGCCCAAGAGCCTGGACGCCCCAATCATCTTTTCCTCTATAAATAGAGGACCCCCTCCCTCGAAGGGAAGAGGCTTCAGATCCGACAGAGGAAGGAGAGACTCTGTCGGATCCCATTTCTAACCCGTGGGTCTTTTATAGGGGGAGGTTCTGTCGGCTTCTCGGGTGCCCACGCTCGCGAGAGGAACGCTAGCTCCATCCGTTCTGCTTCCACGTCATCCCAACGCTGCCTAAACTCCGCCGGATCCCGCCATCGGCACCTTCAATAAGCTATTCTCTCCCCTTCTCTTTTGTCATTTCTATTGCATGCATCATCCCATCATCTGTCATCTCCTTTCATAAGGGAGATCCATTTTTATGCACGTTTGCACGATCCCCCATTGATCATAGCATTTTCCTCCTACTCGTATCCGAGAGGGGTTTAAAAATAACACCAACCAGGTGTGTGTCTTGGTACGATTTCATTATTCTTCATCAAGGGACTAATACTACACTGCCATCTTTTCTGATCCACATGTTATTTGTTTGTTTCTTCTTTTGCAAGGTAACCAAGGAAAGCCCTCTCCATCGACCGGCTGAAGGGAGAGGAAGAAGCAACCCGCCATCTCCCGCTTTTGAGGTAGGCGCGATCACTTTCTTTATTTTGGGGTCTCCGGCCCCTGGCGATCACACCATATTCTCGAGGCCGCGGAGAGTCATTTCCCACAATGGCCGTTTAAATTTCCGTCGCTTATATTCTGTGTTGTTCTTAAATCTGCTATATTCTCGAGGCCGCAGAGAGTCATTTCCCGCAATGGCCGTTTAAATTTCTGTCACTTATATTTTGTGCTGTTCTTATATCTGCTATATTCTCGAGGCCGCGGCGAGTCATTTCCCGCAATGGCCGTTTAAATTTCTATCACTAATATTCTATGTTATTCTTATATCTATTATATTCTCAAAGTCGCGGCGAGTCATTTCCCGCAATGGCCATTTAAGTTTCCGTCACTTACATTCTGTGCTTCTCATATCTGCTCATATTCTCAAGACCATGGCGAGTCATTTCCCACAATGCCCGTTTAAATTTCTGTCACTTAAATTCTGCACTTTTCCCATCCCCTGAGGTCGCGGAGAGTCATTTCCCGCTATGACCGTCTAATCCCCATATCTTATTACATTGCATCTGTCTCGCACGCCCCACTGGAGCAATCTCCCGTGGTGGTCTCTCTCCTCTTCTCTCTTCTTTCTGTGTTACAGCAAAACAAGCCCCCGCGCTCCGCTTCGCCTCCTCCGGCATTCCGCGTTATGTCACTCACAGATTGGCGATCACGGTGGGACGACTTTCGCTTTCCCTCGGTTACCCTTGCAAGTTCGGCACCGCCGTGTGCTCCTCCACCTTTGCATCCTCGCGCGCTCCAGTTGTGCTCACAGTAGCACTTTCAGTTCTTATCCATCGTGCACCTCGTGCACTTCACCCCTAGTCCCTTGTGATTCATTGGGTGTTGATTATATCTTTGTTATCTCTGTTGTTTTCTTATGTTCTTTATATCTGTTCATCACTTCATTGCATGCATCCACCCCTTTTCTAGTTTTTTTTTATTTTTTTCTGAGGATCACCCTCTCTCGGTGAAGGAAGGACTCTCCGTTCGGGAATTCCTCTAGATAGACTAGAATCTCCTCCACCGGGACCTCTGTAAGTCCCCGATAGCGAAGGATTCCCTCTTCGTTCACTGGGCTGGTTGTACCATTGAAGTTCCCCGGAGTTAGTCGACCCAATCGTGGTGAGATGAGAGACCCTAGTTGACACGGCGGTGAAACAAAAACTAACTAGGGTCCCTATTTTTGTGAGAACTTTAGATCTGGTTAAAAACACACAAAAAATTATCAAAATCAAAACAAACAAAGAGGGCGTAAAGGCATCCACTTGTTTGATAATTTCTGCTATCTGCTTGTTGGTGTATGTTTTTGCGTTCCGGAAGAACTTTGAACATGGGCTCACGAGTCTTTTGAGGAGAACCACCCTGGCCGTGGTCAATCAATCGAGCCGCGAGTCCATGCTATGGACTCGGGTCCTTCTTATGAGCCCTCATGTGAGTTGCAGGTTACCGTAGGGGACACATCCCCACCACAGGACATCTCCTCTTTGCTAGGTGTCCTCACCAACACGGAGCTTACCTCTGAGCAGCTCCGGGCCTTCCAGGCGATTCTGAAATGGAAATCTGTTTCTCCCGCCCCCCAGGAGTCAACTCCAGCCATCGCACCCCTCCAAGAGTCGGTGCAGGCCATCCCATCTCCTTGACTGGCGCAAGCCATCCAGTCTCCCTCGCTTCAAGGGCAGGCGAGCCAACAACCACCCTCGTTCCAATTCCCTTCACAATCTCAAACCCCTGTTGTTCCCTACATACCGCTCCAGCCGGGGCCAACTGCCGGCGGTCCGGCAGCTCCCTCCCATTCCGGGTTTCCTCTTCAAGTCTCCGGGAGACATTTTCCTCCCTAGTGGCAGGTGCCACCTTCACCTCCCAAGGAGCTTGCCCAATCACTCCTCAACAAGTTCAATAGAATGGATGAACAATTTCAAAATTTAAAGAAAATAGTGGATGTGAAATCCACCCCAGAGGTTGCTTTACCAGTCCTTCCGGTGATCCATCTTCCTCCCTCTGAAATGCCCACGTACCGCAGGTACAATGGCACTGGTAACCCCTTTATTCACCTCAAGGACTTCATGTATGAATCCTCCTATTGGCAAAAAGACCAGAGATCCCAGGCATACCTCTTTCGGAGATCGTTGGATGGTCCTGCGCTAGAGTGGTTCTATTCTTTGGAGCCCGACGAGGCCGAGAACTTTGATACGGTGCAAAGAAGATTCTTGCAAAAGTATAGGGATAGGTCGGTCCCTCTCTTTCCATTACCGACCTAGTGGCCGAGAAAATGAAGCCTGACGAAGATTTTGTCTGCTATGCCGACAGATGGAGGTCCCTGGCAGAAAGGATAAGAGATACCCTCTCAGAGCCTGAACAAGTAAAGATGATTGTGTCCAATGCAACCCCACAGTTCAGGCACGTCCTGACCATGAACAAGCTTACCACAATGGAAGAGCTCTATGAAAGGGCCCGGTATATCCAGACCCAGTTAAAAGACTCCCCCATTATGCACATGTTTGAGACGCCGAAGCCCAAAGTGGTATGAAAGATAGGCACTGGTGGAGCGACAGAAGGGGTTGTGACAAATGAGTAGGTGAGTGCAGTCAACAATGCCAACTATGCACTCAACCCAAGGCCTCCACAAATGCCCCGACTTCCCCTCCAACAAGGTCCTTTCCCCTCTCGTCCTCCACCCCAAAACAATCCACCCCATAACAATATGCCTCAACCACTTCAACCCCAGCAACAACCCCGACCCCAGCAACAATAACCGCCACTTCAGTACCACCAAGTTCCACCCCCAGGGAATTATGGCCCCCCACAGCAACAAAGGAGGCCGATTGGTCCCAAGAGAGTCTATTACCCACCATTGTCAGAAACTTTGGCAGATATTTTTAGCGCCCTCATGGCCTCAAACACACTCATCCTACCCAGGGAAAGGCTCACGTGCCCCCGAATGTTGATGCCTCCAGATACTGCGTCTATCACATGCAGCCAGGACACACAGTAGAGAACTATTTTCAGTTTAAAGATTGCATCTACGATACGAATGATGAAGGTGGAATGGACTGGGATGAAATGAGGCGATACGTCGCCACTCTCAAAGCTAGGAGACTTCCTCCTAGGCCACAGTTCCAGCAACTTCAACAGCAGCCACAGCAACAACCAGAACAACAACAACAACAACAATAGCCTCAGCAGGCACAACAATAACATCCCAACATGGGCATAATCCAGAATCTATTGCCGGAGCACCAACTGCCCAATCACCTGGCCAACCCCATCTCCTCCTTCCCGGAAGTCGGGAGAGAGCAGGTGTGGCACCCAGAAAGTACCTCTATTCTTGCTACCGCCAACCCTATCGTCATGCAACCCCCTCGCCTTGCCCGAGTAGCACCTCTCTCTCATCAACCCGCATTACAACCTATAGTACCACCTTCACCATTTCCACTACCATCACGCCCTCTCATTCGCACCCCTCCCACTAACTCACCAATGACTTATCAGCCAACACCCCCCACTATGTCCTCACACCCTCATATCTTCTCTCACTCCTCCATTTTGTCATCCACCTCTACTGCATCTACCCCTATGCCTTCCAAACCTTTTATCATCCGTCAACCATACATGACCCCGCCTGTCTCCACAATACCCCCACCAATGCCTTCAAAACCACTCATCACCCACCATCCATCTCAAAACCAACTTATCCTTCATAGCCCGTATGATATCCCCTCTACCTCCACTATGCCTCTATCGAACAAACCCCTCATCAAAATCCCTGCTACAACCGCTACCCCTCAAACCTCTGTTAAAACCCGCAGCTACCCCCATAGAGGTACAAAAGCCGCAGGTAATGGTGCTCCGGAGTGGAAGGATTTTCCACAGAGTTTTTCCTCAGAATAGTTAGAACACTGATCATGCTCAGTCAGAGAAGGACAATGGAGAAGAGCCAGAAAAATCCATCCCTGGGACACAGTATGATTTGTTGAAACACTTGGACAAAACGTCTGCTCGGATCTCCATCCTTGAGCTGCTTCAGAGATCCACATCCCATCAGGCAGCCTTAATGTAATATCTTCAAAAGGTCATGGTGAATGAGGACCTCCCTGTAGAGAAGATTTCGGCCGTTCTGATGCCGACAGACACACAACCGGCTATTGTGTTTCACCACCACGAGCTTGCCCCCAAGGAAGCTCAAAAATATGCATTGTGTGTTTCGATAAAAATCAATGGAGTGTCTATACACCCATGTTTGGTGGACACGGGTGCATCCATAAATGTGATCTCCATGAGCACCCTTCAGTTATGTGGAGTCGGTGAGGAACAGATAAGACCTTCCTCGATCATAGTCACAGCTTATGACAATAGCAAAAGGCCACCACAGGGAATGATTATCCTGAAGGATGAATTAGGCCCTGCGTCAGTCCCTACAAAATTCCATGTCCTTGACATGGATCCCACATTCAAGGCTATACTGGGTCACCCCTATATCGAACTCATGGATGATGTACACCAACCACCAATGCCTAAAGTTCCCATACAATGGGAGGATTATTAAAGTGGTTAGCACGCATGTCCTTCATATAGTGGATGCTGTTAACATCCCTTTTGCCATCTGTTTGGTCATCTCATCGGCCCATATTATCACTACTGGATGTGTATGACCCGTCCCGCATTCCGCTAACACGAAAGAAGCCACCTTTAGTACCGATGTCATGTCTCCCTTCCCATTCTAAAGGATGGGAGATAATGAGAAATATTGGCTATCAACAAGGCAAAGGCTTGGGTGTGCAATTACAAGGAAGGCTGAAAACGCCAAAGGAAATAAGGTTGAGCCACAGTTCTGATGGGGGCATCTCTCGCCCTTCACATTTTTCCACAGCTTCGATTGCTCGCCAGCATAGCTCCATTGTGTCCGTCATATTTTTTCGAGTCGAGCCATGTAATTTTCATATTTTATTTGAGGTATGTCATTGTAATTTTCTTTTTATTTGAGTCATGTACCTAGGTTAATGAGTCATCTACCTAGGTTAAGTGTCATTAGATTGTTTAGAATGGTTATTGGGCCCAATTCTTTGGGCTAGGCCCAGGGGCGCCCCTACCCCCTTGGTCTTTGGTCATTGTAGTAAGAGTCAGGAACTTTAATAGAAATGTGGGTTACCTATATATAGGACCCCATTTCCTCCATTTGAGTTAATGAATCAATGAATAAAAATTGCCATTTGAGAGTTCAAATTTTCTATTGGAGAGATTCCATTAGTTGGGTGAGAAACCATTGGGAGTGATTCCCCCTATCCCCCCTCTCTCTCTACCTCTCTCTCTCTAATAAGTCATTTTCTCTCTCCTCCACTTTCTCTCTCTAAAACCTGCGCCCCTTTCTCTCTCCTCCCCTCCCAACCACCTTTCTCTCTCTTCCCCCCCTCCAATAACTCATCCCCAACTCCCCACCAACCCACCTTAACTCCACCCCAGCCCCAAGGGAGATTCCACCACTCCCCACTCCACCCTCCAACCACCAACCACCCACTCCCCTTCCCCAAGCACCCTCTTATCTCCCAAGGGAGAATTCCCACTCCCCAAGCCCCCTTTTACCTTCCCCACACACCTCTTCCCATCCCCCAAGACCAAAATTTAATCCCACCCTTAAACCCATTTTCAAATACCCTTTCCCTCTCACCCACCTTCCCAAAATCGTAGCTCCTCCTCCCGCCACCTGTTAGACTCCCTTCCAGACCCCATTCTTCCCTTCCCCTACCTTGGAACACCCCCTCCTAGACCCCCTCACAGCCCGGGCTTTCCCCACACTCATCCACCCCCATTTCCCCTCCCATATACCCCATTCCCCCCCGTCATCTTCAACCTACAGTTCCCAGTTACAGATCTGTAGAAGAGTAGCAGTTGCAGAGGCAACCACGGTTTCCTTCGGATGTTTCTGAAGGATCAAGAGCCATTGTTGGAAGCGTCTCCCAGTCCTCTTCGCAACGGCGGTGGTCCCATCCCGTTCTGAGTTAGTGATCGCCCAGGGGAGTCATTCTTCCCCGACTGCACAAAGCCTCCCTGGCAGGAGACCAGATCCAGAGTGGAAGCCCGACTGCGATGGTCCTGCTTGGAATCGGATCGAGAGTTCTTCTTCAAAAAGCTTCTACTACGAGTCTTCTTTCTTCTCCAAAAAGCAGAGCTCAGTTTGGCATCCGGAACCAGGAGTTATCAAATTTCTCCCTCGGGTATGCAGTTCTGCTTCCCCACTGTCTGCACCGACATCTCATCAGAGTTTAGAGCCCACTGGTCTTTTCTGACAAAGTTTGGCTTCCCCGCCAGTTTTGCTTCGAAGAGGACCCATCACCGGTTCTAACGGCTCTGGCGGCACCTGATTCTGAGTTTGGGAGCGGTCGTGGCATCCTCTTCTTCCTACTGTTGGAAACCTAAAGCTGTCAGAACCGAGGGTCTGCCACCCTGTTCAAGCCCCTACCCCGACCAGCAGAGGTGCCCAAAGAAATCAATAAAATTCAAGCGTCATCCCGATCCAGCTACGAAGAATCTCCAAGTGGTCTCGTCATCGGTAAAATTATGGAGTGGCCACAGCATCATGATAACCATCAGTCAGTCCTGAAGCACAGATAGCGGACAGAACCGATGTCGGCTTCCTTGTTGATCGCTAGTTCGGTGTCACCCCTCCCCGCTTGGCCGGCTGAAGGCCCCTCCCTGTGTGGAGGTAGTTTTGGATGTAATATCAGTTGACCCCCACCCCTAGATCCCCCCCTTGCATGGGGTGTAGTGTTGTAACAATTTGAGCAGGTCAAGCTACCTCGGCGCGGCGTGTGGGGAACCCACGCTTCCCCGCTCGCCCACATCTCCGAGCGGGACCAGTTTCTTCAAATCGATCGAGTACGTGCTCCACTCCTAGCTCCATTTAGTGCTTATTCTTTCTAATATTAGTTCATAAACTCCGTTGGCCGTGAGAGTGAGAGCCCAATCCTTGAGCTCCTTGCTTCAAGAGATCACCGTGGGCCTTGGCACCTCGTCAGCTCCCTTGAATTGGGCTGCCATTACCCTTGAGAATTAACCTAGGCCTTGCTGGCCCTCTACCAGCAAGGGCCCAGCCCTCACAACCTCTCCTTGGCATTTCCAAGCTACCCCGGGTCTTGGGTGAGCATCGGGTGAGCGGTCGCCATTATCGATCCGTTTGAATTACAAATTATGCTTGTTCATTTTGGTCCAAGGGTGTGTCACATCAATTGGTATCAGAGCAAGTCATTGACTTGTCTCTACAAGTCAAGTCCTAGGGCATGCTTGCATTGGAGTCATCATCAATCCGACCCTTGCATTGATCCCCCCGATCATCATGGCCACCTCCTACTTAGCCTACTCACCACCCATGGACTTCATCATAGATAGGGATATTACCTTTGACAGATCACGTTCTAGTGACTATCTTAGGTGGGAGGCTACCATAGAAAAGTACTTTGAAAAGACTTGGGTATATGGATCCACGAGAGTCCGAAAGGCCAAGGGACGGTTTCGGGGTCAAGACAAGAGTAAGTGGGAAAACATAGAGGGATTAAGAAGGGTTAGGAGGCAAGAGCCCATTTCCTCATGGGATGATATGAAAGTAGAACTTAGAAAGATCTACATCCCAAAACATTCCCAACCCTCCTACTCAAGCACCCCTAACCCGAGGAGCACTACCACTCCTCCATCCCCACCCGGCTAACTTGAGACTGACCTTTGGTCTCCACCCCCACCACCCCCAACAAATCACCTCTCAACCATCATAACTACACTTCGCAAGCAAGTCCTCTCCCTTAAGACCCAAATAAACCAAGCATCCACCTCTCCACCAAATCCCCTAAGGGTCCCCACAATCCAACCAAAACCCCCTTCTGCAAACCTCACTATCCAAACTCAATTGGCCCCCACTTCCCCCCCTCCACAACCGGCCGATCCCAAGGGGAAGAGACCCCTAACCGACCCGGTTTCCCCAATAAGGACCACCACTCACCCTATTCTCACCATTCAAACCCAAGTGGACCCCGTGTCCATCCCTCCACCTAGACCCATGACGGCCACCACCACCCAACCCACAATCCCTCACCAAACCCAAACACCACAATTCCCCTTGGTCCCCACCACTATCTCTCCATCGTCCCCTAAAAATGGTACACCCCCCCAATCAACCCAAACTGAACCAACCCACCTTCCACTTCCAACCCCAACCCTACCCCAACCTAGGCCACCACTACTTCCACTCCCAACCCAAGTTCGACCTCACTCACCACCCCGGGTACACCATGCCCCAACCATCATCACCCCATCTCCAAAAGACCTTCCCATTCCTTTGAGAAAGAAGGCCACACCCACTCACATAGGAATAGTTGATAGCCCAGACCCTCTCCCCGCCCATAAGGAAGTCCGAGTTCACACCAATGGTGAGGAAGAGCCTCAACCCTTCACCACTTCAAATAATCTTGATCTTCAAGAGCCACAAACCATCACAAAAGGCACTATAATCATAGATGAGCCCCTAGCTAGATGGCTAAAGGAGAGACCAATTCACCCCATCATGTCCTATGTTTGCCCTCCCATAGAGTAAAACCTTCCCAGTATACCCTTCTCATCCTATCACACCATAATCTAAACATCCTACCAAGTGGAAACCTTAGAGGACTTTCTTAAGGGCTTAGCATGGCAATTAGAGTTGACTGGCATGTTGACTCCCATGACCCAACAACCTAGGAGCCTAGACCTCCTACACCTATGTATTGGGTCCATCACCTCAATGTGCACCATGGGTTGCTACACTAGTGACCTCCTATTATTCCTCCCTATACCCGATGAGCCCGATGCTATCCACGAATTAGAGTTGCTTATCTCGGGTAGAACGTCGAGCCCTCCACTCATGGCCGACCCACTCACAAAGAACTTCGGCCCATTTGTCTCATTAGAGGAGGATGACCCACCACCACTTGAGGATCTTGAGGACATAAGGACCCTCCCCCTCGATAACCCTTTTTATGATCCCTTCCAATGGGGGTCAAAGAACCAATGGGACCCAACCACCTTATCCACCACCCACCTTTCCCTATCCCAACCCACCATGTTTGACCCAATCCAGCCCATCCTAGACCCGGGTTACACCTTGAGAGCCATGACCTTGGGCCACATATCCCTAGGTAATAAGGTTGTGCCCCACCCCATGACGATCACCTTCTTAGATACATTCGATCCTCTCCAATGGGAGTTCAAAGGTTGTCCCACACCTATACACATGGAAGTCACCTTTGGGAAAAGCATGCATGTGTCCAGGCTTACCACACCCCTTGGCATGAACACTATGTTGGGTCCATTCATTCATATCACCCACATGTCAAGTAGAAAGTATGAGTGGTCCATATTCGGATGTCATGGTCCACCTTCATTCATCATGGGTCTTAAGCATGTCAAAGTCATCTACGGATGTCCGGGTCCCCCGATATTTATCACCAATTTACATGATAGGGCCACCTACAGGTGCCCCGGCCCACCTAGGCTGACCAAAGTCTACACTGCATCATTACATGACAGGTCTACTTTTGGTTGCCCAGGTCCACCCATCACCCCTAGAATGTCTGCATTCACAACATTGCATAAAGAGATCCACAAGCACATTACCAAGAAGAATGTGACTTATAAAAGGTTGGACGACTCTCATCGACGTCACTAAAATTTCCACGTGGGTAACTTTGTGATGGTGAGGACAGAGAAGCTCTCCCCAGGAGACATATCCAAATTGAGGCCTCGTGGGGCTGGTCCCTTCCAGGTTATGAGGTACATTGGCGCTGAGTTATATCTTCCCGAGGAATATGGGGTAAGTCCCACATTCAATGTCGCTGACCTAGTGCCATATAAGGGACCCACGGTGGTACCCAGTGAAAATATTGAGCCTATTCCTTTCCTTGAGAGAGCACCCACCTGTGAGGAGAGACCACTAGCCAAGAGAGCCCAGCGCGAGCAAATTAAGTAAATATTGGATGAACAAGTCACTGCCATCAGGAGCAAGGTGTATGAGCGCTATTCATCGGGTGGACGGATCGGTCTCCTTCGGATGACTTATGGGCGATATCACTTCTACACCATCCAAGGAGGGAAGGACTCTTACTCGACGGAGTCAAGTTCTCTGCACCCCGGGAGTATGAAGGGGGCATCTCTCGCCCTTCACATTTTTCCACAGCTTCGATTGCTCGCCAACATAGCTCCATTGTGTCTGTCATATTTTTCTGAGTCGAGTCATGTAATCTTCATATTTTATTTGAGTCATGTCATTGTAATTTTCTTTTTATTTGAGTCATGTACCTAGGTTAATGAGTCATCAACCTAGGTTAAGTGTCATTAGATTGTTTAGAATGGTTATTGGGCCCAATTCTTTGGGCTAGGCCCAGGGCGCCCCTACCCCCTTGGTCTTTGGTCATTGTAGTAAGAGTCGGGGACTTTTGTAGAAATGTGGGTTGCCTATATATAGGACCACATTTCCTCCATTTGAGTTAATGAATCAATGAATGAAAATTACCATTTGAGAGTTCAAATTTTCTATTGGAGAGATTCCATTAGTTGGGTGAGAAACCCTTGGGAGTGATTCCCCCTATCCCCCCTCTCTCTCTACCTCTCTCTCTCTAATAAGTCATTTTCTCTCTCCTCCACTTTCTCTCTCTAAAACCTGCGCCCCTTTCTCTCTCCTCCCCACCCAACCACCTTTCTCTCTCTCTCTCCCCCCCCTCCAATAACTCATCCCCAACTCCCCACCAACCCACCTTAACTCCACCCCAGCCCTAAGGGAGATTCCACCACTCCCCACTCCACCCTCCAACCACCAACCACCCACTCCCCTTCCCCAAGCACCCTCTCATCTCTCAAGGGAGAATTCCCACTCCCCAAGCCCCCTTTTACCTTCCCCACACACCTCTTCCCATCCCCCAAGACCAAAATTTAATCCCACCCTTAAACCCATTTTCAAATACCCTTTCCCTCTCACCCACCTTCCTAAATTCGTAGCTTCTCCTCCCACCACCTGTTAGACCCCCTTCCAGACCCCATTCTTCCCTTCCCCCACCTTGGAACACCCCCTCCTAGACCCCCTCACAGCCCGGGCTTTCCCCACACTCATCCACCCCCATTTCCCCTCCCATATACCCCATTCCCCCCCCCCGTCATCTTCAACCTACAGTTCCCAGTTGCAGATCTGCAGAAGAGTGGTAGCTTGTAGAGGCGACCACGGTTTCCTCTAGACGTTTCTGAAGAATCAAGAGCCATCTTTGGAAGCGTGATCACAAACGGCGGTGGTCCCATCCCGTTCTGAGTTCGTGATCGCCTAGGGGAGTCATTCTTCCCCGACTGCGCAAAGCCTCCCTGGCAGGAGACCAGATCCGGTGTGGAAGCCCGACTGCGACGGTCTTACTTGAAATATGATCAAGAGTTCTTCTTCAAAAAGCTTATACTACAAGTCTTCTTTCTTCTCCAAAAAGCATAAGAGCTCAGTTTGGTGTCCGGAACCAGGAGTTATCAATTTTCTTCCCCGAGTGCGCGGTTCTGCTTCCCCACAGTCTGCACCAACCTCTCATCAGAGTTCAGAGCCCACTGGTCTTCTCTGACAATGTTTGGCTTCCCCGCCAATATTGCTTCGAAGAGGACCCGTCAGCGGTTCAAACGGCTCTGGCGGCACCTGATTCTGAGTTCAGGAGCGGTCGTGGCATCCTCTTCTTCCTGCTGTTGGAAACCTGAAGCTGTCAGAACCGAGGGTCTGCCACCCTGTTCAAGCCCCTACCCCGACCAGCAGCAGTGCCTAAAGAAATCAACAAAATTCAAGCATCATCCTGATCCAGCTACGAAGAATCTCCAAGTGGTCTCGTCATCGGTAAAATTATGGAGTGGCCACAGCATTGTGATAACCATCAGTCAGTCCTAAAGCACAAACAGTGGACAGAACCGACGTCGACTTCCTTGTTGATCGCTAGTTCGGTGTCACCCCTCCCCGCTTGGCCGGCTGAAGGCCCCTCCCTGTGTGGAGGTAGTTTTAGATGTAATATCAGTTGACCCCCACCCCTAGATCCCCCCCCTTGCATGGGGTGTAGTGTTGTAACAATTTGAGCAGGTCAAGCTACCCCAGCGCGGCGTATGGGGAACCCACGCTTCCCCGCTCGCCCACGTCTCCGAGCGGGACCGGTTTCTTCAAACCGGTCGAGTAAGTGCTCTACTCCTAGCTCCATTTAGTACTTGTTCTTTCTAATATTAGTTCATAAACTCCGCTAGCCGTGAGAGTGAGAGCCCGATCCTTGAGCTCCTTGCTTCAAGAGATCACCGTGGGGTGAGGAGTGTAACCCGTGCCTTGGCACCTCGTCGGCTCCCTTGAATTGGGATGCCATTACCCTTGGGAATTAACCTAGGCCTTTCTGGCCCTCTACCAGCAAGGGCCCAGTCCTCACAACCTCTCCTTGGCATTTCCAAGCTACCCCGGGTCTTGGGTGAGCATCGGGTGAGCGGTCGCCATTATCGATCTGTTTGAATTGCAAATTGTGCTTGTTCATTTTGGTCCAAGGGTGTGTCACATCAAGTTCGGCCTAGGCTTTAAAGGACCGCTCGAGGCGGATGGGAAACCCCTCACGGGGACCCTACCCTCTCACTTCAAGAAGGGGCCCATTGTTTAGATGGGACATTACCCGCAGGAAACACATGGAGGATTGCATGTTGTGTACTTGGCTGAAAAATATTCAAGGGCCGGTAAGAAAGGCAAGATCAATGATCCGGTATGCGAATGGGGCAAATGGTTTGACATACAAGATGTTTCCATTGCACTAGAAAGAATGTTCTCACCATCGCAGGTGGAAAGGCCGCCATTGATATCTGAAATGTCAGGGAATATCACTACTGTTGCCAAAGTTCCAAACCATCCTCGTCAAGAGGACTCTATCACCGGCGGATCTTCATCCGTCATCAACATTGCTGATGTGACACAACTAAGGGGCATGCAGCAAACAAACGGATCCTTAGGACCTATTCCGCAAACACAATCACATAGCAACAAAGTCCAAGATTGGGGCCGATTCGCCGTCGCACACACACGAGCCCGGGGTGACTAAGTGATGCTAAGGGGAGGTGATGGATCAAGACCCTTGCTGGTAGGGTGCCAGCAGAGCTAGGGTTGCCCTCCCGAAGGTACGAGGCCCACACTTAAGGGGCTGGCCGGTGCCAATTGGGGCACTAGGTCCCTCTCTCTCACAGCTCACGGTGACCGCTCGTAAGTGGAACACGCGGGTTCGGGTGCTCTCTCTCTCTTGCTCAACGGAGCAATTTCCACGGATATTAAATGAACAAGCACCAAGAATGGAGCAAAGGTCAGAGCTTACCCTGGTTGGTTTGAAGAAACCAACTCCGTTCGGAGACGAGGGCGAGCGGGGAAGTGTGGGTTCCCCGCACACTGCGCCGATGAAGCTTGATCCATGTTTAAATTATACAACCACTACGCCTCACACAAGAGGGTGGATTTGGGGTGGGGATATCAGTATTACAATGCAAACACTACCTCCACGCAGGGAGGGGCGTTAAGCCAGCCAGGCGGGGAGGGGAGATTCGCTCTAATCGCGCCGACGGATCACCCGACCGAATCTGTCCGTGTCTTGAGCAGCAGGATAGGGGATCGGTGTAGCCGCCGCTGTGCGCTCCTCCGGACTCAGAACTTGACGAGACTGGCGCTGGAATGACGCTGACAGACCCAGGTATGCCTTTGAATTTTGGTGGGCAGTTCCCGCATCGCCTCTGGTCGGAGTGGACCCCGGAACATGTGCTCAGGGTTCAGGTTCTGGCTGGCCCATATTGTTGCAGCTGCTTGTAGAAGGTACCACGATCACTCCCGAAGTCTGAATGAGGCGAGACCAAGTCAAGAACGTCCGTCGATGAGTCTTCTTCGAGCAGCAACTGAGAACAGCACCAGAGACTGTCAGGGTAGTCAGGAGAAGTCCGTTGAGTGAGGCAGTGTAGGGGCAGGACCCAAATGGACTGTCTGCGCACCCGAGCGAAAAAAATTGGAAAGGACACTTCCTGATGCCGAACGGGATGCCGCTTGTTGGTGGTGGTGGATGACTCATGGTGTCAGCTCTCAGCCAAGTGGCGCCTCGAGAAGTTGAAGGATGTGTCCGTGGGAGCTTCTGTACTGCAGCTCAGGTCCAGGTTCTGGTCCTTGTTGCGCAGTTGGACGAGAATGGGCACCACGAACTGTAACAAAGTCGGAATGAGACGATTCTACCTCGCTTGCGAAGAAGACTTTCAGACCTTTCTGGAAATGTATGGTGTACCTCCAGATGACGTCTGGTGGTTCCGGAGCAGGCTCTTCAAGTCAGGCCTCAATCTGTTACCTGCGGGTTTAACAGAGCAAAGGGGCTGTTTGGTGGAGAAGGGTTGATGTGGGGGTGGAGGGGGTAGCAAAGAGGGGTGGAGGGTTGCTGGTTGTGGATGTGGGAGGGAGGTTTGGGGGTGTTAGAGGGGAGAGGGGAGGTTGGCAGGGGGCGGACCTGGTGTGGGAATGGGCTGGGAGGTGGTGGATGGTGGGGGTGCAAATGGCCTGGGGGAATGGGGGGGTGTCTCTTGGGTGTGGGTGATGGATCAATGGAAGGATTAATGGGGGGCCTAGGGGATGGGAAAGGTTGCTTTGGGGAGGGGAAAGGGTGTCTAGGAGAAGGGATTCTCCCTTGGGAATATGGAAGGTTGTATTGGGAAGGGGAAGAGTTGTTTGGAGAATGGTGGAAGTAAATGGGAGTTAAGGGGTCTTGGGGAGATGAAAGGTTGGGGGATGAGGTGGAGGATGATGTGGCAAGGAGAAGAGAGAGAGGGAGGGGCGAAATTTGAAGAGAGAGGGGGAGGAGAGAGAGAGGGGGCCGCCCCCTTTAGAGAGAGAGAGAGGTAGTGAGAGGGAGAGAGAGAGAGAGAGCAAGAGACACAATTCTTGTGGATTTTAAACTCAATACTTCATTAGTCATCTCAAGTGGGGTTGAGGTCCTATTTATAGGAATCCCAACTTTTACAAAAAGTCCCTGAGAAAAGAACTAATAACAGATAACCAAAAGAGCTAGGGAAAGGGAAAAGGACGCCCCTGGGCCAGGCCCTTCTAAATGGGCCCATTAGACATACTAGCCCAATATGACGACACAAACTTAGGTAAATAACATGATAACCTACGGACTTGACTCAAAACAAAGGGGGAATTACATCAAAATGACTCAAGAAAGATATGAAAATTACATAGCTAGACTCATAAAATCAAGCTGAACATAATGGCGAGCGTCAAGACCCTTGGAGAAATAGGGAGTGGTAAGCGATGTCCCCATCATACTCCCGGGGTGCAGAGAACTCGACTCTGTCGAGTAAAGATCCATCGTATGCGGAGGAAGCCACGGCGGGGTTGCCCTCAAGTCTACCAAAGGTAGCTGGTCCTTTCACCAAGTGAGGTAGCGCCCATACCCTTTGCTCCAGATGACAGTGACATGTTCATACAATATCCGCTCCAATTGCTCACGTTGGCCCCTCTGGGTTGGTGGAACTTTCTCACGGGTGGTGGCTCTCTCATGGGGTGGAACAAGCTCGAGTTCCTCACTAGGTGTCACCGTGGGACCCCTGTATGGCACCAAGTCAGCCACATTGAATGTGGGACTTACTCCGTACTCCTCAGGGAGGTCCAACTCATAAGCATTTGTGCCGATCCGCCTCAAAACCTGGAAGGGTCCTGATCCACGCGACCTCAATTTGGAGACATTCCCAGGGAATAGTCTCTCAGTTCTCACCATCACAAAGTCACCTACATGAAATTCCTGGTGGCGTCGGTGGGAATCAGCCGATTTCTTATACACCTCATTGCTTTTGTTGATGTGTTTGCGGATTATCTTCATGCAACTCTGTGAATGTTGACTCCTAGTGGATAATGGGGGTCCTGGATAACCAAAAGTGGACCTAGCATGCCATGGTGCTACGTAGACTTTGATGGACCTAGGAGGACCGGGACATCCATAGGTGAACCTATCATGCAAAGGGGTGTTTGATGTTGGGGGTCCCGGACATCCATGAATGCTTCCTTCATGCTTAGACTTCATGATGACTAACTTTGGGGGGCTGGGGCATCCAAATGGAGTCCTAACATGTATGGGTTTCCTAACAATGTTTACTGCCAAAGGGGGACCTGGACACCCAGATGTAAACCTATCGTGCATCGGTCCTAGTGCGTGAGTGACACAAATGATGTGACTACCCTGACCACATGATGCGAAATGTTGCGACACATGTATTCCTATCAAGATGGTCCCATCTGTGAGATTTGGGGGTTTCCACTCATGGGGGTCGAAGCGGTTCCAAGGGGTGGACATCTTGGGATGGGTCACTCCCCTATTTCCAAGGTTGATGTCACCCTTGGCATTGACTCTCATAGTGTGGGCTGAATTTCGGAAGGGGTGGGTTAGGTCTGACATGGTGGGTGAGTGTAGGAGGGAGTGGGTGGTGAGTGAGGAGTACTTGGAAGCCCATAGGAAGTGGCCAAATAGATCAAGATGGGTTAAGGGGTGGGTGACGTGGAGGTGGGTTTCAATCCAAGTGACCGCCCTAGGGTCCCTAGTACACATAGGAAAGTGGGAATCATGAACCTGGTGGGACCTATCGTAATGCTCCTTGCAAAGGGACGAGGGGTAGGGAAAGATGTAGGAGGGCAAGGAGGTGGGTGGGCAAAGAAGGGCTAGTGGGAAGGGATCATGTGGATCTAGGAGGACTTGGGTTGAGGGGATTGAGGCTTCTTCCCATCATAGACCTGGGGCACTCCAAAGCATACACTCCCTAGTGTGGGCTAGGCACTCGTCTCCTAATAGGGTAAGTACCAAAGCGGATTCCCTAGGTTGAGTGCCCTTTTCTTGTGGTGGGGGGGTGGCGTAAAACTCATCGGGCTCAGGTTGAAACAATACGAGCTCACTCATGCAAGGACCCTTGGTGTAAATGGAGATGATGGACCTGATAGAGGGCAGTGAGAAACTAAGGTACCCCGTATCACTCACTCCCAAGGCCAGCATGTTTGTCACCTCTATTTGCCTTAGTATGCCTTTAATCAAGTCCCTCATGGCTCCTACAAAGCAAAACGAATGATAGGTTGTGTGGAATGGTAGGGTGGGCACGATTGGGTTATGGTTATCCATGGCGGGGCGCATGATGTGGAGGAGGAGGTCTTGCTTAAGCCACTCAATGAGGGGTTCCCCTAAAATCACAGTCTTCATGGAGGGAGGGGTGGGGGGACTTGGTTGGTCATCTGGCAACTCTAGGGGAAGGATGTTCCTAGTTAGGCTCGCTGTGGTCTCTTTGGATAAAGATGAGCCTTCTTGACCCAACCCTTGGCATTGGGCTTCATATTCTTCCTCCCAATCTAGGGGAGCCTCATATTCTTCGATTACAATCTTATCCCTTTGGGGTGTGGGGATCTTACTCTCCAAGGGAATGGGAAGGTCTTTTGGGGATGGGGTGATGAAAGTTGGGGCATGGTGTACCTGGGGTGGTGAAGTTTGGACCCTAACGGTGGTCTTGGGCTGACTGGGAGAGAAAGGAGGAGTGGGAGTGCTCCTCGGGTTATGGTTCTTAAGGTAGGAGTGGGAAGGTCGGGGAGCGTAGATCTTCCTAAGCTCAATCTTCATCTCTTCCCATGATCCTATGGGTTCTTGCCTCCAAATCCTTCTTAAACCCACTACGCGTTCCCACTCCTTCTTGGCTTGTCCCCGAAGCCGCCCTGTGGCCCTGCGGACTCTAGCGTGTCCATAGACCCTAGTCCTGTCAAAGTGTTTGTCCATGCTCGCCTCCCACTTTAGGTAGGCATTAGGACTATATCCGTCAAAACTAAGGTCCCCTTCTAGGATGATGTCCACGAGGAGAGGGTCAATCGGACTCTTGTGGAAGGTCATGTTGGGGGGACTTAACCAATGGGGAGTATACATGATGATGCACTGGGTGGCCTGATGATGACTCTAAATGCGAATGCACCCTAGGACTAACTTGTAGAGAGACAAGCTATGAACTTGCTCTGATATCATTTGATGTGACACAACTAAGGGGCATGCAGCAAACAAACAGATCCTTAGGACCTATTCCGCAAACACAATCACATAGCAACAAAGTCCAAGATTGGGGCCGATTCGCCGTCGCACACACATGAGCCCGGGGTGACTAAGTGATGCTAAGGGGAGGTGATGGATCAAGACCCTTGCTGGTAGGGTACCAGAAGGGCTAGGGTTGCCCTCCCGAAGGTACGAGGCCCACACTTAAGGGGCTGGCCGGTGCCAATTGGGGCACTAGGTCCCTCTCTCTCACAGCCCACGGTGACCGCTCGTAACTGGAACACGCGGGGTCGGGCGCTCTCTCTCTTGCTCAACAGAGCAATTTCCATGGATATTAAATGAACAAGCACCAAGAATGGAGCAAAGGTCAGAGCTTACCCTGGTTGATTTGAAGAAACCAACCCCGTTCGGAGACGGGGGCGAGCGGGGAAGTGTGGGTTCCCCGCACACTGCGCCGATGAAGCTTGATCCCTGTTTAAATTATACAACCACTACGCCTCACACAGGAGGGTGGATTTGGGGTGGGGATATCAGTATTACAATGCAAACACTACCTCCACGCAGGGAGGGGCGTTAAGCCAGCCAGGCGGGGAGGGGAGATTCGCTCGAATCGCGCCGACGGATCACCCGACCGAATCTGTCCGTGTCTTGAGCAGCAGGATAGGGGATCGGTGTAGCCGCCGCTGCGCGCTCCTCCGGACTCAGAACTTGATGAGACTGGCGCTGGAATGACGCTGACAGACCCAGGTACGCCTGTGAATTTTCGTGGGCGGTTCCCGTGTCGCCTCTGGTCGGAGTGGACCCCGGAACAGGTGCTCAGGGTTCAGGTTCAGGCTGGCCCAGATTGTTGCAGCTGCTTGTAGAAGGTACCACAATCACTCCATAAGTCTGAATGAGGCGAGACCAAGTCAAGGACATCCATGGATGAGTCTTCTTCAAGCATCAACCAAGAACAGCACCAGAGGCTGTCGGGGTGGTGAGGAGGAGTCCATTGAGTGAGGCAGTGTCGGGGCAGGACCCAAATGGACTGTCTGCGCACCCGGGGGAGAAAAATTGGAAAGGACACTTCCTGATGCCGAACGGGATGCTGCTTGTTGGTGGTGGTGGATGACTCGTGGTGGCATCTCTCGGCCAAGTGACGTCTCCAGAAGTTGAAGGATGTTGCCGTGGTAGCTTCTGCACTGCAGCTCAGGTCCAGGTTCTGGTCCTTGTTGCGTAGTTGGACGAGAATGGGCACTATGAACTGTAACAAAGTCGGAATGAGACGATTCCACCTCGCTTGCGAAGAAGACATGCAGAACTTTCCAGAAATATATGGTGCACCTCCAGATGATGTCGGGTGGTTCCGGAGCAGGCTCTGCAAGTCAGGCCTCAATCTGTTACCTGCGGGTTGAACAGAGCAAAGGGGCTGTTTGGTGGAGAAGGGTTGATGTGGGGGTGGAAGGGGTAGCAAAGAGGGGTGGAGGGTTGCTGGTTGTGGATGTGGGAGGGAGGTTTGGGGGTGTTAGAGGGGAGAGGGGAGGTTGGCAGGGGGTGGACCTGGTGTGGGAATGGGCTGGGAGGTGGTGGATGGTGGGGGCGCAAATGGCCTAGGGGAATGGGGGGGGCTGTCTCTTGGGTGTGGGTGATGGATCAATGGAAGGATTAATGGGGGGCCTAGGGGATGGGAAAGGTTGCTTTGGGGAGGGGAAAGGGTGTCTAGGAGAAGGGATTCTCCCTTGGGAATATGGAAGGTTGTATTGGGAAGGGGAAGAGTTGTTTGGAGAATGGTGGAAGTAAATGGGAGTTAAGGGGTCTTGGGGAGATGAAAGGTTGGGGGATGAGGTGGAGGATGATGTGGCAAGGAGAAGAGAGAGAGGGAGGGGCGAAATTTGAAGAGAGAGGGGGAGGAGAGAGAGAGGGGGCCACCCCCTTTAGAGAGAGAGAGATGTAGTGAGAGGGAGAGAGCTAGAGTGAGAGAGAGAAGGCAAGAGACACAATTCTTGTGGATTTTAAACTCAATACTTCATTAGTCATCTCAAGTGGGGTTGAGGTCCTATTTATAGAAATCCCAACTTTTACAAAAAGTCCCTGAGAAAAGAACTAATAACAGATAACCAAAAGAGCTGGGGAAAGGGAAAAGGACGCCCCTGGGCCAGGCCCTTCTAAATGGGCCCATTAGACATACTAGCCCAATATGACGACACAAACTTAGGTAAATAACATGATAACCTAGGGACTTGACTCAAAACAAAGGGGGAATTACATCAAAATGACTAAAGAAAGATATGAAAATTACATAGCTAGACTCAGAAAATCAAGCTGAACATAATGGCGAGCGTCAGGACCCTTGGAGAAATAGGGAGTGGTAAGCGATGTCCCCATCAATTGCCATCGACGGCTCATTAGCCGTCGTCTTCTCCATTCACTCACCTTAGCCTTCGCTGATGTCTTCCTCCTGGGCCAGACGGTTGTCTGACGATCTTCCCAGGTCCCCTTCACTACTTACATACCTTCACGGGTTTCTCAACCCGTGCCAGGTTTTCAATCATGATCTGCTCTACGAGCCTCCCAATCCTTTAGCCATAATCAACTTTCCCCCTACTCCGATTTCTTTTCATTATTTTATCATAAAAAATGAAAATAAAAAAAAACATCAATTTTCAAACTCCTCAACAACACATCATTGTTGAAGAAACCTCCTACATCTCTTACGAGTGCGTCCCACCCTGCGGGGCACCCATCAAAGGTCCTATGAGTGACCTTTTTTACCCCTCCCCTGAGGGGTCTTTCCGTGTACATTCTTCACCATCCCCTTCAACCTTTTCTCCTTCTGTAAATAATGTGAGTCAAGCTAGGGATAATAAGTCAAGGGTAGTACCCAAAAGGAAATTCAAGGGTAGGTAGATCCCCCGTCGATTCCTTCTAGATTTAGTCACTAGGTGTTGTAGACACGCTATTCCTGACGTCTCCTGAGAAAGTCTCATATCACTATACAACGCCCCGCGATGGCTTACGCATTTTGAATCACTTGAGTGCTTCCTTTTCTTTAGTCTTCTTCCGCCCTTTTCGGCATACGGAATCGTCTCGTCACGGCATTCGGACGGCATCAACACTAGTCAGACGCATCAGGAGGTTCGGGAACCAAGAAGGGTGTCTGCCAGGCAGCCGCCAACACCTTGTCCGAGGACCCAGGTGGGTCTTTTTGGGGGCGTCCAGGCCCCTCGACGCCCCCATTCTTTTAATTTATTTTTCACAGCCCAAAACCAAATAAAAAATAATATATTAATGGAGGCATCCAGGCCCCTGGACGCCTCCATAAAACAAATATAAAAAAATTAAAATGCCAGCTTTGGCATAAAAACAAAACAAAAAAATAAAAATAATATTTTCTTGGAGGCGTCTAGGACCCTAGACGCCTCCATCAACTCCCTCACGGGTGTCGCCCACCGAACGACGGTTTGTCGTATGTGAAAAAATCTAAATTATGGAGACGTCCAGCCACCTGGACGCGCCAATTTCTGAATCACGAGGCGCCGCTCACAAAACCACGCGTTGTGCCAAACAGCGTGCGGCTGTCGGTGGGGTTCGGTGGACCTGTTGGAGGCGTCCGGGACCCTGGACGCCTCCACAAAAATATTCTAAAAAAATAAATAAAAATAGAATAAAATATTAGTTCGGCCCTGATGGAGGTGTCCAGGGTCCTAGACGCCTCCACCCTCCGGAGCCCTATAAATAGAGGCCCACCCCCCTCAGTTCTGGGGGAGCTTCTAAGAGATCTGATAGGCTGCCGGAGCACAGAGGCTACGGAGTCATTTCTAACCCGTGGGGTCTTTTGTAAGTGGAGGCTCTGCCGGCCTCTCGGGTGCCCACGCTCGCGAGAGGAAGGTCGTCTTCATCCACCGCGCTTCCACGTCGTCCCCACGCTGCCGGAGCTCTGCCGGATCTCACCCTCGGCTCCTCCAATAAGCATTTTCTTTCCCTTTTTCTCCATAGTTCTTTACATTCATCATACTGCATCCTCTATCTCCCTACATAAGGGCGCCGTCTCTTGCATACTTCTTGCATTCATCATCGCATTTTCCTCCTACTCGAGTCCGAGAGGGGTTTAAAAGATAACACCAACCAGGTGTGTGTCTTGCCATCATTTCGTTATTTTTACCGCAAGGATTTGAATACTACACCTTCATCTTTTAATCCACTCGTTACTTGTTTGTCGTTGTTTTGCAAGGGTACCCAAAGAAAGCCCTCTCCGTCGGCCGGCCGAAGGGGGAGGAAGAAGCAACCCGCCATCTCCCGCTCTTGAGGTAGGCGCGATCACTTTCTTTATTTTGGGATCTTTTGGCCACGGCGAGTCACTTTCCCTATGGCCGTTTAAATTCCCGTTCTTATATTCTCTTTATATTCTGTTATATTCTGCTCATATTCTCGAGGTCGCGGCGAGTCACTTCCCCAATGGCCGTTTAAATTCTCATTCTTATATGTTATATTCTTATCTATTCATATTCTCGAGGCCGCGGCGAGTCACTTCTCCAATGGTCGTTTAAATTCCCGCTCTTATATTCTCTTTATATTCTGTTATATTCTTATCTATTCATATTCTCGAGGCCGCGGCGAGTCACTTCCCCAATGGCCGTTTAAATTCCCGCTCTTTATATTCTCCTTATATTCTGTTATATTCTTATCTGCTCATATTCTCGAGGCCGCGGCGAGTCACTTCCCCAATGGCCGTTTCAATTCTTGCTATTTAATTTCTGCACCATTCCCGTCCCCCCGAGGCCTCGGTGAGTCACTTCCCGCTATGGCCGTTTAACCCCCATATCTTGCTATATTACGTTTGTCCCGCTCGCCCCGCCGGAGCAATCTCCTGTGGTGACCCCTTCTCTTTTCTCTTGTCTCTGTGTTGCAGCAAACAAAAGAGGAGCCCGCGCGCTCCGCATCTTCTCCGCTCCACGAACCGCGTGACGTCGCTCACAGATTGGCGATCACGGTGGGACGTCTACTGCTTCCTTTTGGCTACCCTTGCAAGTTCGGCACCGTCTGTGCCTCTCCACCTTGGCGCCCTCGCGCGCCCCCGTTGTGCTCACGGCAGCACTGTCAGTTGTGATTGGTTGGGTGTTTATCATATGTTTGTTATTGCTGTTGTTTTCTTACTCTATATCTCTATCAGCATTCCATTGCATACATCCATCCCTCTTTTATATCCTTTTTCATTTTTTCTAAGGAACACCCTTTCCCGGTGAAGGAAGGACTCTCCGTTGGAGAATTCCTCTCAACGGACTAGAATCTCCTCCACTGGGACCTCCGTAAGTCCCCGACATCGAAGAATCTCATCTTCGTTCACTGGGCTGGTTGTACCATTGAAGTTCCCCGGAGTTAGTCATTCCATTCGTGGTGAGACGAGAGACCCTAGCTGACACGGCGGTGAAACAAAAATAAACTAGGGTCCCTATTTTGTGTGAACTTCGGATCCCGCTAAAAACATAAAAAAATCATCAAAATCAAAACACAAAAAAAGGCGTAAAGGCATCCACTTGTTTGATAATCTCTGCTACCTGCTTGCTAGTGTATGTTTTTGTGTTCTGGGAAAACTGTGAGCATGGCTCACGAGTCTTTTGAGGAAAACCACCCTAGTCGTGGTTTGACAGCCGACCCGCGAGTCTATGCTATGGACTCGGGTCCTTCTCATGACCCCTCGCATGAGGTGCAGGTTATTACCGGGGACACGTCCCCACCACAGGATATCTCTTCCTTACTGGGCGTCCTCGCCAACACGGAGCTTACCTCTGAATAGCTCCGGGCCTTCCAGGCCATTCTAAAGGGGAAATCTGTTTCCCCCACGCCCCAGGAATCAACTTCGGCAATCGCACCTCTCCAAGAGTCCGTGCAGGCCATTCCATCTCCTTCATTGGCGCAAGCCATCCAGTCTCCCTCGCTTCAAGGACAAGCGAGCCAACAACCACCCTCATTCCAGTTCCCGTCACAATCTCAAACTCCCGTTGTTCCCCACATACCGCTTCAGCCAGGGCCAACTGTCGGCGGTCTGACAGCTCCCTCTCATTCGGGGTTCCCTCCTCAAGTCTCCGGGAGACAATTTCTCCCCCAGTGGCAAGTGCCACCTTCACCTCCAGAGGAGCTCGCCCAATCGCTCCTCAATAGGTTCAATCGCATGGACGAGCAGTTTCAAAATCTAAGAAGAATGGTGGACGTGAAAGCCACCCCGGAGGTTGCTTTGCCAATCCTTCCCGTCATTCATCTTCCTCCCTCCGAAATGCCCACATACCGCAGATACAATGGTACCGGCAACCCCTTCATTCACCTCAAGGATTTCATGTATGAGTTCTCCTATTGGCAAAACGATCAGAGGTCCCTGGCATACCTCTTTCGGAGATCATTGGATGGTCCCGCGCTTGAGTGGTTCTATTCCTTGGAGCCCCGCGAGGCCGAGAATTTTGAAATAGTCCAGAGAAGGTTCTTGCATAAATATAGGGATATGGTTGGTCCCTCACTCTCCATTACCGACCTAGTGGCCGAAAAGATGAAGGTCGACGAAGATTTTGTCCGCTATGCTGATAGATGGAGGTCTCTGGCGGAAAGAATAAGGGATACCTTCTCCGAGCCCGAACAAGTGAAGATGATTGTGTCTAATGCAACCCCACAGTTCAGACACGTCCTGGCCATGAATAAACTTACTACAATGGAGGAACTCTATGAAAGGGCCCGGTACATCCAAACCCAGTTAAAAGACTCCCCCATTATGAACATGTTTGAGTCGTCGAAGCCCAAAGTGGTCAGAAAGACAGGCGCTGGTGTCCCGGGCGGAGCCACAGAAGGGGTCGTGACAAATGAGCAAGTGGGTGCGGTCAACAATGCCAATTATGCAGTCAACCCAAGGCCTCCACAAATGCCCCGACTTCCCCTCCAACCAGTTCCTTTCCCTCTTCGTCCTCCACCCCAAAATAATCCACCCCGGGATAATATGCCTCCATTACGTCAACCCCAGCAACAACAACCACAACCTCAGCAACAACAACCACCGCTTCAGTACAACCAAGTTCCACCCCCGGGGAACTATGGTCCCCAACAGCAACAAAGGAGGCCGGTCGGTCCCAAGAGAGCCTACTATCCACCATTGCCAGAAACCTTAGCAGACATTTTTAATGCCCTCATGGCATAAAACCAACTCGCCCTACCTAGAGAAAGGCCCGTGTGGCCCCCGAATGTTGATACCTCCAAATACTGCATCTACCATAGGCAGCCAGGACACACAGTAGATTACTGCTTCCATTTCAAAGATTACATCCACGATATGAATGATGAACATCAAATAGATTGGGATGAAATGAGACGATACGTCGCCGCTCTCAAGGCTAGGAGACCTCCTCATAGGCCACAACAGCAGTTACAACAGCAGCAGCAGCAGCAACAGCAACCACAACAACAACAATAGCCTCAGCAGGCCCCACAACAACATCCCAACATGGGCATAATCCAGAATCCATTACTGGAGCACCAACAGCCCAATCATCAGGTTAACCCCATCTCCTCCTTCCCGGATGTCGAGAGAGAGCAGGTGTGGCACCAGGAAAGTACCTCCATTCTTTCTACCGCCAATCCTATCATCACGCAACACCCTTGCCTTGCCCGGGTAGCACCTCTCTCTCATCAACCCGCGTCAGTATCACCTTCACCATTTCCACTACCATTACGCCCTCTCATCCGTACCCTGATCCCCTATCAACCGACACTCTCCACTACGCCTTCACACCCTCTCATCTTCTCCCACTCCCCCACTTTACCATCCACCTCTACCACATTTACCCCTACGCCTTCTAAACCCCTTATCATCCGTCAACCATACATAACCCCGTCTTTCTCCACCGTATCACCACTAATGCCTTCAAAACCACTCATTACCCATCACCCACCTCAAAATCATTGCCCGCTTCAAGCCCTACCCACTTCTACTTCGTCTCCACCTCCACCTTCCAGACCCCTTATCCTTCATAATCCGCGCGATATCCCCTCTACCTTCACCATGCCTCCACCTAACAAACCCCTCATCAGAATCCCTGCTCCCGTCATCACCCCTACTTCATCAACCATTCTTCCACCACTACCCCTCAAATCCCTGTTAAAACCCACTGCTACCCCCACAGAGGTACAAAAGCCGCAGGCAATGGTGCTCCGGAGTGGAAGGATTTTTCACAGGGTTTTCCCCCACAACAGTCAGATACCTGAGCAATCTCAGCCAGAGAAGGATGATGGAGAACAACCAGAAAGAGCTATCCCTGGAACACAGTATGATCTGTTGAAACACTTAGACAAGACGCCTGCTCAGATCTCCATCCTGGAGCTACTTCAAAGATCCACATCCCACCAGGCGGCCTTGATGGAATATCTTCAAAAAGTCATGGTTAATGAAGACCTCCCCGTGGAGAAAATTTCGACCGTCCTGACCCCAACAGACACACAACCGGCCATCATCTTCCACAACTACGAGCTCGCTCCCAAGGAAGCTCGGAAATATGCATTGTGCATTTCAATAAAAATTAATGGGGTATCCATAAACCCGTGTCTTGTGGACACGGGTGCGTCCATAAATGTGATCTCCATGGACACCCTTCAGTTGTGTGGGGTCAACGAAGAACAAATAAGACCTTCCTCGATCACGGTCACGGCTTATGACAATAGCAAAGGCCGCCGCAGGGGATGATTATTCTGAAGGTAGAACTAGGCCCCATGTCAATTCCCACGGAATTCCATGTCCTCGACATGGACCCCACATTCAAGGCTATACTGGGTCGCCCTTACATCGAAGCCATGGACGCTGTGCCTTCCACCAACCATCAGTGCCTCAAGTTTCCTTACAATGGGTGGATCATTAAAGTGGTCAGTACACCTTCCTTCACACAGTGGATGCTATCAACACCTCTCTGCCCTCTGTTTGGCCGTCTCATCGGCCCATATTGTCACTACTGGACGTACGTGATTCATCTCACGTTCCACTAGCACCAAAGGAGCCGGTCAGGACAACCGCAACATCATATCTCCCTTTTCACTTCAAAGGCTGGGAGATTATGAGGAACATCGGCTATCAACAGGGTAAAGGTCTGGGCGCACAGTTACAGGGTAGACTCAAACCGCCAAAGGAAATTAGGCCGAACAGCAGGTTTGGTCTAGGCTTCAAAGCACCGTTCAAGGCGGATTGGAAGCCCCTCACATGGACTCTATCAAACCACTTCAACAGAGGGCCCGTTGTTCAGATGGGAGATTACCCACGAGAAGCATATGGGGGATCACATGCTGTATATTTGGCTGAAAAATGTCCGAGGATCACCAAAAGAGGCAAGATCAAAGATCCGAAATGCGAGTGGAATAAATGGTTCGACATACGGGACATTTCCGTTGCACTGGAAAGGATGTTCTCATCTCCGCAGCTTGAAGGACCACCATTGATCTCCAAAATACCAGAGAATATTACCACTCTTGCCAAGGTTCCAAACTATCCTCGTCCTCGCCAGAAGGACCCTGTCATTGACGGATCTTCATCCGTCCTCAACATTGCCGTCGACGGCTCATTAGCCGCCATCTTCTCCATCCGCTCGTCTCAGCCTTTGCTGATATCTTCTTCCTGGGCCAGACAATTGTCTGATGATCTTCCTAGATCCCCTTCTCTACTTACATACCTACGCGGGCTTCTCAACCCGCGCCAGGTCTTCAACCATGATCTGCTCTATGAGCCTCACAATCCTCTAGCCATAACCACTTTTCTCTCTCCTCCAATCTCTTTTCACTGCTTTGTCATTAAAAATGAAAACGAAAAAAAAAACGTCAATTTTCAAACTCCCCAACAACACATCTTCGTTGAGGAAACCTCCTACATCTCCCACGGGTGCGTACCGCCCTGCGGACCACCCGTCCAAGGTCCGATGAGCGACCTTTTCTACCCCTCCTCTGAGGGGTCTTCTCCTGTACATTCTACACCATCCTCTTCGTCTTCCTCTTCTTCTGTAAATATTGTCAGTCAATCTAGGAATGATAGGCCAAGGGTAGTACCTAGGAAGAAATCCAAGGGTAGGCAGATCCCTCATCGATTCCTTCTAGATTTAGCCGCCAGGTGTCAAGCCCTCCTTGCCATCGCCCAATTGTTAGAAAATCCCATCCGGCTACCGGAAATAGAATGTGAGGGCGACGGTGCATTTGATGAAGGGTACGGAGTCTACGAGATCACGGATGAAGAATACCCTACCGAAGATGAGAGTGAGGAATATGAGGACGCGGCTGGCGCATATGCTAGTGGAATGAGGAGATTCGACGAGCCGTCAACCGCCGTAGAAGAATCCACCAAAGAAGTCAACTTGGGAACTGAGGAAGACCCTAGGATCATCCTCATAAGTGACAATCTACCACCCTCTGAATAAAAGGTATTAATTGAAGTTCTCAAGGAATATAAGGACACGTTTGCATGGAGCTACGAGGATATGCCGGGTCTAGATTCAACCTTGGTCGAACACCGTTTAACCCTAAAACCAGGGTCCGTCTCGGTAAAACAAAGGTTAAGGCGTTTCCACCCTCAGATGGCTTTGAAAATGAAAGAAGAGGTCGATAAGCTCCACAAAGCCAGGTTCATTAGAGTCGTTCTTTATCCTCAATGGGTGGCGAACATTATCCCGGTCATGAAGAAAGATGGGAAAGTCAGGATTTGCATCGACTTCCGGGACCTTAACCGCGCGTGTCCAAAGGATGATTTTCCCTTGCCTCACATTGATGTGTTGATCGATAACACGGCAGGTTATGAGACTCTCTCATTCATGGATGGATTTTTAGGATACAATCAAATTCGTTTCGCAGAAGAGGATCAGGAAAAGAGGTCATTCACTACCCCTTGGGGAACATATTGTTACGTGGTCATGCCGTTCGGATTAAAGAATGCTGGAGCTACTTACCAAAGAGCGATGATGGCCATATTTCATGACATGATGCACATATATCTGGAAGTGTATGTGGATCACTTGTTGGTGAAATCAAGGACCAGGATGGAACATCCAGAAGTTTTGGCTAAGGTCTTGCAGAGGTCAAGGGAGTTCCAATTGAAAATGAACCCGAAGAAGTGTGTGTTTGGTGTGTCGTCGGGTAAATTGCTGGGTTTCATTGTGAGCAAAAGTGGGATCGAGATAGATCCCGACAAAGCTAAGGCTATCAGGGATATGCCGCCTCCCAAGAATTTGAGGGAAGTCCGAGGTTTAATCGGGAGGTTGCAGTTTATTCGTCGATTTGTGTCCCAACATTCACAAAGGTGTAGACCTCTCTACGAGTTGACCAAGCCAGGAGTAGAATTCCACTGGAATTCTAAATGTCAGAAAGCTTTTGAAGGGTTGAAAGAATATCTAGCTAGTCCACCCGTTCTCATTCCACCCAAACCAGAAAAACCTCTGATCCTTTACGTCTCAGTCTTGGATGACTCCGTGGGAGCCGTCCTCGCACAAGCTGATGAAGAAGGTAAGGAACGGGCAACCTATTACTTGTCCAAACTTCTCAATCCCTGTGAGCAGAAGTACACCGTCATGGAGAAAACCTGTGCTGCCCTCGTTTGGGTAGTGTAGAAATTGAAGCACTACTTCTTGGCTCATGAGGTCCACTTGATTGCTCGAATGAATCCTATCAAATTCCTTCTGGAGAAATCCGTCCTTACGGATAAGCTAGCACGCTGGCAAAGTTTTCTCTCTCAGTTCGACATCACCTACATCCAGCAAAAGGCGATTAAAGGCTATGCCATAGCCGAGCATCTCGCTCACCATCCTCTTCCCAAGTTCGATCCCATCCAATCAGAGTTTCCAGATGAAGAACTAATGTCCGTCAACCAATCAGATGAGCCAATGTGGATGCTATATTTTGATGGAGCTTTGAATTCTCAAGGGAGAGGAATAGGCGTCGCCCTCCTATCGCCTGAAGGCCTCACATTCCCATTGGCATACCAGCTCAAATTTCCAGTTACCAACAATATAGCCGAATATGAAGCTCTTCTAGCTGGCCTAGAACTCGCTCATTCTTTTCGTTTCACTGAGTTGCGAGTCGTAGGTGATAGTCAACTCATCCTTCGCCAGGTGCTCACTAAATATCGCACTCGCGATCCCAAACTCAAGCCATACCAAGAACTCACTGCTGCCTTTGCCAAACTATTCACCAAACTGATCTTTGTTCATGTCCCTCGTCATCAGAATATTCTTGCCGATGCCCTCGCCTCGTTGGCATCATCCATAAGGTTCCATCTAGGAAGATGGTTTGAGTCCATTTCCATCTAAAAACTTCACGCCCCTGCAATCGATGATGCTTCCTACGTAAATATCAAAGATAGGATAGCAAGGAAGATCCTGCAAGAAGATATCCGTGAGAAGAGGGAAATCATGTTGGCAGAGGCCGAAGAAGAACTGGCTGATGAACAGAAACCATGGTTCTATGAAATCGTCAAATACTACCAAGATCAGTCTTATCCTAAAGAGGCCACCACAGAGGACAAGAAAGCCATAAGAAGGGCGGCTCAGAAATACACATTGGTTGGAGGTCTACTCTATAGGAGGAGCCTTACTGGTATTCTGTTAAGATGTCTTGGTGACGATGAGGTTGGGAAATGTGTAAAGGAGACGCACTCGGGTGTGTGCGATGGCCACGTGAATAGTCAGATGCTCGCCAAGAAGATCATTCGGCAAGGCTTTTACTGGCCCACTATGGAAGAGGATTGCGCTGTCTATGTCCGTAGGTGTGTCAAGTGTCAACTTCACGCCGATAAAATCCATTCACTATCTTCCTCACTTCATCTAATATCCTCCCCGTGGCCTTTCTCCATGTGGGCATTCGACATCATTGGTCCCCTAGGTGATCCCAATTCCCTCACCAAGCAGAAATCTTTCATCCTTACTGCGACGAAATACTTCACCAAATGGGCCGAAGATGAAGCTTACGCGGAAATCAAAGCGTCAACAGTCTGCCAGTTCATCATGAAGAACATCCTCGCCAGATTCGGCATCCCAAGCACAATCGTCACCAACAATGGGCCACAGTTCATTTCTCAGGACCTACAGGACCTCTGCAAAAGGTACGCAATTGCATTGCATCATTCATCGCCTTATTACCCACAAGGTAACGGCCAAGCGGAGGCCACCAATAAAATATTACTCAAAATCATCAAAAAAACCTGCGAGTCTAGTAAGTTTTTAGACTGGCCAGAAAAACTTATCGAAGCCCTATGGGCCTATCGCACTTCAATCCGTACCCCCACCGGGCTGACTCCATTTGCCCTTACTTATGGTATGGAAGCGGTAGTCCCGTACGAGACTCTGATCCCTTCTCTCAGGGTACAATTGGACGAGGAATTTCCCCTCAACGATCATCGTAATTCACTCCTCGCCCAGTTGGAACTCTTGGATGAGAAGCGGCTGGCCGCTGCCGAACACGCGCGTGTGTATCAAAATAGACTCGCTCGCTTTTACCAAAAGAAAGTCATTGAGAGATAATTCAAAGTCAGTGAGATGGTCGTAAAAAGAATTTTTGTCAAACCTGGAGGGCCGCGTTCTAAGCTCCAATCCAATTGGGAAGGACCATTTGTAATTCAAGCCGTGTACCCTGGCAACGCCTACAAGCTAATCAATGCCGAAGGGACCGAGTTATCCCACTCTTGGAATGGGCTTTATGTTAAGAAATACTACCCTTAGCACAAAACAAAAAAAATGATGAAAAGATAAAAAATATCAAAAACAAAGAAATATTGAAAACCACTAAAAATATGGAAAATTCAAAATACCGATGCCTGGCAGTCACCATGTAGTCAAGTCACTGCATCTAACCTTCATGTTAGCATAGGGCCCATTAAGGCTTGGTAGGCACCGGGTCTTGGTTTGTCAGAACCGTGGAGATCCCTGTCCGGCCATGTCGGCCTATGCTCGCTCGAAGGAAGCTAACATGTGCTCACTTATGTATTTTATTCAAAAAAGTCAGTAGCATCACCTACGGTGGGGCCCCACCCAGAAGATCTCCGGAAGCTGTAATCTTTATTCTTTTCTCTTCGACCAAATGAGACAGTCGGCGCCCTTAAAACGCTGAGCATGAGAAACCGAAACTCAAACCTCAAAGGCAAGAGTAGGATCCATTTCCTCGAGCATCGATCAGAGCACGAGAAGAGGGCAGTGTCCCCGCAGGCATACGAAAAGGGAGCCCACAAATGTCAAACGACTATATCTCCCTCACAAAAAGAAATACAAAGTCAAAATCAAGAGAAAAGCCTGGTCGTGACCGTGCCTGTTGCGATAAACGGAACCCCTCAAAGCAAAAGTCTGAATCCACAAAAGGGGCCGTGGAATGTAAATGCTCGAGATTTGGTCCGAAGTTGTCCGAAAGGAAAGAGTTAATGAGCCCTATTCGCTCGCCGGGTTAACGGTTTTGCCGATCCTCTCAGGAGGTTTATCCCCCCACGCTCTTCCTTCTTCCTCTAAAGATGAAGGTTCGATGGAGTTTCTGAAAGGTGAAAATTGCCCAGGGTCTGCGACCTTATTTTAATATACACATTTGGTTGCCTACTTTGAAAAGCAAAAGCTATCGCTGCGAAGGAGTCTCCGTGTTTCTGGCTGGTCAAGACCCCTGTTTACCACCTTGATGTCTTCTTGTTTAACCTCGGGCTTAGGCCAATGCAAGCGCGTCACCTTTGGGTGCAACGGTGTCTGATTCCGGGTCAGCGTCGCGCAGTTGGTCGTTAGGATTCCAGGGTGTTCCATCATATACCATCTAGAGTTGTGAGGAAACAGACCCAGGTCGGGCAAATCTTTTACCTCAAACATCTTTTGCGTGAATCCCTGTGGTCGGAAGCGACTGGGAGCCTAAGCATGGCATGACGGTTTTGTCATCAGGGTAAGTCTTAGCCGGTGGGATCATCATTCGAGGGGTCTAGAGGCCCAAATCAACCTAGATGTGCACTTAGGATACCTGGGAGGTTAGTAAGAAACCCCTGTTCTCACGTAGGTTAAGTGCCATTTGGGTGCTTGCCTGGCGTTAGCAACAAAAAAAATTAAAATGATGAAAACAACAAAAAAGAAAAAAAAGAAATGTACATATTTGCAAACAAAAAAATCTTTTTTATGATAAAATAAAAAAATGCCAAATATAAAAAAGAACAACAAATTAATTTTGCATGATTGCATTTGCGTGCAGCATCTCACTTTTAATACCGCTTGCATTCGTGTGCTTGCCTGTCGCATTTATCATCACCGCATCTTTCCCTTGCCTTCGTTAAATAAAGGCTTGGCCCCTTGACCAGTTATCAAGGATAGTCACAGGACCATTTGCTTATTGAGCAAGGGGCCAAGTCAGAACAGAAATTCTGATTTGTTTGTTCCAGTGATATGTGCAGGGATTCAGGCAACAGAAGCAAATGTGAAAACCAAACAAACCAAACATTGTATTTTATTCCAAAAACTAAAAAAATTACATCAAGTTCTGCCCTCTCTCTCTGCATTACTCGTCCCACTACTCTCCGGGCAAAACACTCTCAAAGGTGCTACCCAACTACGAAAAGCGGTACTCCTACCGCTCTGTACTCCCCTTCCTATTCCCACATCCCGGCGTTGATCCACGGAAGCAGCAGAGAAGCTACCAACACGAAAGCCACGCTCTCGTTCTCTTCGGTAGTGCTCCTCACCATCTCTCAGCCATTGTTCAGCAAGACCAAGGCTGATTCGGAGTTCGAATAGTTGGGCCTCCATGGCCCTTCACTCCTCCCTTTCAGTCAATCTGTTGGCTCTTTCTCTCTCTGCATCTCTTTCTTTCTCTGCACGTTCTCTCTCGCGATCTTCCCTCTCCAGCTGGAGAGTGATCCTCAGTTCCACGGCATCCCTAGAGGAGTCGTCATCAGGATGACGCCGCAGTTCCCTCTCCAGTTCTGCTATCCTAGCCTCCTTCTGCGCAGCTTGGGCAAGCGCTTCTTCCGTCTCCTTTTCCTGCCGAGTGTACCATCTCAGATACGCGATAAGACGTAAATAAAGAGAACTCAACACTGAAACTTTTACCTGTATAGAGAGCATCCCTTCTGCCTCCGCAACACGCTGCGTGGCGTGAGCAAGTTGCTCATGAAGCGAGTCAAGTTCTGAGGTGGGAATCCACAAGCTGGAAGAGGCACCACCTACTCCCATCGCTGGGGAAGCCGCGCCAATCTGTGCATGCTACGACCGCGTGAATTAGCAGCCAACATCTAGAATCTGCGGTTCTAATTAGGAACGCATTGTACACCTACCAAGGCGCTTGTAGCTCCGCGGGCATCGCCTAACCGTTGCTCCATCTCTGCCAAGCGAGTTCGTAAATTCGCTATCATGGTATCACGGCTATCCTGCAGCCATACGAGTCAGCATTTCCACCAGAAAACCAAAAAGGGAGAAAGAAGAAAAGAGAAAAACGGGAAACCTACCTCCACAAATCCCCGGGGTTGGAACCGCTCTGCGTACCTTGTCTTGTATAGACGCAGGTAATCCTCGCTATCCCGTGCTTGAGATTCTACAATCGTCCCACCCCATTGCCAGTCTTCATACTATTCAGGGAACCATACGCGCCAGTCAATGCAGGTTGCCGGTCCTCGCGTCTTTCTCCCGAAACGAGGTGGCGCAGCCGTATCCACCCATTTCTGAGTCAGTCTTAAAGTCCTCATAACCAATCGTAGCCAAAGCGGCTCGATTTCATTCAGGCAGTGCATCCACAGTTCCCGTCCGAACCGGGCACAACTTGCTAGAACCCACGGCTGGTCAGCATCGACCATGTCTGAGTAGGGTCTCCATTTACCATCGCTGCAGGGAACTCCTGTAGCTCCCGCCTTAGCACCATCAGTTGGTAGGTTAGGGGTGCCGCACTCATGATGGGTTCCCACCGCCTGGCTAGCGGCACCATCGCAGGTCGCCAATGACGAGCTCTCCCCATGGGGAGGTAATAATAGCTCCACAGTTGCTCTGCGCAGGTCATCAGTACCTTGCAAAAACACAAAAAAAAATATACAAAACAAGTAAAACTAAAAATACCTGGATAAATGGTGTAAAATCACTCACAGCCATCTCACGATCCGCTTCTTGGAACAAGCCTGCAAACAAGTGCGCCAGCATGGCAGCTCCCCAGGCGTAGTACCCTACTCTTTCAAGGTCTGACAGTAGCTTCAGGAAGCGACATTGGATACCGTCCCCTTTCGAGCTCAGTACCAATCTCCCCAAAAGGAAGAGGAGAAATCTCCTCAAATCTATGTTGCATCTTTCCCAGTTGCCGAAATCTGTGCAGTACACGGCACGGCATCCTATTTCCATCCTTTCCATGAACTCTTCTGAGGATTCGTCGTCCCGCCGATGAGTGTCGGTGAGCCCTAATGCATCCATGAGGGACGCCCTAGCTACCGACCTATTTTTCCGACCATCTAGGTCCAAACCCAGTAACTTCTGGGCACCTTCTCGGTAATCCTCATAAGTGACCCCGGTCACTGTCTCGCCCTCCACCTTTAGGCTTGTGATCCGGACCACATCCTCCAAGCTGGGCACCATGTGCCCCCAGGGCATCAGGAATGCCTGACTCACTGGGTCCCATCTCTCACACAAGGCTTGGATCAGGACCAGGTCGAGCTCGAGCGGCTCAATCCAAAGAAAGGTGCCAAATCCCATCACATCTAGCCTCGCCTTCTGAAAATCTGGGAGACCTCGGTATGCTGCCACTACCAACTCCCATGAGATCTGTGATTTCATCACACTCTACGCATGCAGGGAATGGAGAGGAGGCTTGGTCAGAAAGGAAAAAAAAGAATGGAAAAAGGGCAGGAAAGCTCAGCTTAAGAGTTGTGATTGGGCCCTTTCGCTAAAGTGCCCTTCGAGGTCCGAAAGCCTCCTAGAACTACTACCACTGGACCTACTTCTCTTCGAGGAGTGGGAAGATTCGCCCTCCATCCAACTCTTAGAATTTTGAACTCCTCCTCTCCCGTGAGAACTTGTGCTCCTCGAGTTAGCTCTCGATATTCCTGGGAGGATAAAAGGGACAAGAATTTATAGAAATGGAAGGAGTGCAGGCCAAGATTGCCTCCATCACCTGTTAATGATAGCCCTCGCGATGAGGCACCTGCCATGCGGTCCCGTGTGTCACTTCACCGCTCGCACAGGGTGATTGATTGGACGAAGAATATGACGACTAGCCCCCTGTGTTGTCTAGGGATACCCTATCATGTTTTGGAGGACGTCCGCAAAACTTGACACAACATCCGGGAAAAGGGACTAGGGCCGTCATTATTGACTTCGACGGCAGATTCCCGTGGAAAATGGTCACAACAAGACGCGATTCTCCGCTTGGGGTGGAGTCTCGGCAGACCTATCACATGGGAACAGTGCAAAGGAGAAGAAGTGTAGGGAAGAAGGAATGCGCAAGAGAACAAACAAGCAGTAGAAAATCAGATCACTCCATTCATAATTCTACAAAAGCTGTCATAAACACTACAATCATAGAGAGGTGGCGGGTCCACTAGCTCGCCAACTCTTGCCATTATTTTCATGCTCGTCCCTCTAGGCGTCCCTCTCCTCTCCCCTGAGGTGAGGGTCCCTCAGAAGCCTCCGGGATCCCCGTGCAGTAGCACCCGCCTCGCCTCGTGGCGCCGGCACCACAGCAATGACTCACTGCTCCTCCCCTGGCATGGTGAAGAAGCCACTAGCAGCAAAGCGACCAGACTGGCGCAGTCGCTCCCCGAACTCTCGTGCTCTCTCGTAGCGCGTCTCCATCCCTCCTAGCCTCTGCACGACGGCCTGAAGGCCCAGCTGGAGCTCCCTCACTTCGGCCTCCCAGGCCCTCCTCTCGGTCTGATCCCGCTGTCGCTCGGACCTACTCTCGGATTTCTCTCTCTCTACCTCTCTCCTCATCATCTGCAGAAGAACCCTTTACTCCAGGATGTCAGGAGAAGGTCTCCCGTCACCGCGATGTCGTAGCTCTGCTACAGTCGCCACCCAGGCATCACGCTCCTCTTCCGCCCGGGCAGCCCGAGCCACCGCACCAGCAAATTGCTCCCGAAGGGAGGCAATCTCGAGAAAAGGGGCCGAGGAACTGGAAGATGCGCCGCCAGCCACTCCCACCATCGCTGTCTGCTGGGCACGCTGGAATGAACAAACAATAGCCGTCAGCTAAGTTCCATATTTAAAAATAGAAAATGCAGCACTTAGCTTACCAGGAGCGACAGTTCCTGTTGAGTGGCGGCCAGCTGCCGCCTGACCTCGGCTAATTGGGCACGCGACCCGTCGACGTCGTGCGTATCCTCGGCTTAGGGAAGCCCCGCATAACTCTCTCTCTGCCGCCGTAGGAAGTCGACACTATCCTGCACCAGTATGCTCCCTTGCTGCCCAGGGAGACGTATGCGCCAATCTTCAAGCTTCGCCTTGCCGCGACTCTCCTTCCTGACGCGGCTCGGCTCGTCTACACTCGCCCACTCATCGGCCAGGCCCAAGATCCTCGCCATGTCCTGCACCAAGAAAGAAGGACTTCGCATCATAACAAAGAACGCGTCCCCTGTTTAGGACGCGTCCATCATTTGAGTGCAACACTCGCCGAACCCTTTCCCCCCTCGTGCGGCTCGCTTGAAAACTCAAAATGGATCAAAGAGGAAGAGATCGGAGCATTCACCGAGCCGTGTCACCTCCTTCCGCGCCATTGGGCCCCTCGGGTCCCTCGGGGGCCCGAAGCGGCCCTTCCTCCTCCATGGACGCCGTTTCGTGCTCTTGCGCATCCCTCCTCGGACGAGGGGTCCCGCGTCCCTCTCCACCTTCGCCGTGGTCTAGACCACTGAACTCCATCGATCAAGAGAGGAAGGAGACGAAAAGACGGGCAAGTAAGTTTCGGCGGAAGGCGGGCTCGTTTGCGGGTAAGGCACGGGAGAAGAAAGGCCACCCAACACTTTAAATTTGAATTCAAGGATTAAGACGCATCCTCGCGCCTGGACACGCCCAAAAAGGGGAGAAAGGAAACAGAATCCCCCCATGCAAAGCGTAGCTCCCCGCTGTTCAGGGCAAGGTCTCGTGGAGCGTGCCTCGAAGGACAACTCAGTGCAAAGAAGAAAGTGTGGGAGATAGAAAAGTACACACAACTCAAGAAAGCCATTTTCATTTCATATAATAGCCGAAAGTACATCATGCAGTAAGGAGGGTGGAGTGTACAAGCAACTCTCTAACTCTCACCATCACCCTCCTGGTCATCTCTCTCCTCCCTCCTCTGACGGGGATCCCTAGGGGGCCTCTGTGACCTCTGTGAACCCTGAGAAGCCGTGCTCGCCTCTCTAGGTGGCACCATGCCGGCCTCCAAGGTGCGGCGATGCTCCTCGGCCGAAGAAACTAGAAAGCTGCCCACAGAAAAGGAACTGGACTGACGAAGTCGCGCCCCGTGCTCCTTCGCCCTCTGATACCGCTCCTCACTCTCCCGAAGTCTCCCCTCCGCCGTGCCAAGACTCAGCCGGAGCTCTGACACCAAGGCCACCAGAGCTCTCCTCTCGTCCCAATCTCGATGTCGCTCTGCCATCCTGTACTCCCTCTCTTTCTCTATGGTCTCCCTATCCCTCTCCCTCTCTCTCTCCACGCTCTCCCTATCCCTCTCCCTCTCCTCTCCCTCCCTCATCGCCTCTCTCCTCGACAGCTCGAGGGCGATCCGCAGATCCACTACGTCGCGAGGAAGCTCCTCAGCCTCCCATCGCCGCTCCTCCTCTAGCTCCGCAATCCGGGCGTCACGCTCTGCCACCCAGGCATCGTGCTCCTGCTCAGCACGAACAGCATGGGCCAGGGCCTCCCGAATCTCGGCCACCTGTCAAAGCACGCATGCACCGTAAGAGAACAGTGATAGAAGAAGAGCAGCCAGAAGGAGAGTCGAGGTCAGGCAGACACTCACTCGAGCCTCGCGGTCACGCTCGGCCTCCTCAGCGCGAGCCACCGCATACGCCAGCTGCTCCTGGAGGGCAGAAACCTCAGGAGGAGGGCCCCGCGAACTGGAACCCGCTCCACCAGCCATCCCGGTTATCGCTGCCAGGTGGGCCCGCTGAAACACGGGGCAAACGTCGGTCAAAGGCTAAGCATCAAAAATTCAGGTCACAAAAAATGCATTGCATAGACTCACCAGGATCTCCAACTCCTGTCGGATGGCCACTAACTGCCGCCTGGCGTCTGCCAGCTGGGCCCGCAGGTGTGGACGCGCTTTATTATTCTTTTTATTTATTTTGTTTATTTATTGGCGTGCCAGTCACCGGAGTGACGATTTCATTGTGCGCTCTATCTGACTTGGTCAGTCGATTGTGAAGTCCGAGTCGGGACCAGAAGTCCGTCATACCATAAAGGCTATGACGTTAATTACGCCCTTCCAAGGAAGGACAACCCTTGATTAAACGCCAAAATAGGAGGCCTCGAGAGGCAAACATGTATTCATGTGCGTAAATTGAACTTCATACCAGAGCTAGGAAGGCGGGCAAGATAGCAACATCAACTGTAGAAGCAGACAATATCGTTAAGTCGGCGGTTCAAAGACCGAGTTAGAGGGGAGAAGGAGGATTTCAGTCACAGGCAGACTGACCCATGGCCATGATGGAGGTTTAAAGCATCGATCGATATTTCGACAGCATTTCCCCTTTATCTGGATTATGCCCAGGGGGAAATAGGCTATCACCCACGGAGTGCCGGGATGAAAGCCGAGAGAAAGAAAGAGGCCGAACCTCCCGACCTATATATATCTGCCATAGGGCAGTGTTTGATTTTCCCCTTGTGGAAGTCGGCGGAACTCGTGCAGTGGCAGAGCCCTCCCAAACTAAAAGGGTTATCCATGGACCCGATGCGGGATGACGGAATGTAAGTGAACGCTCAATGTTGCGCCCTCGCACGCGGATCGACCTGCGCGGTCAGGTCGCGGCATTGCTGTAGAGGAGGGGGAGCTCTCGGCGCGCTGACAAGAGGGCCAAGGGGGGGTTCTCGGCGTGAGGGTTCCCGGCGCGCTCAGGGCCGCGCCGGGAGCCATGGCGCCGAGAGAGCGTTGGTGTTCTGGCGCCGTGAGGACCCGAAAGGGGTTCCGGAGGCTCTGTTTTGGGTTTCTTGGCGATCCAGGACAAGCCAGATAGGTTCTGTGAAGTCAAAGTGGATCAGTTCATCAAATCTGAGCTGGATTAGATTCGGGCTTTACAGGAGCATCAGGATAGAAGAGGGATTTAGGAAGACTAGGGTCGAGGGAAACCCTGTCACCATTATCATGCAGAGCCCGGGGGACAACCTGATGTCGACTTTCATCTTCCTGAGAGAATTTTGGCAGCACCTCCCCTGGACCGAGCATTTGCCAGAGAGTGGTATAGGCTGACATCCACGGAGTGCCGGGATGAAAGCCGGAAAAAGAGTGAGCACTAAGGCTCGAAGAGACTATCCATGTCTCTGGCATCGGTCACTATTCCCCTTCTCGGAGACTGACGAAACTCATGTAGAGACAGGGTTCGTCAGACCCACGGGGTTGCATGTGAATCCAGTTAGGGACCTCAGAATGTAGGGGAGGTCAATTTCCAGTTAATTTATCTCCTGGGGTACATATGACGACTCACGAACGCCCCAGGATAAGTGGACGAAGAGGCCAAAGGGGTAGACAGAGGAGGGGCTCTCAGCATGGGATTCTATTGGCCAAAGGAGAAGCTCTCGGCATGGTTTTCTATTGGCCAAAGGAGAAGCTCTCGGCATGCTTTTCTATTGGCCAAGGGGAACTCTCGGCGTGGGATTCTTTGAACAAAAGGGGGTCTCGACGTAAGGCTTCCCGGCGCGCTCGTCGCCGCGCCGGGAACCTTCCGCCGGGAAGGATATATTGGAAGGGGGCTTAATGGCCAGAGCACAAGACCAGGGGTTTTATCGTTTAGCTGGAGGGGAAGAAAAGGGAGGCCTCTCGGCGGCTTGGCTTTCGGCGGGGAAATTTGCACGCCGGGAAGGTTGAATGGTCGGGGGTTTTCAGAGCTCACAACGATACTCTGTTTAGGGGTTTCATGAGATTTCAGAGGGAGTTTTGGGGATTCCAGACCTGCCAGTCGCTTGGATTTGCATGGACATGGGTTTAATTCATCAAGGATGGGCTGGGTTCGAAGGGAATCGAAGAAACCAATTACTGGAGGGGGTTTTGAGTCGTCATGTACTATGGACCCTCAGGGGATTATCTGCTGGCATCTTTGGTCGCCTGGGAGCCAAGAGATGGCCATCTCTGGCCCAAGGGATGATCCTGATGGAATTGTCCGTACTGGAATCGGATTAGAAACCCTCGGTATCAATTTATTGAAGCAGCTTACTTATTCACGTGGAAAGGGGATCTCGAGCAGGCCGTCGGAGTTATTGTCGATATCGGTAGCAGACTGCCCCAGAAGCCAAGAGATGGTCTGTCTCTGGCCCTGGGGCAAGCCTGGGAGGCTTTATGCAAACGACGAAGACTGCGAGGGACATTGGTTCATCTAGAGCTACATTTATTCTACTGAAGACAACTGAGCCTGAAGACCCACCAGAGAATCAGGCGCTCTTCAGTTGAGCTTAAAATAAAAACATATGAGGGAAAGAAATAGCAGCAGACGGAGAGATAGCTGGCAGATACTTCAATCACCCAGCGCCCAAATGGGCCATTGGAGCATTTCATTTCATTGGATCACCCCAGAACTCACACCAATCACACGGAGGGAATGAGGGAAAGGGAGATGAATATACATCGGGATATCCCGGTTACATCCAAAAGAAAATCGAGATAAACTCGGCAGGATTACATGAAGAAGAAAAAAAAACCATGGGGGAGGGCGGAGCATTGACTCCTCTCCCTCCCCGGCTGCCCACTTGGAGCTTCCTCTCCTTCTTTCTCTTCTTCTTTCTTTTCTCAGCAGAGGAGGCTCTCTCTCTCTTTTCTTGCTCTGTTCTATCCTCCCCTCCGATCCCTTCTGGTGCTTCTCTCCCGGCCCCCGTCGATATGGAGGAAATGAGGCTTTTATAGGCATAGCACCCCCCCTTCTCGGCAGGGTTGCCTTGGCACGCCTACCTCAGGTTCCCGGCGCGCCCCCTTGCTTCCTGACGCAAAGGCTTCTCGGCGCCATGCTTTGGGCCGTGGTGAAGAGCTCTCGGCGCCATGGCCCATTTAGGCCCCTTTCTTATTGCCTTAATTTTTTTTAATCACTAGGCTTCTGGGGCGCCTAATCTGCCTCTTCATTAGTCCTTCGAATCTGTCGGAACAGATGAAGGTCCTTTTAGTTGATGGGTTGACATAGCCTTATCAGCATATTTCTGGAGATTTTCATCAGTCAACAGACTGCAATTCTTCATCAGTACTGCCATCTTAGTGATGACAATACCGGACATCGGCTTGGCCGGGAAGGGCTTCGGCTGGGTGGTAGCTTCAGTGACGACTCTTCTGTAGTTCTAGCTTTGCAGGAATTCCTGGGATCTTCATGTCTGATTTCATCTTCTCTTCGATTTCATCTTTACCCTTGACTATATTTCAGGTGTCAACAGCAGGTCGGCAATCATGTTGTCACGAGCATCCTGCATTACACATAAGTTAGTGCCACAAGCATATACATATAGAAGGGTGAAGTATTTTCATTTCACTTACCCCTGCCATACCACCAAGGAAGAGGCGGTCCCCGTACGTAGCCCAGTACCGTCTCAGGTAATCAGTACTGTCCTGTACATGGGACACCACTGGGACCCCGCCCTGCTGCCAGTCTTGGTACTGTGCCAGGAAGCGCGTACGCCAGTCCACAATCTTCACCTTCCCCTTGGTCTTCCCCCCGATGCGGGCCGGCTCATCTACATCAACCCACTCCTAGGCTAGCCCCAACGTCCTCATAACCAGCCTCAGCCGAAGCGGCTCGATCTCGTTCAGGCAATGGACCCACACGTCCCGCCCTAAACGACTAAGACCCGCTACAACCCAAGGCTGGCCAGCGTCGTCCATGCCCAGGTAGGGTCTCCACACCACCTGCATCACCATACACACATCATGTTAGTTACCATTCAGTCACATGCATAAAAACATAAAAAAATCACACGCATCATACCATGGCCTCAGGATACTCGCTCAGCTCCCGACGAAGTGACGCTAGCTGGTAGCTGTGTGGTGCCGCTACCACGATCGGCCTCCACTGTCGCGCTAGAGAAACGGCTCTCCTGTTCCCCTGCCTGGCCCTCCCCATCGGGAAGTAGTAATAACCCCACACCTGCATCCATCATACATCATTAGCACGAGTGATTGCATATTTAACTACGGTAAAATGTAAAAATAAATTGTGTACCTGGAGAAAAGGTGCGAAGCCGCTGACTGTCGTCTCCTTCTCCGAAGTCTGGGAGAGATCAGCAATCAAATGGGCAAGCAGAGCCGCTCCCCACACGTAGTGTCCCACTCTATCCAGATCCGCCAAGATCCCGAGGAAACGGCAGTGGATGCCATCCCCCTTCGTCCCCAGCAGAAGGCGGCCCAAGAAGAAGAAAAGAAACCTCCGGAGGTCTAGATCCACGAGCTCCCGCTCGCTTGGGTCCTGGGTGAAAGCTGCACGAGAGTCTCCCTCGAGTCGTGCCAGAAACTCCGCTCCAGTCTCGCTAACCCGCGGGCGCGGGTCGACGAATCCGAGCGCCTCCATGATCTCCACTCGGCCAACTACCCTGCTGTCCCTGTCAGTCACGCTCGTCTCTAACCACAGCAGGTCCAGGACACTCTCTCGGTAGTCGGGGTAGGTGACCCCGCTCACCGCCTCTCCGTCAACTCGTAGCTCGGTGATCCGAGCCACGTCCTCTAGTGTCAGCACCATATGTCCCCAGGGCATCAGAAACGCCCAGCTCGGTGCGTGCCACCGCTCCCTCAATGCCTGGATAAGAGGAAGGTCGAGCCGAAAGGGCTCGATCCTAAGGAAAGCTCCGAAGCCCATGTCGTCCATACGCGTCCTCTGAAAGTCTGGCAGCCCATGGTATGCTGCCACCACTAGGGACCAGCTGATCCGGCCCTTCATCACGCCCTGCACACCACAAAACCAACAAAGAACACATCAGCATCATGAATAGTAATAAACAATAACACTGTATATATTACTTATTTATTTTATTTTATTTTTATTTTTAAAAAAATATTTATATTTTTTTGGAGGCGTCCAACACCTTGGACGCCTCCTTTACATTTTCTTTATTTTATTTTTAGAAAAACCCAAAAACCAAAAGAAAAATAAATAAAAATATATATATATTATCATGGAGGCGTCCCAAGCCCTGGACGCCTCCTTATTTTTTAATTCTATTTTTATTATTTACATAAATAAATAAATAAACAAGAAAAAAAGAAAATATGGAGGCGTCCAGGCCCCTGGACGCCTCCTTCCCTCACTCCCCGGCGTTCTCCACATAGCCTCTCGTCCGCCCGTTTAGCCCAGTGAACCAATAGAATGGAAGTCTAAGGGGCTTACCGGATCGTGCTCATCCTCTCCCGCGTCACCAGCGCCCGCAGGGTCCTCCACAGCCAAAAGAGGAGCCTCCTCCTCCACGGCAATCTCCTCCACCACGGCAGCCTCCTCGGCGTCATCTCTCAGCCTCCTTGGACGACGAGCCCGTCGTTTCCACTTCTCCCCACCCTGGCTCGGGCCTCCTTGCTCCATTGGAATTGGGAATGGGTCGTTTAGGGTGAACGAGTCGTCAGAATGAACAGTAGAAGGGAAAGGGGGGTGAGGCCCCCCTTATATAAGAAAAACCCCTTTTTGGGGGCGTCCAGGCGCTGGACACCCCCACCTTTTTCTTTTTTATCAAAAATTCAAAAAATTTAGGGGCGTCCAGGTGCCTGGACGCCCCCAAACAAAATTAAAAAATAATAATAAAAGGAAAATATAGGGGCGTCCAAGTGCCTGGACGCCCCCAAAATAAAAAAATAAAAAATTGGAGGCGTCCAGGCCCCTGGACGCCCCCATTAAAAATATATATTTTTAATATATATTTTTACATATGATCATATTGTGAATAAATAGGTACATAAAAAGAAAAAAAACACAAAAATAGAAAAATAAAAAAATCAAAATCAAAACAAAGGAAACTGGTCCAAAACATCAAAATGCTAAATTTTATTCCATCAGAAAGTAAAACGAGCTACATCAGGGGCTTAGGCGCCTTAGGCCTTAACTTCCCCAGTTCGGTTATATAAGCTCTCCACAGCTCACATTCTTCCACCACGTGCGCTAAGGCCTTTCCCGCAACACTTGTCTTCCAGGGAACTTTAATGGCTTTCGCTTCCCTCGCATCCGCCTCCGTGCCCAACTCCATCTTCTTCAAAGGGACAATACCAGTCGGTAGTGGGAACGAATGGCGTGGGATGCCGATCTGGAGACAACACCGATGTGCATTATAAAGGACGAACTCGGTCGCGCCGATCAGTTGAAGATCAACTTCGGGAGAAGGCCTCATGAGGAGATCAAGCGAAAGCAAACATGCCGGTGCGCAAGTGAAGAAGCCTTGTGTCACGGTGCGGAAGTGAGACCACCAGTCTTCACGTTTCTTCAGCCACGGAACGCGGTTCACTACAGTACCACCGAAGCCTAACACGTCGGCTATGTGATGAAGAGGGCTTTGTTCGAAGAGCTTCGAAGCGGTTGGCATTCCCTCACGGTGATCAAACTTGAAATGCAAATCCAGCCAGCAACTCAGGACAAGTGCGCAACCAAAAGGAGGCTTACCCATGCTCGAGGCAGTAAGGCCACTATACAGGTAGGCAAGGACAGCGGGTCCCACCCTCTTTCCATGCCAGATCCCGCAGATAGCACTCAGTTGGTCTTCCTCCACCATGTTGTCGGTATAAGGAAACAAGAGAGCACCCGTCAGACAAATAGTGAACCCTTTCATGATTCCCTCCAAATAGTCATTGTCTGGTAACCCTCTCAGGGCCTCCATGACCCATTCCGCGAGCTTTTGCAAGTCAATTCCCTTTTGAGTACGAACCTTTTGGGCTACGTCGAGCGGCATGAAGCTTCCAAGGACGCTTTTGGAAGTCCCCCGTGTCAGCATCCGCATAGCCTTCACCTTCCCGTCATTCTTCAATTTCTTCAATCCAAGCAGAAGTTCCACCTCCTCGAGGAGGATGGTCACCTCGAAGGTCGGGAAGATAAAAGTGTGGGTCTGGGGATGCCAGATCTCCACTAGTGCGCCCATAGCCGCCCAGTCCATACGAATCTTCTTGTAGTGTTTGGCGTGAATAAGGAGCCCCTGTAGATGCCACTTCGAGAGTATGGCCCTCATGCCGATGGAGATGTTGGAGGTTAACTTTGAAAGGCATGGCAGTTTGGAAAACTTCCTCGGGCCTGGGAAGAGTGGATATGGCTGGAAGAGAAAAGAAAGAAGAAGAAATGAAGGAAGTAAGAAGAAGGTTCACGTGGAGAAATTTGAAAAGAATCAGCTTACCATATGCGAAATGATCGTCCCACTCAGATGACCCTCGAGGTTGGAGAGTCGCCTGATCTCGCTGCTAGGCCTGCTCCTCTTCATAACGCGGGAAGACTCGCCTTCCATCCTGAAATCTCTAGATTCTCCTCTCCTTCATCTCCTGAGCTTCCAAAATCCACCTTGGTGCATTTGAATGAACTAGCCTAAGGGGAGTTCTTATAGGAAGGGTAGGGCGCTACAGGACGGAACATGTCACATCAACGGTCAATGTCAGGATTTTGGCTAGATCTCCTTTCCATTGTGATGCGATTCTTTTACGATTCTGTTACTTTCTGATGTTATTAATATATGCTGGCCTGTGTAGGTTTTACTAACGGATATCTTTGTCCTATCTCCTGTCCCACCTTTCAATGGTTGGTCCCATCATGTCATGTATCGTAGTATATGATACCTACGCTACTAGAACATGTCAAGGACCTTGCGGCCCGAACGAATCTGGGATTTGAGTTCCCCTTCAACAAAAACAGTGATGATCCTGGAAGAATTTGGGTTGTACGGATAGGCCGTTAACTTATGGTAGCATAGGGATGACGGTTCCATTCAGTGAGTTGGTGCGCGGATAAACGGGCCCCAGCCTAGTGTTGGCTCACCGGATCGGTATCCTGACCCATTCTTAACAAGTTGACAATATTATCCTTGGCTATTTTCTATTTTAGTTTGTTTTAAATTTTTCTTTAAGCCCAGCATGCATTCATATAGGACTTTGAATTTATTACGGAAGATCATCCAAGTGATTCGATCGTGAAAGCCGTTGTGCTCCAATTCTTACAAATATGAGATATTCCATTCCGAATGAAATACTGAGTTTCCTTGAAACGGCCCTACGTTGCTCTTCCAAAGGAGACCCCTTGTTTGGACAGACTCTCAGATATTTCTTTACTTTTTACCTTGTTTGACCCACCTTGGCTGCAGCACTTCCACATTGGCTGGTAACCGCTCCCCAAAGGTGAAGCCTACAGGTTTACGACCCAGGTACTTCCACACCGAGAAGTTGGTCGCCTTTATTTTCGTGCCTGAGTGCACATCTCACCCGCCCTTATTTGATCCCTGTCCGAGCAACTGTCAAAATTTGGAAGACCTTCCTCAAGGCCACCTCACTGAAACTATAGGAAAAATTCCAAACAGTACGTCAAAAGTGCGTCTCATCACACCTTGGCATCAACTTATCAGTCCACTCCCGCTCCATTGCATTACGCGTCACTCCCTTGCAAAGCAGACGCCAAGGCGGAGCAGCTGTAGACACGTTATTCCTGACGTCTCCTAAGAAAGTCTCATATCACAATACAACGCCCCGCGACGGCTGACGCGTTTTGAATCACTTGAGTGCTTCCTTTTCTTGAGTCTTCTTCCGCCCTTTTCGGCATCCGGAATCGTCTCGTCACGGCATTCGGACGGCATCAACACCAGTCGGACGCATCAGGAGGTTCGGGAACCAAGAAGGGTGTCTGCCGGGCAGCCGCCAACACCTTGTCCGAGGACCCGGGTGGGTCTTTTTGGGGGCGTCCAGGCCCCTGGACGCCCCCATTCTTTTAATTTATTTTTCACAGCCCAAAACCAAATAAAAAATAATATATTAATGGAGGCGTCCAGGCCCCTGGACGCCTCCATAAAACAAATATAAAAAAATTAAAATGCCAGCTTTGGCATAAAAACAAAACAAAAAAATAAAAATAATATTTTCTTGGAGGCGTCCAGGCCCCTGGACGTCTCCATAAACTCCCTCACGGGCGCCGCCCACCGAACGACGGTTTGTCGTGTGTGAAAAAAATCTAAATTATGGAGACATCCAGCCACCTGGACGCGCCCATTTCTGAATCACGAGGCGCCGCTCACAAAACCACGCGTTGTGCCAAACCGCGTGCGGCTGTCGGTGGGGTTCGGTGGACCTGTTGGAGGCGTCCGGGACCCTGGACGCCTCCACAAAAATATTCTGAAAAAATAAATAAAAATAGAATAAAATATTAGTTCGGCCCTGATGGAGGTGTCCAGGGTCCTGGACGCCTCCACCCTCCGGAGCCCTATAAATAGAGGCCCACCCCCCTCAGTTCTGGGGGAGCTTCTAAGAGCTCTGATAGGCTGCCGGAGCCCAGAGACTACGGAGTCATTTCTAACCCGTGGGGTCTTTTGTAGGTGGAGGTTCTGCCGGCTTCTCGGGTGCCCACGCTCGTTAGAGGAAGGTCGTCTTCATCCACCGCGCTTCCACGTCGTCCCCACGCTGCCGGAGCTCCGCCGGATCTCACCATCGGCTCCTCCAATAAGCCTTTTCTTCCCCTTTTTCTCCATAGTTCTTTACATTCATCATACTGCATCCTCTATCTCCCTACATAAGGGCGCCGTCTCTTGCATACTTCTTGCATTCATCATCGCATTTTCCTCCTACTCGAGTCCGAGAGGGGTTTAAAAGATAACACCAACCAGGTGTGTGTCTTGCCATCATTTCGTTATTTTTACCGCAAGGATTTGAATACTACACCTTCATCTTTTAATCCACTCGTTACTTGTTTTTCGTTGTTTTGCAAGGGTACCCAAAGAAAGCCCTCTCCGTCGGCCGGCCGAAGGGGGAGGAAGAAGCAACCCGCCATCTCCCGCTCTTGAGGTATGTTCGATCACTTTCTTTATTTTGGGGTCTTTTGGCCCATGGCGATCACATCTTGTTCTCGAGGCCGCGGCGAGTCACTTCCCCAATGGCCGTTTAAATTCCCGTTCTTATATTCTCTTTATATTCTGTTATATTCTGCTCATATTCTCGAGGCCGCGGCGAGTCACTTCCCCAATGGCCGTTTAAATTCCCGTTCTTATATGTTATATTCTTATCTATTCATATTCTCGAGGCCGCGGCGAGTCACTTCCCCAATGGCCGTTTAAATTTCCGCTCTTATATTCTCTTTATATTCTGTTATATTCTTATCTATTCATATTCTCGAGGCCGCGGCGAGTCACTTCCCCAATGGCCGTTTAAATTCTCGCTCTTTATATTCTCCTTATATTCTGTTATATTCTTATCTACTCATATTCTCGAGGCCGCAGCGAGTCACTTCCCCAATGGCCGTTTCAATTCTTGCTATTTAATTTCTGCACCATTCCCGTCCCCCCGAGGCCACGGCGAGTCACTTCCCGCTATGGCCGTTTAACCCCCATATCTTGCTATATTACGTTTGTCCCGCTCGCCCCACCGGAGTAATCTCCCGTGGTGGCCCCTTCTCTTTTCTCTTATCTCTGTGTTGCAGCAAACAAAAGAGGAGCCCGCGCACTCCGCGTCTTCTCCGCTCCCCGAACCGCGTGACGTCGCTCACAGGTGTCAAGCCCTTTTATCCATCCCTCAGTTACTAGAAAATCCCATCCAGCTACCGGAGATAGAATGTGAGGGCAATTGTGCGATTGATGAATGATATGGGGTTTATGAGATCACCGATGAACAATACCCTACTGGAGATGAGGATTAAGAATATGAGGACGCGGCCGGCGCATATGCTAGTGGGATGAGGAGATTTGATGAGCCGTCAGCCGCCGTAGAAGATTCCACCAAAGAAATCAATTTGGGAACTGAGGAAGACCCTAGGATCGTCCTCATAAGTGATGATTTGCCATCATCTGAAGAAGAGGCATTAATTGAAGTTCTCAAAGACTATTGGGACACGTTTGCATGGAGCTACGAGGATATGTTGGGTTTGTATTCCACCTTGGTTGAACATCGCTTAACTCTAAAACCAGGGTCCGTCTCGATAAAACAAAGGTTAAGGCGTTTCCTCAGATGGCTTTAAAAATGAAAGAAGAGGTCGACAAGCTCCACAAAGCTAGGTTCATTAGAGTCATCCTTTATCCTCAGTGGGCGAATATTGTCCCGGTCATGAAGAAGGATGGAAAAGTCAGGATTTACATCGACTTTTGGGACCTTAACCACGCGTGTCCAAAGGATGATTTTCCCTTGCCTCACATTGATGTGTTAATCGATAACACAGCAGGTTATGAGACCCTCTCATTCATGGATGAATTTTCGGGATATAATCAAATTCGTTTGGCAAAAGAGGATCAGGAGAAGACGTCATTCATTACACCATGGGGAACATATTGTTACGTGGTCATGCCGTTTGGGTTAAAGAATGTTGGAGCTACCTACCAAAGAGCTATGATGGCTATATTTCATGACATGACGCATATATATCTGGAGGTGTATGTGGATGATTTATTGGTGAAATCAAGAACCAGGGTGGAACATCCGAAAGTTTTGGCTAAGGTGTTGCAAAGATCAAGGGAGTTCCAATTGAAAATGAACCCGAAGAAGTGTGTGTTTGGTGTGTCATCGGGCAAATTACTGGGTTTCATTATGAGTAAAAGGGGGATCGAGATAGATCCCGACAAAGCTAACGCCATCAAGGACATGCCGCCTCCCAAAAATTTGAGGGAAGTCCGAGGTTTAATTGGGAGGCTGCAATTCATCAGTCGGTTTGTGTCTCAGCACTTACAAAGGTGTAGACCTTTCTACGAGTTGACCAAGCCAGGAGTAGAATTCCATTGGGATTATAAGTGTCAAAAAACTTTTGAAGGGTTAAAGGAATATCTGGCTAGTCCACCCGTTCTCATTCCACCCAAACCAGAAAAACCTATGATCTTTTACATCTCAGTCTTGGATGACTTCGTGGGAGCCGTCCTCACACAAGCCGATGAAGAAGGCAAGGAACGGGCCACCTATTACTTGTCCAAACTTCTCAATTCTTGTGAACAGAAGTATACAACCATGGAGAAAACCTGTGCTACCCTTGTTTGGGTAGTACAGAAATTGAAGCACTATTTCTTGGCTCATGAGGTCCATTTGATCGCCCGCATGAACCCTATCAAATTCCTCCTGGAGAAATCCGTCCTTACCGATAGGCTAGCATGCTGGCAGAGTTTCCTATCTCTGTTTGACATCACCTACATTCAGCAAAAGGTGATTAAAGGCTATGCTATAGCCGAGCATCTTGCTCACCATCCTCTCCCCAAGTTCGATCCTGTCCAATCAGAGTTTCCAGATGAGGAACTAATGTCCATCACCCAATATGACGAGCCAATGTGGACATTATATTTTGATGGAGCTCTGAATTCCCAAAGGAAAGCTATTGGCATTGTCCATCTAACGCCCGATGGTGTTACCATCCCAGAGGCATTTCATCTCGCATTCCCAGTCACCAACAACATTGCTGAATATGAGGCTCTTCTAGCTGGTCTGGAACTATCCCATTCTTTCTATATCACTGAATTGCGAGTCGTGGGTGATAGTCAACTTGTTCTCCGCCAAGTGCTTACCAAATATCACACTCTTGATCCTAAGCTCAAGCCTTATCAAGAGCTGGTCTCCGCTTATGCCAAATTATTCACCAAGCTTATCTTTGTCCATGTTCCTAACGAACAGAATATTCTGGCCGATGCCCTCGCCTCCTTTGCGTCATCTTTCAAATTCCCTTTAGGTGCATGATTTAAATCCATCAACATCTACAAGCGCCTCGTCCCTGCTGTTCAGGACCCTTACCTTTTAAAGATCAAAGAAAAAGTCCTATGGAAGATTCAGGAAGGAGAAATTCTTGAGAAGAGGGAAATCATGTTGGCAGAATTTGAAGAAGAACTGGTCGATAAGGAGAAACCTTGGTTCTATGAAATCGTCAAATATTGTAAAGATCAGTCTTACCCTGAAGGAGCCACCACAGAGAATAAGAAAGTCATAAAAAGGGTGGCCCAGAAATACACATTGGTTGGAGGTCTACTATACAGGAGAAGCCTTAGTGGTGTTCTATTAAGGTGTCTTGATGACGATGAGGTCTGGAAATGTGTAGAGGAAGCACACTCGGGTGTGTGCGGCGGCCCTGTAAATAGCCAAATGCTCGTTAAGAAGATCATTCGGCAAGGCTTTTACTGGCCCACTATGGAAGAGGATTGTACTGTCTATGTCCGTAGGTGTGTCAAGTGTCAACTCCACGCCGATAAAATTCATTCACCATCTTCCTCACTTCATCCAATATTCTCCCCATGGCCTTTCTCCATGTGGGCATTCGACATCATTGGTCCCCTAGGTGATCCCAATTCCCTCACCAAGCAGAAATCTTTCATCCTCACTGCGATGGAGTACTTCACCAAATGGGCAGAAGCCGAAGCTTAAGTGAAAATTAAGGCGTCAACAGTCTGCAAGATCATCATGAAGAACATCCTCACCAGGTTCAGCGTCCCAAGCACAATCGTCACCAACAATGGGCCACAGTTCATTTCCCAGGACCTTCAAGACCTCTGCAAAAGGTACGCAATCGCATTGCATCATTCATCACCTTATTACCCACAAGGTAATGGCCAAGCAGAGGCCACCAACAAAATATTGATCAAAATCATAAAGAAAACCTGCGAGTCTAGTAAGTTTTCAGACTGGCCAGAAAAGCTTATCGAAGCTCTATGGGCCTATCGCACTTGAATACGTGCCCCCACCGAGCAGACCCCGTTTGTCCTTACTTATGGGATGGAAGCGGTGGTCCCGTACGAGACTTTGATCCCTTCTCTCAGAGTACAATTGGATAAGGAATTTCCCCTCGATGAACGTCATAATTCACTTCTAGCCCAATTGGAACTCTTAGACGAGAAGCGGCTGGCCGCTGCCGAGCATGCCCGTGTTTATCAAAACAGACTCGCTCATTTTTACCAAAAGAAGGTCATTGAGAGAAAATTCAAAGTCGGTGAGATGGTCATAAAAAGAATTTTTGTCAAACCTGGAGGGCCGCGTTCTAAACTCCAACCCAATTGGGAAGGGCCATACGTGGTTCAAGCTATGTACCCTGGCAACGCCTATAAGCTAGTCAATGCCGAAGGGACCGAGTTATCCCACCCTTGGAACGGGCTTTATCTTAAGAAATACTACCCTTAGATAAGTGTGACAACTAGCATGGTACGACGACCATAGGAGTCAGAAATTCACTCTTCGATCTTTGTAGTCTAACTCAGGGTTAACCTGCGCATGCTCCCACACCTCGCTTTCGGGATCAAACGAAGTGAAACTCGAGGGAGGCACAAAAAAAATAACAAAAAAAAATAACAAAAAAAGAAAAAAAAAGAGAGAAGAAAAAGAGAAAGAGTGCCTAGTTTTCATCATGTAGTCAAGTCTTTGCATCTGTCCTTCATGTAGGTTAGGACCCATTAAGGCTCGGTAGGTCTCGGGTCTTGACTCGCCAGAACTGCGGAGATTCCTATCCGGTCATGTCGGCTTACGCCCACTAAAAGAAGGCAGCACGCACACATGCAGCTATTTTTGCCAAAAATTGGTAGTATTGCTTATTGTGGGGCTGTGCTCAAAGGTCTCCAGGAAAGTCGTAATCTTTGTTCTCTTCTACCTCGACCCAATGAGACAGTCGACGCCCTTAAAACGCTGAGCATAAGGGAACTAAAATACCATACTCTGAAGGCGAGAGTAGGATTTGTCTCCTCGAACTCGAGTTAGAGCACGAGAAGAGGGCAGTGTCCCCGCAGGCATACAAGAGGGATCCCTACATATCAAATCATCATGTCTCCCTAAAAAAAAAAATCCAAAGTCAGATGAAAGCTTGGTCGTGGCCGTGCCTGATTTCAAAAGGCGAGACCCCTCAAAACGAAACCTAAATTCCATAAAAGGGCAAAGTAATTCTGTTCGAGGTCTGGTCCAAAATCGCCCAAAAGGGAGAGGTCGAGTAGGTCCCGGTTAGCTCGTCGGGTTAACGGTTTTGCCGATCCTCTCGGAAGGTTTACCCCACTACTCTTCTTTCTCCCCTCAAAGATGAAAGCTCAGTGGAAATGCTGAAAGGTCGCGCCCCGCTAAGGCAAGCAACCTCGTTTTAGCAAAACACACATATAACTGTCCACTTCGAAATGTGAAAGCCATCACCACGAAGGAGTCTCGGTGTTTCTGGCCGGTCAAGACCTCTATCTACTACCTTGGTGATTTCTTACTTTAACCTCGAGCTTAGGTCAATGCAAGCGCGTCACCAATAGGTGCGACGGCGTCTGATTCCGGGTCAGCGTCGCGTGGTTAACCGTTAGGGTTCCAAGGTGTTCCATCCTATACCATCTAGAGTTGTGAGGAAATAGACCCAGTTCGGGCAAATCTTTTACCTCGAAAACTTCTTCGGTGTATCCTTGCGGTCGGAAGGAACTGGGAACCTAAGGATGGCATGACGGTTTTGTCATCAGGTTAAGTCTTAACTGGTAGGATTATCACTTGAGGAGTCTAGGGGCCCAAATCAATCTAGATGTGCGCACAGGATACCTGGGAGGTTAGTAAGAAACCCTGTCTTCATAAGAGTCAGGTGCCATAAGATTGGTCCCTAGGCATTAATTCCAAAAAAAAGAGAGAAAAAATTATGAAGTGGCCCTCGGAAGACGCCGTCAGGTGAGTCCCAAAGTGGGAATCCTCTTGGAGCATGTTAACCCCGTATTAGGATACTTAAGAATGATTCAAATACCCCTGGTCTAAGAACCATGGCAGTTGTAATAACAAGTGTCTTTCAAAGAAAATTTTTTTAAAGAAAATTCAAAAAAAAGCATAAAAAAACAACACAAAAAATGCATCCGTGTGATCTCATTTGTGTTCTACATTTTTACTTTATGTTCCCATTTGTGTGCCCGTATGTTGCATTCATCATCTTTGCTCTTGCCTTAATTAATAAAGGCTTGGCCCCTTGACTTGTTATCAAGGCTAGTCTCAAAACAATCACCCACTCTTGAGCAAGGGGCCAAGTCAGAACGGAAAAACTGACTTGTTTCATTGAGCAATGTGTACAGGATTGAAATCCAGGAATGAAGGCAGAAGACATGAAACTAAACATTCCTTCTTTTATTTCCTTCTAGAAATTGTACATTAAGTTCCATCCTCTCTCTCAGTGTTACCCCTTTCTCCACTCTCCAGGCGAAGAACTCTGGAGGGTGTTGCTAAACCATGCGAGGCGGTGCCTCTGCTGCTCTGTACCCCTCTTCCCGTCTCTGCTCCCCGTCGATCGACAGGGGCAGCAAAGAAGCTGCTAACACGAAAGCCACGCTCTCGTGCTCTACGGTAGCGCTCTTCGCTATCTCTCAGTCATTGTTCAGCAAGACCGAGGCTGGTTCGGAGTTCAAACAGTTGGGCCTCCATGGCCCTACACTCCTCCCTCTCAGTCAATCTGTCAGTTCTTCACCTTTCGGTGTCTCTTTCCCTTTCCGCGCGTTCTCTCTCTCTGTTCTCCCTCTCCAGTTGAAGGGTGATCCTCAGCTCCACGGCGTCTCGAGAAAAGCCATCGTCTGGACGATGCCGTAACTCTTCCTCCAGTTCCGCTATTCTGGCTTCCCCATGCGCGGTGCAGGCAAGTGCATCTTGCACCTCTTTCGTCTGCCATAACCATCATCTTAGGTATGTGGAGGCACGAATAAGTGAAATTCAATGACCAGACTCTCACCTGGGCGGAGAGCATGCCTTCTGCCTCCGCGGCTCGCTACATAGTATGAGCAAGATGCTCATGAAGCAAATCAAGTTCGGAAGTGGGGATCCACAAACTGGAAGAGACACCATCCGCCCCATTGCTGAGGAAGCCGCATCAAGCTGGGCACGCTGCAACACACATAAGGTGACACCGAGGACCTAACGCCAGGAATCTTGGTCTATGATCGTGTGTATGTAGGCTTACCAAAGAACTCAAGGCTGCGTGAGTATCATGTAACTGTCGCTCTGTGCCTACCAGGCGAGCTTACAGGTTCGCTATCATAGTGTCGCTAACATCCTGTGGCCAGTACATAGGTTAACAAAAAGAGGGGGGGGGAATGTTGTTCACCTCGCCGTCTTGAGCATGTGACTCCACGGGAGTGCCACCCCGTTGCCAGTCCTCATATTGCTTGGGGAACCGCACTCTCCAATCAATGGAGGTCGCCGGCCCACACGTCTTCCTCCCGACACGTGGTGTGGTAGTCATGTCCACCCATTCTTGGGCAAGCCCTAGAGTCCTCATGGCCAATCGTAGCCGAAGTGGCTCGATTTTGTTCAAACAGTGCATCCAGAGGTCGTGTCCGAACCGGGCACGGCTAGTTATGGCCCATGGCTGATCGGCATCAGTCATGCCCGCATAAGGCCCCCAGACCACCTAGGTCAGGTCACACACATCTTCTTAATATAAAAAAATAAAAAAAGGGTAGAGAAAAAGATGATGATGAAATAATAATCACCATTGCCGCGGGGAACTCTTGCAACTCGCGCCTTAACACCATCAACTGGTAGGATAGGGGGCTGGGCTCGTGATAGGTTGCCACCGCCTCGCCAGCGGCACCGCCATCAGTCGTCAATGCGGGGCTTTTCCCATTGGGAGGTAATAATAGCTCCACAACTATACTATCATGTGTCATTAACATATCAAAATATAAAAATAGAAAAAAATAATAAAACCTAAAAAAAAGATAAGCAGGATACCTGGATGAACGGCGTGAAATCACTCACTATTACCTCTCGATCTGCTCTTTCAGACAGACCCGCAAATAGATGCGCCAGCATGGCTGCTCCCCAGGCGTATCGCCCCACTTTCTCGGGGTCTACCATGAACTCCAAGAAGCGGCAATGAATGCTGTCTCCTTTCAATCCCAGCAATAATTTCCCCAATAGGAAGAAGAGGAATCTCCTTAAATCCATGTTGGCCCTCTCCCAATTGCTCGCATCTATGCAGTAGACGGTGCGGCATCCCCTTTCAGTCCTCTCCATGAATTCTTCCGAGGACTCGTCATCACGAGGACGAACATCAGTAAGCCCTAGTGTCTCCATGATAGGCATCTTGACTATGGACATGTTCTTGCGATCATCTAGGTCCACCCCTAGTAACCTCTGGGCAGCCTCTCTATAGTCAGAGTACGTGATACCGGTCAGTGCCTCGTCATCCACTTTCAGGCCCGTAATTCGGACCACATCTTCCAGGCTGGGTACCATGTGCCCCCAAGGCATCAAGAAGGCAGGGCTCATTGGATCCCACCTTTCACGCAATGCTTGGACAAGAGAGAGGTCGAGCTTGATTTGCTCAATCCGGAGAAAGACTCCAAGCCCCATCACATCTAACCTGACCTTCTAAAAATTCGGGAGACCTCTGTATGCTGCCACTACTAACTCCCATGAAGTATGTGATTTCATCACATTCTGCGCATACGCAAGGAATGGAGAGGGGTTTTTTTCAAAAGAGAAAAAGGAAGAAAGAACTAAAAGATCAGGCTAGAAAACTCAGCTTACGAGTTGCGTTTGGGTCCTCTCATTAAAGTGCCCTTCGAGGTCCGAGAGTTTCCTGGAACCGCTACCGCTGGACCTGCTTCTCTTCGAGGAGTGGGAAGATTCGCCCTCCATTTTGAACCTTAGAACTCTTAGTTCCTCCGCTTCCGTGGAAACTTGTACTCTTCGAGTTGGCTCTCGATGCCCCTGGAAGAACGAACGAGGGAGTTATTTATAGAAATGGGAGAGGTGTGAGCCATGACTACCTCCATCAATAACCCCCCTCATGCTAGGGCACCTTCCTTGCCGTCCCATGTGTCACTTCGCCGCTCGCACAGGGAAGCTGATTGAGTGGTGTGACACGACGACTCAGAAATGACCCATCAAGTCCGAATGGATGCAATAGGGAATAAGCGAAGGCCGTTGTTGTTGACTTCGATGGCAGATTCTCGTGAAAAAAGGGGCATGGCAAAGCACGAGTCTCTGTTTTACAGCTAGGCCTTGTCGAGCGCGTCACATAGAAACGGTAAAAGAGAAGAAGCGTAGGAAGGAAGGAACGCGCAAGAGGACAAATGAGCAACAGGGACACAAATCACTCCATTCATAGGTCTACATAAGCTGTCATGAACACTACAGTCATGAACATCACAAAAGGAAAGGTGGGACCACCAACCCGCTAATGCTTCCCATCACACTCAAGCTCATCCCTCTAGGCGTCCCTCTGCTCCCCCCTAAGGTGAGGGTCCCTCAGGGGCCTTCTGGAGCCCCGTACAGCAGCACTCGTCTCTCCTCGTGGTGCCTACTCAGCAGCGGCGACTCGCTGCTACTCCCCTGGCATAGCAAAGAAGTCCCCCATATGGAGCTGGCCAGATTGGCAGAGTCGCGCCCCGAATTCTCGTGCCCTCTCATAGCTTGCCTCCTTGTCCTCTAGCCTCTGTCCAATAGCTCAAAGGCCTAGCTGGAGCTCCCTCACTTGGACCTCCATGGCTCTTCTGTCCTCCTTCTCTAGCCTTTCTCTTTCCGCCTCTCTCTTGGCCACCTGGAGGAACACCCTCAACTCTAGGATGTCCGGATGTGACCTCTCTTCACTATGATGCCGCACCTCCGCTATAGTCACTACCCAGGCATCACGCTCCTCTTCAACCCGGGCCGCGCGGGCCACCGCACCGGCAAGTTGCTCTCGCAGGGAGGCAATCTCAAGAAAAGGGGCCGAGGAGCTGGAAGATGCACCGCCAGCCATTCCTGCCATCGCTGCCCACTGGGCACGCTGGAACAAACAGACAACGACCATCGGCTAAGCTCTAAATTTAAAATAAAAAAAATTAAATAATAAAAATGCAACACTTAACTTACCAGGATCGTCAGTTCCTGTTGAGTGATGATCAGCTGCCGCCTAGCCTCTGTTAGTTGGGCACGCAAGCCATTGATGTCGCGCGCATCCCCAGATTGGAGAGGTCCCACATGACTCTTTCTCCACTGTCGCAGGAAGTCGGCACTGTCCTGCACCAGTACGCTCCCTTGCTATCTAGAGAGACATATGCGCCAGTCCTCGAGCTTCGCCTTGCCGCGACTCTCTTTCCTGACACAGCTCGGCTCATCCGCGCTCGCCCATTCATCAGCCAAGCCCGGGGTCCTTGACATGCCCTACATCAAGAAAGGAGGGTCTTACGTCAAACAACGAGAACGCGTCTCCTGTCAAGGATGCGCCCATCATTTGAGTGCAACACTCGTCGAACCCTTTTCCCCTCTCACATGGCTCGCTCCAAACTCAAAATGGATCAAAGAGGAGGAGATCGAAGAACCTACCGGGCCGTGTTCACCTCCCTCTGTGCCATCGGGCCCCTCGGGTCACTCAAGTGCCCGAAGGGGCCCTTCCTCTTCCATGGACGGCACTCCGTGCTCTTGCGCATCCCTCCTCGGGCAAGGATTTCCTCGCCCCTCTCTCCCTTCACCATGATTTGGCCCACCAAACTCCATCGATCGAGAGTGGAAGAAGACGAAGATAGGCGAGCAAATCTCGATGGGAGGCGGGCTCGTTTGCGGGCAAGACACGGATGGAGGGCCGCCCGGCGCTTTAAATTCGAATTCAAGAGCTTGAGACGCGTCCAAAAAGAGAGAAATGTCGTCCCTCCGCGCAAGGCGTAATTCCCCACTTTTCAGGGCGAGGTCTCGTGAAGTGTACCTCGAAAGAAAAGGTGTGAGAGAAGAAGCGTGGGAAAGGGAAAGTGCACACAAGGCAGTCAAGCAACAGAAGAAACCATTCCATTTCACATAACAAATAGGCAGTCATACATCATAAAGTGAAAAGCGTGGGGTGTACAAGCAACTCTCTAACTCTCGCCACCACCCTCCTGATCATCTCTCTCTTCCCCCCTCCGACGGGGATCCCTAGGGGGCCTCCGCGAACTCTGAGAGGCGGTGCTCGCCTCGCCCTGTGGTGCCACGCCAGCCCCGAAGGCGTGACGATGCTCTTCGGCCAAAGAAACCAGGAAGCTGCCCATGGAGAAGGAACCAGACTAACGAAGTCGCGCCCCGCGCTCCTTCGCCCTCTGATACCGCTCCTCACTCTCCCAAAGCCTCCCCTCCGATGAGCCATGGCTCAATCGGAGCTCCATCATCTGGGCCTCTAGAGCCCTCCTCTCATCCCAATCTCGCTACCGCTCTACCCTCCTGTCCTCCATCTCCCTCTCCTCTCTCTCTCTCATCGCCTCTCTCCTCGACAGCTCGAGGGCAATCCGTAGCTCCAGTACATCGCGAGGAAACTCCTCAGCCACCCGTCGTCGCTCCTCCTCTAGCCCTGCTATCCGCGCATCACGCTCTTCCACCCAAGCGTCGCGGGAATCACACTCCTCCTCGGCACGAATCGCACGAGCTAGGGCATCTCGAATCTCTGCCACCTATCAAAAACCCCACATGCCCCGTAAAAGATCAGTGAAGGAAGAAGAGCAACTGGAAGTGGAGCCTGGGTCAAGCAAACACTCACCTGAGCTATATGGTCACGCTCGGCCTCCTCAGCATGGGCCACCGCGCCCGCCAACTGCTCCTGGAGAGAAGAGACCTCCGGAGGAGGGGCTCGCGAGCTAGAGGCCGCCCCACCAGTCATCTCGGCCGGCGTCGCTTGATGGGCACGCTAAAACACGGAACAAGAAACGATAGTAATAAGCACCAGGAATCCAGGTGACATAAAAAAAATGATTACGCATTCCATAAGCTCACCAGGATGTCCAGCTCCTGACGGGTGACTGCCAACTGCTGCCTGGCAGCTGCCAGCTGGGCCCGCAGGTCAATAATGATGGTGTCACGAGCATCCTGCATGTAGATTAATTTGCATACATATAAAAAAAAAGAAAGAAAGGAGAGAAAAGGATCTTCATCTCATACTTACCCCTGCCTCCACACCGAGGTAGAGACGCTCCGCGTACGTAGCCCGGTACCGTCGCAGGTAGTCGGTGATGTCCGGTGCGTAGGACACCACTGGGACTCCACCCTGCTGCCCGTCCTGATACTGTGCAGGGAAGCGCGTACACCAGTCAACAATCTTCGCCTTGCCCCGGGTCTTCGGCCCGACACGTCCCGGCTCATGTACATCAACCCACTCCTAGGCAAGCCCCAAAGTCCTCATGACCAGCCTAAGCCGTAGTGGCTCGATCTCGTTCAGGCAGTGGACCCACAAGTCCCGCCCAAAATGAGGTCGGCCCGCTATGACCCAAGGCTGGCCAGCATCGGCCATACCCAGGTAGGGCCTCCATACCACCTGCATCACCATACGTGCATCATATTAGTTACCATTTTGCTAAACTAAGTCATAGTCATAAAACGAAAAGAAATCATATGCATCATACCATGGCCTCAGGGTACTCAGTCAACTCACGCCGAAGTGACGTCAGCTGGTAGCTGCCCGATGCCGCAACTGTGACCGATCTCCACCGCCACGCTAAGGGCACGGCTCTTCGGTTCCACTGCCTGGCTCTCCCCATCGGGAAGTAATAATAACTCCATACCTGCATCCATCATGCATCATTAGCAAAAATAATGGCATAACTATAATTACGGTAAAATGCATAAATAAAATGTTTACCTGGAGAAAAGGTGCAAAGCCACTAACTGTTATCTCCCTCTCTGTACCCTGCAAGTGGGCGAGTAGAGCTGCTCCCCACACATAATCCCCCACTCGGTCCAGGTCCGCTAGGATCCCAAGGAAGCGGCAATGGATGCCGTCCCCCTTCGTCCCCAGCAGAAGGCAGCCCAGAAAAAAGAAGAGGAACCTCCGAAGGTCCAGATCCGCCTGCTCTCGCTCGCTTAGGTCCTTGGTAAAAGCCGCACGGGCGTCTTCCTCCAGTCTTGCTAGAAACTATGTTCCAATCTCGCTAACCCGTTGGCGCGGGTCAACGAATCCGAGCGCCTCCATGATGTCTACCCGGCCGATTGTCCTGCTGTCTCTGTCTGTCACGTCCCGAGCGCGGAAGCTTACCCGCGGCGCGAGAGTTCTTTATAGAGAACCAAAGCGAGCTAGGGAAGTAAAAGGACTTTTCCTCCTTTACAATTACAGAGTGCGCAAATATCTAAAATTTAACACAGTTGGATTTGAACTAAAATTAATACAACCACTGAGGGTCAAACATGTATCCTTTATTTGATTAAAATATGAAATTACGACTTAACATTCTATTACAACAATACTTTATTCATAAGGATTACATCCACATAATGACTAACTACTCTCATCACTCAACCTCATCCCCTCCTGAATCCTGGTCGGTCTCCAATTCACCTGAAATGGTTAGGAACAACTAGATGAGCGAATCGCTCAGTAGGATTTACATCTCAAATTTTAACAGGCTATAAGTAATTACAAGTTCATTTAATGCAGTAACCTATGCATGCAGACAGGTAGATATCAAGGAGTTCAAAAATCGACAAAAAGCTGAATTCAACTTCAATAATAGAATTACGTGATATCAAGCAAATGATAACTGGAAATCAAGCAATTGATAACTGGTAAAATTAAGCAACAATAACCAAGGTAAAATTTCAAGCAAGTGGAATAAGAATTGGCTATTTATCAATTCATTTCAAATGAAATTCAAATCAAGTATTGCCCATTCGGGCCATGCAAGTCAAGCAAGTCAAGTAGAGAGGGTGGAATGTCTCAATCATCAAGTATCCCGGCGTAATGCTAGACGTCGGCAAGCAAGAGATCTTTCCCATAGGTTTCGGGTGCTCCTCCCAGGACCAGACCGGGCCCTTTTGCCAGCATTAGGTCATGTTTTTGACATCCACTCTCATTCATCATTTTATAGCCAATATAGAATTTCAAGGGTTGACCAGTAGGAAATATAAGGTAGATCGGGTTGGAATCCAAGGTGTATTTATACGTAGGAAAACGCGGAGAACCGTGCGAGACGGGTATATAGTAAGACAATTGGGCACTATCTAGCTTCTGGACTACAGTAATATTTACAGGAGGTTTTTGGTTTCCATGTGTGGAGTTTCTGGACTTGCAAGTGTAATAGTTAACTATTACATATAACTAAACACTGACTATAATTATTAGAGTTAACTATCATACGTTTTAAATGTATGATTAACTAACAGTATCCCGGATCTGTGATTTACTCATATAGTATCTTAATCTGTAAAACTGTGAACAGTTAACTTGTTAAATTATTAAGACGGTTACGTTTTAGCGTAAATTTTTAAGAGTAACCATCTTTGAAGATTTTTATCTTTTTTTTTATTATTTGAAATGATCCTGGAGTGAAATTTTAAGAGTATACATTTTTCATTTTTATCATGTTTTTCGTATAATTATTTTTATAAAATTATTTTTAGAAAAATAGCACTCTGTTGGAAATGTCGACCCCAGGGTCGAGTTATGGTCCTTGATCGATGTCGACATTAGTCATACTTAACTTGTTAACAGTCATAGTCATTACGATATACATGTTAGTAACATTATATATACAATGTGAGTAACAGTTAACTATAACTAACAGGTAACTAACATTGGTGTCGACATTATATAGATAGTGTTAGTTATAGTAACATTATATATACCACAGTCTTAGCTATTACTATCTGATGTAGACATTGCTAACAGTTAACATATATGCTACTAAACATTAACTAATAGTTAACATATATGCTACTAACGGTTAAATGCTAGGAAGTGTCGACATTAACTAACAGTCATTCATTATATGCTACTAACAGTTAACCATATTATGCTACTAACAATTATTTTAACTTACATTTGTTAACCTGTTATTTTAACAGTTAACATAGATACACTGTAACAATTTTAACAGCTAGGTGTCGACATTGGTGTCGACACCCAGCACTGTTAACACGTTTGTTATTATTTAACCGTCTCAATTTGTTAACATATTTAACTGTTATTATTTTAACAATTTCAAAAATTCGGTTAACAGGTTTAACTTAATTCGGTTAACAGGTTTAACTTAATTCGGTTAACAATTTTAATAGTTATCAGTCAACTATTACTAACTAGCTAGGTGTAGTTAACAGCTAACCATATATTGTATATATAACTATTGTATATATTGTAAGTGTCGACATTACTAACTTCCACTATATATATATATATATATGCTAGGTGTCGACACTTTATTATATACACTGTGTAGTTAAAAGTTTGCTTAGTGTTAACATATAACTAGTACTATATATATATTGGTAACAGTTAATAGTTTGCCGGGTGTTAACAGTTAACTATACGTACATATATATAGTTAGCTTGGTAGGTATAGTTAATATATGTTTTAACAGTTTCAATAGTACAGTTAACATACGCTAATTATAACTATTACTATATATGAATAATATATAACGTGTTAACGTGATGGGTGTACTGGACATATGAAATGTTGACGTTTATTAGCATTTATTAACTATACTTTAACTCTATATGTACTTTAACTATATATATATATATATATACTTTACGGTTTTACCCGTTTAACGGGTTAACAGTTGACATAAACTTGCTGGGTGTCCTAGGTGTGTAACAGTCATACAGTTAACTATCATTTAACTACATTTAACTATTTTAACAATTAACTAACTATTCACTGGTATTAGCTAATACTGTAATCTAATTAACATTTAACTATAGTAACAATTTATTTTAACAACATTAACAATTTATATTAACAACATTATAGTAACAATTCATATTAACCATATTGAACTAGATTGACAATTTGTTCTAACAACATTAACAATTAATAGTAGCAACATTTTACTAGATTAACACATTTAACCATCTTGACAATTATCAGGTAGATTTATATTGCAGGGTTACACGTGAAACCATCGCATGGAGGTGAACTATCCTAAACCCTGCATACTACATTAAATATTTAGCCAAAAGTTTGAGAACACCTACCTTAAATGCTCTCTGCAACTCTGAAGACTCCCTCTGCAACACTGCAACACATCTGCCACCCTTGTCTCCCACGCACAGCAACCATCACCTAGCTAACGTAGCTGGGTCTTGGTTATAAGGTATGAGGTCGTGGGATTAGAATTATTAAGTGGGGGTGGGATTAGAATGATTAAGTGGACACTAGGGGGTGCAAGATCCGCAGAACACGGATCTGGGTCGGTGGAGTGCGCAGCTGGCCAGCTTAGACATGTTGGATTGAAAGTGACATTTTTCCCTATTCTGGACAAAAAGAATGGGTATTACTAAGATTGGAACCCTAGTCCTCAGGTTGAAAGGTAAGTCACTTAACCAACTACACTAGAAAGTTAGTTGTTAGAGAAATAAACTTTCTATATGATAACGTCTATAGTGAAAATTGTTTATAAATTAATTCTAAATAAGAAATTGACTTGTTTGATTATCCAAAAATTGATTTCTTTGATTCTATGAGAATATAATTTTGTATCTTTTTAACTATTAGAAATTAAATTAAGAAATTAAATATTTAATATTCATAAAAGGTTTCCTATGCATATTTATTTTCTATTTTATTTATTTATTTTATTATTATTATTATTTTATTTATTATTATTATTTTTAACGGGTGTTACATCCTCCCCTACTTAAAAGAATTTGGTCCCCAAATTCAACTGTATGAGGATAGTTTTGCTATGTAGGAGAAATTCAGAGCGTATAGAATACTTACAGTCTAAAATAGTTCTGGATATCTTTTCTTCATTGACTCCTCGGTCTCCCAAGTTGCTTCCTGCTCGGAGCATCGATTCTATTGAATTTTTACCATAGGGATCGTCTTGCTCCTTAGAACCCGGATTTCTCGATCGAGGACGCGCATCGGCCTTTGCTCGTAGGTAAGATCCTGTTGAATCATCAAATTGGTGTGGTCCATGACATGAGAGGGATCGTGCACGTACCTTTTTAACATAGAAACATGAAATACGTCGTGCACTTCCGAGAGCTGAGGAGCTAGGGCAACACGGTAGGCTACCTCGCCCACTCTTTCCAACACCTCAAATGGGCCGATGAATCTTGGTGTAAGCTTGCCTTTGACACCAAATCTTCGGATACCTCGACTGGGAGATACCTTAAGAAATGCATGATCACCGATTTGAAATTCCAAGTCTCTCCTTCTGTTATCAGCATAAGCTTTTTGCCTGCATTGAGCCACCTTGAGTCTCTCTCTGATTAGGAGAATCTTCTCAGTGGAATCTTTGACCATATCAGGACCTAGGAGTTGTCTTTCACCAACCTCCTCCCAGCATACCGGAGACCTACAGCTTCTGCCATAAAGTGCCTCGAAGGGTGCTATTTGAATACTGGCTTGGTAGCTGTTATTGTAGGCAAATTCGGCTAATGGTAAGTGGTCATGCCAACTCCCGCCGAAATCTATAATACATGCTCGCAACATGTCTTCAACAACCTGATTAGTCCTTTCCGTCTGACCATCTGTCTGAGGGTGGAAAGCTGTGCTGAAATTAAGCTTCGTTCCCAGAGAGCGTTGTAGACCCTTCCAGAAGTGAGATGTGAAGCGAGGGTCTCGGTCAGATACTATAGACACAGGAATTCCATGTAGTCTAGTATCTTCCTTGATATACAAGGTGATGCGGGACGGGACCACGGACACGACAAGCTCGCGATCGTCCCTTAACGAGGGAAGCGTCGGATGTGCGCGGTTGAGAAACCGGCAATGAGCTAGGGAGGTCGGCTCTCTTTTGCGCCCGGATCGGGTCACGGACGGCTTCGCTCTCTCTCGCAGCAGTGATATTATAAATTGAAGGCGAGCTAGGTATCCCTACACATGCTCTCTAGCAGCGGCATATAAAGCATATAAAGAATTAAGCTAATGCCAAGTGTAAGGGTGAAGGCGATACCTCCACGCTCTCGGCGTGGCGAAGACGGCACCCGGCCGAAGTTCGTACTCCCGGGAACTTAGTACATTATGTTTACAGCAGTACAAATAAGCCCACTCCACGCAGGGAGGTAAAGGGCGACACAAGTGGGCCCGGGAGGACCAAGTTCGGGTTGACGGGCGGTTTCGGGCAATGCTTCGGCTTCACGCGTACTCGTGCTAGTGGGGGCCCACGTGTTGACCGGAGGGGTCGTGTGGGGCCTGATGACTCCTCTATTGTGGAGACACCTGGAAAGCGCTCCCCTGGGATGGCGAAGCTGCTGGAACGACCGCCGGACGCCGGGCGGCCCTCGGACGACGCTCGCGGGAACTCGGCCACGAATCTGAAAATTCTGTTTACAGGCGCGCGACTTGGAGAAAACTGCTGCTGCGATCAGCCCCGTCGTCGTAATGTGACGAGGTCAGCGCCGTTGGAAAGCTGACTCAGAATACCTCGACGTAGGGGTCTTCAAAAAAAATAATCAGATCTGTATTTCTGATCATGCATTTTACAAGCTTGCTGGAATCTGGCCAAAACTGCAGGGGCAGGTTCTGACTTCTCTGAAGATCGACGTTGACCGGGGAGAAGACCTCCGAATCTGGAAACAATCTCTTCAGCAAAGTTGAAGATCTCTGAGAGAGGAATCCGGGACTATTTTTGGTTTTCTGATTGGAGACGAAATGGATTTTATGGGATTTCTTTACTAGACCTGGGTCGGATCTGGGAAACTGTGGGCAGACTGTTCTTGGGAACTTGGACGAAATTTGAAAAATAATTGGAGGGTGAACCAAAAATTAATAAAATTCCTGGTGGTAGAGGGATGTGGACAGAACTCCCAATAAATTTGGGTGACCCAAAAAAAATCAAAAGGTGGTTCGAATGGGGTAAACTCAGAGCTGATGAACAGTAAATAGAACCAGGACAGATCTGGAACTTGGACTTGGACGAAAATCAAAAAATAGCTAAAGGATGAATTTTGACGTGATTTTTTTTGTGGGGATAAGGGTTCTAGAGGGGAACCAACCCTGAAATTTTGAGCTTCCGAAGATGAAGGGAGTGATAGCAGGAATTCGGAGAAGAAGGATCTATCCTGAGTGGACAGAACACCGAAACCGTTGGCAACGACGCGTCGGCGGCGAGTCGATGGCGGCGGCGATCACCGGAGTTACTTCAGATGCTGGAGGGGATCAAGGGGGAAGGGATTACACTCTAGAAAGGGGACTGGAGGTGGAGGAACCAGGGAGAGAGAGGGGAGGGGTGCAAGATCCAATTGGGGGCAAATGCCTTTTTTTCCTTCATTAATTCATTCAATATGAAAAATACAACCTTATATAGGATGCCAACCAAACTCAACCTCAACCCTTGGATCTAGGGGTTAGGATTGAAGGGCTGGGATACAATGTGAATCACACTTTTAATACATTAATTTAATCTAATTTGACCATGCTTATTCAACCTTGGACTAGATCCATTCAAACACCACCTAATACACACCAACCTTGCCTAATAAGGCCAAAAGAGGGGGCGCCCCCTTCATGGGCCTCTCTTGGGCCTAGGCTGGTCCAAGGCCAGCCAACCCAATCCACACCCATGCTTGGTCCATGGGTTCTCCCATCTAGATAGCCCATGAGAGGGAGTGGCCCAATTGGGCCTTAAATGGCTCTTATGGTCCATAAGGGTGGCTTAAGGTCCAATATGATAATCACTCCTAATGGACTCTACTAAGGTAACCTAGTAATAGACTTGACATAACAAATGGCCCATTGGCTTGATATAAGCCTTACAAGGAGCCCAAAAGAAAGAAATTACACAATTACAATCTTATACAAGCCATAACACACAAATACACTTCACCCGTGTATGGAAATCGCCTTTGATGCCCCATCAATTCTCCCCGGGTGGGAGGAACTCGACCCCATCGAGTAGGGGTATGGCTGCTCCGGTCCTCCGGCGGATCCGTCACCGTGCTAAGTAGCGCGGGTATGCTCCACTCCAAGTGATCGGCACCTGCTCATTCCATATATACTCGATATGCGCACTGCTATGGCTAAAGGTGGTCACTCCGAAGGGGCACTCTCAAAAGGAAGGAAACAGCTCGAAGGCTCACTAGGAATCACCGCTGAGTCCCTATAGGTGACTGATCCGGGTATAGATGTAGAACCGATCCCATACTCATCAAGTGAGTCGACTCGCTTCACACTCATAAGAGAACGACACGAGCTTGCACAAGACACATGCAGACTCACCATGCACAGACATACGAATGCAAACCACGCAAACAATTGACTCAAAATCACCACACAAACAAACCACACAAGAAAACACACTGACTCAACTATGACCCTAGACACACCTAATGTTAGTCCGACCCGTACATGGGTGACGGCGGACCAGGACACCCGAATGTGTGCCATGCATGCATGTTATGTAACCGGAGATGGGTGGCATGAGGTACACCTAAATGTCCAAGTATGACCCAGTCATGCATGGACGGCCCTTTGGATTTGGGAGACTTGAGAGGGCTAGGAAAGCCGGGTGTGGAAGAGCTGGGTGGAGGTGTATCATGGACGGGCCTGGCGGGTATGGAGGACCCGGCCCGTAGGAAAGGGGTATGAAAGTGGACTTCCCCGATAAGGTATGAGGGAAGTGATGGGTCACGGGGCCCACTAGAGTAGGGGTCAAAGGGGTCAAAGAATGTGTGACCCCTTGTGGTGGGTTCCCACAAGTCACGGTCCCACGTGTAGAAGTTTTGAAGGTGTGGATAATCACCTTCTTGAATTGTGATGGGTGGGACGGGGACCGTAGGCAAGAAGTATGATTCCTCCCTCGGACAAAAGGGTATGAATTCAGGCTCGTCCGGTAAGGGAAGGAGTAAGAGGACCTCCGTGGTGATACAACCCACGGTGCATTCGGAGGTAATAGACCCTAAGGCCGGATGAGTGAGGCTAAGACTAGTGGGTTGGTCAAAGCCTCGGGCCAAAAGGTGCGTCAACTCCCATTGTGAATCCAATCCCATGACAAGATCGTCCAATGTGTCAACATGGTGACGAGATCGAAAGGTGGTATGGAATGAGTTGACTGGCACTAAAGGTAAGGTGGGTTCCATGGACGGGAAGGGATGTGGGACCAAGCCATCCTTGAGCCATCTAAGAAGTGGCTCGGCTATGTAAAGTGTTCCCGTAAGAAACACGGGTGGCTCGGGCTTCGGTAGTTCCCACTTTGATGGTTTCGAATGAAAACCGGAGGTAGATAACAATGGAGCATCCATGGGTGGTGGAGTAGCTTGTGTCCTTTCCCACCAATCCGAAATAATTTTCTTTATTTCCTCTAAGGAGCGGGTTGGAGGAGGGACCTTGGGGTGGACTAGCTCCTTAACTCTCGGCTCGGGTGTGGGCCTAGGCTCGGTTATAAGCGGGACTTCCACTCAGTTGGAGGTGCTTGAGTGGGTTGGGATGGGAGTGCCAAGGGGAGGTTGGTTGGTGGTGCATGGGCGGGCCACTAGATTGGGGTCACTTTGGTGGGCTTGGACGGCGGTGAAAGGGTGGGATTGGGTAGAGGTGTGGCCCACTTGATTGTGGGTGAGTTGGTGGGGTTGGTGAGTGGAATGACCTCCGTGGTTGGAGGTAGGTGGGCGGGGAACGTAGGCCCTCCTAAGCACTCTCTTCATTTCCCACCATGACTCGATGGGCCTTAGATTCCTATCCTCCCTCCAATATTTGATGTCCCTCCAAGTTGCAGCGGCTTCACCAAAAAGTCGCCTTTTGGCAACATCGACTTGCATGGGCCCGTACATGATGTACACCTCGAAGTAATCATCCATAATGGCTTCCCATTCTAGATAGACACTCGGGTCATCGGACCCGTAGAAATCCCGGGTTTCGGGCCTCGTGGGGTGGTTCGGGTGGTCCTTCCATTTGAGATAGTATCGCCACCATCCGGGAGTTTGGGACTCCATGGGACACGGGGAAACTAGTGGATGGCCATGCCGACACTCGGACCAAAACACTAGACACGACACTAAGTAATGCAAAGTTGGAATGCACTAACTAATGCACACTAAGGACCCTAGACGTAAACCAAGACTCGGTACGGGGCGGAGACAATCGACCCGAAGGTCACTCGCACAAGTGTGCGGCCTTCCCGATAGGCATAACCTAACGGTCGGACAACACCTTTTGATATACCGAGTAAAGGGATGTATGCGACCCAAAAATGACTCTTTTTGTTGTTTTAAAAATGTGATGATCCTAAACACGACTTAGACCGACTAATGACTACATGACACTCTTTTTTTTTTGACACCCTAGACTCAACTCGCTCTGATACCAAATTGATGCGGGACGGGACCACGGACACGACAAGCTCGCGATCGTCCCTTAACGAGGGAAGCGTCGGATGTGCGCGGTTGAGAAACCGGCAATGAGCTAGGGAGGTCGGCTCTCTTTTGCGCCCGGATCGGGTCACGGGACGGCTTCGCTCTCTCTCGCAGCAGTGATATTATAAATTGAAGGCGAGCTAGGTATCCCTACACATGCTCTCTAGCAGCGGCATATAAAGCATATAAAGAATTAAGCTAATGCCAAGTGTAAGGGTGAAGGCGATACCTCCACGCTCTCGGCGTGGCGAAGACGGCACCCGGCCGAAGTTCGTACTCCCGGGAACTTAGTACATTATGTTTACAGCAGTACAAATAAGCCCACTCCACGCAGGGAGGTAAAGGGCGACACAAGTGGGCCCGGGAGGACCAAGTTCGGGTTGACGGGCGGTTTCGGGCAATGCTTCGGCTTCATGCGTACTCGTGCTAGTGGGGGCCCACGTGTTGACCGGAGGGGTCGTGTGGGGCCTGATGACTCCTCTATTGTGGAGACACCTGGAAAGCGCTCCCCTGGGATGGCGAGCTGCTGGAACGACCGCCGGACGCCGGGCGGCCCTCGGACGACGCTCGCGAGAACTCGGCCACGAATCTGAAAATTCTGTTTGCAGGCGCGCGACTTGGAGAAAACTGCTGCTGCGATCAGCCCCGTCGTCGGAATGCGACGAGGTTAGTGCCGTTGGAAAGCTGACTCAGAATACCTCGACGTAGGGGTCTTCAAAAAAAATAATCAGATCTGTATTTCTGATCATGCATTTTACAAGCTTGCTGGAATCTGGCCAGAACTGCAGGGGCAGGTTCTGACTTCTCTGAAGATCGACATTGACCGGGGAGAAGACCTCCGAATATGGAAATAATCTCTTCAGCAAAGTTGAAGATCTCTGAGAGAGGAATCCGGGACTATTTTTGGTTTTCTGATTGGAGACGAAATGGATTTTCTGGGATTTCTTTACTAGACCTGGGTCGGATCTAGGAAACTGTGGGCAGACTATTCTTGGGAACTTGGACGAAATTTGAAAAATACTTGGAGGGTGAACTAAAAATTAATAAAATTCCTGGTGGTAGAGGGATGTGGACAGAACTCCCAATAAATTTGGGTGACCCAAAAAAAATCAAAAGGTGGTTCGAATGGGGTAAACTCAGAGCTGATGAACAGTAAACAGAACCAGGATAGATCTGGAACTTGGACTTGGACGAAAATCAAAAAATAGCTAAAGGATGAATTTTGACGTGATTTTTTTTGTGGGGATAAGGGTTCTAGAGGGGAACCAACCCTGAAATTTTGAGCTTCCGAAGATGAAGGGAGTGATAGCAGGAATTCGGAGAAGAAGGATCTATCCTGAGTGGACAGAACACCGAAACCGTTGGCAACGACGCGTCGGCGGCGAGTCGATGGCGGCGGCGATCACCGGAGTTGCTTCAGATGCTGGAGGGGATCAAGGGGGAAGGGATTACACTCTAGAAAGGGGACTGGAGGTGGAGGAACCAGGGAGAGAGAGGGGAGGGGTGCAAGATCCAATTGGGGGCAAATGCCTTTTTTTCCTTCATTAATTCATTCAATATGAAAAATACAACCTTATATAGGATGCCAACCAAACTCAACCTCAACCCTTGGATCTAGGGGTTAGGATTGAAGGGCTGGGTAACAATGTGAATCACACTTTTAATACATTAATTTAATCTAATTTGACCATGCTTATTCAACCTTGGACTAGATCCATTCAAACACCACCTAATACACACCAACCTTGCCTAATAAGGCCAAAAGAGGGGGCGCCCCCTTCATGGGCCTCTCTTGGGCCTAGGCTGGTCCAAGGCCAGCCAACCCAATCCACACCCATGCTTGGTCCATGGGTTCTCCCATCTAGATAGCCCATGAGAGGGAGTGGCCCAATTGGGCCTTAAATGGCTCTTATGGTCCATAAGGGTGGCTTAGGGTCCAATATGATAATCACTCCTAATGGACTCTACTAAGGTAACCTAGTAATGGACTTGACATAACAAATGGCCCATTGGCTTGATATAAGCCTTACAAGGAGCCCAAAAGAAAGAAATTACACAATTACAATCTTATACAAGCCATAACACACAAATACACTTCACCCGTGTATGGAAATCGCCTTTGATGCCCCATCACAAGGCGGCAAGAACATCAACCGACCATCGACTCTTAATAGGTAAGAAATGAGCCGATTTAGTAAGGCGATCGATGATTACCCATATGCTATCATATCCGCCCCTAGACTTGGGCAAACCCATGATGAAGTCCATGCCGATATCCTCCCATTTCCACTTGGGAATATCTAGTGGATGCAGTTTCCCTGCGGGCTTTTGATGTTCGGCCTTCACCTGCTGGCAAGTCAAACATCGAGACACGAACTCTGCTATTTCCCTTTTCATGTTGGGCCACCAGAAGGTCCTTTTTATGTCTTGGTACATTTTAGTGGCTCCCGGATGTATCGTGTATCTCGATCGATGGGCTTCTTCAAGAATCCTCTTCTTCAGCTCAGGACTGTCGGGCACACACGTCCTTTCATGGAATAAGATTCTTCCATCGGGTGCCATCTTGAAATCGGTCTTCTCATCCAGCTTTTCTTTTATTTCCACCAACAACGGGTCTTCTTCTTGCAACCTCTTGACTTCAGTTAGCAAGTCCGGATGTATACTTAAGTGGGATAGAGTAATACTCCCATCATTTTCGCCCATGTTGATATTGAGTTCAGAGAATTTTTCTAGTAGTTTCTATTCCTGAACCATACAGTTGGCTACCAGGACTCTCGGCTTCCGACTTAGCGCATCTGCTACGGAATTACCTTTACCAGGATGATATTGTATAGTGAAGTCGAAATCCTTGAGATACTCGAGCCAACGCCGCTGCCGCATGTTTAGCTCCTTCTGAGAGAATAAATATTTAAGGCTTTTATGGTCGGAGTAAACTGTAAACTGTTCTCCGCCTCCAGATTTTTAAAGCCAATACTACTGCGGCTAGCTCCAGATCGTGCACAGGATAATTCTCTTCATGTTTCTTCAATTGTCGGGACGAATATGCAATAACTCTCCCATTCTGCATTAATACACATCCGAGGCCAATACCAGATGCATCGGTATATACCACGTATTTCTCCCCTTCAATCGGAAGAGACAAGACCGGTGTAGTGGTCAATAAATTCTTCAGAGTTAAGAAGCTCCTTTCATAGTCTTCATTCCACTCATAAGACACCTCCTTGCGAGTCAATCTGGTGAGAGGAACAACAATCTTGGAGAAGTCCTTAATGAAACGTCAGTAATAACCAGCTAAACCCAAGAAGCTACGAATCTCCGTTGCATTCGTTGGTCGTCCCCATTTTTGCACGGCTTCGACCTTTGCAGGATCAACAGAAATTCCATTCTTGGAGATAACATGTCCCAAGAAGGATACTTCCTCCAGCAAGAACTGGCATTTGCTAAATTTTGCATATAATTTATTATCCCGCAATACTTGTAATGCCTTCTTGAGATGTTCCTCATGATCCTCTTCAGTCTTTGAGTAGATCAGTATATCATCAATGAAGACTACAATAAATCGGTCTAAATAAGGCCGATAAATGATGTTCATTAACTGCATAAAGGCTGCAGGCGCATTTGTTAGTCCAAAAGGCATAACAGTAAATTCGTAATCCCCGTACCTACTCCGAAATGCAGTTTTGTGAATATCCTCCTCTTTGATCCTCAATTGGTGATAACCAGACCGAAGGTCTATCTTGGAGAAATGCTTCGCTCCTGTTAATTGGTCGAACAGCTCATCAATTCTCGGCAGTGGGTACTTGTTCTTGATTGTAAGATTGTTTAACTGCCGATAATCGATGCATAATCTCAATGTACCATCTTTCTTCTTAACAAATAGCACGGGTGCTCCCCATGGGGAAGTACTCGGCCTAATAAACCCTTTCTTCAATAAGTCCATCAACTGCTCCTTCAGCTCTTTCAGTTCCGCAGGAGACATCCTGTAGGGTGCTTTAGCAACAGGTCCGGCACCCGGAACAATATCTATGATGAATGACACTTCCCTCTCTAGAGGTAAACCAGGTAAGTCGTCTGGAAATACATCAGAGAAGTCCCGAATCACTCGGATGTCATCAATCTTTGTCTTCTCAATTTCAGTGGTAGTTACAAAAGCTAGAAAAGCCAGGCATCCTCTTTTCACCAGTTTACTGGCTCGGAGAGCTGAGATAAGCAGAGTTTTATTCCGAGATTTGTTAAAAACTAACTCGGGATAATCTTCAAAAGCTATTTTGCCATGCCGACAATCTACCGTTGCTTGGTAGGTTGATAACCAGTCGGCTCCCAATATGACATCGTAACATTCCATGTCAAGGCATATCAGGTGGGCCGGTAAATTGTGGTCTTGGACCATAACCTCGCAATTTGGATAATGATGCATGATATCCGATTTGTTTCCAAGGGGTGTAGATATAATTAAATCTATCCGTTCCGGTTCTTTAGAAAGAGAGGCAGTAAACTTCTTGGAAACAAATGAATGGGTTGCTCCAGTATCAATTAAAACTCTAGCAGGTTTAGAGCAAATAGTCAAGGTACCTTCCACGATTCCTCCTTCCACAGATTTCATCCCTTGAAGAGCTTGCAGACGTCCTTTCCTCTTAACTGGACGCTTTTCATCCCTGCTAGCTTGTTTCTTCATCAACGGGCAGTCGGAAATTCGGTGATCTCGACTCCCACATCGGAGGCAGGCTCCCAGTTTCCTCCAGCAGTCCTCGGTCTTATGACCAGCTTTATCACAATAAGTGCAGATATCCTTAGAAGGAGTGACGTCGGAGAAGGGCTTGTTACTGATAGCGAGGAATGGCTTGTGATTTTTCTGGAACCTCTTCGCCTTGGAAGACTCGCCTCCATTAAAGGTTCGCTTCTTGCCAAAAGGTGGTTTGAAGCTTCCCGAACTGGTAACCTGCTCCTTCTTGTCCTTGCCCCAAATTCTGTCAGAAAATTCGGTGGCGTCCTCCAATAGCTGAGCACGACGAACCATTTCTGAGTAGACGTGGATGTCCATCGGCGCAAGCTGGGTAATATATTGGGGCCGTAGCCCATTGAGAAATCTCCTTGCCTTCATCTTTTCCGTACACACCAAGTGAGGTGCATAACAGGAAAGTCTGGAGAACTGGGCCTCATATTCGGCCACCTTCCGAGTCCATTGCTTCAGCGCAGCAAATTCCGCGGCCTTCTTCTCTTGCACTCGGTCTGAGAAGTACTTGCCGTTGAAGTGTTCGACAAACTCCGCCCACGTGACATGATCGTCAGGTAATGTGGCCTCCACGGACTCCCACCAGCTTCGCGCATCCCTCTCTAGTTGGAATGTGGCTAGTAGGACCTTCTCTTCGTCCGTGCATTGCATCACGCCGAAGATCCTCTCGGTCTCCTTGAGCCAATGCTCGGCATCGTCGGGGTCCACCAAACCCGCAAACTTGGGTGGGTTCATGTTACGGAAATCCCGATGAAGATCACCGGCTCCACGGTGAGCACCGCGAGCTCCGCCTTGCGCCACCTGCTGTAGCGCCTCAGTGAGTCCTTGCACCGTGCGCTGCATCTCGCGCCAGTGTCCAGCCATGATCCTGCAAGGAATTCAAATACGGTAAAGATCTTACGTAGTCGGTTTTACAACACTAGCCCACGTCTCTACCCATCTCACCGGGTACGATCTAACCACTGAATAACATGCATTTTTACCCTTGGGTAAATCCTAATAAGACATTTCTAGTTTTATCTTCTAGCTAGGGTTTACCTAGATAGACATTTCTACTCCTTGAACTAAATACATGTTTTACCTAGGAAAATTTAAATCCTAGGCTCTGATACCAAGAAAGTCTGTCACGTCCCGAGCGCGGAAGCTTACCCGCGGCGCGAGAGTTCTTTATAGTGAACCAAAGCGAGCTAGGGAAGTAAAAGGACTTTTCCTCCTTTACAATTAAAGAGTGCGCAAATATCTAAAATTTAACACAGTTGGATTTGAACTAAAATTAATACAACCACTGAGGGTCAAACATGTATCCTTTATTTGATTAAAATATGAAATTACGACTTAACATTCTATTACAACAATACTTTATTCATAAGGATTACATCCACATAATGACTAACTACTCTCATCACTCAACCTCATCCCCTCCTGAATCCTGGTCGGTCTCCAATTCACCTGAAATGGTTAGGAACAACTAGATGAGCGAATCGCTCAGTAGGATTTACATCTCAAATTTTAACAGGCTATAAGTAATTACAAGTTCATTTAATGCAGTAACCTATGCATGCAGACAAGTAGATATCAAGGAGTTCAAAAATTGACAAAAAGCTGAATTCAACTTCAATAATAGAATTACGTGATATCAAGCAAATGATAACTGGAAATCAAGCAATTGATAACTGGTAAAATTAAGCAACAATAACCAAGGTAAAATTTCAAGCATGTGGAATAAGAATTGGCTATTTATCAATTCATTTCAAATGAAATTCAAATCAAGTATTGCCCATTCGGGCCACGCAAGTCAAGTAGAGAGGGTGGAATGTCTCAATCATCAAGTATCCCGGCGTAATGCTAGACGTCGGCAAGCAAGAGATCTTTCCCATGGGTTTCGGGTGCTCCTCCCAGGACCAGACCGAGCCCTTTTGCCAGCATTAGGTCATGTTTTTGACATCCACTCTCATTCATCATTTTATAGCCAATATAGAATTTCAAGGGTTGACCAGTAGGAAATATAAGGTTGATCGGGTTGGAATCCAAGGTGTATTTATACGTAGGAAAATGCGGAGAACCGTGCGAGACGGGTATATAGTAAGACAATTGGGGCACTATCTAGCTTCTGGACTACAGTAATATTTACAGGAGGTTTTTGGTTTCCATGTGTGGAGTTTCTGGACTTGCAAGTGTAATAGTTAACTATTACATATAACTAAACACTGACTATAATTATTACAGTTAACTATCATACGTTTTAAATGTATGATTAACTAACAGTATCCCGGATCTGTGATTTACTCATATAGTATCTTAATCTGTAAAACTGTGAACAGTTAACTTGTTAAATTATTAAGACGGTTACGTTTTAGCGTAAATTTTTAAGAGTAACCATCTTTGAAGATTTTTATCTTTTTTTTATTATTTGAAATGATCCTGGAGTGAAATTTTAAGAGTATACATTTTTCATTTTTATCATGTTTTTCGTATAATTATTTTTATAAAATTATTTTTAAAAAAATAGCACTCTGTTGGAAATGTCGACCCCAGGGTCGAATTATGGTCCTTGATCGATGTCGACATTAGTCATACTTAACTTGTTAACAGTCATAGTCATTACGATATACATGTTAGTAACATTATATATACAATGTGAGTAACAGTTAACTATAACTAACAGGTAACTAACATTGGTGTCGACATTATATAGATAGTGTTAGTTATAGTAACATTATATATACCACAGTCTTAGCTGTTACTATTTGATGTAGACATTGCTAACAGTTAACATATATGCTACTAAACATTAACTAATAGTTAACATATATGCTACTAACGGTTAAATGCTAGGAAGTGTCGACATTAACTAACAGTCATTCATTATATGCTACTAACAGTTAACCATATTATGCTACTAACAGTTATTTTAACTTACATTTGTTAACCTGTTATTTTAACAGTTAACATAGATACACTGTAACAATTTTAACAGCTAGGTGTCGACATTGGTGTCGACACCCAGCACTGTTAACACGTTTGTTATTATTTAACCGTCTCAATTTGTTAACATATTTAACTATTATTATTTTAACAATTTCAAAAATTGGATTAACAGGTTTAACTTAATTCGGTTAACAAGTTTAACTTAATTCGGTTAACAATTTTAATAGTTATCAGTCAACTATTACTAACTAGCTAGGTGTAGTTAACAGCTAACCATATATTGTATATATAACTATTGTATATATTGTAAGTGTCGACATTACTAACTTCCACTATATATATATATATGCTAGGTGTCGACACTTTATTATATACACTGTGTAGTTAAAAGTTTGCTTAGTGTTAACATATAACTAGTACTATATATATATTGGTAACAGTTAATAGTTTGCCGGGTGTTAACAGTTAACTATACGTACATATATATAGTTAGCTTGGTAGGTGTAATTAATATATGTTTTAACAGTTTCAATAGTACAGTTAACATAGGCTAATTATAACTATTACTATATATGAATAATATATAACGTGTTAACGTGATGGGTGTACTGGACATATGAAATGTCGACGTTTATTAGCATTTATTAACTATACTTTAACTCTATATGTACTTTAACTATATATATATATATACTTTACGGTTTTACCCATTTAACGGGTTAACAGTTGACATAAACTTGCTGGGTGTCCTAGGTGTGTAACAGTCATACAGTTAACTATCATTTAACTACATTTAACTATTTTAACAATTAACTAACTATTCACCGGTATTAGCTAATACTGTAATCTAATTAACATTTAACTATAGTAACAATTTATTTTAACAACATTAACAATTTATATTAACAACATTATAGTAACAATTCATATTAACCATATTGAACTAGATTGACAATTTGTTCTAACAACATTAACAATTAATAGTAGCAACATTTTACTAGATTAACACATTTAACCATCTTGACAATTATCAGGTAGATTTATATTGTAGGGTTACACGTGAAACCATCGCATGGAGGTGAACTATCCTAAACCCTGCATACTACATTAAATATTTAGCCAAAAGTTTGAGAACACCTACCTTAAATGCTCTCTGCAACTCTGAAGACTCCCTCTCCAACACTGCAACACATCTGCCACCCTTGTCTCCCACGCACAGCAACCATCACCCAGCTAACGTAGCTGGGTCTTGGTTATAAGGTATGAGGTCGTGGGATTAGAATTATTAAGTGGGGGTGGGATTAGAATGATTAAGTGGACACTAGAGGGTGCAAGATCCGCAGAACACGGATCTGGGTCGGTGGAGTGCGCAGCTGGCCAGCTTAGACAGGTTGGATTGAAAGTGACATTTTTCCCTATTCTGGACAAAAAGAATGGGTATTACTAGGATTGGAACCCTAGTCCTCGGGTTGAAAGGCAAGTCACTTAACCAACTACACTAGAAAGTTAATTATTAGAGAAATAAACTTTCTATATGATAACGTCTATAGTGAAAATTGTTTATAAATTAATTCTAAATAAGAAATTGACTTGTTTGATTATCCAAAAATTGATTTCTTTGATTCTATGAGAATATAATTTCGTATCTTTTTAACTATTAGAAATTAAATTAAGAAATTAAATATTTAATATTCGTAAAAGGTTTCCTATGCATATTTATTTTCTATTTTTTATTTATTTTATTATTATTATTATTTTATTTATTTATTATTATTATTATTTTTTTTAACGGGTGTTACACTATCGGTCGCGGTCGTCTCCAGCCACAATAGCTCGAAGGCGCTCTCTCTGTAGTCAGGGTAAGTGACCCCGCTGACGGACTCTCCGTCCACTCGCAGGCCGCTGATCAAGGCTACGTCCTCTAGTGTCGGCACCATATGCCCCCAGGGCATCAGGAACGCTCGACTCGGCACATGCCACCGCTCCCTCAGCGCCTGGATAAGGGGAAGGTCGAGCCGGAAGGGCTCAATCCTCAGGTACGCCCCAAACCCCATGGTGTCCACCTGCGCCCTCTGGAAGTCTGGTAACCCTCGGTACGATGCGACTACGAAGGACCAGCTGATCCGGCTCTTCATCCCGCCCTGCACACCACAAAGAACAAACACAAAAATCACATCAGTAAAAATAGGGCTGTAATTAATGAACATAATAACAACAAAAATAAACAAAAAAAAGACCACAAAATATTTAATTTTTAATTACTCTTTTGAGGCGTCTAGGGGACTGGACGCGTCTTTATTTTCTTTGTTTTTTTAAATCCAAAAAAAAAATTGTTTGAGGCATCCAAGGACCTAGACGCCTCTATGCATTTATCTTATTTTATTTAATTAATTTTGTAAATAATAAAAAAATACATAAAAAATAATAAAAAAACATGGAGGCGTCTACTGGGTTGGACGCCTCAACAGTCAATCTTCTCTCTCTCTCTCACCTCCCTTCGAACGCCATCTCTCGCCCCCATTTCCTGCATGAAATCACACAATAATGCAATAGAGGAGTTCTAAGGCGCTTACCGAGTCATGCTCATCCTCTCCCACATCGCCAGGTCCCTCGGGGCCCTCCACGGCTAGTGGGATCATCTCCTCGTCCATAGGAGCCTCCTCTGCACGATCTCGAGTCCTCCGCGGACGACGGGCGAGCCGCTTCCGCTTCTCAACTCCCTGGCTCGATTCCCCGCGCTCCATGGGTCCAGAATAAGGGTAAAAGGGTCGAAAGAAGGTGGAAGCACCCAGAGAGGAGAGCAGAAGAGGTGTGGAAAGTGAGAGGCCACATATTTAAAAAAAAAATTTGGGGCGTCTAGGCATCTGGACGTGCCCATTTTAAAAAAAAATTGGGGCGTCCAGATATCTGGATACGCCCATATTAAAAAAAAGACACATATAAATATATAAGAATAATAATAAAGTAAAAAAAATAAGGGAGGAAATAATGAAAGGAAATGAGAGCTGAAAATTCAAAGAAAACTTTTGCACACAATAACTTCGCAGTTATTCCATTAAAGTAACAGGGTGAGCTACATTAGGGGTTTAGGCGCTTTAGGCCTTAACTTCCCCAGTTCTGTTACATAAGCCCTCCACAGCTCGCATTCTTCCTATACATGCACTAATGCCTTCCCCAGGGTGCTCCTCTTCTACGACACTTTGATGGCCTTCACCTCCTTTGCATCGCCTTCCGTGCCCAACTCTCTCTTCCTTAGAGGAGCGACGCCAAATAACGATGGGAACGAGTGGCGGGGAAGGCCGATTTGAATGCAGCACCGATGTGCGTTGTAAAGAATAAATTCAGTCGCACTAATGAGTTGTTGAGTTATGGTTTTGATGATTGTTGTGATTGTTATGTTTTGGTTTTGATGATAACTAAACTTAATGTGTGATTAAGTGATGATAACTAAACTCATGATTGATTGCTCATACTCCTGTTATCTATGTATGGCTGAGATGTCAAATGGCAACGGTTACGTGGTCTTGATCCTTGGTTTGCATATGTTGGATTTAAAAGAGACAAGAGGTTTCATAACCTCTTTAAAGTGAACAAGCATGGTATTAACCCTAACTATCTTGCTTGCAGGATTAAACTCATGGCAGTCACCTGGTGAACCAAACGTGTGGATACTCACCCTGCTCCTCTACAATCCAAAACAGGTGGTATATGTCATGTACTGTCAAAGAACCATTGGTGAGACTCTTACCTTATCTTAGCATCGATCTCACCATGTGTATCTCATATACATCTCCTTAATACATCTCATTCATGCATATTAAACTTGAAACCCTTTCTGGCCATCGTGCGCCCTCGCCCGCGGATCGACGTGCGCAGTCAGGTCGCGGGGATCGACCATAGGCCTTTGAATTATAGAAATATTTCTTTGAGCTAACACTTCATTTCTGCAGGTATAGGTGTTTCCGGTCGACCAACACACCTTGGCCGGTCGACCAGATTTGCCAGAGCCTGAAAATTCCAATTTTTACAGGTAGCGGTCGACCGCCCATAGGCGTCCGGTCGACCGGTTCTTCCAGAAATAAAAAACTCAAGATTTTACAGGTTTCGGTCGACCGCCACCATAGGGCCGGTCGACTAGTTTTGCCAGAGCCAAAATGTTCTGGCTACAGCAGGTTCCGGTGTTCGACGCATTTATCTTATCTTGGTTTATTTTATTTATTTATTTTATTATTTATTTATTGGCGTGCCAGTCACCGAAGTGACAATTTTATTGTGCGCTCGATCTGACATGGTCAGTCGATTGTGAAGTCCGAGTCAAGACCCGAAGTCCGTCATACCCTGAACGCTATGACGTTAATTACGTCCTTCCAAGGAAGGACAACCCTTGATTAAACGCTAAAAGTAGGAGGCCTCGAGAGGCAAACGTATATTCATGTGCGGAAATGGAACTTCATACCGAAGCCAGAAAGGTGGGCAAGATAATGACACCAACCGTAGAAACAGATGATATCGTTAAGTCAGCGGTTCAAAACCCGGGGTTAAGGGGGGGGGAAGGAGGATCTCAATCGCAGGTAGCCTGAGCCGCGACCGTGACGAAGTTTAAAACATCGATCAGTATTTCGACAGCATCTTCCCTTTATCTGGGTTATGCCCAGGGGGAAATAGGCTATCACCCACGGAGTGCCGGGATGAAAGCCAAGAGAGAGAGAAGTGTTGAACTTCCCGAATCGCATATTTGCCATGGGGCAATATTTGGTATTCCCTGTAGAAGCCGGTGGAACTCATGCAGTGGTAGAGCCCTCCCGAGCTAAAGGGGTTATTCATGAACCCGATGCGGGACGACGGAAAGTGAGCGAACGCTCAATGTTGCGCCCTCACACGTGGATCGACCTGCGCGGTCAGGTCGCGGGGGTCAAGGGGGCAGCGCCCCTTGCGGGGGTTTCCGGGGGCGGAGCCCCCGGAACAAAATTCGGATTTAAGATTCAGTAACAACATTCGAGTAGGTTATCAATGCAGTTCAAGCGTGCATAGGTTCCCGGCGTGAAGGCAGAATGGCCAGGGTTCCCGGCGCAGGAAGGAGGGTCCTCGGCGCGCTAAGGGATGGGGTTCTCGGTGCACGGGTTCTCGGCTTGGCAAAAATGGGCAAGGGGCTTCTCGGCGCGCCAAGGGATGGGGTTCTCGGCGCGCTCATCCCCGCGTCAGGAAGCCTCCGCCAGAAAAGGTTGCATAGGGGGGGGGGGCTTTCGGCATGGGCATTTGGTGGATGGAGGGAGCTCTCGACACAAGGCTTCCCGGCGCGCTCATGGCCGCGCCGGGAGCCTAGCGCCGGGAGGCTGTGGGCTGTGGGTGCTTCACAAAAGGACTTGTCGTTTAGCTGAAAGGAGGGGAAGGCCTCTCGGCCTTATGGTTCTCGGCGGGGAAACTCGCACGCCGAGAAGATGAATTTGCAGAAGGATTTCAGGGTTTCAGAGCTCAAAAATGATGCTCTGTTTCTGGGATTTCTGGGTTTTATGGCTCAGATCGAGGCCGAATCGGGGGAGTATGAGGAGATTTCACGAACACCTCTGCTGGAAGGATGCCAAGGGATCTGAAAGGCCAGATCATCAGAAAGAGGAGAGACCATCATCGGGGCTGAGTAGCCTTTATCTGTATACTGCCAGACGTCTGGGGGAGTCAAGAGATGGTTGTCTCTGATCCCCCGGACTAGCATGGTATCATCTGGGAAGCAGATCTGCAACGAGAGAACCCTTGATGCTGAGACCTCAGACCCTAATCATTCAACGATTGGAATGGGGATCCAGGGTAGCATTCGTCTACGGGTTCAAATGCATCATTTATAGCTGGCGGGCCAGGGAACCAAGAGATTGATGTCTCTGGTTCCCGGACAGCACAAGGGGCTTGAGGAACAGACTCAAATACATACGGAGGGCATGCTATTGAAGTGGGAAGAGAGAAGAGAATAGAACCCAGCAACCCATTGAACAAGGGTGGGGGCTCTACCTTCATCCCCGTTCGAAGAACAGACATGACTCCGAAGCCTGAGTCATTTCACCCATGGGGCATTCATACAAACAGTATGCATACATATGGAGACAAAAGAAGATAGTATCGCCTAAAATCCATCACGGCCATTGCATTTACTTCATCTCACCATCATTTACATTGACTACAGAACTGAAGTCAAGAAAAACACAGAGGAGAAGAAGGGAGAGAATCGTATGAACAATCTAAACATCAAGATCTCTACCATTACATACGGGGAATCAGTAAAGAGAAAAAGAAAGAAAAAGAAACATCGAACATGGGGGGGGAGGGTGGAGCATTGACTCCTCTCCCTCCCCCTATCAGCCCACCTGGAGCCTCTCTTCCTTCTTTCTTCTGGCTTCTCCTTTCGACGGAGACTCTCTCCCTCTCTTTTCCTATCTCTTTTCTTCCTGGATATCTCTTCGCTCTTTTTTCTTTGCCTCTTTCTTTTCTTCTTTTCTGTCTGTCCGCCCTCTTTCTTGTGGGAGAAGCAATGGGTTTTATAGAACCCTTGCCTTGCAAAAGGGATCTCGGCGCCTGTATCCATGGGAGAAGTTGAGGTTCGTTGTTCCCGGCGTTGTATCCTTCAGGCTCTCGGCGCGTCCAGCGGCCCTTCGTTGAGGTTCCCGGCGCCATGGTCTGAAGCCCAATCGGCCGGCCCATTTAGTGCTTTTAGGCCGCATAATTGCCTTGGCTTCTCTTAGTTATTTTGTATTGACTTTTATCAGAACCAAAAGAGGCCCCTTTAGTAGTGACACAGCTTTGTTGAGATCATCTCGAGGTTCCATCAGTGAACAAACTGGGGTTTTATCAGTATTGCCATCTGAATGATGACGATAACACCGGACATCAGCCAGGCCTGAGATGGTCCTAGCTGGGCAATTAGTTGGTGGTGAGGATCCTCCCTCAATCCTGACTTCGTAGGCATCTTCCAGTCTTCGTTGCTGGTCTGGTCCCATCTTTATCTTTGTTCATATTTTAGCTGTCAACATCCGGTCGACCGCCCCATGAATTCCGGTCGACCGCCAGTCCCGAGGCCCCCTTTTGTTGACTTTTGTTTCAAGCTCGAGGAAAGGCCTTTCTACCCATTTGTTTAATCCCAATGACCCCAATTACACCATGATTTGTGGATCTGGTCTAGGGCTTGTCTATGGACCATTCAAGGGCTATAAAATATATCATTTGGAGCCATAAACCCTAACCATCCAAGAGGGCTTCAAGTGAGGTCAAGAGGAGGCTATCCAAGGAGGAAGGAGAGGGTACTGTAGCTCCGTGAACAGTACCTCGTGCAGCAAGATCTTCATCCATCTCCAAGGTGTTTGAAGCCAAATCTGAAGCTAGCAACCTCCAAGGGAGTGAAGAAGCAAGCAAGCATTCAAGGAAGATCAAGGGGAGACCATCCAAGGAGGAAGAAGGAAGAAGCAAGTAAGTAAGTAAGAGATCAAGGGAAGACTGCCAAAGGGAGAAAGAACAAGGTTTTCACAACCCATCCAAAGCCATTCAAGCAAAGAAGGAATCAATGCAAGATTTGCATAATACATTCAAAAGGAACCCAAATCAGGAGTTTTCTAAACTAAGCCTCATCGTATTTATGTTTTAGATGTTGTAATTGTGTTCATCATAAACTGCAAGAACTTGTATGTGTATGGATCGTTGTTGGATCCGTGATCGTGTGTGTGTGTGTCGCATTTGATTCGTGTGTGTGCGTGGATCTTCCTAGATCTATGTTTGTGTGTGGGGGGTCTTTTAGATCCGTTCTGTCTCGTGTGTGTGGATTGCTGCACTTGTGGCAGCAGGTGTTTGTGTTGGTGATCCGCTTGTTGGATCATGTTGGAGACCTCGTCTCCGTGTGTGTGTGTGTGTTGGGGCACGTCCCCGTGTGTGTGGCCAAGTGTCATCTTGCGTGTGTGTTTGGAGCGTCGTCTCCGTTTGGAGAATTATCCCCGAGTGAAGCCTCACCGAGTTTGGTGAGGGGTGGACGTAGGATTGTCGTCGTTGCATCCGAACCACCTTAAAAACCACTGTGCATTCTGTTTTGTATTATGTGGTTTGGTCCTTTTCTTCTACCTACATTCTACGCGAGTGTTAGTATAATTGCAATTCTGGATTTATCCTCGTATATCTTGCATAATCTATATCATCATCCAATTCAGTTTGATAAATCCAATTTGTGAACATACAGTTTTGAACTTCTTGATTAACATTGTATCACATATTTTGAAAAGGCCAAAAGTTTTCGTAAAATTTGTAAACACCCAATTCACCCCCCTTTTGGGTGTCATTGATCGCGGGACTTCATGAGTTGGACTTTAGCCTCGGGGAAAGACCTCATGAGGAGTTCGTGCGAGAGTAGACATGCCGGTGCACAAGTAAAGAAGCTTTGTGTCATAGTTTTGAAGTGGGACCTTCAGTCTTCACGCTTCCTCAGCCATGGAACGCGGTTCACTATATTACCACCAAAGCCTAACACATCGACTATGTGGTAAAGGGGGCTTTGTTGAAAAATCTTCGAGGTAGTTGGCATCACCTCACGGTGATCAAATTTGAAATGTAAATCAACCCAGCAATTCAGAAGAAGTGCACAACCAAAAGGAGGCTTATCCATGCTGGAAGCAGTAAGGCCACTGTAAAGGTAAGCAAGAACGGCAGGTCCCACCCTTCTGCCATTCCAAATCCCACAAATCGCGCTCAGCTGGTCTTCCTCCACTATGTTGTCAGTGTAAGGGAATAAGAGAGCTCCCGCCAAACAGATTATGAAGCCCCTCATGATTTCCTCCAAGCGGTCATCGTCTGGCGATCCTCTCAGGGCGTCCATGACCCATTCCGCGAGTTTTTGTAGACCGATCCCCTTCTGAGTACGGACATTTCTAATAGCATCAGGCGGCATGAAGCTTCCAAGGACCTCCTCGGAAGTCACCCTCTTCAGCATTCGCGTAATCTTTATCCTGCCATCACTTTTTAACCTTTTTAACCCGAGTAGGAGTTCTACCTCCTCGAGAAGGATGGTCGCCTTGAAAGAAGGGAAGATGAAGGTGTGAGTTTGAGGATGCCATATCTCCACCAGCGCACCCATAGCCGCCCAGTCTATATGAATCTTCTCGTAATGTTTGGCATGAACTAGGAGCCCTTGAAGGTGCCACCTCGTGATTATGGCCCTCATGCCGATGGTAATGTTGGAAGTCAGCTTCGAAAGCCACGGAAGTTTCGAGAATTTCCTCGGACCTGGGAAGAGAGGGTACGGCTGGAAAAGGGAAGAAAACAAAAGAAGGAAGAAGTGAGGGAAAAGTCGTACATGAAATTTGAAATGAGACGACTCACCTTATGCGACCGGATAATCCCACTCAGATGACCTTCAAGGTCGGAGAGTCGCCTAAAGTCACTGCTAGGCCTGCTCCTCTTCACAAGGCGGGAAGACTCTCTTTCCATCCTGGAAATCCCTAGATTCTCCTCTCCTCCTCCTCTTGAGCTTTCAAATCTCTCCTTGGTGCATTTGGCTGAACTAGCCTAAGGGGGGTACTTATAGGAAGGGAAGGGGGTAAAGGCCAAGAGACGTCACATCAATGTCGAGTCGTCGTCGTTGACTTCAGCAAAAGATATTTTGTCTTGATCTCCCTTGTACTGTGGTGCAACTTTGTTGCTTTTAATAATGTTGATCAGTGTAGGTTTCACTAATGGACGCCACCGTCCCATCATGTGCCACCATTCGGTAACTAGTCCCACCATGTCATTCATTGTATTATATGATATTTATGCTATTAGAACATGTCGAGGACCTTGCGACCTGAACGAATCTGGAATTTGAGTTCCCCTTCAACAAAAATAGTGATAATTTCAAAGGAATTTGAGTTGTACGGATATGCCGTTAAGTTGTGAAAGCGTGGGGACGATAGTTCCATTCGATGAGTTGGTGCGTGGATAAACGGGCATCGGCTCAGTATCAGCTCACCGGATCGGTATCCTGACCCATTCTTAACAACTTGACAATATTATCCTTGGCTATTTTCTATTTTAATTTGTTTAAGTTTTCCTTTAGACCCATCATACATTCATGTAGGACTTTGATTCCATTGCGGAATATCATTCAAAGTAATTCGATTGTGAAGACCACTGTGCTCCAGTTCTCACAAATATGAGATATTGCACTCCGAATGAAACACTGAGCTTCCTTGAGACGACCCTACGTTGTTCTTTCGAAAGACCCTTGTTTGGATTGAACCTCAAATATTCATTTACTTTTACTCCATTTGACCCACCTTGGCCGTAGTACTTCTACATTAGCTAGTAACCGCTCCCCAAAGGTGAAACCTACAGATTTACGACCCGGGTATTTCCACACATAGAAGTTGGTCTCTTTTTCTACTTGTGCCTGAGCGCACATTTTCCCCTTCCTTGTTTGATTTTCGTCCAAGAAATTGTTGAATTCAGAAGACCTTCTTCAAGGTCATCTCATTGAAAACTCTGAAAACTTTCCGAACCATAATGTTGAAAGCGTGTCTCATCACACCTTGGCATCAACTTTTCAGTCCATTCCACTTCACTCCAATGCCATTCCACTACGTGTCACTCACGTGTCACTCCATTCCACTTCACTCCACATGCCATTCCACAGACGCCAAGGCAGTGTTGTGTAGTGGACAGCGGATCTAGAGGGGAGGGGTGAATAGATCTGCCCCTCTTTTTACAATGCAACCCTCTTTAAAGCTAGCTGATGAGATAAGCAGCGGAATATAACTAGCTTGACGAAGAACACGAATGATTTACTTGGCAAGATGATTACGCAATATAGATATTGAACCTAAGCATGCATCTAACATAAAGCAATCGCACAAGCAAACCACAACACACGAGATTTTAAGGTGGTTCGGACTGAATTTCTAGTCCTACGTCCACCCCTCACTAAATCCGGTGAGGCTCCACTAGTGCCACGCACTGAACCGCAAATCGGAAAGACCACCGATTGCCTTCCTACTAACCACCGGTAGGGACGCCAACACCGCAGATCAGACAACTTCCGATTGCCTTCCTACTAACCACCGGTAGGGACGATCTTCAGTTCCAAATGTTTGAATGAAATGGAAAAGAACAAGATATGAAAACACTCAAACAAGATATGAAATATGCTCAAAGAGAAAAGATCTTGTCTGAGATTGTTGGGGCTTGAATCATCTTTTAAAGTAGCTTGAATCACTTGGAGATTTGATGAAGAACTTCTTCTCGGAGTACTGTTCACAGCTACAGTACTCGAACTCCTCTCCCTTGAACACACCCTTGCAGCCTTCTTTGATCTCCCTTATTAGCCTTTCTTGCTTCTACTCTTCCTTGGAGGTTGCTGGATTGAGATATGAACTTGAATCACCTTGAGTTGATGGAGAGAGTGTTGGATGTAGCTTTGAGCTTCCTTTTGATCCTCTTGAATTGATGAAGAGGAAGAAGGATGCAGTTTAGATCACCCTTGAGAGTGTTGATTGCTTCTTCTTCCTTGGAGGTTGAGATGGCTTCAGATCCAGACTTGAATGCCTTGGAATGGATGAAGAGTTCTTCACGGAATACTGTTCACGGCTACAGTACTCGAACTCCTCTCACCCTTGTAGCCTCCCATGAATCCCCTTGAAGCATTAGGGTTTCTAACCCTTCATGTGTTGGTTTTATAGACCTTGAATGGTCCATAGACAACCCCAGACCAGATCCACAAATCATGGAAGATTAGGTGAGTTTTGATTAAACAAATCCATGGAAAGGGGCTGGCCACGAGGTGGAATTCGAAGTCAAACATGGCTGCATCGGGGCTGGCGGTCGACCTGTGGCTTCTGGCGGTCGACCTCCACTGAGAATCGCTGTAGAGGATTAGTCCCTGGAATTTCCAGTCGACCGCTAATGGCTGGCGGTCGACCGCTACTGAAAGACACACATTCTGGCGGATGCTGGCTGGGGCGGTCGACCCCCCCCCCCCCCCCCGTGCTGGCGGTCGACCGCCAGCTGGCCTGATTCCGGGCTTGCCCGGGTCGGTCCGTTATCCGCTTCAGCTCCATCGTTCAACTCCATTAGCAGCCCGTGCATGTTTGTGGCATCACCCTTGATAGTCTAGAAGGTATCAACTGAGTCTTTAACCTTGGATTCTCTTGGCTATACTTCTTTGTGCATTGACCTTGGATGAGTGACGAGCCGAATATGAAATGTCAACTTTTGCTTGTAAGAGAGATGAGATTTGCATCCTTGCTTGGGCGCGATCAATGAGCTTTCACTTTGGCCATTGCCACTTGATTCCTTGTCCATTCATTGGCATATCTGTCATGAATAAAAACATCACGTATGTCAATCACATGAGAGTGGAAGATATCAATGACTAATAGTGTTTAGCCATTATCAAAACCAAGAATACCACAGAACTCATATGACTATAGAATGATGTCGAATGACCCAAGTGACCACAGAATGACTCAAATGACCTCAGGGACACAACATTCTCCCCCTTTTTGATGATGGCAACACTGTGAGTCATTATGTGATAGAAATGTCTAAAATGGCACAAGTTATAACAAATGCAACATATGCAGCTCAAGATCCATGATAGTAATAGCATGTGAAGGCAATTATGATATGAATGCTATGCAATTATGCAAACCTCATCACATACACATATGAGATGCAAAGTGAACAATGGATTCTCCCCTTGGACTCTCCTCGTACACCATTCACACATCCCCCATGACAACTCACAAAGCACATAAGCTCTCCCCTTTGACAATGCGATAACGCATATAGCTCTTACAAAGGACTCACACAAAGAATTCTCCCCCTTTGCCAACAGTAAAAAAGAGTGATAATAGTAAAATGTCTGTGAGACCAGAGCTGAAAGGAGTTAAGAGCAATGCATTATATGCAAACCTGAAACAGACCGTGAGCAATATATATGGTTCAAAGCTAATGAAATCTGAATTCATCTACAGAGTTCGAAAAGTAGCTACATCCAAGATGTAATAGAAATGAACCAAAGGTGCATATCATGGCAATGTTTAACCGTCCCTTGTCTTATAGATCCATATTCAGTAACTACAAAGGGAATAACAAAAAAAATGAGTATTGAGGCTAAACAATCATGACTAAAGCATGGAATTTTATGAGTTCAACAAATTTGATTTTCAATATCTTTTGAATTTGAAGGCACATAACTCATATTTTACGAGCAATCAAGTCTAGTACATGCCTCCAAGCCGTAAGAATACACATTGTTTAGACGCCAGTATTCCTAGGTATTTGGCAAGATTGACGGTTATGTTTCAGAATGAACAGAGATAGCAAAGTCACGTCATGACATATCCAAACTCATTTTATTGATGAGAAGATATGTTTCTCAGCAATTATGCCATTGCTCTGCCTAGAGTCTAGATGAATTAAGACAGAGATAACAGAGGCACATCATGACATATCATTTGTCACTTGATTTGATGACGTGACATATTTCTCCGTGCAACACTATCATTGCTCTGCAAATTGATTTTCAAGAATTCCAGCTCATCAAGATGTTTAGAAACAATACTAAGCTCTAGAGTATCACCAAGATTGTCATGAAGTCTGGATTTTCAGATTTCAGGGTAGTCATTCAAGACATAACATGCAGTCTTTAGTGAAAGTCTATTAAAACTACAGAACATAGATGATTTCAAACAAGATATATCAGAACTACAAGGAAATCATTAAATCTGAACCATTTTCATTGAATGGACAATCATTAGGGCATATAATAGAAAGCTCTTACACCATATGTCTGTCTGTCTCGTGAACTCAAACCAGACTGTAAGCCACCAAAGTGCAGTTTACAGGAGGTTAAGAGAATCAACAAAACTCCCCATAAGGATATGCAATGGATGCGCGAAGGGGTTATGTTTGAAATCAAGTGGAATGACAAAGGAGGTTGACCTAGTCACTCATGAAGGTGGCAGAAATGAAATGTATGACCCAACCCATGGTTGTACACTTATTAAATGTCACAGAATGAATATGAAATATATGCATGAATGCTGCAAAAGGACAACTCCCCCGTACTATATGACCTATATGTGACATTGACACATGGTACTTGGCAGAGGTGAAACCTCACGCATATTGAGTGCTTCGAGGTAAGCATAATCTGCCCTTCCATACATCAACATTTAATATACCATGGCCATACAAGAATGATGCGACACAAACCATGCAATGCATTAGGAACATAGATTCAACTTGATTATGCAACTACATGCAATGCGACACCATATGTAAAAAGACATATTGACATATAAACAATGCATGAATACCAATGTGCAAAACACACAACTAATTGAACATGATCATCATTTTAAATTCTTATTGGCCTGAGGTCGGCAAAGACCAAGCTCCCTTCCGAGTGTTAAAAACTTGTCATTACACAAGGGCTTGGTGAAAATATCAGCAATTTGATTTAGAGTATCAACAAAATGCAATTCAAAATTTTTCTTACTGACCTCGTCTCTAATGAAGTGATGCCTAATCTCAATATGCTTAGTCCTAGAGTGCTGGACTGGATTTTTTGCAAGGTTGATAGCACCAGTGTTATCACACAAAATCGGGACACAACCAAGATCCACCAAGTAGTCTTGGAGTTGGTGTTTAATCCACAACACTTGGGTGCCACAGCTCCCTGCAGCAACATATTCTACCTCCGCGGTTGAGAGGGCAACCGAGTGTTATTTCTTGGAGACCCAAGAAACTAAACACCCGCCTAGAAACTGGCAATAGCCACTAGTACTCTTACGATCCAGCTTGCATCCAGCGTAATCCGCATCAGAATAAGATATAAGAGATAAATCACATGATGACAGATACCACAATCCCAAATCTTGAGTGCCGGCAAGATATCGAAGGATACGTTTGACGGCAGTCAAATGAGATTCTCTAGGACTAGCTTGAAATCTAGCACAAAGGCATACACTAAACTGGATATCTGGTCGGGATGCAGTCAAATAAAGTAAAGAACCAATCATACCTCTATAGACCTTTGCATCCACCAATTTACCATTTTCATCCGAATCCAGTGAAGTTGAGGTGCTCATCGGAGTTGCAATGATTTTGCTGTTTGCCATGTCAAATCTTTTTAGCAGCTCCTTGATGTATTTGGCTTGGCTTATGAAGCAACCATCTTCTCCTTGGTTGACCTGCAAACCGAGAAAGAATTGAAGTTCTCCCATTAGGCTCATCTCAAATTCGCTAGTCATGAGGTTAGCAAATTCCTCACACATTTCAGATTTTGTAGAACCAAACACAATGTCATCAACATAAATTTGAACAATCAAGATGTTCTTACCTTGCTTCTTGGTGAAAAGTGTTTGATCTACCTTACCTCGTGTGTACCCTTTTTCAATGAGGAACGAGCTTAGTCTCTCATACCAAGCTCTTGGTGCTTGCTTAAGTCCATAAAGCGCCCTGTCTAGCTTGTATACAAAATCTGCATTGTTAGAATTCTCAAAGCCAGGGGGCTGCTCAACATAGACTTCTTCTTTGATCAAGCCATTCAAGAAAGTACTTTTGACATCCATTTGATACAGCTTTATTCTAAGGGAGCATGCAAAGGCAAGTAAAATTCTGATGGCTTCGAGTCTAGCAACTAGGGCATAAGATTCATCAAAATCTACCCCAAACTCTTGATTATACCCTTGAGCCACCAATCTAGCTTTGTTTCTTATTATCTTGCCATCCTCACTTAGTTTGTTCCTAAAGACCCATTTAGTGCCTATGACAGATTGTGATGAAGGTCTTGGAACAAGATGCCAGACTTTATTCCTTTCAAACTGGTTTAACTAGTCTTGCATTGAATTTCTCCAGTTTTCATCTTTTAATGCTTCATCAATGTTTTTAGGTTCAAGCTGAGAGACAAGATCAAGTTGATCTAGTTCTTCCACAATTCTAAAATGTGACCTTGTTCTAGGTGGGTCATTCAAGCTGCCAATGACATTTTCCAAGGGATGATCCTTAAGAATTCTATTGTTTGTAGAATCGTTACCTTCCCCTGGAGCTTGATCCCTTGCATTGCTTGATTCAGCTAGGTCACCATCTTCTTTTATTTCTTCTTATGGAGGATCACTCTTGTCCTTCATGTTTAGGAATTCCCCATCTTCATCATTTTTCATGCAAGAGTTATCATTGTTAGAATCATGATATTTATCAAAGGAAACATGGGGTGATTCTTCCACAGTTTGACTTTTGATATTGTAAATTCTATAAGCCCTAGATCTATCAGAATATCCAAGGAATATACCTTCATCGCTCTTGGGCTCGAATTTATCTAAGTCTCTTTTGTCATTGTTGTGGATGAAGCATTTTGACCCAAACACTTTCATATGTGAGAGAGAGGGCTTTTTACCTTTTAGCAACTCATAAAGAGTCTTTTTGGTGTGTGGCCTTACCATAGAGCGATTGATAATGTAACATGCCGAGTTTACCGCTTCGGCCCAAAACCTCCTTGGAAGTTGCCGTTCAGCAAGCATGGTTCTTGCCATCTCTACAAGTGTTCGGTTTCTCCTTTCAACTACACCATTTTGCTCCGGCGTTCTTGGTGAAGAGAATCGGTGTGAAATGCCTTCAGCCCTGCAAAGATTATAGAAGTCAGTGTTTTCAAATTCACCACCGTGATCAGATTGAATCTTGGAGATCTTGAACACACCGTCCTGCTTTATCTTCATGTAGAGCGCCTGAAACTCATCAAAAGCATCATTTTTATGTGTGAGAAAGAAAACCATGTGAACCTAGAGAAGTCATCCACCAAGACATATCCATATTTTCTACCACTTAAACTAGCAGTTCTGGTTGGACCAAACAAGTCCATATGAATTAGCTCGAGTGGTTTGGATGATGTATTTTCAGATCTTCCCTTGAAAGATTTTCTTGTTTGTTTACCTAGGGCACATGCATCACACAACTTATTTTCTTGTTTAAATGATAATTCAGGTAACCCTTTCACCATTGAATGCTTTAACAATTTATGTAAGACATTGTAGCTAGCATGTCCTAGTCTACGATGCCATAACCAAGCAATTTCAGATTTTGGTGCAGCAAGATAAAGATTTAAATGAGCAGGATCATCTAAGTCAATCATGTAAACATTGTTGACTCTCTTACCAGAAAATTTTACCTTGTCAGATTTTGGTTCAAGAATTCTGCATTCATGAGAGTCAAACAACACTTTATGACCTTTATCACACAATTAACTCATGCTAAGTAGGTTATATTTCAAACCTTCAACTAGCAACATATTTCCAATGGAGTTGGAGAGGTTCTTACCTACATTACCTGTTCCAATGATTTTTCCTTTGTTATTCCCTCCAAACGTAACGTATCCTCCTTCCTTTTCCTCCAAGAGACAAAACTTTCCAGTCATGTGTCTTGAACAGCCGCTATCAAGGTACCACCTGTTATGCATGGCTGCAAGACATTCCTGCACAAACAATTAAGCAATTGTATTTGGAACCCAACAAATTTGGGTCCCATCAAACTCTTAAGATTTTCAAAACATGAAACCATTTCTTTTGGAATCCAAACCTTTCTAACATTCATGTTTTGTTTGCTTAAAGCAGGGATTTGATTTTTCTTTTCAGCCTTGACATTTCCTTTTTGTTTAGAGGCTCTTTGTTGGATTTTGTGAAAGTTTGATGAAGTTGGCTTCTTAACCCATTGTGGCCATTGGTTGTTTTTGGTTGAAAGTGATTGTTCTGCCACCTAGGAGATTGAAAGTTATAGGATTGATGAACACATGAATCACAATTTCTCCAAAGTATGGTGGTGTTGGCCTATATGAATGAGCAATCCAGTTTTGGTGATATCTGGAAGATTGAGCATGCAATGGCCAAGGAAGTGTTGACCTATGCTGCGGGGAAGGTCAACCTTTCTTAGGTTTTTGGACAGGCTTTTTGGGAATGTTGGTGACTGCCTCTTCAATCTTTTCTTTCCCTTTCTCCTTTTGTTTTTGCTGGTTTTGTGTGGGAGTTGTGTTTGAGGTGGAAGCTTCGGAAGATGAAACAAATGTGACAGTTTTTAGCCCAATTGGCCTTTTGTTTGTTGGTTCAAAACCAACCCTTCCTTGTTGAAGTTCATTCTGGTACCTAGCAAAGCATCTAGGTTTTCTCTTCCATCCACAAACTTTTCTAAAGATTGTTGTTTATCCTTCAACTCTTTTTGTAGGTTTTCAATATTTTGAAGAAGTTGAATGTTGACTTGTTTGATAGCTTCATACTTTTCATTGCTCAATTTACTGTCTTTTTCATAGCTTTGCATTTTGAGCTTCATGCCATCAATCTCATTTCTCAAATCCTCATTTTCAGTTTCTAAGTCAGCCATTTCTTTTCTTCCTTCCTCCAAATCCTCAATCATTTTCTTAAGATCTTCAATTTCAGTCTCAAGTAGAGCATTCTTATCATTCATATCATGATCATGCACAAATGAGTTAATTTTCTTTTTCAATGATTTATTCTCCTTTTTGTACATTTCATATTTTTCCATGAGTTGTATATATGCATCCTCCCAATCATCAATTGTATAATCTTCAAATGGAGAATTTACCTCAGTTTCTTCATCACCTTTGGCCATAAGACAGAAATCTTCTTTTTCTTTGTCCGAGGAGCTAGTTCCGTCATCACTTTCCTCTTCATCGCTCCATGTGGACACCATGGCCTTGTTCTTCTTCTTGCCCTTCCATTTGTCAGCTTTTCTGAATCTGTCGGGACAATCATTCTTGAAATGCCCTGGTTTGTTGCAAGAATAACAAATGATTTTGTCAGATTTCTTAGAGTTTTCAGAATTAGATTTGAAACCATTTCTTACCTTTGACCTTCCTCTCATGAAGCTCTTACCTTCCTTTCTCAGGAATTTTTTGAACTTACGTGTGAGCATGGCTACGTCATCCTCTTCTCGCTCACTTGCCGAATCCTCACCTTCATCAGAAGTGCCATGACCGCTGGGTCCTGCTTTAAGAGCTAGGGACTTCTTCTTAGGTGCCTCAGCCTCTTTGTTCTTGAGGTTGATCTCATAGGTCATCAATGACCCAATGAGTTCATCTACCTTGGTAGTTGCGAGATCTCTCGATTCTTCAACCACGGTAGCCTTTGTGTGCCATGCTGGAGTTAACGATCTGAGAATTTTCCTTACAATTTCTTGCTCTGAATATTTCTTTCCCAAATCAGTTAAACTATTAGTAAGCACAGTCAATCGAGCATACATATCTTGAATTGATTCATCAGGCTTCATGCGGAACATTTCATATTCAGAAACTAAAATGTTGGCTTTTGTTTCTCGTACCTGAGAGGTTCCTTCGTAGATTACCTCTAGCTTGTCCCACATTAGTTTTGCAGATGCGCAGGTAGCCACTCTTGAGAATTCAACTGGATGGAGTGAGCATTGCATGATGTGTTTGGCACTCCAGTTGACAGTGGATTGCCTTATCTGTTCTTTGGTCCACAAGTCCTCATTATCCGTAAGCTCATACGGACCTTTGCTGATCACTCGCCAAAGTTCGTAGTCTTGGGCGCGAATGAACACCTGCATACGATGTTTCCAATAGGGATAATTAGATCTAGTGAAATAAGGAGGCCTATTCACAGAATGTCCTTCAGGTAAATAACCCTTAGACGCTGATCCACCATTTCCCTCAAGGTCGTTGGACCCCATAATGAGAGATTAGGCCTTGATACCACTTGTTGTGTAGTAGACAGCGGATCTAGAGGGGAGGGGTGAATAGATCTGCCCCTCTTTTTGCAATGCAACCCTCTTTAAAGCTAGATGATGAAATAAGCAGCGGAATATAACTAGCTTGATGAAGAACACGAATGATTTGCTTGGCCAGATGATTACGCAATATAGATATTGAACCTAAGCATGCATCTAACATAAAGCAATCGCACAAGCAAACCACAACACACGAGATTTTAAGGTGGTTCGGACTGAATTTCCAGTCCTACGTCCACCCCTCACCAAATCCGGTGAGGCTCCACTAGTGCCACGCACTGAACCGCAAATCGGAAAGACCACCGATTACCTTCCTACTAACCACCGGTAGGGACGTCAACACCGCAGATCGGACAACTTCTGATTGCCTTCCTACTAACCACCGGTAGGGACGATCTTCAGTTCCAAATATTTGAATGAAATGGAAAAGAACAAGATATGAAAACACTCAAACAAGATATGAAATATGCTCAAAGAGAAAAGATCTTGTCTGAGATTGCTGGGGCTTGAATCTTCTTTTGAAGTAGCTTGAATCACTTGGAGATTTGATGAAGAACTTCTTCCCGGAGTACTGTTCACAGCTACAGTACTCGAACTCCTCTCCCTTGAACACACCCTTGCAGCCTTCTTTGATCTCCCTTATTAGCCTTTCTTGCTTCTACTCTTCCTTGGAGGTTACTGGATTGAGATATGAACTTGAATCACCTTGAGTTGATGGAGAGAGTGTTGGATGTAGCTTTGATCTTCCTTTTGATCCTCTTGAATTGATGAAGAGGAAGAAGGATGCAGTTTAGATCACCCTTGAGAGTCTTGATTGCTTCTTCTTCCTTGGAGGTTGAGATGGCTTCAGATCTGGACTTGAATGCCTTGGAATGGATGAAGAGTTCTTCACAGAGTACTGTTCACGGCTACAGTACTCGAACTCCTCTCACCCTTGTAGCCTCCCTTGAATCCCCTTGAAGCATTAGGGTTTCTTACCCTTCATGTGTTGGTTTTATAGACCTTGAATGGTCCATAGACACCCCCAGACCAGATCCACAAATCATGGAAGATTAGGTGAGTTTTGATTAAACAAATCCATGGAAAGGGGCTGGCCACGAGGTGGAATTCGAAGTCAAACATGGCTGCATCGGGGCTGGCGGTCGACCTGTGGCTTCTGGCGGTCGACCTCCACTGAGAATCGCTGTAGAGGATTAGTCCCTAGAATTTTCGGTCGATCGCTAATGGCTGGCGGTCGACCGCTACTGAAAGACACACATTCTGGCGGATGCTGGCTGGGGCGGTCGACCGCCCCTGTGCTGGCGGTCGACCGCCAGCTGGGCTGATTCCGGGCTTGCCCGGGTCGGTCCGTTATCCGCTTCAGCTCCGTCGTTCAACTCCATTAGCAGCCCGTGCATGTTTGTGGCATCACCCTTGATAGTCTAGAAGGTATCAACTGAGTCTTTAACCTTGGATTCTCTTGGCTATACTTCTTTGTGCATTGACCTTGGATAAGTGACGAGCCGAATATGAAATGTCGACTTTTGCTTGTAAGAGAGATGAGATTTGCATCCTTGCTTGGGCGCGATCAATGAGCTTTCACTTTGGCCATTGCCACTTGATTCCTTGTCCATTCATTGGCATATCTGTCATGAATAAAAATATCACATATGTCAATCACATGAGAGTGGAAGATATCAATGACTAATAGTGTTTAGCCATTATCAAAATCAAGAATACCAGAGAACTCATATGACTATAGAATGATGTCGAATGACCCAAGTGACCACAGAATGACTCAAATGACCTCAGGGACACAACAGGCAGGGCAGCTGTAGACACGCTATTTCTGACATCGTCTTGAGTAAATCTCATATTACAATATGACGTCCCGCAGTGGTTTTCGTATTTCGAATCGCTAGAGTGCTTCCTTTTCTTTGGTCTTCTTCCGAGAGTGTGGCACTAATTCGGAATCTGAGAAAAGCCCCCTCACTCAGGAAATCACACGGCATGCGGACGACATCGCTACCAACCGGACATAACAAAAAAATCCGAACTCGAAGATGTTGTTAGGGTGCTAGGCCCGGATACAGAGGGGGGTGAATGTATCCTTCTATGTATAATGGCCAAATAAAAACTTGGATGCTAGAGATAGACACAGAATAGAACCAATTCGATTCAACTCAAGTACAAACACTTGGAGCGTGCCTATTCAAGCATCGAGCGGAAGCAAAGCAAACAATCAAACCACTGCACAATAGATTTTTAGGTGGTTCGGTCCTCCAGACCTACATCCACCCCTCACTCCCAACCGGAGTGAGGCTTCACTAGCAAAAGCTAGAACCAAGCAGACTCAGTCTGCAAACAGTTGCTGCCACACAGCTTGACCAGGGGAACAGCCTCCCCTCTTCCTCCCAACCGGAGGGACACCCAAGTGAATCCCAGCCACTCGGAAACTAGAGGTCGAAGACCTCTCTTCCTCCAGACCAGGAGAGACCACTGGACTTGCAACCACAAGCCTAGAACCGGAGGACTAGCCTCCCTTCCTCTAACCAGAGGGCAACCCACAAGTGACAACCTGTCACTTGCAACCTGGAGATCAGATCTCCCTTCTCCTGAACCAACAGGAGGAACCCGATCCCCAACAGGACAATCGGAAGAACAAAGATGATCAGAAAACAAAGGAAAACAATAAAGGAAAATAACACAGCAATCAGAAAGCTGTAAAACGAACTACACAATGTGGCTCTCAACGGAGCTGACTGGCCTGGATCTGATCCACGGTCCAGTGAAGATAGATCTTCAAGCAGCTTCTTCCTTCTTCTCCACGAGCTCTCTCGCTCACTCTCTTTCTCTCTTTCTTTCTCTTCTGCTCTCCAAATCTCTCACTCTCTATCTCTCTTTCTTTCTCTTCTGCTCTCCAAATCTCTCTTTCTTTCTCTTCTACTCTCCTAATCTCTCACTCACTGCTCTCTCTTCACGGCTTCTCTCTTCTATCTCTTCTTCCTCTCTTTTCCTTCTTTTTCTCTTTTTCTGGATCGAAGGGCTTTCTGCTCTTCAGGCTTCTGCTTCGATCAACCTTCATCTGAAGACGAAGGCTCCATTATATACCACCAACAACAGCAGCAGCAGCAGGGAGCATGTGGCTTCCACAGTTCCCGCCCTAAGAATTCGGACCACGTGGCAGCATCCATCAGGCTGTCAGAACACGTGTCCTCATCTGGGCACTCTCCTTATCCTCGGATCACGTGCCCAGCACCAGTACGCTCAGCAACTGGAGTTAGATGGCGTCAACTCACTTGCTCCAAAGAGTTGACGCAGCCATCAGAGATCTTCAACCTTTTTAACCACTGCGTCGACTCCATCAGCCTGCTGCGTTGACGCAACGGTATCGGCAGTCCAGTGATCAAGTCTTCAACATATGGGCGTGCTGCGTCGACGTTATCAACATGTTGCGTTGACGCATTGAAGACATGTACATTTGTATACTGGCGTCTCTTAAGCCGCTGCGTCGACGCTGCTTGTTGATGGCATTGACGCAGTGGAAGATATCGTGAAAGCTTCGTCACTTGTAAGAGTCTCTGCTTCTTTAACTGCTGCGTCGACGCTGCTTGCTTGTGGCGTTAACACAATAGAAGACATCGTGAAAGCTTCGTCTACTGATGCGTGGACGCTTTAAGCTTCAGGCGTCGACCTTGTTCCCTTCAGCAACAATAATGACGTGTATAGACTTAGTGTTAACGTGAAGCATTGTATAGACTTCAGAGATCAATATAGCAAGTGTGTACAGAGTCAGGGAGTGTATAGACTTAGCAGTCTAGGCCTCTAACAATGAGTGTATAGACTTGCAACTCTTCATGAGATCTCAGTGTATAGACTCAACCAATGTATATAGTTGAAGATCTAACAATCGAGTGTATAGAGTTAGTTATGTGAGCATGCATTGTATAGACTTCACACATGAAGACATCCGCTGTTCAGACTTGAATAACATTCAGCAATGCATAGACTTAGGCATTCTGTTCAAAACAAAACCAATGTACAGACTTCATGAGATGCAATGCAAACTCTGTACAGACTATACTCAATGTATGGACTTCTCATAAGAAGCCAACGGCTGTACAGACTTAGTCAGTCTTCAACTCACTGCGATGTACAGACTCTGAGGGACAACGGCCAATGTATGGACTTGCTCAGCTCAAGGCCAGTGTATGGACTTGATGAGACACTCATGAGTGTGTAGACTTAGAGTGAATGCATATAGTGTAACACTGCAACAGACTGTATAGACTTTGAATGCAATGTATGGACTTTGCATGAGACGCTGGCCAAGATGATGGATGCAACAGTGCAATGTCTAGACTTGAAGAATGTGAGACGATGGCTAAGAGACTGCACAATCGGATGTATAGACTTTCGTTACTGTAGCAACGTGTAGACTTTACCTTAGACGCTAAGTGAGACGCTCAATGTACACACTTAACCAATTCAAAGGCAAATCGAGTGTACAGACTCTTAGTCCAAACCCAACGGCTGTACAGACTTAGAAAGTGAAGACTGATGTACAGACTTCATTAATCAAAGCATGAATGAGACGCTGTACACACTTAGCCTAGGACAATGTATAGACTCAATCAAATGAAGAAACACATGATGCAATGTGTGGACTTGGTGACACATGCAAACAGATGAGTGTACAGACTATGCCAGCAAGCTACACGATGTGTAGACTTAGAAGTGCCTGCAGTTGTGCAATGTGCAACCAGTGTATGGACTTGTCGTGCCTACATAGGGCGTTGTACACACTTGCTGCCTGATGCAAATGTGCAGATTCTATTAATGCATATCAATACTTTATGCAGCAGATAATCAGTCTGAACTTCAAATGCAATGACTCACAGTGTAAGCAGATAAACTGACTGAACATATGAGAGACTGAATGAACATTTGAATGACAGACTGAATATAAGAATGACTGAATAAAACCATGGTGACTCACAGTGATTAGCTCACATTAAAACCAATCATCACAAACCCGTAGAGCCAATCATCAAAACCACAAGCCACAGGGGCCAGGGGCACAACAATCTCCCCCTTTTTGATGATGGCAACAATACACAGTGAGTCATTCTGATGATGTAATATATTCTTATGAAAGTCATTCTGATGACTCAAACTATTCTCCCCCTTTGACTTCATCAAAAAAAATAGTTTGAGAAGAGAAGGCAAACCAGCATGCAATGATTGAACAAAAATCTCCCCTTTGATACTTGCAGAAAGAGATACCAAAATGCAAGAGCTCCCCCTAGAAATATGAATGCAAGAACACAATGCTCCCCCTTTAAGAGTTTCAGCAAAAGCATGAGGTAGAGATGATCAAAAGGAACCTGCATGCACTGATTGAATGATATTCTCCCTCTTTGGCAAACTATCTCCCCCTTTGGTATAATCAAAATAAACCATGGGAAGGGGTAAATGCAAAAATACAGATGCAACAAGAAATGCAATACATCCCCCAAGTATATGAATGCAAGGTCACAAATGATATGAACATGATTCAGTATGACAAGGATTGCTCCCCCTGAATAGATGCCAATTGATATGCAAGTGATGCATGACATGGAAGCTCCCCCTCAATAAGTGGAATCTTATGAGATAGATGAGAAGGAGACCACAGGGGCAAACAAGGAGAAGTTCAGGTCAATGACCTAAGGAAGGTGAGCAGAAAGGTTCAAATACTTAGATTTACAAATAAGCTCCAAACAGAAATAATTCAGCAAGATTTTCAAGGAGATATCAATCTCATAAATCCAAAACATAATTTTTCAAAGTCTTCCATTATAGGGACTTATGAATGAGCCTTTTGAATAACATGGTTTAAACATGATGTATGCAGAGTTTATCAATAAAATTCTGTATTGATATCTAAAACCATGTTTTAATAAAAATGAACCAAACCCTCATATTTATCTTGATTGTCCTCCCTTTATCTTACACAATCAAATTTATTGACTTCTTTCAGAATTACATGCACTAGTATTGAAATTAAGCAATTATGAAGTCATATTATTTTGTCTAGGGTTGTAGCAATTTGATTTTAGCATCAATATTCAGATATTTCAATTTGTTCAACAATTTTCCATGCTAAAAATTTTACGAGCAGTCTAGTTCAGTGCACACCTTGTAACTAGAGGATATACCTTGATCAGAGGCCAATATCCCTAAGCCCTTAGTGTGACTAACTGTCATGCTTTATGTGAACAGAGTTAGCATTTACACATCATGACACACTACAACTCATTTTTTAATGAGTGAGTTGTATTTCTCAGTGTGCATGCCATTGCTCTGCCTGAATTTTAATGAATTCTTAATCAGAGTTAACTAAGGCACCTCATGACACAGTCCTTTGGACATATGTTTCTCAGTGACCAATGTCATTACTCTGACAGATATTACCCTTTAGACATTTTAGAAAAATTCATTTGCTTCAAATCAATAATAGTTTCATGTACTTAATCAGTTGAAGTCATGTATTCAAAAGTGTAGATTTCAGAAGTTTTCAAGACACAGCATGAAACAGATGGTTAATGTTTATTAAACATGCTTCAGATATTTTTAAGAGATTTTAAAGTCAAACCTTGAGTACATTAAACTTAAACCACCTGAGTTATTTCAGATATTCATAAAAACGTATAATAGAAGATTTCTAGTTCAAAAGTTTTCATATTTATGATCGAGATAGCCCATTGAAATCTTCATGAAGGACTGATAGAATTTTGAACCCAAATAATACCAATTGATAGGAGAAATACCAATTGTTAAGATAGATTGTGAAGCTCAAGGTTTTCAGAATATGATTAAGGTTTGTCAACAAAATCAGTAAGAAGGGATATGCAATGAGTTCTGACACATGTATGCATTTGACAACCTATATGCAATGCATTGACTCCCCCTCACAATATGCATTCAAACTCTCTTTTTGGCATTTTCAATATAAGGAAATGCAATGCACTATATGTATGCAGGGACATGCAAAGACTCAACATTGAATGCTATGCAAGGATATGCAACTTACTCCCCCTGAAAACATGCAATGTTTGCACTGAGAACTGAACATATGAGACCAAATGATTCATGCACATTCAGACTGTCCTAACCAGCAAGGTGACTCATGGTACTAGGTGGAGCACTTGGTCTAAAAGACCACCTCACACATAGTAAGAACCTCCAGACAGACCTCCCTACCTTTTGGTACCTTACCATTTATATACCATTGAGGTCATGCATAATTATTCAACATGCAGTCCTATATGCAATTCAGAATTTCAGTGAGCTATTGCAACACACAAGTTTCAAGTCACACTCATATGCAGTTCAGATTTTTTAGAAAATTCGAAATGCAATTTGTTTTCAGAGTCTATGCATAACACAATTATCAAGCAATTGCAATTAGCCTATGTATGCATCAAATACAGACAACCCTTTTTAATCTGATATTTGCACAGAAATCTCAGCAAATGTATGATCAGAAAATAATGCACATGGCAAATGATGAATAAAAATGCAAAACCAGATTTAACTTGCTATGCATTAAAACTAAAAACAAGAAGAGCAGGAAGTTTACCTGAAAAGTTCAGTATGGGGTTTTCTTCTTGAGTGCCTTGGATCATTACCCCTTTTTATTTCAGTCCCAAGGCACACCTGCATAGCAATGTTATTTTGCACAAACAGGTACCCAAGAAGTCTTGGGTCCTGACATGACAGTATTACTCCTAGCAGGTTTTCTCAACAATTTTCGTGCATGAAGGTCATCAGATTTCATCAAATTGCAATTATACATTGAGTGACCAATTTGTCCACAGCAATGGCATGAATTAGCAGATTTCAAATTCCTCTTATGCACATTTCTGTTGTCATGAAGTTTATTTGCAGAGAGAGAGTTCTGTTTACTATAATGATAGTAAGATGCACCAGATTTCAGATTTAATCTATGCACATTCTTGTTAGCATGAAATCCATGTGTACATGCATGAGATTTTCTGATAACAGAATAAGAATTTTGTTTACCAAAACCAGTTTGGTTTTGATATCCTGCCAGCCAACAGGTTGCAGCCCTGTCGCCTGGCTTCCCACAGTTATAACATGAAAGTTTGCAAATTGTCTTACAGGGAATTTAGCATGTTTGAGATTCACATTTCTACCCTGAATATGCCAACAGTCCTTGACTGTATGGCCATGCTTTCTACAGTGAGAGCAATAAGAGGCATTCTTTTTAAAATTGAGTTCATTATTGCCATAGCCTTCTTGGGCATGCCAACAATCAATGGCCCTGTGGCCATCCTTTCCACATTCAAAGTATGAAATAGAATTTCTTTCAAAAGAGCCTGACCAGTATTCAGAGGCCCTGTGACCCCTTTTGTTGCAATTAAAATAGATGATATGCTGGTTCATTGAAACAGATTTGTTTTTATTAAAAATATGTTGGTTTGCAGGGAATTTAGCATGATATGAATAAAAGGTTTTCTTACCACTAGCAAACCAGCAATGAGAAATTGAGTGTCCTAATTTGCCACAATTAGAACATGTGACACTCCTTTTCTGAGATGAGGGATTTTTATCATGAGATCTCCTAGCATTCTTATCATCCTTCTCCATCAACTTACACTCATGCATCAGATGTCCAACTTTATGACAGTAATGACAGATAATCTTCCTTTTAGATGCATGTGAGTGTGTGTGAGGACTGTGATCAGCAAACACTGATGGACCCTTTTCATTTATTTTCTGATTTTCAATCATTTTCTGATTTTTATCATGTTTTTATGTTTTCTTAGCCTTATACTGAGGTGAAGATGAAGTAGAAGGCTTTTCCTGTTCAGAAGATTTAACAAAAATAGTTTTCAAATTGGATCCATCGACCTTCCTCATGACTGGACTGTAGCCCAGTCCCTCTTTCTTAAAATTATCCTTTGCTCCCAACATTTTCTGAGCAACGGGCTGTTTGTCTTTGGAGGTGGTGGCTACATCTGAACCACTTACAAAAGATGTCATAACTTTGTTCTGAAATTCTTCTTGTTTATCTTATTGTAGCCCAGCCCTTCCTTCCTAGGATTGATTTTTTTACCTAGTAGCTTGTCTAGGTTTTTCTGCCCATCAACAAATTTAGACAAGGAAACTTTCAAATCCTGAATTTCATTTTCAAGAGATGCAATGTGTATTTCATAACTAGCGATCTCTTGTTCACTACAGTTGATAGCTTCATTCAAAACCTTGTTAGCTGTTTTGTACTCTTCAATTTCCTTTCTCAGATTGCTCAGTTCATCAGAATCTTCAAAGCAAATACTTTTTCCTCTTTCCAAAGCTAGAAGTCTCTCTAACATAGTGGAGTTCAGCATTTTTAACTTCTCATTTTCTTCCTTAAGTTTGTCATTCTGAATTAACTCATTTATCAAGGTCTGATCTTCTGAGCTAATTTCAAGTTTTCTTCCAGCCTTGAAATCCTTCAAATCTTTTTCCTTTTCTTCAATGTTTTTCTATAATTCCACATTCACAGATTTGATGGCATTAAATTTTTCAATCAGCAAATCATTCTCTCGTTTAAGTTTCTCTAATTGTTCTTCATTTTCTTTAGAAAACTTTCTGAGAGAGTCATTCTCATTTTTCAGCTCGTTTAAGTCAGATTTAACACATTCAAGTTCTTTCAGCAAATCCTTACTCTGAACAGAATCATGACTAGCTAGGCTAAGCTTCTTTTCAAGTTTAGAGATTTCCTTTACATGATCTTGATCTTCAATTTTCAGCAATGAAATTTATTTCGTCAACATTTGAATATCAGACATAAAAGCATCATGAACATTTTTCAGTTCAGCACAGTTTTTACATGGAGAATTGAAACTGTCTGACCTACTATTCTTCTTCAATTTTTTGTATTGTTCTCTTAACTGTTCATGAGACTCTAATAATTCAGCATATGAATTCTCCCAATCATCCAAGGTATAGTTCTCAAAAGGGTTTACCTCCTCATCATTATCGTCTTCACTTTGATTGCTGCCTTGATCACTGCCACCTTAAATACTCCTGTTGGCCATCATGCAGCTTGTTTGATTTCCTTTCCCGGCTCTCTTCATCATCTCCAACATATCCCTTGCAGATCTGCAATCAAGGAAACATGAGTGAAAAGCTTTGTCAGTGGCTGCTTTCATCAGATTTATAGCTGTCTGATTCTCCTCATACATTGATTCGTGACTGTCAGTCCATTTGGACCATTTCTTTGGTAATTTATGAGGACCATGTGAAATCACTTTCCACAGGTCTGGATCAACAGATTTAACATAAGCACGTAAAGCACTGTGCCACTGGTTGAAATCAGAACCACTAAAGACGGGTGGACAAGCCATTGAAACAGATAGGAGATTAATTCAATGCAACAGGAATATTGATGCATTAAAAACAAATTAGCACCTAAGACCGCAAGATCGAATCTGCAGGTCGCTGGACCTTGTATGCAGACACTTGCTCTGATACCAACTGTTAGGGTGCTAGGCCCGGATACAGAGGGGGGTGAATGTATCCTTCTATGTATAATGGCCAAATAAAAACTTGGATGCTAGAGATAGACACAGAATAGAACCAATTCGATTCAACTCAAGTACAAACACTTGGAGCGTGCCTATTCAAGCATCTAGCGGAAGCAAAGCAAACAATCAAACCACTGCACAATAGATTTTTAGGTGGTTCGGTCCTCCAGACCTACATCCACCCCTCACTCCCAATCGAAGTGAGGCTTCACTAGCAAAAGCTAGAACCAAGCAGACTCAGTCTGCAAACAGTTGCTGCCACACAGCTTGACCAGGGAAACAGCCTCCCCTCTTCCTCCCAACTGGAGGGACACCCAAGTGACTCCCAGCCACTTGGAAACTAGAGGTCGAAGACCTCTCTTCCTCCAGACCAGGAGGGACCACTGGACTTGCAACCACAAGCCCAGAACCGGAGGACTAACCTCCCTTCCTCTAACCAGAGGGCAACCCACAAGTGACAACCTGTCACTTGCAACCTGGAGATCAGATCTCCCTTCTCCTGAACCAACCGGAGGAACCCGATCCCCAACAGGGCAATCGGAAGAACAAAGATGATCAGAAAACAAAGGAAAACAATAAAGGAAAATAACACAGCAATCAGAAAGCTGTAAAACAAAATGCACAGTGTGGCTCTCAACGGAGCTGACTGGCCTGGATCTGATCCACGATCCAGTGAAGACAGATCTTCAAGCAGCTTCTTCCTTCTTCTCCACGAGCTCTCTCGCTCACTCTCTTTCTCTCTTTCTTTCTCTTCTGCTCTCCAAATCTCTCACTCTCTATCTCTCTTTCTTTCTCTTCTGCTCTCCAAATCTCTCTTTCTTTCTCTTCTACTCTCCTAATCTCTCACTCACTGCTCTCTCTTCACGGCTTCTCTCTTCTATCTCTTCTTCCTCTCTTTTCCTTCTTTTTCTCTTTTTCTGGATCGAAGGGCTTTCTGCTCTTCAGGCTTCTGCTTCGATCAACCTTCATCTGAAGATGAAGGCTCCATTATATACCACCAGCATCAGCAGCAGCAGGGCGCGTGTGGCTTCCACAGTTCCCGCCCTAAGAATTCGGACCACGTGGCAGCATCCATCAGGCTGTCAGAACACGTGTCCTCATCTGGGCACTCTCCTTATCCTCGGATCACATGCCCAGCACCAGTACGCTTAGCAACTGGAGTTAGGTGGCGTCAACTCACTTGCTCCAAAGAGTTGACGCAGCCATCAGAGATCTTCAACCTTTTTAACCGCTGCGTCGACTCCATCAGCCTGTTGCGTTGATGCAATGGTATCGACAGTCCAGTGATCAAGTCTTCAACATATGGGCGTGCTGCGTCGACGTTATCAGCATGTTGCGTTGACGCATTGAAGACATGTACATTTGTATACTGGCGTCTCTTAAGCCGCTGCGTCGACGCTGCTTGTTGATGGCGTTGACGCAGTGGAAGATATCGTGAAAGCTTCGTCGCTTGTAAGAGTCTCTGCTTCTTTAACTGCTGCGTCGACGCTGCTTGCTTGTGGCGTTAACGCAATAGAAGACATCGTGAAAGCTTAGTCTACGGATGCGTGGACGCTTTAAGCTTCAGGCGTCGACCTTGTTCCCTTCAGCAACAATAATGAAGTGTATAGACTTAGTGTTAACGTGAAGCATTGTATAGACTTCAGAGATCAATATAGCAAGTGTGTACAGAGTGAGGGAGTGTATAGACTTAGCAGTCTAGGCCTCTAACAACGAGTGTATAGACTTACAACTCTTCATGAGATCTCAGTGTATAGACTCAACCAATGTATATAGTTGAAGATCTAACAATCGAGTGTATAGAGTTAGTTATGTGAGCATGCATTGTATAGACTTCACACATGAAGACATCCGCTGTTCAGACTTGAATAACATTCAGCAATGCATAGACTTAGGCGTTTTGTTCAAAACAAAAGCAATGTACAGACTTCATGAGATGCAATGCAAACTCTGTACAGACTATACTCAATGTATGGACTTCTCATAAGAAGCCAACGGCTGTACAAACTTAGTCAGTCTTCAACTCACTGCGATGTACAGACTCTGAGGGACAACAGCCAATGTATGGACTTGCTCAGCTCAAGGCCAGTGTATGGACTTGATGAGACACTCATGAGTGTGTAGACTTAGAGTGAATGCATATAGTGTAACACTGCAACAGACTGTATAGACTTTGAATGCAATGTATGGACTTTGCATGAGACACTGGCCAAGACGATGGATGCAACAGTGCAATGTCTAGACTTGAAGAATGTGAGACGATGGCTAAGAGACTGCACAATCGGATGTATAGACTTTCGTTACTGTAGCAACGTGTAGACTTTACCTTAGACGCTAAGTGAGAAGCTCAATGTACACACTTAACCAATTCAAAGGCAAATCGAGTGTACAGACTCTGAGTCCAAACCCAACGGCTGTACAGACTTAGAAAGTGAAGACTGATGTACAGACTTCATTAATCAAAGCATGAATGAGACGTTGTACACACTTAGCCTAGGACAATGTATAGACTCAATCAAATGAAGAAACACATGATGCAATGTGTGGACTTGGTGACACATGCAAACAGATGAGTGTACAGACTATGCCAGCAAGCTACACGATGTGTAGACTTAGAAGTGCCTGCAGCTGTGCAATGTGCAACCAGTGTATGGACTTGTCGTGCCTACACAGGGCGTTGTACACACTTGCTGCCTGATGCAAATGTGCAGATTCTATTAATGCATATCAATGCTTTATGCAGCAGATAATCAGTCTGAACTTCAAATGCAATGACTCACAGTGTAGGCAGATAAACTAACTGAACATATGAGAGACTGAATGAACATTTGAATGACAGACTGAATATAAGAATTACTGAATAAAACCATGGTGACTCACAGTGATTAGCTCACATTAAAACCAATCATCACAAAACCCTAGAGCCAATCATCAAAACCACAAGCCACAGGGGCCAGGGGTACAACAGACGTCTGACGGTTTGATGCCGACGACCCTTCAGGACGAATCGGGCAAGACTTATTTGAGGCGTCAACTTGCTTGGACACCTCAATCAATAAATTAAAAATAATAATAATAATAATAATAATAATATATATATATATAATGCTTGAGGCATCTAAGGGACTAGACGCCTCAATCTTGAGGCGTCTAGGGGCCTGGACGCCCCAATGTTCCAAGTTCGGACAAGCCCGATCCGCCGTCCGATTTGACGTTGTGCAAAAATCCAAAACTTAACGACGTCCTGTCAGTTGGACGCGCCCACTCGTGAGGCACGGGTGCACCTCGAAACCACGCGCTTTCTCCACTGTCTACGGCTTTCGGCGGCGATTCGGTGGGCAAAAATGGGCGCATCCAGGGCCCGGACGCCTCATCATTGAGGTGTCCAAGAGCTTGGACGCCTCAATGAATATCTTAAGATAAAAATTAAAAAAATATTTATTGAGGCATCCGTTCTCCTGGACGCCTCAACAGTGAGGCGTCCAAGAGCCTGGACGCCTCAATCATCTTTTCCTCTATAAATAGAGGACCCCCTCCCTCGAAGGGAAGGGGCTTCAGATCCGACAGAGGAAGGAGAGACTCTGTCGGATCCCATTTCTTATTCGTGGGTCTTTTACAGGGGAAGGTTCTGCCGGCTTCTCGGGTATCTGCGCTTGCGAGAGGAAGGCTAGCTCCATCCGTTCTGCTTCCACGTCGTCCCCACGCTGTCGAAGCTCCGCCGGATCCCGCCATCAGCACCTTCAATAAGCCATTCTCTCCCCTTTTCTTTTGTCATTTCTATTGCATGCATCATCCCGTCATCCGTCATCTCCTTTCATAAGGGAGATCCATTTACTCGTGTCCGAGAGGGGTTTAAAAATAACACCAACCAGGTGTGTGTCTTGCTATCATTTCATTATTCTTTATCAAGAGACTAATACTACACTGCCATCTTTTCTGATCCACCTGTTATTTGTCTGTTTCTTCTTTTGCAAGGGTAACCAAGGAAAGCCCTCTCCATCGGCCGACCGAAGGGAGAGGAAGAAGTAACCCGCCATCTCCTACTTTTGAGGTAGGCGCGATCACTTTCTTTATTTTGGGGTCTCCGACCCCTGGCAATCACATCATATTCTCGAGGCCGCGGAGAGTCATTTCCCGCAATGGCTGTTTAACATTCCGTCGCTTATATTCTGTGCTGTTCTTAAATCTGCTATATTCTCGAGGCCGCTGAGTGTCATTTCCTGCAATGGCCGTTTAAATTTCTGTCACTTATATTTTGTGCTGTTCTTATATCTGCTATATTCTTGAGGCCGTGGTGAGTCATTTCCACAATGGCCGTTTAAATTTCTGTCACTCATATTCTGTGTTATTCTTATATCTGTTATATTCTCGAGGCCGTGGCGAGTCATTTCCCGCAATGGCCGTTTAAGTTTCTATCACTTACATTCTGTGCTTCTTATATCTGCTCATATTCTCGAGGCCGCGGTGAGTCATTTCCCGCAATGGCCGTTTAAATTTTTGTCACTTAAATTCTGCACTTTTCCCATCCCCCGAGGTCACGGAGAGTCATTTCCCGCTATGGCCGTCTAATCTCCATATCTTATTATATTGCATCTGTCCCGCACACCCCGCCGGAGCAATCTCCCGTGGTGGTCTCTCTCCTCTTCTCTATTCTTTCTATTTTGCAGCAAAACGAGCCCCCGCGCTCCACTTCGCCTCCTCTGGCTATCCGCGTGACGTCGCTCACAGCCTGTTGTATGATTCAAGAATGGAAGTTGCTGGAGAAATTTTCTGAACTCAATATAAGTACAGATGAGAAGAACTGGTGTATTATTCTATCCCACATGAGTCTACATCCGGATTTGCTACTTGAAATTAAGAAGCTACAAGAAGAAGATCATGCACTAGTAGAGATAAAGGACAAGCTAGAAGAGAGACTTGATTTCAAGCTAGCATCCGATGGTAGATTGCTATTTCATGAAAGGACATGTGAACCAGATTGTCCTGAGCTGAATAAGAAGATTCTTGAAGAAGGTCACAGGACGAGATACATAATTCACTCTGGAGCCACCAAGATGTATCAAGACTTGAAAAGAACTTTCTGGTGGCCTAATATGAAGAGGGAGGTAGCAGACTTTATATCTCGCTGCCTGACATGCCAACAAGTGAAGGCGGAACATCAGAAACCCGCTAGAAAATTACATCCGATAGATATTCCCAAGTGGAAGTGGGAAGATATCGTCATGGATTTAATCATGGGCTTGCCCAAGTCTAGGGGCGGACATGATGGAATTTGGCTAAGCATCGATCGCCTAACTAAATCGACTCATTTCTTGCCCATCAAGAGCCGATGGTCAGTTGATGTTCTTGCTGCCTTATATATCAAGGAGATTGCTAGATTGCATGGAGTCCCGATGTCAATTGTATCTGACCGAGACGCACGCTTTACCTCTCATTTCTGAAAAAATCTACAACATTCTCTGGGGATGAAACTCAACTTCAGCATTGCATTCCATCCCCAGATAGATGGTCAGACTGAAAGGACAAATCAATTTGTTGAAGATATGTTAAGAGCATGTATTAAAGATTTAGGCAGTAGCTGGCATGACCACTTGCCCCTGGCCGAATTTGCTTATAACAACAGCTATCAAGCCAGTATCCAAATGGCACCTTTCGAGGCGCTTTATGGCAGGAGTTGCCGATCTCCAATATGCTGGGAGGAAGTCGGTGAAAGACAAATTCTAGGCCCGGATATGGTAAGAGATTTAACTGAGAAGATACACCTTATTCGAGAAAGACTCAAGATAGCACAGTCCAGGCAGAAGTCATATGCTGACAATAGAAGAAGGGATCTAGAATTTCAAGCTGGTGACCACATTTTTTTCATGGTATCTCCCGGCCGAGATATTAGAAGATTCGGTATTAAAGGCAAGCTTACACCAAGGTTTATTGGTCCATTTGAAGTATTGGAAAGAGTGGGCGAGGTGTCTTACCGCATTACTTTGAATGAAGTATCAGAAGCGCGCAATGTATTCCATATTTCTATGTTGAAGAAGTACGTGCAAGATTCTTTCCACGTTATTGACCACAATGACTTAGTGATACAAAAGGATCTTACCTACGAGCAAAAGCCGATGAAGATCCTCGACCGAGAAGTCTGAGTTCTGATGAACAAGATGATCCCTATGGTAAAAATCCAATGGAATCAATGCTCAGAACAGAAAGCTACATGGGAAACCGAGGAGTCTATGAGAAGGAGATTTTGGAGTTATTGTAGATTGTAAGTACTCTACACTCTCTTTGTCACCCTGCATGCAGTTGAATTTGGGGACCAAATTCTTTTAACTGGGGGAGAATGTAGCACCCCAGATAAACATAACCAAGAAACTAACTTTTCCTAGATCAATAACTCTAAATACCATAGCCCTACACCTGATAAGGGCCACTATACGTATACACACGTATTTAAGAGGTTCAGCCTCACTTAAAGTCCAATAGACCAACCCATACACAACACTACAAGAGTCTCCAATTTTTTTACACAAAGGGAATAGGCGCCCTCACTAGGGCACCATTTTCATTTTGACACAGTCAACCAAGTAAAGGGCACCCCTAAATAAGGGAGCCAATTCCCCTTTGACCGGTCAACCCCATGAATTGGCGCCCTCCTGTAAGGGCGCCAATTCCACCGAGTAACGCCCACGTACAAGGGCGCGTATTAAATGGCGCCCCTATGCCTGGGCGCCAATTCTTTTAGTGTCCTCCAGCTATTCTTCTAGAAGTGTGTGCAACGAAAATAGCCTCACTTCGCTGGCAACGGACCCGTAAAGCAATAAATCAATTGCTTTTACGTTGTCAACTGAATTTCTTTATAAGTAACCCCTCCATAGACAGGCAGAAGCTACTGCCGTTATTTCGTTGCTGCAAGAGGGAATATCTCCCTTCTTTGCCTTGGAAGACGTGAAGGAGCGTCTTCTTCCCATAGTCTACGTCCTGCTACGATCCTCTTGAAGCTGTGAAGTGGCTTTCTTTATTATTATGTACCTCGTAATCATCTCAAAAGGTAGGTTTTCTCAAGTTCTGGCCTAACCAGTAGCTTAAATAGGGTTAACAAGCATGATTAGTAGTAGTTTAGTTCCATTTTCTATATTATATAGTTCCTGACATACTGCTTTTCGTAGTAGTTATTCCATCTTGCATATTATATAGCCCTGATATACCTGTCTCTCGGAGTAGTTAGTTTCATAATTAATAATCACTCATGCTTAGAAAATTAATATCTATGAAAATAAACCATAAAATTAATGCATGAGTAGGATTCTTACATCCTAAAATTTTACTCTACCTGTCCATGTCCTTAATTCCTGATTCTGTAAACTTTTGAAATCATGAATAGTAACTTGTGTCTCAAAACGTACCTATCTGGTGCGAAGCATGACCCAGCAGAATGGGCATTCCTGACTAGGGCTGTAATACCCTAGATCCTTATCGGGTCTTTCGTAACTTCTTCGGAGAGTTTTGGATCGCTTTTGTAGGTCCTGAGTTGAGTTTTACGATCCACGTGGGTTTTTCTCTCGTACAAGTTAGGAAACCCTATGGTGAGTTTATTTCTTAGTTCATCGACTCGTGGACGCCGCAATTGCACTATACTCTTCCCAAGGATCGTTCGACTATTTTTACATATTTTTCTGAATTAGTCCATTTTCAAGCTAAAAATCAGAATTTTCGGAAATTAGGATAATTTCCTAATTTCTTTCTTCTTCTCTCTCTCCTCCCTTCTCATTCACACCGTGACCCTCTCTCTCCCCCGTTTTCTCTCTTCTCTTGCCCTCCCGGCTCTAGCTACAGACGGAGGAGGCACAGGCAGGCTGACGAGATACTGTGGGGATGGTCCAGAGTGCGATAGGGCGAGGATCGGACCGTTTCTGGCGCGATCCCGAATGGTGGATTCAAAGCCGATGGTCAAGCTCGTGATGCGGTTTTCGACACGGTTTAGTCACTACGGTGCATGAAATCATCGGTGGAGGTAGGGAGACGGAAGCCATACTTCTCTTCTACATTCCCTCGAAGTTTCACGTCGAACGGTGAGTATACGAGTGGGTTTTGCCTTGTTGGGGTAAAATCATGCTTTTGGGGTGTTCACAGGGTTCACCAGAAAACAGCGACGATTTTTAGATCAGTTGGCATCAATCAAACCCCTAGAATGTCAGCGTTCTAGATCTGCTGATTTCGTGTTGATTGGTTGTCATTTGGGGCCGGTACGAGCCCGGGAACCCCGGTGACTCAATAGGGTCAATTCAGTAGAATTATCCATTTCAAGCCGTTTGTGCATCATTTTGATCCCTTCCGCAGTGTAGAAGGTCGGTATTATCATTGTGGTTGTTTTCCCCTTCGATCGGAATCGAATGGGGCGTGGAATCAGGCTCGAGGTGTAGGGTTTGGCCAGTTTTCCGTCGTAACCGGTCAACCAGATCGGATGGGCCGGTCGACCGGAAGGCGCCCGTAGGACCGTGTCGGTCCGGTCGACCGACCACCTTGGTCTGGTCGACCGACCCTATCCGGTCGACCAACCCCAGGGGTCAGGTCCACCGGAATTCTGAGTTTATGCTTGTTTTGAGTCCCAGTCGGTCCGGTTGAGACCCAATGATCGACCTATGGCTTCGCGAGTGTCCCGGACACCCTATGGGTTCTGTGTCCATGTTTCTGGGGTGTCGAGAGGTGCCATGTTACCTCGATTAGTGTGCCCATAGGGATGTGTGTCCTGATCTTTGTGTTGCATTTGATCGAGTCATCGTGTATCGGTGTGAGTGCGGTGGGGTTCCCCCGCATGTGCGTGGCCTCCCTCGAGTTCCCGTCTTGAAGGGATGGTCTCGGTGGCTTGTGGCCTGCTTCGGTATTCGTGTTACCGTGGTTTTAGACCTAGTCAAGATTTTAAGTCAGTTGGCCTTGGCGGCCCAACCTACATGCGTTTCTTCGCTGTAGCGCGCCTTTCTTAGGCCGCTACAAGTCGTTTAACTTAGGTCAATATTTTAGGGCGGTTAGTGTGGCGGTTGTTTCTTGGACCGCCTAGTCCGTGTGCCGGATCTACATTAGACTGCTTTGGTGGTTTGACCGAATAGGTCTGTTCAGGGTTGACTGGGTTTAGCGGCCTAATCCTTGACCGCTACAGTCCCCTAGTGGCCCATTCTATGACCGTCAGCGTATGTTCCTCAACTTAACTCCTGCGTGTCGTTTCCCGATGTTTTGACTTCTGATTATCTTGGCTTGACTTTGTGGTTTGCCCATCATCCCGTGGATGTCTTCCTACATTTTATGAGGGTACAACCATAGTTAGATAGCCAGGAGTGCCTTTGTATCGCTTCAGAGACATTATTTAGGTTCTGGTCAACTCGGTGACACCCAATGGTTAACAAGTAACCTTGTGTATGTCTCGACTGTTCTGGATAGCTCGAGGCAGCGGTTCTGGATGCCTAGAGGTACTGTCTTACCTCAGTTTATGTGTCCAGGTGCTTTGAGGGTCTTGATGCTCCCTCAGGTCTCCGTGAGTCGTTTTATATGGTTATGTGGATCCAATGATCCATTGTCGTTCCTTGTGGCTTAGGATTAGGCTGATTGGCGGTTCGTCATTACCGTCATGCGACGATCTTGGCTCCAAGTCATGAGACTCAAGGATCGTTGCGTTGGCAGGTCTAGTTGTCCTCTTGAGTCTGTTGGCAGTTTGGTATGCTGCCTTGGTGCTTCGTAGTACGTGCGACAGTGCTTTCTCGGCCTGTTTGTACTCCAGCCGTCATGTTTCAGAGTCTTTGTGTCTAGTGAGCCTCCACTAGTCGTAGCCTCACGACCTCGAGTGTCAGCCCACCTGGGAGTCGTGGTGGGGTAGTTCCCGATATACGGTTTGTAAGCTAGTTCTGTGGGCCCTTGCTTTACAGTAGCGTCCTACTGGGAGGGAAAACTAGCTAGAGGCCTGGCTCTAGGCGTGAGCTGGTGTGTGCACACGTGGTCAGGGGTGTTTGGATGAATGCCAACGGGTGTGACCCTCACTAGTCACTCGTTACTGTAGTTCCTATTCTGGTTCAGTGAGTATTCAGTCTTCGTCGTTCTCGGCGTCTGTAGCGAGATACCTGTGGCGCAGTGTAAGACGTCAGTGGACACATCTGGCTGTTCTTCTAGTGAGGTGGTGCTTCTATCATGTGACACGTGACTCTCGCGTTTCTCGTGCGTCTTGACCTTCCCAGGTTAGTCTTTTCTTGGCCTTACCTGAGGTCAGTGCTGTGTTGTATACACGATGATCCACTCGTGTATGCATTTGCGCTTATGGAGCGTGCACGACAATCCAGTCGTGTACGCTTTAGTGTTCCGTGTCCATCTTGGTCTCTTCTAGGGCTTGTTGCCTATCTTTGTAGGCCTTCGGCTTAGGCCTTGTGCTTAGTCAACGGATCGGTAACTCCTAACTCTGTGACATTAGGGTTCACCTTTCTGTTGCTGTTGAAGTAGCATAGGAGCCAAGGTTCTGATTCGGTTCGACTTCTCTTCTTCTGTTACTGCTTTCTTTTACAGCTTTCTAGTTGTAGTTTAGCTTTTCTTGCTTTACTACTCCTGCCGTTTTAGCTGTTGTTCCATGTTACTGTGTTATTTTTCAGTGGGGATCCGCGTGACCCCTACTGAGCCAGTGACACGAGGCTCACCCCTACTTTTCAGGTGGGGTCGTCTCTGCTTCTTTGGTGGTTCCTGGTGTGGCGAGTTCGTAGTTGCCAGCGGTACCTGCGTTGGGCTTCCCCCGACCTCAGTGTACGTCTTTCTTTCTGTTGGACTGTACTTGTCTTTCCTTTGGACTAGACTCTGGTATAATTGTTAATTTTTAACTACTAATTAAAAAGTAATTTTATTTCTACTACTTTAGCAAACCTAATTAATGAAATTTAATTACTTACTGTTATATCTGCGACTTCAATGTACTACACGACATTCCTTTTATCCCTTCGGAGCTTTACAGCTCTTGGGAGGCTTCACAAGTTCCAAGCGGTATCGGGTCTACTCGGTAGTCCTATCGGGTATATCCGGTATCCGGAGTCCGGGTCATCACAGGTGGTATCAGAGCAGTTGTTGTGTGAAGTACATGGGAATCTGAGATATATAGTGTCCAGAGTCCTGAAAGTCCAGTACAGTCTTTCGCTGGCTTATGTTTCACGATTCCTTGTCGCTTTGTTTTCTATAAGTTATCTTGTGCGTGCTGTGTCAGCACTGTACGAGATGTTTTTCCTCTCGTCAGGATGCGACGAGATGCTCTTTTTCATCTTGATGTTTGTCTCGATCATGCTGTACTTGGCAGAATTCGCTGGTAGGCGTGAATCTACAGTACATTGTTCGAGATTTCTCCGTGGTTTGTTCAGGTGGCTGGTGACTTTTCGAGTTGGTGTGATGGCCGTACACATTCTTACGTTGTTTTGGTCATCCCAGCTTGAGTCTGTGTAGCTCCTGAGGTGTTTCACTTTTGTTGAAGTGGTTGCTTTGTTGCCTCGATTGAGAAGATGCTCAAGCGAACATATGATTTTCCTTCCTAGTGAGCTACTGTTAGTGAGCTTGATTCTCCTCATCCTGTTTGGTGGAGTCTTTTCGAGGTAAGCCTTAGAAGTGCTATCTTAGTGAGACCTTTGTCCTGCATCTACTTAAGTGTGGACAGTATTTATTCTGAGCCTGATTTGCTTTTTGTTCGACGGTTGCTTGGCTTTAGACCTAAACTTTATGTTGAGAGCCGTTGGGCGCCGTATTTGTCATGCCATGTCTAGCGGCCGATGTGTTGTGAAGGCTAAATAATTGTTTTAGGACATAAGGGTAAGCTGAGATTAGCCTTTCTTTGTGTTCTGTGCTGAAGCTGGTGCTCTCCTTCATTTGCACTTAGGCGACTTGTGATCGGTTATTAGCAGGATCAGTACTTGTGGCGTAATACATTGCGATTTTCATGAATTGTGATGGTGCCAAGGGTGTGCTGAGATGCGGACACCGAGATATTTCTGGTGCCTGTGTGCGTTGTATGAGTGCACAGCAGAAGCGTGTGGGCTGATAACCCACAGGTCGAGGATCGTTGGTTGTAAGATTCTGACCGGTCGAGAGAATTATCCTTCTCGATATGACTTCATCTTGGCTTCGTGTGCCTTGATGTTGTCCTTGCCGTGTTGTTGCTATTTGAGGCATTTTGGTGTTGGCAATGGCATTTGTGAGTATTAGGGAATCTGTCGACAATTCTACTGATTGAGTACCCTCTGCTCTGCAATTCTTTCTTGGGTGTTGTGCTCTCGGGACATGATCGTGGTCCTTGAGATGCGTTTCCCGATATTGTTGTTCTCGTTGTCGTGGGTCTTTCCTTGGTAAGCTGCTCGTTGCATGGCCAGTCCTTCGTAGTCGTGTGCTCTGCTATTATCGTGCCTTGATATGACCCAGCTTGCAGTTGTGTTCCGTGGATCTGTGTTCAGTACGGAGCCAGAATTCTGCAAGTGCTGCTGTCGTTTTATCATTGTTTCCCTGTGAATCTGTCTTAGCATCGTGTGGACCATGATCTTGTCGGTTAGTTGTGTTGTACTCTTCTTTCCTGATAGAGTTAGCATGCGACTCGAATCAGATGTAATGTCTGAGTGAGGACTGACTTGATTGTGTTTGTGATCTGGTGCTGTTGTTGGCGTCCTGTGTGCCAGGTTTCGTGGTTGCCTTTAGCACTGGAGCCGATGTGTCGAGCTGTCAGTTGAGAGGACTATGCTTCCGTGTTTAAGCTGATGCTTGCCGTGTCTGTCATTTTATGCTATCGGTTGCTGTTGTCGTGGCATGAGTCGTGTCTCCTTTCCTGTGAGATGTAAACAACGTTGCCTTGCTTCGGAGGTGTCAGACTTATGTTCACTTGGGTGTCGTGCTCGATCCAGAGCGTGTGCCTGTGATTATGGTCTGGCAATGTCCCTCTGAATTGTGTTTCTTTCGAGATTCGTGCTATTTGTCTTGGGGGTTTGTTCGTCCCTACTTTTTCTTGTTCGTTCCTTAAATTTTGAGGATGAAATTTCTTGAAGGAGGGGAGGTTGTAATACCCTGGATCCTTATCGGGTCTTTAGGACCTTCTTCGGACAGTTTCGGATCGCTTTTGTGGGTCCTGAGTTGAGTTTTACGATCTACGTGAGTTTTTCTCTCGTACAAGTTACGGAACCCTGTGGTGAGTTTATTTCTCAGTTCATCGACTCGTGGACGCCGCATTTGCGTTATACTCTTCCCGAGGATCGTTTCGACTATTTTTACGTATTTTTCTGAATTAGTCCAATTTCGGGCTAAAAATTGAAAATTTTGGAAATTAGGAAAATTTCCTAATTTCTTATTTTTTTTCTTTCTTCTTCCTCTCTCCTCCCTTCTCATTCACGCCATGACCCTCTCTCTCCCCCGTTTTCTCTCTTCTCTTGCCCTCCCGGCTCCAGCTGTAGACGGAGGAGGCACGGGCAGGCTGAGGAGATGCTGTGGGGATGGTCCGGAGTGCGATAGGGCGAGGATCGGACCATTTCTAGCGCGATCCCGAACGGTGGATTCAAAGCCGATGGTCGAGCTCGCGATGCTATTTTTGGAGTGGTTTAGTCACTACGGTGCACGGAATCATCGGTGGAAATAGGGAGACGGAAGCCCTACTTCTCTTCTACATTCCCTTAAAGTTTTACACCGAACGGTAAGCATACGAGTGGGTTTTGCCTTGTTGGGGTAAAATCATGCTTTTGGGGTGTTCGCAGGGTTCACCAAAAAATGGCGACGGTTTTTAGATCATTTGGTATCAATCGAACCCCTTGAATGTCAGCGTTTCAGATCCGTTGATTTCGTGTTGATTGGTTGTCATTTGGAGCCGATACGAGCCCGGGAACCCCGGTGACTCAATTAGGGTCAATTTAGTAGAATTGCTCGTTTCAAGCCGTTTGTGCGTCGTTTTAATCCCTTCCAGAGTGTGAAAGGTCGGTATTATCATTGTGGTTGTTTTCCCCTTCGATCGGGATCGAATGGGGCGTGGAATCGGGCTCGAGGTGTAGGGTTTGGCATGTTTTCCGCCGTAACCGATCGACCGGACCAGATGGGCCGGTCGACCGGCAGGCGCCCGTAGGACCGTGTCGGTCCGGTCGACTGACCACCTAGGTCCGGTCAACCGACCCTGTCTGGTCGACCGACCCCAGGGGTCAGGTCGACCGGAATGTTGTGTTTATGCTCGTTTTGAGTCCCAATCGGTCCGGTTGAGACCCAATGGCTGACCTATGGCCTTGTGAGTGTCCCGGACACCCTATGGGTTCCGTGTCCATGTTTCTGGGGTGTCAGGAAGTGCCGAGTTACCTCGATTAGCATGCCCAAAGGGATGTGTGTCCCAGGCTTTGTGTTGCGTTCGATCGAGTCACCGTGTATCGGTGTGAGTGCGGTTGGGTTCCCCCGCATGTGCATGGCCTCCCTCAAGTTCCCGTCTTGAAGTGATGGTCTCGGTGGCTTGTGGTCTACTTCGGTATTCATGTTACCATGGTTTTAGACCTAGTCAAGAATTTAAGTCAGTTGGCCTTGGCGGCCCAACCTTCATGTGTTTCTTCGCTGTAGCACGCCTTTCTTAGGCCGCTACAAGTCGTTTGACTTAGGTCAATATTTTAGGGCGGTTAGTGTAGCGGTTGTTTCTTGGACCGCCTAGTCCATGTGGCAGATCTACATTACACCGCTTTGGTTGTTTGACCAAATAGGTCGGTTCATAGTTGACTGGGTTTAGCTGCCTAATCCTTGACCGCTACAGTCCCCTAGTGGCCCATTCTATGACAGCCAGCGTATGTTCCTCCTCTTAACTCCTGCGTGTCGTTTCCTGATGTTTCGACTTCTGATTATCTTGGCTTGACTTTGTGGTTTGCTCGCCGTCCCGTGGATGTCTTCTGACATCTTATGAGGGCTACAACCATAGTCAAATAGCTAGGAGTGCCTTTGTATCGCTTCAGAGTCATTATTTAGGTTATGGTCAACCCGGTGAGACCCAATGGTTGAAAAGTAACCTTGTGTATGTCTCGACTATTCTGGATAGCTCAAGATAGTAGTTCTGGATGCCTAGAGGTATTGTCTTACCTCGGTTTATGTGTCCAAGTGCTTTGTGGGTCTTGATGCTCCCTCAGGTCTCCGTGAGTCATTTTATATGGTTATGTGGATCCGATGATCCATTGTCATTTCCTGTGGCTTAGGATTAGGCTGATTGGCGGTTCGTCATTATCGTCATGCGACGATCTTGGCTCCGAGTCATGAGACTCAAGGATCGTTGCGTTGGTAGGTCTAGTTGTCCAGTCTTGAGTCTGTTGGCAGTTTGGTATGCTACCTTGGTGCTTTGTAGTATGTGCGACAGTGCTTTCTTAGCCTGCCTGTACTCCAGCACTCATGTTTCAGAGTCTTTGTGTCTAGTTAGCCTCCACTAGTCGTAGTCTCACGACCTCGAGTGTCGGCCCACATGGGAGTGGTGGTGGGGCAGTTCCCGATATACGGTTTGTAAGCTAGTTCTGTGGGCCCTTGCTTTACAGTAGCGTCCTACTAGGAGGGAAAACTAGCTTGAGGCCTGGCTCTAGGCGTGAGCTGTGTTGAATCCCATCTTTGAGTAAATGCTTAAATGCGATGGCTTTTGATGATGACCAAACACTACATATATTTATATTTCCTTTGAAGTGTTCTAGCATAAAAAGTATTGCAAAGCTCAACATTCTTGTTGAAGTCTTAGAGCTTCGAAGGTTAAAGAACAACCTCAACGGGTAAGCTTTTTTAACTCAAATTGTAAGGCTACATCTAATTCACAAGTTATGTCTTTACAGGACAAGGAACATGCATAAGGGCTTAAGGAACTCAAGGACGATCGGTGAGATCCACTTCAACTTATTGGCCCTTGATCTTGTGGTTTGATGTTCATTATTTTTGATCTCAAGGATCATATTGGTTTAGGTCTTATCTAAGCTTAAATGTATTGGGTTTTTCTTATTCATGTCTTAACAACATTCTCTCTCATGTTTTAAAAACCCAACTTGAAACCCCCTGACTTGTTCTTGTACTTAGTGGCCTTTTAATCAACCATTTAGAAGTTCTAGAACAAATGGGTCGACCCCTAGGTCCCCTGGTTCTACAAAAACATGGGCTTTTGAACTCCAGCTGAAAGGGTCAACCCATTGGGTTGATCCCCAGCCGCAAGGGTCGACTGCAAGGGTCGACCCCTGATAGCATGGATTTTACACCCGATGGGTTCCTTCACCACACCTGCAAGGGTCGACCCCTGATAGCATGGATTTTACACCCGGTGGGTTCCTTCACCACACCTGCAAGGGTCGACCCCTGATAGCTTTATTTCAAAACCCGCGCGGACGACCCACGAGGGTCGACCCATTGGCCCAGAACCCATTAAATCCTCATGAGGGTCTACCCTTTTAGATACGGTCCTGAGCCGTCTTCTTTGACTTGCGTGCACATGCACCAAAAGTCATACCAATCAAACCCAACATCCCTAAAACATTCCAAGAATTATGGATTTGGTCTCTAGGGTGTCTTTGAACGTTCCAAACTCTTTATATACATCTTATTGGGATATGAAACCCTAAGGAAGATATGGATCTAAAGTTCTGTTATTTTTCTAACCCTTGTGAGTGCAGGTTTGCAGTAGCAGATCAAGGGCCTTCTTCCACCTTGTTCTGAACCTGAAATTGAAGGGAAGAAGCTTGAATCAAGCCTCCACATCATCCTCAACAGCAAGCTGCGTGGGATATCAATGCTATAACCTTGTTTGTGCGACATAGCTTCATTCTTCCTCAAGGATCGATCTTCCTCCTGCAGAAGCATTCAATTACATTCAAGGAAGAAAAAGGGGGAGCTCCAACCATGATAAATCATTCTTCACTCCTTATTCTCAGAATCATTTAGTTTGAACTTGAGCATTTGTTGTAAAACTTGATTCAGATTCTTGTGTGTGGTGTTTGTGTTCGAAAACACGAACGTGTGTGTATATGTGTGTGGCAGCCCAAATCGGGTGCCGTGTGTGTGTGTTTGTTGTTTTACACAGTGTGTGTGTGTGGCTCACTTCATAGTGAAGTATTATCCTCACTATGAGGGGTGGACGTAGGGGACACTTCAGTGTACCTGAACCACCTAAAAACTTCGTGTGTTGCTTGTGGTTTGATTTTTCGGATTCATTGTCGAGTGGACTTCACTATGAGTTGAGCATACACCACTTCCTTAATCAAGCACATGGCCTTATTTTCACGCTTTCACAAGTGTGATCATGTTCGTGTGAGGCCAAGTGCTTGTGTGCTTAATTAACTTAGTTTCCACTTGGAAGAAATTTTTAATTGTCCAATCAATTCACCCCTCCCCTCTTGATTGCCACCGTTCGGGACTCAACAATTGGTATCAGAGCTTTGGTCTCTGTTTCACTCGACCACACGGTCGTAGAGCAGATCCCATTATATGGCAAACAAGGGGATGATGCCCGAAGGGCATTCGATCCAAAGACCCCCGTTCTTTGATGGATCAAATTACCCTTATTGGAAAAATAGAATGTATGTTTTTCTATGTGCCCAAGACTATGACGTGTGGCGCGTCATTAGCAAGGGTCCGTACACTCTGTCTCAAAATGAGGATGACTGGGATGATGAGGATATAAAGAAGTGTTCAGCAAACTTCAAAGCCATGAATATAATACAGTGTGCCATTCATCCTAATGAATACTCACATATTTCCATGTATTCTTCTGCGCAAGAGATGTAGAACAAGCTACGGTTGATCTATGAAGGAACATCGGAAGTAAAGGAAACCAAGGCGAATCTGTTAGTCCGAGATTATGAGTTGTTTATGATGAAACCAAAGGAGTCCATTTCTGATATGTTTGCAAGATTGACGAAAATTATGAATGGATTAAAGGGCCTTGGTAAAGAGTATTTTGACAAGGAACTCGTCAGAAAGGTACTAAGATCCATGCCACCACAGTGGCATACAAAGGCCACTGTAATCGAGGATTCAAAGCATATTAGCACTTTAACTATGGACGAGTTGATAGGCTCCTTGATGACTTACGAAATCAACATCAAAAGGAGTGAGGACGATCACAAGAAAAAGAAGGTAGTCACACCATTGGCCCTAAAGGTGAACCCACAAGAATCAGAGGGCAGTGAAAATGATTCCACCGGCAACACCGAAGATGAGGAGCTGGTTGCCATGATCGCAAGAAGAGCAAGAAGATTCGTCAAAGGAACAAGAAAGTTCGGTGGTCAATTCAGAAAAGGACCAAGGAAGCAAGGTCCCAACAGAGGTGAAAGTAGCAAGAAGGAAGAAGTTATTTGCTACGAATGTAAAAAACCTGATCATATGCGGGGTGAGTGCCCCGATCTCATGAAAAAAATTAAGAAAGGAAAATTCAAGAAGCCAAAGGCCATGGTGGCCACATGGAGTGATGAAGACGAGGTCGAGTCCGAGAAGGAAGATGAACTGGATGAGTTGGTTCAGAATTTGTGTCTCATGGTAAATGAAGATGACGTCAATGAGGTAAATTCTAAAATCGAATCTCTTACATGTGAACAATGGCAGATTGCTTATGAGTCTTTGTATGAAAAATGCAAAAAATTCAGATCTAAAAATAGAAATCTAAAAAATAAAATTGATCATTTTGTGCATGCTGCAAAGTCTTGTGAGAATTGTCATGCTTTAAAATCTGAATCTGAAAAGTTGAAACATGAAAATGAAATTCTTGTGTCTAAGATTGAGTTATTTGAAGATGAGAGTTCATGCATGTGAGAGGACCAAGCCACCTTTACCAAAATGCATGAAGACTTGAAAATAGATTTAGAACAAGAAAAGTTGGAAAGAAATGCATGTATTCAAGCTAAAGAAATGGTCGTAAACAAGATTCAATCATTAAAGCATTAAGTCAATGAGTTGAAGGATGCTATTGCCATTCTTGAAAAAGGAACAACATTACAATCTGAAACACATTCAATTCATTTGTCTCCTACAAGTTCATCTATATCCTCGTCAAAAACACATGTGGATAATTCATTCTTGAATATAGGCAGAAGGAGAAATAGGGATAGAGCCATTGCATGTTTTTATTGTGGAAGGTTAGGCCATGACATGTATGATTGCAGAATTTTGAAATTTGATGATAAAAGTTTTGCTAGAATGAGAAATCATCTCATGTCTCTAACCATCGTGGACCCAAGCTTGCTTGGGTACTAAAATCCGCATAAGTACTTGTGTTGTGTTTGCAGGTCAGCTTGAGAGCTCAAAGGAATAGATGGTACTTGGACAGTGGATGCTCTCGGCACATGATGGGAAACAAAGATTTGTTTGCGGACCTGCATGAAAAGAATGGTGGGACAGTAGCATTTGGTGGTAAGGACAAAGGCAAAATTGTCAGAGAAGGTAAGATAGGTAAGAATCAAAATCATGCCATTGAGAATGTCCGGCTAGTGAAAGGGTTGCATCACAATCTTCTAAGCATAAGTCAATTGTGTGACAAGGATGCAAAGTGATTTTTGATTCTAACCACTGCACTGTTGTAAATAAAAATACTCATGAGATAAAATTCATTGGTTTTAGGCATAACAATGTATATATGATAGATTTGGATGATGCCTCTCATGAGAACTTGTGTTTGGTTACAAGGAATAATGATGATGCTTGGCTTTGGCATCATCGACTTGGGCATGCTAGCTTTAATGTTTTGCTAAAACTATCTCGAAATGATTAGGTAGTTGGTTTGCCTAAGCTAAAGGTTATTGATGAAGGAGTCTGTGGGGCATGTAGCATGGGTAAGCAAACAAGGACATCATTCAAGTGTAAGAATGATGCAACCACATCGAGGCCCCTTGAGTTAATCCACATTGACCTTTTTGGACTAAGTAGAACACATAGCTTGGGTGGTAAACTATATGGATTTGTAATTGTGGATGACTACTCAAGATTTTGCTGGGTATATTTCCTTTCCCATAAAAATGATGCCCTGATGGAGTTTGAAGCATTTTGCACGGTAGTTCAAAATGAAAAGGGGTGCCGCATCAAAGCCGTGCGGAGCGGTCATGGTAGGGAATTTGATAACAATGAGTTCAGTAACTTTTGCAGGGCTCAAGGCTATATGCACGACTTCTCCGCACCAAGAACCCCTGAACAGAATGGAGTTGTTAGAAGAATAGGACACTGATTGAGATGGCAAGAACCATGCTAAATGAGAACAACTTGCCGAGGTACTTTTGGGCAGAAGCAGTGAACATTGCCTGCTACATAGTCAACCGTGCCATGGTAAGACCACTGTTAAAGAAAACTCCCTATGAGCTGTATCGAGGTAAGAAGCCAAACATCTCTTATCTTAGACCTTTTGGCTCTATTTGCTACATTCACAACAATGGTAAAGTAGATCTGGAAAAATTTGATCCCAAAAGTGATAAAGGTATATTTCTTGGGTACTCTCTTAGCTCAAGAGCCTATCGAGTGTATAACTTGAAAACTCTTGTAGTTGAGGAAAACCCCCATGTCATTGTCGATGAATCATCTTCCAAAAGCACTAATGAAAAATATGTTTTGCAGGACGATGAATTGAATGACGGTGACATCGGGATGATAGAAGGAAAAACTGAAAAACAAGAAGTAAAAGAACCACAAGAAGATGATATCATTTTTGGCTCCACTAAAGATACCTTAAGCAAAGACTTTGCTAAATTGATGCAAAGTGAATTTGAAATGAGTCTTATGGGAGAACTAACATTCTTCTTGTGATTGCAGGTCACACAGACGATTGATGGTATGTTCATACATCAAAAGAAGTATGCTATGGAGTTGTTGAAGAAATTCAATTTGACGTCAACCAAACCACAACCAACTCCCATGTCCACCTCAATAAAAATTGATCAAGATGAAACGGGTAAATCCGTGGATTAAAAACTTTTCAGAAGCATGATAGGTTCATTGTTGTACTTAACTGCCAGGCGGCCCGACAAACAATTTGTTGTATGCTTATGTGTTAGATTTCAGTCCAATCCGAAAGAATCACACATGTTGGCCGTGAAACGGATTTTCAGATATATTGCTGGTTCAGTTAATTTAGGACTGTGGTTTTTGCGTAATTCGAGCTTTGATTTAGTTGCTTATTCTGATGCCAATTATGCGGGTTGTAAAGTGGATCGGAAAAGCACCAGCGGGTACTGCCAGTTTCTTGGGGGATGCGTGGTCTCATGGGCCTCCAAGAAATAAAACTCAGTGGCTCTATCAACCGCCGAAGCCGAATATGTGGCTATCGGAAGTTACGTTGCCCAGGTGCTATGGATCCAATAACAGATGATTGATTATGGCATTTCCTTCAAAAACACTTCCATCTTGTGTGACAACACTTCAGCCATAAACTTGTCAAAGAACCCAGTCCATCACTCTCGCACAAAGTATATTGAAATTAGACATCACTTTCTCAGGGATCATGTGAGCAATGGTAATGTAGAAATTAGGTTCATTGAAATAGACCAACAAATTGCCGACATTTTCACCAAACCTCTAAGTGAAGAAGAATTCATAACATTCAAGAGAGAATTAGGGGTTTGTAGGATAGACGAGTCTGAGTCATGATCATTTGCATAACTATGTATATACGTCAATGCATAGCATGCATTTGCATTAGTATGGTGCATAGTTGAATTTCCCCTTATCATGCATGTGCATTATGTTGCTTGAAAAAAAAACAAAAAATCAAATATGTGTGAAAAACCATGATTCTGTGTATTGCATGTCTTCTATTTATAGAATATAACCATGTCATTGAAATTTCTATGGCCGATATTCCCTTGAGTTCTTTAAATGTCAACAAGAGAGCAAAACCCCTCAAAATCTGAAATTCGGAGACGTTGGATAATGAACGTCTACTATGATCCTAGATTTTATTGAAACAAGTTCCCCAATGCATTAACCCATAAAACAACTCCAATTCCTTGATTCCAACAGGATATTCTCATTGGGGATTAGAGCCACATCATTTTTGACCTTCCATGTCACTTAAACCATCTTTTTGGTGAAAAACAGAGGAAGGGTCGACCCCAAGGGTCGACCCTCGCTTAAATGGATTCTATCTGGGGCCGAAGTGACAGGGGTCGACCCATTGGGTAGACCCGTTACGGTCAGGCGGCATACACCGCGTCTGAACCGCCGCGAATAGGGTGAAAACCTACTTTTTTCCCTTCCACACCTCTTATAACCCCTCGAGCCCCCTTCTAGCCCTAGCCACCACTCCTTGCACGCCCTCAAATCCCCTCTTGGCACCCATACTCTCATGCCCTAGCCGCGGATCTCTCGGTGGCGTCCCGCGCACAACCTTCTTCCGAGTGATTCCAGCACATCTTCCTTGAGCTTCACTCCCACTGAGGTATGTTCTTGATGTGTGGAGGATCATAAATCCACATGGATAGCCTTCCTCTCTCGTTGAACCATCTCGATCTACAACCTCATCAACCGGTTCCTTCGGTCTATGTTTAGATGGCCCCAAAGAGGCGTTCTTCTCGCAGCGGAGGGGAGTCGAGTGCGGCCATCAGACGTCGTACTAGGGAGGCCGCCGACAGTAGAGGATATGCGCCTTCGACCAAGGTTTTGGACAGAAAGGTACTCCAACCTCGAGCGGTCGCATTTACCAACCTTAACCGTCATCTCCCGAGTTTAGTGGATGTTCTTTGCAGTCAACCAAATTTGGACCTCTTCATGTCTGAACATCGACCCATTTATCCGACCTTGGTGCATCAGTTTTATAGCAACTTAATCATTTCTGGGGAACATCCGATTATTGTTGTAAATGGTAAATGCGTTATACTCTCCACAGAATTCTTAGGAGTGGCATTTAATCTCCCTTATGAAGGCTATACTTTTGGAGATATTGTGGTTCCTGAAGAAACAATTTATCAAATGATGACATCCGAAGAAAAAGGTGAAAATTCTCTTGCTGGGTTAAACACCAACCATTTTACTCCCCTGCAGTGTATATTACATAGGATGCTCACTACTATCCTGCTACCGAGAGAAGGAGGCCATGACAAAGTGACTGAGATTCATATGTTCTTATTTTACTGTCTCTTGGGTGGTATTCCAGTTAATTTCCCAGCCATGTTTTTAGCACATATGTGTAACAGCATGAAGCACAAAAATAGAACACTTCCATATGCCGCCGAACTTACTACTCTCTTTGCACACATGAACATAAACCTCTCCAAAGAATCTTCTCAAACCATTAGAGAGGCTGATATATATACCATTCATTCCATTTGTCATAATATGGGCTATGAAATGCGAGATGGCAACTTGGTCCGGAATTTAAAAGGTGTTGCACAGGAAATTAGTTCTGAGGAGGAGGATGATGATGATGAAGCACAGGCCGGTGCGCAACACCCACATATTCCTATTGAGGAGATGCCTTACGAGGTGGTTCAGCTGCTCATGGACTGTTTGGATACTATTGATGATCGTTTAGACAGTTCTGGGGAGACAATGGAGGCTATGCAACATTCTCTCGTTGATTTGAAGCTATCTCATCAAGAGCACTCTCAGTATGTTACTGACGCTTTGGCAAATCAATCCCAAATGCTTGAAGAAGTCTTGGAGTATATTAGGCATCCACCAAACTCATCGACTCCGGATGATGATTAGACGGCTATGCTCTTGCAGAATGGCACACTTCCTTTCCCTTGTCCCCCCTCTTTTTGATGATGCCAAAGGGGGAGAAATATATGTGCCCAAGATATTTGGCTACGTATATGTTATTGTGTGATCTGTGCTTGCATGCATGTATGCTTACATCCTATTTCTATCATTAGCAATGTTGCATCTTCGTTATGTTGCATTTCTGTTGCGTCTCATGCATTGCATCTTGTAATTTTTCCTTGAACTCAGACCTTGTTTACTTTTAACTTGTGTTTTCGGTAAAGTACTTTGGAACATATTTTTGCTCATCAATCTCACAAGGTTGGCTGGTCTTGTGTTTTACTATTATAATACTTCTTGAGCAGTTCATGTGATGCATGAAGAGTTGAACAATGCTTCTTGTGTTTTACTCTTAATATGGAGGTTGACCCTGAGAACAGGGTGGCCTTTTGGCTACTTCCTTACTTGAAAAAACTTCTTAACGAGAGTTCTCTACTAGGGTTTGGGCGTCGTCCTCCTCCCCCGCGGGGGAGGTTCATCCGATGACTGATGTGGTGGAGCCTGCCGCGAGGGCCTCCTCTCCGGTTCCTCCTGGGTCGTCTCGGACGCCTTCTTTTGCATAGGTCTTATCTTTGTCGCTTCGTCCTAAGCAGGTTGCACTTGCTGCACGCGCACCTGCCTTCACTGACGGGGGAGAACCGGTGGTTTTCTTCTCGAAGGAGGAAGTCCTGCGATCTAAAGAACCTTTACGGTTTGCGATTGTGGCGAAGTGCTCGTATGGGCGGCCATCGATTCTAGAAATCAAATCCTGTTTGTCGCAGCATCTTTCTTTGCGGAGGGATTTTGTTCTTAGTACTCTTAACCCGCGTCATCTTCTATTGCGGTTTGAAGAGGAAGAGGATTTTATCCAAGTTTTGGTTCGTAAAAGTCTATATATTAAAGGCTTTCTTTTTCGGTTCTTTCGATGGTCCAGCGCTTTTGATTTTGATGCTGATCCCACCTTGCTTCCGACGTGGGTTGGTTTTCCTAACTTGCCGGTGAACTTCTATAACCCGGACTATCTAAGGGCCATTGCAAGTATCCTTGGACAGGTTCTGCGTATTCATGATGCTTCGTTGGCCTGGACTCAAACGGTGGAAGCCTTGGTTTGTGTTGATTTGGATATTGCTTCGAAGCTGCCGGAGAGGATCTGGATTGGCTGTGGTGACGGGGACGACTTCTGGCAACCTGTTAACTTCTATCGGGTTCCACCGGTGTGCTCCCATTGCAAGCGTTTAGGTCATGCTGTGGGTGAGTGTAGGAAAAAGGCTAAGGGTGTACAGGCCGCTACCAAGGTAATGGTGAGGGCGTCCGCCCCGGTTGATTCAGGCAATCCTGGTAAAGCTTGGCGGGTGGTGGGAAACGGAAAGGCGACAGCTTTATCGGTCCAGTCAGGGCCGTCTGTTATTCCTATTCATAATAACTTTGAGCGTCTTCACCAAAATTTATCTGACCGTGGTTTTGATGGCGAGAGAGGGTGCATGGCTGTTGCAGTGCCTAAGGGCCCTAATAATGCTGAGGAGATTAATTGTATTGAGGCTCCTATTAGTGTTGAGAGGGGTAATAATTGTATCCCTGGCTCTTCTGTGGGGCTTCCTTTTTCTGATGTTAACGCTGCCTCCACCGTTGTGCATGGGCATGCTCACGAGGAGGGGCCTGTGGGTCTTGGTGTTGAGGCCTGGCCCTTACATCTTGTTGAACAACCGCCGTCGTCTACGAAGGAAGCGGCTGATAAGCAGATTTCTACGGCGCCGCCGAGGAGTTTCTGTCCTAACCCACGTAAGGAAGGTCTTTTCATGCAAGTTCCCATAAATGCTTCCTCGAGGGCATCGGCTGAAAATATTTTTATGGAAGCTACAGTTATGAATAAGGCAGGCGGATCTAAGAATGTGGTGGGGGTTCGCACTAGGTCTCAAGCCAAGGTGCCTAGGGGTGAGTCGGGGTATTTGTCTTCATGACTTGCCATGCATTGTTTTGGAACATTAGAGGCATATCCAATAAGGCCTCGAAAAGGTCCCTTAAGCTCATGTGTAGGAGGTATGGCTTACAATTCCTTGCTATTCTTGAACCAAAAACACCTTTGAGTAGAGTTTCTTATACCAGCCGATTTCTGGGCATGGATTATTACGAGGTTAATCTGGTAGACGAGTCTAAAATCTGGATTCTATGGAATAGTCCTCTTTCCTTTAATCTTATCTCTTCCTCCTCTCAGCATGTTACTCGTTTACTATCGAGAGGTGGCACTGCGATTTGCATGGTTTCTGCAATTTATCCCTCCTGTGACTTTGCAGCACGGAGGTGTCTGTTTGATGAGTTATTAACTGAGGCTAGCCATGTCACTTTGCCTTGGATCATTGGTGGAGATTTTAATTGTATAGTGGATCCTTCTGAGAAGCGGGGAGGTCTGATGCATTGTACTCATTCCATGCTTGATTTCAATGCCTTCTTATCTGCGGCTGGTCTTTTGGACGCGGGGTTTAAGGGGCCAAATTTTACCTGGTCCAATAATAGAGTGGGCGGTGCGGCGATTAAGGTGAGGTTGGATCGCGTTTTGATTAATATCCAGTGTCAGGTTTCGTTCCCTGGGTTATCTGTGGAACATTTATCTCGGGGCCCATCAGACCATGCCCCTCTGTTGCTTCATCTAAATGATATCAAATTACAGCCTCCTCGTTTTATCTTTCAGAAAATGTGGCTGGATCATGCAACTTTCCACCTTTGTGTCAAGCAAGCTTGGCAGCGGCAGGATTGTAACAGTCCTAATCCGATTGTTAGATTGCAGCTCAAATTGAAAGCGGTTAAACAGGCCTTGCGTTCTTGGAACAAGTTGGTCTTCGGTCGACTTGAGGAGCAACTGAAAATAGCTGAAGATATTGTGTCTACTAGGTAACAGGAATTCGACGATAATCCCTCTGATGACAATAGGGCTTCTTTAAATGCTGCTAATGAAGAGCTGAGGAGGATGCTGCATCGTCAAGAGGTGTTTTGGTCTCAAAAAGCCAGGGTTCAGTGGCTGGAGGAGGGGGACAGGAACACAAGTTTTTATCATGCAGTTGTACATGGGAGAAGGAGGAGAAGTTTTATTCATAGGCTCAAGGTGGATAATGCTTGGTGTAAGGACCAAGATGTCCTTAGAAGTGAGGCAGTGCATTTTTTTCTCATCTGCTTTCATCTGAACATCATAGTATAGGTGACGAGCTGTTGCAGGCGGTCCCCCAACTAATATCTGAGTTGCAGAACAAAGGGCTCATTTCTCCTCCAACTGCAGCCGAAATCAAAGATGCTGTATGGAGTATGAATGGGGATAGTGCCCCAGGCTCGGACGGATTCACGGGTTGTTTTTATACTTCCTGCTGGGAGATTATTAGAAAGGACGTTGTTAAGGCGGTATGTGGTTTCTTCCAAGGCACCCCTCTTCCTAAGGGTGTTACTTCCAGCCTTATTACTTTGATTCCTAAAGTGAAAAATCCAACTCATTTTGGTGAGTTTCGTCCCATCAGCTTATGTAATTTCAGCTATAAGATTATTTCTCGAATCTTCTGTGCGAGGCTCACTACTATTCTTCCTAGTATCATTTCAATGGAACAGGGAGCTTTTGTTAAGGTGTCACGCCCCGAGCGCGGAAGATACCCGTAGATGCGTGATAAGTTTATATCATTCATGTCAATCAGAGTAGTAGTGTATTCGACACAAAGATAGAGTGCGCAAATATAAAGATAACCCAATCCATTTATTCCTTTAATAAGAATATATCTATTACAAACCCTTGCAAATACTTGACTCAATAAAAGAAAGGTACATTTCTGACTCAACAAAAATATAGAGAAGACAGGACTGATGGATGCTTGAATAGCTCTAACTCTTTCACTCTTGACCTTCCCCGTCAGTTTAGATCTCGTCATCGGACTTACCTGAAAAGTATGGAAACACTGAGTGAGCGAACGCTCAGTAGGAAATTATATCTCAAGAACTAGCAAGGGGTTTAAGTAATTACATCTTTCCATGAATGCACTATAGCTATGCATGCTCGCATAAAACGACAAGATAGAGAGTATAATAAGAGATAATGAAGTGAACTATTCATGAACTTTCAAGAACTTGTATCAAATGTATGTCAAGATATTTATCATGTCATGTGGAAATTGGCTATCTCACGCAAGTACTTTGCCCGTGTCGGGCAACGCTAGTAAAGTCACGCAAGTCAAGTCACGCACGCAAGTGAGAGAGAGATTGTGGAATGCCAATTAGATCAAGAGAAAATAGTACTTCGGTGCAATGCTAGACACCGTGATCATTACAACTCCCATGGGCACTAGTACTTTTGGGTGCTCCTCCCAGGACCAGATCGGGCCCTTATGCACAGCATTAAAGATAGATCTAGACATCCACTTTATTGTATAGCCAATATGGAGTTTCAAGGAAAAAGCTTGGGGAAATTTAAGATAGAGTAGAGTTCAAAATCGAACTCGATATAATCACGAATATCGATAAAACTGGGTGGAATTGGTTCCCTAACTTGGGCACCATGACAAATAAGTGCCCACAAGTAGATGGTCACTCTTTTAATATAGAATTGAGGTCCACAAGAACAACATAATAATGTTTGATATAGAATTGGGGTCCATAAGAACATCACAATAATGGCATGCTTTCCCCGTTCATTAAGATAATTCTCATATCATACCCATAGCATAATATGAGGGCCGGTATACCATGTTTCTATAGAGTGACATGACAAAGTAGTGTAATAGGTTTTTAGGGTACAACCCGCTCAATCAGGCTTGAGGGAATCCAAGGCTCGAGGAGTCTTATGGAGGTCTCTATAACTAACTTGCTAGTCCAGAGGAACGAAATGTCCAATGGAGAGCTTGTATGTCACTGAGAATTGAGGGGTAATGCGATAAACCATCGTGAAACATGGGACTATATTCATGGACTAGAATATAGTGCCGATATACATACTCGCGTATATATATATATATATAGATAATGAAATCCTCGGTTAATAGAAACAGTGTAAAATAGTACCACAGGAAAATAGCGACTTATCTAAAGTCATTGATCATGGAATTAACGCCTTATACAGGGGCATTTATTTACAAATTGACGGCTTGTTCATCAGTCGTCCATTCTGTATTTCTATTTTACAGAATCTAGATAATATGGAATTTTAACAAAAATGCGCCGTGGACAAGGGCGTTACTTTTCAATTAGCGCCCTGTTCTGGGGCGTCAGTTCAATAAGAGACGACCTGCATCGGGTCGTTATTTCAACATTTTCCAAGATTTTAGGAACAAATTATATAGTGCGGACTAGAAAAATAGCAGGATTCCACTAGGATGATCATGCATTAGATTAGATTCATGGTTTCATAGATACAGAATTTTAAACATGGGTAATTATCAATTATATGAAATTGACGACTCCTGGTCAGGGCGTCAAAATAAGAATTAGCGCCCTTGGAAGGGTCGCCTTATTCAAAATTCACCAAAAACATTTGAAAACGTAGTAAAACTATATGCATGAGATCATGGATGAATTATTTCAGAATCTATACTAGTTTGGGCTACGCTCTTGAGAAAACCTACCTGATGAATGGTCTGGATGAAGAATGTGAAGGAAAATCGGTGCTATGTTCTAAACAGAGTTCTTCCGAAGCTTATGGAAATAGCTTCCTTCTTGAAGGAAGAGATTGTCTTGACGAAGAACCTCCCGTCCTTCAACTAGGAAGAAGAGTTACTACTTACGGCAGACTTCCTGCGGCAAAGACGATGATGAAGAATATCAATATTCTTCATGATTATGACCGAAGGTAGGGGAGAGAACATTACCTGTTCTTTACGGTCGACAGCAGCAGCAAAACGAAAGTTAGATCGCCAAAGTAGCGATCTGGGTGAATTAGGAGGGTATTTATAGGGTTTTCAGGATCGTAATGGAGTTAGTGTTGTATTGGAATTAATATTTCCTTAATAGAGTTCTTACCCTATTCAACCTTCCACGTAGTTATCCAGAAACTTGCTCTGGATAGTCTCCTGGTTCGAACGAAACTCGAACGGAATTAACGCCTTGCAATAGGGCGTTAGTTTAAATTGACGCCTTTGTAAAAGTCATTTCTTATGTAAAACGCGTCCATGTGGAGGGCGTCACGTTTTGATGGGGACATCACCTCCCATGCCCACGTTCACAGCTCGTCTCCTCACCCCGGTTGCATCCGGCATGGTCTAGTCATTTAATTTTGAGTCCTATGTAATTTTATTTGAGTCATTTGATGTATTTTCCCTTTTATTTGAGTCATGTTCCTAGGTCTTGTGTTCATTTCCCTAAGTTTGAGTGTCATTAGGTTGTCTAGTTAGCTATTGGGCCCAAATTCATTGGGCTTGGCCCAAGGGCTCTCCCCTACCCCCTCGGTTATTTGTCATTGAGTCAATGGTCAGGGACTTTTATAGAAATGTGGGTTTCCTATATATAGGACCCCATTCACCCCCACTTCAACTTAATGAATCAATGAATGAAAAACTTGCCATTTTGAGAGTTTACACTTCTTATCTAGTGGAGAGATTCCATTTTTGGGGTGAGAAGCCCTAGGGGAGAGATTCCCCACCCTTCCCTCTCTTAATCTCTCTTTTTCACTCCACTTTCTCTCTCCTCAACACCCAAATTCGAATTTTATTCTCTCTCCTCCCTTCCCAACCACCTCCACTCCCCACCTACCCCATTTAAGCCTCTTCCCATTCCCCACAACCCTCATCAATACTCCACCCCTTCCCAAGACCCCCTCCACCAATCCTCTCCTCACCATCCAACCCCCAACTACCCCTCCCACTTTCCCAAGCACCCTTCCCACTACCCCAAGCACCCCTTCCCTTCCCCAACCCAACCCCCCCCATTCCCAAGACAAAAAATTAACCCCACCCTTAAACCTATTTTCGAATATCATTTCCCTCTCTCCATTCCAACCAAATTCGCAGCCCCCACAACCACCATCTATTGGACCCTCTTCCAGACCTTATTCTCCACCTCCCACACCTTAGAACACCCCCTCCAAAACCCCCTTACAACCAGGGGTCACTCCCACACTCATCTACCCCCTTCCCCTTCTTCTTTCTTGGTCATTGGAAGCTACTTCGAAGTTGCAGTTTGCTGTCCAGAGGTTGCAGATGAACCAGCAACTTGCAGCGGCCACCACGACTTCCTCCGAATGAGTTTGAAGACCCAATAGCCATCGTCGGAAGCGTCTACCACTCTCCTTTGCAACAGAAGTGGTTTCATCTTCTTCCGATCTCCGAGCTGTCCAGGAGGTCCATTCTCCCACAACTGCGCAGTTCTGCCTCGGCTAAGGACCTGAGCCAGATTAGAAGCTCTGCCACGATGAACCCCGAAGTAATCAGTCCACGAGTTATTCTTCAAAGTTCTTCATCGCCTAGTCTACTTCCCGAATCAAAAAACAGAACTTCATTCGGCATTCGTGATCCAGAGTTCTCAATTTTCTCCCTCAGCTACGCAGATCTGCTACTCATAGTCTGCACCGACCAGTCGCCATTGTTCTGCATCCCATAGTCTTCTCTGACATCGGTTGGCTTCCCCGTCAATTTTTCTCCGAAGAGGACTCGTCCACGATTCCAACGACTCTAACGGCGCTTGATTCTGAGGTCGGGAGCGGCCGGGGCATCCTCTGCAACCTGCTGTTGGAAACCAGGAGCTAGCTCTGTAGAGATCCTGATTCGGAGTGAAAGCTTCACCACGACAAACCCCGGAGGAATCAGGCCACGAGCTCTTCTGCAAATTTCTTCCTCTCCCTGTCTACTTTCAGTACCAAGAAGCAGAACTCCGTTTGGCATCTTGCAGCAGACGTTACAAATTTTCTTCCTCAGGCGTTTGACTCTACTTCCCACTATCTGCATCGACCACTACTAACTTTTCTGAGTCCTCTGATCTTCACCGGCATCTTTTGGCATCCTCGTTTGTTCTTCTGTAAAGAGGACTCACCCACGGTTCCAACGGCGACTGATTCGGAGTTCGGGAACGGTCGGGGCAGCCGCGTCTTCCTGCTGTTGATAGTCTGTTACAGATAGTCCGAGATTCAGGAACCCTGTTCGTACTCCCGCCCAGGCCGCCAGCGACCCCTGAAGAAATTGGCAAAATTCAGAGGCACTCTTGTTCCAGAGACGAAGAGATCCCCACTGGTCTCACCCTCAGCGAAATTCCAGAGAGAGTTCTGCGGCCTCCACACCCTCTGGCTGTCAGCTATTACAGAGGGAAGACTGATTCGGTGTCATCACTTCTTCATCACTCTTAGCACTAGTTTCCCCTCCCCGCTTGGCCGGCTGAAGGCCCCTCCCTGTGTGGAGGTAGTGTTTGGATGTAACTATCATCTTCCCTTCCCCACGATCCCCCCCTTGCATGGGGTGTAGTGTTGTAATAGCTTAAACAGGTCAAGCTACCCCAGCGCGGCGTGTGGGGAACCCACGCTTCCCCGCTCGCCCTCGTCTCCGAGCGGGACCGGTTTCTTCAAACCGGTCGAGTGAGTGCTCCAAAACTTTGCTCTAATTCATGCTTATTCTTTCAATATTAGTTCATAAACTCCGCTGGCAGTGACGAGAGCCCGATCCTGAAGCTCATTTGCTATAAGTGATCATCGTGGGAAGAGAGTAGAACCCGTGCCCTTTGGCACTTCGTCGGACCCTTGATTTGGGCAGCCGTACCCTTGGGGAATCAAACCTTGGCCTTGCTGGCCCTCTACCAGCAAGGGCCTAGCCCACACAACCTCCCCTTGGCATTGCCAAGTTACCCCGGGTCTTAGTGAGCATCGGGTGAGCGGTTGCTATTATCGGTCCATTTTTGAATGCTTAATTGTGCTTGCTTGTTGAGTCCTAGGTTGTGTCACATCAATTGGTATCAGAGCCAGGTTCTAGACTTGTCTCTACTAAGTCTTGTCCTAGGGCCATTGCATTTATCACTCGATCATCATGGCCACTTTCTACTTAGCCTACTCGTCTCGCTTGGACCTAATAGATGCCTTTGTGTTTGATGGATCCCACCCTAGTTTATATCTAGAATGGGAAAGCTCCATAGATCACCACTTTGGGAGGTTCACCCTGTCAGGGTCTATGCAAGTCAACTATGCCAGAAGTTTGCTATGGCGCCAAGCTAGGAATGAATGGCAAAACATTGTAGGCTTAAGGGAAGTTGGAAGGCAAGAGCCAATCGACTCTTGGGTTGAGATGAGAAATGAACTTAGGAAGATTTATGCCCATATGGACCCTCCTATCACCATAGAGGAAGCCCAAGCTCCCACCAATAAAGAAGAAGAGCCTCAATCTTCCCCCACTCCTCATGGTCCGGATCCTCAAAGGCCATGCACCGTCACACATGGCACCCTCACCATAGATGAGTCCATACTCCAATGGCTCAAGCAATCTCCCACCCTCCCTAGCTCACCACCATTGGGATATAAATCCCAAATTGTTCCCACCCGACCTCCCCATGTCACTTATCAAAACTTCTACTCTGTGGAAGACTTGGGAGACCTTGTGGATTGCCTACATTGGCAAGCCCACTTAACCGGCCTACTAGCCATGGGACCATTGGAGCCTAGCACCGTCAACTTTGTCCACCCATCCATTGGTTCCATCACCTCCTTTTGCACAAGTGGGCATTGTACTAGTGAGATCCTCCTATTTCTCCCCTTGGAGGAAGAACCCATCCCGGTCTACTCCCCACCCCTTAAGATCCCAAGTACCTTGAACGGTCAACCCACTAGAGACCTTGGACCAACTACTTGGGAGGAGGATGACTCACCACCTTGTAAGGACCTTGGGGACATAGAGTTCCTCTCTCTAGGTAGCCCTTACCATGATCCCTTTGACCCATTCCAATGGGAGTACGGATACCCATGTGGCCCAACCACCTTATCCACCACCCACCTTCCCCTACTCCAACCCACCGTGATGGATCAAACCCACCCCTTCCTAGACTCGGGTTACACCTTGGGAGCCATGACCTTGGGCCACATATCCCTAGGTAATAAGGTTGTGCCCCACCCCATGATGACCACCTTCTTAGATCCATTCGATCCTTTCCAATGGGAGTCCAAAGATTGTCCCACACCTATACACATGGAAGTCACCTTTGGGAAAAGCACGCATGTGTCTAGGTTTACCATACCCCTTGGCATGAACACTATGTCGGGTCCATTCATTCATATCACCCACATGTCAAGTAGAAAGTATGAGTGGTCCATATTCGGATGTCATGGTCCACCTTCATTCATCATGGGTCTTAAGCATGTCAAAGGCATCTACGGATGTCCGGGTCCCCCTATATTTATCACCAATTTGCATGATAGGGCCACCTACGGGTGCCCCAGCCCACCTAGGCCCACCAAAGTCTACATGACAGCATTGCTTGATAAGTCCACACATGGTTGCCCCGGCCCACCAAGGTTCATCAAGGTCCATATGACATCATCGCATGATAAGTCCATCTATGGTTGTCCAGGTCCACCCATAACCACTAAAAGGACAGCATTCACAAAATTGCATGAAAACCTTTGCAAGCACATTAGCAAGAAAAATGTGACTTATAAAAGGCGAGCCGACTCTCATCGACGTCACCAAGAATTCCATGAGGGTGACTTTGTGATGGTAAGGACTGAGAGGCTCTCCCCGGGAGCCATCTCCAAATTGAGGCCACGTGGGGCTGGTCCCTTCCAGGTCCTGAGGCGCATTGGTGCTAATGCCGATGAGTTAGATCTCCCCAAGGAATATGGAGTGAGTCCCACATTCAATGTAGCCGACCTAGTGCCTTATAAGGGACCCACGGTGGTACCTAGTGAGGATATTGAGTATATTCCCTCCGTTGAGAGAGCACCCACCCGTGAGGAGAGACCACCAGCCAAGAGAGCCCAGTGTGAGCGCATTGAACGAATATTGGATGAACAAGTCACTACCACCCGGAGCAAGGTATACGAGCGCTATCTCGGCAAGTGGATGGATCGGTCTCATTCGGAAGACCTAAGGGCTGTACCACTTCTACACCCTCCGAGGAGGGAAGGACACTTACTCGACGGAGTCGAGTTCTCCGCACCCCGGGAGTATGATGGGGACATCACCTCCCATGCCCACGTTCACAGCTCGTCTCCTCACCCCGGTTGCATCCGGCATGGTCTAGTCATTTAATTTTGAGTCCTATGTAATTTTTATTTGAGTCATTTGATGTATTTTCCCTTTTATTTGAGTCATGTTCCTAGGTCTTGTGTTCATTTTCCTAAGTTTGAGTGTCATTAGGTTGTCTAGTTAGCTATTGGGCCCAAATTCATTGGGCTTGGCCCAAGGGCTCTCCCCTACCCCCTCGGTTATTTGTCATTGAGTCAATTGTCAGGGACTTTTGTAGAAATGTGGGTTTCCTATATATAGGACCCCATTCCCCCCCATTTCAACTTAATGAATCAATGAATGAAAAACTTGCCATTTTGAGAGTTTACACTTCTTATCTAGTGGAGAGATTCTATTTTTGGGGTGAGAAGCCCTAGGGGAGAGATTCCCCACCCTTCCCTCTCTTAATCTCTCTTTTTCACTCCACTTTCTCTCTCCTCAACACCCAAATTCGAATTTTATTCTCTCTCCTCCCTTCCCAACCACCTCCACTCCCCACCTACCCCATTTAAGCCTCTTCCCATTCCCCACAACCCTCATCAATACTCCACCCCTTCCCAAGACCCCCTCCACCAATCCTCTCCTCACCATCCAACCCCCAACTACCCCTCCCACTTTCCCAAGCACCCTTCCCACTACCCCAAGCACCCCTTCCCTTCCCCAACACAACCCCCCCATTCCCAAGACAAAAAATTAACCCCACCCTTAAACCTATTTTCGAATATCCTTTCCCTCTCTCCATTCCAACCAAATTCGCAGCCCCCACTACCACCATCTATTAGACCCTCTTCCAGACCTTATTCTCCACCTCCCACACCTTAGAACACCCCCTCCAAGACACCTTACAACCAGGGGTCACTCCCACACTCATCTACCCCCTTCCCCTTCTTCTTTCTTGGTCATTGGAAGCTACTTCGAAGTTACAGTTTGCTGTCCAGAGGTTGCAGATGAACCAGCAACTTGCAGCGGCCACCACGACTTCCTCCGGACGAGTTTGAAGACCCAAGAGCCATCGTCGGAAGCATCTACCAGTCTCCTTCGCAACAGAAGTCGTTTTATCTTCTTCCGATCTCCGAGCTGTCCAAGAGGTCCATTCTCCCACAACTGTGCAGTTCTGCCTCGGCTGAGGACCTGAGCCAGATTAGAAGCTCTGCCACGACGAACCCCGAAGGAATCAGTCCACAAGTTCTTCTTCAAGTTCTTCATCGCTCAGTCTACTTCCAGAATCAAGAAACAGAACTTCATTTGGCATTCGTGAACCAGAGTTCTCATTTTTCTCCCTCAGCTACGCAGATCTGCTACTCATAGTCTGCACCGACCAGTCGCCATTGTTCTGCATCCCATAGTCTTCTCTGACATCGGTTGGCTTCCTCGTCAGTTTTTATGCGAATAGGACTCATCCACGATTCCAACGACTCTGACGGCGCTTGATTCCGAGGTCGGGAGCTGCCGGGGCATCGTCTGCAACCTGCTGTTGGAAACTAGGAGCTAGCTCTGCAGAGATCCTGATCCGGAGAGAAAGCTTTACCACGACAAACCCCGGAGGAATCAGGCAATGAGCTCTTCTGAAAAGTTCTTCCTCTCCTTGTCTACTTTAAGTACCAAGAAGCGGAACTCCATTCAGCATCTTGCAGCAGAAGTTACAAACTTTCTTCCTCAGGCGTTCGACTCCGCTTCCCACTATCTGCATCGACCACTCCTCACTTTTCTGAGTCCTCTGATCTTCACCGGCATCTTTTGGCATCCCTGTTTGTTCTGCTGTAAAGAGGACTCACCCACGGTTCCAACGGTTCCAACGTAGACTGATTCGGAGTTCGGGAACGGTCGGGGCAGCTGCGTCTTCCTGCTGTTGATAGTCTGTTGCAGACAGTCCGAGATTCAGCAACCCTGTTCGTACTCCCGCCCAGGCCGCCAGCGACCCCTGAAGAAATTGGAAAAATTCAGAGGCACTCCTGTTCTAGAGACGAAGAGATCCCCACTGGTCTCACCCTCAGCGAAATTCCAGAGAGAGTTCTGCGGCCTCCACACCCTCTGGCTGTCAGCTATTACAGAGGGAAGACTGATTTAGTGTCATCACTTCTTCATCACTCTTAGCACTAGTTTCCCCTCCCCGCTTGGCCGGCTGAAGGCCCCTCCCTGTGTGGAGGTAGTGTTTGGATGTAACTATCATCTTCCCTTCCCCACGATCCCCCCCTTGCATGGGGTGTAGTGTTGTAATAGCTTAAATAGGTTAAGCTACCCCGGCGCGGCGTGTGGGGAACCCACGCTTCCCCGCTCGCCCTCGTCTCCGAGCGGGACCTGTTTCTTCAAACCGATCGAGTGAGTGCTCCAAAACTTTGCTCTAATTCATGCTTGTTCTTTCAATATTAGTTCATAAACTCCGCTGGCCATGACGAGAGCCCGATCCTGAAGCTCATTTGCTATAAGTGATCATCGTGGGAAGAGAGTGGAACCCGTGCCCTTTGGCACTTCGTCGGACCCTTGATTTGGGCAGACGTACCCTTGGGGAATTAAACATTGGCCTTGCTGGCCCTCTACCCGCAAGGGCCTAGCCCACACAACCTCCCCTTGGCATTGCCAAGTTACCCCGGGTCTTAGTGAGCATCGGGTGAGCGGTTGCTATTATCGGTCCGTTTTTGAATGCTTAATTGTGCTTGCTTGTTGAGTCCTAGGTTGTGTCACATAACGTTTACTTGCCCTTTTTATTATTTTGGCCATTTAATAATTGACGACATCTGCTATGGTCGTCCTTTCTGGAATTCACGTCTTGTATAAGGGCGTTTCTTCTTGAAGTAGCGCCTTGAATCAAGGCGTTATTTACATTTTGGTTTATTATTTACTTCTTTAGGCTCTTATCATTTATTCATTAAATCTTTTAATCTTATTTTGATCAATTGGGGTTTTTATTTCCTTTTATTTTTACCAGGGTTGCTACACCCTCCCCCACTTAAAAGAATTTGGTCCCCAAATTCAATCGCATATATTTATATATATGTGGAGAGTGTAGAGTATATACCTTTTTAGAACAAGTTCGGGAATCGTTTCCTCATATACTCCTCGGTCTCCCATGTGGCTTCGTGTTCTGAACATTTACTCCATTGCACCTTTAGCATGGGGATAACTTTATTCCTTAATGTTCGTACCTCGCGATCGAGGATCTTCATAGGCCTTTGCTCATAAGTGAGATCCCTTTGAATCACCAGGTCTCCATGTTCAATGATATGTGACGGATCATGCACATATTTCTTCAACATTGATATATGGAATACATTATGAACTTCGGACAATTGAGGAGGTAAAGTGATGCGATAAGCAACCTCGCCAACTCTCTCTAGTATCTCAAAAGGTCCGATAAACCTTGGTGTAAGCTTGCCCTTAACACCAAATCTCCTTATTCCACGTCCAGGTGATATCTTAAGAAAAACGTGATCTCCGACTTGAATTCTAGATCTCTCCTTCTTGTATCAGCATAGGCCTTTTGTCTAGACTGAGCTACTTGCAGTCTTTCTCTGATCAATTGTATCTTCTCGGTGGTATCCCTTACCATATCTGGACCTAATAGTTGTTTCTCTCCAACTTCGTCCCAGCATAAGGGTGATCTGCAACTCCTTCCGTATAAGGCTTCGAAAGGTGCCATTTGTATACTTGCCTGGTAGCTATTATTGTATGCAAATTCAACCAAAGGCAAGTGGTCATGCCAGTTTCCACCAAAATCAATGATGCAAGCCCTGAGCATATCTTCAACCACCTGATTAGTTCTCTCGGTCTGACCATCCGTTTGAGGATGAAAAGCTGTACTAAAGTTAAGTCTCGATCCCAACGAATGTGCTAGTCCTTTTGAAAAATGCGAAGTAAAACGGGGATCTCTATCGGACACAATCGAGACAGGAATACCATGTAATCTGACTATCTCTTTTATGTATAATGCAGCCAGAACATCAACTGACCATCGACTCTTGATTGGCAAGAAGTGCGCTGATTTGGTCAATCGATCAATGATAACCCATATTCCATCATATCCTCCTTTTGATTTAGTTAAACCCATGATGAAATCCATACCAATATCCTCCCACTTCCATTTGGGAATATCCAGAGGATGTAGTTTTCCGACAGGCTTCTGGTGTTCAGTCTTAACTTGTTGGCAGGTGAGACAGTGAGACACAAAATACGCGACTTCTCTCTTCATGTTAGGCCACCAGAAGGTCCTTTTTAAATCTTGGTACATCTTGGTAGATCCTGGATGAATTGTGTACCTTGATCTGTGAGCTTCATCTAAGATCTTCTTCTTTAATTCTGGACAATCCGGTATACAAGTTCTATTTTGGAATAACAACCTTCCATCTGAAGCTAGTTGGAACACAGATTGTCCTTCTAGTTTGCCCTTGATTTCCACTAATACCGGGTCACTACCTTGAAGTCCTTGTATTTCGGATAGCAAGTCTGGCTGTATGCTCATATGGGATAAGGTGAGACACCTACTGTCCTTGTCCATACTTATATTAAGTCTAGTGAATTGTTCTAGCAACTTCCACTCCTGAATCATACAATTGGCTAATAATGCTCTCGGCTTTCGACTAAGGGCATCAGCTACAGGATTACCCTTTCCAGGATGATATTGTATAGTAAAGTCGAAGTCCTTAAGATATTCTAGCCAATGTCTTTACCTCATATTCAATTCCTTCTGAGAGAAGAGATACTTAAGACTTTTATGGTCAGAGTATACAAGAAACTACACTCCATACAGATAATGTCTCCATATCTTTAGTGCAAATACTACCACAGCCAATTCTAAATCATGAACTGGATAGTTCTCCTCGTGCTTCTTCAATTGGCGAGAAGAGTAGGCTATAACCTTCCCTTGTTGCATTAAAACACATCCGAGGCCAATGCCAGATGCATCGGTGTATACCTCGAACTTTTCTCCTTCAATTGATAGAGCTAAGACTGGGGCAGTAGTTAAGTGATCCTTGAGATCTTGGAAGCTTCGTTCACAATCCTCGCTCCATTCATAGTGTATCTCCTTGCGAGTTAGCCTAGTGAGTGGTACGGCTATCTTGGAGAAATCCTTGATGAATCGCCGATAGTAGCCTGCAAGACCCAAGAAACTACGGACCTCGCTAGCATTGGTCGGCCTTTCCCAATTCCTTACAGCTTCAACCTTTGATGGATCTATGGATAAACCGTCTTTTGATATAACATGCCCCAAGAAAGCTACTTCCTTTAACCAAAATTCACATTTGCTGAGCTTTGCATATAGCTGATTTGTCCTCAATATCTGTAATGCAATCCTTAATATTCCTCATGCTCTCCCTTGGTCTTGGAGTAAATCAGTATATCATCAATGAAAACCACCACGAATTGATCTAGATAAGGTCTGAATATACTATTCATCAACTACATGAAGGCAGCAGGGGCATTTGTTAGTCCAAAAGGCATAACAACAAACTCATAATGGCCATACCTACTTCTGAATGTGGTCTTATGAATGTCCTCATCCTTGATCCTTAGTTGGTGATAACCTGACCTGAGATCAATCTTTAAAAAATACTTGGATCCTGATATTTGATCAAATAACTCATCGATTCTCGGCAGTGGATACTTGTTCTTGATAGTGAGATGATTCAACTGTCGATAGTCGATGCATAACCTCATGGATCCATCTTTCTTCTTTACAAATAGCACAGGTGCTCCCCACGGGGTAGTGCTTGGTCTAATAAATCCCTTCTTGAGAAGCTCCATTAATTGCTCCTTCAGCTCCTTGAGTTCGGCAGGGGACATCCTATATGGTGCCTTAGAAACTGGTCCAGCACCAGAGACTAAATCGATGGTGAAGGCCACTTCTCTTTGTGGGGGTAATCCAGGCAATTCTTCCGGAAACACATCTGGAAATTCTTGCACAACAGGGATGTCTTTTAGTTTAGTTTCCTTAGTCTCCTTAATGGTGACAAATGCAAGGAAAGATACACATCCTTTCCTTATTATCTTGCTAGCTCGGAGAGCAGAAATAAGAGGTGACTTGCTCCGACTCTTAGGGCTAGAATAGACTAGTTCTGGAAAGTCCTTGAAAGTAACTTTGCTGTTACGGCAATCCACAGTTGCCTGATACCTAGATAACCAATCTGCTCCCAATATGACATCATATTCCTTTAGGTCTAGACATATGAGGTCGATAGGAAGATTTCTTCCTTTTACTAAGACTTCACAGTTTTGATAATGGTGAGTAATATCGGTTTCGTTTCCGAGAGGAGTAGATAAAAATATTTTCATCCATTCCGGCTCCATAGGCAGTGGGTCAGCAAACTTCTTGGAAATAAAAGAATGTGATGCACCCATATCAAATAAGACATGTGCAGACTTGGAACAAACTTTTAGTGTACCTTCTACTAGTCCGCCTTCGTCTTCTTCGGTCTCCTTAATTGCGTGGAGACGAGCATTCTTTGTTACCGGGCGCTTTCCGTCACCGGCTTCATCATTGAGTAGGGGACAGTCGGGAATCCGATGATCACGGCTCCCACAACGGAGACACGCTCCAAGTTTCCTCCAACATTCTTCGGCCTTGTGCCCGGCCTTATCACAATGCTTACATACCACCTTAGCAAGTGTAGTGGTGATGGAGAAAGGTTTGGTCTTCTTGAACTTTTGCTCCTGGGAGGGAATGCCTCCATTACTTGTCCTCTTCTTGAAATTAGGTTTGAAGGTGCCGGAGCTAGTAACATTCTCCTTCTTGTCTTTCCCACGGATCCTATCAGATAGTTCCATGGCATCTTCTAGTAATTGGGCTCGTCGAACCATCTCCGAATAGACTTGTATGTCCATCGGTGCCAGTTGTGTGATATATTGGGGCCTGAGCCCATTAAGGAATCTTCGAGCTTTCATCTTCTCAGTACTAACTAAGTGTTTAGCGTATCGAGACAGCCTAGAGAATTGCGCTTCATATTCAGCTACCGACAAAGATCGTTGCTTAAGTGCGACGAATTCAGCGGCTTTCTTCTCTTGAACTCGATCTGAAAAATATCTATTGTTGAAATGTTCAACAAACTCTTCCCAAGTAACTTGTCCTTGATCTAATGTGGCTTCTACCGACTCCCACCAGCATCGGGCATCTCTTTCTAATTGAAATGTGGCTAACAGGACCTTCTCTTGGTCCGAGCATTGCATGACTCTAAAAACACGTTCTGTCTCTCGGATCCAGTGTTCGGCATCATCTGGATCAGTGGATCCCATGAACTTAGGAGGGTTCATGTTCTTGAAGCTTTGGTGGAGATTTCCTGCTCCACGATGTGCACCTCCTTGTGCCACTTGTTGAAGTGCCTGGGTCATGCCTTGGAGAGTGCGTGCATGTTGCGCCATTGAGCACGCTCGGCAGCCATTGTCCTACAATTATAATAGCTATTAGTATGCGATTGCGTTCAAAGGCTTTTAATTCTATGCCGACTTTAACCCTTGGTTCTACCCAATCTCACTGGTTAGAGGTTCAGACTTATCCTTGGACTTGGGTTTCCTAGGAATTGAATACCCTAGGCTCTGATACCATAAAAACTGTCACGCCCCGAGCGCGGAAGATACCCGTAGATGCGTGACGAGTTTATATCATTCATGTCAATCAGAGTAGTAGTGTATTCGACACAAAGATAGAGTGCGCAAATATAAAGATAACCCAATCCATTTATTCCTTTAATAAGAATATATCTATTACAAACCCTTGCAAATACTAGACTCAATAAAAGAAAGGTACATTTCTGACTCAACAAAAATATAGAGAAGACAGGACTGATGGATGCTTGAATAGCTCTAACTCTTTCACTCTTGACCTTCCCCGTCAGTTTGGGTCTCGTCATCGGACTTACCTGAAAAGTATGGAAACACTGAGTGAGCGAACGCTCAGTAGAAAATTATATCTCAAGAACTAGCAAGGGGTTTAAGTAATTACATCTTTCCATGAATGCACTATAGCTATGCATGCTCGCATAAAATGACAAGATAGAGAGTATAATAAGAGATAATGAAGTGAACTATTCATGAACTTTCAAGAACTTGTATCAAATATATGTCAAGATATTTGTCATGTCATGTGGAAATTGGCTATCTCACGCAAGTACTTTGCCCGTGTCGGGCCACGCTAGTAAAGTCACGCAAGTCAAGTCACGCACACAAGTGAGAGAGAGATTGTGGAATTCCAATTTGATCAAGAGAAAATAGTACTTCGGTGCAATGCTAGACACCGCGATCATTACAACTCCCATGGACACTAGTACTTTTGGGTGCTCCTCCCAGGACCAGATCGGGCCCTTATGCACAGCATTAAAGATAGATCTAGACATCCACTTTATTGTATAGCCAATATGGAGTTTCAAGGAAAAAGCTTGTGAAAATTTAAGATAGAGTAGAGTTCAAAATCGAACTTGATATAATCACGAATATCGATAAAACTGGGTGGAATTGGTTCCCTAACTTGGGTACCATGACAAATAAGTGCCCACAAGTAGATGGTCACTCTTTTAATATAGAGTTGAGGTCCACAAGAACATCATAATAATGTTTGATATAGAATTGGGGTCCACAAGAACATCACAATAATGGCATGCTTTCCCCGTTCATTAAGATAATTCTCATATCATACCCATAGCATAATATGAGGGCCGGTATACCATGGTTCTATAGAGTGACATGGCAAAGTAGTGTAATATGTTTTTATGGTACAACCCGCTCAATCGGCCTTGAGGGAATCCAAGGCTCGAGGAGTCTTATGGAGGTCTCTATGACTAACTTGCTAGTCCAGAGGAACGGAATGTCCAATGGAGAGCTTGTATGTCACTGAGAATTGAGGGGTAATGCGATAAACCATCGTGAAACATGGGACTATATTCACGGACTGGAATATAGTGCCGATATACATACTCACGTATATATATATATATATATATATATATATATAGAGAGAGAGAGAGAGAGAGAGAGAGAGATAATGAAATCCTCGGTTAATAGAAATAGTGTAAAATAGTACCACAGGAAAATAGCGACTTATCTAAAGTCATTAATCATGGAATTAACGCCTTATACAGGGGCGTTTATTTACAAATTGACGGCTTGTTCATCAGTCGTCCATTCTGTATTTCTATTTTGCAGAATCTAGATAATATGGAATTTTAACAAAAACGCGCCCTGGACAGGGGCGTTACTTTTCAATTAGCGCCTTGTTCTGGGGCGTCAGTCCAATAAGAGATGACCTGCATCAGGTCGTTATTTCAACATTTTCCAAGATTTCAGGAACAAATTATATAGTGCGGACCAGAAAAATAGCAGGATTCCACTAGGATGATCATGCATTAGATTAGATTCATGGTTTCATAGATACAGAATTTTAAACATGGGTAATTATCAATTATATGAAATTGACGACTCCTGGTCAGGGCGTCAAAATAAGAATTAGCGCCCTTGGAAGGGTCGCCTTATTCAAAATTCACCAAAAACATTTTAAAACGTAGTAAAACTATATGCATGAGATCATGGATGAATTATTTCAGAATCTATACTAGTTTGGGCTACGCTCTTGAGAAAACCTACCTGATGAATGGTCTGGAAGAAGAACGTGAAGGAAAAACGGTGCTCTGTTCTAAACAGAGTTCTTCCGAAGCTTATGGAAATAGCTTCCTTCTTGAAGGAAGAGATTGTCTTGACGAAGAACCTCCCGTCCTTCAACTAGGCAGAAGAGTTACTACTTACGGCAGACTTCCTGCAGCAAAGACGATGATGAAGAATATCAATATTCTTCATGATTATGACCGAAGGCAGGGGAGAGAACATTACCTGTTCTTTACGGTCGACAGCAGCAGCAAAACGAAAGTTAGATCGCCAAAGTAGCGATCTGGGTGAATTAGGAGGGTATTTATAGGGTTTTCAGGATCGTAATGGAGTTAGTGTTGTATTGGAAGTAATATTTCCCTAATAGAGTTCTTACCCTATTCAACCTTCCACGTAGTTATCCAGAAACTTGCTCTGGACAGTCTCCTGGTTCGAACGAAACTCGAACGGAATTAACGCCTTGCAATAGGGCCTTAGTTTAAATTGACGCCTTTGTAAAAGTCATTTCTTATGTAAAACGCGTCCATGTGGAGGGCGTCACGTTTACTTGCCCTTTTTATTATTTTGGCCGTTTAATAATTGACGACATCTGCTATGGTCGGCCTTTCTGGAATTCGCGTCTTGTATAAGGGCGTTTCTTCTTGAAGTAGCGCCTTGATTCAAGGCGTTATTTACATTTTGGTTTATTATTTACTTATTTAGGCTCTTATCATTTATTCATTAAATCTTTTAATCTTATTTTGATCAATTGGGGTTTTTATTTCCTTTTATTTTTACCAGGGTTGCTACATAAGGGTAGATCCATCCTTGACAATATTTCCCTTGCCAGGCAATTGATCTCTGACCTTGGCCGGAAAGTGCGAGGTCACAATGTTGTGTTTAAACTGGATATGATGAAAGCGTATGATAGGGTGGAGTGGGACTTCTTATTGGCTGTGCTTCGGCGGTTTGGTTTCTGCAACCAATTCATTTCTTATGTCTCTAAGATGATTTCTAATTGCTGGTTTTCCATTCTTTTCAATGGATCTCCAGCCGGGTTTTTCAGTTCCTCCCGCGGCATTAGACAAGGAGATCCGCTTACTCCAGCGCTGTTTATTATCATGCAAGATGTTCTTAGCCGGGGCCTAGCACGCTTGCGTATCCAGGGCCTTATGAAGCCTTTCTCCAGCCCGAGAGGCTGCCCAAGCATATCCCATCTATTATATGCAGATGATACTCTCATGTTCCTTAATGGTCATGCTACTAATATTCAAATTATTCTGAAGTTTCTTCAGGTTTATGAAACCTCTTCGGGTTAGAAAATTAACCCGTCTAAAAGCAGTTTCCTCATATCTACGAAAGCTTCCCCGAGGGTGGTTTCTAATATCCATGAGATTACTGGGTTTCATCATCAGACAGGGGCTATTACCTATCTTGGTCTGCCCATCAGATCAGGTAGAACCCTTGTGGCTGATTATAAGCAGCGTATTGATAATGTTAATGCTCGCATTTGCTCTTGGAAGTCTAGGTTCCTCTCCCAAGCTGGTAGGGCGGTTCTTTTAAACTCTGTGCTTTGCTCCATTCCGGTTTATCTTGCTGCTGATGCCTCTGTGCCAAAGTCCATTCTCTCTTACATTGATCACCTTTGTGTGGGTTTCTTTTGGGGTGATGTTGACGGAAACCACCGAAGGCATTGGGTCCCTTGGCATGTTATCCAACGTCCTCAGATCGAAGGGGGGCTCGGCATTCGTAGTCTGTGGCATGTTCAGCTATCCTTGGCGGTGAAGTTGGTCTGGAATATTTATCAATGCACTTCCCTGTGGGCCATGTATGCAAGGCAGACATTCTTAGTCTTTAAAGGTGGGATCTCCTTCTCCTCCCACCCGCACGGCATCCCAAGGAAGATGTTTCACGCTACTTGTGAGGTGGTTACTTCCAATACTCGTTGGGTTATTGGAGATGGCAGTAGGGTTGATTTTCTGGATGATATCAGGGCTGGGAACAAGCCGTTGAGGTCTCTTTTACACCGGCCATACCAGGGTTCTCCTGTTTATGTCCGCGAAGTTCTCTGTAATGTGGCCCACCCTCTGCGGTCGTTGCTACCGGATTCCATCTCATTGGATGGCATTGGCTTATCTAACTATGAGGATAAATGCTTTTGGTCTTTATCGTATTCTGGTGATTTCTCTGTCAAAAGTGTGTATAATCTTGTTAGGCCGAAGGGTATTAGAAGGCATCCGTTGCTCTCCATCTGGAGTGGCTCTTTTAACAGATGTGCATCTATGTTTGCATGGAGAGTCCTCCATCGTGCTGTACCAGTAGACTCACGTGTTGCTGAGTGCGGGGTCACGCTGGTATCTAGGTGCAATTGCTGCCAGGAACCGCACTCGGAAGATCTTAATCACCTCTTCTTACATAGTGATCTGGCCATGGCACTTTGGAATTGGCTCTTGCCTCTCATTGACCCTGGTATTGGACTGCAGCTTAATATCACAATGCGCCTTTGGGATATCTGCTCTGGATGCAATATTCATACCCCCACGGGTTTTCTTGCTATTTACTCTTTCATTCTCCTTGTCTGGGAACTTTGGAAGGCCATGTGCAAGATGCGCTTTGAAGGTCTGCATATATCAGCATCTAAAATCATCCACAACATCCACTTCTATATTAGTGCTGCTCTTGAGAAAAAAATATTCCATCAAAGTCCCACAAATCAACAGTCTCAGGTGATCTCTGGTCTTGGCTTCAAGATCCGCTGCTCTACCACGAAGGCCAAGCTGGTCAGGTGGATTCCGCCCCTTCAGGGTCTGGTGTTAAATGTTGATGGTGCAAGTAAAGGCAACCCGGGTTTATGTGGGGGTGGTGGCTATGTCCGGGATTGTAGCGGTAGTCTTCTCTTGGCTTTCGCCCACTTTTATGGCTTTGGCAACAGCTTGGTAGCTGAAACCCGTGCTCTTTGTGATGGCATCAGATTAGTTAAGGAATATGGGCTACCAATCACTTGCATTCGCACGGATTCTTCAGTTTTGGCTACTTCCTTACTGACCGGTGTAGCTCCATCCTGGAGGTGTCTGCGGTGGTGGCGCGACATCAACGAGTTTATCAAATCCTCGAGCATTCCTGTTTCTCATGTGTACCGCGAAGCCAATCGGGTTGCCGATGCTCTTGCATCTCATGCCTGCCACGCCGGTGTGAATGCTGTTGTTTCCACTCCTTCTGATCTCCCCAAGAGCTGCTTTGGTGCATTAGTGTGTGATCGTTTAAGCATTTTCTCTGTGCGATTGTAATTGGTCATGGGGATTTGCTGCTCTGCATTTCTCTTTCAGGGGTATGCCCCGTAGTTCATGTACTTTTCTATTTATCTTATAAAATCTTGCCGGTTAGGTGTAGTAGTGGAGCAAGAACTCTCACCTACTATCCTAACAGGTTTTTATTAAAAAAATATGGAGGTTGAAGGTGGAACTCAATGTGAATGCTAAATCATTTTGAAGTCATATGTTTATGTAAGGCATATAGTATTTTGTCATCATCAAAAAGGGGGAGATTGTTGAACCCCCTATTTGAGTAAATGCTTAAATGCGATGGCTTTTGATGATGACCAAAAACTACATCTATTTATATTTCCTTTGAAGTGTTCTAGCATAAAAAGTATTGCAAAGCTCAACATTCTTGTTGAAGTCTTGGAGCTTCGAAGGTTAAAGAACAACCTCAACGGGTAAGCTTTTTAAATTCAAATTGCAAGGCTACATCTAATTCACAAGTTATGTCTTTACGGGGCAAGGAGCGTGCATAAGGGCTCAAGGAGCTCAAGGACGGTCGGTGAGATCCACTTCAACTTATTGGCCCTCGATCTTGTGGTTTGATGTTCATTATTTTTGATCTCAAGGATCATATTAGTTTAGGTCTCATCTAAGCTTAAATGTATTGGGTTTTTCTTATTCATGTCTTAACAACATTCCCTCTCATGTTTTAAAAACCCAACTTGAAACCCCCTGACTTGTTCGTGGACTTAGTGACCTTTTAATCAACCATTTGGAAGTTCTGGAACAAGTGTCGACCCATTAGGTGGTGCGGACACCCGAGCAGTTGAGCGGCGTGACACGTCGAGCCACCGGTACCGCACACGGAGTACGACGCGAGCCACCTCAGCATCCATCTGGCTCGGAGACAGCCTGGAGATGCCCCCTTGAGTCCCGGCATTTATCATATTTAGTTAGACTTTATTTGTGTGATGTGTGTTTATTTCATTTTATTCGGTATGTAATTTTGATTGTAAGAGGGGTTTATTTGTAAAATGGGATCCCCGGGTCCCACGGGCCCACAGACCCCCTCCTATTGGTCCACCTCATCTCATGGGCCCCATGTGGGGTCAGTCAACATGTCAAATGGAGGCATCTAGAAGTTTGAATGGTAAAAGGCACATGGGAGACAAGTGGACTTCAAAGTCCAAGGTGGCTACCAAACATGTCCCCCTTGCCATTCTAGTCAATAGGCCGCCCCCCCCCCCTTGTTTTTTTTTTATTATTGTAATTTTTGTGTGTGTGTCACACTCAATCCAGGCCACCCATTCCCATCCCCTATATCCAACGGTGGACAATGGATTTGAGATGTAACACATAAATACTTGTAATTTCCCATTTTGGAGAATTAATGCCATTTGAACTTGGAAAATTGCTTGAGCAAAGGTCTAGGCCGCCCCTCTCTCCCCCTTGGAGCTGTGAAGGCTTCCCTCTGGAGGTGTGACTCGTCCCCTTATCATTCCTGTCGCCGCCGCCACGAGCCACCATCGCATCACCGCCGAGATCGCCGGAGTTCTACCTTCATCCGACCACAGCAGCTTCCACGAATTCTCTGTATCAGCCACGAGCTCAGATCGACCTGGGGATTTTAGGAGATTCTCCAGTGGTGTCAAGCACATCCCAAACATTTTGGTTGGTCATAAAGATCTCATTTGATATTTTTTTATTTTCATCCAACTTTAATTTCCAGATCTGTCTGCTTGTTGTTTCAATTTCCACCCGCCCTGTTTTTCCCCTGTTCGGACCTCTTTCCGATTTTTGTTAGAGCTCCCAATTTTACTGGGAGTTCTGTCCATCAACCCCACAATCCAAAAATTTTCTTGAATTTTTGTGACTCCACCCATATTTTTCAAAAATCTATCTCAGAGATAGCTACAGCGATGTCCACCCGTTCCCAGATCTGACCACCCTCCAGTAAACAAATCATAACAAATCACTGCCACCTCCAATCAGTCCAAAAAAAATATCTCCGTTCTTCTTGTTGAAAATCCCACAAGTTTGATGAAGCGCTCAGGAGTTGAATCGGCCATCTTCCTCGCGGTCAAAGGCAGTCTTAAGACAACTCACCTATAGATCTGAGATTTCGGTTACTGTACAACAGGGACTTGTAAATTCAATAAAGTTCTGATCTGACTAGATCCAGCAGATCTTTCTGGCTCTAGATTTAAGCATTTGAAAAGAGATTTCCAATGATAGCTCATGCGTCCCGATCCGACGTCGGGATTGATCGCAGCGGCCGTTTTCGCCGGAGCGCACGTCGGAAGACAGCAACCAAAATCCGTTGGAAGTTAGTTCCAGAATTGGGAATCGGGGCCGATCGACCCCCGATCGGTGTTCCCGACCGACCGCCGTCCGTGGAGGCGCGCCACCAGGGGTCCCCATCACAGTGGGTCCCACCCCCACAGATCGGAGGACAGCGCCGTCCGCGGGCCCCACGGGTCCGTAAAACCCGCCACTCGGAAAGCACGAAAACGCGGAGTTCGGCATCACCGGGCGACATCAAGATGCTGCCGGTCAACCCGATTTGCACGATTCCCGGACCCCACATGTGACCTTTTACCTCCCTGCGTGGAGTGGGTCGACTTAGTGTATTGCTGTAATCATTGTTAACCGGGAGTCCGTAATTCGGCCAGGGTTGTCTTCGCCACGCCAGGTGCGTGGAGGTAATGGTCCGAACTTCTTGGCGTTCATTTGCTTAGCTAGTATATGGTCTTTGCCACTGTCGAGAGCGATAGGTACTAGCCCGTGTGTTCATGTCACCGCTGTGAGTGTGAGAGTGACCCGTCCCGCGACTCGATCTGAGTCTAGAAGTGAGTCTGACTACCTTGAACTCTGCCGATTCTTCAACCGCGCACGATCCGCGTTTCCCTCGCTTGGGACGACGAGTGAGCTTGCGTTCTGTTAGCGACGTATAGCCCATAGGAGCTCTCCGTGTCGAGCCTAATGTCTCTCCCATCATGTGTTGTTGGTCGTGTCCGCATCTAGAGTCCGAGGTCCATACCACGTAGAGTCGGTCCCCGTGTCCGTCCCGCATCAGTTTGGTATCAGAGCGAGTTGAGTCTAGGGTAGTCTTGCATAAGTCTTGCATGCATCATGGTCTAAGTCGAGTCTAGGATCATCATTTATTTTCAAAACAAAAAAAGGTGTTTTAAAATTGTATTTCATCCTGATAATTCGGTATCTTAAAAGGTGTTGTCCGAACGTTAGACTGCGCCTATTGGGAGGTCACACACTTGCGGGAGTGATCTTCGGATCGATTAACTCCGCCACGTACCGGATATTGGTTTAAGTCTAGGTGCATTAGTCGGTGTTTGCATCAGTTTGTGTCTCCTAGTTCGTGTGTAGTCCAATAAGAGTCAGTCGGTCTTGTCCAAGTGTCGGCATGTCTAGCATGTACTTCTGCCAAATTCACATGGAATCCCCATCACCCGGGCAATATGGCCGTTGGTCCACCCATGGGCTTGGCAACCACCCACTCCACTTCCGTAGGCCCGAAGCCTCGAATTTTTATGGCTCCAATGGCCTGGGCGACTACCTCAAGTGGGAGGCCGCCATGGACACATACTTTGATTGTTATACCATGTCCGAAGCCGGGCAATTCTATTTTTCCAAGGAGAGGCTTCTACACGAGGCCGCCGAAAAGTGGGACCACATTGAGCGCTTGAGAGAGGTTAGGAGGCAATGGCCCATCGAATCATGGTGGGACATGAAGAGAGAGCTTAGGAAGGTCTACGTGCCCCAACCGGTCACCTCCAACCGGCCCCACCCAATCACTTCCAACCAAGTGGGTCCTAGTCGGAGGCAAAGAGCCCCACACGTAGATGAGCCAAGACCCAATCCTAGGACGGTTGACTATGGGCGAGTCCACCATGATATCCCTATTCCAACCCACTCTGTTGCCGAACTTATGCAAATGATCTTGGACCGGTTGGATGGGGTGGATAGGACACGTACTCCTAGTGATGTACTCCTACCCGAGTCTAAGGAGGTAGCAATTGGTAGCCCCAACCCAATGCCATCTATAGTGCCATCTCGAGGTCCTCTCCACATCTTGATGGATCCTCTTTCCCCACCCATGAGAGCTCCATTGCCTACACCCCTTGTCCTTCAGGAGGATAAGGGTAAGGACACACTTATCAAGGAGCGTAGTGGATCACGACAGCAGTGTTATCGCTGCCAGGGGATTGGCCACTTTGCCGGGCAGTGTCCCACTCAGACCTCTCTAGCCCTAGGGGACAAAAGGGTTGGAGAAGCCTCACTCTCCGATCTTATTCGGAGCCACCTCAGCCACAGCTACCCGTGTTTCTAACGGGAAAGCTACTTATAGCCGAGCCACTCCTTAGTTGGCTTAAGAGTGGCCTGGCCCCATCTCCCCTCCCATCTATGGACCCTATCCTACCTTTGGTGCCAATCAATTCATTTCACACCACTTTCCGGTCTAGTCACTATGTGGATACATTGGATGACCTTCTTAAAGGGTTGGACTGGCAATTTACATTTACGCACTTGTTGGCTCCAGGCTTCGACCGACCCACAGGTCATAGTTTCACTCATCCCGCTTTAGGGTCCATCACCTCCGTGTACACCGTGGGTCATGTTACCACGGAGGCTCTTCTACTCCTCCCTATGCCGGCCGAGCCCGACTTCATTCCCATTTGCCCAATGGAGGAATCTTACTTTCTACCTATGACTGTCGTCCCACCTCTCACAATGAATGAAGGTGATCATTTACACCTCCAAGATTTCTAAATGTGGGATAGTGATTTGTGGAAGCCTAGTCCGAGGGGTCATACCTTCTTTGATCCCTTCGACCCATTCTCTTGTGGACCCCGTGACCCACCATATTTACTCCACTTTTTTGAGAGGGTCCACCATCATACCCCCACCGTCTCATCTCCCTTCATGAATGAAGGAGATCAACAACACCTTCTAGACTTCCACACATGGGATCTTGATATGAGGGAATCCATATCGAGGGGTCACACATTCTTTGATCCCTTCGATCCCTTTCTTCGTGGGCCCCTTGGCCCACAACCTCCATTCCACCTCTTTAAGGAAGTCCACTATCACACTCCTCCTACTCGGGCCTTGCATCCTTCACATGGCAATAGGTCTGAACCGTCATTTGGGGGTAATGAAGACTTTGGTTCCCCCGGTCCACCTAAACCGCCCAAACCTCCCGGACTTCCCACATCCAAACCCAATGTTCATGATCGGTGCATCATAGGATGTCTAGGAGTCCACCATGACATTAACCTCCGGTTATGTCAAATACATGCATGGCACACATTCGGATGTCCTAGACCACCTTGCATATGATTGGGTTTGACTAACATTAAGTTTGTGTAGGGTCTTGTATGCATCTGTGTGTTTTTCTTTTTGTTAGGCATGTTAGGAGTCTGCATGACGATGTCCGTCGTCACAGTAAGGCAAGCAATGCACGGTACAAGGAGTTAGCCGGTGCCCATAGACACCACCGAGAGTTCCAAGAGGGCGAATATGTCATGATCAGGGTAAGACCTAAACGGTTTCCCTCAGGAACCGTTAAGAAGTTGCAAGCTCGTGGAGCCAGTCCATTTAGAGTGTTGAAACGCGTTGGATCCAATGCGTATGTTGTGGACCTACCAGAGGAATACGGTATAAGCTCTACTTTTAATATTTCGGATCTAGTTGCATATGGGGACCCAGCGGTGATCCCTAGTGAGCCTTTCGAGCCATCTCCTCCAATTGAGAGTGATCCCACACCTGAGTGTCCACCTCCAGCCCCGTTGTCACGGCAGCGTGAGCATATAGATCATATACTGGATGAGCAGGTGACAGTTACTAGGAGTGGATCCTACCCGCGCTACCTAGTGCCATGGAGAGGACGGCCCGCTATCGAGGACACATGGATCACGCATGGCGAGTTGCAGCGGATCGATCCGGACCTTCTGGAGAGATACAGGAGCGATGCAGACCCTTACTCGACAGGGTCGAGTTTCTCCCACCCGGGGAGAATTGTGCGGACACCCGAGCAGTTGAGCGGCGTGACACGCCGAGCCACCGGTACCTCACACGGAGTACGACGCGAGCCACCTCAACATCCATCTGGCTCGGAGACAGCCTGGAGATGCCCCCTTGAGTCCCGGCATTTATCATATTTAGTTAGACTTTATTTGTGTGATGTGTGTTTATTTCATTTTATTCGGTATGTAATTTTGATTGTAAGAGGGGTTTATTTGTAAAATGGGATCCCCGGGTCCCACGAGCCCACAGACCCCCTCCCATTGGTCCACCTCATCTCATGGGCCCCATGTGGGGTCAGTCAACATGTCAAATGGAGGCATCTAGAAGTTTGAATGGTAAAAGGCACATGGGAGACAAGTGGACTTCAAAGTCCAAGGTGGCTACCAAACATGTCCCCCTTGCCATTCTAGTCAATAGGCCGCCCCCCCCCCCCCTTGTTTTTTTTATTGTAATTTGTGTGTGTGTGTCACACTCAATCCAGGCCACCCATTCCCATCCCCTAGATCCAACGGTGGACAATGGATTTGAGATGTAACACATAAATACTTGTAATTTCCCATTTTGGAGAATTAATGCCATTTGAACTTGGAAAATTGCTTGAGCAAAGGCCTAGGCCGCCCCTCTCTCCCCCTTGGAGCTGTGAAGGCTTCCCTCTGGAGGTGTGACTCCTCCCCTTATCATTCCGGTCGCCGCCGCCGCCGCCACGAGCCGCCATCGCATCACCGCCGAGATCGCCGGAGTTCTGCCTTCATCCGACCACAGCAGCTTCCATGAATTCTCTGTGTCAGGCACGAGCTCCGATCGACCGGGGGATTTTAGGGGGTGCTCCAGAGGTGTCAAGCAGGTCCCAAAAATTTTGGTTGGTCGTAAAGATCACATTTGATATTTTTTTATTTTCGTCCAACCTTAATTTCCAGATCTATCTGCTTGCTGTTTCAATTTCCACCCGCCCTATGTTTCCCCTGTTCGGACCTTTTTCCGATTTTTTTTAGAGCTCCCAATTTTATTGGGAGTTTTGTGCATCAAACCCACTGTCCCCAAATTTCCTTGCATTTTTTTGAGGCCATCCCATATTTTTCAAAAATCTATCTCAGAGACAGCTACAGTGCTGTCCACCCGTTCCCAGATCCGACCACCCTCCAGTAAACAAATCATAACAAATCACCGCCACCTCCAATCAGTCCAAAAAAAATATCCCCGTTCTCCTTGTTCAACATCCCACAAGTTTGAGGAAGCGCTCAGGAGCTGAATCGGCCATCTTCCTCGCGGTCAAAGGCAGTCTTAAGACAACTCACCTGTAGATCTGAGATTTTGGTTACTGTACAACAGGGACTTGTAAATTCAATAAAGTTCTGATCCGACTAGATCCAGCAGATCTTTCTGGCTCTAGATTGAAGCATTTGAAGAGAGATTTCCAATGATAGCTCATGCGTCCCGATCCGACATCGGGATTGATCGCAGCGGCCGTTTTCGCCGGAGCGCACGTCGGAAGACAGCAACCAAAATCCGTGGGAAGTTAGTTCCAGAATTGGGAATCGGGGCCGATCGACCCCCGATCGGTGTTCCCGACCGACCGCCGTCCGTGGAGGCGCGCCACCAGGGGTCCCCATCACAGTGGGTCCCACCCCCACAGATCCGGAGGACAGCGCCGTCCGCGGGCCCCACGGGTCCGTAAAACCCGCCACTCGGAAAGCACGAAAACGCGGAGTTCGGCATCGCCGGGCGACATCAAGATGCTGCCGGTCAACCCGATTTGCACGATTCCCGGACCCCACATGTGACCTTTTACCTCCCTGCGTGGAGTGGGTCGACTTAGTGTATTGCTGTAATCATTGTTAACCGGGAGTCCGTAATTCGGCCGGGGTTATCTTCGCCACGCCGGGTGCGTGGAGGTAATGGTCCGAACTTCTTGGCGTTCATTTGCTTAGCTAGTATATGGTCTTTGCCGCTGTCGAGAGCGATAGGTACTAGCCCGTGTGTTCATGTCACCGCTGTGAGTGTGAGAGTGACCCGTCCCGCGACTCGATCCGAGTCCGGAAGTGAGTCTGACTACCTTGAACTCTGCCGATTCTTCAACCACGCACGATCCGCGTTTCCCTCGCTTGGGACGACGAGTGAGCTTGCGTTCTGTTAGCGACGTATAGCCCATAGGAGCTCTCCGTGTCGGGCCTAATGTCTCTCCCATCATGTGTTACTGGTCGTGTCCGCATCTAGAGTCCGAGGTCCATACCACGTAGAGTCGGTCCCCGTGTCCGTCCCGCATCATTAGGTCCCCTGGTTCTGCAAAAACATGGGCTTTTGAACTCCAGCTGAAAGGGTCGACCCATTGGGTCAACCCCCAGCTGCAAGGGTCGACCCCAAAGGTCGACCCCTGATAGCATGGATTTTACACCCGGTGGGTTCCTTCACCACACCTGCAAGGGTCGACCCGAAGGGTCGACCCATTCACGCCAGGGTCGACCCCTGATAGCTTTATTTCCAAACCCGCACGGACGACCCCTGAGGGTCGACCCCAATGGTCGACCCAATGGCCCAGAACCTATTAAACCCTCACGAGAGTCGACCCCAAGGGTCGACCCTTTCAGATACGGTCATGAGCCGTCTTCTTTGACTTGCGTGCACATGCACCAAAAGTCATATCAATCGAACCCAACATCCCTAAAACGTTCCAGGAATTGTGGATCTGGTCTCTAGGGTGTCTTTGAACGTTCCAAACTCTTTATATACATCTTATTGGGGTATGAAACCCTAAGGAAGAGAGGGATCTAAAGTTGTGTTATTTTTCTAACCCTTGTGAGTGCAGGTTCGCAGCAGCAGCTTAAGGGCCTTCTTCCACCTTGTTCTGAACCTGAAAGTGAAGGGAAGAAGCTTGAATCAAGCCTCCACATCATCCCCAATAGCAAGCTGCGTGGGATATCAAAGCTGTAACCTTGTTTGTGCGACATAGCTTCATTCTTCCTCAAGGATCAATCTTCCTCCTGCAGAAGCATTCAATTACATTTAAGGAAGAAAAATGGGGAGCTCCAACCACGATAAATCATTCTTCACTCCTTATTCTCAGAATCATTTAGTTTGAACTTTAGCATTTGTTGTAAAACTTGATTCAGATTCTTGTTTGTGGTGTTCGTGTTCGAAAACACGAACGTGTGTGTATATGTGTGTGGCAGCCCAAATCGGGTGCCGTGTGTGTGTGTTTGTTGTTTTACACAGTGTGTCTGTGTGGCTCACTTCATAGTGAAGTCTTAATCCTCACTATGAGGGGTGGATGTAGGGGACATTTTAGTGTACCCGAACCACCTAAAAACTCCGTGGGTTGCTTGTGATTTGATTTTTCGGATTCATTGTCGAGTGGGCTTCACGGTGAGTTGAGTATACACCACTTCCTTAATCAAACACATACCCTTATTTTCACGCTTTCACAAGTGTGATCATGTTCGTGTGAGGCCAAGTGCTTGTGTGCTTAATTAACTTAGTTTCCGCTTGGAAGAAATTTTTAATTGGCCAATCAATTCACCCCTCCCCTCTTGATTTCCACCATTCGAGACTCAACAAGCTGGTGTGTACACACGTGGTCAGGGGCGTTTGGACGAACGCCGATGGGCGTGACCCTGACTAGTCACTCGTTATTGTAGTTCCTATTCTGGTTCAGTGAGTATCTCAGTCTCCGTCGCTCTCGGCGTCCGTAGCGAGATACCTGTGGCGCAGTGTAAGACGTCAGTGAACGTATCTGGCTGTTCTTCTAGTGAGGAGGTGCTTCCGTCATGTGACACGTGACTCTCGCATTTCTCCTGCGTCTTGACCTTCCCGGGTTAATCTTTTCTTGGCCTTACCCAGGGTCAGTGCTGTGTGGTATACACGACGATCCAGTCGTGTATGCGTTTGCGCTTAGGGAGCGTGCACGACAATCCAGTCGTGTGGGCTTTAGTGTTCCGTGTCCGTCTAGGTCTCTTCTAGGGCTTGTTGCATGTATTTGTAGGCCTTCGCCTTAGGCCTTGTGCTTAGTCAACAGATCGATAACTCCGGACTCTATGAGATCAGGGTTCGCCTATCTGTTGCTGTTGAAGTAGCGTAGGAGCCGAGGTTCTGATTCGGTTCAGCTTCTCTTCTTCTGTTACTGCTTTCTTTTACAGCTTTTTAGTTGTAGTTTAGCTTTTCCTGCTTTACTACTCCTACCGCTTTAGCTGTTGTTCCATGTTACTATGTTGTTTTTCAGTGGGGATCCGCGTGACCCCTACTGAGCCAGTGACACGAGGCTCTCCCCTACTTTTTAGGTGGGGTCGTCTCTGCTTCTTTGGCAGTTCCTGGTGTGGCGAGTTCGTAGTTGCCAGCGGTATCTACGTCGGGCTTCCCCCGACCTCAGTGTACGTCTTTCTTTCTGTTGGACTGTACTTGTCTTTCCTTTGGACTAGACTCTGGTATAATTGTTAATTTTTAACCGTTAATTAAAAAGTAATTTTATTTCTGCTACTTTAGCAAATCTGATTAATGAAATTTAATTGCTTACTGTTATATCTGCGACATCAATGTACACACGACATTCCTTTTATCCCTTCGGAGCTTTACAGCTCTTGGGAGGCTTCACGGGTTCCAAGCAGTATCGGATCTACTCGGTAGACCTATCGGGTATATCCGGTATCCGAAGTCTGGGTCATCACAAGGGCACCATTTACATCAATTAGTGACTCTTTCTAGGGTCTTCATTTAAATGAAGACACTGCAGAGGGGCACCCTTTACCAGATTTGAAGAAAGAATTGAAGACTCTCTGCAGGGTCTTCATTTAAATGAAGACACTGCAGAGGGGCGCCATTTCCTTTTCCAGAAATTTATAAACACCATGTTAGAAAAATTAATAACTCTGCCATGGCCGGTCCCAAGCCCGGATGAGAAAAGAGGAGGGTTTGCGTTAGGTCGACAGCCAGCAGTAAAATTTTGTCACATCTCTGACATGAATTCTGATCCAAATACATTATGTGCTAATGCTAGGGCGTTCCCCGTAAGCGACGCGTTACATCGGAACCCGGATGGAATGACAAGTGAGCAAGGGCCAGCTAGGGCGTTCCCCGTAAGCGACGCGTTACATCGGAACCCGGATGGAATGACAAGTGAGCAAGGGCTAGCTAGGGCGTTCCCCGTAAGCGACGCGCCGCAATGGCGCCCGATTGCGGTGTCAAATAGGCAAGGGTTCTCGTGTGGGGTTGGACACACACGGGTAAAGAAGCAAGTCCAAAAACATAGGATCCGTCTAGCTACGTGGAATATAGGAACTTTAACGGGTAAGGGTTTAGAATTAGTTAAGTTAATGAAGGACAGGAGGGTTAACATAGCTTGCCTACAAGAAACTAGGTGGAAAGAACATAAAGCTAAAGACATTGATGGATATAAAATTTGGTATACGGGTAATAATAACTCTAGAAATGGTGTTGCTATAATAATAGATAAAAACTTAAAAGACCGAGTTGTGGATGTAAATAGATTGGGGGATAGACTAATGGTAATCAAACTTATCTTAGGTGATGATATTTTGAATATAATTAGTGCATATGCACCTCAAGTAGGATTAGAAGAGAGCATTAAACAGCAATTTTGGGAGGCTATTGATAGTTTGATCCAAAATATCCCTAGTGAAGAGAGAATCTTTATTGGAGGGGATCTTAATGGTCATGTGGGTATAGATAATAGAGGCTATGAGAGGATTCATGGAGGGTTTGATTTTGGTAATAGAAATGTTATGGGTAACACTATTCTTGATTTTGCTATGGCCTACGATCTAGCAATTATTAATACCTTCTTTAAGAAGCGGGACGAACACTTAATAACATACAAGAGTGGAACACATATAAGTCAAATTGACTATTTTCTCATTAGGAAGGTCGATAGAGTTTTATGTAAAGATTGCAAAGTTATTCCTGGTGAGAGTCTAGCCCCTCAACATAGGTTGTTAGTAATGGATGTCACTATTCCTAAATTCAAAAGAAAGATCATTATAAATAATTATTCCAAGATTAAATGGTGGAATTTAAAAGGTAAAAGTTTAGAAACATTTAAAAATCATCTATTAAAGGAAAATATTTGGAATTTAGAACAAGAAACTAATGTAATGTGGAATAATGTTACAAGTTGTATAACGAGGGTTGCAAAATAACTCTTAGGCAAAACTAAAGATAAAAAGAACTTAGAAAAAGAGACTTGGTGGTGGAGTGAGGAAATCCAAAATACTATTAGAGTAAAAAAGGAATGCTTTAAAGTCTGGCAAACTAACAAAAATGCTCAAACCCTAGAAGCCTATAAAATCGCTAAAAAGAGAGCTAAGAAAATAGTTAGCGAAGCCAAGTCAAAGGCATTTGAAGATTTATATAATAAATTAGGAATCCGAGAGGGTGAAAAGGACATATTTAAAATTGCTAAATTAAGAGAAAGGAAAATTAGAGATTTAGATCATATTCGGTGCATTAAAGGTGAAGATCAAAGGGTTTTAACTAAGGATCTTGAGATTAAAGGGAGGTGGCATAGCTATTTTCAGAAGTTACTTAATGGAGATTCCGTCAAGGATTTATCTTTAGAAGGTACCCAAGAGTCCACAATATTTGATACATATCAATATTTCAGGCGTATTAAGATGTCAGAAGTGGATGATGCTTTAAGGAAAATGAAAGTGGGCAAGGCCTTAGGACTAGATGGTTTACCTATTGAAGTATGGAAAGGCCTAGGAGATATTGGTATTCAATGGCTAACTAAATTTTTTAATAAAATTTTAAAGGAACGGAGAATGCCAGAAGTTTGGAGAAAAAGTGTTGTAGTTCCTTTCTATAAAAACAAAGGAGATATTCAAAGTTGTAATAATTATCGTGGAATTAAGCTTATGAGTCATACTATGAAACTTTGGGAAAGAGTAATTGAAAAACGCCTCCGTTGTATGACTACTGTATCGGAAAATCAGTTTGATTTTATGCCAAATAGATCTACTACAGAAGCTATTTTCTTACTACGGCAGCTAATGGAGAAGTATAGAGAGATGAGAAAAGATTTGTATATAGTTTTTCTTGATTTAGAGAAGGCGTACGATCGAGTACCGAGAGAATTGATTTGGTGGACATTAAGAAAGAAAGGAATCTCTCAAGGATATGTCGATTTGATTAAGGATATATACGGCGGTGCTATTACCAGTGTTCGAACTATTGCTGGGGAGACTGCTGAATTTCCCGTTTCTATAGGTTTGCATCAAGGTTCTGCACTAAGTCCGTATCTCTTTGCCTTAGTTATGGATGAAGTAACAAAACAATTGCATGAGGATATCCCTTGGTGTATGCTTTTTGCAGATGATATTATTTTAATTGATGAGAGTATTAATGCACTAAATGCTAAGTTAGAGCGTTGGAGACTTGCCTTGGAGTCTAAAGGTTTTAAAATTAGTAGGAGCAAGTCGGAATTTATGCACTGTAATTTTAGTAATGGGAGAGTGGCTCAGGAAGACATGGTTCTAATTGATGGACATAACATTCCGAAGAGTAGTAGCTTTCGATACTTAGGGTCTATCATACAAGAGAATGGGGAGATTTATGATGACGTTACACATAGGATTAAGGCAGGTTGGTTAAGATGGAGAAGTGCATCAGGTGTCCTTTGTGATCGTCGTATGCCTGTGAAACTCAAAGGGAGGTTTTATAGAACGGTTGTGAGACCTGCTCTGTTATATGGTACCGAGTGTTGGGCAGTACGAAAGGAACACATCCACAAAATGTGTGTAGCAGAGATGAGGATGTTGAGATGGATGTGTGGCAAGACTAAGAAAGATAAGATTAGGAATGAGCGCATCCGTAAGGACTTAGGGATAGCTCCAATTGATAGTAAAATGAGAGAAAATAGACTCAGGTGATTTGGACATGTGTTTCGTCGCCCTAACTCAGCGCCGGTTAAAAGATGTGATCAAATCTTAGTGGATGCTAGTAGAAGAGCTCGAGGAAGGCCTAAAATGAGATGGTGCGATGTTATTAGGAAGGACATTAGTTCCTTGAGTTTAAATATGAATATTGCACTTGATAGAAATCTTTGGCGGAACAGGATTCATGTAGTCGACCCCAATTAATTGGGACAAGACTCTGATGATGATGATGATGATGATGTTAGAAAAATTAATATCTATGAAACCAAATCCCAACAATTCTGCATAAGCATGATTCTGAGACCCCGGTCATTTTCTCTATCTATCCATGTCTGTAGATAGATTAATCTACCCCGCCCCTTTAAACTAAAACATGCATAAACATGTGAATCAAAGAAAGGGTGATGAAAGGATGAGAAGGACATACTGTGATCGTCACCAAGGTTCCAACAATGCCGAAAGGATGAAGGGATGAAGAGAACGGCGCCGTGTACCTTGGAAACATGAAGACTTGATCGCGCTTGACAAACGGGTGCGGGGAACTTGTAGATTCAAACCTCCACGTCTTCCAGCCGGCTAGAAGAAGAGGACCTCACGTTCATATCATGCTCTCCTGCAAAACAAAGCCAAAACACAAAGATAAAAACTCTTTAGATCATGAAGTGTAGTATCAATCTCGTAGTGATAAAATAGGGGTAGAAATTGAGGGCAAACTCACCAGGGGGAGATTTTTAACCCCTGTGAAAGGGTGGAAATAATAGGTGTGTGTGTTGTGCATGCATAAGATTTGAAATCACGAGATTTGATGGAGAGAATAGAGAGAAAACAATGATACAAAAAATGCAAAAATGCAAGTGTAGTAAAAAGTGTAGAAAACTATGATGATTTGTGATATTGAGAGGAGGAGAACTAAGAGAATATACTATGAAATCAAGCCCAAAAGGATGGAATGGAAAGCTAATACTTCCCTCTTCAAGATGGGGTCAAAGTTGTGAGTTGGAGATGCAGCATGGCTTCGCCCCACGCCCGGAAAGGGCCCCCCTTCTCCACTGTGAACTGGGCAGTTTATATAGGGTTTTCAGAAAAAGCCCCAACTTCCTCTCACGATTTCCAGAGATATAGTCCAAGATAAATCGAGTTCTATGGATCAAACTCGAGATAATACTAAGGACAAGAGATAGAAATAAACGTGACTCGATTTGGAAAAGTATTCTAACAGATATGGCTCTTGGAAGGAGGCCACGGAGATCAATTTTAGGATAGAGTCCAGTGCAGGCTGGACTCTTAAACTGGCCTAGTGGTCTATCGCAGGGCCGCAAGGGGATGGCAAACGGTCTAAGGGTTGACCGCAAGGCTCCAGGGGTGAAACGGTATGATTTCAGGCAAGTTTTTAGAAAATGGTCTGGTGAATGACTATTTTTGAAGGCCTAGTGGTCTATCAAATGACCGCCAGGGTGCTGGAGGAAAAATTCTGGGTAGACTTTGTGCGACTTTAAAAATTAGATCATATCTCAAAAATGGTGTAGAATTAACAAACATGGTAGAATAAGAAATTATAGATATATAAAAGATGAACAACGTTCATGAAGAGAGTAAGATAAGAAAACGAGTGGAAGAGGGAGAAAATTGGGCGGGAACAGAGAGAAAGAATTCTAGGACGCAGGTGAACAGCACAGCACGTCGGAAAAATTTCAATAACTTTAAATCGGTAAAGAACGGGCCAATGGAGTAGAAGAAGAAATTATAGAGCTTTAAAGGATGAACAACTTTAATGAAGGATACTTTTTGAATAAAGGAACAGAAGGGGATGAAAAATGACAATTTTCAAGACTACATAATGAAAGGGGCTGAATGCTTGAAGGAAAGTCAACCAAAATGGGCCGTAAGTTAATTTGGAAGGCCAGAAGGTTATAAGATAAGCTCCATGGCTCTAAAAAATCATGATCTCTAAAGTTCAGAGGCATTGGAACAATGAAATGGGCTCAAAATCTGTCCAAAGAAGACTCCAAAACAATGGGTAATTCGGGACATCAAAAATGATGAATAAGAGAAATGACGCAACTTGCGGGTTAAAAACGGGTGTCAACTGATGCCCCTCCTTGATATCCGCTTTGCAAGGAAACAAGCGAAAGCGATGTAGAGGTGAAATGGAATGGAGATGGAGCGAAAGAGATAGCGACGAGAAATGGAGATGAAGTAGAGAGGAAGCGGAGAGAACTGATAAGCGGACATCAAGGCAAAAGACACCTGTCACAACCAACAAGCGATAGGAATTGTCCCGAAAATGCCGAACTAACCACTCGGAATGGATGACCCGGATGAGACATGTCTGGAGAACTAAACTAAGGAAAAGGAAACACGACCAGCCTCATTGGGGACACAATCCACGGACAATGAGTGGGTCGGCAGGAAATACAACATAAGAGCTGGAAAAGGAAAGATAAAACTGAGATAAAATCTAGACAGAAATTAACTGGCCAACCTGACCAAGCGGGCAGATCAGAGAAATCGTTCAAATGCAGAGTGGAATGAGGAATCTCTTACCTAAGAGAAAGGTAACACAATCAACCATTGCTGAGGAGAAACCTTGAACGGATCACGAGACGTGAATGGTCAAAATGACATGATGCATGCTGGGCTAAAATAAAAAAATCATCGAAACGAAGGCAAAGAAAATATAAAATAGAAAGTACTTAAGGATATTATTGCTAGACCAAGCCAAGACGGGGTCAAGAGTCTTCTTGCAATCACGACGTGCGAGACAGAGTCCATCATCCCCCACCCGACTCAACCGAGCGGCCTATCCAACGATTAACCGTATGCTCCTAGATCATCATCATTTTTGTTAAAGGGGAACATCATATCCCAGAACACATGGCCAAACAGCCGGTCCTTGAGAGGCTATAATAAGGTAGATACCATATAGTAATGCAACAGTGAGCAGGGATAGAGAGCTATACCTGACTTACCTGCCAAGCGAAATGTCATTTTTTTTAGATTTTTGCATTTTATGCTATTTTTGTGAATTTTGCAATAAGACAGACATGACAAATAAGTAAGCATAAACATAACGAAGACAACATAACCATCAACTAAATGACAGACACCATAACATAACATAACGATCAAATGAATGGAAAATAATGCAACATAACATAATAAAGACAAACAAGCACACATGCAATTGCATGAACAAACCACATGTATGCATGATGAACATGGTGGGACAAGATAACAACGCGGTGGGACAACACACGGTTTGGACACGAATATGAGGGATAACCACACGGTTGGGATAACACACGAGACATAGAGGGACGACTAACAACATATGCAAAGAAGAACAAATAGAGACAAGCTTTATACAGGATGAGAAACATCAGGACTTGAATTCCTTCCAAGGCACTACCCCTCAAAGATACAATCTGTTGTGCCGGGACTTTGTGCCTTTGATTTTCGGACCCATATTTTTCAGGTATACATGCGACCGGGCTCATGACATCCCGCGGGGAACTGTACTGCCACTCTTGCAATGCCTTTGATTCATAATTTTGCTATTGATTCATTGATTCTTATTGATTTTGAGAGCCCTTATTGGCTAGATATTGCATGAAAGCTCATTTTTGAGGGTCAAGAGTGCCCCTATTTGAGACCTCTCTCATTTTAGGGAGCGCATAGGTTTGTCATCTCATCCATCCATCTCTTGCCCTTGCATTTGGCCGAGCAGAGAAAAGAAAAGACCTTTGTGCATACCCATGGTATGGCCAAAGCAGCAACGATGTTACTCAGAGAGATCGGCTATGGCTCGTCGTGTAGTGTGTGAAAACCCATGCAAAAGGTCCCCCTCAACGATCGGGGAATGAACTAGACTCCCAGCGCGGAGCTATTCCCAGCCTAAGGATGTTGTAGAAGCGAACTCATTTTGACTGAGCTTAACTAAGCAAATTTCTAAAACCCACTCAAACATGTTGAGGAATAGCATTATAATAACAATGCGCATGAAGTAATAATGGAAATGATAGCATATTCTTGCACAAAATAAAGATACCTTGCAAATCCATAGTGTGGAAGTAGCATCCTGAAGCGATCTTGATCATCGAGCTTCATATTCCTTGCTTGACAGAACAAAGATGAGAGGACAACAAGAGGTTGTAGATTCCTCAACACGGAGGAGCAGCGGACATCAAACTGGACGAAGAAGGATAAAAAGGAAGAGAGACGAGGGCTAGAACTCCCTTGTTAAGGTGCAGAGACCCTGATAACAAGGAACTAGATACATAATAAGCTGAGATCCGCTGGGATCAAGGCGGGCTAAAGCCTCGAAAATAGCATAAAAAAGGGCAATGACCATGAAAGGGTGAAGAGGAATGAATAAGAAGAGGGGGAGAAGAATCATCCGACGTGGTCGGAGAAGAAAAATGGTAATCACCCGATAGAGTCGGGGAAAGAGAATGGTAACCACCCGACAGGGTCAGGGATGAATTAGAGGCAAAATCCAGATATACCGGAGAATTGGGAGATGTCCCGAGATCGGGATGAAAAGACATAGGCTGAGGCCTATAATTGTGAGAGGAGGGAAAATCTGGAGGATTCAGAGAAAAAAGGAGAGGAATGGGGACGCACGGACCTACGAAAGGAGGAGAAAATGATGGAAATAGGATCAGATGGAGGAAGGTACACCACCCAAGGGTGGGAACTGAGTAGAAGGAAGAATGAATGAAAAGAAGGAGAGGAAGAGGTGGACCCCTGAATGCACAACTGGCGGCTCTTGAACATATGCCGCCGCCTCTTCTTAGCAAAAACTGGCTTGTAATAGACCCGCCTGGCGCGTGCTCGAATCCTTGGGCACCTTGCCTTGCAATATCTTCTTAGATAGTGAGCCCATCTAGCAGACGTCCTGGCCCGGCTATGAATATGCAGCCTTACCAGGGCGGTTGCCCCTAGACACCCGGTGCTAACACCATGTGGACATTCTTGAATAGTGAACTCCTTAGATAGATGAACATCAAAAAACCATGGAGTCCTGTAACCCGGCACAAGGATCCTGAGATTTGGCAACTCCACTTGGCGATCAGCCTTGAAACACAACTCTCTTGATAAAAGAGCAGGATGAGATTGAGGGAGAGCAATACACGGCGTTGATGTGGCCGGCGTACTGATAAACTGAGGGAGATTGCATAAGGTGTGCAGAATGTCCTTTGAGAATATAGAAGATACGGTCAATTGTCCCTTGAACATAGAGTGCACAATCTGCTTGGCGGCCGTATGAGTTAGCACAATCCAGGTGGAGAACCCCTCTTGGCCAATTATCTGAACTGCGACAGAGTGAGCAGTAATAACATCATCAATAATCGAATCTCCGGTAAGCAATGAGATTGCCACCGGCCTCGCTTGAGAGGAAACTGGCACCAATGCGAGAGAACTCTTCTTAGTAACCGGCATAGGAGATAGTTGCTGTAACGACCCGAGAATCCGATTACCGGGAAGGCCCGATAACCCGAGACTCGCACCGCCGCCCACAAGCCGGGAGGGCTCGGAAGGGCTAGAAGGAGTGTGGAGGCACAAAGAAATAGGAAATAAAGCAGGACAACTCAACAACAAGCTGAAAGAAAGAACAGCAACAGCTACAACAGAGTCCAGTCCAACAGAAAGTACAGTCTAAAGCAGTAAAAACGTACCACATGCCAAGTGAACACTCGGCCCGGCAAGCTGGCAACTGAGAACCTCCGCTCCGCACCCTCGAACCACGAGGAAGAACCGCTACACCTGAAAAGCAGGGAATGAGTCTCCAAAACAGAGACTCAGCAGGGATCCCGCGGAACCCCAACCGGAAACAACGGCGGTAGCGGAAAGGAGAGCTACAACTACAGCAGGAACAGCAAACCGGTGGCCGGTCAAAAACTCGGCACTACAGCTACTCCTACTGTACCAGAAGGCACACCTCGGTCACGCAGACGAAGCTACCGAACCACACTAGTACCACCTACCGAAGCAAGAACACACGGCAACCACGCCGTAGAGGCCTGTCCCTCGGACACAGCCGACCTGGACACGCTGTCCAAGGTGCGACCCCGACCATCCGATCGCGGGTACCGCACAACAAGACCCAACCTCGGTAAAGCCACTAGCATTAGACCCTTGGCGCGAAAACCAACACACGCGCCACGGCGAAACAACCGAACTCAACGGTCAACACGACCGAAAACCCGAAGGTCGAAATCACGGAAACTGATAGTCTGTCACTCCGTACTCGACAGGAGTACCACCCACTAGAAGCACAGCCGGTAGCGTCCCCTGACGTCTTACACCGCACCGCAGGTGAACCGCCTGACGTGGTAGGTCCTACCCGAGGCGCGAACACCGTACAAGTAACTACAACAAGTGACTAGCTGGGGTCACGCCCGTCGACGTGGGTCCAACCGCCCCCAACCACGTGTGCACACACAGACCACGCGTCCCTGGTCTGGTCCTCTGACCGGTTTTCCCCTCAGCCGGACTCTGGCTGCAAGACGTGGGGCCCAACGGTAACCGGTCCACAAACCGTCTCTAAAGGTAAGCCCGTACACCACTCCCTGGTGCGACTAGCACACGCGTACTAGTAGGCTACGACTAGTGGAGGGTCACTGAAGGAGTAGACTCTCAAGTCAACGGAAAACAACGTCCGCATCCGACAAAGTACGGGGACCATCCCACGTACTAGCACCGTCGCACGATGACCACAGTCGGAGAAGAAACGGGACTCACAGTCCACGGCCGCGCACACACCCTGCGCGAGAGTCGAGAAAACCCAAGTGACGCTAAGTCACTGGGCTCTGGACAGTCCTCTAGACGCACTACACCCAACGGTCCTTGAGTCACAAGACTCGGGGTCAAGACCGTTGTACGCAACAGCACAAGGCCGTCAATCTAGTCCAATCTCTAGGTCTAAAAACCACGGTAGCACGAGTACCGAGACCATTCCCTGGGAGGGGAACGCAAAGGACTAAGGCCAGTCACACGGGCCACACGAAAAAACACAGAAGCACGATTCCCAAGGCAACTTGCACACCACCAAGCTGCAGCCCAACTCAAGGAAAAGAGGGAAGCCTCCAGCCCCAGACTGGACAACTGGGCTCGCAGCCCAAGGCCTCACACAGGACCCACTCGGGGATCGCTTTTCGGAGAAACCGATGACACACGTCAACACACGGTGACACGAGTCGGGAACTCTACATCCGGGACTCCAACGTACCACGACACCTGGCCCCAACGACGTGCACAACATCCGTCAGGCCACAGGTCGGCACGTGGTTCGAGAACCACACACCCGGGACTCGAATCGGTCAAAACGGAAACACCGGGTTAGACTGGCACATGTGCGGTTCACCCTGGGCCGCTCAAGGGATGTGCGGCTAGGGTACAGCCGCTCAAAAGACATGCGGTCAGGCAGGAGCCGCACAAGGCTCTAATCGGACTAACCCCAAATGGAGGATGGACGGTTAGGGCTGGACCGCCCAAGGGGATGTGCGGCCAAGGATCGTCCGCACAACCTAACCGACCTACTCCAGTGCCGGTCAAAACGGTTTTGACCAAACCGCACAACCCAACCGACACTAAACTGTTGACCAAGGGTCAACTGGGATATGCGGTCAGCTCCTGGCCGCACAAGCCCACGGAAGGACAGACGGCTGGGTACCAACCGTCCATGGGGGAGACATGCGGTTCTCACCTTGCCGCACATCAAATGTGCGGTCTATCGTGCGACCGCACAACCCCAAAACCAAGAGAAAATGAACGGGCCAAAGGCAACCGCCCTCGCGATGGACGGGCCCGGTTCGACCGCCCAACCATCACGGCGGGTAAACCCAGGGGGTCTCCCGATCGTAGCCTTTCCACGCCCCGTTCGTGCCGAAACGAAGGGGATACAACCACAACCACCCTGGCAATCACATGGACTCCGACCGGAGTCAAAACGACGCACGAATCGCGAGAAACGAGCGATTCTACCGAAGTTACCCAAAAAGGGTTACCGAGCTTCTCGGAGCTCTACCGGTCCAACGGGACCACCAATCGAGACGAAATCAGGGGGAAAAGAACGCTCTCGCCCCAAGGAATCCGTTGACAGTAACCGATCTGGAAACCGTCGCCGTTTCCCGACCGACCCTACGAAACCCACAAAACCACGGTTTCGCTAGAACGGACCCAAACACAGCTGTTTCCGCGCCGAACGACGTGCAATGGCAGGGGAAACGAGCAGAACGCAGTGGTGTTCCGTCACCCTACCTCCACCGAAGAAACCGTGCGCCGAAGCGACTAATCCACGCCGAAAACGCCGTTGAAGCCTCGCCGTTCCACGAACCCACGGCCGAGCTTCCACGCGCCTCCACCGCCTCGATGCTCATCCATCCTCGCCCGCGCCTCGCCCGCGCCGTCCCCGCCTCGCCCGTACTCCGCCCCGTCGGCCGCCGGAGAGAGAGGGAGAGAGGAGAGAGCGTGAGAAGAGAGAGGGAGAGAAATGAGAAATGAGAGGGGAGAGAGAGAGAAAAGCTATTTATAGGGAAATCCGGAAAATCGGAAAAATCCAGAAAAATAGAAAATCACACCCTCGCGATCCTCGGAACGCACCGATCGCAACGGTACCACTCGCGCCCTGGTGAACGGCCCGGTTCACCCGCAACGAGGTTCCGAAGGGAAAGCCGAAACCCACGCCGGGAATCGGAAAAACACACGCGGAAAAAGCCGCGGAACGCCTCCGGGCCTCCGAAACGACTCCGGATCGCACCGATCCGAACACGAAAGATGTCCGAAACGAAATTTCAGACAAAACAGAGTTGAACAATCCGAGAAACCAGATCCGGAGCCCACGAAAAGGATCCGAAAAATCCGGGGCATTACAGCCCTCCCCCCTTAAAGGAATTTCGTCCTCGAAATTCAGGACCTAACACAAAGTCACAGGGGAAGAACACAGAATCACTGACACGCTGTCAGAGCCCCAGCACAGAAAACCTCGATTCTCACGAAAGCACCGATCCTGAGGGACACAGCCAGACTTACGATCACAAGCAACACCTCGCTCCTCGCGCCGAGCACACAGGCCAACAGAGCAGGCATATACCAAAGGACACAGTCCGGCATCACCTCAGACAACGCGAGAGTCCACCGTGGCGCCGCAGCCACGATCTCGCTCACCGAGGAAACACAACCCTCGACACGAGCAACAGCTACTGATCCACCTAATGGTCAGCAGACAAATCGCACATCAGCTTCACAACCAGCTGACAGGTCGCACACCCTCCTCAAGGGAGCAACCAACACAGAGCCTCCACCAGCTCAAGCAGCCAGCTCAACAGACCGCAACCAGCACATCGGCTCAACACCAAGAAACACCCCACACATGGCAAGCCGAAAGCCGGACACAACACCGTGCCAATTCTCGTCAGAAGACAAACTTCGACAAAGTCCAGATCCCATCCGGAAAGGCACATCACAGAAACGACCACCAAAGGTCTCGCTGGCACTCAGCTCTCGCCACGCTCGAGCCCCAACAACCAGCATCTTCTGTCTGTGAAAAGACCATCCACTGGTCGCCAAATACACGTCAACGGGAAACCTCCACCGGCCCAACAGGCACGATCCAATTCACAGCAGGCCATCCGCTGACTCACACATAGACCGATGCCACATCTCGAGCTACACTCCTCTCGGACTCCGCATCCGAGCTCGATCATCGCGCCAACTCGACCCTCTCGGGGAGCACGACGAAACCAAATGACAGAACATGGCGTCTTCAGTCATCACCTCACGGGACTCAGACTTATAGGGAACCACCCCATGCTAATCACCAAACCAGGGATAACCTTGCGACACCAACGTCCTATCAAGGACCACCAACCGACGCTAATCTCACAGAAGGCCTCCGCCCACAAGCGTCACTCGTCCATCTGGTCTCATCACATCCTTCGATCAAACCAAGTGGACACCTGCCAATCCCGATTCCGCCCTTACCACAGAGCCACGGGACACCACCTGAATAGTGCTCACGGCGACCTGGTTGCCGACACCACGACCAAAGCACTCTGGGTCCCCGATCGATTATACGTCTCACCGTCACAATCCGACAAGACCGTAGAACCAACAGATGCTGCTGTGGTCGGTCACACGGTTAGGCTCGCCAGCCACTCACAGCCGCCAACCGGGACCCATCGTCTGCCAGAGACCACTTCCTCAAAACGCGATCTCAACCGAGGACACGACTGGGAACACAAGTCGGACACCAAGCCACCGACTCCGACCATCACGTCCTCGACCATCGTCAGGCGACATCCTCAACAACCCCATCCAGGTCCAATACCGACGCCTGACACGGCTTCCAACACAGGAACAGGGTACTCATGCGGCGCACTAGCCAGCACTTTTCCCAACACTCCATCCTGCCAGTGCCAAGAACCATAATACCTCGAGCAACGGCACGGCAAAATCACGTTTCACACCGAGGAACCAATCCTCCAATGCTCAACGCAAACTCAGGAATCCGCCCGTACCAACCAACGCTACGATCCTGAACCAATGGGTTACGAGCCCACCACGCTTCCGCTGCATACTCAGATCCGCGCACACAGCCGAGAAAGCAAACACCGCCCAACCGGCACTCGTCCTTCCGGAACAGCGCCAGCACACCCTCACATGACAAGGGAATGGGCACAACTTCTCACAGACAACCACCTTGCCAAGACAAGGAGCACGTCTCGCACGGACTTCATGGCACACAAGGCCAACCAATCCGGGCACACAATGCAAGACGGCAAACCTTAACCCAACACAATCTCTCCAACCAAAGGAGAAACCAAACGCACTTCCGACCAACGGAAGAACTCCACGCTCGACCTGACCTCGAACCTCGTGCATGCTGGAAACAGCACCAAGGAAAACCATCGCTTCCATCAGGTCAGCGCCTCCGATACACTCAACGAGTGTCACGTCGGACCACGATCACAGCATCTCTTGATGCACCACCGCTGCAATTCCTCGAACTGCAACACGGCATGCCAAGAGCCGCAACACGAGCCATAACAACAACCGCCGATGCTCACCCTCGAGTCCCGAAACTCACCGCGGAGCCTTCACATCTCAAGCCAACTCCAGGGCGAACACAACCCAACCGCACAGAAGAGCGCAGGAGCAAGACTTACTGGGACACCACAGCCCAATCTTGCCTCGAAATCAGCAGAACGATCAGGACCGACACGTCATTTCTGACGCCACAGAGCGCGACAAGAACATCAGGCTCGACGAAACAGCAGCTCACCGAGAAGATCCTCCGCTCACCCGAGCACACTTCTCGATCAAAACACCTCAGGAGCTGGACAAACCTCGAGCTGGAGTGACCAAAAACCGACAGCAGCTCCCTCAGAGCACGCTCACGGCCACTTAACCAAGAACAGTCCGCACCATACACCTGACCACGCTGCAGGTTCCTCGAATGCAGCACCGCGAGCTCACACCTGCTAGCAACCTCTGCCCAACGCAGCACAACCAGGGCCACCACCGATGAGGGAGAAGGCTCTCGACCTCGATCCTTAGACCCTACGCTGGCACGAAAGCCGCGGACAGCGACCACCTTCACAGCGCCGCACAGCGCACTCAAGCTCTCAAGCGAGAAACAAGGCGAAAAACAAGCACAAAACCCTAAGCCAGCTGCCGACTGTACTGGACCTTACGGACTCTGATCACTGCAATGTTTCGAATTCCTAAGTACGCCCACAACCACCGCTCTGATACCAGCTGTAACGACCCGAGAATCCGATTACCGGGAAGGCCCGATAACCCGAGACTCGCACCGCCGCCCACGAGCCGGGAGGGCTCGGAAGGGCTAGAAGGAGTGTGGAGGCACAAAGAAATAGGAAATAAAGCAGGACAACTCAACAACAAGCTGAAAGAAAGAACAGCAACAGCTACAACAGAGTCCAGTCCAACAGAAAGTACAGTCTAAAGCAGTAAAAACGTACCACATGCCAAGTGAACACTCGGCCCGGCAAGCTGGCAACTGAGAACCTCCGCTCCGCACCCTCGAACCACGAGGAAGAACCGCTACACCTGAAAAGCAGGGAATGAGTCTCCAAAACAGAGACTCAGCAGGGATCCCGCGGAACCCCAACCGGAAACAACGGCGGTAGCGGAAAGGAGAGCTACAACTACAGCAGGAACAGCAAACCGGTGGCCGGTCAAAAACTCGGCACTACAGCTACTCCTACTGTACCAGAAGGCACACCTCGGTCACGCAGACGAAGCTACCGAACCACACTAGTACCACCTACCGAAGCAAGAACACACGGCAACCACGCCGTAGAGGCCTGTCCCTCGGACACAGCCGACCTGGACACGCTGTCCAAGGTGCGACCCCGACCATCCGATCGCGGGTACCGCACAACAAGACCCAACCTCGGTAAAGCCACTAGCATTAGACCCTTGGCGCGAAAACCAACACATGCGCCACGGCGAAACAACCGAACTCAACGGTCAACACGACCGAAAACCCGAAGGTCGAAATCACGGAAACTGATAGTCTGTCACTCCGTACTCGACAGGAGTACCACCCACTAGAAGCACAGCCGGTAGCGTCCCCTGACGTCTTACACCGCACCGCAGGTGAACCGCCTGACGTGGTAGGTCCTACCCGAGGCGCGAACACCGTACAAGTAACTACAACAAGTGACTAGCTGGGGTCACGCCCGTCGACGTGGGTCCAACCGCCCCCAACCACGTGTGCACACACAGACCACGCGTCCCTGGTCTGGTCCTCTGACCGGTTTTCCCCTCAGCCGGACTCTGGCTGCAAGACGTGGGGCCCAACGGTAACCGGTCCACAAACCGTCTCTAAAGGTAAGCCCGTACACCACTCCCTGGTGCGACTAGCACACGCGTACTAGTAGGCTACGACTAGTGGAGGGTCACTGAAGGAGTAGACTCTCAAGTCAACGGAAAACAACGTCCGCATCCGACAAAGTACGGGGACCATCCCACGTACTAGCACCGTCGCACGATGACCACAGTCGGAGAAGAAACGGGACTCACAGTCCACGGCCGCGCACACACCCTGCGCGAGAGTCGAGAAAACCCAAGTGACGCTAAGTCACTGGGCTCTGGACAGTCCTCTAGACGCACTACACCCAACGGTCCTTGAGTCACAAGACTCGGGGTCAAGACCGTTGTACGCAACAGCACAAGGCCGTCAATCTAGTCCAATCTCTAGGTCTAAAACCACGGTAGCACGAGTACCGAGACCATTCCCTGGGAGGGGAACGCAAAGGACTAAGGCCAGTCACACGGGCCACACGAAAAAACACAGAAGCACGATTCCCAAGGCAACTTGCACACCACCAAGTTGCAGCCCAACTCAAGGAAAAGAGGGAAGCCTCCAGCCCCAGACTGGACAACTGGGCTCGCAGCCCAAGGCCTCACACAGGACCCACTCGGGGATCGCTTTTCGGAGAAACCGATGACACACGTCAACACACGGTGACACGAGTCGGGAACTCTACATCCGGGACTCCAACGTACCACGACACCTGGCCCCAACGACGTGCACAACATCCGTCAGGCCACAGGTCGGCACGTGGTTCGAGAACCACACACCCGGGACTCGAATCGGTCAAAACGGAAACACCGGGTTAGACTGGCACATGTGCGGTTCACCCTGGGCCGCTCAAGGGATGTGCGGCTAGGGTACAGCCGCTCAAAAGGACATGCGGTCAGGCAGGAGCCGCACAAGGCTCTAATCGGACTAACCCCAAATGGAGGATGGACGGTTAGGGCTGGACCGCCCAAGGGGATGTGCGGCCAAGGATCGTCCGCACAACCTAACCGACCTACTCCAGTGCCGGTCAAAACGGTTTTGACCAAACCGCACAACCCAACCGACACTAAACTGTTGACCAAGGGTCAACTGGGATATGCGGTCAGCTCCTGGCCGCACAAGCCCACGGAAGGACAGACGGCTGGGTACCAACCGTCCATGGGGGAGACATGCGGTTCTCACCTTGCCGCACATCAAATGTGCGGTCTATCGTGCGACCGCACAACCCCAAAACCAAGAGAAAATGAACGGGCCAAAGGCAACCGCCCTCGCGATGGACGGGCCCGGTTCGACCGCCCAACCATCACGGCGGGTAAACCCAGGGGGTCTCCCGATCGTAGCCTTTCCACGCCCCGTTCGTGCCGAAACGAAGGGGATACAACCACAACCACCCTGGCAATCACATGGACTCCGACCGGAGTCAAAACGACGCACGAATCGCGAGAAACGAGCGATTCTACCGAAGTTACCCAAAAAGGGTTACCGAGCTTCTCGGAGCTCTACCGGTCCAACGGGACCACCAATCGAGACGAAATCAGGGGGAAAAGAACGCTCTCGCCCCAAGGAATCCGTTGACAGTAACCGATCTGGAAACCGTCGCCGTTTCCCGACCGACCCTACGAAACCCACAAAACCACGGTTTCGCTAGAACGGACCCAAACACAGCTGTTTCCGCGCCGAACGACGTGCAATGGCAGGGGAAACGAGCAGAACGCAGTGGTGTTCCGTCACCCTACCTCCACCGAAGAAACCGTGCGCCGAAGCGACTAATCCACGCCGAAAACGCCGTTGAAGCCTCGCCGTTCCACGAACCCACGGCCGAGCTTCCACGCGCCTCCACCGCCTCGATCCTCATCCATCCTCGCCCGCGCCTCGCCCGCGCCGTCCCCGCCTCGCCCGTACTCCGCCCCGTCGGCCGCCGGAGAGAGAGGGAGAGAGGAGAGAGCGTGAGAAGAGAGAGGGAGAGAAATGAGAAATGAGAGGGGAGAGAGAGAGAAAAGCTATTTATAGGGAAATCCGGAAAATCGGAAAAATCCAGAAAAATAGAAAATCACACCCTCGCGATCCTCGGAACGCACCGATCGCAACGGTACCACTCGCGCCCTGGTGAACGGCCCGGTTCACCCGCAACGAGGTTCCGAAGGGAAAGCCGAAACCCACGCCGGGAATCGGAAAAACACACGCGGAAAAAGCCGCGGAACGCCTCCGGGCCTCCGAAACGACTCCGGATCGCACCGATCCGAACACGAAAGATGTCCGAAACGAAATTTCAGACAAAACAGAGTTGAACAATCCGAGAAACCAGATCCGGAGCCCACGAAAAGGATCCGAAAAATCCGGGGCATTACAGTTGCACATCAGCCCCGAGATAGCCTGGGACCAGGACATCTATCGGCATCCGGAGGATAAACTCTTGAACTTTGAAATGCACAACCGGCAAGTAATCGTCCTGACTCAGCTCATCGTCTCCCTGGGGACCAGACCGAAGGGGCACCGAAGGTAGCGCACACCCGCTCCGTGGGGGGTAAGTGGATGGAGAAGTGGAGGTGGTAGAAATAGGTTCAAATGGCATGGAGGCTTCAACGGGAGTGATGTGTTTAGGTGGTGGCAAAGGGGTTGTGATGATGGCAAGCTCAAGTGCGGGCAAAGGTGAAGCCAGAGGTGAAGGTGGGGGTATAGCTTACTCAGGCTCGAGCCACGATGGCGACGGAGATGGCAAAGGCGATGGAGATGGTGGAGGTGATGGAAGCGCTGGTGGCGGAGATGGAGATGATGGTGATGGCAATGGAGATGGTGAGGATGGTGATGAAGGCGATGCGGGTAGTGGACATGGAGGTGGAGAGGGCGAAGAGGGAGGTTGTGGTGCCCATCATCAACGTGTCGACAAAACCCGTCGAGTGGTGTCAGGGATAGAAGTAGTGGAAGTGACGGCGGGAGAAGAAGGGGAGGCACAGGCCTGAGAAGAGGCTTGGGTTTGTGGAGGTTGCAAAGATTGGATAGGAGATGGCGAAGGTAACGGGATAGGTGACGGAGCAAGTGCAACACTAGACGAGGAATCATAAGGGTGCCCCTGGTCTTGAAGTAATGGAGACGGCTGCCTGGGTGGCACTTCTTGTTGCTGCTACTTGCTGTGAAGATGTAGAATGACTTTATGAATAGCGTCCCAATCAATCCTTTTCTGATCTTGCAAGCTGTAAACAAACTCCCGGAACTTGGGGCAATCCTTAACCAAATGCCCCTGCTGGCGATGGAAATCACAGAAGTGGAGCATATCCCTGACTGCGGGTTGGCAAGGCACAACTAGAGAGAGCGGCAACGCGTGAGTGGCCATCAAAGCCCTGAAAATATCGGTAAGGCACTCCGACAATTGAGGATAGTGAGGAGCCTCTTGGGGCCAGGTGGATGTCGAGGGATATGGGAAGGTAATGAATATGGTTGTGGGGGTTGCGTAGGCAATGGTGCATGGCAACTAGTGAAGGGATTCGGTGAAGGCATATGTGGAGCGGGATGAGGGGGTATATAGACGGCATCCACCTGCTCGGGATGTGGTGTTCCCTTAACCGGGAGAGATGGAGGCAGAGACACATGAGGGTACGAATAAGCGGACGACTGACTTGTGGAGGGTTGACATGTGGAGGTGTATGGGTATGTAGAAGCAGAAGGTAGACTCGTGGAAGGATAACTCACGGAGATTTGATATGTGGAGGTTTGATATGCGGAGGGTGAAGGTTGATATGTGGAGGTGGAAGTAGATGTAGATGGCGGGGTGTGTGGAGATGCGGAAGGCAGAGAAGACTCGGTGTCAAGGGAATCTTGGATTTGTTGGCGGATGAAGCAGGCTCGGCTATAAAGTTGTTTCCAGGAGGTGATGTTGTTGAGGGTCAAGATGAAGCGATACTCGGGCGTTGCGTTAGATATCAGCATCTTCATTTGCTCCGGCTGCAGAATGTGCCCCAGAACTTGCGCGGCAAGGCGACGCCAGCGGTCAACAAATGTGTAGAAATCCTTGTCGAGCTTCATCTTGGGCCCAACTTGGAATACTTGGGCCCAACCTGGTCATGAAATTGCTGAATGAACTTCTCTTGCACGACTTGGAAATTCACAATCTGCTCTTGCGGAAGAGAAAAGAACCAATCCCGAGCCGGGCCTTCCAAAGACAGACAGAATAGATAGGCCATAAAACATTGGTCATGTCGAAATTGGGCCGACTCATAAAGAAACTCTTTTAAGTGTGCATAAGGGTCACCGACTCTACCATAATGGCGATATGCTAGAATTTGCGAAGATGGCGGGAGCCGAAGATTTTGAAATACAAGCAGGACACTCAAGGAGGTTTTGGGATCAATCTGACGTTGAAGTTCATCAAGCTGGCATTGGGTTTGAGAAATCATCTATAGAGTAGGGAGAGATCGAGAAAAATATGGGCCAACTTGAGCAAGAGGTTGTGAACTCGAACTAGGATGATAATGGGCCAGATAAGAGGATCCGAGCTGAGAAGGAGAAGAAAAGCCCATTCCGGGGGTGGAAGAATGTATGGGCCTAGAAGAGACATTGGCATATGGACTAATTGGGCCGGAAACATAAGCAGAAGAAAAATGAGGCCCATTAGAAAGATAAGGCCCATTAGGAGAATGGGGCTCGTTAACATGATGAGGCCCATTAATGAGAGAAGAAGGCCCATTAACAGAAGGAGGCCCATTAAGATGAGATGCAATAAGTCGTTGGGTTTGGGCCGGGTCCATTTGGAGAACAAGGCTTGATAAGTGGGCCATGAGATTAGCATGTTCCTCGGATGGATCAGAGGGACCACGGGAAGATGGGCCTGCATGGGAAGAGGATTCCACGAGGGAATAGGAAGAAGGTTGGGAAAAAGAATGATACAAGGGGTTGGAATGATGCACCATGAGAGTAAAAGGAGACTTAATACAAGGATATCAAGGAGAATACATGTGGGGAAGGAATGACTTAATGGGCTTGAGAATAAAAGGGGGGACTGACCCACTAATGCAAAGACGAGTGGAGAACGGACCAAGGGACTAGACAATGGACACACAAAATGGGCTAATCTAAATGGGCCTAACAACAACAAAACATGTGGATGATGAATGAATACAACACAAACACCACTAATGGGCTTGGACAAGCCCAAACAATATAATGCAATGTGAGAGTTTTCACCCAAGTCAAACAAGTTGATATGATGGGAAATATTTTAGAAGTTTTAATAGACCTTTTAATGATTTGAGTTAAAAAAAATTCTATCAAGATAGGAATCCTATGGGAATAAGGTCCAAACTTTGGGTTAACTAAGGTTAATTCTCTCACACGTATGCAAAATGCAAGCTTAAGGGGTGGAAAGTTACAACCGGCCCGGCGTCCGTGTGGGAATCCACGGCTCGCAGGGACTTATGGAGGTCCCGGATAAGATCACCTAGTCGACCCCAAGGAATATGGAGGCGAGAGGATCACTTACCAAGGTAGGAATGTAACTATGATATGCAATGCATGGCCCTATGCGCACCGGAGTGCATGCAAAAATCTAGCATAAAAGTGAAAAATGAGGGCAAGATTTAATTATGCAAACACAATGATATGAGTGCAAACTATATATGGGGACGAAGACAATATAAAGGACAACAAGACAGGTGCAGGAAACAACACAATCGAAACCCAAAAGGCAAAGAAATCACCAATGCAAAACGTACATGTGAATCTGCCCCTGAACCTACATGTAGATTTTATGCACAAAATGCTAAAATGGAGACAAGATTTGACTATGCAAATGTGACCCAAATAATGTAAATAAGATATGGATGGAAAGATAATACAAAGATATACACAATGAGCCCAAGAACAAAGCAATCCGACCTCGGGAGGTCAATTAAATCGTTTAAGAAAGTTGCCCGCGTGAACCTATGCGCTGACCACATGCAGATTTTATGCACAAAACGCTAAAATGATGACAAGATTTGACTATGCAAATGTGACTCAAATGATGCAAATAATATATGGATGGAGAGCTAATACAAAGGTTTACACAATGGGCACAAGAACAGAGTAATCCGACTCCGGGAGCTCAATCAAATCACTGAGCAAAGTTGCCCTCGTGAGCCTGTGCGCAGACTATATGCAGATTTTATGCACAACATGCTAAAATGATGATAAATTTTAACTAAGCAAATGAGTGATGCAAATAAGCTATGGATGGAAAGATAATACAAAGGACTACTGGTGCGGACACCCGAGCAGTTGAGCGGCGCGACACGCCGAGCCACCGGTACCGCACATGGAGTACGACGCGAGCCATCTCAGCGTCCATCTGGCTCGGAGACAGCCTGGAGACTCTGCCTTGAGCCTCCCCATTTATCGTATTAGTTAGACTTTATTTGTGTGTAATTTATGTTTATTTCATTGTATTCGGTTTGCTATTTTGATTGTAATAGGGGCTTATGTGCAATTTTGGCCTCGTGGGCCCCACGGGCCCCCCAGGCCCCATCCCATTGAGCCACCTCAGCCTAGGGTCCCATGTGGGGTCAGTCAACCTTCCACGTGGAGGCTTCTAGAAGGGTGGGCCAAGTGGGGGGACATTGGAATACAAATGTCAACAAAATCCACCCATTCCCACCTACCATGTCCCCTTGACCCACCCTAGTCAATGGGCCGCCCCCCTTAATTTATTTGTTGTATTTTGTGTGTGTGTGTCACACTCAATCCAGGCCACCCATTCCCATCCCCTAGATCCAACCGTGGACAATGGATGTGAGATGTAACACATAAATACCTGTAATTTCCCATTTTGAGGAATTAATGCATTCATTTGGAAGAAAATATCTTGGAGCAGCCTGGTGCGCCCCCCTCCTCTCTCCTCCCTCTCCCCCTTGAAGCTGTGAAGGCTTCCCTCTGGAGGTGTGACTCCTCCCCTTATCATTCCGGTCGCCGTCGCCGCCGCCACGAGCTGCCATCGCATCACCGTCGAGATCGCCGGAGTTCTGCCTTCATCCGACCACAGTAGTTTCCACGAAATTCAGCCATCAGCCACGAGCTCAGATCGACTTGCGATTTTGAGGGGATGTTTCAGAGGTGTCAAGCACGTCCCCAAAAATTTGGTTGGTCATAAAGATCCCCTTTGATATTTTTTCATTTTCGTCCAACCTTAATTTCCAGATCTGTCTGCTTGCTGTTTCAATTTCCACCCGCCCTGTGTTTCAAATGTTCGGACCCCTTTCCGATTTTTTTTAGAGCTCCCAATTTTACTGAGAGTTCTGTCCATCAACCCCACCGTCTCCAAATTTCTTGAATTTTTGTGACACCACCTCATATTTTTCAAAAATCGATCTTAGAGATAGCTACAGTGCTATCCACCTGTTCCCAGATCCGACCACCCACCCGTAAGCAAATCATAACAAATCACAGCCACCTCCAATCAGTCCACAAAAAATATCCCCGTTCGCCTTGTTCAAACTCCCACAAGTGTTATGAAGAGCGCAAGAGCTGAATCGGCCATCTTCCTCGCAGTCAAAGGCATTCTTCAGACAACTCACCTGTAGATCTGAGATTTCGGTTACTGTACAACAAGGACTTGTAAATTCAATAAAGTTCTGATCCGACCAGATCCAGTAGATCTTTCTGGGTCTAGATTGAAGCATTTGAAGAGAGCTTTCCAACGATAGCTCATGCGTCCCGATCAGACGTCGGGATTGATCGCAAAGGCCATTTTTGTCGGAGCGTGCGCCGGAAGACAGCAACCAAAATCTGTGGGAAGTTAGTTCCAAAATTGGGAATCGGGGCCGATCGACCCCCGATCAGTGTTCTCGATCGACCGCCATCCGTGGAGGCGCGCCACCAGGGGTCCCCATCACAGTGGGTCCCACCCCCACAGATCCGGAGGACAGTGCCGTCCGCGGGCCCCACGGGTCCGTAAAACCCGCCACACGAAAAGCACGAAAACGCAGAGTTCGGCATCACCGGGCGACATCAAGATGCTGCCCGTCAACCCGATTCCCGGACCCCACATGTGACCTTTTACCTCCCTGTGTGGAGTGGGTCGACTTAGTGTATTGCTGTAATCATTGTTAACCGGTAGTCCGTAATTCGACCGGGGTTGTCTTCGCCACGCCGGGTGCGTGGAGGTAATGGTCTGAACCTCTTGGCGTTCATTTGCTTAGCTAGTATATGGTCTTTTGCCGCTGCCGAGAGTGATAGGTACTAGCCCGTGTGTCCAGGTCACCGCTGTGAGTGTGAGAGTGACCCGTCCCGTGACTCGATCCGAGTCCAGAAGTGAGTCGACTACCCGTGAACTCTGCCGGTTCTTTAACCGCACACGATCCGCGTTTCCCTCGCTTGGGACGACGAGTGAGGTTGCGTTTCTGTTAGCGACGTATAGCCCATAGGAGCTCTCCGTGTCGGGCTTAGTGTCTCTCCTATCATGTGTTACTGGTCGTGTCCGCATCTAGAGTCCAAGGTCCATACCACGTAGAGTCGGTCCCCGTGTCTGTCTCGCATCAGTTTGGTATCAGAGCAAGTTGAGTCTAGGGTAGTCGTTGCATATGTCTTGCATAGTATAAGTCGAGTCTAGGATCATCATTATTTTCAAAATAAAAAAAAAGAGTGTTTTAAAATTGCATTTCATCCCGATAATTCGGTATCTTAAAAGGTGTTGTCCGAACGTTAGGCTTCGCCTATCGGGAGGTCGTACACTTGCGGGAGTGATCTTTGGATCGATTAACTCCGCCCCGTACCGGATATTGGTTTAGGTCTAAGTGCATCATTTAGTGAGTGTTTGCATTAGTCGGTGTCTTCTAGGTCGTGTGTCAGTTGCATGCCCACCCGTCGAGGTACCCAATACTCGCCACCACCACTTATGGCGGACTCCTGAGCCCGTAGCTCCGATGAGTCCTCGATGGCCGAGATGTTCCGAGCCATTATGGAACGTCTTGACACGCGTATGGATGGTCTTAGTACGCGTATGAATGGCATAGGAACGCGTCTAGAAGGGCGGATGAAAGCCCTCGAGGATCGGGCTGAGAGTTCGGATCAGTCCATTCAAGGCCTTGTAGGGAGGATCGCCGTTCTAAAGAGGGGCCCAGTAGCGGTGCAACCCGCGCCGACGAACGGCCAACAAGAGCCGGCACAGCCACCCGCCGTGCCAATGGCTCAAGTGGAGGATGTCGGGAGGCAACAGGCGCCTATAGTGGATGATTATGCCTCCGACAATGATCAGGGGGGAAATGGTCGTCGGAATCAATGACAGAATCATGATGATGATGATGACGACCACATCCTTAGGGGTGTGCGTGCGGACCCTCCCACCTTTAGCGGGTCCTTGGACCCTAGGGTGTATTTAGATTGGGAGGCCGGCATGGACCGGTACTTCGAGTGGTTTGAGATGACGGACCACCGAAGTGTCCGATACGCGAAGATGAAGCTGCAAGGGCAGGCCCAAACTTATTGGATCAGTGTGGAGAGCCTGCTCAATCAGCGACGTCAACCCCAAATCGGTACTTGGGATGATATGAAAATCAAATTGAGGGAGAAATACCTTCCCGCCTCATATCGCCAACGTCTTATAGACAAGTGGCAAAGCATCTCCCAAGGGAACCGATCCGTGACCGAGTACACCGCCGAGTTCGATGAGTATTACTTACGGTGTGGGGTCAAGGACGAGAGCACCATGACTATATCCCGCTTTCGAAGAGGTTTGTGGCCCAATTATCAATATGAACTCTTTCGCCGCAATGCAACCACTTTGGAGCAGGCATATCAGATCGCTCTCGAATTGGAGCAGTTCGAGGCCGAGTTCGAGTCACCCCATCGGTTGGGCTCCTTTCCCCTTCGTAGTGTCGAGCCCCGTGGCTCATCTGGCACGTATCCGAGGGCCCCCATGACTTGACCTCAGGAGCCCACTCACCCCGAGCCCTTTGCTCCTAGGCCTCATCCTCCACCCCCGAGGGACCTTCCTCGTCCCCAGCATCTAACGGCCCCACCCACAGCCCATCCACCAGCACCCGCACCTCCTGCATGTCCTTTGTTGCCTACACCTCCTATCTGTCGGGAGGATAAAGGTAAAGGACCTATGATTGGGGAGCCTAGTGGATCACGGCAGCAGTGTTATCGCTGTAATGGGTTTGGCCATTTCGCCAACCAGTGTCCCACCCGCCCATCTCTTCACATTGGGAACACACAGGCCGAGGATACCACCCCTACGGGCCTCGAGTTAGTCAGCTATGTGGCAGATGAAGAGCTAGCTGACGAGTACTATGAGATGGGAGGTGAGGCCCAAGATGCCCAGCATTCGGATGATACCCACGTGGGGGTCGTCAGATGTATCCTCACCCTGCCGCAGGTCGGTGATGACTGGTGTCGAACTACTATCATTCATGTATTCTGTAGGCTGGGAAAGCAAATTTTCAAGGTAGTCATCGATAGCGGGAGTTGTATCAATGCAATCTCCACGAACGTTGTCACCCGTCTTGGTCTCACACCCGTAGACCATCCTTGTCCCTATCAGGTATCATGGGTGGATACCACTTCCATTTCGGTCAGGCTGCGGTGCTTGGTCCCGCTGCAGCTCCACTCCTACCGTGACGAGATCTGGTGTGATGTTCTCCCCATGGAAGTGGGCAGTATCATTCTTGGTAGGCCGTGGTTATTTGACCGGGATGCCACGCTCCATGGCCGGTCGAACACCTGTACCTTCGACCACGCTGGCCAGCGGGTCACCCTCCAACCCGTTTGGCCCAGCAGCCCATCAGTCAGGGGTCCTACTGGCCCTAGTACTCCGAAGCCCTCCGTTCCCGGGCCTAGTACCCCATCCCCAGCTCGGGCTATGACCGTTACCTCTGGCCCAGGAGAGCCCTCGACGAGGAGATTGATGATGATTAGCTCCCGGGAAATGGAGCAGGAGCTTAGTTAGGGCTGTCCGGTGTTTGCCATTACGGTCCGAGAGATGGAGCGGGACTCCGAGGGTGAGCTCCCACCCGAGGTTGTTCCCATTCTACAGGAGTATGCTGATGTCTTTCCCGATGAGCTTCCCGAGGGACTCCCACCTATGCGGGATATTCAGCATGCCATCGACCTTGTTCCGGGCTCTTCTTTGCCCAACCTTCCTCATTATCGCATGAGTCCCACGGAGCATGCCGAGCTTAAACGGCAGGTCGATGAGTTAGTGCAGAGAGGGTCTGTTCGGGACAGCATGAGTCCATGTGCTGTACCCGCATTACTCGCCCCGAAGAAGGATGGCACGTGGAGAATGTGCATTGATAGTCGTGCCATCAATAAAATCACCGTGAAGTACAGGTTTCCTATTCCCCGCCTTGATGACATGCTGGACATGATGGCAGGTGCCACTATCTTTTCGAAGATCGATCTTAAGAGTGGCTACCATCAGGTGAGGATTAGGCCAGGTGATGAGTGGAAGACCGCATTTAAGACCAAGGACGGTCTATATGACTGGTTGGTCATGCCTTTTGGGTTGACCAATGCCCCTAGCAGTTTCATGCGACTCATGACTCAGGTCCTTCGACCTTTCATTGGAGTCTTTATAGTGGTGTATTTTGATGATATCCTTATCTATAGCCGCACCACAGGGGACCACTTAGACCACCTTCGACAGGTCTGTCTACTTCTTCGGCGAGAGCAGTTGTTTGCGAACCCACAGAAGTGTGCCTTCATGACACCTCAGCTTACCTTCTTGGGTTTCATTGTGTCTAGTACGGGGGTCTCCGCCTATCCGGAGAAGGTCTGGGCCATTGTTGAGTGGCCGGAACCCCGTACCATTCATGATGTCCGCAGCTTTCATGGTCTTGCGACGTTCTATCGTCACTTCATCCACGGATTTAGCTCCGTCATCGCCCCGATCACGGATTGTATCCGAAAGGGCACATTTGTATGGACGAAGGCCGCATCTGCCGCCTTCAAGGACATCAAGGAGCGCATGACCCAGACGCCTATCCTTCGATTGCGTGACTTCTCGAAGGTGTTTAAGGTCTCTTGTGATGCGTCGGGTGTTGGGATAGGAGGAGTTTTGAGTCAGGAGTCCCACTCGATCGCATATTTCAGCGAGAAGCTGAATGACGCAAAACTGTGATATTCCACATATGATAAAGAATTCTACGCAGTTGTTCAGGCTCTTAGGCATTGGAGGCACTATCTTTTACATCAGGAGTTTGTCCTATACTCCGATCACGAGGTATTGAGGTACCTCCATTCCCAAAAGAAGCTTAACTCACGTCACAGTCATTGGGTCGAGTGTCTCCAGCAGTTCACCTTTGTACTTAAACATAAGGCTGGAGTGGAGAACAAGGTGACTGATGCCATGAGTCGGCGAGCATGTTTGCTTACCAACATGAGTGCCTAGGTCATAGGGTTAGAGAAGATGAAGGAGGCCTATGTTGATTGTCCTGACTTCGGTCAGATTTTTACCACTCTCCAGGCTGGACCCTCGAGAGACCTTGATGAGTATGTGCTGTTGTGACTCCTCTGTGTTGATGATGTTGGCATTTGCTTCATTTCTTTGGTAACGCCTTAACTTGATTGATTGTTTGTTTTGATTGATTGGCAACAGTTCCTATTTTGATGAAATTGCTTTTATCAGGTTATCTGTGTACATAATGCAGTCAGAGTCTATACTGTGTTCTGCACACACTCACAAGTCTTCACAGTGCTTTGTAGCATGAAACTCTATACATTGGCATACATTGCAGCATCAACACATTGCATCATTTTTACAAGTGTGTACATTGCATCACATTGTTAAAGTCTGCACATCGGCTAAGTGTGTACATTGTTCACCTTAGTTAAAGTCCATTCATTGGACTGTGCATAGTCTATACATTGCCCGTCGTTGCAAGTCCATACATCCACAGTGCATTGCATAGTCTATACACTGCATGTTCAAGTTCAAAGTATATACATTGCTGCATTACCTACTAGAGCAAAGTCTATACATTGGTCTTCATATTCGAAGTCTATACAGTGGTATTCAGCTAAAGTCTGTACATCAGACTTTCACTTAAAGTCTGTACATAGCTGCTTTGTCAAAGTCTGTACATCGCAGCTGTGTTGAAGTCTGTACATCCATTCTCTTATCAAAGTCCATACATCCTTCCGTTGGAATTCCAAGTCCATACATCGGACTGCTTGAGCAAGTATGTACAGCATTTCATTCACACCGGAAGTCTATACATTAGACTGTGGCAAAGTCTATTCATTCGTTTCCAGAAGTTCAAGTCCATACATTGATCGTTTGGGTAACAAAGTCTGTACAACGTGAGCTTCGGTTCTTAAAGTCTATACATTCTCCCGTTCAAATCCTTCAAAGTCTATACATCAGTTTGATTGAGTAAGTCTGTACAACATGCCTTGTTGTTCACAGCCTTTAAAGTCTGTACATTGGCTTCACATCTACAAGTCTGTACATCGGTTTGATATCATCAAGTCTGTACATTGGCTTCGCATCTGCAAGTCTGTACATCGATTTGCTATCGTCAAGTCTGTACATTGGCTTCAACTCTCCAAGTCTGTACAGCCACATCTCAAAGGCTAACTCTATACATCACTGTGGGTGCTCGAAGTGAAGCAAGTCTATACACTCCTCACCTTTCCCTACGTTTGGCTAAGTCTATACACTCATATCTTTCCCTATGTTTTCTGGCCAAGTCTACACATCGTTACCTGGCGTTTGCTTCAAAGTCTAAACACACTCGTTTCTAAGGCAAAGTTTATACATTCGTTTCTAAGGCAAAATCTGTACATTGCCTTTGGACCTCAGAGTCTATACAGAGTCTGCATCCTCTAAAGTCTGTACAGCCAACGCCTTCATTGATTCCAAGTCTGGACACTGGTCTTCAGGCGTTCTAAGTATGCACATTGATTCAGGTTCTCCAAGTCTATACAATGAAGTCTGAACATTGCATTTGCATTCACAATGTCTTCATACCTAAAGTCTCTACATTGTGCCGTTCACATCTGCAAGTCTAGACATTGGAAAGTCTATACACTGCATTGTGCATACTATGATGTCTGTACACGGTTTATGCTTAAACTGGTAATCCGATAATGTGTCTGACAGGGATTCTCTACAGGGATTGCTGACATGGCTCGTGATCCTAGGAGGACGAGGTGATCAGATGATGACACGTGGATAACGTTGCCTCGGATCTGGCAAATTCCTTGGGCGGAAAAACGTGGAAACCACGCGCCCTTATCCACCTGCTGCCAGTATATATTTAAGCCTTGGTGTTTGGATGGAGGTTGATCAAAATCTGAAGAAAGCAAAGTCTATACAGCAAGTCTGAAAGCAGCAGAGTGCCATCGATCCACTGTGCGAAGAGAAACAGAGAAGAAGAAAAAGAGAGAAGAGAAGATCAAGAGAGATGAGTTGAGAGAGCTTGATCGAGAGAGTGAGATTGTGAGAGTTTTTGTTTGAGAGGTTGTATCTCAGTCTCTTGGTTCAGAAACCAGAGCTGAGCATTGCTCATTCGAGCTACATTCCCATTTTGGGTTTTTCATTTTCGTTTTGCTTCTGTCTTTCATTTCCAAATTCCTGTTTCTTCAAGCTGTGAGTCAGCGGATTTGTAATGGAAGTCCACTGGACGGGTTAAGCTGTATTTCCCCAGCAGTTGCAGAGGATCTGTTCCTCTGGTCGGCAAGCTGTAGTGCCCAGCAAAGCTGTGTATCAGCGGTTGTTGGCCAAGCTGTAGTGCCCAGCAGACGCAAGATGTACTGCGCAGCAGTAGGCCATACTCAGTTGAGTGTGGGGTGGACGTAGGTTCTTGACCGAACCACCTAAAAATCGTGGGTGTTTTATGTTTGTGTGATTGTCTATGGATTGTGTGCTACTGGTTGTCTTGTTTACTTTAAGAGCTTGATTTGGTTCTGTTGAAATCTAGTATCAGGGATAGTGATTTAGCAGATTTGCCTATATTCCGCATTTGAACCTTACATTGGTTTTTAAATAGGCATTAGATCTATTCACCCCCCTCTAGATCCACATTTCGTGGAGATAGACTGCATCCATCTAACTTAACACTTGGTATCAGAGCCACACTCTTCTACAGGGACTCATCGCCCGAAGAGGATAGGCAGAGATGGATGCTCGAGAGATGATAGCTGAAGGTCACTCAACAACTAAGCCCCCATTCTTCGATGGATCTAACTACGCATACTGGAAGAATCGTATGCAAGTGTTTCTGAGGGCTAAGGATTACGAGATATGGAAGGTTGTCAGCAAGGGACCTTATGAGCTGTCCCCGAATGAAGATGTCTGGACCAAGGAGGAGATCAGAAGGTCCACGCTGAATTGGAGTGCCATAAACGTCATCCAGTGCTCTCTGCACCCTACCGAATTCTCCAGCGTGTCAGCCTGCAAATCAGCCAAGGAGATGTGGGATGCATTGGAAGTCATTCATGAGGGTACATCTCAAGTAAGAGAGCAGAAGGCCAATCTTCTTGTATCCGAATACGAAGCCTTCAAGATGAAGCAGAATGAGACCATCAGCGAAATGTATGCTCGGTTGATTGTCATTACTAGTGGTCTTAGAGGTCTAGGAAAACCTCAGACAGAATATGATGTGGTGAGGAAGATTTTGCGGTCCTTGACTCATGCTTGGCACACAAAAGCTACAGTGATGGAGGAGTCAAGGGATTTGCGTAATACAAGAGCTGATGAGCAGATTGGCTTGCTAATGGCATACGAGATTAATATGCCAAGGACAGAAGAAGCTGAGAGGAAGAAGAAGCCGATAGCGCTGAAGGCTGGTTCAAGCAATTCCAACAAATCCATCTCCAGCAGTTCTTCATCATCAGAGGAAAGCCCGAATGAAGAACATATGACTCGTTCTGAGATGGCCATGATGACCAGAGAGTTCAGGCGATTTCTCAGAAAAGGAGCAGGACGATTCGGCCAAAAGAAATACAGTGGCGGCCGAAAGGATAAAAGGTATAAATCTAAACCTACTAAGAAAATTGAACCTAACGTCTGTTATCAATGCAGGAAACCGGGCCATCTGAAAGCTGACTGTCTAGACAATCAGAAATATAAGGACAAGTCAAAGAAGAAAAACAAGAAAAGGAGAGCTATGATTAGCACTTGGAGTGATGAAGATGAAGGCTCCTTCAGTAGCAGTTCAGTCAGTGAAGCCGAATCTGAGAAGCCCATTTGTCTCATGGCAACAGCAACAAGCTCAGAAGATAGAGAAGAGGAATCAGATGAGGTAATCACTAGATTCGATGATTTTACTATCAATGATTGGATAGATGCTTATCATGACATAGCTGATAAGGCAGATGATATCAGAAAAGAGAATAGACATCTTAGAAGAAAAATTAACTCCATGCAAAATGATACAACTCTGACTGATAAGATTGCATGCTTAGATTCTGAGAATAAAGAATTGAAACTCGCATGTTCTGAATTAGACAAAATCAAAAATGAGTTAAAAGCTACTAGGGAAGAGAATGTGAGGCTTGAAAAAGAAATTGATGAATGGAAGCTGAAAATTCAGAAATGTGAGAGTGAAGTAAAAATTGTTTCTGAAAAATATGAAGCTGTCCTCAATGTAAATAATGAACTGAAAAAGTCTATTGATGAAATTCAGAAAGACAATGAGGATAAGCTGAAAACCATTGAGAAAATGACCCATGGAACAGATAATCTAAATGCTTTGTTAGGGTCAAAAGTTAATTTCAGAAAAGAGGGACTAGGATTTAATTCAAGTGCAACTAAAACCTTTGGAATGAAAACTATTTCATTTGTTGCACAAAAAGAAAAAGGACCTCTAATTAGCATGAATTCAAACATTTCTGTGAATAAAGCTGCTAACCAAAAAAAGATCAGTGCTGAGGAGAAGGGTAAACAAAAAGTCAGTGAGCCTAGCAGAGCTAGCACATCCAAGCAAAATCCTAGGGCTCAGACTCAGGTTAGGGGTCAACCTACACAGTCTCATAAACCCCAGGTTAAAGTCACTAAGTCTCCACCATCATCACCACCTCTGAAGAAGACCCAAAACAAACCTATGAATAGGACAGCAGGGTCCAAGGTGCAGGGGAGACAGAATGCTGCTAGGAGTCAACCCAAACACTTTTACCAACCCAGAGTTCAGACCTATCACAATGCACAGTCAACCTACTTCAACAGGTCAGATTGGACTAGAACTCCAGGGAGGCATACAGGTCTTGCATATCAGGCTGCACAATATCAAAGACCCTACACTAGCGATTGGGTTAATGGGTATGGCAACTGGACACCTAGGAACCAACAATTCTTTAGCCAACCCAGGAACTACTATGGCCAAAACTTTGTGAACACACCCTGGCCAAGTCACTGGCACAGAAGTAACAAAACTGTCAATAATCATGCTGCTGCCAATAAGAAGAGGAACAACAACAGAAGAAAATCTGTAGGATCCACTGAACAAAATTCATTTAAACAAATGTGGATTCCGAAAAGCCTGCTTTCTTGCTTTGCTGCTATTTCATCTGTTGAGGAGCCCAATCAGTCTTGGGTTCCAAACCTCTTTACCTAATTGTGTATGCAGGTATGTCTGGCAGCCAAGAACAACTTGTGGTACTTGGATAGCGGCTGCTCCAGGCATATGACAGGAGATAAGGCCAAGTTCTGCATGCTGACTGAGAAACTAGGAGGCCTTGTCACCTTTGGAAGCAACACAAAGGGTAGGATTATTGGATCAGGTAAAATAGGTAAGTGCTCTACTTGCTGCATTGATGATGTTATGCTGGTTGAAGGGTTAGCTTATAATCTACTTAGCATCAGCCAATTGTGTGATAAAGGATACAATGTTTTATTTGATTCTCAATGCTGCAAGGTTTTTGAACCTGAGTCTGAAAGTGTCAAATTTTCTGGAAAAAGAATAAATAATACATACATGATAGATTTAGATGACCTTCAACATACTAGCCTTTGCCTTACTGCCAGTAGAGAAGACTTAGCATTTTTATGGCATCGAAGGTTAGGTCATGCTAGTTACACTGTTTTGCACAAACTAAATAAACATGGCATGGTTAGAGGACTTCCTGAAGTTTCCTTCAAGAAAGAAAATAAAATCTATGATGCATGCACTCAATCAAAGATAACTAGAAAGTCATTTAAGTCTAGAACAGAAAAACTCACAGTTTGATGAATTCTGCAGGTCAAATGGAATCAACCATAGGTACTCCTCACCAAGGACACCTGAGCAGAATGGAGTTGTGGAGAGAAGGAACAGAACCCTAGTGGAAATGGGTCGTACACTTCTTGTTGAAGGTGGTCTACCAAGGAAATTTTGGGCTGAAGCAGTGAACACTGCCTGTTATGTAATTAACAGAGCCATGGTAAGACCTTCTACCCAGTAAACACCATATGAGATCTTAAAGGGTAAGAAACCTTCTATTGCTCATTTCAAAGTTTTTGGATGTAAATGTTTTATTCATATAAATGATAAAAGAGACCTTGATAAATTTGAACCTAAAGGTGAACCAGGAATCTTTCTTGGTTATTCTGAAAACACCCGAGCATATAGAGTGTACAATCTGAACTCTAAAACTGTTGAAGAATCTCCATACATAGTTTTTTATGAATCCTTGGTAAATTCTAATGCTGGTCAATGCAGGAATGAGGACAATGGTGAAATTTTGAAGGAAGGAGGTGATGCAGACAAATCCGAGGATGAAGAAGGACATACAGAGCTTAATGAAGAGGAGCCTACAGTTCAGGGGGAAGTAAATCAAACACATGACAATTCAATTGTTAACATCAGATATCTTAAAGATCATCCTGTAGATAATGTAATTGGAAATCTGCATGACCCCCCTAGGACTAGAGGCCACCTGAGAATTCAACATGAACTGAATGCTTATGCTTTTGTGTCAAACACAGAACCCAAGTCCATTGACTGTGCTCTCCAAGATGTGCATTGGATAAATGCCATGCATGAGGAGCTCAATCAATTTGACAGGAATAAGGTGTGGCATTTGGTTCCACCACCTGATCATGAAACAGTCATAGGGACTAAATGGGTGTTTAGAAATAAAACTGATGAATCAGGGAATGTTATTAAAAATAAAGCCAGGCTTGTAGCTCAGGGGTACAATCAAGAATTTGGAATAGACTTTGAAGAGTCTTTTTCCCCTGTAGCTAGGTTAGAAGCAATCAGAATCTTATTAGCTTATGCATGTTCCCTAGGAATAAATCTTCAGCAGATGGATGTGAAATCTACTTTTCTGAATGGGGAAATTAATGAGGATGTCTATGTGAGACATCCTCCTGGGTTTGAATGTTTAGATTTCCCTAATCATGTTTACAAACTCAATAAAGCTCTCTATGGTTTAAAGCAAGCTCCTACAGCTTGGTATGACAGGTTGAGCAAATTCCTCACCGACAAGAATTTCACAAGAGGTATAGTTGATCAAACATTGTTTACCAAGGTGAGTCATCCAGATATTCTTATTATTCATATTTATGTGGATGACATTGTGTTTGGGTCAACTAACCCCAAATTGTGTGAGGAATTCTCTCAAATTATGACTGATGAGTTTGAAATGAGCTCAATGGGTGAGCTCAGATTGTTTCTTGGACTGCAGGTTACAAAATCAAAAGATGGCATAGTCATTTCTCAGTCCAAGTACATAAAGAATCTATTGAAGAAGTATAAAATGAACAACCTCAAGTAAATAGCAGCTCCAATGGGTACCTCAACAAATTTAGATGAAGATTCTAAAGGTAAACCAGTGGACCAAAAGCTATATAGAGGTATGATCGGATCCCTTCTTTATCTTACAGCATCTAGGCCTGATATTCAATTTGCAGTGTGTTTATGCTCTAGATTTCAGGCTAGTCCTAAAGAAATCTATTTTAAAGCTGTGAAAAGGATTTTTAGGTATTTACTAGGCACCCAAGAGCTAGGTCTTTGGTATCCTGCTAAGTGTGAGTTAGAGCTTCTAGCCTACACTGATGCAGACTATGCTGGGTGTCGAGTAGAAAGAAAAAGCACTAGTGGCTATTGTCAATTCCTTGGTGACTGTCTAGTGTCTTGGGCATCTAAGAAGCAACACACTGTAGCATTATCTACAGCTGAAGCTGAGTATGTTGCAGCATGTAATTGTACTGCCCAAGTACTTTGGATTAAGCACCAACTGGCTGATTATCAGATAAATTTGGGATGTATTCCACTTTTATGTGATAATACTAGTGCTATATGCCTTGCTAAAAATCCTGTTCATCATTCTAGGACTAAGCACATTGAGATAAAACATCATTTTCTTAGAGATGCTGTAAATAAAAAGGAGATTGAAATGAATTTCATAGAAACTGAAAACCAAATTGCTGATATTTTTACTAAGCCTCTTGGGAATGAAAGATTTAAATTTCTTAGAAGAGAACTTGGCTTATGTAAATTTCAGCATGATGAATGATATGTTCAGCTGCCTTGAATAAAATTTATGATTTAGACTTGCATCTGATAGCTTGAATAAATCTGTGGATGTTGAATGTGGCATCACACTCATGATCATCATTGCATATCATTTAGTCCTGATTGTGTCTAAGCTCTCTCTCATTCAATTCTTGCCATTCATTTGTAAAATTACATGCATATAGACAGGGGGAGTTTCTCCTAGAAATTCAGAGTGTCTTCAACTTTCTTGAATTCGTTCATCCTTTAATTCTGAATGTCGATTCTGACATTATGGCAATCTGTTAGTCAGTTCTGATTTCTAAGCAATAGAAAATGGACTTCTTCAGTTGTAAGAATTTGAATTGCTTAAGGACTGACCTAATGGTTTAAATTTTATAACTTTTTGGAGTTTAAAAATTACAATCAGTATAAGAGTAAGCTGAAAATTGATAAAATTCTCAACCCTTATCTTATTTCATGTCAGACAAAGCTAATCATATCTGAAATCATGTTAGAGAAGCTAAGTATGTGTATTGTTCTTAAACAAGTCATTCTGAAACATATGAAGGAGTAAAGGACAGCTAAGAAAGATATTGAAAAACATTGAAAATCATTGCACAATAAAATTGGCAGAGCAATGACTAGTAAATCACTGAGAAACTGAGTGATCCATCAAAGAAGTGGACAACACTTATGTCATGAGGTGCATCAGCTATCTCTGTATAAAATGATCAAAATAGTAGGGTGGTTTCATTGAGTACTTGGGGGTAACTGGCGTCTGATAAACGTGCACCCTCACACAAAAAGGTGAAAATCACTTTTATTGAGTTTGATCATGGCAGAATGGTCCATCATGTTGAGTATCTAGGGGTATTGGCGTCTGATAAACGTATACCCCTATGCAAAAAGACAATGGCACCTGAATGCCCTTAATGAACTTGTATTGAAAATGCTGCTCCATCGAAAGAAATTTCATGAATGTCAATTTGTTTAGTTTCAATACATGACTTGGTATCTCTCAATCATTTTTTTTGAGACTATGAAAGTAAGATATTTTGAAACTGACTCTCTCATGCAAATGTGATTCTGGTTTATTGTTTTATCATGCACAGCGAACTTATCTATTGATTGTAGTGCATGAACTCAAAATTTTATAGTCTTTAAACCAGCACTCTGTCTGAAAGTAGTTTCTAAATTCATATACCTGAAGACTCTGTGCTTTAGCATGCTTATTCATGAACTACTTGTTCAGAATGCCAGTCAGCTATCTTCTTGATTTTCCCCTTGGATTACCTTTCCCTCCTCTTTGTTGATGGCAAAGGGGGAGAATATTATCTAGGGGGGTCTAAGGGGGGAGAATATGTTGTCTGAATTCTGAATTCATTTACAGGGGGAGAATATGTTGCTGGCATTGTGTAGCATGCATTCATAGCATCTACATGTCAATCTGAATAACAAATCATGTCTTTCATCAAAATACATACAAATACATCTGTTTGACAAGATGTTGCTATTCTATTTAATAAGGGGTTGCCATCATCAAAAAGGGGGAGATTGTTGTGACTCCTCTGTGTTGATGATGTTGGCATTTGCTTCATTTCTTTGGCAACGCCTTATCTTGATTGATTATTTGTTTTGATTGATTGGCAACAGTTCCTATTTTGATGAAATTGCTTTTATCAGGTTATCTGTGTACATAATGCAGTCATAGTCTATACTGTGTTCTGCACACACTCATAAGTCTTCACAGTGCTTTGCAGCATGAAACTCTATACATTGGCATACATTGCAGCGTCAACACATTGCATCATTTTTACAAGTGTGTACATTGCATCACATTGTTAAAGTCTGCACATCGGCTAAGTGTGTACATTGTTCACCTTAGTTAAAGTCCATTCATTGAACTGTGCATAGTCTATACATTACCCGTCGTTGCAAGTCCATACATCCACAGTGCATTGCATAGTCTATACACTGCATGTTCAAGTTCAAAGTATATACATTGCTGCATTACCTGCTAGAGCAAAGTCTATACATTGGTCTTCATATTCGAAGTCTATACAGTGGTATTCAGCTAAAGTCTGTACATCGGACTTTCACTTAAAGTCTGTACATCGCTGCTTTGTCAAAGTCTGTACATCGCAGCTGTGTTGAAGTCTGTACAGCCATTCTCTTATTAAAGTCCATACATCCTTCCGTTGGAATTCCAAGTCCATACATCGGACTGCTTGAGCAAGTATGTACAGCATTTCATTCACACCGGAAGTCTATACATTAGACTGTGGCAAAGTCTATTCATTCGTTTCCAGAAGTTCAAGTCCATACATTGATCGTTTGGGTAACAAAGTCTGTACAACGTTAGCTTCAGTTCTTAAAGTCTATACATTCTCCCGTTCAAATCCTTCAAAGTCTATACATCAGTTTGATTGAGTAAGTCTGTACAGCATGCCTTGTTGTTCACAGCCTTTAAAGTCTGTACATTGGCTTCGCATCTGCAAGTCTGTACATCGGTTTGATATCATCAAGTCTATACATTGGTTTCAACTCTCCAAGTCTGTACAGTCACATCTCAAAGCCTAAGTCTATACATCACTGTGGGTGCTCGAAGTGAAGCAAGTCTATACACTCCTCACCTTTCCCTACGTTTGGCTAAGTCTATACACTCATATCTTTCCCTACGTTTTCTGGCCAAGTCTACACATCGTTACCTGGCGTTTGCTTCAAAGTCTAAACACTCGTTTCTAAGGCAAAGTTTATACACTCGTTTCTAAGGCAAAGTCTGTACATTACCTTTGGACCTCAAAGTCTATACAGAGTCTGCATCCTCTAAAGTCTGTACAGCCAACGCCTTCATTGATTCCAAGTCTGGACACTGGTCTTCAGGTGTTCCAAGTATGCACATTGATTCAGGTTCTCCAAGTCTATACAATGAAGTCTGAACATTGCATTTGCATTCACAATGTCTTCACACCTAAAGTCTCTACATTGTGTCGTTCACATCTGCAAGTCTAGACATTGGAAAGTCTATACACTACATTGTGCATACTATGATGTCTGTACACGGTTTATGCTTAAACTGGTAATCCGATAATGTGTCTGACAGGGATTCTCTACAGGGATTGCTGACATGGCTTGTAACACCCTCAAATATAGCTAAGTTGTACTCTATATCACCGAGGCGCCTTTTCAAGTATCGGCTCAGTTCTTGTAAAGAACTCCGAAGTTAAGCGTGCTTAATGGGGAGCAGTATCGGGATGGGTGACCAACCCGGGAAGTCCCCCATTCTGGAGCCGATCACTATCAAAAAGGGATAAAACCGTGAGCCTGGTAGGCCAAAGCGGACAATACCTCGACGGTATAGAGTACGGGGCGTGACATGGCTCGTGATCCCAGGAGGACGAGGTGATCAGATGATGACACGTGGATAAAGTTGCCTCGGATCTGGTAAATTCCTTGGGCGGGAAAACGTGGAAACCACGCGCCCTTATCCACCTGTTGCCAGTATATATTTAAGCCTTGGTGTTCAGATGGAGGTTGCTCGAAATCTGAAGAAAGCAAAGTCTATACAGCAAGTCTGAAAGCAGCAGAGTGCCATCGATCCACTGTGAGAAGAGAAACAGAGAAGAAGAAAAAGAGAGAAGAGAAGATCAAGAGAGATGAGTTGAGAGAGCTTGATCGAGAGAGTGAGATTGTGAGAGTTTTTGTTTGAGAGGTTGTATCTCAGTCTCTTGGTTCAGAAACCAGAGCTGAGCATTGCTCATTCGAGCTACATTCCCATTTTGGGTTTTTCATTTTCGTTTTGCTTCTGTCTTTCATTTTCGAATTCTTGTTTCTTCAAGCTGTGAGTCAGCGGATTTGCAGTGGAAGTCTCCACTGGACGGGTTAAGCTGTATTTGCCCTGCAGTTGCAGAGGATCTGTTCCTCTGGTCGGCAAGCTGTAGTGCCCAGCGAAGCTATGTATCAGCGGTTGTTGGCCAAGCTATAGTGCCCAGTAGACGCAAGCTGTACTACGCAGCAGTAAGCCATACTCAGTTGAGTGTGGGGTGGACGTAGGCCCTTGACCGAACCACCTAAAAATCATGGGTGTTTTATGTTTGTGTGATTGTCTATGGATTGTGTGCTACTGGTTGTCTTGTTTACTTTAAGAGCTTGATTTGGTTCTGTTGAAATCTAGTATCAGGGTTAGTGATTTAGCAGATTTGCCTATATTCCGCATTTGAACCTTACATTGGTTTTTAAATAGGCATTAGATCTATTCACCCCCCTCTAGATGCACATTTCGTGGAGATAGACTGCGTCCATCTAACTCAACATGTGCTTCAGGAGGGTTACCTCTTTCGAGGTAGCAGGCTATGTGTTCCCCGAACTTCGGTTCGAGATTTCTTAGTGTGGGAACTACATGCGGGAGGTCTAGCCGGCCACTTTGGTCGGAACAAGACTATTGAGGCAGTGGAGCATCGATTTTATTGGCCGAGCTTGAAGCGCGATGTTGCTAACATCGTGGCTCAGTGCCATACCTGTGCTACGGCCAAGATGAAGAAGTAAAGCTCTGGCCTTTATACGCCTCTTCCCGTGTCTGATGCCCCGTGGCAGGATGTTAGCATGGACTTTGTTTTGGGATTGCCACGTACCTCCAGGAAGCATGATTCGGTCTATGTGGTGGTTGACCGTTTCTCGAAGATGGCCCTCTTTATTCCTTGCTCGAAGACTTCGGATGCTTCGAGGGTAGCCCGCCTTTTCCTTACGCATGTGGTGTGCAAGTTCGGGTTGCCTCGCACTATAGTGTCTGACTGTGATGTTAGATTCACTTCCTACTTTTGGAAGATACTATGGCATATGATGGGTACGCACCTCAAGTTTTCCACTGCATATCATCCCCAGACAGATGGTCAGACCGAGGTGGTCAATAGGAGTCTGGGAGACCTTTTGAGGTGTCTTGTTAGGGACCGCATTGGGGATTGGGATCTCATTCTACCCATGGCCGAGTTTGCATATAATGATTCGATGAATAGGTCTACCGGCATGAGTCCATTTGAGATTGTCACAGGTCGTAGGCCTAGGAAACCCGTTGACCTTGTCCCCATGCCTATCCATGCTAGAGTGTCGGAGTCGGCCGAGTCGTTTGCTAGGCATGTTAGGAGTTTGCATGACGACATCCGTCGTCACATTGAGGCCAGCAATGCACGTTACAAGGAGTTAGCCGATGCCCACCGACATCACTGAGAGTTCCAAGAGGGCGAATATGTCATGATCAGGGTAAGACCTGAACGGTTTCCCTCTGGAACCGTTAAGAAGTTGCAAGCTCGTGGAGCCGGTCCATTCAGAGTGTTGAAATGCGTTGGATCCAATGCGTACGTTGTGGACTTGCCCGAGGAATACGGTATATGCTCTACTTTCAATGTATCGGATCTAGTTGCATATAGGGACCCAGCGGTGATCCCTAGTGAGCCTTTCGAGCCATCTCCTCCCCTTGTGAGTGACCCCACACCTGAGTGTCCACCTCCAGCCACGTTGTCACGGCAGCGTGAGCATATAGATCATATACTGGATGAGCAGGTGACAGTTACCAGGAGTGGATCCTACCCGCGCTACCTAGTGCGATGGAGAGGACGGCCCGCTATCGAGGACACATGGATCACGCGTGGCGAGTTGCAGCAGATCGATCCGGACCTTCTGGAGAGATACAGGAGCGATGCAGACCCTTACTCGACAGGGTCGAGTTTCTTCCACCCGGGGAGAATTGGTGCGGACACCCGAGCAGTTGAGCGGCGCGACACGCCGAGCCACCGGTACCGCACACGGAGTACGACGCGAGCCACCTCAGCGTCCATCTGGCTCGGAGATAGCCTGGAGACTCTGCCTTGAGCCTCCCCATTTATCATATTAGTTAGACTTTATTTGTGTGTAATTTGTGTTTATTTCATTGTATTCGGTTTGCTATTTTGATTGTAATAGGGGCTTATGTGCAATTTGGACCCCGTGGGCCCCACGGGCCCCCCAGGCCCCATCCCATTGAGCCACCTCAGCCTAGGGTCCCATGTGGGGTCAGTCAACCTTCCACATGGAGGCTTCTAGAAGGGTGGGCCAAGTGGGGGGACATATGAATACAAATGTCAACAAAATCCACCCATTCCCACCTACTATGTCCCCTTGACCCACCCTAGTCAATGGGCCGCCCCCCCTTAATTTATTTATTGTATTTTGTGTGTGTGTGTCACACTCAATCCAGGCCACCCATTCTCATCCCCTAGATCCAACGGTGGACAATGGATGTGAGATGTAACACATAAATACTTGTAATTTCCCATTTTGAGGAATTAATGCATTCATTTGGGAGAAAATATCTTGGAGCAGCCTGGTGCGCCCCCCTCCTCTCTCCTCCCTCTCCCCCTTGAAGCTGTGAAGGCTTCCCTCTGGAGGTGTGACTCCTCCCCTTATCATTCCGGTCGCCGCTGCGGCCGCGGCCGCCACGAGCCGCCATCGCATCACCGCCGAGATCGCCGGAGTTCTGCCTCATCCGACCACAGCAGCTTCCACGAAATTCAGCCATCAGCCACGAGCTCAGATAGACTTGAGATTTTGAGGGGATGTTCCAGAGGTGTCAAGCACATCCCAAAAAATTTGGTTGGTCATAAAGATCCCCTTTGATATTTTTTCATTTTCGTCCAACCTTAATTTCCAGATCTGTCTGCTTGCTGTTTCAATTTCCACCCGCCCTGTGTTTCAAATGTTCGGACCCCTTTCTGATTTTTTTTAGATCTCCCACTTTTACTGGGAGTTCTGTCCGTCAACCCCACCGTCCCCAAAATTTCTTGAATTTTTGTGAGGCCATCCCATATTTTTCAAAAATCGATCTCAGAGACAGCTACAGTGATGTCCACCTGTTCCTAGATCCGACCACCCTCCAGTAAACAAATCATAACAAATCACAGCCATCTCCAATCAGTCCACAAAAAATATCCCCGTTCTCCTTGTTTAAACTCCCACAAGTTTGATGAAGAGCTCAGGAGCTGAATCGGCCATCTTCCTCGCGGTCAAAGGCAGTCTTCAGACAACTCACTTGTAGATCTGAGATTTCAGTTACTATACAACAGGGACTTGTAAATTCAATAAAGTTCTGATCCGACCAGATCCAGAAGATCTTTCTGGCTCTAGATTGAAGTATTTGAAGAGAGCTTTCCAAAGATAGCTCATGCGTCCCGATCCGACGTCGGGATTGATCGCAGCGGCCGTTTTCGTCGGAGCGCGTGCCGGAAGACAGCAACCAAAATCTGTGGGAAAGTTAGTTCCAGAATTGGGAATCGGGGCCGATCGACCCCCGATCGGTCTTCCCGGCCGACCGCCGTCCGTGGAGGCGCGCCACCAGGGGTCCCCATCACAGTTGGTCCCACACCCACAGATCCGGAGGACAGTGCCGTCCGCGGGCCCCACGGGTCCGTAAAACCCACCACTCGGAAAGCACGAAAACGCGGAGTTCGGCATCGCCGGGCGACATCAAGATGCTGCCCGTCAACCCGATTTGCACGATTCCCAGACCCCACATGTGACCTTTTACCTCCCTGCGTGGAGTGGGTCGACTTAGTGTATTGCTATAATCATTGTTAACCGGGAGTCCGTAATTCGGCCGGGGTTATCTTCGCCACGCCGGGTGCGTGGAGGTAATGGTCCGAACCTCTTGGCGTTCATTTGCTTAGCTAGTATATGGTCTTTTGCCGCTGTCGAGAGCGATAGGTACTAGCCCGTGTGTCCATGTCACCGCTGTGAGTGTGAGAGTGACCCTTCCCGTGACTCGATCCGAGTCCGGAAGTGAGTCGACTACCCGTGAACTCTGCCGATTCTTCAACCGCGCACGATCGACGTTCCCTCGCTTGGGACGACGAGTGAGCTTGCATTTCTGTTAGCGACATATAGCCCATAGGAGCTCTCCGTGTCGGGCTTAGTGTCTCTCCTATCATGTGTTACTGGTAGTGTCCGCATCTAGAGTCTGAGGTCCATACCACGTAGAGTCGGTCCCCGTGTCCGTCCCGCATCAACTACCAAATGGAATAAAAATCAGTGCAATCAGATGTCGGGAAGGCAGTCAAATCATCAATCAAAGTCGTACATGTGAACCTGTCCCTAAGCATGCCTCTAGAACTTATGTAGAAAACTCAAAAAGTTGGACAATATTAGACTATGCAAATGTGACCCATATAGTGCAAATAATATATGGATAGAAAGAAAATACAAAGGGCTATCCAATGGAATAAAAATCAACACAATCGGACTCCGGTATCAAAAGTTATGCCGCGACAAACAGGGTCCCATGAGCATGCGCGCATAATAGCTAAAATCCGTAAACGGTCCACCAGATGACCGTTTATTTCCCCCTTGTGGTCTACCAGAAGACCGTTAGATGACCAGAGGCCTTAAAACACCCAAAACAGTGGGAGAATGGAGGAAATACTACCCAAACATGAACATGCACACAACCAACTTACAAAAGAGCATGCAAACAAGCGTGATGGACATTGGTGTCCCACCGTGATCGCCAAAAAATAGGATGTAGATAGATTAATCTATCCCGCCCCTTTAAACTAAAACATGCATAAACATGTGAATCAAAGAAAAGGGGGATGAAAGGATGAGAAGGACATATTATGATCGCCACCAAGGTTCCAACAATGCCGAAAGGATGAAGGGATGAAGAGAACGGCGTCGTGTACCTTGGAAAGATGAAGACTTGATCGCGCTTGACAAACGGGTGTGGGGAACTTGTAGATTCAAACCTCCACGTCTTTCAACCGGCTAGAAGAAGAGGGCCTCACGTTCATATCATGCTCTCCTGCAAAACAAAGCCAAAACACAGATAAAAACTCATTAGATCATGAAGTGTAGTATCAATCCCGTAGTGATAAAATAAGGGTTATAATTGAGGGCAAACTCACCGGGGGGAGATTTTTAACCTCTATGAAAGGGTGAAAATAATAGGTGTGTGTGTTGTGCATGCATAAGATTTGAAATCATGAGATTTGATGGAGAGAATAAAGAGAAAATGATGATACAAAACGTGCAAAAATACAAGTGTAGCAGAAAGTGTAGAAAACTGTGATGATTTGTGATTTTGAGAGGAGGAGAACTAAGAGAATAGGCCATGAAATCAAGCCCAAAAGGATGGAGTGGAAAGCTAATACTTCCCTCTTCAAGATGGGGTCGAAGTTGTGAGTTGGAGATGCATCATGGCTTCACCCCACGTCCGAAAAGAACCCCCCGTCACCACTGCAAACTAGGCAATTTATATAGAGTTTTCAGAAAAAGCCCCAACTTGCTCTCATGATTTCCAGAGATATAGTCCAAGATAAATCGAGTTCTACAAATCAAACTCAAGATAATACTAAGGACAAGAGATAGAAACAAACGGGACTCGATTTCGAGGAGTATTCTAGAAGATATGGCTCTTGGAAGGAGGCCACGGCGATCAATTTTCAGGATAGAGTCCAGTGCAGGCAGGACTCTTAAACTGGCCTAGCGGTCTATCGCAGGGCCGTAAGGGGATGGCAAACGGTCTAGCGGGTGACCGCAAGGCTCCAGGGGTGAAACGGTACGATTTCAGACAAGTTTCTCGAAAACGGTCTAGTGAATGACCATTTTTGAAGGCCTAGTGGTCTACCAACTGACCGCTAAGCTGCTGGAGGAAAAATTCTGGGTAGACTTTATGCGACTTTAGAAATAGGATCATATCTCAAAAACGGTGTAGAATTAACAAACATGGTAGAAGAAGAAATTGTAGATAGCTAAAAGATGAACAACTTTTATGTAGAGAGAAAGATGAGAAAATGAGTGTAAGAGGGAGAAAATGGGGCAGGAACAAAGAGAAAGAAATCTAGGATGCAGGTGAACAGCACAGTACGCTGAAAAAATATGAATAACTTGAAATCGGTGGAGAACAGGACAATGGGATAGAAGAAGAAATTGTAGAGATTTGAAGGAAGAATAATTTTGGTGAAGGACACTTTTTGAATAGAGGAACAGAAAGGGATAAAAAATGATAATTTTCAAGACTGCACAATGAAAGGGGCCGAATGCTTGAATGAAAGTCGACCAAAATGGGCCGTAAGTCAATTTGGAAGGCCGGAAGTTGATAAGATAAGCTCCAGGGCTCTAATAAATCATGATCTTTGAAGTTCAGAGGCTGTGGAACAATGAAATGGGCTCAAAATCCATCCAAAGAAGGCTCCAAAATAATGGGTAATTCGGGACATCAAAAATGATGAATAAGAGAAATAACGTAACTTGCGGGCTAAAAACGGGTGTCAACTGATGTCCCTCCTTAATGTCCGCTTTGTAAGGAAACAAGCAAAAGCGACGCGGAGGTGAAATGGAAAGGAGATGGAGCGAAAGTGATAGGGACAAGAAATGGAGATGAAGTAGAGAGGAAGCGGAGAGAACTGATAAGCGGGCATCAAGGTAAAAGACACCCATCACAACCAACAAGCGACAGGAATTCTCTAAAAATTGGCGAACTAACCACTCGGAATGGATGACCCGGATAAGACATGCCTGTAGAACTAAACTCAGGAAAAGGAAACACGACCAGCCTCAATGGGGATGTTGGGTCCCGTAGTGCAGGAACACGGATCTAGAGGGGGGGTGAATAGATCCTTGTTCTAAAAACTATGTCCAATTAAAAACACAAACTACCACACAGCGGAATTTACAAGATTGATAGGATTGAGGAAATTAATCTAAACAACTTTAAACTTAATTCACTCAATCTCACCGAGCTCACACGATTACATAACTAGATAGTAGATAACACAATCACACAAATCAAACCACAAAACACGGGGATTTTTAAGGTGGTTCGGGACCACGACGGGCACCTTACATCCACCCCTCACCAATCCGGTGAGACTTCACTACACGCTACAAAGTGTAGCAACACGGGGAAGAACCCCAACACACACATGCTGCTTTCGCAGCAAACCACACACGAGGCCTCGCCTCAAACTACTGCCACAGTAGCACACACACACACACGTTGGGGAACACACCCCGAACTGTATACTTCACACGGAGACACAACTCTGTCCACACACACGTAGGACAATGCCTACACAACCACACGGGAGAAAACTCCCAACAACACACGCAGATATACTCCGCACAAATCGACACACAACAGACCACGCACACACTCGGAGACCCCTTTCTCCGAACACCCACACAAGAAAATTATTTAGGAATTTATGTGGAAATCAGATATGCATACAATCAACCCAGAAAAATTTCTAAACACTAAACCACACAACAAAACTGAAATGTAAAGCTCCCCCTCTTTAGAACAATCTGGCTCTTCTCAGTTCGTAGTCGGATGAACACGATTTTGGCGTCCTCTTGTTCTTCTCCTCGAACAATCTGGCTCTTCTCAGTTCGTAGTTGGATGAACACGATTTTGGTGTCCTCTTGTTCTTCTCCTCGAACCGCTTCTTTTCTTCTTCTATCACGAGCTCCAAATCACAAGGGAAGTAGATCAGATCTGCTGTTGAAGACCTCTGGAGCTTCTCCACCGTTTCAGCCCTTTCTTCTCCTACAAGGAAGAACACACTTTTATTAGGGTTAATACCTTGTGAATCTCGTAGCTCATATATATATATAACTTAGAGAGCCCAAAAGACACATAAAACCCTCCTCACACATGTTAGAAACACCCTAGTATGATTAGAAACCATTGGGGGTGTTTTGGTAAAGTTTCAAGGGGTTATGAGTTTTAAACACTTTCGTAAGTCCCGTCCGGAAGGGGTCGACCCTTGGGGTCGACCCTCGGCAACCAGGTTGCTGGAATACACAAAAAGAGGCCCTCTGTTACAGGGGTCGACCCTTGGCAACTAGGTTGCTGTCGGGGCCAAAAAAAGAGCCAGGTTTAAAAGGGTTGACCCCATGGGTCGACCCTTTCAGGCAGGGTACACAAAAATAGCTCTGCACGCTTCGGCGACAGGAATTAATTCTCCTAGCTCCGAACTCCGATCGAAGCGAGACTGGAAGCGTTGAAAAGAGGACTCCCAAGGCTACAACATAAAATTTTAGAGGGAAAATCCAATGGTTGGATTGAAAATGGTGAAGACTGTAAGACAGTTTGAGTTTAAAAAATAACTAAAACCTCCATCAAACCAAAGGGAAACAATTGATTAAATGTTACCATAATCCCATGAAGATCAACCATGATTTTTCATTATGAAAAACATGATAAAGTAAGGTGTTAGTTGACAATTAAGATCTTTACATCAAGCATTAACACAATGACCATGTTCACAATAAATTGCTTCGTTGAACCTATTCCAAGAGTGAATGATGAACGAGATATCCATTTAAATCCACATAACAACACTTACCTCATTGTTTTACCTGAATTCACATTTCTTGTTGATTGGTTGAATCATTCATACACATAGTCATGAAATTCAAAATCTCATTCTCCATTGACTGATGGTATGCATGTGGAATTCAAAGAGTAAGGAGCCAAGCCACATAGAACAATATTGAGTCACATTCAATTTGATCATCATCCAAGCTTTCAAATCACACATCATTGCCTTGGGGGCAAGCAATGATATTTGCATCTCAATCATTCATTTAGCATTACCAAAGTCCACATTCATACTATGAGGCTCAATAAGACATGATGCTTAATATGACATGATGCTCGAGTGTGATTTTCACAAAGGCCTTTCACATTGAAGATAGAGCAACCGCACCAAGTGTAGATGGATTGTATATGTAATGTGCTAACCTCAAAGCACGTATGAACCTCAAAGAGTCATAGATGCATTGACATGATGATAAGCCTTGTAGAATTACAATGCATCCACATGATGATATCCCAATAGAAATAGTTTATGATCATTTCCACAACCAATTCAAGTGAAGAGCATTCACGCACAAGGCTAAGTAACAAAGGTATTTTGTAATCATCAAAATCACATACACAACAATCTCCCCCATTTTGATGATGACAAAATATTATGCTATAATGCTCTCTCCCCCTTTGACATAATCAGAAATGGGGATCATGATGGGGAATCCAGAATGGCAAGAACCTATGGACAATCGGAGTATGAAGAGAACCAATGAGCACAATATGCATGAACGAATTGCAGAACTGTGGGATACCAAATGTTGAAATGAAACTCTTATACCAATTGTCTGATACCAATTGTTGAAAGTGGAAATGCAAAGCTCCCCCTTAGACATAAACACATTTGAAGACTGTTTTTGATTTTCAAATTTTTGATTTTTAGTTTTCTTGTGAGATGCTTGATACATGATGTATGAAAATGATGAGACATGACATGCATACAATGTAATCAAGCAGATATCTATAGATACATGCAACATAACTCCTTCACAAGAAGTGATACCAATTGATTTATAAGAAGGAGATAGGTGTAGGAAAAGTGCAAGTGAGTCATTAAGTTCAGAATGCTCATGATTACACCTAGAGGATTGTACAGATAAATAGGAGAAGACGTACAGTAGGTCATTGCAATTAATCAAATTTTCAGAATACATATCAAATCAAATTACCATGTGCAAGTGAGTAACATGAGAATGAAGTTTAGCCATATGGATAACCAGATTTTCAAGTAAACACAATAGTAAGTGTACAAACTGCATTTCAATCTAGAGAACAGCGTATTGGAGGCTTCGCTCTACCTCAATCGAATATATTATCAGAAATTTTCATACTGACAATCTGAACTTTTCTAAGAAGGATCAGGTTCAACATAATTCCTTTTTACGCGAGGAGACACATGGAGCTCATGCCAGAATCCCCGGTTACTCAGAATACTTAACCTTGTCACCTCATTTGAACAGAGATACTGTAGTCAACACTTTTCAGAAATGAACTGCATCACGTCTCAGGTGACATGTGCCCAGTTTACTCAGTGAGACTTAGCATTGCTCCACCTTTTATTTCAACCAATTTTTCTATGTGGAGGCAGGCAGCTTTTTCCTCAACTGTCTCTTACCATCCATGCAGTAAGTTGAATTACTTTAGAGTGTTGAAATGAAATTCCTATATCCTTATGAATAACACTCAATTTCACATTAAAGTGTATGAAGTGTACGAATTTGATTTAACATGTATGGAGAAAATTTAACTTAAAACAGGATAGTGTAGCTCCCCCTATGTAAATGTAATACGCATGAAATGCTCCCCCTGAGAGTTTGACATGAAGCACACTTGTTAAGACTCAGATGCAACATTATTTAACAATGGAGTATTCGGTCTTAGAAGTTTCAAAGGAAGGGGTTGAATAGCATATAATAATATACAAGCATACAATGGAGATATGCATATGCAATGCAAAATGAAAAGGTATGTAATTTCAATGCTTGAAATGTTGGCTTCACAGATATGATAACCAATGATGGAAGTATTCTTTTTGGCATTTATGTAACATGAAATGTTCAAGATGATACATTTCAAAATATGCACTATATGCATGCTAGAAATGCCAACCATGCAACAAGACACACGATGAGCTTCATCTTCCAAAAGCACTATGTGAATGATATGTAGAGAGTGATTTATAAATATGCAATGTGATGCACGATTCCAGATTTCACATGACACTCTATATGCACCTAATGCAACTAATGCATGACATGCATTACCAAATGTTGAAATGTGAGGACACCACTTTATTCTGAAAAGAGAATTCAGAAAATTTATTCAGAGCATCAAAACCATCACATGTGAACTTTTCTTAAAAACAGTTGTGCTATTAACCAAAAAGATGAGTGGCACATTGGTAAAGACCATGGAATATTGATCAACTTCAGTCCTCAAAAAGTTCAGCCACAGAATAACGTCATCATGCTGAGAGAATGGAAAACATCAATCTCAAAATTTTCAGCATGTAAAACTCTCCCATAATCAATGCATGATTTCAGAAAATTCATTTAAGTTGGATGCAATGTGCATAGATGATTCATGGTACCGGGCGGAGGAATGTTCTCACGCATGGTGATAGCTTTCAGACAGGCTTGACCTGCCCTTCCACATGTCACTATTTTATAAACCATGTAATCATTGAATTGATGATCAGAAAAATACAATGCATTCCCATATGACATCAGGGGTTTAGCAAAAGACATTCAATGGCTACACTCTCATATATACTGCTCAGATGTTTCAATACCATTCAGCCAAATATTCATTTTTCACATGGTCAAGAGCAACCAAAGAGTATTCAAAATTTTAAAATCACTGTCTGTCAAGAGATAGCACTAGCATCAAGACCATAGAACTTCAGCCGAACACTTTATTTTCTCACCTTTACCTTTATTGACATCTTCAAATTCTTTACTTTATTTTGCTTGTGTAATCTTCATCAATAGCTCCTTTCTTTCTCTCCTGCAAGAAATAGAATGATATTAGCCAAAAGAAATGGAAGCAGATCAAATCTTGCATTGAAGTCCTCTTGACCCCCTTTCTTTCTCTCCATTATTTCAAGGGTTGATGGCCATTATAAATTAAACCTGCACTGTAAAGAGTTTATTTCATGTCAATATTAAGCCAATACATATGAAGAAACTAACTTCAAGGCTTTTCATCATATGTGACTCTCTCTCTCTCTCAACCTGCAAATTAGAGAGTTAAATTCCAGCAACATAAACTTAGAATTCACAACTTGATGTGCACAAATCTGAACAACCAACTTACATATTAGTGTCAATTCAAGGACAAGCCCATGTTAACCAAGACATCACACTAGAACTGTCCTAGTAGACTTAAAGCCTTCCTCTTGGTCACATGGCAATCCTGCAACAAAGTTCTCATTTGGTTATTTTGAGTACCCAAAGCTTCTTGGGTCCCGAATGGTTAGTTACACCTCTAGTGGGTGCCTTCCACTGTTTTTGGGCATGCATATCATCAAAATACTTTAAGGAGCAAACATTCATGGTATGCCCAAACTCACCACAATAATGACAACAACCAAGAAACTTCATAGAATTCTCATAAACATGACAATCAAATTTCGGTGATTTGGCATGAATGTTATCACTATAAGCATGGAAATATTTCTTCTTCACAACAGGATGAGCATGAAGTTTTTGTGGGTTTGCAAAAGTATAATTGTTTTTGACTTTGAAAATCTTTCTTTCATTTGCTTGCCAACACTGTGACACACGGTGTCCTAGCTTTCCACATGTAAAACAACCACCCCTTTTTCTTTTGGAAACAAGTTCATTTTTGCATGCTTTCAAATCATCTGATTTCATCAAAAAATAATCATGCATCATATGACCAAGTTCACCACAATAAAAACATGAGATTTTCTTTATGGATGCATGTGTGTGTGCAACATGATTTTTCATGGCATTCATCGTGACACCAATAACATTTTTAGCCTTTTGATGCAGGTTTTGTTTCTTCTTCAGACTTTCATTTGATTGCTTTGTTGTTTGAGGAACAGATTGATTTGGAGACCCATTTGATGTGCTGGCTATATTAGAACCATGGACAAATGATGTGTAGACTTTGTTTTCAAAGTTCTTTTTGTTCACAGGATTATAGCCCAGCCCTTCTCTTTAGAAATTCACTTTAGTCCCTAATATCTTGTTCAGATTTTCTTCCCCATTCACAAACTTAGACAAAGAAGCATTCAGATCAAGAATTTCTTTTTCAAGAGATAAAATATGCAATTCATAGGAAATGATCTCATTTTCACAAGAAATGACTTTTTCATTCAATTGAGCATTGATGGTTTGGTAGCTTTCAATCTTTTGTTCTAACACAAGCATCTTGTCAGATTCATCAACAATCACATATTTCCCTTTTTCAAGTTTTTCAAGATTTTTCAATCTACTTTCAAGCAGGGAGATCTGAATTAGCATTGCACTATTCTCCTTTTTGAGTTCTTCATTTTCATTTGCAAGTTTATCATTCATAATCAATTCATTGCAAATATCATGATCAATAGAGTTTGACTCCATTTTGTTTCTTAGATCTTTTTCAGTTTTCTCCAATTGATCAATTGTGTTTTTGAGGGTAACATGTTCATTTCTCAAACAAGCAATGATTTCTTTGTGACATTCAACATCATGCTCTAAAAGATCATTGAAGTTAACAAGCTCAGAACATTTATCATAAGAACCATTTTCATGGACCAAGTTTTCAGATTTCTTTTTTAATTTTCTATTTTCTGACTTGACTTTCTTATATTGTTTTGCCAACTCATCATAAGCTTCAACAAGATCGTCAAGAGTAAATTCTTCAGAATCAGAATTTACCTCTTTTGCATTTTTGTCACTTTGTTGATTAGCATCATCGGCCATGAGACATTTTTGTCTTTCCTTTTCTTGAGCTTTAATCAACCAGTCCATAAGCTCCTTTGCCGTCCTACAAGAAGATACAAATGGATACTTGTTACTACTTACAGAAGCTTTCAATAAACTCAAAGCAGTAACATTATCATGATGCATCATTTTATCCTGATTAGACCACTTGATCTCATCTAGAGGTAATATGTATGGACCATGACAAATCAATTTTCAAAGACTAGGACTAATAGAATTGATCACCACATATAGTTTGCCTAGCCATGAATCAAAATTCAAACCAGTGAAGATTGGCAAACAATTCATTGATATATGTTCAGTAGAAAAATTCATGATTGTGGAATGCACTGGGATCACTCTGTAGATCGCAAGATCTAGGGACAACAGAGCCTCGCTCTGATACCAATTGTTGGGTCCGTAGTGCAGGAACACGGATCTAGAGGGGGGGTGAATAGATCCTTGTGCTAAAAACTATGTCCAATTAAAAACACAAACTACCACACAGCGGAATTTACAAGATTGATAGGATTGAGGAAATTAATCTAAACAACTTTAAACTTAATTCACTCAATCTCACCGAGCTCACACGATTACATAACTAGATAGTAGAGAACACACAATCACACAAATCAAACCACAAAACACGGAGATTTTTAAGGTGGTTCGGGACCACGACGGGCACCTTACGTCCACCCCTCACCAATCCGGTGAGGCTTCACTACACGCTACAAAGTCTAGCAACACGGGGAAGAACCCCAACACACACATGCTGCTTTCGCAGCAAACCACACACGAGGCCTCGCCTCAAACTACTGCCACAGCAGCACACACACACACACGTTGGGGAACACACCCCGAACTGTATACTTCACACGGAGACACAACTCTGTCCACACACACGTAGGACAATGCCTACACAACCACACGGGAGAAAACTCCCAACAACACACGCAGATATACTCCGCACCAATCGACACACAACAGACCACACACACACTCGGAGACCCCTTTCTCCGAACACCCACACAAGAAAATCATTTAGGAATTTATGTGGAAATCAGATATGCATATAATCAACCAAGAACAATTTCTAAACACTAAACCACACAACAAAACTGAAATGTAAAGCTCCCCCTCTTTAGAACAATCTGGCTCTTCTCAGTTCGTAGTCGGATGAACACGATTTTGGCGTCCTCTTGTTCTTCTCCTCGAACAATCTGGCTCTTCTCAGTTCGTAGTCGAATGAACACGATTTTGGCGTCCTCTTGTTCTTCTCCTCGAACCGCTTCTTTTCTTCTTCTATCACGAGCTCCAAATCACAAGGGAAGTAGATCAGATCTACTGTTGAAGACCTCTGGAGCTTCTCCACCGTTTCAGCCCTTTCTTCTCCTACAAGGAAGAACACACTTTTATTAGGGTTAATACCTTGTGAATCTCGTAGCTCATATATATATATATATAACTTAGAGAGCCCAAAAGACACATAAAACCCTCCTCACACATGTTAGAAACACCCTAGTATGATTAGAAACCATTGGGGGTGTTTTGGTAAAGTTTCAAGGGGTTTAGGATGAGTTTTAAACACTTTCGTAAGTCCCGTCCGGAAGGGGTCGACCCTTGGGGTCGACCCTCGACAACCAGGTTGCTGGAATACACAAAAAGAGGTCCTCTGTTACAGGGGTCGACCCTTGGGGTCGACCCTTTCAGTGGGAGTCGACCCCAAGGGTCGACCCTTTCAGGCAGGGTACACAAAAATAGCTCTGCGCGCTTCGGCGGCAGGAATTAATTCTCCTAGCTCCGAACTCCGATCGAAGCGAGACTAGAAGCGTTGGAAAGAGGACTCCCAAGGCTACAACATAAAATTTTAGAGGGGAAATCCAATGGTTGGATTGAAAATGGTGAAGACTGTAAGATAGTTTGAGTTTGAAAAATAACTAAAACCTCCATCAAACCAAAGGGAAACAATTGATTAAATGTTACCATAATCCCATGAAGATCAACCATGATTTTTCATCCTGAAAAACACGATAAAGCAAGGTGTTAGTTGACAATTAAGATCTTTACATCAACCATTAACACTATGACCATGTTCACAATAAATTACTTCGTTGAACCTATTCCAAGAGTGAATGATGAACGAGATATCCATTTAAATCCACATAACAACACTTACCTCATTGTTTTACCTGAATTCACATTTCTTGTTGATTGGTTGAATCATTCATACACATAGTCATGAAATTCAAAATCTCATTCTCCATTGACTGATGGTATGCATGTGGAATTCAAAGAGTAAGGAGCCAAGCCACATAGAACAATATTGAGTCACATTCAATTTGATCATCATCCAAGTTTTCAAACCACACATCATTACCTTGGGGGCAAGCAATGATATTTGCATCTCAATCATTCATTTAGCATTACCAAAGTCCACATTCATACTATGAGGCTCAATAAGACATGATGCTTAATATGACATGATGTTCGAGTGTGATTTTTACAAAGGCCTTTCACATTGAAGATAGAGCAACCGCACCAAGTGTAGATGGATTGTATATGTAATGTGCTAACCTCAAAGCACGTATGAACCTCAAAGAGTCATAGATGCATTGACATGATGATAAGCCTTGTAGAATTACAATGCATCCACATGATGATATCCCAATAGAAATAGTTTATGATCATTTCCACAACCAATTCAAGTGAAGAGCATTCACGCACAAGGCTAAGCAACAAAGGCATTTTGTAATCATCAAAATCACATACACAACAGGGGACACAATCCACGGATAATGAGTGGGTCCGCAGGAAACACAGCATAAGAGCTGGAAAAGGAAAGATAAAACTGGGATAAAATCCAGACAGAAATTACGCTGGCCAACCAGACCAAGCGGGCAGATCAGAGAAATCGTTCAAATTCAGAGTGGAATGAGGAATCTCTTACCTAAGAGAAAGGCAACACAATCAACCATTGCTGAGGAGAAACCTTGAACGGATCACGAGGCATGAATGGTCAAAATGACATGATGCATCCTGGGCTAAAATGAAGAAATCATTAAAATGAATGCAAAGCAAACATAAAATAGAAAGTACTTAAGGATATTACTGCTAGACCAAGCCAAGACGGGGTCTAGAGTCTTCTTGCAATCACGGCGTGCGAGACAGAGTCCATCGTCCCCCACCCGACTCAATCGAGCGGCCTATCCAACGATTAACCGTATGCTACTAGATCATCATAATTTTTGTTAAAGCGAAACATCATATCCCAGAACACACGGCCAACCAGTCGGTCCTTGAGAGGCTATAATAAGGTAGATACCATATAGTAATGCAACAGTGAGCAGGGACAGAGAGTCATACATGACTTACTTGCCAAGCGAAACGGCATTTTTTTGGATTTTTACATTTTATGCTATTTTTATGAATTTTACAATAAGACAGACATGACAAATGAGTAAGCATAAACATAACGAAGACAACATAACCATCAACTAAATGACAGACAACATAACATAACATAACGATCAAATGAATGGAAAATAATGCAACATAACATAACAAAGATAAACAAGCACACATATGCAATGGCATGAACAAATCACATGTATGCACAATGAACATGGTGGGACAAGATAACAACGCGGTGGGACAACACACGGTTGGGATAAGAATATGAGGGATAACAACACGGTTGGGATAACACATGAGACATAGACGCAGGTGAACAGCACAGTATGCCGAAAAAATGTGAATAACTTGAAATCAGTGAAGAATTGGCCAATAGCGTAGAAGAAGAAATTGTAGAGATTTGAAAGACGAACAACATTGTTGAAGGGAACTTTTTGAATAGAGGAACAGAAGGGAATGAAAAATGACAATTTTCAAGACTGCACAATGAAAGCCGAATGCTTGAAGGAAAGTCGAACAAAATGCGCCGTAAGTCAATTTTTAGGTGGTTCGATCCTCCAAACTACATCCACCCCATACTCCAACCAGAGTGTGCATTCCGCTAATACATAGCTTAAACTGTTGGGCCTTACACTTTGCCTACAACCGCTGACTTACAACTTGCTCCTCCGGGCATTACAGCTTAGCCACCGCTGATTCACAGCTTCAAACCGCTGGGCCTTACAGCTTATGCCACCGCTGATTCACAGCTTCTGAAATAGAATCTAAAATGCAAAAACGAGAATGAAACAAATCAGCAACAGAAAGTTGGAATTAAAGCTTAGAAAATATAGCTCACTTTGGAGCAATGTAGCTTAGATCTGATCCAGAGGCTACAGATCTCCTTCCTCCTTGGATCTTGCTACTGCATTCTCTTCTTCTTTTTCAAACACACGAACTGCTAAAATTTTACTCACAGATGGCTGCTAACTCTCTCACAATCTCTGCTCTCAAAAACTCTCTCTGACTCTTCTCTATTTGCTCTCTCTCTGAACCCCCTCTCTGCAATTCTATCTCCCTCTCTTTCTCTTTCTCTTTCTCTGGTTGCCGCAAGCTTTCTACCGCTCTCCCTTCTTTTCTTCTTCTGCTCGTTGTTATATTCTTCTATTTGTTCTTCTCTGCAGGTGCTTTTATATGGAGAACAGGGGCGTCGGAGGTAATTTGATGAAGACGATGATGCTCCCTCCATCAGATGGCTCCACGTGGCAGGATCCCATGCAATCTCCAAAAAATAATCGCCTGATTGTATGGACGGAATGTTCCCGCCATAAGATGTGCGGCTTAAAGCATCCACGTGTCAAAGTAGGTTGTTAAGCTTTCCACGTGGCATCCCTTGGATCACGTGCCATTGGGTAAAGGTCTTGAATCACGTGACTCCATTAAGTGTAAGGCTCCCTACTCGAAACTAGGTCTTTTAGTTGACTTAACCCTGTCAAGAAGGAATAGGACATTTTCATCAAACACCTTATAGTCATAGCATCAGAGTGAGAATATATGCTTAATCAATATTCAGAAACCTTGATTGAACAGATCAAGCCTATTACATGTGCACAGACCTTACCTAATGCGTGTGCACAGACCTTGCCTTATGCATGTGCTCAGACTTGATATCACTGCAAGTGTCGACACTCCTCGTATGCATAGACCTTCCTATGTCTATGCACAGACCTGAACAAGCACAATCCAAATGTGTACAGACTTGAACACTGGACATGCACAGACCTTTATAGGTTGAAATCAAATGTGTGCAGACCTGAAACCAAATGTGCATAAACCTTGAGGTGAAAGTGTGTAAAACCTGCACCGACCTTATATGTGTTTCTATAGAGATGTGCACCGACTATATGCAAGCATAATGCAGATGATGCACCGACCTCGGTCTTGCACAAATGGGATGTGCACCAACTGTGTGCAAGCATAGTGCAGATGATGCACCGGCCTATATGAGGAAGCTATAGGAACCTGCATCGACTTTGTATGCTATATGAGTGAATATGCACTGACCTTATGCTCAGTCATGCAAGGCAAATTTCTACCGACCATGTATAGATGAAATGCAACAATAGTCGACCTCGACTGTGTAGGAACACAACTAGCACCGACCCTTTATGCAACTAGCACTGACCTCACTTGCAAGAATCAACGCAACTAGCATCGTCCTCAAGTATACGTGAGACGCTACTAGCATTGACCTTATGCAGACTAACTAATGCGAGCACCGACCACATGACAATGCACAACAGGCTAGCACCGACCTCATGAGCATAAGCACGGACCTTAGATAACCATGTCTGATGCATGCATCGACCTGATGAGGACTTGACACTGACCTCAGTGAAGAACTTCTGAAACATGCATCAACCTTAAGAACAAGAAGATGCATTGATTTGCTACAAGACTGAACTGATGCACAGACCAATGACATGCACACCAACTGTTCACAGAGGTTATTCAGTAAAATGACATGTGCACAGACTTTATGCAGATGCATTGACTTTTTGTGCACAGTGTTACCTTTATTGATTGTATGTTAACCTGTAATGCATTTATATTGTATGAACAGTATCTGGTATGAACAAATGAGGTCAAGCATGATGCATGCAGCATGTGTGCAATAGAAATCATTTATACCATGAATAATTCAATCAAGCACAGAGTTCATATGGTCCAAACACCTATGACATTATACACATATGAGTCATAGATTTTGACATCATCAAAACATAGAATGCTAACAATCTCTCCCTTTTTGATGATGGCAACACTATGAGTCATATGAGTCAACATGACAATGTAATAAGTCAAATAAATCAGATATTCAATTATTAATGAGATTTTTCATGCCAGTGCAGTGAATGAATTCTACTGATTCAAACTCATTCTAGACATGTATCAATTAATATACAGACAAATGATTCCATTCATGCATGCAGACACATGATTCCATGCATGAATACACAAACACTCAATATGACTCCACATATTCTCCTCCTTTGACTTCATCAAAAAGGAAGAACCTAAAATGGAGCAATTTTTTAAAGCACAAATACAAACAAAAGATCCAAGTCAGGCAGACAAATGCAGACAATGTGGCACACTATTCGCCCCCTATGGAAAGTGAATGCAGGACCTAATGCCTAAAAATGTGGCAAATACCAACATAGCACATTCTCCCCCTTGGACAAAACAGATGAAACTACAGATAAATTTTCCCCTTTAATGTGTAGAGATCAATCAAAACCCAGATTTTACAGAAACAATTAAATAAGTGATCAAGAGATGGTAGTGACAGACAGCAGTAATTTGAACAGATGTATCAGTGAATTTTCAAAGTATCTGAGATGAAAATTTTTCAGTACGATACCAACTTCATAAATCAATAATTAGATTTCAGAGTCTTCTATTATAAGAGCTTATGAATTGACTTTGATTGAAAAGTATGGTTTAAGAATGATGTAACCAGAGTTCTTTAATAAGATTTAATACTCATATCTGAGACAATTCTTTAATAAAAATGAACCACTTGCTCATATAACATTCTAGTTCAACCTTCTTCCATCTTAATCAGTTTAATTTCCATGACTCCTTTAAAAGTAACACAAGGTAGTATTGAGATTAAACATTCATGTTTATATCTGAATTTGACTGTTCTTACAGAATTTTCTGATGCATATATTTTTCAGATTTTTCTTATAGAGCATCACTTTATTTTTTAATTAGTAATTTTGGTTAATCAACACCTTTGTACATGAGTCACAACACGTCTTAGGTGAAATGACCTAGATACTCAGTATGATAACTGTATTGCTTCTCAATTAAGAGAACAGAGTTAACATTAGAAGTATCTTTTACATGAGGAGACACCTTGGTTAGACGCAGGAATCCTCAGTTACTCAATACAACCATGCCATTGCTCTGTTAGATTTTCATATAATTTTAACCAATTTTCAGCAGAGTTAACTATGGTACTTCATGACATAGTCCTTTAGACAGGTTTCTCAATAACTAGAGTCATTGCTTTGTCCACAATTTTCTTATAAAATAGTTTCAGACAGATTAAATGTTTAAGAGCAATACTTACACTATGTAGTTTAATCAAGATTTCAACTTTTCATATTTCAGGAAGTCATACATGAACTTATATGAGACAAACAGTTAAGGTTTATTAAAAGGATTGAATCAGATATTTTCAAGTCCATTAAGTTAAAATTTAAGAGTACATTAGACTTAAACCAATGCAAATTAACAAATATTCTTAAACCTATATAATGGAAGATTCCACATTAATGATGATTTCAAATTTATGAAGCAGTTCACAGGCTGAAGTTTTCTTCAAATCTCAGTTCAGTCATTATCTGAGCAGCAGCAAACATCAATAGTGTAAACAAACATGCATATAAAATGATGATTTCAAAACGCATGCTTGTTACAGAGTTTATCAAAGTGAATCAGGCAGATTTTCAGGAAGCTTAATTAGTTGAAGAGCAGTAAACTGACAGACATTTCTAGTTATGCAGCAGGAACTATGAGGTTGAGTTTGAACTGAAGTTCAGAAGTCAATAACAGAGATTGAATTTCTGATTTATGAAAGTGAGCGCAAACTGATGTTTTTTCAAGTCTCAGTTCAATCGATATTTTGATTGTAACATTCAGCAACAAAGACATTAACAAGCATGCATAGAAAGTGAGAAAATTGGAACTCATGCTTGTAGCAGATGTGATCAATATGCATCAGACGGATTTTCAGGAAGATCAGTTAATTTACAAAGATGCAGCAAGAAGTTTGCACTTGAGCAATGTAGTTTAGAATTGACTGAATTCAAATGAAGCTCTCCTTCCGCAGATTGAGGAGTAGCAGATAGAAATTTCAGATTCAATAAAGGTATGAATTCAGATGATGAATAATTCAGAAGCAGTCAGCAGAAATCATTTGCTGATGTGAATCATTGACACCCAGATATAGCAAGATGAGTTCAAAATGTGTAGACAGTAAGAATTCAGACAATGATAGACTGATGAATTAAAATGCTCCCTCTGTCTATATGCAGCGAGTCACTTCTTTTTGGAATTTTCTAAAAAAAAGTGATATGCAGTGCAGTCACTACATGTATGCATATGCAGTGACTTTCCTAAAAGTATTACATGGACACATGTGGCATGAAGACATGCAAAGGCTAGACAGACTCCCCCTGACTTTATGTAATATATGCAATGAAGGCTGAACATATGATTTTATGATTCATGCTCATGATCATTCAGATTGCCCTATATGCAATATGACCCATGGTACTAGGCAGAGGACTTGGTCTAAAGGACCGCCTCACATATAGTAAGAACCTCCAGATAGATTTCACTTGTCCTTTAGTAGCTTATCAATTGACATACCATAATGGTCATGCATGACAATGCAGTACCAAAATAGTCCTATATGCAACAGATTTTCAATGAATGTATGTCAAACACATGTGTAAGCAGACAATTGACATATGTAATTCACATATATGCAGACTATGCTCATGAGTTTTTAACCTCCTCTATGTGCACAATCAAGTGACAAGACATTAATGCATGTAGATGAGAAATGAATTCAACATGTCTTCAATGAATATGTTCACACATAGCTCAATATATGAAGAAGCTCAGATTGTGTAGTGCAAATGATAAAGCAGTTAAGAACATGTATGCATGAGATTTTATTTAACAACTTAAGCATGAAATGCATCAAAGGAGATTTCTGATTAATTCAAATAAACAAGCCTGAAGAATGCAAGAATGTTACCTGAAAAGTGCAAGAATTAGGTTTTACGAACTTGGGTGCCTTAGTTTATTTACCCCTCTTTATTCCTCAGCCCCAAGGCAAACCTGCAAAGTAGTTCCTTATTTTACACCGGTAGGTACCCAAGACATCTTGGGTCATGAAATAACAATGGCACCTCTGAATGGTGCTCTCCACAGTTTTTGAGCGTAAGAGTCATCAAATTTCATCATGAAACAGTTAGACATAGAATGTCCAAACTAAGTACAGTAATAACAAGAATTCTGACTATTTTCATGTTCACATGAGAATTGAATTTATGTGCATGAACATGATTGCTTATATTTTTCACATACAAGTTTAATCTTTTATGATTAGCCAGCCAACAGTCAACAGCCTTGTGGCCTGGCTTTCCACAATTAAAACATGTAATGAATTTTTCTTTAAAAACTAATTTATTCCAAAAGACACTTTGATTTACGGGGAATTTAACACATTCAGATTTAAAACTCTTTCCCTGAGCATGCCAGTAGTTCTTGACTGTATGGCCATGCTTTTCATAGTGGAAGCATACAATGTGCTTGCCTCTAGAACCAGAGTTATAATTTTTAAAATCATTTTTCTTGGCAGAGATATGAACAGATTCGGAATAGAATTTTCTTCTTTGATCGTGCCAACAGTGAGCACCATTGTGGCCAAATTTTCCATAATGAGAATAGTGAGTTTTCTTACTCTGATCAGAAACATGGCTCCTAGCATGCTTTCTATCATCTTGTTTCAAAATGAAGCATTCATTTATGAAATGTCCATGCTTACCATAGTTATAACAAGAATCATTATATTTCTTTGAAGCATGATTTTTGACATTAAATTTCCTAGAGTGCACAGATCTTGCATTCAGATCATCTTGTTCCATCAATCTACATTCATGCATCAGATGACCAAATCTATGACAATAATAGCATGACATTTTCTTTTTGTGTGCATGTGTATGTGTGTTCAAGTTGTGTTCAGCATGCACAGTTCTAGTATGAGTGTTCTTTGACTCTTTCTGCAAGTGAGCATTCTTTATCACTTTGTCAGGGTGTTTCTGAATTTTTTGAGCATTGGACTGTTTAACCTCTGAAGTGGTGGCTACGTTTGATGCAGCGATAAATGATGTCATTAACTTGTTTTTAAAAGTTTTCTTATTAATATTATTGTAGCCCAACCCTTCCTTCTTGAAATTAACCTTTGTTCCCAGCAATTTGTTCAGATTATCTTGCCCACTAATAATTTTAGACAAATATCTTTTTAAATCCTGAATCTCATTTTCTAGAGATGCAATGTGTATTTCATAACTTGCAATCTCTTGTTCACTGTAATTAACACATTCATTTATCACTTTATTTGTAATTTTGTATTTCTCAATTTATTGTTCCAGATTGCTCAGTTTTTCAGATTCTTCATTACAAATAGTTTTTCCCTTTTCTAAGACAAGAAGTCTTTCAAACATGATACTGTTAAGCTCCTTCAATTTCTCCATTTCCTCCACTAGCTTCTCATTTTTGACAAGTTCATTTATTAGAACATGATCATTTAAGTTAATCCCATTTTTCAGATAAATTTTTGCCTCATCCAGATTCTTTTGTAGTTCAACATTAACAGCTTTAATGGCCTCCAGTTTTTCAGATATTAAATTATTTTCTTCCTAAAATCTTTTCAATTCTTCATCATTATCTTCAATCTTCCTTTTGTGAATTTCATTTTCAGACTTCAGTTTATTTAACTTCAGATTAGTATGATCAAGATCTTTCAATAATATTTCATTATGAATAGAATTTTTAGTAAAGAGCTGATTATCACTAGTTGAGCTAAGCTTTTCTTATACTTCAAAGATCTCATTTGCAAGTTCTTGATTTTCATTTTTTAACAATCCAATTTGTTTCTTAAGCATTTGAATATCAGACAAGCAAGCATCATGAGATTGTTTCAACTCCAGACACTTTTCACAAGAAAAATTTGAACTATTCAAACCAATTGTCTTTTTCAATTTTTTATATTATTTTCTTAACATCTCATGTGACTCTAATAAATCAACATAAGCATCCTGCCAGTCATCTAGAGAGAAATTTTCAAAGGGGTTTACCTGATCAGTGTCCTCTTCATTTTGGTTGCTGCTATGATCGTTGTCATTAGCCATCATGCATCGGTCTTCATTTCCACGGAAAGTAGTCTTCAGTTTGTTCAGGATATCCTTAGCTGACCTGCAATCATGAAATCAAGAATGTAAGGTCTTGTTAGTAGCTGCTTTCATTAAGTCGAAAACTTTCTGATTTTCTCCATACTTCGATCTGTAATTGTCAGTCCATTTGGACTTTTTCTTTGGTACTTTGTAAGGACCTTGTGAAATTAACTTCCACAGATCAGGATCAATCAGTTTAACATAGCCATGCAGACTACTAAACCACGAATCAAAATTAGAGTCATTGAAAACCGGTGGATGAGCCATGGAAATCAGTTCAAGAGTAATTCAAGCAATAGACTGAGCACAAACAGAAATGCACCTAAAAATAGGATAGCAGTATGCTCTACCGATCGTTGGATCTGATGAATCAGAGACCCGCTCTGATATCAATTGTTAGTCTGCGAAGACTAGGTGCAATGGTGCACACACGGATTCAGAGGGGGGTGAATGAATCCCCTTTAAAAATTTTACCCAATTTAAACTCTAATTAGTAAGCTATGCGGAATTAAAACTGATTGACTTTAACTAAATATGAAGCACATTATCAAACACTTGGTGGCTGACTGTGAACTATGTTGAGGCACACTAAAGAACAGATCGTAGGTCTATGTAGTGGACTACTCGGCAGCAACTGTGCTGTTTACAGAAACACTATAGGTATGCAATGCATTCAAGAGTCACTCAGGCAGACTTGATTGAAAGCGAACCTAGACATTCATCTAGCGTAAACGAATGAACAATCAAACCATAATGCACAAAAGATTTTTAGGTGGTTCGGTCCTCTAGACCTACATCCACCCCACACACCAACCAGAGTGTGGATTCCGCTGATACACAGCTTAAACGGCTGGGCCTTACAGCTTACCTACAACTGCTGACTTACAGCTTGCTCCACTGGCCATTACAGCTTAGCCACCACTGATTCACAGCTTCAAAGCGATGGGCCTTACAGCTTATGCCACCGCTGATTCACAGCTTCTGAAATGGAATGTAAAATGAAAAAACGAGAATGAAACAAATCAGCAACAGAATGCTGAAATTAAAGCTTAGAAAATATAGCTCGCTTTGGAGCAATGTAGCTTTAATCTGATCCAGAGGCTACAAATCTCCTTCCTCCTTGGATCTTGCTGCTGCACTCTCTTCTTCTTTTTCAAACACATGAACTGCTGGAATTTCACTCACAGATGGCTGCTAACTCTCTCACAATCTCTGCTCTCAAAAACTCTCTCTGACTCTTCTCTATCTGCTCTCTCTCTGATCCCCCTCTCTGCAATTCTATCTCCCTCTCTTTCTCTTTCTCTTTCTCTGGTTGCCGCTGGCTTTCTGCCGCTCTCCCTTCTTTTCTTCTTCTGCTCATTGTTATATTCTTCTATTTGTTCTTCTCCGCAGGTGCTTTTATATGGAGAACAGGGGCGTCAGAGGTAATTTGATGAAGACGATGATGCTCCCTCCATCAGATGGCTCCACGTGGTAGGATCCCATGCGATCTCCAAAAAATAATCGCCTGATCGTATGGAGGGAATGTTCCCGCCATAAGATGAGCGGCTTAAAGCATCCACATGTCAAAGTATGTTGTTAAGCTTTCCATATGGCATCCCTTGGATCACGTGCCATTGGGTAAAGGTCTTGAATCACGTGACTCCATTAAGTGTAAGGCTCTCTACTCAAAACTGGCTCTTTTAGTTGACTTAACCCTGTCAAGAAGGAATAGGACATTTTCATCAAACACCTTATAGTCATAGCATCAGAGTGAGAATATATGCTTAATCAATATTCAGAAACCTTGATTGAACAGATCAAGCCTATTACGTGTGCATAGACCTTACCTAATGCGTGTGCACAGACCTTGCCTTATGCATGTGCTCAGACTTGGTATCACTGCAAGTGTCGACACTCCTAGTATGCATAGACCTTCCTATGTATATGCACAGACCTGAACAAGCACAATCCAAATGTGCACAGACTTGAACACTGGACATGCACAGACCTGTATACGTTGAAATCAAATGTGCGCAGACCTGAAACCAAATGTGCACAAACCTTGAGGTGAAAGTGTGCAAAACCTGCACTGACCTTATATGTGTTTCTATAGAGACGTGCACCGACTATATGCAAGCATAATGCAGATGATGCACCAACCTCGGTCTTGCACAAATGGGATGTGCACCAACTGTATGCAAGCATAATGCAGATGATGCACCGACCTATATGAGGAAGCTACAGGAACGTGCATCGACTTTGTATGCTATATGAGTGAATTTGCACTGACCTTATGATCAGTCATGCAAGGCAAATATGCACCGACCTTGTATAGATGAAATGCAACTACAGTCGACCTCGGCTGTGTAGGAACACAACTAGCACCGACCCTATCTATGCATGAATTACAACTAGCATCGACTCTGAATGCAAGATACATACCACTAGCATCGACCCTTTATGCAACTAGCACCGACCTCACTTGCAAGAATCAACACAACTAGCATCGTCCTCATACGTGAGACGCTACTAGCATCGACGTTGTGCAGACTAACTAATGCTAGCACTGACGTTATGACAATGCACAACAGGCTAGCACCGACCTCATGAGCATTTGCACAGACCTTAGTTAACCATGTCTGATGCATGCACCGACCTGATGAGGACTTGACACCGACCTCAGTGAAGAACTTCTGAAACATGCATCGACCTTAAGAGCAAGAAGATGCATTGATTTGCTATAAGACTGAACTGATACACATACCAGTGACCGGCACACCAACTGTTCGACGAAATGTCATGCACATAGGTTATTCAATAAAATGACATGTGCACAGACTTTATGCAGATGCATTGACTTTTTGTGCACAATGTTAACTTTATTGACTGTATGTTAACCTGAAATGTATTTGTATTGTATGAACAGTATCTGGTATGAACAAATGAGGTCAAGCATGATGCATGCAGCATGTGTGCAATAGAAATCATTTATACCATGAATAACTCAATCAAGCACAGAGTTCATATGATCCAAACACCTATGACATCATACACATATGAGTCATAGATTTTGACATCATCAAAACATAGAACACTAACACCTCCAGAGGGTCTTCAATTAAACGAAGACTCTCTGAGGGGCGCCAATTCCCTTCCAGAGGGCGCCTGAAAGAGGGGCTACCCCTTGGGCGCCAATTTCATCCTGATGGCCCCAGACCCTGTCTGTATCACAGAATGGGCGCCCCTCGTAGAGGGCGCCAATTCTTGAAAGACTGGCTAACCTCTGGGCGCCAATTCAGTGACTGTGGCAGCCTGCGAGCCGCTTATTCCGTTCTGATTCCCTGATTAGTCTCGTGACTTATACCGATATAACCCAAGATCATTTCCTGCATAATGTATGTCTTTGAACTCCATTCCATGAAAAATCTACCTTATGTATATCCTACAATGATCAACCCTTGAAATTCCATATTGAATATAAATGAGAGTGGATGTCAAAAGTATTACATGAAATGCTGTGCATATAGGGCCCGATTTGGTCTTGGGAGGAGCGTCCGAAAGTACTTGTGTCCATGGGAGATGAATGATCACGGTGTTTAAGCATTGCACCGAAGTACTTGTTTGCTTGACTTGAGACATTCCACACTTACTCTCTCGTGACACTACTTGCTTGACTTGACTTGCATGGCCCAGAATGGACAATAGTTGACTTACGTGGCCCGAAAAAGGGTAAAGTGCTTGCTTGATTGAAATAGCCAATTCCAGTAACACGTACTTGATATTACTTGCTTGAACATGAATTTTACTTGTTTGAACATGGTTCTTACTTGCTTGAATATGAATTCTTGCTTGCCTGAAAAATTGTATCGACATCTATAAAGTTCTTGATATCATGCTTGTCAAATACTTGAAATTATGCGATACTCCCTCTATACAGTTCTTGATCTCTTACTCGTTCATCATGCATAGATATACCTGTACACCTGATTTTCTTACTTGATCATCATGCATTGTTATACCTACACTGCACGTAACATGTAATGTACTTAAAGATTGCTCGAACTTGAGATGTAATTCCTACTGAGCGATTCGCTCATCCAGTTCATTCTAACATTTTCCAGGTAATTCAGATAGCGACAATCACATGAATGGGAATGAGACCGAGTGAAGAGTGCTAGAATCACCGATCACCTACTATTAGTTAGCCGCGTCTTTGCTTATCTAGTGTCATTTATCTTGTACTTCTAGTTATGTCAGTTATGTCTGTTATGTTGGTCTAGTCGATTGAAAACTTGTTAAGGCTTGTAGCATAGCAGTTGGATTTGAGTAATGAATGTCATGAATTAGAATTATCACCATTTGGTTGTTTGACAATTGTCATCCTGGACTATTGGTATCATTTTAGAAATTTAATCTTAGTAATTATTTAGTCTTTTGCGCACTCTATCTTTTGTCAAAAAAAATATATTGCTCTGAACGATTGGTTCTATATAAGCTGGCCACGACCCCGGGTATCTTCCGCGCTCGGGACGTGACAACGCCTCCGACGGCGACAGCAAAGATGACTCTGGTGGGCTCTCCTCCGCGGGGAGAGAGTGGAAAGAGAGAGTGAGTGGGAGAGACAGAGAGTGTGAGAGCGACAGACTGAGTGGGAGGGCGAGGGTTCAGTCGTCGTGGGGAAGGGGAATAACTTTTGACATATTTTCGACGGAAATAAGTTCCGTCAGAAAATTCATCTGAATTTCTAATTTTTGGCGCTAATTATTTTCACCAATTTTATGATGGAAACTTTTCCGTCCGAATATCTGTCGAAAATACCAATGAAATTTTTGACGTAATTTAATCTGTCAAAATTTCTGATGGATATTCTAATGAATTATTTTCCGTCAAAAAATTTCATCGCTAATACCACCTTCCCTTGTAGTGACATCTGTATATTAAGAAGGAATAGAAGAGACAAAGAGCCAAGTCTCTCCATTTTCCTCATTTTCTCTATTCCTCTTCCATCTCTATTCTGGTACACCCTCGTCAGATGAATATATTATCACGTAGTAACCTTGTCGTAGTCATCCATCGTGACGCCGTGACAAATAGTTACGGTAGGGTTTTTCACGATAATAGATTGCTTGATGAAAATAAACAAACAAACATAGATCCGACAACATTAGGATTCTACGTGACAATATATTTATCTAATAAGAATATACATGTTTATGTAAATATTTGATGAATTTTTGTGAAATTAATAATTTAAGAGGGGCATGCATGTAAAAAAATCTCTGTTATAATATAAAGCTTAGAACCTACTACTTACGGAACGTTAGCCACCGTGACAAATTGTTACCGCGGTGTACGTGTAAATATTTTCTCGTGTACCTGAAAAATTTACCAGCAAATACAAATGTTTGATAAATTTTTGCACAAACATAATTTTTAACAGGGATATATATCCATAAAAAAGCTCACTCATTCTCAGTCCAACATATATAACCCCTCTGATTTAGAACATATAAAACCACTGGGGATCTTTGAATTTTACAGACATTTCATATGCTTATATACCAAAATAATCCTGAAAATATTTCGCGATTAACACACAAATTCCACCAAACTGGCCACCTTACGTAACAACACATACTGGATTCTAAATTTATGAAGAACAGAATCCAGAATGGGACCTTTAGCGGCCCATACCGAGACCTGGTCCGATCAATAATTCAGTCGGACCCCGCATGATGAAGGAAGGCCCACAGAGTAGTCACTATGTACTGCTACGGTCTATACATTAATCTTGGACAAAGACAGCAGCAGAAGAGTCGCCTACACAGTTCGAGCGAGGACCAACTAGTCCTCGCCAGTCATGCATGTTATATTCCTCACTTCTTAGACAAGTGTACGTAGACAGGAACTGGAGGCCACGACAGCGGAAGCTTCGGTGGATGCAACCTCCACGAGACTGCGAGATGAGAAGACCGGGTCATGCGAGTGGACTCACCGCTGTTCCCCTGTACCGTTCGACGTCAATATCGTCTTAAACGAGTTTCCAGCCTCTGTCGAGCTATCGATTCCAGTCGACCGGGTCAAGCGACTGTACTCGCACACCCATCGGTATGGTGGATTAAGTCGGGAGACCCTTCAACCTTCGAGGCGAAGAAGGAGCGGAAGACTTATAACATGGTCCTCGTCTACCAAGTCCAAGAGCCGAGGACTCCGAGCAGTGGTTTCGCTGTCTCATATTTAATTGGAAAAATTATATGTATATCTCTGAAAATATTCAAAGTATCACTATATCCTCACTTTTACGAAATTTATCCATAAACACCTAAGAAATCTTAAAACAAATACTTGTGGCCTTGAGGTTACTTTCTGACCCAACCCAACAGAAGTAAGGGCCAAGGGGATTGGACCATTTTACCCCCACGAGAGAGAGAGAGAGAGAGAGAGAGAGAGAGAGAGAGAGAGAGAGAGAGAGAGAGAGAGAGAGAGAGAGAGAGAGAGAGAGAGAGAGAGAGAGAGAGAGAGGTGTTAGAAGGGGTCTCCCCCTAAGGCATTGGCAACCCCGACAGGTGCAGACACATAGAGAGAGAGGGGGAGAGAGAAAGAGAGAGCGAGGGCAAGAGAGGGGGGAGAGCGGTAGACGCGTGGGGTCTCTCCCTCAGGCACTAGTAGTCCTGACATGTGCAAATAGAGAGAGAGAGAGAGAGAGGGAAAGAGAGAGAAAATAGTCTGGAGGGAGAGAAAGGGAGGACAGTGTCTCTGTGTGTGTGAGAGAGAGAGGGGGGGGGGAGATGTCACGTTCCGAACCGATAGCAGCAGAAAGCGATACTCGGAACGTGACAGCGAAACAGTCACGATAAATAGAGTAGAAAATAAATAAAATAAATAAATAATACTTAACACATGGAGGCTGTTAATTTGAGAAAAATATGATTTTATTGATATTAATAATTTAAAATACAATGTGGACTCAATAAAAGAAATAAAGAAGAGAAAATAGCAAGATCCACTATGCTATCTAGACTCAAGAAAATAAAAAGACTCGGGTCTCAAGGCTCCAGGTTCACTCGATCACGTTGACCCGATCCCAATTGCAAGCGTTCCATCTACCACATTACCTGAAAAGGATGAAAATAAGGGGGGGTGAGCGAAAAGCTCAGTAGGAATTACACTCTATCATCAGGTAAATTTAAGTAATTAATCAATTTCAAGAATGTATAAATAATGTGAGAAACTCAATTAAGCCAATTAAGTAACCAACACGATCAGAAGATAAACGATAGATAAATGGAAAGGAATATTTCAAGCCTAGATATCAAGCACCAATAACAAGAACACTCCAATGAATGGCTATTTATCAAGTCAAGTCATGTCACGCAAGCAAGTACTTCACGCTTCAAGCATGAATAGCAAGTATCACGAGAGTGTGGAAAGTCGTAGACTCAATACGCTAGCTAGTACTCGGTGCAAAATGTCACACCTAGTCATTCACCTCCCCGGGGATCAAGTACTTTCGGGTGCTCCTCCTAGGACCAGACTATGCCCTTAAAATGATTACCTTGACATTGATTTATTTGGATCATAGATCCCACGAAATCTAGATATCCACGAATAAAATGGCCAAGAGTTCCAAGATCAAGCTCATGTAATCAAGGTAAAATGTGTAAGAACATTGATTTTCTTGAGATTCCAACAACAAGATCATTAATCGAGAGGAATTAGTCATTTAAAGAAATGACTCTTGAATAGATATATGTCGATAGTAGACCTAACAATTAGGTCAAAACTCGAGGTACAATAGCCTAGTTAGGCTAGTGTAGCTTACACATATCAAAACCATGAAAACATCAATGTCTGAAAATTGGAAAGTGAAACGGTCAGCAAAGGACCGCTAAAAGAGGTACACGGTCTATTCAAGACCGTATGCAAAACATAAACGGTCTAAGCAGGACTGCAAAACGGCTAGCAGGATCAAAGATCCAACCCAAAGCAAACAAGTATAAAACGGTCCAAGGTGGGCCGTGATCAGGACTAGACGGTCCTGTCTGGGCCGCTTGAAGGAGTAAACGGTCTAATCTCAACCGTGTACATTACATAGTCCAAGGACTAAAGTCGTCGCATAGCCGGTTAAACACGGTCATAGAAGGGCCATTCAAGAAATTTGGCGGTCATGACTGGACCGCTTACTGACATAAACGGTCTCAAAAGGGCCGCCATCAACAGGACAGTCCCGATTCCGGGATTTAACAAAATACATGATTCGATCGAGTCAAAAAGGTTCAGGCTTGTGGGTACAACCCGCCCGGCCTCATAGTGGGAATCCCAGTCTCACGGGGGCTTATGGAGGCGTCGGAACATGAACACCTAGTCCGGCAGAAGAAATATCCGACGGAGAGGTAATTCGATACCCAAGAATTTAATAGTTCACAATCATCGGAAAACGAGATATTCGGTCCAGTCGCCACCACCGGAGTGGCACGACCTTAAAACAGAACTAATAAGATAGCAATGTGATAATGGAATCATGAGAAGGAAAGGAGAATTAACATTAATTACTCTACTCATTTTCAATCATAAGATATCAAGAATGATGATCATGAAGGAATAATCATGAACAAGATTAACTTAGATCATTAGATTCCATTTTTCCTAGTTAACAAGGAGATATTTAACATAAAAGTCCAAACATCAAGTTAAGCAACATGGATTAACAATACATAATACGCCGTAATCAAATGAACAACACAGGGTAGAAAACGGTCACAGAGCAGACCACCAGAAGACAAAATGGTCAAGGGTAAGGCCGCTTAGCCATGGTAGCGGTCAAACTTACGGCCGCTAGAGAAAAGGTGCAAAATTGGATCCATGCGGTCTATCGGGCGACCGCTAGACACATAAGCGGTCTATCGTAAGACCGTTAAGCCTAACGTAACCCTAATACGAAGCAAACGGTCAGTCGCGGGGCCGCTAGACCATGCAAACGGTCTATCGTGCGACCGCTTGAAGCCTGGCAGTTCCTGTTAGGACGTTTCTCCTAAGCCGAGCCCTAAATCCCTAAGAACATGACACCAGTAGAATAAAGCATGATTAAAACATGGATATGGCATAAAAATTGGGCAATTTACTATTAAAAGATAGATAGCTCAAAAATGCACAACGTAGCATGGCCAATTAAAAGATTGGACTTTGATTAGTCTATATAAATCAACGGAATTGATAAAAGTAGGAAACCCTAAACACATGTACTTCAAAAATCATAAATACGCATGATATTGATGGCTAAAATTAGGCAAAATAGATTCAAATGAAAGGTGAGAACGAGATCTACATGTTCACATTGTTTAATTAGGTTGGGCCTGAGAGAAACCTATTTAAATCGAGAAAGAAAGGGGGAGACGTGCTCGTCGGAACCCTAACTCGCGTCGCCCTAGAACACCCAAATTCGCTCGACTCTGGCCACGAAAGCCCACGCCACCTGTTGGAAAAATGAAAGGAGGCCTAGGGCTGCTAAAGCCCTCTATTTATTGACCCTATTGAAGCTTCTAGAGATCGAATTCGACCCAAGAGTCCTAATAGGAGAAATCAGCGAAAAAAATGGGATGTAGCCTAATCCGCCGCCGCCGCCGCCAATCTATGGGTCTAAGGTTAGGGTTTTCGAAGGAGAAATGGGCTTCTAAGATGGGCCTATCATTTGGGCTTGGTTTGGGCTCAAATGGTTAAGAATTGGGCTTCAATTTGGTCGTTTAAGGTTAACCTATTAAAACAACGAATTTAGCCATTAATTTCTGAATTCATCCTAATCAAATTTTTATTAAGGGCATATCCAGTTGACGTTGTTGTTAAACACTTCGTTCTCTACAAGAATAATTTTTTTCCATATTTTTAGAAATTAGTTGAGACTTTGGCCGACGGTGAATATTCAATTAATTTGATTTATACTAATTAAATTCAAATCAATGTAAAAAATTCGATTGCATCTTGGGATATGAAAGTCTTTTTATGTTGATTGTAGAACAATAATTATTAATTTTTATTGATTATAATTTTACCACTTTCAAAATAAATAATATTCTTTAATTAAGAAAATTATTGAAGTCATTAAATAGCAAGTTAATAACTTTACATCCAATACATATTTTAAAATATTAATCGGGGTGTTACATTCTCCCCGACTTCAAGGAATTTGGTCCCCAAATTCGTCAATCGCTATTAGCTATTCGTAAAATAACATGTTAATCATACAACTAATGGAATGCAAAAGAATTTAACTAGAGTTAAGGATGAGGGAGAACGATACCTTATATAATTCTTCATTTGATAGAAATCAGTTCCAATTTACTTGTGGAAGTAGTCTTGGGTAATTAGCCATTATATGATCTTTATTTCCATAACGAAGATACGCCCCGCTCCTTCGCCTGCACTCCTTGATTAGATGACCAAATTTGTGACAGTGAAAATATTTCAATTGCGAAAGGTTATTCCTTTTCTTCTTATTACTTCAAATTTCTTTACGACGAACTCGCCACATTCTAATGGAACTAGATTTTAGCTTACGCATGGATCCTCTCGCTTTCATGTCAAAAGGAGCTTAGATACCTACAAAAACAATTATAAGGTTAAAAGTTTATTACCCGTACGCGTCGCGCTACGTAATCTTATACATATTTTATTACTTAACTCGAAGCACTACCCAATCTCACCAGGTGACATAAGGGACGACAAGGATTACACGACCTATTACTTAGGGTAACCTATACTTATGGACAAGAACCTAGGACTTCAACAACTGAGGCTTTGATACCACTTCTGTCACGCCCCGAACCGATAGCAGCAGGAAGCGATGCTCGGAACGTGGCAGCGAAACAGTCATGATAAATAGAGCAGAAAATAAATAAAACAAATAAATAATACTCAACACATGGAGGCCATTAATTTGAGAAAAATGTGATTTTATTGATATTGAAAATTTAAAATACAATGTGGACTCAATAAAAGAAATAAAGAAGAGAAAATAGCAAGATCCACTATACTATCTAGACTCAAGAAAATAAAAAGACTCGGGTCTCAAGGCTCCAGGTTCACTCGATCACGCTAACCCGATCCCAATTACAAGCGTTCCATCTACCGCGTTACCTGAAAAGGATGGAAATAAGGGGCGGTGAGCGAAAAGCTCAGTCGGAATTACACTCTATCATCATACAAATTTAAGTAATTAATCAATTTCAGGAATGTATAAATAATGCAAGAAACTCAATTAAGCCAACTAAGTAATCAACACGATAATAAGATAAACAATAGATAAATGCAAAGGAATATTTCAAGCTTAGATATCAAGCACCAAAAATGAGAACGTTCCAATGAATGGCCATTTATCAAGTCAAGTCAAGTCATATCACCCAAGCAAGTACTTCACGCTTCAAGCATGAATAGCAAGTATCACGAGAGTGTGAATGTCGTAGACTCAATACGCTAGCTAGTACTCGGATGAAAATACCACACCTAGTCATTCACCTCCCCGGGGATCAAGTACTTTTCGGGTGCTCCTCCCAGGACCAGACTGGGCCCTTAAAATGATTGCCTTGGCATTGATTTATTTGGATCATAGATCTCACGAAATCTAGACATCCACGAATAAAATGGTCAAGAGTTCCAAGATCAAACTCATGTAATCAAGGTATAATGTGTAAGAACATTGATTTTCTTGAGATTCCAACAACAAGCTCATTAATCGAGAGGAATTAGTCATTTAAAGAAATGACTCTTGAATAGATACATGTCGACAGTAGACCTAAGAATTAGGTCAAAACTCGAGGTACAATAGCTTTGTTAGGCTAAGTAGCTTACATATATCAAAACCATGAAAACATCAATTTTTGGAAAACTGGAAAGTGAAACGGTCAGCAAAGGATCGCTAAAAGAGGTACACGGTCTAATCAAGACCGTATGCAAAACATAAATGGTCTAAGCAGGACCGCTAAACGGCTAGCTGGATCAAAGATCCAACCCAAAGTGAACAAGTATAAAATGGTCCAAGGTGGACCGTGATCAGGATAGACGGTCCTGTTTGGGCCGCTTGAAAGAGTAAACGGTCTAATCTCAACTGTGTACATTACATAGTCGAAGGACTAAAGTTGGCTCATAGCCAGTTAAACACGGTCACAGAAGGGCCGTTCAAGAAATCTGGCAGTCGTGACTGGACCGCTTACTGACATAAACGGTCTCATGAGGGCCGCCATCAACAGGACAGTCCCGATTCCGGGATTTAACAAAATACACGATTCGATCGAGTCAAAAAGGTTCAGGCTTGTGGGTACAACCCGCCCGACATCCTAGTGGGAATCCCAAGCTCGCGGGAGCTTACGGAGGCGTCGGAACATGAACACCTAGTCTGGCGGAAGGAATATCCGACGGAGAGGTAATTCGATGCCCAAGAATTTAATAGCTCACAATCATCGAAAAATGAGATATTCGGTCCAGTCGCCACCACCGGAGTGGCACGACCTTAAAATAGAACTAATAAGATAGCAAGGTGATATTGAAATCATGAGAAGGAAAGGAGAATTAACATTAATTACTCTACTCATTTTCAATCATAAGATATCAAGAATGATGATCATGGAGGAATAATCACGAAGAAGATTAACTTAGATCATTAAATTCCATTTTCCTAGTTAACAGGGTGATATTTAACATAAAAGTCCTACCATCAAGTTAAGTAACATGGATTAACAATACATAATACACCGTAATCAAATGAAGAACACAGTGTAGAAAACGGTCATAGAGCAGACCGCCAGAAGACTAAACGGTCAAGGGTAAGGCCGCTTAGCGAAGATAGCGGTCAAACTTACGGCCGCTAGAGAAATAGTGTAAAAATTGGATCCATGCGGTCTATCGGACAACCGCTTGACACATAAGCGGTCTATCGTAAGACCGTTAAGCCTAGCGTAGCCCTAATACTAAGCAAATGGTTAGTCGCGGGGCCGCTAGACCATGCAAACGGTCTATCGTGCGACCGCTTGAAGCCTGGCGGTTCCTGTTAGGACGTTTCTCCTAACCCGAGTCCCAAATCACGAAGAACATGACACCGGTACAATAAAGCATGATTAAAATAAGGACATGGTATAAAAATTGGGTAATTTACTATTAAAAGATAGATAGCTCAAAAACGCACAACGTAGCATGGCCAATTAAAAGATTGGACTTCGATTAGTCTATATAAATCAACGGAATTGATGAAAGTAGGAAACCCTAATCACATGTACTTCAAAAATCATAAATACACATGATATTGATGGCTAAAATTGGGAAAAATTGATTCAAATGAAAGGTGAGAACGAGATCTACATGTTCACATTATTTAATTAGGTTGGGCCTGAGAGAAACCTACTTAAATCGAGAAAGAAAGGGTGAGACGCGCTCACCGAAACCCTAACTCGCGCTGCCCTAGAACGCCCAAATTCGCTCGACTCCGGCCACGAAAGCCCGAGCCACCTATTGGAAAAGTGAAATGAGGCCTAGGGCTGCTAAAGCCCTCTATTTATTGACCCTATTGAAGCTTCTAGAGATCGAATTCGACCGAAGAGTCCTAATAGGAGAAATCAGCGGAAAAAAAATGGGATGAAGCCTAATCCGCCGTCGCCGCCGTTAATCTATGGTTCTAGGGTTAGGGTTTTCGAAGGAGAAATGGGCTTCTAAGATGGGCCTATCATTTGGGCTTGGTTTGGCCTCAAATGGTTAAGAATTGGGCTCCAATTTGGTCGTTTAAGGTTAATCTATTAAAACAACGAATTTAGCTATTAATTCCTTAATTCAACCTAATCAAATTTTTTATTAGGGGTCGGCCCAGTTGACGTTGTTGTTAAACACTTCGTTCTCTACAAGAATAAATTTTTTTTCATATTGTTAGAAATTAGTCAGAACTTTGGCCTACGGTAAATATTCAATTAATTTGATTTATACTAATTAAATCAAATCAACGTAAAAAATTTGATTGCCTCTTGAGATATGAAAGTCTTTTTATGTTGATTGTAGAAAAATAATTATTTCATTTTATTGATTATAATTTTATCACTTTCAAAATAAATAATATTCTTTAATTAAGAAAATTATTGAAGTCGTTAAATAGTAAATAAATAACTTTACTTTCAATACACATTTTAAAATATTAATCGGGATGTTACAGAGGAAGGCCACCAGATGGGGTCTTCTCCACCGATGCTGACACTCTCAGTAGGTGCACACACACAGAGAGAGAAAATGGTCTGGGGGGGAGAGAGAGGGCAAAAGAGGGGGGAGAGACACCATCAGCATCACCAGCGGGGGCTCCCAGAGGATCTGCCTCTCAATCCACGCCGCCACCATCTTCAACCTCACCAGCGATATCAGGTCCTTCGGGTGCGCCACCACCTCCTCCTTCACACACACTACAAGAAAATGCACTATCAGTGACGAAAATTTAGCGACGGAACCAGTGGGGGCTCCCAAGGGATCTGCCTCTCGATCCACGCCGCCACCATCTTCAGCCTCGCCAGTGATATCAGATCCTTCGGGAGCGCCACAACCTCCTCCTCCCTCACACACACTACAAAAAAATGTGCTATCAGTGATGGAAATTTAGTGATGAAACTTTCTGTTGCTAAATAGGGATGGATTAAAGACAAAAAAATGATCCGTCACTAATATGTGGAATGTGAAAATTTGTGGTTTTCCATCTCCAAATTTTTTGCGACAGAAACTATTTCCTCATCTAATTCATTGCAAAGTAGCGGCCGAATAGCTACGAAAAATAGTCTGTCGCAAATAGACACGGATTTGCGATGGAAATTTCGATTGCAGCTTACGAGCCAAATATTTACGAGCAAAATTTTCGATCGCTAATCCGTTGTAAATTAACGAGCATTAGCGATAAAATTTAAATGATCGCTATATATGGAGACAGATTTGAGACAGAAATTCCGTAGATATCTGTTGCAAATTATTGTGTCACACTCACCTAGGTCACAAATTCTCACTGTCCAGTCAGAATTTTTCACTCTCCCCACACTCTAGTAACAAGAATGAGTCATAAAATAGAAAGTACTTAAGGATATTATTACTAGACCAAGCCAAGACGGGGTCAAGAGTCTTCTTGCAATCACGACGTGCGAGACAGAGTCCATCGTCCCCCACCCGACTCAACCGAGCGGCCTATCCAACGATTAACCGTATGCTCCTAGATCATCATCATTTTTGTTAAAGGGGAACATCAGATCCCAGAACACATGGCCAACCAGCCGATCCTTGAGAGGCTATAATAAGGTACTGATGGGGACATCCCTTGCCCCTCCACATTTTCTGAAGCTCGGATTGATCGTCGGTGTACGCCATTATGTTCCTCATGTGTTTGTGAGTCGAGTCATGTAATTTTCTTATTTTTATTTGAGTCTTAAACATGTAATTTTCCCTTTATTGAGTCATGTACCTAGGTTATAAAGTCATTTTCCTAAGTCTTGAAGTCATTATGTTGGTTTGATAGGTTAATGGGCCCAATTCATTGGGCTAGGCCCAGGGGCGCCCCTCCCTTGGACTGTTTGGTCATTAGTTAGTTTGTCAGGGTCAGTTTGGTCTTAGGAAAAGTGTGGGGTCTATAAATAGCCCCACCCCTCTCTCATTTGTAACAATTATGCTTGAATATTGAATCCAGAAAATTTCCACACCTTCTAGTTCCCTCTCAATATCTCCCTCTCTCTCTCTCTTACTATCACTCTCTCTAAGTGGGTTGTGCCCCCTCTCTCTCTCCTCCCCACCCCAATTTCAAATTTCATTCTCTCTCCTCCCCATTCACCCCTCATTAAGGCCCCTTCCCCATGCACTCATTCAATTCTCCCACCAACCCCTAGGTGGAAACCCCTTCTCCTAGGCACCATTCCACTCTCCCAAGCAACCCTCCCTCTCCCCAAGACTGAAAGAGCCCTTCCCTAGGCCAAATTTTGAATTTCCCTCTCCCTTGGGCTGTGCCCTTTCATCTCCCCACCTCTCTAACCACCCAAGGTCGCACCCCCCCTTCCCCATCCACCAAATAACCCCTTATTCATGCCCTTCCCCACACCCTCTTTTCCACCTATTCTGTCCCTGTTGTAGGTTTCAGAAAAGTAGTAATTTGCAGTAGCAGCCACGACTTCCCCTGAAGGCTCCTGATGGCATATCTTATATTGCTGGAATCATCTCCAAGTCTTCTTTCCAACGGTGGTACTCCTGCCTGCATCCGAGTTCGGAGCTGTCCGGAGGAACGTCATCTTCAACGAATGCGCAATCTGTCCCAGACTGAAGGCCAGAGCGATCTTGGAAGCCGTTCAGCGGCCAACCTTGGTGGAATTCGATCACGCTTCCTTCTACAAAATTCTTATTCGTCTAGTCCTCCATCAGTAGCAGAAGAAACTACACCAATCGCCTGCCCGAGCTATTTGTTCTGAATTTCTTCGCCGGAGTGTGCAGTCTGCCCCCTGCAGGTCCAGGTTCGACCTGTCTTCACTTCTCCGGCCACCATTCTCCTCTCTGACCTCGGATTGTGGCCCCGTCAATTTCTGCTCGAAGCTACTCTGACCACGATCGCGTCACCTCCAGTTTCGTTCGACTTGGAGTTCAGGAGCGACTGCAGTGCCTTCTGCAATCCAATGTATCAATTCTGCATCAGTCAGAGGCAGAGTGTTGCTGTCCTACTCCAGTCACCGGTCCGATCCGCCCCGAGTTCCAGTGCTTCCTAAAAAATTCAAGCATCATCCTCGGCCAGCTGGGGAACTTTTGGCACCGGTTTCATCAAATTTGGAGCTCGGTTCAGTCTGTGGCAGCATCTTCATCGATAACCTATTCAGCAAAACTGAAGAGTGGCAGAACCGGCGAAGCTTGGAGAGTCGGCGTTCTCTTCATAATTTCCCCACCCCGCTTGGCCGGATGAAGGCCCCTCCCTGCGTGGAGGTAATATTGGTTGTAATAAGTCTAACCCCCACCCCAAGAGCCCCCCTCCTGCGAGAGGTTTAGTTCATGTAATAATATTTTCGCAGATTTGAAGCGACACCGACGCGGCTTGCGGGCGCAAACCCTTGCCTCCCCGCTCGCCCCCGTCTTCGGCCGGAGTTGGCGTCTTCACGCCGGCTAGGTGAGCCTCGGTCCCCCTTTCCTTGCTGGTCAATATCACTTGCTTAGCTTAGTATTCTTGCTTTGCTGCGTCGGACGGAGAGCGAGGGCCCGACCCAAATTACCGAACACGTGAGTGTCCATCGCGGGCGAGTTGTGAGCGAGCCATTTCAACCCACACCCATGGTGTGACGGCCGCCCGTGAGTGGGCATCCCTGGCCCAATTGGGGTTCTCCCCAAGCTTGTCAAGCACCGGAGCATCATTGTCCCACCCCGGACCCTCTCCATTATCGTTTAGTTGCCCACGGGCACAAGTGTGCACCAAGCGAGTGAGCCGCTCGAGTGGTATCATCGCCAATTTGCTTGCTTGCAACCTTAGGTCCAAGGGTCCTATTGTCTTGTGGTCATCACCCCAAGGTGGTGTCACATCAAGTGGTATCAGACCAGGTTCACAACTTGTCTCTATCAAGTTGGTCCTAGGACGCTCATATGCATTTAGAGTCTTCGGTTGCATCTCTTTTGTCCACTAGCATGGCTACTTCATGTAAGTCACATCTATCTCACTCGGCCCTCCGCAAAGGTCCGATTGACACCCCTTTGGACAAAGTCCTATTTGAGGACCTTATCTTTAACGGATACCACCCTAGTGCATATTTAGAGTGGGAGGAAAACATGGACAAATACTTTAAAAGGAATCCAATGACTGAACCCATGAAAATCTACCTTGCCAAGAGTCGACTTGTGTACCATGCCGAGGATAGGTGGAAGTTCATTGAACAATTTAGGAGGGTTATGAGGCTAGAGCCTATTAACACATGGGAGAACATGAGAGCCGAACTTAGGAAAGTCTACACTCCCCGACCTCCTCCCTCCTACCCGGGTTACCAAAACTCGAGGAGCACTCCCACTCCTCCAACCCCACCCGTCCAAACCCTTACCACTAGAACCCAAGTGTCCAAGGCCTCCACCTCCCCACCTAACCCCATGAGGGCCCCCACACCCTAACCAAACCCCCCTTCCCTAATCTACACTAGTCAAGCCCCTTTAGCCCCCACTTCCACCCCAAACGATCCCAAAGACAAGAGACCCCTAACCGACCCAATTCCCTCCATGGTGACCACCACTTATCCAACCCTCACCATTAAAAACCAAGTGGACACCGCGTCCACCCCTCCACCTAGGCCCATAATGGCCACCACCCCCAAACCCAAAACCCCTCACCAAACCCGTACCCCACAAGCCCCCTTGACCACCACCACAAACCCACCATCGTCCCCAAAAAGGGACACATCTCCCAAAACAAATCAACCCAAAAACCCTCACCCAACCCACCTCCCACTTCCTACACCAATCTTTCCCTAACCTAGGCCTCCTCTACTTCCCCTTCCTATCCCAACCCAAGCCCATGCTTGTTCACCACCCCGGGTGTGTCATACGCTAGCTATCACCAAACCACCCACCATAGATCCCCCTACTCCATTAGCAATAGAAGTTGCTACCCACACACCTACCCAAGTGAAGAAGGATGCTCATCCGAATCCACCTCCCAACATAGAGGAAATCCAAAGGCCAAACAACTCACACACCTCTAGCCTAGCTCCTCTAGAGACACCCAACCTCACCATAGATAAGTCCATACTCCAATGGATCAAGAAAGGTCTCACCATTCCTAGTTCACAACCATGCCACCTACCCATGGGATATCAATCCCAAATCATTCCCATTCAGCCACATGTCACTTATCAAACTTCCTATTGTGTGGAAGATTTGGGAGACTTAGTGAACTACCTACATTGGCAAATTCACTTGACCAATATGCTAGCCTTGAGGCCGTCCAAAACTAACACCATTAGCCTAGCATATCCCTCCATTGGCTCCATCACTTCCATCTACACTAATGGCCAAGTTACTAGTGAGATCATCCTCCTTCTTCCCATGGAGGAAGAACTTATCCTAGTCCACTCCCCAACCATTAAGATCCCAAGTGCTTTGATCGGTCAACCCATTAGCAACCTTGGCCCAATTATTGAGGAGGATAACTCACCATTCGAGGACCTTGAGAGCATAGAGTACCCCTACCAAGGTGACCCTTACCATGATCCCTTTGACCCTTTTCTATGGGAGCCTAGATCTCAATGTAACTCACTCACCTTATTCACCACCCACCTTACCCTACCCTTACCACCCATGATAACCCAAAACCTTCCCTTCCTAGAATTGGGTTACACCAAAGAAGCCTTAACCATAGGCAACATACACAATGGGATTGATAGATAGCCCCACTCCATGATGTCTCCCTTCTTAGATCCCTTTGACTCGTACGAATGGAAGCTCAAGGGCCACCCCACACCTATGCACATAGAAGTCATCACTAGGATTGAAATGCATGTGCTTAGGCATACCACCCCACTTGACATGATTAGAAAGTCGGGTCCATTCATTCATATCACCCACATGTCAAGAAGAAAACATGAGTGGTCAATATTTGGTTGTAATGGTCCACCATCATTCATCATAAATCTCAAGCATATTAGGAGCATTCATGGATGTCCGGGTCCCCCGGCACTCATCACACTCACACATGAAAGGGACACCTATGGATGCCCCGGTCCTCCCAAGACATTCAAAGTCTTCATAACATCAATGCATGATAGGTCTACATGTGGTTGCCCTGGACCACCTTTGCATACCACGCACTACTCACTCACACCGCATCTTAGTACATGGCATATGCATCAAAACATGCATCAAGCAAAAAGCGGTGAGAATTACAAAAGGCGGGTAAAAACTCGTGAGTGCCACTTGAAATTCCACATTGGCGACTTGATTATGATGATGATTTTGGAGTGGCTCTACTCTAGGGTCACCTCCAATTTGAGGGCACGAGGACTTAGACCTTGCCAAGTTCCGAGTGGCCTTGGCACCCGGCTTGCGGGTTGAACTTACCAATGGGTTTTGGGATTCATCCCACTTCCCACGTGGCGGATCCGACACCCTCTAAGGGTACCGCGGTGGATCCTAGTGAGTGTCTTGAGCCTACACCTATCCTTGTGAGAGACACCCTCGGAGTGCCACCACAAACTAGCCCGAGATCCCGACGTCAGCACATGGCGGCAATACTAAGCAAAGCAAGATCTCTTCGCCAGCCTAAGGGTGTGTCCAAGCCACTTTGTCGAGTGGAAGCACCGTTCCTCGGCTATGGACATGGGTCGAGTTTGGAGAACAAGGTTCGCCCGGAACTACGTTTGGGATGCTACTTCCCCGGTGGATCCATACTCGACAGGGTCGAGTTTTCCCCACCCCGGGGGTATGATGGGGACATCCCTTGCCCCTCCACATTTTCTGAAGCTCGGATTGATCGTCGGTGTACGACATTATGTTCCTCATGTGTTTGTGAGTCGAGTCATGTAATTTTCTTATTTTTATTTGAGTCTTAAACATGTAATTTTTCCTTTATTGAGTCATGTACCTAGGTTAGAAAGTCATTTTCCTAAGTCTTGAAGTCATTATGTTGGTTTGATAGGTTAATGGGCCCAATTCATTAGGCTAGGCCCAGGGGCGCCCCTCCCTTGGACTGTTTGGTCATTAGTTAGTTTGTCAAGGTCAGTTTGGTCTTAGGAAAAGTGTGGGGTCTATAAATAGCCCCACCTCTCTCTCATTTGTAACAATTATGCTTGAATATTGAATCCAGAAAATTTTCACACCTTCTAGTTCCCTCTCAATATCTCCCTCTCTCTCTCTCTCTTACTATCACTCTCTCTACGTGGGTTGTGCCCCCTCTCTCTCTCCTCCCCACCCCAATTTCTAAATTCATTCTCTCTCCTCCCCATTCACCCCTCATTAAGGCCCCTTCCCCTTCCCCATGCACTCATTCAATTCCCCCTCCAACCCCTAGGTGGAAACCCCTTCTCCTAGGCACATTTCCACTCTCCCAAGCAACCCTCCCTCTCCCCAAGACTGAAAGAGCCCTTCCCAAGGCCAAATTTTGAATTTCCCTCTCCCTTGGGCTGTGCCCTTTCATGTCCCCACCTCCCTAACCACCCAAGGTCGCACCCCCCCTTCCCCATCCACCAAATAACCCCTTGTTCATGCCCTTCCCCACACCCTCTCCTCCACCTATTCTGTCCCTGTTGCAGGTTTTAGAAAAGCAGTGATTTGCAGTAGCAGCCACGACTTCCCCTGAAGGCTCCCGAGGGCATATCTTATATTGCTGGAATCATCTCCAAGTCTTCTTTCCAACGGTGGTACTCCTGCCTGCATCCGAGTTCGGAGCTGTCCGGAGGAACGTCATCTTCAACGACTGCGCAATCTGTCCCAGACTGAAGGTCAGAGTGATCTTGGAAGCCGTTCAACGGCCAACCTTGGAGGAATTCGATCACACTTCCTTCTACAAAATTCTTCTTCGTCTAGTCCTCCATCAGTAGCAGAAGGAATGACGCCAATCGCCCGCCCGAGCTATTTTTTCTGAATTTCTTCACCGGAGTGTGCAGTCTGCCCCCTGCAGGTCTAGGTTCGACCTGTCTTCACATCTCCGGCCACCATTCTCCTCTCCGATCTCGGATTGTGGCCCCGTTAATTTCTGCTCGAAGCTACTCCAACCATGATCGCGTCACTACCAGTTTTGTTCGATTTGGAGTTCGGGAGCGACCGCAGTGCCTTATGCAATCCACTGTATCAGTTCTGCATCAGTCAGAGGCAGAGTATTACTGTCCTGCTCCAGTCACCGGTCCGATCAGCCCCGAGTTCCAGAGCTTCCTAAAAAATTCAAGCATCATCCTCGGCCAGATGGTGAACTTTTGGCACCGGTTTCATCAAATTTGGAGCTCGGTTGAGTCCGTGGCAGCATCTTCATCGACAACCTATTCGGAAAAACTGAAGAGTGGCAGAACCGGCGAAGCTTGGAGAGTCGGCGTTCTCTTCATAATTTCCCCACCCCGCTTGGCCGGCTGAAGGCCCCTCCCTGCGTGGAGGTAATCTTGATTGTAATAAGTCTAACCCCCACCCCAAGAGCCCCCCTCCTGCGAGAGGTATAGTTCATGTAATAATATTTTCGCAGATTTGAAGCGACACCGACGCGGCTTGCGGGCGCAAACCCTTGCCTCCCTGCTCGCCCCCGTCTTCGGCCGGAGTTGGCGTCTTCACACCGGCTAGGTGAGCCTCGGTCCCCCTTTCCTTGCTGGTCAATATCACTTGCTTAGCTTAGTATTCTTGCTTTGCTGTGTCGGACGGAGAGCGAGGGCCCGGCCCAAATTGCCGAACACGTGAGTGTCCATCGCGGGCGAGTTGTGAGCGAGCCATTTCAACCCACACCCATGGTGTGACGGCCGCCCGTGAGTGGGCATCCCTGGCCCAATTGGGGTTCTCCCCAAGCTTGCCAAGCACCGGAGCATCATTGTCCCACCCCGGACCCTCTCCATTATCGTTTAGTTGCCCACGGGCACAGGTGTGCACCAAGCGAGTGAGCCGCTCGAGTGGTATCATCGCCAATTTGCTTGCTTGCAACCTTAGGTCCAAGGGTCATATTGTCTTGTGGTCATCACCCCAAGGTGGTGTCACATCAGGTAGATACCATATAGTAATGCAACAGTGAGCAGGGATAGAGAGCTATACCTGACTTACCTGCCAAGCGAAATGTCATTTTTTTTGGATTTTTACATTTTATGCTATTTTTATGAATTTTGCAATAAGACAGACATGACAAATAAGTAAGCATAAACATAACGAAGATAACATAACCATCAACTAAATGACAGACACCATAACATAACATAACGATCAAATGAATGGAAAATAATGCAACATAACATAACAAAGACAAACAAGCACACATGCAATGGCATGAACAAACCACATGTATGCACGATGAACATGGTGGGACAAGATAACAACGCGGTGGGACAACACACGGTTTGAACAAGAATATGAGGGATAACCACACGGTTGGGATAACACACAAGACATAGAGGGACGACTAACAACATATGCAAGACAACTAACAACATGCGGTGAGGGACAAAACAACGTTCGTGGGATGACACGGAGGGACATAAACACGTGACAAGGACACGGCAGGACGAAAGACATGACAAATACGCCCTTCAATCAAAGCCCAAGATCAGAATGAAGTAGAACCGCCAGGTTCATAGTCGTGAGGCAATGCCTTCTCATAAAGATATGATGAAGTAAAGGGAGAGCTGAGAAGGACACAAGCTTCAGAATAGATCGAGGCAGCCGTATACCTGAGTTGCTGCGACGGTAATGTCAGTTGCACTTTCATCATGGCGAGAGTGGAAATGATATTGATTGAAGAAGAGAGAATAGATCAGAAGTTGTGAACAGGAGACATATAGAATAAAATATGGAGCAAGGAAAGCTTGAGTACCTACAACCTGCACACTTAACAAAATAGATCACGTATCTGCTCTCAGACAAATAGATAGAAAACACATGGAGAAAGGAACGGAAGATAAATATTTTTGATTTTTATAATTTTTATTTTTATTTTGGATTTTCAACAATATCTAATTATTTTCTGGATTTTTGAAATATTTGATTTTTTTAGGTTCTTGACAATATCTCATTTTTTTTGGAATTTTGAAGTATTCATTGTTTTTGAAATTTTGACATATCCGATTTTTTTTAGAATTTTGAACAAAGATATTTGCAACACCCAGAGGCGGGCTTAAACTATTGACTAGGGGTCGTCATTCCTACTCTTCTCATTAAAGGCTTCCCTTAAATAGGGCGTGCATATGAGGGTGGCTCACCACAACCAACCGCCTCTAAAGAACGGTGCCCCTATTAAGGCCATACCCGGGATACAACCCAGCCTAAGCGGGAGAAATAGAAGAACAAATAGAGACAAGCTTTATGCAGGATGAGAAACCTCAGGACTTGAATTCCTTCCAGGGCACTACCCCTCAAAGATACAGTCTGTTGTGCCGGGACTTTGTGCCTTTGATTTTCAGACCCATATTTTTCAGGCATACATGCGACCGGGCTCATGACATCCCGCGGGGAACTGTACTGCCACTCTTGCCATGCCTTTGATTCATAATTTTGCTATTGATTCATTGATTTTTATTGATTTTGAGAGCCCTTATTGGCTAGATATTGCATGAAAGCTCATTTTTGAGGGTCAAGAGTGCCCCTATTTGAGACCTCTCTCATTTTAGGGAGCGCATAGGTTTGTCATCTCATCCATCCATCTCTTGCCCTTGCATTTGGCCGAGTAGAGAAAAGAAAAGACCTTTGTGCATACCCATGGTATGGCCAAAGCAGCAACGATGTTACTCAGAGAGATCGGCTATGGCTCGTCGTGTAGTGTGTGAAAACCCATGCAAAAGGTCCCCCTCAACGATCGGGGAATGAACTAGACTCCCAGCGCGGAGCTATTCCCAGCCTAAGGATGTTGTAGAAGCAAACTCATTTTGACTGAGCTTAACTAAGCAAATTTCTAAAACCCACTCAAACATGTTGAGGAATAGCATTATAATAACAATGCGCATGAAGTAATAATGGAAATGATAGCATATTCTTGCACAAAATAAAGATACCTTGCAAATCCATAGTGTGGAAGTAGCATCCTGAAGCGATCTTGATCATCGAGCTTCATATTCCTTGCTTGACAGAACAAAGATGAGAGGATAACAAGAGGTTGTAGATTCCTCAACACGGAGGAGCAGCGGACATCAAACTGGACGAAGAAGGATAAAGAGGAAGAGAGACGAGGGCTAGAACTCCCTTGTTAAGGTGCAGAGACCCTGATAACAAGGAACTAGATACATAATAAGCTGAGATCCGCTGGGATCAAGGCGGGCTAAAGCCTCGAAAATAGCATGAAAAAGGGCAATGGCCATGAAAGGGTGAAGAGGAATGAATAGGAAGAGGGGGAGAAGAATCATCCGACGTGGTCGGAGAAGAAAAATGGTAATCACCCGATAGAGTCTGGGAAAGAGAATGGTAACCACCCGACAGGGTCAGGGATGAATTAGAGGCAAAATCCAGATATACCGGAGAATTGGGAGATGTCCCGAGATCGGGATGAAAAGACATAGGCCGAGGCCTATAATTGTGAGAGGAGGGAAAATCTGGAGGATTCAGAGAAAAAGGAGAGGAATGGGGACGCACGGACTTACGAAAGGAGGAGAAAATGATGGAAATAGGATCAGATGGAGGAAGGTACACCACCCAAGGGTGGGAACTGAGTAGAAGGAAGAATGAATGAAAAGAAGGAGAGGAAGAGGTGGACCCCTGAATGCACAACTGGCGGCTCTTGAACATACGCCGCCGCCTCTTCTTAGCGAAAACTGGCTTGTAATAGACCCGCCTGGCGCGTGCTCGAATCCTTGGGCACCTTGCCTTGCAATATCTTCTTAGATAGTGAGCCCATCTAGCAGACGTCCTGGCCCGGCTATGAATATGCAGCCTTACCAGGGCGGTTGCCCCTAGACACCCGGTGCTAACACCATGTGGACATTCTTGAATAGTGAACTCCTTAGATAGATGAACATCAAAAAACCATGGAGTCTGTAACCCGGCACAAGGATCCTGAGATTTGGCAACTCCACTTGGCGATCAGCCTTGAAACACAACTCTCTTGATAAAAGAGCAGGATGAGATTGAGGGAGAGCAATACACGGCGTTGATGTGGCCGGCGTACTGATAAACTGAGGGAGAAAGGTGTGCAGAATGTCCTTTGAGAATATAGAAGATATGGTCAATTGTCCCTTGAACATAGAGTGCATAATCTACTTGGCGGCCGTATGAGTTAGCACAATCCAGGTGGAGAACCCCTCTTGGCCAATTATCTGAACTGTGACAGAGCGAGCAGTAATAACATCATCAATAATCGAACCCCCGATAAGCAATGAGATTGCCACCGGCCTCGCTTGAGAGGAAACTGGCACTAATGTGAGAGAACTCTTCTTAGTAACCGGCATAGGAGATAGTTGCACATCAGCCCCGAGATAGCCTGGGACCAGGACATGTATCGTCATCCGGAGGATAAACTCTTGAACTTTGAAATGCACAACCGGCAAGTAATCGTCCTGACTCAGCTCATCGTCTCCCTGGGGACCAGACCGAAGGGGCGCCGAAGGTAGCGCACACTCGCTCCGTGGGGGGTAAGTGGATGGAGAAGTGGAGGTGGTAGAAATAGGTTCAAATGGCATGGAGGCTTCAACGGGAGTGATGTGTTTAGGTGGAGGCAAAGGGGTTGTGATGATGGCAAGCTCAAGTACGGGCAAAGGTGAAGCCAGAGGTGAAGGTGGGGGTATAGCTTACTCAGGCTCGAGCCACGATGGCGACGGAGATGGCAAAGGCGGTGGAGATGGTGGAGGTGATGGAAGCGCTGGTGGCGGAGATGGAGATGATGGTGATGGCAATGGAGATGGTGAGGATGGTGATAAAGGCGATGGGGGTAGTGGACATGGAGGTGGAGAGGGCGAAGAGGGAGGTTGTGGTGCCCATCATCGACGTGTCGACAAAACCTGTCTAGTGGCGTCAGGGATAGAAGTAGTGGAAGTGACGGCGGGAGAAGAAGGGGAGGCACAGGCCTGAGAAGAGGCTTGGGTTTGTGGAGGTTGCAAAGATTGGATAAGAGATGGCGAAGGTAACGGGATAGGTGACGGAGCAAGTGCAACACTAGACGAGGAATCACAAGGGTGCCCCTGGTCTTGAAGTAACGGAGACGGCTGCCTGGGTGGCACTTCTTGTTGCTGCTACTTGCTGTGAAGATGTAGAATGACTTTATGAATAGTGTCCCAATCAATCCTTTTCTGATCTTGCAAGCTGTAAACAAACTCCCGGAACTTGGGGCAATCCTTGACCAAATGCCCCTGCTGGCGATGGAAATCACAGAAGTGGAGCATATCCCTGACTGCGGGTTGGCAAGGCACAACTAGAGAGAGCGGCAACGCGTGAGTGGCCATCAAAGCCCTGAAAATATCGATAAGGCACTCCGATAATTGAGGATAGTGAGGAGCCTCTTGGGGCCAGGTGGATGCCTAAGGATATGAAAAGGTAATGAAGATGGTTGTGGGGGTTGCGTAGGCAATGGTGCATGGCAACTAGTGGAGGGATTTGGTGAAGGCATATGTGGAGCAGGATGAGGGGGTATATAGACGGCTTCCACCTGCTCGGGATGTGGTGTTCCCTTAACCGGGAGAGATGGAGGCAGAGACACATGAGGGTACGAATAAGCGGACGACTGACTTGTGGAGGGTTGACATGTGGAGGTGTATGGGTATGTAGAAGCAGAAGGTAGACTCGTGGAAGGATAACTCACGGAGATTTGATATGTGGAGGTTTGATATGCGGAGGGTGAAGGTTGATATGTGGAGGTGGAAGTAGATGTAGATGGCGGGGTGTGTGGAGATGCGGAAGGCAGAGAAGACTCGGTGTCAAGGGAATCTTGGATTTGTTGGCGGATGAAACAGGCTCGGCTATAAAGTTGTTTCCAGGAGGTGATGTTGTTGAGGGTCAAGATGAAGCGATACTCGGGAGTTGCGTTAGATATCAACATATTGATTTGCTCTGGCTGCAGAATGTGCCCCAGAACTTGCGCGGCAAGGCGACGCCAGCGGTCGACAAATGTGTAGAAATCCTTGTCGAGCTTCATCTTGGGCCCAACCTGGTCATGAAATTGCTGAATGAACTTCTCTTGCACGACATGCAAATTCACAATCTGCTATTGCGGAAGAGAAAAGAACCAATCCCGAGCCGGGCCTTCCAAAGACAGACCGAATAGATAGGCCATAAAACATTGGTCATGTCGAAATTGGGCCGACTCATAAAGAAACTCCTTTAAGTGTGCATAAGCGTCACCGACTCTACCATAATAGCGATATGCTAGAATTTGCGAAGATGGCGGGAGCCGAAGATTTTGAAATGCAAGCAGGACACTCAAGGAGGTTTTGGGATCAATCTGACGTTGAAGTTCATCAAGCTGGCATTGGGTTTGAGAAATCATCTACAGAGTAGGGAGAGATCGAGAAAAATATGGGCCAACTTGAGCAAGAGGTTGTGAACTCGGACTAGGATGATAATGGGCCAGATAAGAGGATCTGAGCTGAGAAGGAGAAGAAAAGCCCATTCCAGGGGTGGAAGAATGTATGGGCCTAGAAGAGACGTTAGAATATGGACTAATTGGGCCGGCAGCATAAGCAGAAGAAGAATGAGGCCCATTAGAAAGATAAGGCCCATTAGGAGAATGGGACTCGTTAACATGATGAGGCCCATTAATGAGAGAAGAAGGCCCATTAACAGAAGGAGGCCCATTAAGATGAGATGCAATAAGACGTTGGGTCTGGGCCGGGTCCATTTGGAGAACAAGGCTTGATAAGTGGGCCATGAGATTAGCATGTTCCTCGGATGGATCAGAGAGACCACGGGAAGATGGGCCTGCGTGAGAAGAGGATTCCACGCGGGAATAGGAAGAAGGTTGGGAAAAAGAATGATACAAGGGGTTGGAATGATGCACCATGAGGGTAAAAGGAGACTTAATACAAGGATATCAAGGAGAATACAGGTGGGGAAGGAATGACTTAATGGGCTTGAGAATAAAAGGGGGGACTGACCCACTAATGCAAAGACGAGTGGAGAACGGACCAAGGGACTAGACAATGGACACACAAAATGGGCTAATCTAAATGGGCCTAACAACAACAAAACATGTGGATGATGAATGAATACAACACAAACACCACTAATGGTCTTGGACAAGCCCAAACAATATAATGCAATGTGAGAGTTTTCACCCAAGTCAAACAAGTTGATATGATGGGAAATATTTTAGAAGTTTTAATAGACCTTTTAATGGTTTGAGTTAATAACAATTCTATCAAGATAGGAATCCTATGGGAATAAGGTCCAAACTTTGGGTTAACTAAGGTTAATTCTCTCACACGTATGCAAAATGCAAGCTTAAGGGGTGGAAAGGTACAACCGGCCCGACGTCCGTGTGGGAATCCACGGCTCGCAGGGACTTATGGAGGTCCCGGATAAGATCACCTAGTCGATCCCAAGGAATATGGAGGCAAGAGGATCACTTACCAAGGTAGGAATGTAACTATGATATGCAATGCATGGCCCTATGCGCACCGGAGTGCATGCAAAAATCTAGCATAAAAGTGAAAAATGAGGGCAAGATTTAATTATGCAAACACAATGATATGAGTGCAAACTATATATGGGGACGAAGACAATATAAAGGACAACAAGACAGGAGCAGGAAACAACACAATCGAAACCCAAAAGGCAAAGAAATCACCAATGCAAAACGTACATGTGAATCTGCCCCTGAACCTACATGTAGATTTTATGCAGAAAATGCTAAAATGGAGACAAGATTTGACTATGTAAATGTGACCCAAATAATGTAAATAAGATATGGATGGAAAGACAATACAAAGGTATACACAATGAGCCCAAGAACAAAGCAATCCGACCTCGGGAGGTCAATTAAATCGTCTAATAAAGTTGCCCCCGTGAACCTGTGCGCTGACCATATACAGATTTTATGCACAAAATGCTAAAATGATGACAAGATTTGACTATGCAAATGTGACTCAAATGATGCAAATAATATATGGATGGAGAGCTAATACAAAGGTTTACACAATGGGCACAAGAACAGAGTAATCCGACTCCGGGAGGTCAATCAAATCACTGAGCAAAGTTGCCCTCGTGAGCCTGTGCGCAGACTATATGCAGATTTTGTGCACAACATGCTAAAATGATGATAAATTTTAACTAAGCAAATGAGACCCAAATGATGCAAATAAGCTATGGATGGAAAGATAATACAAAGGACTACCAAATGGAATTAAAATCAGTGCAATCAGATGTCGGGAAGGCAGTCAAATCATCAATCAAAGTCGTACATGTGAACCTGTCCCTAAGCCTGCCTCTAGAACTTATGTAGAAAACTCAAAAAGTTGGACAATATTAGACTATGCAAATGTGACCCAAATAGTGCAAATAATATATGGATAGAAAGAAAATACAAAGGGCTATCCAATGGAATAAAAATCAGCACAATCGGACTCCGATATCAAAAGTTATGCCTCGACGAACAGGGTCCCATGAGCATGCGCGCAGAATAGCTAAAATCCGTAAACGGTCCACCAGATGACCGTTTATTTCCCCCTTGCGGTCTACCAGAAGACCGTTAGGCGACCAGAGGCCTTAAAACACCCAAAACAGTGGGAGAATGGAGGAAATACTACCCAAACATGAACATGCACACAACCAACTTACAAAAGAGCATGCAAACAAGCGTGATGGACATTGGTGTCCCACCGTGATCGCCAAAAAATAGGATGTAGATAGATTAATCTTTCCCGCCCCTTTAAACTAAAACATGCATAAACATGTGAATCAAAGAAAAGGGGGATGAAAGGATGAGAAGGACATATTATGATCGCCACCAAGGTTCCAACAATGCCGAAAGGATGAAGGGATGAAGAGAACGACGCCGTGTACCTTGGAAAGATGAAGACTTGATCGCGCTTGACAAACGGGTGCGGGGAACTTGTAGATTCAAACCTCCACGTCTTCCAGCCGGCTAGAAGAAGAGGGCCTCATGTTCATATCATGCTCTCCTGTAAAACAAAGCCAAAACACAAAGATAAAAACTCATTAGATCATGAAGTGTAGTATCAATCCCGTAGTGATAAAATAAGGGTAGAAATTGAGGGCAAACTCACCAGGGGGAGATTTTTAACCCCTATGAAAGGGTGAAAATAATAGGTGTGTGTGTTGTGCATGCATAAGATTTGAAATCATGAGATTTGATGGAGAGAATAGAGAGAAAATGATGATACAAAACGTGCAAAAATGCAAGTGTAGCAGAAAGTGTAGAAAACTGTGATGATTTGTGATTTTGAGAGGAGGAGAACTAAGAGAATAGGCCATGAAATCAAGCCCAAAAGGATGGAATGGAAAGCTAATACTTCCCTCTTCAAGATGGGGTCGAAGTTGTGAGTTGGAGATGCATCATGGCTTCGCCCCACGTCCGAAAAGAACCCCCCGTCACCACTACGAACTGGGTAATTTATATAGAGTTTTCAGAAAAAGCCCCAACTTGCTCTCACGATTTCCAGAGATATAGTCCAAGATAAATCAAGTTCTACAAATCAAACTCAATATAATACTAAGGATAAGAGATAGAAACAAACGGGACTCGATTTCGAGGAGTATTCTAGAAGATATGGCTCTTGGAAGGAGGTCACGGCGATCAATTTTCAGGATAGAGTCCAGCGCAGGCAGGACTCTTAAACTGGCCTAGCGGTCTATCGCAGGGCTGTAAGGGGATGGCAAACGGTCTAGGGGGTGACCGCAAGGCTCCAGGGGTGAAATGGTACGATTTCAGACAAGTTTCTGGAAAACGGTCTAGTGAATGACCATTTTTGAAGGCCTAGTGGTCTACCAACTGACCGCTAAGCTGCTGGAGGAAAAATTCTGGGTAGACTTTATGCGACTTTAGAAATAGGATCATATCTCAAAAATGGTGTAGAATTAACAAACATGGTAGAAGAAGAAAATGTAGATAGCTGAAAGATGAACAACTTTTATGAAGAGAGCAAGATGAGAAAATGAGTGTAAGAGGGAGAAAATGGGGCAAGAACAAAGAGAAAGAATTCTAGATGCAGGTGAACAGCACAGTACGCTGAAAAAATATGAATAACTTGAAATCGGTGGAGAACAGGCCAATGGGATAGAAGAAGAAATTGTAGAGATTTGAAGGAAGAACAATTTTGGTGAAGGACACTTTTTGAATAGAGGAACAGAAAGGGATAAAAAATGATAATTTTCAAGACTGCACAATGAAAGAGGCCGAATGCTTGAATGAAAGTCGACCAAAATGGGCCATAAGTCAATTTGGAAGGCTGGAAGTTGATAAGATAAGCTCCAGGGCTCTAATAAATCATGATCTTAGAAGTTCAGAGGCTGTGGAACAATGAAATGGGCTCAAAATCCATCCAAAGAAGGCTCCAAAATAATGGGTAATTCGGGACATCAAAAATGATGAATAAGAGAAATAACGTAACTTGCGGGCTAAAAACGGGTGTCAACTGATGTCCCTCCTTAATGTCCGCTTTGTAAGGAAACAAGCAAAAGCGACGCGGAGGTGAAATGGAAAGGAGATGGAGCGAAAGCGATAGCGACAAGAAATAGAGATGAAGTAGAGAGGAAGCATAGAGAACTGATAAGCGGGCATCAAGGTAAAAGACACCCGTCATAACCAACAAGCGACAGGAATTCTCCAAAAATTGCCGAACTAACCACTCGGAATGGATGACCCGGATAAGACATGCCTGGAGAACTAAACTCAGGAAAAGGAAACACGGCCAACCTCAATGGGGACACAATCCATGGATAATGAGTGGGTCCGCAAGATACACAGCATAAGAGCTGGAAAAGGAAAGATAAAACTGAGATAAAATCCAGACAGAAATTACGCTGGCCAACCAGACCAAGCGGGCAGATCAGAGAAATCGTTCAAATTCAGAGTGGAATGAGGAATCTCTTACCTAAGAGAAAGGCAACACAATCAACCATTGCTGAGGAGAAACCTTGAACGGATCACGAGGCGTGAATGGTCAAAATGACAGATGCATCCTGGGCTAAAATGAAGAAATCATTAAAACGAATGCAAAGCAAACATAAAATAGAAAGTACTCAAGGATATTACTGCTAGACCAAGCCAAGATGGGGTCTAGAGTCTTCTTGCAATCACGGCGTGCGAGACAGAGTCCATCGTCCCCCACCCGACTCAACCGAGTGGCATATCAAATGATTAACCGTATGCTACTAGATCATCATAAATTTTGTTAAAGCAGAACATCATATCCCAGAACACACGGCCAACCAGCCGGTCCTTGAGAGGCTATAATAAGATAGATACCATATAGTAATGCAACAGTGAGCAGGGATAGAGAGTCATACCTGGCTTACTTGCAAGCAAAACGGCATTTTTTTGGATTTTTACATTTTATGCTATTTTTATGAATTTTGCAATAAGACAGACATGACAAATGAGTAAGCATAAACATAACGAAGACAACATAACCATCAACTAAACGACAGACAACATAACATAACATAACGATCAAATGAATGGAAAATAATGCAACATAACATAACAAAGACAAACAAGCACACATATGTAATGGCATGAACAAATCACATGTATGCACGATGAACATGGTGGGACAAGATAACAACGCGGTGGGACAACACACTGTTGGGATAAGAATATGAGGGATAACAACACGGTTGGGATAACACACGAGACATAGATGCAGGTGAACAGCACAGTATGCCGGAAAAATGTGAATAACTTGAAATCATTGGAGAATTGGCCAATAGCGTAGAAGAAGAAATTGTAGAGATTTGAAAGAGGAACAACATTGTTGAAGGGCACATTTTGAATAGAGGAACAGAAGGGAATGAAAAATGACAATTTTCCAGACTACACAATGAAAGCCGAATGCTTGAAGGAAAGTCGAACAAAATGCGCCGTAAGTCAATTTTTAGGTGGTTCGATCCTCCAAACCTACATCCACCCCACACTCCAACCAGAGTGTGGATTCCGCTAATACATAGCTTAAACTGATGGGCCTTACACTTTGCCTACAACCGCTGACTTACAACTTGCTCCGCCGGGCATTATAGCTTAGCCACCGCTGATTCACAGCTTCTGAAATAGAATGTAAAATGCAAAAATGAGAATGAAACAAATCAGCAACAGAAAGTTGGAATTAAAGCTTAGAAAATATAGTTCACTTTGGAGCAATGTAGCTTAGATCTGATCCAGAGGCTACAGATCTCCTTCCTCCTTGGATCTTGCTACTGCATTCTCTTCTTCTTTTTCAAACACACGAACTGCTGGAATTTTACTCACAGATGGCTGCTAACTCTCTCACAATCTCTGCTCTCAAAAACTCTCTCTGACTCTTCTCTATCTGCTCTCTCTCTGATCCCCCTCTCTGCAATTCTATCTCCCTCTCTTTCTCTTTCTCTTTCTCTGGTTGCCGCAAGCTTTCTACCGCTCTCCCTTCTTTTCTTCTTATGCTCGTTGTTATATTCTTCTATTTGTTCTTCTCTACAGGTACTTTTATATGGAGAACAGGGGCGTCGGAGGTAATTTGATGAAGACGATGATGCTCCCTCCATCAGATGGCTCCACGTGGTAGGATCCCATGCAATCTCCAAAAAATAATCGCCTGATTGTATGGACGGAATGTTCCCGCCATAAGATGAGCGGCTTAAAGCATCCACGTGTCAAAGTAGGTTGTTAAGCTTTCCATATGGCATCCCTTGGATCACGTGCCATTGGGTAAAGGTCTTGAATCACGTGACTCCATTAAGTGTAAGGCTCCCTACTCGAAACTGGGTCTTTTAGTTTACTTAACCCTGTCAAGAAGGAATAGGACATTTTCATCAAACACCTTATAGTCATAGCATCAGAGTGAGAATATATGCTTAATCAATATTCAGAAACCTTGATTGAACAGATCAAGCCTATTACGTGTGCACAGACCTTACCTAATGCGTGTGCACAGACCTTGCCTTATGCATGTGCTCAGACTTGATATCACTGCAAGTGTCGACACTCCTCGTATGCATAGACCTTCCTATGTCTATGCACAGACCTGAACAAGCACAATCCAAATGTGTACAGACTTGAACACTGGACATGCACAGACCTTTATACGTTGAAATCAAATGTGTGCAGACCCGAAACCAAATGTGCATAAACCTTGAGGTGAAAGTGTGCAAAACCTGCACTGACCTTATATGTGTTTCTATAGAGACGTGCACCGACTATATGCAAGCATAATGCAGATGATGCACCGACCTCGGTCTTGCACAAATGGGATGTGCACCAACTGTGTGCAAGCATAGTGCAGATGATGCACCGACCTATATGAGGAAGCTACAGGAACGTGCATCGACTTTGTATGCTATATGAGTGAATATGCACTGACCTTATGCTCAGTCATGCAAGGCAAATTTGCACATACCATGTATAGATGAAATGCAACAATAGTCGACCTCGACTGTGTAGGAACACAACTAGCACCGACCCTAGCTATGCATGAATTACAACTAGCATCGACTCTGAATGCAAGATACATGACACTAGCACCGACCCTTTATGCAACTAGCAACGACCTCACTTGCAAGAATCAACGCAACTAGCATCGTCCTCAAGTATACGTGAGACGCTACTAGCATTGACCTTATGCAGACTAACTAATGCGAGCACCGACCACATGACAATGCACAACAGGCTAGCACCGACCTCATGAGCATAAGCACGGACCTTAGTTAACCATGTCTGATGCATGCATCGACCTGATGAGGACTTGACACCGACCTCAGTGAAGAACTTCTGAAACATGCATCAACCTTAAGAACAAGAAGATGCATTGATTTGCTACAAGACTGAACTGATGCACAGACCAATGACATGCACACCAACTGTTCGATGAAATGTCATGCACAGAGGTTATTCAGTAAAATGACATGTGCACAGACTTTATGCAGATGCATTGACTTTCTGTGCACAGTGTTACCTTTATTGATTGTATGTTAACCTGTAATGCATTTATATTGTATGAACAGTATCTGGTATGAAAAAATGAGGTCAAGCATGATGCATGCAGCATGTGTGCAATAGAAATCATTTATACCATGAATAATTCAATCAAGCACATAGTTCATATGGTCCAAACACCTATGACATTATACACATATGAGTCATAGATTTTGACATCATCAAAACATAGAATGCTAACAATGTCTCCCTTTTTGATGATGGCAACACTATGAGTCATATGAGTCAACATGACAATGTAATAAGTCAAATGAATCAGATATTCAATTATTAATGAGATTTTTCATGCCAGTGCAGTGAATGAATTCTACTGATTCAAACTCATTCTAGACATGTATCAATTAATACACAGACAAATGATTCCATTCATGCATGCTGACACATGATTCATGCATGAATACACAAACACTCAATATGACTCCACATATTCTCCTCCTTTGACTTCATCAAAAAGGAAGAACCTAAAATGGAGCAATTTATTAAAGCACAAATACAAACAAACGATCCAAGTTAGGCAGACAAATGCAGACAATGTGGCACACTATTCTCCCCCTATGGAAAGTGAATGCAGGACCTAATGCCTAAAAATGTGGCAAATACCAACATAGCACATTCTCCCCCTTGGACAAAACAGATGAAACTACAGATAAATTTTCCCCTTTAATGTGTAGAGATCAATCAAAACACAGATTTTGCAGAAACAATTAAATAAGTGTCAAGAGATGGTAGTGACAGAGAGCAGTAATTTGAACAGATGTATCAGTGAATTTTCAAAGTATCTGAGATGAAGAATTTTTCAGTACGATACCAACTTCATATATCAATATTTAGATTTCAGAGTCTTCTATTATAAGAGCTTATGAATTGACTTTGATTGAAAAGTATGGTTTAAGAATGATGTAACCAGAGTTCTTTAATAAGATTTAATACTCATATCTGAGACAATTCTTTAATAAAAATGAACCACTTGCTCATATAACATTCTAGTTCAACCTTCTTCCATCTTAATCAGTTTAATTTCCATGACTCCTTTAAAAGTAACACAAGGTAGTATTGAGATTAAACATTCATGTTTATATCTGAATTTGACCGTTCTTACAGAATTTTCTGATGCATATATATTTTAGATTTTTCTTATAGAGCATCACTTTATTTTTCAATTAGTAATTTTGGTTAATCAACACCTTTGTACATGAGTCACAACACGTCTTAGGTGAAATGACCTAGATACTCAGTATGATAACTGTATTGCTTCTCAATTAAGAGAATAGAGTTAACATTAGAAGTATCTTTTTACATGAGGAGACACCTTGGTTAGACGCAGGAATCCTCAGTTACTCAATACAACCATGCCATTGCTCTGTCAGATTTTCATATAATTTTAATCAATTTTCAGCAGAGTTAACTATGGTACTTCATGACATAGTCCTTTAGACATGTTTATCAATAACTAGAGTCATTGCTTTGTCCACAATTTTCTTATAAAACAGTTTCAGACAGATTAAATGTTTAAGAGCAATACTTACACTATGTATTTTAATCAAGATTTCAACTTTTCATATTTCAGGAAGTCATACATGAACTTATATGAGACAAACAGTTAAGGTTTATTAAAAGGATTGAATCAGATATTTTCAAGTCCATTAAGTTAAAACTTAAGAGTACATTAGACTAAAACCAATGCAAATTAACAAATATTCTTAAACCTATATAATGGAAGATTCCACATTAATGATGATTTCAAATTTATGAAGCAGTTCACAGGCTGAAGTTTTCTTCAAATCTCAGTTCAGTCATTATCTGAGCAGCAGCAAACATCAATAGTGTAAACAAACATGCATATAAAATGATGATTTCAAAACTCATGCTTGTTACAGAGTTTATCAAAGTGAATCAGGCAGATTTTCAGGAAGCTTAGTTGAAGAGCAGTAAACTGACAGACATTTCAAGTTATGCAGTAGGAACTATGAGGTTGATTTTGAACAGAAGTTCAGAAGTCAATAACAGAGATTGAATTTTTGATTTATGAAAGTGAGCGCAAACTGATGTTTCTTCAAGTCTCAGTTCAATCGATATTTTGACAGTAACATTCAACAGCAAAGACATTAACAAGCATGCATAGAAAGTGAGAAAATTGGAACTCATGCTTGTAGCAGATGTGATCAATATGCATCAGACGGATTTTCAGGAAGATCAGTTAATTTACAAAGATGCAGCAAGAAGTTTGCACTTGAGCAATGTAGTTTAGAATTGACTGAATTCAAATGAAGCTCTCCTTCCGCAGATTGAGGAGTAGCAGATAGAAATTTCAGATTCAAGAAAGGTATGAATTCAGATGATGAATAATTCAGAAGCAGTCAACAGAAATCATTTGATGATGTGAATCATTGACACCCAGATATAGCAAGATGAGTTCAAAATGTGTAGACAGTAAGAATTCAGACAATGATAGACTGATGAATTAAAATGCTCCCTCTGTCTATATGCAGCGAGTCACTTCTTTTTGGAATTTTCTAAAAAAAAGTGATATGCAGTGCAGTCACTACATGTATGCATATGCAGTGACTTTCCTAAAAGTATTACATGGACACATGTGGCATGAAGACATGCAAAGGCTAGACAGACTCCCCCTGACTTTATGCAATATATGCAATGAAGGCTGAACATATGATTTTATGATTCATGCTCATGATCATTCAGATTGCCCTATATGCAATATGACCCATGGTACTAGGCAGAGGACTTGGTCTAAAGGACCGCCTCACACATAGTAAGAACCTCCAGATAGATTTCACTTGTCCTTTAGTAGCTTATCAATTGACATACCATAATGGTCATGCATGACAATGCAGTACCAAAATAGTCCTATATGCAACAGATTTTCAATGAATGTATGTCAAACACATGTGTAAGCAGACAATTGACATATGTAATTCACATATATGCAGACTATGCTCATGAGTTTTTAACCTCCTCTATGTGCACAATCAAGTGACAAGACATTAATGCATGTAGATGAGAAATGAATTCAACATGTCTTCAATGAATATGTGCACACATAGCTCAATATATGAAGAAGCTCAGATTGTGTAGTGCAAATGATAAAGCAGTTAAGAACATGTATGCATGAGATTTTATTTAACAACTTAAGCATGAAATGCATCAAAGGAGATTTCTGATGAATTCAAATAAACAAGCCTGAAGAATGCAAGAATGTTACCTGAAAAGTGCAAGAATTGGGTTTTACGAACTTGGGTGCCTTAGTTTATTTACCCCTCTTTATTCCTCAACCCCAAGGCAAACCTGCAAAGTAGTTCCATATTTTACACCAGCAGGTACCCAAGACATCTTGGGTCATGAAATAACAATGGCACCTCTGAATGGTGCTCTCCACAGTTTTTGAGCATAAGAGTCATCAAATTTCATCATGAAACAGTTAGACATAGAATGTCCAAACTAAGTACAGTAATAACAAGAATTCTGACTATTTTTCATGTTCACATGAGAATTGAATTTATGTGCATGAACATGATTGCTTCTATTTTTCACATACACGTTTAATCTTTTATGATTAGCCAGCCAACAGTCAATAGCCTTGTGGCCTGGCTTTCCACAATTAAAACATGTAATGAATTTTTCTTTAAAAACTAATTTATTCCAAAAGACACTTTGATTTACGGGGAATTTAACACATTCAGATTTAAAACTCTTTCCCTGAGTATGCCAGTAGTTCTTGACTGTATGGCCATGCTTTCCATAGTAGAAGCATGCAACGTGCTTGCCTCTAAAACCAGAGTTATAATTTTTAAAATCATTTTTCTTGGCAGAGATATGAACAGATTCGGAATAGAATTTTCTTCTTTGATCGTGCCAACAGTGAGCACCATTGTGGCCAAATTTTCCATAATGAGAATAGTGAGTTTTCTTACTCTGATCAGAAACACGGCTCCTAGCATGCTTTCTATCATCTTGTTTCAAAATGAAGCATTCATTTATGAAATGTCCATGCTTACCATAGTTATAACAAGAACCATTATATTTCTTTGAAGCATGATTTTTGACATTAAATTTCCTAGAGTGCACAGATCTTGCATTCAGATCATCTTGTTCCATCAATCTACATTCATGCATCAGATGACCAAATCTATGACAATAATAGCATGACATTTTCTTTTTGTGTGCATGTGTATGTGTGTTCAAGTTGTGTTCAGCATGCACAGTTCTAGTATGAGTGTTCTTTGACTCTTTATGCAAGTGAGCATTCTTTATCACTTTGTCAGGGTGTTTCTGAATTTTTTGAGCATTGGACTGTTTAACCTCTGAAGTGGTGGCTACGTTTGATGCAGCGACAAACGATGTCATTAACTTATTTTTAAAAGTTTTCTTATTAATATTATTGTAGCCCAACCCTTCCTTCTTGAAATTAACCTTTGTTCTCAGCAATTTGTTCAGATTATCTTGCCCACTAACAATTTTAGACAAATATCTTTTTAAATTCTGAATCTCATTTTCTAGAGATGCAATGTGTATTTCATAACTTTCAATCTCTTGTTCACTGTAATTAACACATTCATTTATCACTTTATTTGTAATTTTGTATTTCTCAATTTATTGTTCCAGATTGCTCAGTTTTTCATATTCTTCATTACAAATAGTTTTTCCCTTTTCTAAGACAAGAAGTCTTTCAAACATGATACTGTTAAGCTCCTTCAATTTCTCCATTTCCTCCACTAGCTTCTCATTTTTGACAAGTTCATTTATTAGAACATGATCATTTAAGTTAATCCCATTTTTTAGATAAATTTTTTCCTCATCCAGATTCTTTTGTAGTTCAACATTAACAGCTTTAATGGCCTCCAGTTTTTCAGATATTAAATTATTTTCTTCCTAAAATCTTTTCAATTCTTCATCATTATCTTCAATCTTCCTTTTGTGAATTTCATTTTCAGACTTCAGTTTATTTAACTTCAGATTAGTATGATCAAGATATTTCAGTAATATTTCATTATGAATAGAATTTTTAGTAAAGAGCTGATTATCACTAGTTGAGCTAAGCTTTTCTTATACTTCAGATATCTCATTTGCAAGTTCTTGATTTTCATTTTTTAACAATCCAATTTGTTTCTTAAGCATTTGAATATCAGACAAGCAAGCATCATGAGATTGTTTCAACTCCAGACACTTTTCACAAGAAAAATTTGAACTATTCAAACCAGTTGTCTTTTTCAATTTTTTATATTATTTTCTTAACATCTCATGTGACTCTAATAAATCAACATAAGCATCCTGCCAGTCATCTAGAGAGAAATTTTCAAAGGGGTTTACCTGATCAGTGTCCTCTTCATTTTGGTTGCTGCTATGATCGTTGCCATTAGCCATCATGCATCGGTCTTCATTTCCACGGAAAGTAGTCTTCAGTTTGTTCAGGATATCCTTAGCTGACCTGCAATCATGAAATCAAGAATGTAAGGTCTTGTTAGTAGCTGCTTTCATTAAGTCGAAAACTTTCTGATTTTCTCCATACTTCGATCTGTAATTGTCAGTCCATTTGGACTTTTTCTTTGGTACTTTATAAGGACCTTGTGAAATTAACTTCCACAGATCAGGATCAATCAGTTTAACATAGCCATGCAGACTACTAAACCACGAATCAAAATTAGAGTCATTGAAAATCGGTGGATGAGCCATAGAAATCAGTTCAAGAGTAATTCAAGCAATAGACTGAGCACAAACAGAAATGCACCTAAAAATAGGATAGCAGTATGCTCTGCAGATCGTTGGATCTGATGAATCAGAGATCCGCTCTGATACCAATTGTTAGTCAGTGAAGACTAGGTGCAATGGTGCATACACGGATTCAGAGGGGGGTGAATGAATCCCCTTTAAAAATTTTGCCCAATTTAAACTCTAATTAGTAAGCTATGCGGAATTAAAACTGATTGACTTTAACTAAATATGAAGCACATGATCAAACACTTGGTGGCTGACTGTGAACTATGTTGAGGCACACTAAAGAACAGATCGTAGGTCTATGTAGTGGACTACTCAGCAGCAACTGTGCTGTTTACAGAAACACTATAGGTATGCAATGCATTCAAGAGTCACTCAGGCAGACTTGATTGAAAGCGAACCTAGACATTCATCTAGCGTAAACGAATGAACAATCAAACCATAATGCACAGAAGATTTTTAGGTGGTTCGGTCCTCTAGACCTACATCCACCCCACACACCAACCAGAGTGTGGATTCCGCTGATACACAGCTTAAATGGCTGGGCCTTACAGCTTACCTACAACTGCTGACTTACAGCTTGCTCCACTGGACATTACAGCTTAGCCACCACTGATTCACAGCTTCAAATCGATGGGCCTTACAGCTTATGCCACCGCTGATTCACAGCTTCTGAAATGGAATGTAAAATGGAAAAACAAGAATGAAACAAATCAGCAACAGAATGCTGAAATTAAAGCTTAGAAAATATAGCTCGCTTTGGAGCAATGTAGATTTAATCTGATCCAGAGGCTACAAATCTCCTTCCTCCTTGGATCTTGCTGCTGCACTCTCTTCTTCTTTTTCAAACACATGAACTGCTGGAATTTCACTCACAGATGGCTGCTAACTCTCTCACAATCTCTGCTCTCAAAAACTCTCTCTGACTCTTCTCTATCTGCTCTCTCTCTGATCCCCCTCTCTGCAATTCTATCTCCCTCTCTTTCTCTTTCTCTTTCTCTGGTTGCCGCTGGCTTTCTGCCGCTCTCCCTTCTTTTCTTCTTCTGCTCGTTGTTATATTCTTCTATTTGTTCTTCTCCGCAGGTGCTTTTATATGGAGAACAGAGGCGTCAGAGGTAATTTGATGAAGACGATGATGCTCCCTCCATCAGATGGCTCCACGTGGTAGGATCCCATGCGATCTCCAAAAAATAATCGCCTGATCGTATGGAGGGAATGTTCCCGCCATAAGATGAGCGGCTTAAAGCATCCACATGTCAAAGTATGTTGTTAAGCTTTCCATATGGCATCCCTTGGATCACGTGCCATTGGGTAAAGGTCTTGAATCACGTGACTCCATTAAGTGTAAGGCTCTCTACTCAAAACTGGCTCTTTTAGTTGACTTAACCCTGTCAAGAAGGAATAGGACATTTTCATCAAACACCTTATAGTCATAGCATCAGAGTGAGAATATATGCTTAATCAATATTCAGAAACCTTGATTGAACAGATCAAGCCTATTACGTGTGCATAGACCTTACCTAATGCGTGTGCACAGACCTTGCCTTATGCATGTGCTCAGACTTGGTATCACTGCAAGTGTCGACACTCCTAGTATGCATAGACCTTCCTATGTATATGCACAGACCTGAACAAGCACAATCCAAATGTGCACAGACTTGAACACTGGACATGCACAGACCTGTATACGTTGAAATCAAATGTGCGCAGACCTGAAACCAAATGTGCACAAACCTTGAGGTGAAAGTGTGCAAAACCTGCACTGACCTTATATGTGTTTCTATAGAGACGTGCACCGACTATATGCAAGCATAATGCAGATGATGCACCAACCTCGGTCTTGCACAAATGGGATGTGCACCAACTGTATGCAAGCATAATGCAGATGATGCACCGACCTATATGAGGAAGCTACAGGAACGTGCATCGACTTTGTATGCTATATGAGTGAATTTGCACTGACCTTATGATCAGTCATGCAAGGCAAATATGCACCGACCTTGTATAGATGAAATGCAACTACAGTCGACCTCGACTGTGTAGGAACACAACTAGCACCGACCCTAGCTATGCATGAATTACAACTAGCATCGACTCTGAATGCAAGATACATACCACTAGCATCGACCCTTTATGCAACTAGCACCGACCTCACTTGCAAGAATCAACACAACTAGCATCGTCCTCATACGTGAGACGCTACTAGCATCGACGTTGTGCAGACTAACTAATGCTAGCACTGACGTTATGACAATGCACAACAGGCTAGCACCGACCTCATGAGCATTTGCACAGACCTTAGTTAACCATGTCTGATGCATGCACCGACCTGATGAGGACTTGACACCGACCTCAGTGAAGAACTTCTGAAACATGCATCGACCTTAAGAGCAAGAAGATGCATTGATTTGCTATAAGACTGAACTGATACACATACCAGTGACCGGCACACCAACTGTTCGACGAAATGTCATGCACATAGGTTATTCAATAAAATGACATGTGCACAGACTTTATGCAGATGCATTGACTTTTTGTGCACAATGTTAACTTTATTGACTGTATGTTAACCTGAAATGTATTTGTATTGTATGAACAGTATCTGGTATGAACAAATGAGGTCAAGCATGATGCATGCAGCATGTGTGCAATAGAAATCATTTATACCATGAATAACTCAATCAAGCACAGAGTTCATATGATCCAAACACCTATGACATCATACACATATGAGTCATAGATTTTGACATCATCAAAACATAGAACGCTAACACCTCCAGAGGGTCTTTAATTAAACGAAGACTCTCTGAGGGGCGCCAATTCCCTTCCAGAGGGCGCCTGAAAGAGGGGCTACCCCTTGGGCGCCAATTTCATCCTGATGGCCCCAGACCCTGTCTGTATCACAGAATGGGCGCCCCTCGTAGAGGGCGCCAATTCTTGAAAGACAGGCTAACCTCTGGGCGCCAATTCAGTGACTGTGGCAGCCTGCGAGCCGCTTATTCCGTTCTGATTCCCTGATTAGTCTCGTGACTTATACCGATATAACCCAAGATCATTTCCTGCATAATGTATGTCTTTGAACTCCATTCCATGAAAAATCTACCTTATGTATATCCTACAATGGTCAACCCTTGAAATTCCATATTGAATATAAATGAGAGTGGATGTCAAAAGTATTACATGAAATGCTGTGCATATAGGGCCCGATTTGGTCTTGGGAGGAGCGTCCGAAAGTACTTGTGTCCATGGGAGATGAATGATCACGGTGTTTAAGCATTGCACCGAAGTACTTGTTTGCTTGACTTGAGACATTCCACACTTACTCTCTCGTGACACTACTTGCTTGACTTGACTTGCATGGCCCAGAATGGACAATAGTTGACTTACGTGGCCCGAAAAAGGGTAAAGTACTTGCTTGATTGAAATAGCCAATTCCAGTAACACGTACTTGATATTACTTGCTTGAACATGAATTTTACTTGTTTGAACATGGTTCTTACTTGCTTGAATATGAATTCTTGCTTGCCTGAAAAATTGTATCGACATCTATAAAGTTCTTGATATCCTGCTTGTCAAATACTTGAAATTATGCGATACTCCCTCTATACAGTTCTTGATCTCTTACTCGTTCATCATGCATAGATATACCTGTACACCTGATTTTCTTACTTGATCATCATGCATTGTTATACCTACACTGCACGTAACATGTAATGTACTTAAAGATTGCTCGAACTTGAGATGTAATTCCTACTGAGCGATTCGCTCATCCAGTTCATTCTAACATTTTCCAGGTAATTCAGATAGCGACAACCACATGAATGGGAATGAGACCGAGTGAAGAGTGCTAGAATCACCGATCACCTACTATTAGTTAGCCGCGTCTTTGCTTATCTAGTGTCATTTATCTTGTACTTCTAGTTATGTCTGTTATGTTGGTCTAGTCGATTGAAAACTTGTTAAGGCTTGTAGCATAGCAGTTGGATTTGAGTAATGAATGTCATGAATTAGAATTATCACCATTTGGTTGTTTGACAATTGTCATCCTGGACTATTGGTATCATTTTAGAAATTTAATCTGAGTAATTATTTAGTCTTTTGCGCACTCTATCTTTTGTCAAAAAAAATATATTGCTCTGAACGATTGGTTCTATATAAGCTGGCCACGACCCCGGGTATCTTCCGCGCTCGGGACGTGACAACGCCTCCGACGGCGACAGCAAGGATGACTCTGGTGGGCTCTCCTCCGCAGGGAGAGAGTGGAAAGAGAGAGTGAGTGGGAGAGACAGAGAGTGTGAGAGCGACAGACTGAGTGGGAGGGCGAGGGTTCAGTCGTCGTGGGGAAGGGGAATAACTTTCGACATATTTTCGACGGAAATAAGTTCCGTCAGAAAATTCATCTGAATTTCTAATTTTTGGCGCTAATTATTTTCACCAATTTTATGATGGAAACTTTTCCGTCCGAATATCTGTCGAAAATACCAATGAAATTTTTGACGTAATTTAATCTGTCAAAATTTCTGATGGATATTCCAATGAATTATTTTCCGTCAAAAAATTTCATCGCTAATACCACCTTTCCTTGTAGTGACATCTGTATATTAAGAAGGAATAGAAGAGACAAAGAGCCAAGTCTCTCCATTTTCCTCATTTTCTCTATTCCTCTTCCATCTCTATTCTGGTACACCCTCGTCAGATGAATATATTATCACGTAGTAACCTTGTCGTAGTCATCCATCGTGACGCCGTGACAAATAGTTACGGTAGGGTTTTTCACGATAATAGATTGCTTGATGAAAATAAACAAACAAACATAGATCCGACAACATTAGGATTCTACGTGACAATATATTTATCTAATAAGAATATACATGTTTATGTAAATATTTGATGAATTTTTGTGAAATTAATAATTTAAGAGGGGCATGCATGTAAAAAAATCTCTGTTATAATATAAAGCTTAGAACCTACTACTTACGGAACGTTAGCCACCGTGACAAATTGTTACCGCGGTGTACGTGTAAATATTTTCTCGTGTACCTGAAAAATTTACCAGCAAATACAAATGTTTGATAAATTTTTGCACAAACATAATTTTTAACAGGGATATATATCCATAAAAAAGCTCACTCATTCTCAGTCCAACATATATAACCCCTCTGATTTAGAACATATAAAACCACTGGGGATCTTTGAATTTTACAGACATTTCATATGCTTATATACCAAAATAATCCTGAAAATATTTCGCGATTAACACACAAATTCCACCAAACTGGCCACCTTACGTAACAACACATACTGGATTCTAAATTTATGAAGAACAGAATCCAGAATGGGACCTTTACCCATACCGAGACCTGGTCCGATCAATAATTCAGTCGGACCCCGCATGATGAAGGAAGGCCCACAGAGTAGTCACTATGTACTGCTACGGTCTATACATTAATCTTGGACAAAGACAGCAGCAGAAGAGTCGCCTACACAGTTCGAGCGAGGACCAACTAGTCCTCGCCAGTCATGCATGTTATATTCCTCACTTCTTAGACAAGTGTACGTAGACAGGAACTGGAGGCCACGACAGCGGAAGCTTCGGTGGATGCAACCTCCACGAGACTGCGAGATGAGAAGACCGGCAATATCGTCTTAAACGAGTTTCCAGCCTCTGTCGAGCTATCGATTCCAGTCGACCGGGTCAAGCGACTGTACTCGCACACCCATCGGTATGGTGGATTAAGTCGGGAGACCCTTCAACCTTCGAGGCGAAGAAGGAGCGGAAGACTTATAACATGGTCCTCGTCTACCAAGTCCAAGAGCCGAGGACTCCGAGCAGTGGTTTCGCTGTCTCATATTTAATTGGAAAAATTATATGTATATCTCTGAAAATATTCAAAGTATCACTATATCCTCACTTTTACGAAATTTATCCATAAACACCTAAGAAATCTTAAAACAAATACTTGTGGCCTTGAGGTTACTTTCTGACCCAACCCAACAGAAGTAAGGGCCAAGGGGATTGGACCATTTTACCCCCACGAGAGAGAGAGAGAGAGAGAGAGAGAGAGAGAGAGAGAGAGAGAGAGAGAGAGAGAGAGAGAGAGAGAGAGAGAGAGAGAGAGAGAGAGAGAGAGAGGTGTTAGAAGGGGTCTCCCCCTAAGGCATTGGCAACCCCGACAGGTGCAGACACATAGAGAGAGAGGGGGAGAGAGAAAGAGAGAGTGAGGGCAAGAGAGGGGGGAGAGCGGTAGACGCGTGGGGTCTCTCCCTCAGGCACTAGTAGTCCTGACAGGTGCAAATAGAGAGAGAGAGAGAGAGAGGGAAAGAGAGAAAAAATAGTCTGGAGGGAGAGAAAGGGAGGACAGTGTCTCTGTGTGTGTGAGAGAGAGAGAGAGGGGGGGAGATGTCACGTTCCGAACCCATAGCAGCAGAAAGCGATGCTCGGAACGTGGCAGCGAAACAGTCACGATAAATAGAGTAGAAAATAAATAAAATAAATAAATAATACTTAACACATGGAGGCTATTAATTTGAGAAAAATATGATTTTATTGATATTAATATTTTAAAATACAATGTGGACTCAATAAAAGAAATAAAGAAGAGAAAATAGCAAGATCCACTATGCTATCTAGACTCAAGAAAATAAAAAGACTCGGGTCTCAAGGCTCCAGGTTCACTCGATCACGTTGACCCGATCCCAATTACAAGCGTTCCATCTACCACATTACCTGAAAAGGATGAAAATAAGGGGGGGTGAGCGAAAAGCTCAGTAGGAATTACACTCTATCATCAGGTAAATTTAAGTAATTAATCAATTTCAAGAATGTATAAATAATGTGAGAAACTCAATTAAGCCAATTAAGTAACCAACACGATCAGAAGATAAACGATAGATAAATGGAAAGGAATATTTCAAGCCTAGATATCAAGCACCAATAACAAGAACACTCCAATGAATGGCTATTTATCAAGTCAAGTCATGTCACGCAAGCAAGTACTTCACGCTTCAAGCATGAATAGCAAGTATCACGAGAGTGTGGAAAGTCGTAGACTCAATACGCTAGCTAGTACTCGGTGCAAAATGTCACACCTAGTCATTCACCTCTCCGGGGATCAAGTACTTTCGGGTGCTCCTCCTAGGACCAGACTATGCCCTTAAAATGATTACCTTGGCATTGATTTATTTGGATCATAGATCCCACGAAATCTAGATATCCACGGATAAAATGGCCAAGAGTTCCAAGATCAAACTCATGTAATCAAGGTAAAATGTGTAAGAATATTGATTTTCTTGAGATTCCAACAACAAGATCATTAATCGAGAGGAATTGGTCATTTAAAGAAATGACTCTTGAATAGATATATGTCGATAGTAGACCTAACAATTAGGTCAAAACTCGAGGTACAATAGCCTAGTTAGGCTAGAGTAGCTTACACATATCAAAACCATGAAAACATCAATGTCTGGAAAACTGGAAAGTGAAACGGTCAGCAAAGGACCGCTAAAAGAGGTACACGGTCTATTCAAGACCGTATGCAAAATATAAACGGTCTAAGCAGGACTGCTAAATGGCTAGCAGAATCAAAGATCCAACCCAAAGCAAACAAGTATAAAACGGTCCAAGGTGGGCCGTGATCAGGACTAGACGGTCCTGTCTGGGCCGCTTGAAGGAGTAAACGGTCTAATCTCAACCGTGTATATTACAGAGTCCAAGGACTAAAGTCGTTGCATAGCCGGTTAAACACGGTCACAGAAGGGCTATTCAAGAAATTTGGTGGTCATGACTGGACCGCTTACTGACATAAACGGTCTCAAAAGGGCCGCCATCAACAGGGCAGTCCCGATTCCGGGATTTAACAAAATACATGATTCGATCGAGTCAAAAAGGTTCAGGCTTGTGGGTACAACCCGCCCGGCCTCATAGTGGGAATCCCAGGCTCGCGGGGGCTTATGGAGGCGTCGGAACATGAACACCTAGTCCGGCAGAAGAAATATCTGACGGAGAGGTAATTCGATACCCAAGAATTTAATAGTTCACAATCATCAGAAAACGAGATATTCGGTCCAGTCGCCACCACCGGAGTGGCACGACCTTAAAACAGAACTAATAAGATAGCAATGTGATAATGGAATCATGAGAAGGAAAGGAGAATTAACATTAATTACTCTACTCATTTTCAATCATAAGATATCAAGAATGATGATCATGAAGGAATAATCATGAAGAAGATTAACTTAGATCATTAGATTCCATTTTTCCTACTTAACAAGGTGATATTTAACATAAAAGTCCTAACATCAAGTTAAGCAACATGGATTAACAATACATAATACGCCGTAATCAAATGAACAACACAGGGTAGAAAACGGTCACAGAGCAGACCACCAGAAGACAAAACGGTCAAGGGTAAGGCCGCTTAGCCATGATAGCGGTCAAACTTACGGCCGCTAGAGAAAAAGTGCAAAATTGGATCCATGCGGTCTATCGGGCGACCGCTAGACACATAAGCGGTCTATCGTAAGACCGTTAAGCCTAACGTAGCCCTAATACGAAGCAAACGGTCAGTCGCGGGGCCGCTAGACCATGCAAACGGTCTATCGTGCGACCGCTTGAAGCCTGGCGGTTCCTGTTAGGACGTTTCTCCTAAGCCGAGTCCTAAATCCCTAAGAACATGACACCGGTAGAATAAAGCACGATTAAAATATGGATATGGCATAAAAATTGGGCAATTTACTATTAAAAGATAGATAGCTCAAAAATGCACAACGTAGCATGGCCAATTAAAAGATTGGACTTTGATTAGTCTATATAAATCAACAGAATTGATGAAAGTAGGAAACCCTAATCACATGTACTTCAAAAATCATAAATACGCATGATATTGATGGCTAAAATTAGGCAAAATAGATTCAAATGAAAGGTGAGAACGAGATCTACATGTTCACATTGTTTAATTAGGTTGGGCCTGAGAGAAACCTACTTAAATCGAGAAAGAAAGGGGGAGACGTGCTCGTCGGAACCCTAACTCGCGTCGCCCTAGAACGCCCAAATTCGCTCGACTCTGGCCACGAAAGCCCACGCCACCTGTTGGAAAAATGAAAGGAGGCCTAGGGCTGCTAAAGCCCTCTATTTATTGACCCTATTGAAGCTTCTAGAGATCGAATTCGACCCAAGAGTCCTAATAGGAGAAATCAACGAAAAAAAATGGGATGTAGCCTAATCCGCCGCCGCCGCCGCCAATCTATGGGTCTAAGGTTGGGGTTTTCGAAGGAGAAATGGGCTTCTAAGATGGGCCTATCATTTGGGCTTGGTTTGGGCTCAAATGGTTAAGAATTGGGCTTCAATTTGGTCGTTTAAGGTTAACCTATTAAAACAACGAATTTTGCCATTAATTTCTGAATTCATCCTAATCAAATTTTTATTAAGGGCATATCCAGTTGACGTTGTTGTTAAACACTTCGTTCTCTACAAGAATAATTTTTTTCCATATTTTTAGAAATTAGTCGAGACTTTGGCCTACGGTGAATATTCAATTAATTTGATTTATAGTAATTAAATTCAAATCAACGTAAAAAATCGATTGCATCTTGGAATATGAAAGTCTTTTTATGTTGATTGTAGAACAATAATTATTTATTTTTATTGATTATAATTTTACCACTTTCAAAATAAATAATATTCTTTAATTAAGAAAATTATTGAAGTCATTAAATAGCAAGTTAATAACTTTACATCCAATACATATTTTAAAATATTAATCGGGGTGTTACATTCTCCCCCACTTCAAGGAATTTGATCCCCAAATTCGACAATCGCTATTAGCTATTCGCAAAATAACATGGTAATCATACAACTAATGGAATGCAAAAGAATTTAACTAGAGTTAAGGATGAGGGAGAACGATACCTTATATAATTCTTCATTTGATAGAAATCAGTTCCAATTTACTTGTGGAAGTAGTCTAGGGTAATTAGCAATTATATGATCTTTATTTCCATAACGAAGGCACGCCCCGCTCCTTCGCCTGCACTCCTTGATTAGATGACCAAATTTATGACAGTGAAAATATTTCAATTGCGAAAGGTTATTCCTTTTCTTCTTATTACTTCGAATTTATTTACGACGAGCTCGCCACCTTCTAATGGAACTAGATTTTAGCTTACGCATGGATCCTCTCGCTTTCATGTCAAAAGGAGCTTAGATACCTACAAAAACAATTATAAGGTTAAAATTTTTATTACCCGTACGCGTCGCGCTACGTAATCTTATACATATTTTATTACTTAACCCGAAGCACTACCCAATCTCACCAGGTGACATAAGGGACGACAAGGATTACACGACCTATTACTTAGGGTAACCTATACTTATGGACAAGAACCTAGGACTTCAACAACTGAGGCTTTGATACCACTTCTGTCACGCCCCGAACCGATAGCAGCAGGAAGCGATGCTCGGAACGTGGTAGTGAAACAGTCATGATAAATAGAGCAGAAAATAAATAAAACAAATAAATAATACTCAACACATGGTGGCCATTAATTTGAGAAAAATGTGATTTTATTGATATTGAAAATTTAAAATACAATGTGGATTCAATAAAAGAAATAAAGAAGAGAAAATAGCAAGATCCACTATACTATCTAGACTCAAGAAAATAAAAAGACTCAGGTCTCAAGGCTCCAGGTTCACTCGATCACGCTAACCCGATCCCAATTACAAGCGTTCCATCTACCGCGTTACCTGAAAAGGATGGAAATAAGGGGGGGTGAGCGAAAAGCTCAGTAGGAATTACACTCTATCATCATACAAATTTAAGTAATTAATCAATTTCAGGAATGTATAAATAATGCAAGAAACTCAATTAAGCCAACTAAGTAATCAACACGATAATAAGATAAATGATAGATAAATGCAAAGGAATATTTCAAGCTTAGATATCAAGCATCAAAAATAAGAACGTTCCAATGAATGGCCATTTATCAAGTCAAGTCAAGTCATGTCACGCAAGCAAGTACTTCACGCTTCAAGCATGAATAGCAAGTATCACGAGAGTGTGGAATGTCGTAGACTCAATACGCTATCTAATACTCGGTGTAAAATACCACACCTAGTCATTCACCTCCTCGGGGATCTAGTACTTTTCGGGTGCTCCTCCCAGGACCAGACTGGGCCCTTAAAATGATTGCCTTGGCATTGATTTATTTGGATCATAGATCTCACGAAATCTAGACATGCACGAATAAAATGGTCAAGAGTTCCAAGATCAAGCTCATGTAATCAAGGTATAATGTGTAAGAACATTGATTTTCTTGAGATTCCAACAACAAGCTCATTAATCGAGAGGAATTAGTCATTTAAAGAAATGACTCTTGAATAGATACATGTCGACAGTAGACCTAAGAATTAGGTCAAAACTCGAGGTACAATAGCTTTGTTAGGCTAAGTAGCTTACATATATCAAAACTATGAAAACATCAATTTTCGGAAAACTGGAAAGTGAAACGGTCAGCAAAGGATCGCTAAAAGAGGTTCACGGTCTAATCAAGACCGTATGCAAAACATAAATGGTCTAAGCAGGACCGCTAAACGGCTAGCTGGATCAAAGATCCAACCCAAAGTGAACAAGTATAAAATGGTCCAAGGTGGACCGTGATCAGGACTAGACGGTCCTGTTTGGGACGCTTGAAGGAGTAAACGGTCTAATCTCAACTGTGTACATTACATAGTCGAAGGACTAAAGTTGACGCATAGCCGGTTAAACACGGTCACAGAATGGCCGTTCAAGAAATCTGGCGGTCATGACTGGACCGCTTACTGACATAAACGGTCTCATGAGGGCCGCCATCAACAGGATAGTCCCGATTCCGGGATTTAACAAAATACACGATTCGATCGAGTCAAAAAGGTTCAAGCTTGTGGGTACAACCCGCCCGACATCCTAGTGGGAATCCCAAGCTCGCGGGAGCTTACGGAGGCGTCGGAACATGAACACCTAGTCTGGCAGAAGGAATATCCGACGGAGAGGTAATTCGATGCCCAAGAATTTAATAGCTCACAATCATCGAAAAACGAGATATTCGGTCCAGTCGCCACCACCGGAGTGGCACGACCTTAAAATAGAACTAATAAGATAGCAAGGTGATATTGAAATCATGAGAAGGAAATGAGAATTAACATTAATTACTCTACTCATTTTCAATCATAAGATATCAAGAATGATGATCATGGAGGAATAATCACAAAGAAGATTAACTTAGATCATTAAATTCCATTTTCCTAGTTAACAGGGTGATATTTAACATAAAAGTCCTACCATCAAGTTAAGCAACTTGGATTAACAATACATAATACATCGTAATCAAATGAAGAACACAGGGTAGAAAACGGTCATAGAGCAGACCGCCAAAAGACTAAACGGTCAAGGGTAAGACCGCTTTGCCAAGATAGCGGTCAAACTTACGGCCGCTAGAGAAATAGTGTAAAAATCGGATCCATGCGGTCTATCGGGCAACCGCTTGACACATAAGCGGTCCATCGTAAGACCGTTAAGCCTAGCGTAGCCCTAATACTAAGCAAATGGTTAGTCGCGGGGCCGCTAGACCATGCAAATGGTCTATCGTGCGACCGCTTGAAGCCTGGCGGTTCCTGTTATGACGTTTCTCCTAACCCGAGTCCCAAATCACGAAGAACATGACACCGGTAGAATAAAGCATGATTAAAATAAGGATATGGTATAAAAATTGTGTAATTTACTATTAAAAGATACGCTAGCTAGTACTCGGTGCAAAATGTCACACCTAGTCATTCACCTCCCCGGGGATCAAGTACTTTCGGGTGCTCCTCCTAGGACCAGACTATGCCCTTAAAATGATTACCTTGGCATTGATTTATTTGGATCATAGATCCCACGAAATCTAGATATCCACGGATAAAATGGCCAAGAGTTCCAAGATCAAACTCATGTAATCAAGGTAAAATGTGTAAGAATATTGATTTTCTTGAGATTCCAACAACAAGATCATTAATCGAGAGGAATTGGTCATTTAAAGAAATGACTCTTGAATAGATATATGTCGATAGTAGACCTAACAATTAGGTCAAAACTCGAGGTACAATAGCCTAGTTAGGCTAGAGTAGCTTACACATATCAAAACCATGAAAACATCAATGTCTGGAAAACTGGAAAGTGAAACGGTCAGCAAAGGACCGCTAAAAGAGGTACACGGTCTATTCAAGACCGTATGCAAAATATAAACGGTCTAAGCAGGACTGCTAAACGGCTAGCAGGATCAAAGATCCAACCCAAAGCAAACAAGTATAAAACGGTCCAAGGTGGGCCGTGATCAGGACTAGACGGTCCTGTCTGGGCCGCTTGAAGGAGTAAACGGTCTAATCTCAACCGTGTATATTACAGAGTCCAAGGACTAAAGTCGTTGCATAGCCGGTTAAACACGGTCACAGAAGGGCTATTCAAGAAATTTGGTGGTCATGACTGGACCGCTTACTGACATAAACGGTCTCAAAAGGGCCGCCATCAACAGGACAGTCCCGATTCCGGGATTTAACAAAATACATGATTCGATCGAGTCAAAAAGGTTCAGGCTTGTGGGTACAACCCGCCCGGCCTCATAGTGGGAATCCCAGGCTCGCGGGGGCTTATGGAGGCGTCGGAACATGAACACCTAGTCCGGCAGAAGAAATATCCGACGGAGAGGTAATTCGATACCCAAGAATTTAATTGTTCACAATCATCAGAAAACGAGATATTCGGTCCAGTCGCCACCACCGGAGTGGCACGACCTTAAAACAGAACTAATAAGATAGCAATGTGATAATGGAATCATGAGAAGGAAAGGAGAATTAACATTAATTACTCTACTCATTTTCAATCATAAGATATCAAGAATGATGATCATGAAGGAATAATCATGAAGAAGATTAACTTAGATCATTAGATTCCATTTTTCCTACTTAACAAGGTGATATTTAACATAAAAGTCCTAACATCAAGTTAAGCAACATGGATTAACAATACATAATACGCCGTAATCAAATGAACAACACAGGGTAGAAAACGGTCACAGAGCAGACCACCAGAAGACAAAACGGTCAAGGGTAAGGCCGCTTAGCCATGATAGCGGTCAAACTTACGGCCGCTAGAGAAAAAGTGCAAAATTGGATCCATGCGGTCTATCGGGCGACCGCTAGACACATAAGCGGTCTATCGTAAGACCGTTAAGCCTAACGTAGCCCTAATACGAAGCAAACGGTCAGTCGCGGGGTCGCTAGACCATGCAAACGGTCTATCGTGCGACCGCTTGAAGCCTGGCGGTTCCTGTTAGGACGTTTCTCCTAAGCCGAGTCCTAAATCCCTAAGAACATGACACCGGTAGAATAAAGCACGATTAAAACATGGATATGGCATAAAAATTGGGCAATTTACTATTAAAAGATAGATAGCTCAAAAATGCACAACGTAGCATGGCCAATTAAAAGATTGGACTTTGATTAGTCTATATAAATCAACAGAATTGATGAAAGTAGGAAACCCTAATCACATGTACTTCAAAAATCATAAATACGCATGATATTGATGGCTAAAATTAGGCAAAATAGATTCAAATGAAAGGTGAGAACGAGATCTACATGTTCACATTGTTTAATTAGGTCGGGCCTGAGAGAAACCTACTTAAATCGAGAAAGAAAGGGGGAGACGTGCTCGTCGGAACCCTAACTCGCGTCGCCCTAGAACGCCCAAATTCGCTCGACTCTGGCCACGAAAGCCCACGCCACCTGTTGGAAAAATGAAAGGAGGCCTAGGGCTGCTAAAGCCCTCTATTTATTGACCCTATTGAAGCTTCTAGAGATCGAATTCGACCCAAGAGTCCTAATAGGAGAAATCAACGAAAAAAAATGGGATGTAGCCTAATCCGCCGCCGCCGCCGCCAATCTATGGGTCTAAGGTTGGGGTTTTCGAAGGAGAAATGGGCTTCTAAGATGGGCCTATCATTTGGGCTTGGTTTGGGCTCAAATGGTTAAGAATTGGGCTTCAATTTGGTCGTTTAAGGTTAACCTATTAAAACAACGAATTTAGCCATTAATTTCTGAATTCATCCTAATCAAATTTTTATTAAGGGCATATCCAGTTGACGTTGTTGTTAAACACTTCGTTCTCTACAAGAATAATTTTTTTCCATATTTTTAGAAATTAGTCGAGACTTTGGCCTACGGTGAATATTCAATTAATTTGATTTATAGTAATTAAATTCAAATCAACGTAAAAAATTCGATTGCATCTTGGAATATGAAAGTCTTTTTATGTTGATTGTAGAACAATAATTATTTATTTTTATTGATTATAAGTTTACCACTTTCAAAATAAATAATATTCTTTAATTAAGAAAATTATTGAAGTCATTAAATAGCAAGTTAATAACTTTACATCCAATACATATTTTAAAATATTAATCGGGGTGTTACGTACATTCTCCCCCACTTCAAGGAATTTGATCCCCAAATTCGGCAATCGCTATTAGCTATTCGCAAAATAACATGGTAATCATACAACTAATGGAATGCAAAAGAATTTAACTAGAGTTAAGGATGAGGGAGAACGATACCTTATATAATTCTTCATTTGATAGAAATCAGTTCCAATTTACTTGTGGAAGTAGTCTAGGGTAATTAGCAATTATATGATCTTTATTTCATAACGAAGGCACGCCCCGCTCCTTCGCCTGCACTCCTTGATTAGATGACCAAATTTATGACAGTGAAAATATTTCAATTGCGAAAGGTTATTCCTTTTCTTCTTATTACTTCGAATTTATTTACGACGAGCTCGCCACCTTCTAATGGAACTAGATTTTAGCTTACGCATGGATCCTCTCGCTTTCATGTCAAAAGGAGCTTAGATACCTACAAAAACAATTATAAGGTTAAAATTTTTATTACCCGTACGCGTCGCGCTACGTAATCTTATACATATTTTATTACTTAACCCGAAGCACTACCCAATCTCACCAGGTGACATAAGGGACGACAAGGATTACACGACCTATTACTTAGGGTAACCTATACTTATGGACAAGAACCTAGGACTTCAACAACTGAGGCTTTGATACCACTTCTGTCACGCCCCGAACCGATAGCAGCAGGAAGCGATGCTCGGAACGTGGTAGTGAAACAGTCATGATAAATAGAGCAGAAAATAAATAAAACAAATAAATAATACTCAACACATGGAGGCCATTAATTTGAGAAAAATGTGATTTTATTGATATTGAAAATTTAAAATACAATGTGGATTCAATAAAAGAAATAAAGACGAGAAAATAGCAAGATCCACTATACTATCTAGACTCAAGAAAATAAAAAGACTCAGGTCTCAAGGCTCCAGGTTCACTCGATCACGCTAACCGGATCCCAATTACAAGCGTTCCATCTATCGCGTCACCTGAAAAGGATGGAAATAAGGGGGGGTGAGCGAAAAGCTCAGTAGGAATTACACTCTATCATCATACAAATTTAAGTAATTAATCAATTTCAGGAATGTATAAATAATGCAAGAAACTCAATTAAGCCAACTAAGTAATCAACACGATAATAAGATAAATGATAGATAAATGCAAAGGAATATTTCAAGCTTAGATATCAAGCATCAAAAATGAGAACGTTCCAATGAATGGCCATTTATCAAGTCAAGTCAAGTCATGTCACGCAAGCAAGTACTTCACGCTTCAAGCATGAATAGCAAGTATCACGAGAGTGTGGAATGTCGTAGACTCAATACGCTATCTAATACTCGGTGTAAAATACCACACCTAGTCATTCACCTCCCCGGGGATCTAGTACTTTTCGGGTGCTCCTCCTAGGACCAGACTGGGCCCTTAAAATGATTGCCTTGGCATTGATTTATTTGGATCATAGATCTCACGAAATCTAGACATGCACGAATAAAATGGTCAAGAGTTCCAAGATCAAGCTCATGTAATCAAGGTATAATGTGTAAGAACATTGATTTTCTTGAGATTCCAACAACAAGCTCATTAATCGAGAGGAATTAGTCATTTAAAGAAATGACTCTTGAATAGATACATGTCGACAGTAGACCTAAGAATTAGGTCAAAACTCGAGGTACAATAGCTTTGTTAGGCTAAGTAGCTTACATATATCAAAACTATGAAAACATCAATTTTCGGAAAACTGGAAAGTGAAACGGTCAGCAAAGGATCGCTAAAAGAGGTTCACGGTCTAATCAAGACCGTATGCAAAACATAAATGGTCTAAGCAGGACCGCTAAACGGCTAGCTGGATCAAAGATCCAACCCAAAGTGAACAAGTATAAAATGGTCCAAGGTGGACCGTGATCAGGACTAGACGGTCCTGTTTGGGACGCTTGAAGGAGTAAACGGTCTAATCTCAACTGTGTACATTACATAGTCGAAGGACTAAAGTTGACGCATAGCCGGTTAAACACGGTCACAGAATGGCCGTTCAAGAAATCTGGCGGTCATGACTGGACCGCTTACTGACATAAACGGTCTCATGAGGGCCGCCATCAACAGGATAGTCCCGATTCCGGGATTTAACAAAATACACGATTCGATCGAGTCAAAAAGGTTCAAGCTTGTGGGTACAACCCGCCCGACATCCTAGTGGGAATCCCAAGCTCGCGGGAGCTTACGGAGGCGTCGGAACATGAACACCTAGTCTGGCAGAAGGAATATTCGACGGAGAGGTAATTCGATGCCCAAGAATTTAATAGCTCACAATCATCGAAAAACGAGATATTCGGTCCAGTCGCCACCACCGGAGTGGCACGACCTTAAAATAGAACTAATAAGATAGCAAGGTGATATTGAAATCATGAGAAGGAAATGAGAATTAACATTAATTACTCTACTCATTTTCAATCATAAGATATCAAGAATGATGATCATGGAGGAATAATCACAAAGAAGATTAACTTAGATCATTAAATTCCATTTTCCTAGTTAACAGGGTGATATTTAACATAAAAGTCCTACCATCAAGTTAAGCAACTTGGATTAACAATACATAATACATCGTAATCAAATGAAGAACACAGGGTAGAAAACGGTCATAGAGCAGACCGCCAGAAGACTAAACGGTCAAGGGTAAGACCGCTTTGCCAAGATAGCGGTCAAACTTACGGCCGCTAGAGAAATAGTGTAAAAATCGGATCCATGCGGTCTATCGGGCAACCGCTTGACACATAAGCGGTCCATCGTAAGACCGTTAAGCCTAGCGTAGCCCTAATACTAAGCAAATGGTTAGTCGCGGGGCCGCTAGACCATGCAAACGGTCTATCGTGCGACCGCTTGAAGCCTGGCGGTTCCTGTTATGACGTTTCTCCTAACCTGAGTCCCAAATCACGAAGAACATGACACCGGTAGAATAAAGCACGATTAAAATAAGGATATTGTATAAAAATTGTGTAATTTACTATTAAAAGATAGATAGCTCAAAAACGCACAACGTAGCATGGCCAATTAAAAGATTGGACTTCGATTAGTCTATATAAATCAACGGAATTGATGAAAGTAGGAAACCCTAATCACATGTACTTCAAAAATCATAAATACGCATGATATTGATGGCTAAAATTGGGAAAAATTGATTCAAATGAAAGGTGAGAACGAGATCTACATGTTCACATTATTTAATTAGGTTGGGCCTGAGAGAAACCTACTTAAATCGAGAAAGAAAGGGTGAGACGCGCTCACCGAAACCCTAACTCGCGCTGCCCTAGAACGCCCAAATTCGCTCGTCTCCGGCCACGAAAGCCCGAGCCCCCTGTTGGAAAAGTGAAATGAGGCCTAGGGCTGCTAAAGCCCTCTATTTATTGACCCTATTGAAGCTTCTAGAGATCGAATTCGATCGAAGAGTCCTAATAGGAGAAATCAGCGAAAAAAAAAAAGGGATGAAGCCTAATCCGCCGCCGCCGCCGTCAATCTATGGTTCTAGGGTTAGGGTTTTCGAAGGAGAAATGGGCTTCTAAGATGGGCCTATCATTTGGGCTTGGTTTGGCCTCAAATGGTTAAGAATGGGGCTCCAATTTGGTCGTTTAAGGTTAATCTATTAAAACAATGAATTTAGCTATTAATTCCTTAATTCAACCTAATCAAATTTTTTATTTGGGGTCGGCCTAGTTGACGTTGTTGTTAAACACTTCGTTCTCTACAAGAATAATTTTTTTTTCATATTGTTAGAAATTAGTCAGAACTTTGGCCTACGGTAAATATTCAATTAATTTGATTTATACTAAATAAATCAAATCAACGTAAAAAATTTGATTGCCTCTTGAGATATGAAAGTCTTTTTATGTTGATTGTAGAAAAATAATTATTTCATTTTATTGATTATAATTTTATCACTTTCAAAATAAATAATATTCTTTAATTAAGAAAATTATTGAAGTCGTTAAATAGTAAATAAATAACTTTACTTTCAATACATATTTTAAAATATTAATCGGGATGTTACAGAGGAAGGCCACCAGATGGGGTCTTCTCCACCGATGCTGACACTCTCAGTAGGTGCACACACACAGAGAGAGAAAATGGTCTGGGGGGGTGAGAGAGGGCAAAAGAGGGGGGAGAGACACCATCAGCATCACCAGCGGGGGCTCCCAGGGGATCTGCCTCTCAATCCACGCCGCCACCATCTTCAACCTCACCAGCAATGTCAGGTCCTTCGGGTGCGCCACCACCTCCTCCTCCTTCACACACACTACAAGAAAATGCACTATCAGTGACGAAAATTTAGCGACGGAACCAGTGGGGGCTCCCAAGGGATCTGCCTCTCGATCCACGCCGCCACCATCTTCAGCCTCGCCAGTGATATCAGATCCTTCGGGAGCGCCACAACCTCCTCCTCCCTCACACACACTACAAAAAAATGTGCTATCAGTGATGGAAATTTAGTGATGAAACTTTCTGTTGCTAAATAGGGATGGATTAAAGACAAAAAAATGATCCGTCACTAATATGTGGAATGTGAAAATTTGTGGTTTTCCATCTCCAAATTTTTTGCGACAAGAACTATTTCCTCCTCTAATTCATTGCAAAGTAGCGGCCGAATAGCTACGAAAAATAGTCTGTCGCAAATAGACACGGATTTGCGATGGAAATTTCGATCGCAGCTTACGAGCCAAATATTTGCGAGCAAAATTTTCGATCGCTAATCCGTCGTAAATTAACGAGCATTAGCGATAAAATTTAAATGATCGCTATATATGGAGACAGATTTGAGACAGAAATTCCGTTGATATCTATTGCAAATTAGTGTGTCACACTCACCTAGGTCACAAATTCTCACTGTCCAGTCAGAATGTTTCACTCTCCCCACACTCTAGTAACAAGAATGAGTCATATGCATAGAGTTGATGAGTTGGGTATTATTTCATTATGTTGTCAACTAAAAAATGTAACGAACTACTATCATGTTAACCAAAAGAATTTCCTGTACGTTGGATATCAAAATAAAGATAGGCAAGTCTAAGTAATTCGATATTATCATTTTATCTATTTCATTAAATTATAATTAATATTTATTTTTTGACTCTTGAATAAATTTTTATCATAATAATTTTAAATTATAATTATATTTCATTTTTAAGCACAATAACAAGTACGTACTACAGACAAGTCGAGAAGGATAGACTATCAAAATCATATTTTCCATCACACATGAGCATACAATTATTCTAAATGATTCTTTGAATATTTCTAGAGATAAAATCTGGAAGATATATTAAACACAAGAAAATATGCGATCTTTAGTGAAATTTTAGGACGATATTTAATAATTCTCAAAGTATTGAATAGACCATGTCGCAGTTGAATGAGAATTTTTTATCTTCCCATCTGCATAGATCAAGATGAAGTGACAACAAAAAAACTCTCATTTTTGAATACTCTCTCTCTCTCATTCCAAAACAAAATCCTTAAAAAGTATCGGAATATGTCAAATGTCTACAATTTTTAAAAATATGCAACTCGTGTTACGTGTAAATTACAAGTTTTGACTTCACGTCGCATAGTTTCATGGGTCACATTAACTACGTAAATTACATATTTTGTTTCTAGCCATACAAACTAACATAGAGTTTGAATTACACATATTACACATGTCATGTTGACCTAGATTTTCGGATCTAGTATCCGCGAGTTTTGGAGCGTTTTTACGAGTCCCATGTTCTATTTTCTAATTAAAATAGAATTTTCTAAATATCAAGTCTTTGGATCCCCAAATATGAGAAAATAAAATATTTTTAGGCTCTGTGATGTAACGACTGAGTTTACACATTTTTTCGAAGATCGTGAGATTATTTTTTGATAATTTTTCTATTTTCCAGATTTTTCAACCCCAAAATTAAAACTTATAAATAAACCCTTAATCTCCTCCGCTTTCTTTGTGGATTCTTCGTGGAAGGTACAGAGACGGATTTATGTTACATAACAATAGTGAGTCATCTATATAGAGTTGATAAGTTTGATATCGTTTTACAATGTTGTCAACCAAGAAATGTAATGAAGTATAAAATGTCAACTAAAAAATATTTCTTTAAAAATCAAATAAAATATAGACGTGTCTAAATAACACAATCTTGTTATTTTTTATTTATTTTATTGATTTTTAATTAATATTATTTTTTTACTTTCTAATAATTTTTATTATGATAATGTATTAAATTATAATTATATTTAATTAATTATCTAGTTAGCTAATCGTAATAACAAGTAAATACTAAAACAAGTAGAAAATCATGTACCACAAAAAAGAGTCAAATTTAATTGATCTGTTTATCAATTAACAATGTCTTCAATTCCAATGGTCGGATCTTGATAAACCTTAATAAGGGGACATTCGGTACGAAGATAGTATAAGGATAACCCCACTTTAACCCTATTATGTGTTTGGTACGGTAAATTTTGACGGAGATATCCGAGATAAGGGGAATGGGAGTATCCTCGAAAATGGGGTTAGGAATGAGAATAACTCATTTCACCATTTTGGTAGAATGAGTTATCCCCATCCCATTAATCTCAAAAAATTCTCTCTCCTCTCTCGTTCGTTCTATCATATCCTCCTTCCCCATCTCTTAATTAATCATAATTATAAAGAGATTAATTATTAAATAATGATATCATTATTACTAAATATTTTTACAAACTATGAAAAATATCTTATTAAACAATATCTTCATTTGTACTATTTAAGATTATTAATAAAATTAATTTAATAATAGAGTTTTTTCATAAAAATTATTGTTAAGTGAGAATTTACAAAAAAAAATAATTCTTGTAAAAATCTTTTAATAGTAATTTTATTAATACTAATAAAACTTATCCATTAAACTTATTTAGGATCTTCATTAGTCGTAAAAAATAATTGTTAATTCTAATTAATTAATTCTATTCACTAAGTTGAAATAATTATTAATCATTAATATCATTCTTACTAAGTATTTTAAAAAAATACCTTAAATAATATCTTTATTTGTACTATTTTAGATTATTAATAAATTTAATTTTATAATATTTTTATTAATATTAATAAAATTATTTTAAGATCTTTATTAGTCATAACCGTGATTGTAAAGTCTAATTAAATAAGTCTTTTAACTAAAAAAAATATTTTAAGTCTTCTAATCTCATCCAAACAAAGAATAACATCATGCACCTTAACCCGGTATAAGAAGGACAACATGGTAATTTTTCAGCATCTATTCTCATTTGTATCCCCAATTTTTACCAATCGAAGAATAAGAATATTCTCGTACTTATCCCATATCATACCAAACATACACGAGAATAAGAATAAGAATAAATTAATCTAGAATGACTTATATCTATTCTCCTCGAAATTTATCCCGATATCAAATGCAACCCAAGTCAACGGTCAATCTTAATTAAACTTAAATCCAATAGTTAGATTTTAAATCGGGAGCAAATAATCTAACAGTTCTAGCGATATTCTTAATCAAACTTAATTAAATCTACAATGTTGATTCATTCAACGGTATGGATCTTGATCAGATATACGCAGATTGAGAGATAATCCTATAGTCAAATTTTAGATCGAGATTAAAGTAATCCAAACAGTCGGATTTCGATTGAATGTAGTAGATTCACCACATATTTGTTGATGTCGACGCTTCAATGATCTTCTGCCCAATAATGTAGATCAGGAGTGAATCCAACTCTCAGTGATCAACGTACTTAAATCTAAAGGTAATTACATCCGGAGCAAATAATCCAATAGATGGATCTTGAACAAATTAGTTTTGATTGGGAACAAACTCAACGGTAGAATCTTGATCAGATACTATGTATGTACGTAGTATCGTGAGCAAATCTAATGGTCGACTTACACCTTTTCAACTCCCGATTTATATCTTGATTAGATATTGAATTACAATCTATTCAGTATTTGAAAAATATTTCCTTGAAAATCAACAAAAATCTTTTGATCTAGAAGTCCAAAGAATGTAGGATTGCCATTGTTATTTACTTTATTATTTTTTAATGTAAAATTATTTCTATAACTATTATTAATTATTATAATAATTATAAAAAGAATCAATATTTCATTAGTAAAGTAGTTTTTAAATGGTAGTAATTAACTAATTATAGACTATTTTGTATTTTTAATAGTTTTATTTATTTAATATTTTTAAATCATATATATATTATTGTAATAATATATGTGAAAATTTTCAAAAAATATATATTTTAATTATTTTTTTACTTTACAATTACGATTGTAAATTAATGGGTTGGGCTCGGGTCGGGCTTAGATCTCCCCAAGCCGAGCTTGACGTTAAGACATATATAAGATCCGGTCGGGCCGGGCTATATATGTCAAAGGATTTTAATAAGAGTTTCATATGTTAATTTAATAATTTGAAAAGAGAGTTTTTAGTTTTTTAATTTATAAAGAATATCAGGATAGGTCGACCAGCAGGCAGAACTCAAGGCCTGAGCTCAACCCAGGGTCTAGTTCGGTTGGGCTTTTAGGTTAGACTAAAATCAATTAAAGCCCACGAGTCAAATTGAAGAGGACCCGTGGCCGAACTCGGAATCGGGACCAGCTCAGCCTGACCTGACCTATTGACAGCCCTATTTAAAATACACATTAAATAATTATTTTTTAATAAATTTAAATTATAATTTTAGTTATTATTATATTAATTCTCCATTAGTTTTATTAAATTTTATAATAGGTAATTTTAAAAAGTATCAACAGATTTTGGACTGATAAAATCCATCGAATATTTGCTATTGATTAACGAGAAAAATGAAAATTAGTGAGCGAAAATGTACGAGTGACTCATGGGAGCTGACGGAATCCAAATTAGATTCTTGATTCGGGATCGACACTCAATTATCCCATTTGGAAATTAAGTTAAGTTGAAACTAAACAACTCAGGTTGGGGGGTCTAATATCTTAAATATCGATCCGATGGACGTGTGTTCCAACACAATCGAAAATATATGAGCGACCTGTGGGAGCTGACGGAATTCAAATCGGATTTTCAGTTTGGGCTCGGCGCTCAAATATCCAATTTAGAAATTAAGTTAATTTGAAAACCAAAAAACTCGGTTTGGGGGCCCAATGTCTTAAATATCGATTCGATGGATGTGCCGATTGTTCCAACACGACTAAAAATATATGAGTAATCCGTGAGAGCTGACAGAATCAAAATTAGATTTCTAGTTTGGGCTCGGCGCTCAAATATTCCTTTTAGAAATTAAGTTTAGTTGAAAACCAAAGAACTTAGAGTTTGGGAGTCCAATATCTTAAATATCGGTCCGATGGATGTGTCGATTATTCCAACATGACCAGAAATATATGAGTGACCCGTGAGAGCTGACGCAATCCAAATCGGATTCCTAGTTTAGGCTCGACGCTCAAATCTCCTATTTAGAAATTAAGTTAATTTGAAAACCAAATATCTCATGTTCGGAAGCTCAATATTTAAAACTTTTGTCCCATCAAATTTTAATTTTTGAATTTTTTGTAAAACTTATTTTATATACATATATCTAATGGTCTTTTATTTTGCACGTCTAATGTAAGTTCCTGTCGTGCGTTTACCACACGATGATGAGAAGGCCGAGGAGGATGAGATTAAGATTTTTGTTGATATTTTTTTGAAATTGTACAATTTAATTATTGTATTTGATTGAACATTTTAATTCAATATTATAACAATTTTTATTGTTGAGTGTATGTGCTATAATATGTTTAGTTGTTGAGTGTGTGTGGGTTGTAAATGTAATTTTTTAGTTTCTACGTGTAATATGAACTTGTAAATACAAGTTTATTTATTATTTTAAAAGTATTTATTTTTAAGAATAAATGGTTGCGATGGATTTTGAGAGCGATTAGCAATAGATAATTATTTTAAAAAATCCATAATTACAAAACTTGCGATGAAATTGAGAAGGATTAGAGAGAGATTTTCAAAAAAATATATGAAATTTACATAAATAACGATGGATTTGAGTGGGATTAGAGGCAATTTTAATTTCTAAAAATATAAGAAATTTTAATTTTGCGACGAATTTGAGAGGGAGTAGAGTCCGATATTGAGCGACAGCATTGAAATGGATTAGAGACAAATTTTAGCGAGGGATTTATGAGGGCTTAGAGAGGATTTCAATTTATTAATTTAGACAATTCATTTTTTCAGAGATAGAGTAGGGAGGGATTAGAGACGTAAAATAGTGATGTATTTGAGAGGGATTAGAGACGAAGATTAGTGACGGATCGGAGAGGCATTCGAGATGGATGCTTATATTAAAAATAAAAAAATATTTTTTAGTGATGGATTTGAGAGGGATTAGAGGCATATTGTGAGGGGGTTTTGTTACGTATTAGCGATCAAACTAATTGTCACAAATTAGCGACAACGTAGCGTTGAATAATTTTTCATTGCCAAGTTTTGGCAGATTTGAGTCCGAAATATATCCATCACAAATTACCAATGGATTTGCGACGGAATTATTTTAGTCGTGAATTAGCGGCCAGATTTTTACAACTGACAATATTCGTCGCAAATCCGCCACTGAACTGTCGCTATGCAAGTTTGCGGCAGATTTGCGATGGATATCATTCATCGCAAAACCTGCATTTTCTTGTAGTGACACCTAGGCCGGACGGCCGTAGCCTTCTCCAAGGGTGAGCTACACAATAGCAATTGGCCTCCACGGCCAACCCCACTCTGCTGCCCCGACCACCCCCGACCGCCCATGTGTTGACTCGTTGCCGACTTTAACACTGATTGTGCTACAGATCGGCCGCCTCTGTAGCCTCATCAGCCTATCCCTCTCTCACCCACCACTGTAAGGAGGAGTCGCCGCCTCCACTCCAGCTCTTCCTCCTCGTCTGTCGTCCCTGGGAGCACTGCCCCCATCCAACTGGACAACATAGAACATCACCCGATCTGCCACTGAGCATCATCACTCCCTTCTCAGGCACCCCTCCCCTGCTGACGACCCCTACGACCTAGAACGATGAGCTAGAGAGAGAGAGAGTGCAGAGAGGGAGAGAGATGAGGAGGGAGTGTGTGTTTTGACCACGGGTAGGTTGAAAGAGAGAGAGAGAGAGTTAACTAGGGGTAAGTTAGTAATTTGACCCGTGTTAACTCACAAGGTTAACAACCGTGACAGTCCGTTGACGATAGGGGCACATTGAGAAGTTGTTTGAGATTTTGGTGGGTTTACAGATAAATTTCATAAAGATAGGGGTGTAGTAATAATTTGAGTATTTATAGAGGTATATAGGTAAGTTTTCCTATTTGATTTTATAAGAATGTGAAGTAGAGATTTGCTTATCTTAAGATAAAAAAAAGATGGACGTTTGAGTTGGACATCTATTAGACTCAAACTTAGCTCTCTCACGTTATTCGTAAACCTGCCTACTACCGGGCTAAGTTCTTCATCGTCAAAAAGAAACAAAAGTTGGGAGAGCCAACATAGTGCCATAAATTTGGAGTTGCCAGGGACTTATTTGTTACATGGCAACCTATTGTAAAACTCTATAGTTATTTTATTTTACAACATTTTCTAGTTATTTGTTTGATGGTAAAATAATGTAAATAAAATTATGTGATCTCATATGACATTAAGATTATCATGTTTTGGTTTATAGTCCATATCCACTAGAAATCAAAATCAGAAAAAAAAAATAGTTGAAAACACAACTATTGCATATGCTACGATTAGTGTTTGACGAGATCGTGTGGAGTAGTTGGAGCCACAGAGAGCAACGTCGAGTGATGGGGCCGAGCATCGACTGAGGCATCTCCTGTAGCACGTGAGTGTGCTGAACTTCGGGGCCAATCTTCTTGCATGGGAAAGCAAGTTCTCACAAGGGTTATGGATCCCAACCCTCTGATGCCTAAGCCAGAGTAGGAAAGTGGAGCAGAGTAGGCTAGAGAGAGAGAGTTTGAGTGTTAGTGCCGATGGTTGAGTATCTTAAGGAGGCTGTTGTGACCAACCTTATATAACCAATGAAACCGAATCACCATGATGATTTCCTTCTCATAGAAACCCCGCAAAGATATGAGAATAAGGCAAGGCACATATGGGGATTCACTGAGATGGCAATATGATGGGGGAAACAGAGTAACATAAGGAGATCATGGGATCTCTTGCGTAGGTAACATGCATATGATCCACCGAGGGGTGTGCGATTGCAGAAGGATTTCTTTGGTATCAGATGTGTGATCTCTTGGCATCACCATCATCATCACACCTCACCATCATGAAGTTTGAAATTCCAAATATAGTGGGTAATTACCGGAACCGGGGAGAAGTAGAACAAGTGATAGGGAAGTTTTTTTTTATTGAAAGCCCTGCCTAGGGATAGGGGTGGGGAAGGACCACCAAACTATCACTAGGGGGTGTATTTTATTACTGAAAGAGGATATGCACAATTACATCAAACGGATGCTAGACATGCCTAGCTTATCTAGGCGAGCAGCTCCCTTTATATGAGAGGGAAGCTCATGAGAGGAATAGAAATTGTTACATTGCAAAGAGCATGCTAAAGTAGCCAAAGAATCCGCCACTGTATTGCCTTCGCTATATGTATGAGTAATGGTATCCGATGGAGAAATTAGATTCCAAATTTCTCTGACATGCTTGAGGATGGACCATGGACAGCTTACTTGTCCTTTGATGACCTGGATAAGTGTTTTCGAGTCACATTCAATAAAGACAGGCGAAGAAGGAGCAAAAGTGTATAGATATTTAACACCGTCAAGGAGATCTCGGGCCTCCGCTATAATGCTGTTTGACTTTCCATAGTAGTGTGAGAAAGCAAGGAGAATACTACCACTGTAATCACGAATTACTCCACCACCTCCAGAAACTCCATTTAGCTTTGAAGCACCATCAGTGTTTAGCTTAATGGAAGGCCAAGGAGGATGAATCCATTTAATTGCCAAGCAAAGTTGTTGAGTTGATTTGATATTCTGCAGCCCAAAGGCTCCCAAGATTCTCCTATGGCTTGGATTAGCTTCTTTGAGGTATGCTATACTACATATTTGTCTGACTTTGAAGTTTATGTTGTGAACAAGGCTCTGCTTGGTTGTTTGTTGACCATCATACCTGATTTGGTTTCTTGCACACCATAATTCCCATAACCCATACCCAACAAGTGCAAGGGTAAAGAGTCTGAAAAGGGACTTAGACTGTGTTCTGTTGATATTTTTCAGAATAATGGATCTGACAGAGTTTTCTTCAATGTGCAACCCATAAGAATCAAAAGAGGACCAAACATAAGTGGCCAACTCACTTTGACCAAAGAGATGATTAAAATCTTCAGTCTGGGGCATCTGACAACAGTGGCATTTGGAATCCCACACATCCACAACTAATCAATAAAATATTTTACAGCCATCCAAACAAAATAGTTCTACTTTTCATCAACATAGATTTTAAAATCAAAAAAATGCATCAAAACAAACAACATCTAAGTGCAACTTATGCTTGACATTTTGTTTCATGATTACCTAAGTTATACATCCCTTATTTGTATGCCTATCTAAAAGAAGTTATGGTTGATGAGTTAAAAAGTCTTATGATGGAAATCAACATCGGGCACTAACATTTTGTTTGTACATGTGTATCCTTTTATTTGTATTTATGTCCTTGGGTTAATTGGGTTGCAATTGTATGGCAAGTATAAGCCAATGGGTCACTTGGGCTAAGTCAATAGGTTTCTTTGCAAAAAGGTCGCGTAGGCCCTACAGGACCCCCACCCTCTCTCCTATTGGGCCACCTAGACTCTCTAGGGCCCATGTGGGATTGGTCTATGGTCCAAATTGGACTCTTGACCAAGCCCCTCTTGTTGACTCCAAGAAGGGGGGCGCCCCCTCCCTTGTCCTTACATGGGATTTAAATAATCCCCCATTTATCCTTTTTTTATTTACTTTGACCACATGGGGGAATGAATTAAATATTCCTATCCCCTAATTACCCCTCCCTAACCCTAGATCTGAGGTTAGTTTAGGTCTTTTATCCATTTCTATATAAGCCTTGTATTTCCATATTTTCATAGAATTAATGACGAAAATTCAATTTTTTTTGATGAAGAAGCCAAGGGCGCAGCCCCTCTCTCTCCTCTCTCCCCCTTGGAGCTGTGAAAGCTCAGATCTTCAGAGGTGTGAAGCCTCCCTATCAACCCCTCTCTGAGTGAGAAGCTCAGCACCGCCGCCGCCGCCATCGAGCCGCCATCGCATCACCACTGCCACCACGTTGGAGTTCTATCCATCTCTAGACAGCAAGCTGAGACCGCAGTTCTATCTCCCAGTCCGTAGATCTGTTCAACCCCAAATTTTGAGGTTTTGTTCTCCCTGTCATCCCCCATCTCCAGTTTAAATTTCGTGTCATTCCGCCTTCATTTACTATTTTTCCCGGTAATTCAATTTTCCCACCCAACAATCTATAAGTTTGCAGATCTGCGGGACAGTGTCTTCTTGTTATATTTTTCCCGCCTCCTTAACCATCTCTAAAAAATTCCAAAAACTTCATACGTGATCCTCACATCCCCCCCTTCCACCCATAATTTTTCCAGAGTCTATATCCATCTTTTTTATTTTTATCAAAATTTATTTTCAGACAGATCATGTTCTGTCCTGACTGTCTGTAATTCGAGCCAGTAGAAATACTTGAGGAACATTCATTTTCATTTTCAATCAGTTTGTTGGCTGGATCTGAAAATAATATATGTTGTAGTCCTTCGAGTCTAGTTTCCAACGGTACCAATTTCGCCTCGATCCGACACTGGATCTGGGCGCAACAATTATTTTCGTGGAGGCAAGCAATTCTGTCCTGAGAACAGGCCAGCAGATCAGTCCGCCGGTAAATTCTTGTAAAATACGCCGGCTAACATTCGGCGACCGCCGCTCCCGGAGATCGATCGGCAACCCCTCAGCAGCGTACCAGCCCGCCGCCGCAGCAAGGAGATGCCCGGGCACCGTCGTCCCAGCAGCCGGACCCGCTTGCTATCCCGTGGGCCCTGCAGAACCGAGCCGGACCAACAGCCCGTCTCCGGCCCGAGAGCCTTCCGGCTTGCTGCCCGTCAACCTGAGTTCGCTACTCCCGGGTCCCACGTGTAGCCCTTTACCTCCCTGCGTGGAGTGGGCAATTAAATTCACTGCTGTAATTATTTATTTACTGTACACCGGGAGTATGAGTTTCGGCCGGGATCATCTTCCTCACGCCCGGAGCGTGGAGGTATCATGTCCGCTCATCACTTGGCATTTGCTTTACTCGTATATATTCCTATATGCCGCTGCTAGAGTGATAGGAAATTAGCTCGATATATTTTTATCACCGCTGCGAGAGTGAGTGAGTGGAACCCGTCCCGTGACTCGATCCGATCACGCGAAAAAGTCGATACCCGAGACTCATTGCCGGTTCCTCAACCATGCAGATCCACGCGTTTCCCTCGCTTAGGGACATCCACGAACTAGAGTCCCAGGTTCGCGTCCCGTCCCGCATCAAATTGGTATTAGATCTAAGTCGAGTCTAGTGTAGTCGGTCCAAGGTGTCGCATTGCATTCCTATACACAGTATATCAAAAGGTGTTCCTGGAATGATAGGTTACGCCTATCGGGAAGGTAGCACACTTGCGTGAGTGCGATCTTGGGATCAAACCTCCGCCACGTACCGGATACTGGTTGAGTCTAGGTTTGTAGTCGAGTCTGTATTCTAATTTTACACTGTTATTTTAGAGTCGTGTCTAGTCGGTTTGTCTTGCACCAAGTGTTGGCATGGCCATCCTATAGCTCCCCGTGTCCCATGGATCCCCAAAGGCCCACGCCATATGAATGGTGGCGACACACCCAAGGATGGGGAACCAGACCCTTCCACCTTCGTAGGCCCGAAGCCCCGGACTTCTATGGCTCCAAAGTCCCGAGCGACTACCTAAAGTGGGAAGCCGCTATGGACAACTACTTTGAGTGTTACATTATGTCCGATGCCATGGAAGTTGATTTTGCCACAAAGCGACTTTTTCACGGAGCTGCCGAAAAATGGAGGGACATAGAATGCTTGAGGGAAATCAGGAGGCAATGGCCTATAGAGTCATGGCGTGAGATGAAGGGCGAGCTTAGAAGGGTCTACCTATCCAGCCCAGTTATCTCCAACCGACCCCACCTAGTCACCTCCAACCAAGTGAGTCATAGTCGGAGTGAAAGAGCCCCGCATGTAGACGAGCCTAAGCCCAAGATTAGGTGAATTGAATATGAGAAAACCCACCATGATGCCCCTAGTCCAAACCGCACCTTAGACGACCTCGTGCAAATGTTTATGGACCGGATTGATAGAAGAGATAGGATGTGGGCACGACTCCTACCCGAGCCTAAGGAGGTCGTAGCCGGTAGTCTGAACCCGGTGCCATCTACGGAGTCCCCAGGTCCTCTCCCCATCATAGAGGACGTCCTCCCCCCATATGAGGGGGATGTTTCACACTGAGGAGGGCCACCCCATGGACCTCTTCCCCTCAGGGAGGACATTCCTTCCCCACCCATGAGAGCTCCATTGCCATCACCCTCACCTTCCGATCGTTATTCGGAGCCACCTCAGCCAGAGCTACCCGTGTTTCTAATGGGGAAGCTAATCATCGTCGAGCCACTACTTAGTTGGCTCAAGAAAGGCTTGGTCCCACCTTGCTATCCATCCATGGACCCTACACTACCATTAGTGCGTGTCAACTCATTCCATACCACATTCCGGTCTTTCCACCATGTTGACATTTTCGAAGACCTTATCAAGGGATTAGACTGGCAAATGAAGTTGACGTGTATGTTGGCCCGAGGCTTTGACCAACCCCATAGTCGTAACTTCACACATCCAGCCTTAGGGACCATTACCTCCGTGTGCACCGTGGGTCACGTCACCATAGAGGTTCTCTTATTCCTCCCCTTGTCGGCCGAGCCTGATTTCATTCCACCTATCCCGAGGGAGGAACCATACCTTCTATATGAGACCACCATCCCCTATACCCTAGTGCATGAAGGTGACCACCTACACCTTCAAGAATTCTAAACATGGGACCATGTCATGAGGGAACCCATCTCGAGGGGTCACACATTCTTTGATCCCTTCGACCCCTTCCCTAGTAAGCCTCTTGACCCACCTATTCTACTCCACTTCTTCCAAGAAGTTCATTATCACACCACTACCCCACAGGCCAGTCCACCTACACTCAGTAAGGAGCCCGTTCAGTGGGGTAATGAATTCGGCTCTTCTGGCCCACCCAAACCTCCCAAACCTAACAAATACAAAAGGTTGTTAGTGCATGAGTGGTGCATTTTGGGATGTCTAGGATTCCATGATTCCACCAATATTTGGTTGCATCGTGTGTATGCATGGCACACATTCAGATGTCCTGGTCCACCATTGCATATGTATGGGTCGGTCAAATAGTAGGTTTGCTTAGGGTCTTGTGTGAGTTTGTGTTTTTCTTTATTTGTTCAGAGTCTGTACATGTATGTGTTGAGCATATTAGGAGTCGCATAGTCGGTCTATTACAAGCTCGCGATGTCAGTCCCTTTTCGAGTGAGGCAAGTCAGGTCTAATGCGTACGTTGTAGACTTGCCGAAATTTGGGATAAGCTCTACCTCAATGTCTCGGATCTAGTCACATATAGGGACTCCATGGTGATTCCTAGTGAGTCATTGAGCCGTCTCCTTCCTTTGAGAGTGACCCTACCCCGGAGTGTCCACCGCTAGCCTCATTTCCACAGCAGCATGTGCATATCGAATATATCCGGGATGAGAAAGTGACGATTACCTGGAGTGGAGCGTACTCCGCGCTACATGGTACGGTGACAGATCTGCAGGAGCCACACGAGCAGTCGCACCCCTTACTCGACGGGGTCGAGTTCTTCCCACCCGGGGAGAATTGATGAGAATCAACACCAGGCACTAACATTTTATTTTTACATTTGTATCCTTTTATTTACATTTATGTCCTTATGTTAATTGGGTTGCAATTGTATGGCAAGTATAAGCCAATGGGTTACTTGGGCTAAGTCAATGGGTTTCTTTGCAAAAAGGCCATGTGGGCCTGATGGGACCCTCACCCTCTCTCCCATTGGGCCACCTAAACTCTCTAGGGCTCATGTGGGGTTGGTTTATTGTCCAAATTGGACTCTTGACCAAGCCCCTCTTGTTGACTCCAAGGAGGGGTCGCCCCCTCCCTTGTCCTTACATGGGATTTAAATAATCCCCCATTTATCCTTTTTTTATTTACTTTGATCACATGGGTGAATGAATTAAATATTCATATCCCCTAATTACCCCTCCCTAACCCTAGATCTGAGGTTAGTTTATGTCTTTTATCCATTTATATATAAGCCTTATATTTTCATATTTTCATAGAATTAATGAAGAAAATTCAATTTTTTTTGGTGAAGAAGCCAAGGGCGCAGCCCGTCTCTCTCCTCTCCCCCCCTTGGAGCTGTGAAAGCTCAGATCTTCAGAGGTGTGAAGCCTCCCTATCAACCCCTCTCTGAGTGAGAAGCTCAGCACCGCCACCACCACCGCCGCCATCGAGCCGCCATCGCACCACCACCGCCACCTTATCGGAGTTATGTCCATCTCTGGACAGCAAGTGGAGGCCACAATTCTATTTCCAAGTCCGATGATCTGTTCGACCCCAAATTTTAAGGTTTTGTTCTCCCTGTCATCGACCATCTTTAGTTTAAATTTCGTGTCATTCCGCCTTCATTTACTATTTTTCCCAGTAATTCAGTTTTTCCCCCAGCAATCTACCAGTTTGTAGATCTGCGGGACAATGTCTTGTTGTTATATTTTTCCCGCCCCATTCGCCATATCCAAAAAATCCCAAAAAATCAATACGTGATCCTCACATCCCCCCCTTCAACCCATAATTTTCCCAGAGTCTAGATCCATCATTTATATTTTTATCAAAATTCATTTTCAGACCGATCTTGTTCTGTCCTGACTATTTGTAATCCGAGCCAGCAGAAATACTTGGGGAAGAGTCATTTTCATTTCCAATCCGTTTGTTGGATGGATCTGTAAATAATATATGTTGCATCCCTTTGAGTCTAGTTTCCAACGGTACCAATTTCTCCTCGATCCGACACCGAATCTGGGCGCAACAATTATTTTCGTGGAGGCGCACAATTCTGTCTCGAGAACAGGCCAGTAGATCAGTCCGCCGGCTAATTCCGGTAAAATACACCGGCTCGCATTCGGCGACCACCGCTCCCAGAGATCGATCGGCAACCCCTCAGCAGCGTCCCAGCCCACCGCCGCAGCAAGAAGACACCCGGGCACCGCCGTCGCAATAGCCAGACCCGCCTGCTGTCCCACGGGCCCTGCAGAATCGAACCGGACCAGTAGCTCGTCTCCGGTCCGAGAGCCTTCCGGCTTGCTACCCGTCAACCCGAGTTCGCTACTCCCGGGTCCCATGTGTAGCCCTTTATCTCCCTCCGTGGAGTGGGTAATTAAATTCACTACTGTAATTATTTATTTACTATACACCGAGAGTATGAGTTTTGGCCGGGGTCGTCTTCCCCACGCCCGGAGCATGGAGGTATCGTGTCCGCTCCCCACTTGGCATTTGCTTTACTCGTATATATTCCTATATGCCGCTACTAGAGTGATAGAAAATTAGCTCGATATATTTTTATCACCGCTGCGAGAGTGAGTGAGTGGAACCAGTCCCGTGACTCGATCTGAGCATGCGAAAAAGTCGATACCCGAGACTCATTGCCGATTCCTCAACCGCGCAGATCCACACGTTTCCCTCTCTTAGGGACGTCCGCGAGCTAGAGTCATAGGTTCACGTCCCATCCCGCATCATCTCACATTAATAAAAGGATAAGATGTGGCTATAAACAACATTAATGAAGGCCAAATGCAGACGACGATACTCCCTGAGATTCTTTCTCAAACGGATTTTTTGTAGGAGCGCGAGGTGCCCTTTCACCTAACAAAGAGTGGAATTGAACATTGAAAAGATTAGTTCATAGAGACTACGAACCCCGGTCGATGCTAAGGTACATATAGAGCTAATAGAAGTTAAGTAAGTTGCTCCTGCACCACAAAGTGTAACTGCATTTAGTCGACTAAACCTTCCCCAAACTGCTCATGCTATAAAAGTCAAAGAAGCAATAGTCAATCAGCGTTTTGATATCGTATCCCCTCGGTGAACAATCTTATTAGTAAGTGTTGTAGGCATAAAACTGTGCCCCGAGAAAGACAAGGGCAAACAAGTGAGAAAGAAGCAACTAAATGCAACATAGAAAAGGGGAGGGGCGATAAATAGATAGAAGAACATACCGTGATTGCCACCAAGGAATAACAACATAAAAGTCAGAAAGAAGCTCTAGTAACTATGCTACGTACCTTGGAAACATGGATAAATAGCCAGAAAATAGCCCAAAGGCTACTAGCTCATAACGCGGTCAGATGCCCGACCGCGATAGCATGAATGCGGTCCCCTGGACCACCGCATTCAGAACGGAGATGCGGTGATGAGGGACGGTTTGCGAACTTGAGACTCTAGTTCACGGACGTCCCTAAGTGAGGGAAACACGTAGATCTGCGTGGTTGAGAAACCGACAATGAGTCTCGGGTATCAGTTTTTCTGCATTCTCGGATCGAGTCACAAGACGGGTCACGCTCACTCTCTCACAGTGGTGATTGAAATAATATAACGAGCTAATTAACCTATCACTCATGCAGTGGCATATGAAAATATATATGAGTAAAGTAAATGCCAAGTGGGGAGCGGACACGATACCTCCACACTCCGGGCGTGGGGAAGCCTACCCCGGCCGAAACTCGTACTCTCGGTACAATAAATAAGTAAATTACAGTAATGAATATTACTGCCCACTCCACACAGGGAGGTAAAGGGCTACACGTTGGACCCGGAAGTAGCGGGCTCGGGTTGACGGGCAGCGTTTTGAGCAACTCCGACGGTAGCGCGTGCCAACAAGCGTGGGGTCCACGTCCTGGTCGGCGGGCCGATCGGGCTGGGAGTGGTACCATTGCGGTGTGGACTCCTGGAGGGACGATCCCTAGGAAGGGGACGCGCTGGTTCGCTTCGTGGAAGGCGAGGGGGCCCGACGGGGGACGTTGTAACTTGCTGTCCATGGATCTGTTCAGCAGTTTCATGGTTGCGCGACCCGGTGAAAACAACTGCTGCGATCAGCACGGACGTCAGATCGACGCGAAACTGGCACCGTTGTGAATCTAGCTTAGAGATCTTCACCCACCTATTATTATGGGAATTTTTCTCTCTTTATATTTATCGAGGCGAAATTTAGAACAGGTAGACTTCTCTGGCTCAGAATAGGCTGGGTAGATTGGGATCTGCCTAAGAACTTGGTCTGACCGAGGCCCAAACTATGGATCTGGGTGTTGGGATTTTTATGGGAGATGGAAGGGGAAGTAAGAAACATGAGAATAATTTTTATGTATTTTTCTGAGGAGGTTTGACAGGGGAAATGGATTTTATGGTGGAGAGGGGTCATATCTGGACTGCACAGGATAGAATAGAAACCGGTTTTCACAGAGATTTTTATGAGGGGTAAATGAACTCCTAAAATCGTGAAAAAATTTGGAGAAAGGGGTTTTGGTAGATAGAAAACACAGTCCAAATTTCAGAGCGATCTAAAATTGGAATGGGGGTCAACAGGGCAAAGAAGTGGGTTGCTGGAGCACAAATCTGCACAGAGACAGAATCTGTAGATCGGGGGGAATAAATGGTAAAGGAAGGTAAACACGGGAGGGAAAATGTGAATTTGTTTGTGGAGGCTGGGGGGGACGTGGGGAACTCACCCTCCAATTTTCAGCACGATCTGATCTCCTGATGGGGAGCTAAAAATTGAGCTTTAGACCTCTGTCCAGTAATGGACAGATCTGCGATGGCGAGGCGGTGGTGGTGCGATGGCGGCTCGATGGCGGCGACGGCGGAGCTTCAAACTCAGAGGGGAGATACAACTTGGAATCCACCAAGTTTTCTAGGGAATCCACCCTAAGAATACAGCAATCTAGCTGCAAAGGGAGAGGAGAGAGAGGGGGCGCCCTTGGGCAATTTCTTGGAGCAAATGCTTAATTCTTCATTAATTCTCACAAAATAGAAAATACATGGATTATATAGAAATGTACAAAAGACCTAAACTATCCCTAGATCTAGGGTTAGGGAGGGGCAAATATGGGATATCATTTTCTTCCCCCATGTGGTCAAATGACCAAAATAAAAAAAATTCAACATGAATAAACAATATTAAAGGGGGGCACCCCTTAGAAAATGGGAGGTAAAATTGGATTTTTCTTCCATCTTGTCTCCTTGGTCCAAGTCCAATCTTGGACTTTGAACCAGCCCCACATGACCCATGATCCTAGGTGGACCAATGGGAAAGAGGGTGGGGGACCCTGCTGGACCTACTGGCATTTTACATAGAAACCCAAAGATTCTTAAAGACTAACAAATTGGCTTATAATGCTTTACAATTGCAACCCAATTAACCCAAGGATATAAATGCAAATAAAAATGATGCAAATATAAAAATAAAATGTTAGTGCTCGGTGTTGATTCCCATCAATTCTCTCCGGGTGGAAAAAACTCGACCCCATCGAGTAAGGGGTGCTGCTGCTTGTGTGGCTCCTGTGGATCAGTCACCGTACCAGGTAGCGCGGAGTACGCTCCACTCCAAGTAATCGTCACCTGCTCATCCCGTATATATTCGATATGCACATACTGCTATGGGAATGAGGCTAGTGGTGGACACTCCGGGGTGGGGTCACTCTCAAAGGTAGGAGACGGCTCAATGACTCACTAGGAATCACCGCGGAGTCCCTATATGTGTTTAGATCCGAGACATTGAAGTAGATTCGATATCAAATTCCGACAAGTCTACAACGTACGCATTAGACTCGACTTGCCTCACACTCGAAACGGACTGACATTATGAGCGTGCACTAGACTGACTCGACTCTATGTATGCAGACTCCTAACAGGTTGGACGACAATCAAAAAGAAAACTCACACATGACCCTAGACTTGCTAAGGAAGACTCGGTACGAATGTCGGACACCATTTGCATACACTAAGTGTAAAGATAGATTGACCCACAACGTGATGCCATGAGTCTCAACCCTCGTCAACCGTCTCCAGTTTGAGAAGACTCGGCCGCGGGTACAGAAGTGTAAGAGGATCAAGAGGCGGGTGACTGGAAGGTAACCCGGACGTTTGGTGTAGAGCATGGAAAATGGGAAGTCCGAGCATTGTCTCTCGTACGCATGGCATAAATCAGACCATACCGCCTCAACATAGGGGGTCGACAGTGGTACGTAATCACTAGCGGCTGCTCTACCATAAGAGAGACGGGAAAAAGAGGGACGGATGACTACTGCTCGGGAGTGACTAGCAAAAGAGAGGTGGCAGGCTGGTCAGGGCCGTCAAGGGAAGCTGGCATGGGTGATAACACGGGGTCGTCTGGTGGGACTGAGGTGTCTGTCAGACCCTGGCCCTATACGTGCTCTATTGGATTGCTTTCTAACCCCTCAACCTCAGGGAGGTACTCCTCGGCCAACTCTTGGTTAGCCTCATAACTTACTAGAATAAGCCCGTGTGGGGCAGCCTCCGAATGTGTGTCGTCTATGATGGTGAGAGGACCGGGGGACACCAGAGATGGCGTCGGGTTGGCACTACCAAAGACAACCTCCTTAGGTTCGAGCATGACTTCGTCCTGCCTCGGAGGTGGGCTAGGGGGACTCGGTGGCCCAATACGTGAACACATTCTATCCAACCTATCCAACTTTTCCATGAGAGTTCGGAACATGTCGGCCACAGATGGCTCATCGGGACGATGGACTTGGGGTTTTGCCATGGGGCTGGCGGGTAGTTGGACATGCGAATGACAAGGGTTTAGAATGCACAGACCAAGGCGAAGTGATGAACCTAGATGTAACCAATATCTAGCACGTGGCAAAGGTATGATTCGAAGATCGAACTTACGCAAGTGTACTACCTTCCCAATAGGCTTAACCTATCGTTCCGGGAACACCTTTTGATATACCGGATATAGGGTGCAATGCGACACCTTGGACATACTTAGACCGTGCTTTGGTGACTACCCTAGACTCAACTTAGCTATGATACCAATTTGATGCGGGACGGGACACGAACTTGGGACTCTAGCTCGCAGACGTCTCTAAGCGAGGGAAACACGTGGATCTACGCAGTTGAGAAACTGGCAATGAGTCTCGGGTATCGGCTTTTTCGTGTGCTCGGATCGAGTCACGGGACGGGTCACGCTCACTCTCTCGCAGCGGTGATTGAAATAATATAACGAGCTAATTAGCCTATCACTCATGCAGCGGCATATAAAAATATATACGAGTAAAGCAAATGCCAAGTGGGAAGTGGACACGATACCTCCACGCTCCGGACATGGGGAAGACGATCCCGGCCAAAACTCGTACTCCCGGTACAGTAAATAATTAAATTATAGCAATGAATATTACTGTCCACTCCACGCAGGGAGGTAAAGGGCTACACGTGAGACCCGGGAGTAGCGGGCTCGGGTTGACGGGCAGCGTTTTGGGCAGCTCCGGTGATAGCACGTGCCAACAAGCGTGGGGTCCACGTCCTGGTCGGCGGGTCGATCAGGCTGGGAGTGGTACCGTTGCGGTGTGGACTCCTGGAGGGGCGATCCCTAGGAAGGGGATGCGCTGGTTCGCCTTGTGGAAGGCGAGGTGACCCGACGGGGGATGTTGTTGCTTGCTGTCCACGGATCTGTTCATCAGTTTTGGGGTTGCACGACCCGACGACAACAACTGCTGCGATCAGCACGGACGTCGGATCGACGCGAAACTGTCGTCATTGCAAAGCTAGCTTAGAGATCTTCAACCACCTGTTATTACAGGAATTTTCCTATCTCTATATTTGCCGAGACTTAATTTAGAACAGTCAGACTTCTCTGGCTCAGAACAGATCGGGCAGATTGGGATCTGCCTGAGAACTTGGTTTGACTGAGGCTCAAACTATGGATCTGGGAGTTAGGATTTTTATGGGAGATGGAGGGGGAAGTAAGAAACACGAGAATAATTTTTATGTATTTTTCTGAGGTGGTATGACATGGGAAATGGATTATATGGTGGAGAGGGGTCGGATCTGGACTGCACAGGACAGAATAGAAACTGGTTTTCACAGAGATTTTTATGAGGGATAAATGAACTCTTAAAATCGTGGATACATTTGGGGAAAGGGGTTTTGGTGGACAAAAAGCACAGTCCAAATTTCAGAGCGATATGAAATTGGAAAGGGGGTCAACAGGGCAAAGAAGTGGGTTGCTGGAGCACAGATCTGCACAGAGACAGAATCTGTAGATCGGGGGGAATAAATGGTAAAGGAAGGTAAACATGATGGGAAAATGTGAATTTGTTTGTGGAGGCTGGGGGGGGACGTGGGGAACTCACCCTCTAATTTTTAGCACGATCTGATCTCCTGATGGGTAGCTAAAAATCGGGCTTTAGACCTCTATCCAGCAATGGATAGATCTGCGACTGCGAGGCGGTGGTGGTGCGATGGCGGCTCGATGGCGGCGGCGGCGGAGCTTCACACTCAGAGGGGAGATACAACTTGTAATCCACCAAGTTTTCTAGGGAATCCACCCTAAGAATACAGCAATCCAGCTGCAAGGGGAGAGGAGAGAGAGGGGGCTCCCTTAGGCAATTTCTTGGAGCAAATGCTTAATTCTTCATTAATTCTCACAAAATGGAAAATACATGGATTATATAGAAATGTACAAAAGGCCTAAACTATCCCTAGATCTAGGGTTAGGTAGGGGCCAATAAGGGATAGCATTTTCTTCCCCCATGTGGTCAAATGACCAAAATAAAAAAAATACAACATGAATAAATAATATTAAAGGGGGGCACCCTTTGGAAAATGGAAGGTAAAATTGGATTTTTCTTCCACCTTGTCTACTTGGTCCAAGTCCAATCTTGGACTTTGAACCAGCCCCACATGGCCCATGATCCTAGGTGGACCAATGGGAATGAGGGTGGGGGACCCTGCTGGACCTACTGGCATTTTACATAGAAACCCAAAGATTCCTAAAGACTAACAAATTGGCTTATAATGCCTTACAATTGTAACCCAATTAACCCAAAGATATAAATGCAAACAAAAAGGATACAAATACAAAAATAATATGTTAGTGCTCGGTGTTGATTCCCATCATGCGGGGACTATGGTTTCAACTCCTCCTCACCTTCTGACGGGCTAGAAAGCAAGGGCCTCACATCCTAAACTTGCCTAATCCTACGAAACAAAGCAAAGCCAAGAGAAAAAGTCATTAGAAACATGACATGTGTAGCATTTATCCCACATAAAGCATAAGCATGAAATAAGGGGGAAGAACGCACCGAGGAGGTTAGGTTTTTAACCCATGTGGAAGGGAACAAAAGATGGGTGTGTGTGTATGTGAATGATGATAAAAACATAGTAGAAAGACAATAGAGGAAGAGTGTATGCATGCATGCGATGCAAGAGTGCAATAGAACACAAGAAAACAATGAAGAATAGAAGAAAATCCTAGAAGGAAAAGAGAAACTTGATACTTCCCTGGCGCTTGGGGGTCGAAGAGAAGCGTCAACAGAGCTGCATAGCTTTTCCCCAGATCAGAAATGCCTTCCTCCTCCCGAGTTCATGGCCATCGGGGGTATTTATAGGCCCAAGAAACCTTATGTCGGATTTGGAGGATAATTACTAAAAATATGAGATTTTAGGTGATAAATCCATGGAATATTGACGAGATATGTCCTTAGAAGGGTTAAGAACCAATCTGGCATGAAATTCTCAGAGTAGAAAGTTTAAAATAGGACTCTAGGGTGTGCTCGGCCTGAGAAGATAGAGTTCGATCGGAGCAGGACTCTGACTGAGAACGTGGTCAGTCGGACGACCGCGACCTGAGTGAACGCGGTCGTGCGACTGATCACGACCATTAAAATAGGCCAAAGAATGTGAAAATCTGTGAAAAAAGTCCTCTATGGCTTAATGGGCTGGAAAATCAACAGAAATGGGCTCGAAATATTGATCAAGTAAGACTCCAAAATAATGGATAATTCACGGTGTCATAAGGATGAATAAGAGAAAGAGTCGACTTATTAGCTAAAAATGGGTGTTAATAGATGCCCCTCCTTGATGTCCATTTTGAAAGGAAGCGAGCGGAAGCGATGCGGAGGTGAAATGGAATGGAGATGAAGTGAAGGCGAAAGCGACATGAAGTGGAGATGAAGCGAAGAGAACTGAAAAGAAGGCATCAAGATAAAAGACATCCGTCATAACCAACAAGCGACAGAAATTCTCCCAAAAATGCTGAACTAACCACAAGGAACAGCTGGCGTGGATGACATATGTCTGGAGAACTAACTACCTAAGAGAAAAAAAAGACACGACCGACCTCTAGAGTCAATGAGGGGATTAGAGGAGCAAGAGACTAAAAAGCTGACAAGAGGATTGAAATTGAAATAAAATTCAGACAAGAATCATGCTGGCCAACCAGACCGAATGAATAGATCAGAGAAAACGTTCAAATTCGGAGTGGAATGGGGGTCTCTTATTCAAGAGAATTTAGCGCAATTAACCATTCCTAAGGAGAAATCATGGAGAATCATGAGGTATGAATGCTCAAAAATGACATGATGCATGATGGGCTAAAATAAATAAATCATCAAAAGTGAATGCAAAGAAAAGAGGAAAATAGAAAATACTTCAAAGATAATATTGCTAGACTGAATAAGTTGTAGAGTCTTCTTGCAACCACATCGTTCGAGATAGAGTCCATCATTCCCCACCTGATTCAACCTAACAGCTTATCCAACAATTAGCAGTATGCTCTTAGATCATCATCGTTTTTGGTAAAGGGGAACTTCAGATCCCAAAACATTCCTTGAGATAATATAATAGCGTAGAGATAGCATATATGATGCGGGACGGACTAAGGAGACGACGCTATATGAGACGGACACGACTCGACCAGCAATGACATGACTACTAGAGTGACCTCGGCTCGACACTAAGAGCTCCTATGGGCTACACGTCGCTAACAAAAGTGCAAACTCACTCGTCGTCTCAGGCGAGGGAAAGCATGGATCGTGCGTGGTTAAGGAATCGGCAGAGTTCAAGGTAGTCTGACTCAACTTTCAGACTCGGATCGAGTCGCGGGACGGGTCACTCTCACACTCACAGCGGTGACATGAACACACAGGCTAGGAACCTACACTCTCGCGGCGGCATAAGACCATATACTAGCTAAGCAAAGTAACGCCGAGAAGTTTAGACCGTTACCTCCACGCACCCGGCGTGGCGAAGACAACCCCGGCCGATTTACGGACTCCCGGTTAAACAATTTTACAGCGGTACAAATATTTGACCCACTCCACGCAGGGAGGTAAAATGTCACATGCGGGGCCTGGGAATCAAGCGAATCTGGTTGACGGGCAACATCTTGATGTCGCCCGGCGGTGCCGAACTCTGCATTTTCGTGCTGTCCGGACGGCGCGTTCTACGGGTCCGTGGGACCCACAGATGGAGCTATCCTCCCGGCCTGCTGGGGTGGGGCCCGCTATGATGGGGACCCCTGGTGGCGCGCCTCCCTGGATGGCGGTCGGCCGAAAACTCCGGTCGGAGGCCGAACGGCTCCGATCTCCAAGTTGTGAAGTGGGTGCCCACGGATTTTGGTTTCTGTTTTCCAGCGCGCGCTCCGGCGAGATCGGCCGCTGCGACCAATCCCGATGTTGGATCGGGGCACATGAGCTATCGTTGGAAAGCTCTCTTGAAATCCTTCAATATAGGCCCAGAAAGAGGACCTGGATCTGCGCGGATCTAGATGTTGTTGAATTTTGAAGCTTCTGTTGTACAGTACCCGAACTCTCAGATCTGCAAGTGAGTTGTCTGAGAACTGTCGTTGACCGTGAGGTAGACGTCCGATGCAACTCCTGAACTCTTCACCAAAGTTGTAGGGATTTGAACAAGAAAAACGGAAATGATTTTTGTGGATGGATTGGTGGAGGCTATGATTTGTTATGATTTTAATACTGGCGGGTGGTCGGATCTGGAAACTGGTAGACAGTATTGTAGAAGGATCAGAAAAAGAATTTTGAAAAATATGAGATGGCCTCACGAAATTTCAAGAAATATTGGGAATGATGGGGTTGGTGGATAGAACGCCCAGTAAAATTGGGAGCTCTTGAAAAAAATCAAAATATGGGTCGAACACTGGAAACTCAGGAAAGATGGAAATCAGATCTGAAACTGGCAGAACTGAAATTGAAAGTTGGACGAAAATGGAAAATTAGAAAAAAAGTGAACTAGAAGGCCAACGAATTTTCTGTGGTGTGGTTGACATCCCTAGGACATCCCCTCCAAATTTGGTGCCCAGACAATCAGGAGGGAGAGCTGCAAAATTCAGAAAAATTACTGCTGCACTGCACGGACAGAATACCGATGAGAACCGTGGCGGTGCGAGGGCGGCACGATGGCAGCGACGGCGATCTCCGGACTGATAAGGGAGGTGTCACACCTCAGAATGGCAACCTTCACAGCTGCAAGGGGGAGAGGGAGGAGAGAGGAGGGGTGTGCCCAAGGGCTTGCTCCAAGAAAATTTCTGATTTCAAATGGCATTAATTCTTCCAAATGGGAAAATACAAGGTTTTATAGGTTCCATATCAAATCCAATATCCACCATTGGATCTAGGGATGGGGAAATGGATGGCTTGGATTAGATGTGACCAACACAAAAAAATTAAATAAAATATTCAAGGGGGGGGGGCGCCCTATTGACCAAGGGAACAAGCTTGACATGGTAGGTGGCCTACCTTGGACTTTGAAGTCCAATTGTCTCCCATGTGTCATTTACCATTCAACCTTCTAGATGTCTCCATTTGAAATGTTGACTGACCCCACATGGGGCCCTAGGTGAGGTGGATCAATGGGAGGGGGTCTAGGGGGCACGTGGGACCTGGGGGTCCCATTTTGCAAATAAACCCCTCTTACAATCATAAATTACAAACCGAATAAAATGAAACAAACACACATTGCACACAAATAAAGTCTAAACAAATATGATAAATGTCGGGACTCAAGGGGGAGTCTCCAAGCTGTCTCCGAGCCAGATGGACGCTGAAGTGGCTCGAGTCATGCTCCGCGTGCGGTACCGGTGGCTCGGCGTATCGCGTCTCTCAACTGCTCGGGTGTCCGCACCAATATTGTAATGCAACAAAGAGAAGGGATAGAGAGCCATACCTGACTTACCTGTGCATATTTTTTTATATTTTTGATTTTTAAATTTTTATGGATTTTCAATAAGACAACCACAAAGACAAGCAAGATAAACATAACAGAACACCAAAGTAATGACATAACATGATCATGAGAACAAACAACAAATATGAACAACAATGCGTGTGGTGGGACTGTGAAACATGGTTGGACAGCCAATACGGTATGACTGTGAAACATAACACAGTGGGACGATAAATATGGAAAATAACGAGAGACAACCTAAAGGAAGAACAACCCATGGTGAGACAGTGGAACAGACAATGGGATCCAGCAGAAAATGGGACAAGGCTAGGGCACAGCGGGACAACAAATGCACATGACTGTGGAGACAAACCAAGAAAGAAATGGCACACAAAAAAACCCATGATTAGATGAAGCAGAACTGCCAGGTTCACAAGCATAAGACAAAACCCTCTCGTAGAGACATGATGATGGGTAGACTGAGCACCAGATGAGAAGGACACGAGCCTCAGAATAGATCAAGAACAGAACTAAGGAATCGAGATAGATTAAAAAGATGTGAACAGGAGCAGAAGATAGCAGAGCTGAGTAAGGAAAACTTGAGGACCTATAACCTACACACTTAACAAACAAATTATACGTGTTCTAAAAAAATAGATAATAGCCCCAAAAAATAACCTTGCTTTAAAGACACAAAAGACACCGAAGACACATAAGACACATAAGACACAAGACATATACGACATATATATATTTGGAATTTTGACAATTTTTTTGATTTGATTTTTTTAGAGTTTTGGAATATCTGATTTTTTTTCTATTTCATCTCTCTCTCTCTCTCTCTCTCTCTTTAAAAAAGGCTATCTGCAGCACATAGATGGGTTTAGACTACTAGCTAGGAGTCATTGTTCCTTTTCCTTTCGTTAAAGACTTCCCCGAGCATGGCGTGTATTTGAGGGAGGCTCACCACAACCAACGGCCTCTAGGAACGGTGTCTCTCCTAAGGCCATACCTAGGATACAACCCAACCTAGGAGGGAGAAATGGAAGAAAATAAGAGATAAGTCTTGCGTAGGATGGGAGATATCAGAATTTGACTTCCTTCCAGAGCACTACCCTTCGGAGATACAATCTGTTGCATCTGGACTTTGTGTCTTTGATTTTAGACCCACGTTATTAGGCATGCATATAACCGGGCTCATGACGTCCCGCGGGGAACTATAGTATAACTCTTGCCATGCCTTTGATTTTCATAATTTTCTCATAGATCTTGCTCTGATTTATAGCCCTTACTGGCTGGATTTTGCATAAAAGCTCATATTCGGAGGGGTCATTGAGACTGCCCCTATTTGAGACCTCTCTCATCAAGGAGTGCCTAGGTTGGTCATCATACCCCTTGCCCCTGCACTCGGCCAAGCAGAGAAGAGAAAAGGCCTTTGTGCATACGATAGTATGGCCAAAGCAGTAATGGTGTTGCATCAGAGGAGTTGGCTATAGCTCGCCGTGCAATGTGTGAAAACCATGCTCAAAGATACCCTTAATGATCAGGGATAGAATTTTGGACTCCCAGCATGGAGTTATCACTAGCCTAAGGTGCTGCAGAAGTGAACTTATTTTGATTATACTTGACTAAATACTAAGACTTCTAAACCACTCAGACATGTTGAGGAAACAACATTATAACTAGGCATAGGAAAAAATGAAATAATGATATCATGTTCTTACATAACTTAAAAGATTCCTTGAGACTTGTGAAGTTGAAATAGCATCTGAACTAATTTTGATCAGCGTGAGCTTTGTATTCCTTACTTTGATAGGACAAAGATGGAAAGGATAGCAAGGGACAGATGATTCTTTAACATGAAGGAGTGGCGGACAATACTAAATTGGACAAAGAGGGATAAAAAGTAAGAGAGGTTGTCACGCCCCGAGCCTTTTATTACAGCGGAAGACTAGCTCGAGGAACGTGAACAGCCGACATGGTAAGCCTCTTGCAAGTAAGAACGATCAGAGCATAAGACAATCACACATAAGATGTAATTGCACAATAGTTTAATCAAACTCCAACTATATTTCATTAATAATCAAAATATCCAAATACAATGACTTTTAATTTCAACCTTTACTAACCTATCAGACTCAAGGAAAAAGGGAATTACAAATACTCGATCTAAACATTATTGACTTTCCTAAGTCTTCACTCTCAGTTTGATATGACTTTTACTCGCTCTCGGACCCGCTACTTGTATAACTCGAATCCAAATTCGTATCACTTCCATCTCCTAAAAAGATTGGAAAATAGGTAATGAGCACACTTGCCCAGTAGGTATCTTCGCATCAACATGATTAGCAATATTTAAGTAATTAGTATTTTAGCTCTGAAGAAATAAGGTAAAATCATGCGAATGCAATCAATCATGCGATTAAACCAAAGTAACATGATGATCATGTAAGATAGAATGAGCAAGCATGAATGTGACAAGAATATGATATGGCCTTTCATGAACAAGAATGTACTAGAAAGTCATGTATCAATCAAGAATGTACTCTTAACTTAGTAGCAAGTACTTCGTGAATTTCTGTGGAATAACATGTAACAAGCTAGAAAGTCATGTACGTGTCGTGGATTTTCACTTTACGAGCCGTGGATCTTCACTTATTTATCGAGAAAGTACTCCCAGTGCAATGCGATGCCAGTAACATCATACCCCATAGTTTATAATAGTATGTTTCCGACAATCAGTCGATGTGACTAGCATAGAGCCCTTGAACACGATCAGTGCTCAGTCCGCATCTTCAAGTATAAATCAAGCTACTTCCACGCATGTAAACAATATGGCCAAGCATGTACAATTTCAACGATATGTTCAAGATAAAGTAATCCATCATAGGAATGCTTCTATTTGAATTAAAGAATTTTTATTTTGGGTAAGTAATGATCTATCTATTAATGATAATCAAATTGTACATCAATAGTCTGAAATCAGAACTAACATGCTCAGGGCCACACAGGTTGTGGTCTCAGAGCTAATCAAAAAGAATGAATCTTTTAAAGATGTATTTCTCTTTAGCAGTTAATGATTTTTGACCATGAGCTTCAATGACTCTTCTAGTATCTTCAAGGATATCTATGAAAATGTTACTTTTTCTGGTGCTAGTGCCTTCAAAAATTCTTCTATAGCGTTCCTTCCAATCTTCCAAATAGTAATGCGAAAGAGAAGTCTAGCAAGGATAGTCAATTGTCCAGATTTGGGGAATTCAACATGAAGCTGCTGCAATTCTTGGACTATTCCTGATTTTGGTTGCCTGAAAAGGTCGAACCGAATGAGAATGTGTTTCCAAACCCAACTTGTATAAGCACATTCAAAAAAAATGTGGTCTTGATAATCAATTCCTTGCATACAAAGAAGACAGATGCTTGGCACATAGAATCCTTTCTTTTGTAAATTTTCAGCAGTAGGAAGTTTGTTTAAAGTAGCTTGCCATGTACAATGAGAAGCATTTTGAGTGGTAGGATTTTTCCAAACCCAATCATGGAATCTGAAATCAGAACCTCTTTATCTGATGTCTTGCCAAATTATTTTAGTCTTCATTTCCTCCTTATTATTCTTCCAAATAATTGAGTTCGATCCTTCATTTTGGATAGGAACAACCTCAATTAGTTCCCATAGCTCCTCCATTTCAGCAGACAGGGCAGTGGGCAGATGCCATTGAATTAAAGAATTTCAATGAACATATTAAAACTAGGTTATGCCATGAAAATAAATCGGCAGCATAACAGTTCATTTCTTAACTTTCATAATTTAAGATTAAGTATCTTAAACAATATGACAAGTCCTAGACCATCAATAATATATATAGGAACTTTAGAATATCAACCCTTGGGTCAAACCTCGGGTTAAATCACTCAAGAACTGTGACAGTCAATTAATGGGCCATTACATCAACGTGACGGTCTATAATTGGGCCGTTACAATAGATTGAATCCAGAAAGAATAATTGGACTCGGTGAATGTGACGGTTGTATACTAGACCGTTAGATGAGCCTGACGGTCTAGTATTAGGCCGTTACATAGTAAAAACTAGAAAACATCGATAGTACTTTCTAATCAATTGGGCTTTAAAGGTACAACTAACTCGGCATCCTAGTGTGAATCCCAGGCTCGCGGAGAATTACGGAGGCCTTGAAATCAGATTTCCTAGTCCATTGGAAGGAATATCTAATAGAGAGGTCCTCAAGTTCAAGAGTATGCTCCTATAGTGCAAAAGTGTGAACTAATGGTCATATACCGGAATATATGCCATATACTTTAGAGAATTGACTCTATAGATAGAAAGAATGTGTAACAATGTGAATCCATGATAAAACTCCGTCAATACATCAGTAAAAATCATGTTTTAATACAAACTATAGAGTTTTAGCAATGAAACTAACATGTACTTTAAAATAACTAAAGTGCTTTAAACATACATGAATCAATTTATAAACTCAAAGTTATGAAAAATAGGTCAAACTTAAATAACTAGGCTTATTCATAAGTAAATTTGACTATTTTTAACTCTGTCTCGGGTTGACAGAACAAAGTTATTCTGACGGTCGAACATGGGCGCGTCACAGGGCTGTGACGGTTTATCGTGGAGCTGTTAGAGTGTTGTAACGCTCCGGTTATGGTCCATCAGAGATAACAGAGTAGCTTAAGTATAACAGGGAGTGTGACGGCTTATTATAAGGCCGTTACGTCCCTCTGACGGTCTAACTAAAGGCCGTTAGAGTCCTATTGACAGGAAAGTAAAAAGATAAAAGACTATGCCTTGAAACATGTCATGCTTTGAAAAGACTTAATTAATCTAGTCATGATAAAACGAAGTATAGTCCATCTAGATGCATAGGTTATAGTGAATGAATAAGAGAATATCGTTTATCTTCATTTAAGGCAAAAGACATGCATGTATGTATAGACTTACTAAAATATGAAATTCAAAGTCTATGATGTATGTAATCAATCAAAACCAGAGGGTTTTATCCCTAACATGATATTCTTGCCATTCATGAGATGACCTACTTCTTTACTGGGCTTTCAACTTCCAATTTGGGACTGCAAGACACACCATAGTTCTTTCCTTCCAATGAGTTTTCAGCAACTTCACATTGCTCTAACTTCTCAATCTCTTGACCTAAGGACGTGAAATTTTGAGGGTACGAAGGTGAAACTAAGGGGAACAGAAAGGTCTAAAGACACTTAGGCTAATTACCTCATTTTGGAGCTCAAATCTCCTGATCTTCAGCAGACTTTCGCTCAGATTCCTGGGTTACTATGGTAGAACCAGCAACTTTGGAAACTTCAAACTTCTTGTGTAGTTGATCTCCTATCACGAAATTTTGAGGAAGATTAGTCCTATGTATAAGGAATAAAAAGTTCTAAAAAACTTACTCGAAATACTATCTCTTTACCTTAGTTCCATGCGAGCCAATGTAAGGGTCGCGCAGGTCAAAACTAGGGTCTATTTATAGGGTTTTGCTAGGGTTTTGTGGATTAGATCAATTCTAGAGTCCTTGTTAAGGCTTAGATCGACTTATGAGAGTCCTTAACACATTTACTAGTCCTCCCATCTCGATCCCAAAGTGATAAACTAGTAAAAATCTAATCTTTTTGCTTGTTCTTCCATTCACGAAACTGACAGAGTGTAACTGTCGTGTATTAGTGGGTTACATGACTGTGGCGGTCGCACGATATACCGCTACATCCACCATTCGTAGAATTCAACTCAATTCAAACTCTTTAATTATTTTATCCACATAATTACCTAATAAAATGATATTTATCCTTAAAATTCGTGAATAAGCTAAATAACCTTCTAGAATATGGGCCAAACTTAATGGGCTTGGTCTTTAAACTTTTTGGATTTTATTTATAAAAGCTGGACTAATATTTTAACATAATTGGGCCTTATAATCAGTTTAAGCTTTATAAATTCCTAATAAACTCTAGAAAATTCTTAAAATAATCTAGAAATTATTTATATAAATTTTGGGACACTACACCCTCCCCCACTTAGAAGAATTTGGTCTCCAAATTTAATACATGGATTATATGGAGAGTGTACTTACAGTTGAATAATTATAAGAATCTTTTCTGCATAGCTTCTTCTGTTTCCCAAGTTGCTTCGGATGGCCATGATTTCTTCCATTGAATTTTGACCATAGGAATAGCTTTATTCCTTAGTTGACGTACTTCCCGTTCCAGAATCTTTGTTGGTGTTTATTCATACGTCATATCCTTCTGAATCTCCAAATTATCGTAAGTGATAACATGGTAAGGATCATATACATACTTTTTCAGCATAGGGACGTGAAACACGTCATGAACTCCTGCTACTTGTGGGGGTAAAGCTAATCTATAAGCCACTTCACCGACCCTTTCAAGAATTTTAAATAGGCCAATGAATCTTGGAGTTAGCTTGCCTTTGATGCCAAATCTTCGAATACCACGACCCGGAGAAACCTTCAGATACACATGATCTCCTACTTGAAACTCCAAGTCGCGCCTTCGATTATCAGCATAAGATTTCTGCCTATCTTGAGCAATCTGCAATCTTTCTCGAATGAGCTTAATTTTCTCTGAAGAATCCCTGATAATATCGGGGCCTAGAATTTGCTTTTCCCCTATTTCATTCCAACATATCGGTGATATACAATTTTTTCCATATAAAGCTTCAAAAGGTGCCATCTGTATGCTGGCCTGATAACTGTTGTTATATGCAAATTCCACCAGAGGCAAGTGATCATACCAACTTCCTCCGAAGTCAATAGCACAAGTCTTGAGCATATCTTCCACCACTTGATTTGTTCTTTCAGTCTGACCATCAGTTTGTGGATGGAATGCCCTGCTAAAGTTTAGTCTGGTCCCTAGTGAATGTTGTAGACCCTTCCAGAATTGTGATGTGAATCTAGGATCTCTATCAGATATGATAGTGACAGGGACACCATGCAGCTTGATAATTTCTTTTATGTATAAGGCTGCTAGAATGTCCACAGACCATCGACTTTTGATCGGTAGAAAGTGTGTTGATTTTGTCAATCGGTCTATGATTGCCCATATGCCATCGTGTCCACCCCTTGTATTTGGTAAACCCATAATGAAATCTATTCCTATACTTTCCCATTTCCATGCTGGAATATCTAAGGGATGTAATTTACCTGTGGGTCTAAAATACTCTACCTTTACTTGTTGATAAGTGAGACAGCGAGACACGAAATCAGCTATTTCCCTCTTCATATTGGGCCACCAAAAATTTCTTTTGAGATCTTGATATATTTTTGTACCACCTAGATGAATGGTGTACTTGGATTTATGTGCTTCATCTAGGATCAGTTTCTTCGTATCCTCATGATCTGGTACACATATTCGGACCTTAAATTGTAATCTTCCGTCATTGGAAATAGAAAAATATGGTCTTTATTCTATGTTGGCTTTAATCTCCAGTAATACGGGATCATCATTTTGCAGCTTGACCAGATCTTCTATTAGTGTAGTTGAGCTTGAATATTAGCAATGAAACAATCTTCTTCCTCCACGTCAATATATAAGTTCAACTGAGAAAATTGAGGAATAAGATTAGTCATACTAATCATGAGACTTGATAGCTTTCCCATTAGTTTTCTGCTGAGTGCATCTGCTACAGCATTAGTCTTGCCAAGATGATATTGAATAGAAAAATCAAAGTCTTTGAGATATTCTAACCATCTCCTCGGTCTCATATTTAACTCCTTTTGAGAGAATACGTATTTCAAGCTTTTATGGTCCGAGTAGACCGTGAATTTCTCTCCATAGAGATAATGATGCCAAATTTTTAAGGTGAAAATGACAGCTGCTAGTTCTAAATCATGCACGGGATAATTTTCCTCGTGATGTTTCAATTATCTTGAAGAATAACATATTACCTTTTCTTTCTGCATGAGGACGCACCCTAAGTCAATGCCAGACGCATCTGTATATACTTCAAATCCACCACCTTTCACCGGTAGTGATAGAATAGGAGCTATAGTAAGATGGTTCTTAAGAGTTTGAAAACTCTTTTCACATTCCTTTGACCAGACAAAAGGATTTTCTTTTCTTGTTAGTCTAGTTAAAGGAACCACAATTTTTGAGAAGTCCTTAATGAATCTTCTATAATAACTAGCTAGACCCAGAAAGCTCCTTACTTCTGATACAGTCGTTGGCCGGCTCCAGTTTCTGACAACTTCTACTTTAGAAGGATCCATAGCGATACCTTCTTTTGAAATAATGTGGCCTAGGAAAGAAACTTCCTTGAGCCAGAATTCACAGTTGTTAAGCTTGGCATAAAGTATATGTTCTCTAAGTGTTTGCAAAGCTATCCTCAGATGTTCTTCATGCTCCTCTTTTGTCTTGGAATATATCAGGATGTCATTAATGAAGACAATGATGAACTGGTCTAGATATGGCTGGAAAATATTGTTCATAAGTTGCATAAATGCTGTTGGGGCATTTGTTAACCCGAACGGTATTACCACGAATTCATAGTGGCCATAACGACTTCAAAAAGCTGATTTATAAATGTCTTCTTCTTTAATTCTAAACTGATGATAACCTGACCTGAGGTCTATCTTGGAGAAATGCCCTGCTCCCGAAGCTGATCAAAGAGCTCATCAATACGCGCAATGGATGCTTATTTTTGATTGTGAGTTGATTCAGTCGCCGGTAGTCGATGAATAGCCTAAGAGAGCCATCCTTCTTCTTGACAAAAAGAACTGGCGCACCCCAGGGGGATGTGCTAGGTCTGATGAAACCTTTGTCTAGTAGTTCCTGAAATTGCCTTTTTAGTTTCTTAAGTTTTGTGGGAGACATCCTGTAAGGGGCTATAGAAATAGGTGCTGCTCCTAGAATGAGTTCAATGGTGAAGTTTACTTCCCTCGAGGGTGATAAACTAGGTAATTCAGATGGGAACACATCTGGGAACTCATTTACAACAGGGATGTCTACTATGATGATTTCCTTGGACTCGGTAACAATGACCGAAGCAAGAAAAGCTTCACATCCTTGCGAGATAAGTTTGTAAGCGTGAAAGGAAGATATGATAGTGGGATGTTTCCTATACTTTATGCCAAGGAAAGAAAATCTTGGAAGACTGGGTTTTCGAAAGGATATAATCCTATTTCGGCAATTAATATCAGCATCATGCTCTATTAGCCAATCTACCCCTAAAATGGCATCATAACCTTTTATGTCAAGGCATACTAAATTTACGGGGAGATTGTGATTTTCCACTATTACCTCACTATCAGGATAATAATCGGTAAGCTCTGTTCCAAAACCTAAAGGTATAGTAATAGCAAGATCTGAAGGTAAGGGAATTGATGCAATTGGTAATGTTTTCACAAAAGTAGTGGAGATAAAAGAATGAGAGGCACCAGTATCAAATAGCACAAATGCATGACGGGAACAAATTTGAAGGGTACCTTCCATAAGTCCACCATCCTTGGGTGTTTCTTCTTCTTCTAGAACAACATTGAGGCGAGCTTGCCTCTTACATCCTCCACCAGACGGTTGATCTTTCATAAGGGGGCAATCTGGCATACGATGCTCCTTGCTTCCACAACGTAGACACGCACCAAGGCGCTTCTAACATTCTTCAGCCAAATGGCTGAACTTTTCACAAAATGTGCAAGCCGCCATGACTTGCTCCTTCTCCTCTTTGGCTTTCTTGTGCTTCTGGGAACTTCCACCGTTCCCGCTCCTAGATCTTTTCTTACTATCACAGCTTTTGTAGGGTTCCGTGATGCTAAATTTCTCCTTCTTATAACGCCGATCAGATCGTCGGCTAGACTCTTCTCCTTTTCCTTTCAATTTCTTGACCTTCTCTAAGGTCCTTTCGCATAAATACCTCCGCTGAACCATCTCCGCATAGGTACGGATATTTTGGGTCTCGAGCTGTTGAATGAAACCGGGTCGTAACCCGTCCATTAATCGATTAGCCTTCAATAAATCGGCACTGATTAACTGCGGTGCATATGGTGCTAGCCTAGAGAATTGAAGTTCATACTCCACAACTATCATCATTCCTTGACGAAGAGAAGCAAACTCCGTAGCCTTTCTTTCTTTGACATGTTCGGAAAAGTACTTAGCACGGAATAGAGTAAGAAAACCGTCCCATGTATAAGGTGCATCAGCCGGCGGTGTAGGTATTGACTTCCACCATGTGCGTGCATCTTTATTGAGTTGGAAGGTTACGAGATGCACTTTTTCTTGGTCCGTGCATTGAATAACATCGAAGATGCGATTCATCTCATCTTTCCAGTTTTCTGCCTCATCCGGATTAGAAGAACCGTAAAACTGCGGAGGGCTTAAGCTCTGAAAATTGTGATGCAACTCACCAGCCCTTGCCCCTGCGCCTGCTTGGGCCATAGTTTGTAACGCCTGAGTAAGGCCGGCAATGGTTTGTTGCATGCCACCCCAATCTACGCGATGTGCCATTGTAATAATGAGGTACCTGAGAGAAATAACAATTTGTTAATTCTCATGAAATTAGAAAGAGATTAATCTTAAAACTAATTAACTATCCTTTCCCTGGCTCTACCCAATTCTCGCATGGGTGAGGAAATTTCTTCCTTAGTTCATAGGTAGGGGTCCTTAAACATTGGACTTATCTTATGACATGACTCTTTTCCCTAAGTCGTGAGACTTAGGCTCTGATACCAACTTAACTATCATGCCCCGAGCCTTTTATTACAGCGGAAGACTAGCTCTAGGAACGTGAAAAGCCGACATGGTAAGCCTCATGCAAGTAAGAACGATCAGAGCGTAAGACAATCAAACATAAGATGCAATTGCACAATAGTTTAATCAAACTCCAACTTTATTTCATTAATAATCAAAATATCCAAATACAATGACTTTTCAACCTTTACTAAACTATCAGACTCAAGGAAAAAGAGAATTACAAAGACTCGATCTAAACATTATTGACTTTCCTAAGTCTTCACTCTCAGTTTGATATGACTTTTACTCGCTCTTGGACCCGCTTCTTGTATAACCCAAATCCGAATTTGTATCACTTCTATCTCCTGAAAAGATTAGAAAATAGGTAATGAGCACACTTGTCCAGTAGGTATCTTCGCATCAACATGATTAGCAATATTTAAATAATTACATTTTAGCTCTGAAGAAATAAGGTAAAATCATGCGAATGCGATCAATCATGCGATTAAACCAAAGTAACACGATGATCATGTAAGATAGAATGAGCAAGCATGAATGTAACAAGAATATGATATGGCCTTTCATGAACAAGAATGTACTAGAAAGTCATGTATCCGTCAAGAATGTACTCTTCACTTAGTAGCAAGTACTTCGTGAATTTCTGTGGAATAACATGTAACAAGCTAGAAAGTCATGTACGTGTCATGGATTTTCACTTTACGAGCCGTGGATCTTCACTTATTTATCGAGAAAGTACTCCCAGCGCAATGCGACGCCAGTAGCATCATACCCCATGGTTTATAATAGTATGTTTCCGACAATCAGTCGAGGGGACTAGCATAGAGCCCTTGAACGCAATTAGTGCTCGATCCGCATCTTCAAGTATAAATCAAGCTACTTCCACACATGTAAACAATATGGCCAAGCATGTACAATTTCAACGATAGGTTCAAGATAAAGTAATCCATCATATGAATGCTTCTATTTGAATTAAAGAATTTCAATGAACATATTAAAACTAGGTTATGCCATGAAAATAAATCGGCAGCATAACGGTTCATTTCGTAACTTTCATAATTTAAGATTAAGTATCTTAAACAATATGGCAAGTCCTAGACCATCAATAATATATATAGGAACTTTAGAATATCAACCCTTGGGTCAAACCTCGGGTTAAATCACTCAAGAACTGTGACGGTCAATTAATGGGCCATTACATCAACGTGACGGTCTATAATTGGGCCGTTACAATAGATTGAATCCAGAAAGAATAATTGGACTTAGTGAATGTGACGGTTGTATACTGGACCGTTAGATGAGCCTGACGGTCTAGTATTAGGCCGTTACATAGTAAAAACTAGAAAACTTCGATAGTACTTTCTAATCAATTGGGCTTTAAAGGTACAACCAACTCGGCATCCTAGTGTGAATCCCAGGCTCGCGGAGAATTATGGAGGCCTTGAAATCAGATTTCCTAGTCCATTGGAAGGAATATCTAATAGAGAGGTCCTCAAGTTCAAGAGTATGCTCCTATAGTGCAAAAGTGTGAACTAATGGTCATATACCGGAATATATGCCATATACTTTAGAGAATTAACTCTATAGATAGAAAGAATGTGTAACAATGTGAATCCATGATAAAACTCCGTCAATACATCAGTAAAAATCATGTTTTAATACGAACTATAGAGTTTTAGCAATGAAATTAACATGTACTTTAAAATAACAAAAGTTTCTTTAAACATACATGAATCAATTTATAAACTCAAAGTTATGAAAAATAGGTCAAACTTAAATAACTAGGCTTATTCATAAGTAAATTTGACTATTTTTTAACTCTGTCTCGGGTTGACAGAACAAAGTTATTCTGACGGTCGAACATGGGCGCGTCACAGGGCTGTGACGGTTTATCGTGGAGCCGTTAGAGTGTTGTAACGCTCTGGTTATGGTTCGTCAGAGATAACAGAGTAGCTTAAGTATAACTGGGAGTGTGACAGCTTATCGTAAGGCCGTTACGTCCCTCTGATGGTCTAACTAAAGGCCATTAGAGTCCTGTTGACAGGAAAGTAAAAAGATAAAAGACTATGCCTTTAAACATGTCATGCTTTGAAGAGACTTAACTAATTTAGTCATGATAAAATGAAGTATAGTCCATCTAGATGCATAGGTTGTAGTGAATGAATAAGAGAATATCTTTTATCTTCATTTAAGGCTAAAGACATGCATGTATGTATAGACTTACTAAAACATGAAATTCAAAGTCTATGATGCATGGAATCAATTAAAGCCAGAGGGCTTTTATACCTAACATGATATTCTTGCCATTCATGAGATGACCTACCTCTTTACTGGGCTTTCAACTTCCAATTTGGGACTGCAAGACACGCCCTAGTTCTTTCATTCCAAGGAGTTTTCAGCAACTTCACGTCACTCTAACTTCTCAATCTCTTGACCTAAGGACGTGAATCTTTGAGGGTAAAAAGGTGAAACTAAGGGTAACAGAAAGTTCTAAAGACACTTAGGCTAATTACCTCATTTTGGTGCTCTAATCTCCTTATCTTCAGTAGATTTTCGCTAAGATTCTTGGGTTGTTATGGTCGAACCAACAACTTTGGAAGGTTCAAACTTCTTGTGTAGTTGATCTTCTAACATAAAATTTTGAGGAAGATTAGTCCTATGTATAAGGAATAAAAAGTTCTAAAGAACTTACCCGAAACACTATCTCCTTACCTTATTTCCACGCGAGCCAATGTAAGGGTCGCGCAGGTCAAAACTAGGGTCTATTTATAGAGTTTTGCTAGGGTTTTATGGATTAGATCGATTCTAGAGTCCTTGTTAAGGTTTACATCGACTTATGAGAGTCCTTAACACATTTACTAGTCCTCCCATCTCGATCCCAAAGTGATAAACTAGTAAAAATCTAATCTTTTTGCTTGTTATTCTAATCACAGAACTGACAGAGTGTAACGGTCGTGTATTAGCGCGTTACATGATTGTGGCGGTCGCACGATAGACTGCTACATCCACCGTTCTCAGAATTCAACTTAATTCAATCTATTTAATTATTTTATCAACATAATTATCTAAAACAATGGTATTTATCCTTAAAATTCATGAATAAGCTAAATAACCTTCTAGAATATGGGCAAAACTTAATGGGCTTGGTCTTTAAACCTTTTGAGTTATATTTATCAAAGCTGGACTAATATTTTAACATAATTGGGCCTTATAATCAGTTTAAGCTTTATAAATTCCTAATAAATTCTAGAAAATTCTTCAAATAATCTAGAAATTATTTATATAAATTTTGGGGCAGTACTGAGGTGAGGGCTAGAAGTCCCCCGTGAGGGCGCAGAAACCCTGATAACAAGGAAAGGTCTACAAAAAACTAGATGGAGAGGGGGATTTCTGTAGCTCATTCAAAGAGCAGCCCGACTAGGCCCGACAGGACCCAACGAGGCAAAGCTCGCCTAAGTGACAGCCCACAGGGCCCACTCAGGGAAGAAAGCCCAATAAAAAATCACTCGAGGACACAACCTTCCTAGGCGGCCTCTAGGCTCGGAGGGCTCGAGTGTCGGTCAGGTCACAGGAAAGGTCCGGCTCAAGCCATATCTCCGCCTGCGAGAAGAAGGTGTACGCCGACCCATCCGACCCATCCTCTTCCGAGCTAAGCCTATCGCCCGATAGGGCTAGCCCCTCTGAGCTCGGAACGGCCGACGATTGCTTATCCTTTGTAGCCGTTAAGAGTCCACAGCAGGTGGGAATTCAGGAAGGCAAGGGACTTCTTCTTCCCCAAGGTGATAACGTTCCCACGATAAGGCAATAAAAGTCCACGATGAGGACGTAACCCCCACCTGAAACCCCTTGGCTTACAGGACTCCAGGAGACGGCATACTATTTAAACCAGGGAGACCCTATGACGAAGGTAAGGGCAATCATACGCTCAAAGCTCCTGAGCAAGAACCACTTCACCCTCTGGTGGAGAGGGATCTCGCGCACACGCTCTCTTCTCCCTTTACTACTCCCGCCATAGCTCCACTGACTTAAGTATCGAGGGTTTTCCCCAGGGACTCTCCCTGGACCCCCTGATCCATTTCCCTATCTTGCAGTTCACTACCCGGTGATCCCCCATCCGCTCAGGACCAACGCGAGATCACGCCTCTTCATCTGGCGCCGTCTATGGGAAACATACAAAAAGCCAGTATGGTGCGAAGGAGCTCAGGGAGGAGGTCCGCCGGCAAGAGGGGAAAGGTAGTGGTAGTGGCAGGGGATGGCCCCTCTCGGGCCTCACAGAACCCTCCCTCCAATGCCAGCGCCCCCGCCGACGATCCACCACCCCCTCTTGCGGCGGTAGGGCTACCACCCAACGGTGGCGTCGAAGCCTTCCTTGCCCTCAACGTGAAACTGGATGTCCTCGTGGAACTCATGAGGGCCCAGGCGGCTAGGGATGGAAGGTCCTGCGCTCCGACAGGGAGCCCTCCCCGTGAAAATATGTCCCAGCACACCGCCGGAGGCCGCTTCACCCTCCGCGGCCAGCAGATCATCCGCAACCGGACGGGAGGTCCCTCGCATGCTCCGCCTCCAGAGCAAGAGGCTTCCTCCACGCCGAGGAGAGGAAAACTGGGGACGCGCCGTCCGAACCCGGAGACTGACGTTCCCGGAGATCGCCAAGATGCTCCCCCCAGCCCCACGACGCGGCAGCAGTCGGAGTTATCCCTCCGACTACGAGATTTCGATAGGCGATTCGCAGAACAGGAGCGCGCCCTCTGCGCCCTGCAGAAGACCTCTTTCCCGGAGGATGAGGAGAAATCCCCGTTCTCCGAGCACATCTTGAAGGTAGAGGTATCTCCCATAACCTCCATCCCTACCTTCAAGCCCTACGACGGCCAGGGTGACCCGGCCGATCATTACGACAGCTTCGACGCTCTGATGACCCTGCACAGAGCGTCCGACGCCATCAAGTGCCGAGCCTTCGTGAGCACCCTGGTCCAAGGCGCTCAAGCATGGTTCCGGGCCCTCGCCCCCGGATCCATCCGAGACTTCAGGCAATTTGGGCGAGTCTTCAAAGAGAGTTTCGCCGGAAGTGCCCCCCCAAGGTCGGTAGCGGGGCTCCTGGCCCTCAAACAGGCACAAGGGGAAAGACTCCGGGCCTATATTCACCGATTTAAATCGGAAGCCCTGAGAATCCCCCGCATGGACGTGGCCTCAGCCATAACCGCACTGACTGGGGGCACCCGGGATGAGAATCTCTGCCGTGAGCTTGTCCTCCACCCTCCCTCGACCCACGCCGAGCTAGTGACTCTGGCTTTGCGCCATGCCGAGTGCGAAGAAGTGCTCAGCGCTTGCCGAGACGCAACCGGCCCGGGTCGGGTGGGGGACAAGAAGCGGGCTTCCGAGCCAAACTCAGGCCCGGGGAAAAAGAGAGACCGTGATGGGGAGCGCAAGCGGAAGTATGAGCGGTACACCCCACTAGCCGCACCGGTCTATGAGATATATGAAGACATCAAAGACTCGGGACTTCTCCGCCAACCCGAGCCGATGAGGTCGAAGAACCGCAGCCGTGACAAGCATTGCTTATTGATGTGACACAGTGACGGGAATGCAGCAAGTGACAATGATCCCTTGGACTTAATTCGCAAATGCATTCACAAAAGTCGAGAAAGCTTGGAAGACGCCATCTCACCGTGCGCACCCGTTACCCGTGGTGACTCGATGATGCCGAGTCGAGGTGGGGGAGAGGGACCCTTGCTGGTAGAGGGCCAGAACAACTAAGGTTTTCCCTCCCGAAGGTAGGATGCCCACGATCAAGGGCGGCCGGGTGCCTTGGGGGCACAAGGTCACTCACTCACTATTATCTATGATGACCACTCAAGATGGTGGAACCGGGAACGGGCACTCTCTTACTAGCCAGCGGACTAGCTTGACGGATATTAAACAAACAGATACTAGGGGAGCAGGGGCAGAGGCTCACCTGGTTGGTTTGAAGAAACCAACCTCGTTCGGAGACGATGGGCGAGCGGGGAAGTGTGGGATCCCCGCACACTGCGCCGATGAAGCTTGAATCCTATTTAATACAAGCACTACACCTCACACAGGAGGGTGGAATTTGGGTGGGGATGTTGATTTACATGCAAACACTACCTCCACGCAGGGAGGGGTGGTAAGCCGGCCAGGCGGGGAGGGGAGATTCGCCGAAATTGCGAAAGGAGAAGCCGATGTCGAATCTGCCTGCACTCTGCGATGAATGACTGACAGTCACTGTTGAGGTCGTAACTTCTAGTCCGGAATTCTGCTGATGATGAGACCAGAGGGGAAATCTTCGTAACTGGAGCTAGGATGCCTCAGAATTTTGTAGAATTCTTCTGACATCGATGCTGGTCCGGATGGGGAGTCGAACAGAGTGACAGAATCTGGGGAAGGCGGCTTCAGGTTCCTGGTAGCAGGTTGCAGAGGCTGCCCCGACAGCTCCTGGACTCCGATTCATGAACTGCCGGAGTTTCTGGAACCGTGGACGAGCCCTCTTCCCAGAAAAACTGACGGGAAAGCCGTCTGATGTCGGAGAGGACTAGGGGATGCAGAATAGTGAAGGATAGTTGTTGCAGACTGTGGGAGGTAGACCCGCGCAGCCGAGGGGGAAAAATGGTAACTTCGGCCCACGGATGCTGAACAAAGTTCCGCTTCTTGATTCTGAAATTAGACTAGACGAGGAAGAACTTTGGAGAAGAGCTCGTGGCCTGATTCTTCGGCGGTTCTTCCTGGTACAGCTTCCCTTCTGGTTTAGGAACTCGGTGTGAGGAATTCCGCACAGTTGGGGGAGATCGGGCCTCCCGGGCAGCCCGGACCTCGGATGGGGACGAGACCAATGCGGTGGCGAAGCAGATTGGCAGAGCTTTCCGTTGATGTAGGCCACGCCCCCAGAAGATCCGGGATGAGGTCGTGGGCGATGCTGCAACAGGGTGCTGATCTGCAAGTCTTCCGCTGTATGCAAACGAGAAGAGAGAAAAGGGTGGGGGGGTGGTTTTCTTGGTGGAGGGGTGAGGGGGATGGATGCTTTGGTGGAGGGGAGTGGTTTGGGAGGTGGGAGGGGTGGTGAGGTGGAGGCCAGGGGCGGATCTAGTAGGGAGAGGGGCTGGGTGCGCAAATGGCCAAGGGGGAGGTGGTGGGGTGATGGGGGCGCAAGTAGCTTGGGGAAATGGGGAGGGTTCTCTTTGATTTGGGTGGAGGGTTAATGGAGGCCTTGGGAAGGGGAGGGGTTGCCTTGGGGAGGGGAAGAGTTGCTTGGGAAGTGGGGATTCCTCTTGGGAAGATGGAAGGTTGTATGGGGAAGGGGAAGGGTTGCTTGGGGAGTTGTGGGAGTAAAGGGGGTTAATGGCCTTGGGAAGGTGAAAGGGTAGGGAGGGCTGATGTGGAGGATAAGGTGGCAAGGGGAGGAGAGAGAGGGCTGGTCGACCTAGAGAGAGAGAGGGGAGAGGAGAGAGAAAGGGGCGCCCTTTCTTGAGAGAGAGAGAGAGATAGAGAGAGAGTTAGAGAGAGAGAGAGAGATGCACAAATGCTTTGGCAAACTTTATCAAATCTTCATTAGCTTCAACTGGTGGGATTGGGGTCATATTTACAGGAATCCCATAATTCAACATAAGTCCCTGACTTTTAGACTAATGACAACTAACCAAGGGGGAAAGGGGCGCCCCTGGACCAAGCCCATATAACTGGGCCCATTAACCAATCTAACTGACATAATGATAATAAACTTAGGTAGATGACTCATTAACCTAGGGACTTGACTCAAATAAAAGAAAAATTACAATGATATGACTCTAGAAAAATATGAAAATTACATAAATCGACTCAAGAAATCAAGACGAACACAATGGCGATCATCGGGACCCATGGAGAAATGGGAAGTGGTAAGCGATGTCCCCATCATACTCCCGGGGTGCAGAGAACTCGACTCTGTCGAGTAAGGGTCCACCCTGCTGTGGTACTGCTCCGATAGGTCAGGATCCAGCTGCTGGAGATCCTCCCGAATCACCCAGGCGTCAACCGAAGGTGGTCGTCCCTTCCACCTAACCAGATATCGCTCATACGCCTTGCTCCGTGTGGTAGTGATCTGTTCATCTAATATCCGCTCCACTCGATCACGCTGGTTTCTCTGGCTAGATGGAGCTCTTGTTGGTGTGGGGGCTCTCTCAAGGGGTGGGATAGGCTGGATCTCCTCACTGGGTGTCACCGTGGGACCCTTGTAGGGCACCGGGTCAGCCACATTGAAAGTGGGGCTTACTCCGTACCCTTCGGGGAGGTCGAACACATAAGCATTTGTGTCAAGATGCCTCAATACCTGAAAGGAGCCTGCTCCACTAGACCTCAGTTTTGAGACAATCTCAGTCCTCATCATCACAAAATCACCGACATGGATTTCTTGGTGGTGACAGTGGGAATCGGCTAATTCCTTAAGAACCTTGCTGCTCTTGTTTTTGTGTTTGCGAATGTTACCATGCAATGTCATGAATGATGATCCTATAGGGATGAAGGGAGGGCCTGGACAACCAAATTCAGCCCTATCAAGTGTTAGTTTGGTTTTGACAGACTTAGGAGGACCAGGGCATCCATGAATTGACTTATGATGCTTAGAAACTATGTGGACCTTGGTGCACTTAGGTGGACCGGGGCAGCCACAAATGGCCCTATCATGCATGAGGTGGATGAAGAGTGGGGGAGGACCATCATGTCCAAATGTGGCTCTATCAGGTATGGGTGCAATGAATGCCGGAGGACCTGGACTTCCATGTAGACTCCTATCATGCATAAGATGGATGATGAATGGGGGTGGACCTACATATCCAAATGTGAACCTGTCATGCACTGGACCTAGTGTGTATGTGACACAAATGAGATGACTAGCCCTACCAGGTGGGGCAAAATGTTGTGGCACATGCATTACAATCAAGATGGTCCCATCTTTAGGTGGGGGTGGATTTGGGGGTTTCCACTCATAGGGGTCGAAGGGGTCCAAGAAGGTGGACATTTTGGGATAGGTCACTTCCTCATTCCCTAGGTGGATGTCACCCTCGGTCATGGCTCTCATAGTGTGAACTAAGTAGTGGAATGGGTGGGTTGGGTTCAACATGGTGGGTGAGGGTAGGAGGGAGTGGGTGGTGGGTAAGGCGGCTAAGTCCCATGGGTTCAATGTCTTCTATAGGGAGGGATCAAAGGGGTCATGGAATGTGTTACCAAGGGAGGGGTATTCTATCTCCTCAAGGTCTTTAAATGATGGTGAGTCCTCCTCCTCAAATGAAGTAATTGAACCGAAGTCCTTGGCGGGTTGGTTGGCCATGAATGCAGGGCTTGGCATCCTACCCGAAATAAGCAACTCTAATTCGCGGATAGCATCGGGCTCTTCGAGTGTTGGGAGGAATAAAAGAAGGTCGCTAGTGTAGCAACCCACAGTGTATATCGAGGAGATGGACCCGACACATAGGTGTAGGAGGTCAAGGCTCCTAGGTTGGTCGGCTACAGTGGTCAACATGCCGGTTAACTCCATTTGCCAAGATAGACCCTTAAGAAAATCCCCTAATATTTCCACTTGATAGGATGATTGGATTGTGGTGTGATAGGTGGGTAAGGGTACTATAGGAAGGTTTTGTTCCATAGGAGGGCAAACATGAGCCATGAGATCTCTAAATGGGTTCTCCTTTAGCCAACGTGAAAGGGGTTCTCCAAAGATGAGCTCGGCCCCTACTAGGGAGGGTGGTGTAAGGTGAAGACCACCATGTGAAGTTTCTTCTTCTTCCTGGACATGGGTGATCTCCATGGCGGGGGTTGGGTCCGGAGTATTCACCACTATGGGGTCGGGTATGGGGATCATGGTTTCCTCTTCCAAGGAGGTGAGTAAGTCCATTGTTTGTGGGGTGATGATGACTGGCATATGGCTCTTTTGGGGTGATGGGTAATGGGGGACTTGGGATAGGATGGGGAGGGGTAGAAGTGGAGGCCTAGGTTGGGCATCTTGTAACTCATGGGGGAGGGTGCACCCCATTTGGCTCAATGGGTCTTCTTTGGGTAGGAATGAGTTCTCTTGACCTATTTGGGCCTCATATTCTTCTTCCCAATCTAGGGGAGCCTCATAGTCTTCGGTCACCTCCGTAAGTTCCTTTTGGAAATGGGTGGGATGAGGATTTGTGGAAGCTTGTGGGGTGTGGGTTTGATGGGGAATGTTGGGTTGGGTGGTGGCCAATTTGGTTTTAATGGTGGTGGTGGTCGGGATTGGAATCATTTGGGGTGGTGGAGATTGGACCCTAAGGGAGGTCTTGGGTTGACTGGGAGGGAAAGGGGGAGTGGGAGTGCTCCTCGGGTTATGGTCCTCAAGGTAGGAGTGGGAAGGTCGGGGAGCGTAGTTCTTCCTAAGCTCAAGGTAGGAGTGGGAGGGTCGGGGAGCGTAGATCTTCCTAAGCTCAATCTTCATCTCTTCCCATGATCCTATGGGTTCTTGCCTCCAAATCCTTCTTAAGCTCACTATGCATTCCCACTCCTTCTTGGCTTGTCCCCGAAGCCACCCTGTGGCCCTGCAGACCCTAGCATGTCCATAGACCCTAGTCCTATCAAAGTGTTTATCCATGGTAGCCTCCCACTTTAGGTAGGCATTAGGATTGGATCCGTCAAAACTAAGGTCTCCTTCTAGGATGATGTCCATGAGGAGGGGGTCAATCGGACTCTTGTGGACGGCCGTGTTGAGGGGACTTAACCAATGTGGAGTGTACATGATGATGCACTGGGTGGCCCGAAAATGACTCTAAATGCGAATGCGCCCTAGGACCAACTTGTAGAGAGACAAGTTATGAACTTGCTCTGATACCAAACTGATGTGACACAATGACGGGAATGCAGCAAGTGACAATGATCCCTTGGACTTAATTCGCAAATGCATTCACAAAAGTCGAGAAAGCTTGGAAGACGCCGTCTCACCGTGCGCACCCGTTACCCGTGGTGACTCGATGATGCCGAGTCGAGGTGGGGGAGAGGGACCCTTGCTGGTAGAGGGCCAGCACAAATAAGGTTTTCCCTCCCGAAGGTAGGATGCCCACGATCAAGGGCGGCTGGGTGCCTTGGGGGCACAAGGTCACTCACTCACTATTATCCACGATGACCACTCAAGATGGTGGAACCGGGAACGGGCACTCTCTTACTAGCCAGCGGACTAGCTTGATGGATATTAAACAAACAGATACTAGGGGAGCAGGGGTAGAGGCTCACCTGGTTGGTTTGAAGAAACCAACCTTGTTCGGAGACGTTGGGCGAGCGGGGAAGTGTGGGATCCCCGCACACTGCGCCGATGAAGCTTGAATCCTGTTTAATACAAGCACTACACCTCACACAGGAGGGTGGACTTGGGGTGGGGATGTTGATTTACATGCAAACACTACCTCCACGCAGGGAGGGGCGGTAAGCCGGCCAGGCGGGGAGGGGAGATTCGCCGAAATTGCGAAAGGAGAAGCCGATGTCGAATCTGCCTGCACTCTGCGACGAATGACTGACAGTCACTGTTGAGGTCGTAACTTCTAGTCCAGAATTCTGCTGATGATGAGACTGGAGGGGAAATCTTTGTAACTGAAGCTAGGATGCCTCAGAATTTTGTAGAATTCTTCTGACGTCGATGCTGGTCCGGATGGGGAGTCGAACAGAGTGACAGAATCTGGGGAAGGTGGCTTCAGGTTCCTGGTAGCAGGTTGGAGAGGCTTCCCCGACAGCTCCTGGACTCCGATTCATGAACCGCTAGAGTTTCTGGAACCATGGACGAGCTCTCTTCCCAGGAAAACTGACGGGGAAGCCATCTGATGTCGGAGAGGACTAGGGGACGCAGAATAGTGAAGGATGGTCGTTGCAGACTGTGGGAGGCAGACCCACGCAGCCGAGGGGGAAAAATCGTAACCTCGGCCCACGGATGCTGAACGAAGTTCTGTTTCTTGATTCTGAAAGTGGACTGGACGAGGAAGAACTTTGGAGAAGAGCTCGTGGCCTGATTCTTCTGCGGTTCTTCGTGGTACAGCTTCTCTTATGGTTCAGGAACTCGGTGTGAGGAATTCTGCACAGTTGGGGGAGATCGGGCCTCCCGGGCAGCCCGGACCTCGGATGGGGACGAGACCAATGCGGTGGCGAAGCAGACGGGCAGAGCTTTCCGTTGATGTAGGCCACGCCCCCAGAAGATCCGGGATGAGGTCGTGGGTGATGCTGCAACAGGGTGCTGATCTGCAAGTCTTCAGCTGTATGCAAACGAGAAGAGAGAAAAGGGTGGGGGGTGGTTTTCTTTGGTGGAGGGGTGAGGGGGATGGATGCTTTGGTGGAGGGGAGTGGTTTGGGAGGTGGGAGGGGTGGTGAGGTGGAGGCCCGGGGCGGAGCTAGCAGGGAGAGGGGCTGGGTGTGCAAATGGCCAAGGGGGAGGTGGTGGGGTGATGGGGGCGCAAGTAGCTTGGGGAAATGGGGAGGGTTCTCTTTGATTTGGGTGGAGGGTTAATGGAGGTGTTTAATGGAGGCCTAGGGAAGGGGAGGGGTTGCCTTGGGGAGGGGAAGAGTGCTTGGGAAGTGGGGATTCCTCTTGGGAAGATGGAAGGTTGTATGGGGAAGGGGAAGGGTTGCTTGGGGAGTGGTGGGAGTAAAGGGGGTTAATGGCCTTGGGAAGGTGAAAGGGTGGGGAGGGCTGATGTGGAGGATGAGGTGGCAAGGGGAGGAGAGAGAGGGCTGGTCGACCTAGAGAGAGAGAGGGGAGAGGAGAGAGAAAGGGTCGCCCCTTCTTGAGAGAGAGAGAGATAGAGAGATAGCTAGAGAGAGAGAGATGCACAATTGCTTTGGCAAACTTTATCAAATCTTCATTAGCTTCAACTGGTGGGATTGGGGTCCTATTTATAGGAATCCCATAATTCAATATAAGTCCTTGACTTTTAGACTAATGACAACTAACCAAGGGGGAAAGGGGCGCCCCTGGACCAAGCCCATATAACTGGGCCCATTACCCAATCTAACTGACATAATGATAATAAACTTAGGTAGATGACTCATTAACCTAGGGACTTGACTCAAATAAAAGAAAAATTACAATGATATGACTCCAGAAAAATATGAAAATTACATAAATTGACTCAAGAAATCAAGACGAACACAATGGCGATCATCGGGACCCATGGAGAAATGGGAAGTGGTAAGCGATGTCCCCATCACTTATTCCCCGGCGATCACGGGCACCACACCGGTGACTGCCACCCAGGACGAGATCGAGCGCCTCATCCGTCTGGGTCACCTAGCTCGGTTCGCTGCCGAGCGTAAAGAAGATCGAGGCGCCATAGAGGAGATCGACAATGCCCCCCGAGGGTTCCACATCAACATCATCTCTGGAGGGACAGCATTAGGAGGTGACAGCAGCCGAGGTAGGAAGCGTCATGCCGAGCGGGCGAGCCGAGCCATAGAGCCTCCCAAGGCCCCGCCAAGTGAGCCCCAGGTCATAGTCTTCTCCGACCGAGACCTGGAAGGGCTGAGCACCCCGCATGACGACGCCCTCGTGATCTCTGCTACGATAAACCATTGTAACGTAGATAGAATTCTAGTTGACAATGGGAGTGCCCCTGATGTATTATCTTATGACTGTTTCCTTAAGATGGGGGAGGATCCATCCAAACTCCACCCGGTCCGAACCCCCCTCTGGAAGTTTAATGGCCTGGCCACCTATCCCGAGGGAGCCCTAAGCCTGTCGGTTACCCTCGACACCCCACCCAAAACCGTTACAGTCATGGTGGACTTCATAGTGATTAAATGTATGATAGCGTACAACGCCATCTTCGGCTGGGGCATCCTCAACCGAATAAATGCCGTACCATCTACCTATCATAAAAAAATGAAGTTCCCCACCAAAAATGGGTTGGGGGAAGTTCGAGGTAACCAAGCCACGGCCAGAAGGCGCTACAATATCTCGGTAGAGGCCACAAGGTCGGACAGGAAGGACAAGGGCCCCCGGGGAGTCGAGGACCGCAACCACTGAGCCTGGTGGCGAATTATTGACAGTTTTCCTAAACGATGACCCGACCCTAGGAGTAAGGATCGGAGCCGACCAACCGCCCAAGGTTCAGTAGCAATATAAGAAATTCCTTTCTGAGTACATCCGAGTTTTTACTTGGTCCGATGATCAACTCCCTGGGATACCAGAGGAGACTGTAATGCACAAGCTCAACCTCGAGTCCACCGTAAAGCCTGTACAGCAACGCAGAAGGAAGCATGCACCCGAAAAATAGGTGATCATCAAGGCGCAGGTCGCCAAGGGACAAGAGACCGGCCTCTTCAGACCGGTCCTGTACCCGACGTGGCAAGCCAACGTCGTCCTGGTGCCTAAAGATTCGGGCAAATGGTGGATGTGCATGGACTTCACCGATCTGAATAAGGCCACTCCTAAGGACTGCTATCTGTTACCGAGCATCGACCAATTGGTTGACTCAACCTCGGGCAATGAGATACTCAGCTTCTTAGATGCCTATTCAGGTTACCATCAGATCAGGATGGACCCAGAAGATGTCGAGAAGACCACCTTCATCACCGACTACGGCGTATACTACTACACCCGGATGCCTTTCAGGTTGAAGAACGCTGGAGCTACGTATCAAAGACTGGTCAATCACATGTTCGAGGAGCAACTAGGTCGGAATGTCGAAGTCTACATTGACGACATGCTCGTCAAGACCCCCAAGGCCCAAGACCACTTCACCGACCTCGCTGAAACCTTCGGCACCATCCTGAAGTACAACATGAAGCTCAATCCTGCCAAGTGCACATTCGGAGTGAGATATGGGAAGTTCCTGGGTTTCTTGGTCACTCAGCGCGGGATCAAGGCCAACCCCGACAAGGTCCAGGCCATCCTGGACATGCGTCTACCCACCAGCATCAAGGACGTCCAGCGCCTAACTGGGCGTGTCGCCGCTCTCAGCCGGTTCCTGTCCCGTGCGGCCGAACGATGCTTGCCCTTCTTCAAACTTTTGAGGGGGCCCAAATTGGCATCTGCTACATTCGCATGGGATGAGGAATGCCAGAGAGCGTTCACCGAGCTCAAGGAGTTCTTGGCCTCGCCCCCGGTGCTCTCCAAGCCCGTTCCGGGTGAAGTCTTACTACTCTATCTCTCGGCAACACCATCCACAGTCAGCTCGGTCCTAGTCAGAAATGACTCGGGAGTTGAGAGGCCGGTCTACTACACCAGTAAGGTGCTCAACGAGGCTGAGAGGAGGTACCCCGCAACCGAGAAACTCGTGCTAGCGTTGGTTACCTCTGCCAAGCGCCTCCGACCCTATTTCCAGGGCCACCCCATGACTGTGCTGACCGGCGAACCATTGAAGAAGATTCTGGCCCATCCCGAAGCTTCGGGGTGACTCGTCAAGTGGGCCATCATGCTCGGGGCCTACGATATATCCTATCGGCTGCGCTCAGCTGTGAAAGGCCAAGCGCTCGCCGACTTCATCGCCGAGAGTACCATCCCGACTGAAGAAAGATCCCCGTCCGCGCCCGGGCCAACCTGGGAACTGTTCGTTGACGGATCTTCCAATTCGATCGGTAGTGGTGTCGGAATCCTCCTGAAGTCCCCCGAAGGAGCAGAACTACAGTACGCCTTGAAGTTCAACTTCCCGGCATCCAACAACGCTTCCGAGTACGAGGCCCTTATCTCGGGAGCACGCATGGCCCGACGGCTGGGGGCTGAGAGAGTCAAAATCCACACTGACTCCCAGCTGGTCGCTAGCCAAATCAATGGCGAGTACGAAGCTCGAGAGGTACCAATGATCAAATACCTCCAATTGCTCAGAGACCTGGCCCAACAGTTCGAGGGATTCGAGGTAGTACGAATAGCTCAGGAGGAAAACTCCCGGGCGGACACCCTCTCTCGGTTGACCTCTTCTCTTGATCCTGAAGGCACCCGATCGGTCCTCCTTGAAGAGCTAGAGCGCCCGAGCATTGACTCGGAGCTCCTCGCTGTTGACTCGGCCATTCTCAGCGACTAGCGTGCCCCCTACCTGTCGTGGCTTCGGGACTCCCAAGAGCCTTCCGACCCTCGAGAGGCTAGCAGATTGAAGTACCAAGCTCGGTGCTTCATCCTCCTGGATGACACTCTCTACCGGAGGTCCTTCTCCGGTCCCCTCTTGAAGTGCCTCGCCCCCGACGAAGCCATCCAAGCTGTCCGAGATATCCATGAAGGCCTATGCGGAGCGCATGCAGGAGGAAGGTCGCTCGCCAGGATCCTGCTAAGGCAAGGTTACTGGTGGCACACTCTGTAACGCGACTGCACGGCCCACGTGCAACAGTGCGACCGATGCCAGCGATTCGACCACTTAGTTCATCAGCCGGCTACAGAGCTCGTCACCCAGACCGAGCCATATCCCTTCGCTCGGTGGGGGATCGACATCCTTGGGCCGTTCCCCACGGCTCAGGCCCAAAAGAAGTTTATTATCATCGCCATCGACTACTTCACCAAGTGGGTCGAGGCCGAAGCCACGGCAAAGATCACTGAGACAGTCGTCTGGAGCTTCGTCTGGAAATCGATCATTTGTCGCTTCGGCATCCCTCGAGTGATAGTGAGCGACAACGGCCGACAATTCGACTCTCGTTATTTTTGAGATAGATGCGCCGACCTAGGCATTCACAACCACTTCACTTCGGTCGCCCACCCTCAGGCCAACGGGCTGGTCGAAAATGCCAATAAGACTATCTTAAAAGGCATAAAGACCAGACTCGGCAAGGCCAAGGGTAGCTGGCTCAAGGAATTGCCTAGCGTACTTTGGTCACACAGAACGACTCCCAGAACGGCAATTGGTGAGAGTCCTTTCTAGCTGGTGTATGGAACTGAGGCCGTTATTCCGTTAGAGGTCACCAACCCTTCTCTCCGAGTCATCCGCTTCTCGCCCGAGGTAAACGAGCAAAAGCTACTCAAGAATCTCGACCTAGCAGATGAACTCCGAGAGATCGCCAGCATCCGAGCAATAGAATACAAGCGCCGCCTCACCCGATACTACAACGCCAAAGTCCGAGACGGACACTTCCAACCAGGAGACTTTATCCTCAGGAAAGCTGAAGCCTCTCGACCACTAGAGGCGGCGGGCAAGCTATCCCCTAACTGGGAAGGCCCCTACCGAGTGGTCGAGATGCTCGGGAAAGGTGCGTACAGGCTAGCTACAATGGAAGGGGAACCCATCCCTCGGACGTGGAACGCAGCCACACTACGCAAATTCTACTTTTGAAGTTGTGCAAACAAGTTGGATGAAATAAAACTTTCTTCTTTTCATTCAAACAATTGTTGGTACATCAGAAAGGCAAAAGCCAGTACATCGCATAGCAAAAAGTAAAAAATCCATCTAGCACTAATGCAAGAGGCCATCGCTCGGCCGACTCAGTCTTGATCTCCTCGCGTCCAGCTACTGACTCTGCCTCGTGTAGAAACTGGCTCGAACAAGAGGCGGTCGGTCCAATTGGCTCAGGTGGCCTATGACAAAGGTGACAGAGGGATTAAAAAGAAGGAAGGCTAGCTTCCAAGTTGAACTTGGAAGAGGAAGAGGGAAGGAACGCCTATGAAGGCCTCCTCCTTCCCAACCTGCCAATTCTCTGGAACGTACAGAGAGCAAGCAACCTCCGCAGAGTGAAAGAAATGATAGGGGAGGGCCCAGAAAGGAGGGAGCTTAATTTGCTTTCTCCCTACCCCTGGAGCGAGCAGAGAGAGAGTGGCGGAGGGTGTCCCGGATGCCCCCATCCGTCCTCCATCTCGGCGCCCCCCGGGAAGCCTCGCGGGAACTGGTAAAGGGTAAACGGTGTGCCTCCGCACGTCGAACCCTCTCCAGATCCGCGCGACGACCATCGGACCCGTCTCAACCCCGCGCGACGACCGTCGGACCTGCTCAACAGCCCAAAGCAGCAAGAACTCTCTGCTCCTCCATCACCGGTAGCGTCGTCTTCCGAAGGATCCTCCATGCTCCGAATGCAACGGCACAGCGCAACATGAAGAAGGGGCGAGGAAAGACTGGTAGTGAAAATCCTAAGGGATGGAGAGGAAGGGACGCCCTCCGGTCTTTTTATAGGCTAAGGGAGGCTACTTGCCTTAAATGACTCCCCCCTCGAAAACACGCCAAAGGAATTTTCCCCTCTGAATGGTCACCTCAAACCCCTCGTTTCCCGCCTCAGCGGGATACACGAAGCGACCAGGCGTTCAAAGCGTGAGGAAACGGAAAGACACCCTGTTAGGGGCCCGTCCAACCGGCATGCGAAAACCACGCAGGACGTATCGGCAATTTCCAACTACTGTAGATACGCTAATCGAACCACGGCAAGGAAGGCAAGAAACAAGTAAGTCATTTATTGCCTTGCAATTTTTTTTTTCTTTTTCAGAAAAGGGAAAGATACAAACAAAGAAAAAGGCAAAATAGAGCGATACATCAGGCCTCGGGCCCACTTTGAAGCTCGGGAATGGAAGGCACGGGTGCTTTACCCACGGCACCCTCGGTGACGGCCGACCTTGGCACTGACCCCGCCTGCGCGGGAACTGCCTCTGCCGCGAGCCCTCCCGAGGCAGCCGGAGTTGGTGACCCCACCGGAGAAGAGCTCTCTGGATCTTCCCCGCCCGACGCCGAGGAGCTAGAAGACAACTCGTCCGAGTCATAGCACTGGCCAGAGGGGAAGTCGATCCCGGAATCTTGTGCATCGGCATAGGCAATGGCCCGGCGGTAACCCTGCTCAAACCCTTTACGGATGCCTCGGCGAAGTGCTGCCTCGTAGTGTGGAAGGGCAGCTTCCTGCAAGTCAGCTAGGTAGGCCTCCGAGCCCCTGTATTGCTCGATTGCCTCCGCTCCGACCAGCCCCATTATCTCTGCAAGCTCGGCCGACTTCCGCTCCGCCTCGACCGCACGCTCCTCGGCCTCCGTTGATCGCCTCTCTGCCTCAGCCGACTTCAACTCAGCCTCGGCCGCCCGCTCCTTGGCCTCCGCCGATCACTCCTCCGCCTCAGTTCGGTCGGCCTCGGCCTCAAAACGAAGGCGCTCAGCTGCCTCCGCTCGGTCCACTAGCTCGGCGCGCTCATCCTCCCAACGGCCGTCCAGCTCGAGATGGTGAAGGCGCTCCTCCTCAAGGAGTTTGCTTTTCCTCTCAAGCGATTCCCGGGCCTTGGCCAGCTGCTCGGTCAGCACTCCGACCTCCAGACGGCTCGATCGTAATGACTCCTTAGTCACAGAGAACTCCCGATAGAGCCCCTCATGCGCCTCGTTGAGTCGGGCCAGCTTCCTCTCACACCCCCCGAGGGTCCAAGCGAGGTTCGACCGCTCTGACTCCGCCCGAGCATAAGTCTCCACCATCGTGGCCCCCATCTAGGCCATGACCAGGCCACCCTCCATGATGACGTCGAGGACCCCGGCCGGGGAGTGACGCTTGTCTCCGCCTTTTATCCTCGCGGACACCTCGCAGCATAGCTTGTACATACTGCTCGAGATACTGAGCCTTTCCAGCGCCACCGACATGGGAACCCCTTCCGTGCCCGGCGCCTCGCCAGAAGGTCTGGATCGAGATGCGGGTTCAGCCGCTCCGCGCACTACTGTCGGCTGGGGTTGCAACGCCCTTGCGGGCGAACCCCTGGCCTCGATCGGCGCTGCGAGCTCGGCCGACCCGTGCACCACGGACGTTTGGGGCTACGACGCCTCCGCAGGTGAACCCCCAACCTCAACCGTCTCGGCCCACACATCGCCACCCGAGACATCACCCACCTCGACTGGTCCCCCGATCTCGGCCTCGGCTGTTTCTACTTCGGGCCCCTCTATTCCCACCGAGGGGAGAGCCGACCCATCGTCACCATCCTCTGTGGGGCCCCTAGTCTCCTCGGCCCTCTCTCACTCGGCGGATGGGGGAGCCAGCCCGGTTGGGTTGGTCCCATCTTGCCCCCGAGAGGGGAGCGCCGCTGAACCAGAGTCGCCCCCGATAGTGATGAGGAGACCGGCCTTCTTGGCCCGTTTCCTGGCCTTCGCGGCTTCCCGCAACCTTCCCTCCATGGGATCCTTGCGCTTTGCGCCGTCCGGCCATGAGGCCCCCATGGAAGCCGCCCCCTTGCCCTTATCTCGGGCTTGGGAGCGACCAACCGGGACGCCCAGCTCATCGGCCGCCGAGTCGTCAGCAAGATCAATGATCTCAGCAACTTCCTCCAGAGGCTCCCATCTAGTGTCTGCAACAGAGGAGAAGGCGTGATCAGGAAAAGAAAGGCAACCCCCAAAGAAAAACCTAGATGGTGGTACCTGACGGCTTCAGCCGCGTGAGAAGACACCGCTCGACATTCTCCAGCGTCAGCAACTCCTCGGTAGACTGGCGATGCTTCAGCAAACGAGCGGCATACTCCTCCACATCTGAAGGGAACTCCTCCTGCCGGGGAGGGATATTCGGGTGGAAATTGGGCATCACTTGGCATCTCCAGGTTTCCTCCACCGAATGTATCTTCACCCAGAAAAATTGGGTCTTCCACCCTTTATGCGAGGAATCCTTCGCCGCCAGCGAAATACAGCTCCTATTCCTCCTCGCCTGGATGAAGTAAAAACCTTTCCCCGCCGACGGATGCACCTTCAACTCAAAGAAATAATGGAAAAGGTCCAGAGAAGGAGGAACCCCGCACTGACGACAGAGAATTCGAAAGGCAGAAAGGAGGAGGTACGAGTTGACAACCAACTGAATGAGAGCTAATTGGAAAAAATTGAGAAGCGTAAGGACGAAGGTCTCGAAGGGGAGGTGAAACCCGCTCTTCCATGCCAGAAGAAAGGTGCAGATGTGGCCCGTGCGGTCGTCCAGACTCGTCTCATACGGGGCTGCAGCAACGAAGTTGTACCTAAGAGGCAGACGGAACCTGTGCTCCAGCCTCTTCACCTCAGCTTCCCCCTGTTCGCTGCGATTCAGGACGGGCACTCTCGCCACCGGTTCGTCGCCCCATCCTTCAGCACACAAACGCTGGTCCACCATGGATTCCGAGGAAGAGCTGGAAGAAGAATTCTCAAGGGATCTCGAAGATTCCGGGGGAGGAGGAAGCTGTCGGACCGCCTCCGCAGTTATCCTCGCCAACTCCTCAAACACCACCGCAAGTCTCTACTCCTCCGCTGTGTCTTCACGGCGCATCAAGGAGCCCCAAAAGCAAAGAAGCGAAGGAAAGCCAAAACCCTAGAGAGTCTGGAATGACAACCAGTGCCCAACGCCTATAAACCCTCGCGGGAGGCGGCGCATCGTTCTGACCTCCGAGAAAAAGGGGGCCCCTTCATTTCAAATCCGTCAGGATAACAATTATTACGGGCCCAGGTGACCATAACACGTGGCTTCATAACACCGCCAGATCTCCACCCACCTGAGCCACGCCGGTCCAAAACCCTCAAATACTACTCGTCCGAGCCTCCTTTAGCTCGGGAGTAGGAGGGGGACAAGTGGAGAGGGGGATTTCTGTAGCCCATTCAAAGAGCAGCCCGACTAGGCCCGACAGGACCCAACGAGGCCAAGCTCGTCTAAGTGACAGCCCACAGGGCCCACTCAGAAAAGAAAGCCCAATAAAAAATCGATCGAGGACATAACCTTCCTAGGCGGTCTCTAGGCTCGGAGGGCCCGAGTGTCGGTCTGGTCACAGGAAAGGTCCGGCCCAAGCCATATTTCCGCCCGTGAGAAGAAGGCGTACGCCGACCCATCTGACCCATCCTCTTTCGAGCTAAGCCTATCGTCCGATAGGGCTGGCCCCTCTGAGCTCGGAACGGACGACGATTGCTTATCCTTTGCAGCCGTTAAGAGTCCACATCAGGAGGGAATTCAGGAAGGCAAGGGACTTCTTCTTCCCAAGGTGATAACGTTCCCATGATAAGGCAATAAAAGCCCACGATGAGGACGTAACCCCTACCTAAAATCCCTCGGCTTACAGGACTCCAGGAGACGGCATACTATTTAAACCAGGGAGACCCTCCGACGAAGGTAAGGGCAATCATACGCTCAAAGCTCCTAAGCAAGAACCACTTCACCCTCTGGTGGAGAGGGATCTCGCGCACACGCTCTCTTCTCCCTTTACTGCTCCCGCCATAGTTCCACTGACTTAAGCATTGGAGGGTTTTCCCCAGGGACTCTCCCTGGGCCGCCTGATCCGTTTCCCTATGTTGTAGTTCACTACTCGGTGATCCCCCATCCGCTCAGGACCAGCGCGAGATCACGCCTCTTCACTAGAGATTAATGAACATTATGCTGGACTAAAGCCTTGAAAATAACATGAGAAAGGGCGAAAACCCTGAGAGGGTGGCAAAGAAGGAATAGAAGAAATGATTGGATTGTTGCAAGCAAGGAAGAAGAAGAATATGATAGAATCGGAGAAGAATCATAAGAATTGGCAGAGTCCAGAAGTTTCAGAGGGAAAGGATGCGATAACGAAAATTTATTATTAGAGGAATGAGGAAAAGAAGAAGATTGAGAAAAATCCAGAGATAGAGGAAAATCTAGAGATACCGGATGATGAGGGTGTAGCAGAGAAGAAGGACTAGAAGGATCCGGAGGCTTCGGATGAAGGGGAGAGGGAGAACCAGAAGGCGACCTAGAATTGGCCTGAAAAGAGGACTTAAACTAAGGTATATAATTGGGGAGATAAGGAAGAGTCGAGGACTCTAAATGAAAAGGGGATGAAGGGGGTTTACTGACCCAGGAAGGGAGGGGAAGATTACGGACACGTGATCGGAAGAGGGGAGACACACCATCCAAGGGTGGGAACTGAGCAAAAGGAATGATGAGCAATATGAAGAAGAAGGAGAGGTGGACCCTTGAGTGCCCAACTGATAGCCCTTGAAGTCGTTCCTTCACATTTTCTTAGCAGATATTTATTGACAATGGACCTGCATAGCTTGGGCTTGCACCTTTGGACCTCTTGGCTTATGATGCCGTCTCAAATAATTGGCCCACCTCGCAGATGGCCTAGCCCTATTATGAACATGCATCTTTATCAGGGCAGTTGCCCCTACGCACTTGATGCAAACTATTATGACCACCAATTGGGCCCTGGCCCAATTGTGTACAATTCGGGCCTATGAGCTCAATGAGCTAGAAATCTAGACAGATTGTTGAAGAACCCTTAGAAAATTCGTAACTTAACATAGAAAGATCAGAATTAGGTGAAACTAAAACCCATGCAACGAGGATTGGGTAAGTAATAACTTTGGTAAAGAGTATAACTTCTGAAAAAAAGGCTTGATAGGGGGTAAGAGGGAGTTTGAGATAATGGGTTGAAACAATTACAGAAAATATAGTCACCCATTAAAATAAGGATATCTTAGTCCACAGTCAACCAAATGGGATGAAAGTAGGCTCACTAGAAAGCTTGGGCCCTTGACTCAATCTCTTCTATTGGGGTGGAAGCCCAATTCGCATCATAACCCAAGGTTCTGACTTTTGCTGCCAGCTATCATGAAGAGGTGTGACTATTAAGAGAATTTGAATGTAATTAATGGGAAATTCATAACTTCGTCTGTGGTTAATGAAATGACCTAAACCTAAGCCAATATTCCAAATGGGATGTTAGCTACAACTTTTATGTTGAGGTCAAGGCCAAATACAGCCTGGATGATAGAGTTATACCTGGATTACCTCGGGCTACCGAAAGGTCGCGCCTGGAACAAGGGAAAATGAACGATAATCTTTGAAAAATCATAACTCGGGCTAGGAATGATGACATTCGATGAAACTGTGACCCAAAGTTAGATGAAGAAGTCCTCTTGATTTCATATGAAGACGTCCCAACTCAAATCCTAACATAAAAATGTGCCCACTCGCATCTATGACCGGGTAGACGAAGGGTCACCTCTGTTCAAACCGAAGGGTTGCTTAGCATTAACTCCCCTTTAAGCCAGCGACCTTGGGGGCTGGACTCAGCCTTGTATGACGTGGAAAAAGCTTTTGGGAGGTTTAAAAACTATATAAGGTTGTGGGTTTCAAGGGTGGTAAGCCTTTAGCAACACCTATTTTTCAATTTTGTACCATCTACGGTTCCTCTTGTGTAAGAAAGAGAGGTGAGGGACCTTGGCCCTGCGTAGGAGGGCGGACCAGTAGTTCCTAGGACGATAGACGATGTCTTGGGAGGATATGGGGTGTGGACCTCATCCCTGGATCGAAAGAAGAAGCTTAGGCGGATCTGGGGTGTGGATGTCATCCCCAGATCGTCGGTTTCAACATTTCAAAGGTAGGCACCTAGCCTCAATTTTAGGGGTCAACAGTGCATTAGAACGATTTCAAATATTTTTCTATACTTTAAAGAGGGTCTAAGGGTATGTGGGATCGACCAACATGTTCATTTTCTATTTTTCATCAAGTTATGGGCTCTCGCGAGTTTCCTCTGAGTCTCTACCAGAGTTTAAGGTCTCTGGACAGGTCTATGCACATGTGGCCAGGTCAGTGCAGGTCCATGAGTAAGGTCTGTGCACATTTGGTGTTGGCCATAGTAAGGTCTGTGCACATTTGATGTTGGTCATAGTAAGGTCTGTGCACATTTGGTGTTGGCCATATTAAGGTCTGTGCACATTTTGTGTTTGCCATAGTAAGGTCTGTGCACATTTGGTGCTAGCCATAGTAAGGTCAATACACATGTATTGTAGCCTTTGGACAGGTCTGAGCAGGTCCAAGGTAAGGTCGGTGGACATGTATTGTAGCCTTTGGATAGGTCTGAGCAGGTCCAAGGTAAGGTCGATGCACATGTAGTATAGCCTTTGGATAGGTCTGAGCAGGTCCAAGGTAAGGTCGATGCACATGTATTGTAGTCTATGGATAGGTCTGAGCAGGTCCAAGGTAAGGTCGATGTACATGTATTGTAGCCTTTGGACAGGTCTGAGCAGGTCCAAGGTAAGGTCGATGCACATGTATTGAAGCTTTTGGACAGGTCTGAGCAGGTCCAAGGTAAAGTCGATGCACATATGGTGCAGACCATGGTAAGGTCGATGCACATGTGGGTAGGTCGATGCACCTGTGGTTCTGTCTCAATTTTCAGAAACTTAGAAAAAGAGAGTTTTGAAAGGACATTTTAATTCATAAAAATCTGAAAAATTGGAAAAAGATAGGAGACTAAGGTAGCACCTCACTGTAAAATTTTCATGCTCCTAGAAATTCAGAACAAATAGTTAGATGTCATTTTCTATGCATGTGTAGCCTAGAAATTATGTCCTCCTTTATTTAATAACCTGATCATGCTCCTTTCCATGACTAGTAAGTTTATGATTGTGGTTTGTCCACTTAAACCATTTTGAAGCATGCTTATTATGATAAAGTACTATACTAGTATTTGCAAAATGAGTATACATGTGAATGTGAATACGATGTGAATGTTATAAATGGAAAATAACAACATTTTGTAAGGTAGGACTTTGGTCCCTTCAGCGGGATGACGATACGTAACGCCGCGGAAGTAAAAGATCCCAGGGGACGGCGATACGTAACGCCTTGGTTAAAAACCTATTGATTCGGCTGGTTCGTTCTATGGGATGGCGATATGTAATGCCACAGAACCGAGGGGACAGCGATACATAACGCCCCTTGCCGCAGGAGTCTAGGCGGTAGTTTGCTCCCGAGTCTACGCAGTACTCTTTCGTTAGTTGTGTGTGTGGGCCTCCTGTGTTTGCGGCAGCTGTTCGGTTCCATGAATAACAAAAATGTGAAAACTCATGAAAATGCGATAATGTGTAACTGCTCATTCACTGAGGTCTTGTTGCATGCATGGGTACCTTATATGTTAGTTAAAGAATATGTATTTTTCTCATATGAGTTATTTTAAGTTGATGATAATGATTGGATTATGCTATTATGAACACTTGAATTATGTGTATAATTTGGTTATATAGATGCGAGTTAACCCCGATTTGTTTAGGCTGCCTACTGAGCGTCACACTCACCCCTTTGTGACACACATTTTTTGGAGACATAGAGTAGGAGGTTGAGGAGAAGGCTGTAGCTGAGGAGTAGTGCTAGATCATAGTTCATCTGGGTATGCTATGGATGAATGTTTCTCTTATCTGTATGGTTATGGGGTGGTGAGCCTATGAGTACTCATGTTTATTCTGGAACAATGGACATGTATTCTCCTTTAGAAATTATGAATGGTTGTGATGTTGTTTACATTTTGTAAATGTGGTTTCTCTCTCTCTCATGCAAGTGTATGCATGTTTATATAATTGTGCTTCCACGATACGTGCGAAGTAATTGCTTCGGGGTCCGATGGAGAAAAGAAAAAAAAATGCCCATAAATTGGGACTCGGATGTTGGGGCGTTACAGAGTGGTATCAGAGCACGAGAGACAAACCATGGTTACAACCATTCCAAATGTCCAAGTAGTAGGAGAGGAGATAGGCTAAAGCGGGAAAAGGGTAGAGTATATTTTAAACCATTTAAAAATCCTCTCACTTAATAATTGTTTGTTTCTCAAAATAATGCCGCTAAGAAGGCAAAGAGATCTTCCCCAGGCGGATGAGAGGGGATCGGGGGTAGATGACCCAAATGGGGCGAACGACGGGGCTGTCCATGCTCCAGCGGTTGGCGGCAGACAAGTGCCCAATGCGAGGATTAATCTAGAGGGATTTATGTAGAGTTTCCAAGGACTGATGCAGGCCATGCAACAACAAATGTTACAACAGCCAGTGCCTGCACCGTGCCATGACTTACCTGCGCTTGATCAATTTCTGAGGTTGGCATCTCCTATTTTTAAGGGGGAGAGCCGTCCAGAGGTGGCTGAGTCGTTGCTCATCGAAATGGAGAAGAAATTTTGCGCGATGCGATGTCCCGAGGAAGAGAAGGTGAATCTGGCGGCCTATGTATTACAAGATCAAGCTGACTTGTGGTGGAAGGCCAAGATGAGGACCACCTTCGTGGACTACCACAATGGTGACATATTATGGTAAGAGTTCCTAGCTATCTTCCGAGAAAAGTATTTCCCCGAACATGTGCGGGATGCTAAGGAGCAAGAATTCTTGAGCCTCGAGCAAGGAAACATGATGGTAGCTGACTATGAGGCTAGACACTCCGCTCTAAGTTAATATGCTCCGCACATATTCGATGACGCACGTCGAAAGGTGAAGAAATTCATTAATGGTCTGCGTAGCAGCATCCGACACTATATTGCAACCCAAGACCCTGACTCCTACACAACGGCATTGAGGTTTGCTCATCTAGCCGAGCAAGAAAATGCAAGGTAATAGCTGAAACCATAATGATTTAGTGGAAATAAAAGGTTAAGTTTTAACAAATGTTCATATATAGGTTCACTGAGGAGCTGAAGACGTCGGGCAAAAGGCCTATGCAGACAGGAGGGAGGCGAGACAAGGGAAAGGTGGCACGCCAAGAGCCAATGCCTAGGAACGGACCGGGGGTTCCTTTTTTTGTTCATTGTGGGCGCAACCATCCGGGACAGGAATGCTGGAGGGCAAAAGGCAAGTGATATGAATGCGGCGAGGCCGGACACATTGCGAGGAACTACCCCAAGAAGGCCCAGCAAAAGCCAATTCCCCAACAAGAGAAGATTCATTACAGAGGGCGAGTCTATGCACTGATGCAAGAGGAGGCAGACAATGCCCCTACCGTGGCTGAAGGTACGCTTCTCGTGGATAATGTTTATGCAAAGGTCTTGTTTGACCCAGGAGCTACTCACACATTCATATCCACTAGTTTTGCTAATCAACTGAAGAACAGACCCCAAGCCACATTCTTCGGGGAAATGATAGTTAGCACACCAACCAAGAAACAAGTCCATACCAACCTTGTGATCCCTACTATAGAAGTCAACATCAATGAGAGCATATTGCTAGGGGAAGCATACATCCTAGATATTAATGACTTTGACCTCATTCTGGGAATGAATTGGTTAGACACTGTGATCTCTTAGACTGCCATCGGAAGAGAGTGATCTTTTAGAAGCCAGGAAAGGAGACATTCTTCTTCCAATGCCTGAAAAGTAAGTCGGGGAGAATGATGGTGTCAGCCATCAGGGCTTCCAAGCTGATTACCGAAGGGTGTGGCTATTTCTTGGCTAGTGTTGTAATTGAAGAAGGCACCATCAAGACTTTGGAAGACTTGGACGTGGCCCGAGAATTTCTGATGTATTTCCCGAAGATCTACTGGGACTGCCAACCGTTCGAGAGGTGGGTTTCTCTATTGAGCTGGTGTCGGGCACCGCACCTATCTCTATTCCACCGTATAAGATGGCTCCGATAGAGCTTTCTGAACTCAGGAAGCAATTGCAGGAGTTGCTAGACAAAGGCTTCATTAGGCCCAGTGTGTCTCCATGGGGATCACCAATCCTATTTGTGCGGATGAAAGATGGGGCTATGCGGCTGTGCATTGATTATCGCAAGCTTAATCAAGCCACCATTAAGAACAAGTATCCTCTACTTGAAGAATTATTTGACCAGCTATCATCTGTCAAGGTCTTCTCCAAAATCGATCTGAGGACGTGCTATCATCAAATCAGAATCAAGCCCGAAGATGCGTCGAAGACGTCCTTCAAGACTCGGTATGCTAACTACGAGTTCTTAGTAGTGTAGATATATTTTTCTTCCCGTCCATTCTTTAATGCCTTCCCATGCCTATCTTACCACATCCAACATGGGAAATGAACAAAGACAGAGGGAAAGGGCAGAGTAGAAACCTGTGATCGCCACCAAGGTGCCGAACGTGATGGACACGCCGTACCTTGGAAAAAGGGAGAGACACTCGCCTGGTGTGCAGCGCTGCAATGATGTACGGCTTGTTGCATCTCTGTAGTTTTGATGATGACTAACACTATGAATCAAATTATTTTTATGATAATTATTTTGATGCTCCTTGATGAATGATAAAGATCCTACATTGTCTAAATATTCTTAGGATCTAATGTTGTTGTCTTGCATGCACATCTATGGATCAAATGCTTTTTCATCATGCTTTTTTGATTTAATGCTCCTCTATCATGTTCACCCATGAGCTCATACTTATTTGTCTTGTTTATATGAGGTTCTGTGCATTTAGTGCGTTGACGCACTTGGCTGGCTGCGTAGACGCAATAGTGCATCTTTCGCTTGCTGTTTTGTCCACTGCGTCGACGCTGTCACTGGATGCGTTGACACATTGGCCTGTTGCCAGGGGCGTGAGCATTTCGTTTAAGCAGTTGAGTCGACGCTGCACGATGGAAGAGTTGACGCTTTGGGCTAATGTCCAAAAGTCTTGTGACCCACAACCAAGCGGATGCGTCGACGCTGTCACTGATGCGTTGACGCATTGGTGTGTTCTTGTGAAAAGCCCTGCTCTCCATTTGTAACCATTGCGTTAACGCCATCATGCTATGGGGTTGACGCAGTGGCTAGCAAGTCCAGGACTAAAAGACAAATTGGAACTTTATTCCAATCAGGTGAGCACGTGATCCGAGGGAATAATCATTCAACGTGTGGATCGGCTCATCTGGAAGCATCTCTTCGCGCGTGACTCCCACACCCTCAGTCTCGCGTGAGCTTGGATATATATATATATATAGGAAGGGTTCTGCTCCAAAAAAGCTGCTGAAGCCGCAGGAGAGAGGGCTTGGCCAGAGCGAGAGGAAGAAGAGGAGGAGCCATCCTGATCCATTCGTTGAGCTTACCTGAAAAGAGAGAGTGGTGAAGGAGAGGATGGAGTTCTGCTATGATTTGCCTATGCTTCTCTAAGAAGCTACATTGTCTTTCCCTTTCGATTGTTTGTCGATATTTCTTTATGTCTTGGGTTGTTTGTTCTTAAATTCCGATACTCTATTTTATCGTTCCCTCTAGGTGTAGAGGAAGAGAGGTGAATCCTCTGGGTTGCATTGTGGTTACCTCTGAATCAGATCAGAGGAATGGAGGTGGTCTCCGGGGTTGTTGTGTTCAGATAGTGAGGAGGCTATCTGGGTTGTTCCCTCCGGCTGTGGAGGAAGAGAGACAGCGTCTCTGATTTGCAGTGAGTGTGGGTCACTGCTGGGTTCCCTCTTGTCTAAGAGGAAGGGAGAGTTATCTCCGGGTCAGGTCTTGGGGTGTGAGACCTGGGTGCAAGCTGTAAGTTCAGCGTCTGTAGGGACTTCGTTCCCCAAGCTGTGAATCAGCGTGTTGTTGGCAGACTGAGTCTGCAGTTCTTTCGTGTGAAAGTGAAGCCTCATTCTGCTTTGAGTGAGGGATGGACGTAAGTCTGCAGGTTGCAGACTGAACCATCTAAACCTCCTGTTCTTTGTCGTGTGATTGTGCGCATCTTTTCTCTTTATGCTTTTGTCTGGCTTCATGAAGTGAGTGTGTTTGTTGTTGATCGAAACCTTGGTCTGACTGCTCGGTTAGTGTTTGTGCATTTGTGCTAATGGAATTCTGAATGATATATGTTCTGTGCTCGTGATGTGCCTTATCTTGTTTAAGGTTTCTGATCATTCATATTGTCAGTCCTCCTAGCCAATCTCATCTTGTAAGATCTCCTCGGCTCAGATAATTTTTTTTTTTAAACGGTGATCTATTCATCCCCTCCCCTTCTAGCTCACCGTCCTCTTACTTAATAGTTGGTATTAGAGCAGGTTTACCCGAGATGTGGTCCAACGGCCAGGGTAATCCTGGAACCAGTGGTCCTCGCAGCTACATAGCTGAAGGACAGTCAATCTCCCGTCCCCCATATTTTGATGGTTCTAATTATCTTTTTTGGAAAAACAGGATGGAAGTCTTCATCCGATCTCAGAGCCACAAACTGTGGAGGGTCATTACAACTGGACCTTATGACTTACCTCCGAATGAGGAGATGTGGTCTGAAGATCAGGTTAAATTATCCGCACTGAACTAGTCTGCACTCAACATCATCCAGTGCGCAGTTCACCCTGAAGAATATGCCCGAATTTCAGCGTGCAAAACATCTAAGAAGATGTGGGATGAACTAGCACTGATTTACGAGGGTACTGTAGACACGCCAAAATTGACATAATTTTGAGTATATTTCATATTGTCGTGTAATGCCCCATTTGACCCTCAAATTAGCTTATTTGAGTGTTTTTTTCCATTTTTCATAGATTTTCTCCCCTTTCCCTCTTTTTTAAATTAACGCACTGGAGAGGGGCGTGTTTTTAAAACGCGGCCTGATCCAGGGCGTGTCTCCCCATTTTATCTATTTCCCCTATTTTACCTATTTTATAAATTCGTGACCTGGTGAAGGGCGTGTTTTAAAACACGACCTGACCTGGGGCATTTCTTGATGAAAGGACACCCTGAGATGAGGGCGTCAATTCCCGGCATTATCCAATTTTTGAAAAAGAGTAAATGTTTTGAAAAATGTTAATTAACGCCCTTCTTTGGGGCGTTTTTCAATTAACGCCTCTCCCGGAGGCGTGTTTCAGAATTTCCAAATAAAAGAAATATTTATTTCCAAAATTGATCTGGGAGTTGACGCCCTTGGCCAGGGCGTGTTTTAAATTAACGCCCCTTGACAGGTCGTCAATTCTTGAATTGACGCCCTGACCAAGGGCGTGTTTCATCTTCTGGCTTCGCAGCCCTTTCCCCAGAGAGTCCTTGCCTCGTTAGACTCCTACCTTGATTGGGGCTCTTGCCCATTCTTATCCTTCCCCTTTATTGGACTCTTGCCCATGTTTATCTCCTCTAATTCTATTTAATAGGGCCGGCGGCTCTGTTAATGAGGTTGGATCCCCTTCTTTCCGGCCCTTTGCTGCTTTTCCTTCTTTTTCTGTTTTTTTTTCTTTTTACAGGGAACGGCTGTTACTGTTGGTGGCTAAAGGAGAAGCTCCTCTTACGATCACCTCTTCATCCAACCGAGACTCCTCCCCATCGAGCATTCAAGCCAAAGCACAGGCTCCCTTTGTTTTTATTTATATTATTCCTCTTTTGTTTTAATATCATCGGTTCACATATTCATACATGTATCATTCATCTCCTATTGATTTTTCTTCTCAACTATGTTGAGTACTCCCCACAGTGCACTCTTGCACATCCTTTTCTTTTTCATATCATCATCATATATTCCCACCCTTTTTGCATAGGGGTTTAAGGGCAACCACCCTTAAGGTGTGTTCTTGCACATGTTTTCATGCTCATCTATACATATGGATTTGATGCTACACTCACCATGTTTCTAATCCATATCTTTGTTGGTGTTTGTTTTTATTTGCAAGGGTAATAAAAGCAAGAACTCTCTTCATCGGCCGGCCGATTTGAAGAGAAAGGAAGCACTCACATCCCCGCATCTTTTGAGGTACTTTTCGCGATCATTCCTCCTATTCATTATTTGTTATATTTTTGGGACCTAGCGTCTCTGGCGATCACAAACTCCTCTTAGCACCTCGTGCTATTTCATGCTTTATTCATTCACTTAATATTTCTTTGTTTAAGTGGATTTATTAGAGATCTACAATTTGGCGATCACGGTGGGACCCTTTGTGTTCTTCTTTTATTACCCCTTTCCCCTTTGGCACCCTCGCGTGCCCTTTCCCTTTAGTACCCACGGTACCCCTCCTTTGTGCCCCTCGGGCGCCCTCCATCGTGCATTGCACTCTCCACAAGTGATCTGTCAGTTTGATAGTTTTTTAGAATTTCCACTTATCCAAATTTTTTTTTGATGAGCATGCTTCTATCTTAATATTCATATATTTGTTGATTGGCCGTGACTGTGAGTGTTTGATATTGCTGGCCGTGGGGTCTTTCTGGGAATTAACGCCTCTGTCAGAGGCGCTTTTTAATTTCACGCCCTCACCTAGGGCATTTTATGTATGTCTAACGCCTTCTGACAGGATGTCTTCTATCATACCTTGCTTATCTGTGAATTCACGCCCTTCTCCAGGGCGCCTTTTTATATTGTAACGCCTCACACTAAGGCGTTTTATTCATTCGGCCGTGCGTACCCCTGAGAGTTGACGCCCTCGACCAGAGGCGTCCATTTTATTTGTAGCGCCCCATACGAGGGCGTGTTTTTACCTTGCCTGTGTGGGCCCTCACAGTGATTCACGACAGTGACCCTGTCGTTTCTTTTCTGGATAGCGCCCCCTTTCAGGGCGTCTTTTACTGTGGGTTTGCAGAACCCTTCCTTGCGTGATTTTTCATCATGATTCATGCCATGCTCATATTCATTGATTGATTATATTGTGGTGATTACCCTGCTTGTTTGTGAATTCACGCCCCTCTCCAGGGCATCTTTTACTTGGTAACGCCTCACGCCAGGGCGTTTCTTTGTTGATTAGCGCCCCTCAGCAAGGCGTTTCTTTTGATTTGACGCCCTCGGTCAAGGGCGTCCTTTCCCCTTATAGCGCCTCACCCTAAGGCGTGTTTTTACTGCCCCTGGCATCTCGCTTTGAGTCACGACAGTCACACTGTCGTGTCTTTTGTTAGTAGCGCCCCCTGCCAGGGCGTGTTTTTACTGTGGGTTTCCAGAACCCTTCCCGTGGGTGAGTTTTCATGATATTTCATGCTTATCTTTGTTGATTGATCATATTATTGTGGTTGGCCTGTTTACCCTGCTGCATTCACATTTGCATTTGGTTTGGGAGGCCCCCTCCTCTTCATTAGGATCCACACACCCTCTTGGAATCGGGACGACCCTCCATTGAGCATTCCGTCTCTTTGGACTGGAAATCCCTTTTCCAAGCCTCCGTAAGTCCCCGCACCCGTGGATTCCCTCACGGACGCCGGGCAGGTTGTACCCTTTGAAGTCCCGAATTAGTTGGCCTAAACGTGGTGAGAGAGTGTTCCTAGTTGGCACTGGAGTTAAATCACATTTGAAACTAGGTTCCTCCCCTTGTGTGAATCATATCAATTTGCACAAATTCATTAATTCACCAAGGATCGAACATAAGAAATCAAGGTAACCATCACAACTTGTGTGTTTCTTTGCAAATTGTTTGCATATTCAATTGCTTGCATAATGGCTTACTTTGATAGACAAAATAACATGTTCAATTCAATTAATATTCATGAGGGTGATCAACCTAGCACATCTTATTCCCCTCAAATTCAACATGTTCATCATTCTCACCATACTTTCAAGGGACCACGTCCTCATTCTTATGGTCATGCCCGACCCATGGGCAATGTCCATCCTCATGGCCCCCCTACTCAATTTCAAGCCACTACTCCTACGGGACCGCCTCGTCCCAATGATGAGAAGGTCTCCCAAATGTTTCATGCATTAGATCATCTCACCCCTCAACAGATCCAAGCCCTTAAGGCCGCTGTTGAGGGTGCATCTCCTTCATCTCCCCCTTCCAATCCTAATCGGGTGACCCATCACCCACCTCCCTCTTTTATTCACGACCCTCCACGGGTGGCCCATCACCCACTTCCCTCTTCCACTCATGTTCCTCATCGGGTAGCCCATTACCCATCTCCTTCTATTCACACTCCTCCTAGGGTGGTCCGACACACGCCTCCCTCTATTCCTCCTCCACCACGGCCCCGAGGCCCTTATATTCCTTGTAATCCGGCCCATCCGGGTTCTTTTACGGGTCATCCCGTTAACTCCCCTCCACGGCCTTTTTATGCGGCCCCTCCTCCTTCAAGGCCCTGCCAACCTTCTGTTGCTCAAGTCACACCCCTCCAACAATCTCTGCTTGATAAGATTACTTTGATGGAGGAACAAATAAAGAGGGTCACGGCTCCTCCTACTCCAGTCAATCCTCTCCATGCCGCTTTGGACGAGATTATAAAGATGGAGAGAGAATGGAAAGATAGGAGAGATGATTACGGCGTCGGCGGCTCAAGCAAGCAGGAGCCGGCATTTGAAGAATCCAAGGTAGTGTACGATGATGATGAAGCTCCGCAGGCACCCCTTCCGAGTTTCCTTAACTTTCCGCTCTCCCCATTTTCATTCGATGAACCCCCTGCTCAGGAGGAAACCACTCCTAATTCAACCCCTATTTCTGAAACCTCTTGGTGTTACGACGATGGGTCGATACTTCAATCACCCACACCGGCACATTGTAAGTCTCCTCCTATCCTTGACACCGCATACATTACACCTCCTCCAGTTACACCATTAACCTCCGCAACACTGGCCTCCCCCAAGCCTTCCACTATTAGACCTCCACCCGTTAAGCCATCTACCTCCACACCATTAGCCTCCGTCGAACCCACCATTGAACCTTCCCCAATTAACCTCCCATTACCGCCACCTCGGCCTTCCATTATCCCTTTAAAACCCACTTTGCCTATTCCACCATTTAACCCTTCACCCTTATCCATGGCTAATCTTGAGCAGGATCCACCCCTTTTTGCACCCGAGCCAATCCCAACTGCTTCCGAGCAAAGGGAGAAACTCGACGTGTTTGAACCCCTGCTTACGCTCACCCATTTGCCAACGCTTTCCATCATGCCTCCACCATTCATGGAGCCTTCCGCCTCCGCTTCACCTCCCCTTACTACTCGGAATGGGGGGCCTTCTACAAGCACAAGTGCCGAGGACGATCAAGAGCCGGGCAGCAAGGATTTGGCCGCGCCATTCAAGATTCAAGAATTCATTTGCCGGATGCCAATCCGGGTTATTGTGCCAAGCACGGTCGAAGAAGCTAAGTCGCCGCCATGCCAAGCATTGATGCTGTGTAAGGGCGGGCAGGGCACCCTTTGTTCCAATTTCCAAATTTTGAATCTTTGGGCAACATAATGCTTCCGAGCCCAACTTTCCAACTCCCTCACACCATTACTTTGCACTCTCCAAGGGAGTTGACATTCACCATTGAAGCTTCGGCAAGGGCTATTTCTCATACACTTTCACTGCCGTGGAGGGGCAGTTATCTTAATGCTAAGGGGCCATCCCTTATTTGTTCCACTTTCTATTCATCCATCTCTATCACTTTTTCTTCATGGGCCATTCCCAGGGTTAGGAGGAGGATCTCATCCTCTCGCCCTTCACATTCTTCATATTCTTTGCATTTCATGCATTCATCGCATCCATCCCATTGCATGCATTTGCACCTCCTGCTTCCCGGGTTTCCAAACCCGTATCTTCCCCGCCTTCCGGCACCTCCGGATATTCCGCACTTCCCATCTTATTCATCTTCATCTTTTTATCCACTATCCCTGGAGCATCGCGTCCCTTTTCCTGCTATCTCCCTGGAACCTCCAGGAATTTTATCCCTTCTCTTTGGGCATCTCGCCCTTTCTGATTCTATTTCTCCGGAACCTCCGGACTTTCCCCTCGGGCATCGCGCCCCTTTCCATTCTCCTCCTCCGGAACCTCCGGACCTTTCTCTCGGGCATCGCGCCCCTTTCCATCTTCCTCCTCCGGAACCTCTGGATTTTCCCCATGGGCATCGCGCCCCTTCTCATTTGCTACCTCCGGAATCTCTGGATTTTCCTCCTGATCCTCCTTCATTCCTCTCTCTTGGGTATCGCACCCCTTTCTATATCCTTCCTCCGGAACTTCCGGATTCTCCACCTGATTGTCTCCATCTTTTCCCCGGGCATCGTGCCCCTTTCCATTTGCTTCCTCTGGAACCTCCGAATTCTCCGTCTTATTCTCTCTATCATCTTCCAGGGCATCGTGACCCTCCTGATTTCATTACTCCGGAACCTCTGGACTTTCCCTTTGGGCACGACGCCCCTCTCCACCTTTTTTATTTGCTTCCTCCGGAACCTCCGGACTTTTCCTTCGGGTACGACGCCCCTTTCCATCTTCTCCTTCCTGATTTGATTCCTCCGGAACCTCCTGACTTTTCCCTCGGGCACGATGCCCCTTTCCACCTTCTCCTTCCTGATTTCATTCCTCCGGAACCTCCGGATTTTTCTCTCCTCCCTGGGCATCGCGTCCCTCGGCATTTGCTTCCTCCGGAACCTCCGGACCCTCCATCTTTCTTCCGATTCATCTTTCTAATCTTTCTGAACATCACATCCTTCATTTTTTTCTTCCTTTTCCATCATCTTTTTCCCTATTTCGTCTCAGGGCATCGCGTCCCTTCTTTTGTCATCCCTCCGGAGCCTTCGGATTTTTCCTCTCATGATTCTCCTCTGCCTCCGGACCCTCCAGATCCGCCTCTTTCTATCTACCAATTTCTTCTTTTAATTCCTCCTGATTCTGGGTCCGACCCAACTTCTTCTACATCCACTGCCTTGGGCATCTGCCCTTTCTCCCATTGCTTCCGAGGCTTTAGTCCTCACCCCTCTTCTTGATTTTCCGCTTCTTCTGTAGACTGTTCCATGTGATCAGGGTCTCCGCGCCTTAGTGAGGGAGTTCTAGCCCTCGCCTCTTTTCCTTTTCTCCTTATTCGTCTGAGTCTGGTCTTGGCACCACTCCTTCTTGTTAAGCCACTTTCAATCCTTTGCTTCCAATCCTTTATCTGCCTAAGAGGACTATCCCACGATGATCAACCTCTCGCGGCAGCTGCTTCTATAAAGGTTGCAAGGTAACATATTGGCGTAAGTATGCATTTTAATGATATCATTTTCTCATTACTTCACGCATGATTTTCAAAATCAAGTGCTTCTTAACGAGATTAAGAGTGGTGTTTTAAACCTATTGAAATCATTCTCAAAAGAGTCCTTTAGGCTTGTTTCTTATGCAGCACCTTGGTTAATAAAAAACCCGCACTAAGAATTCAACATTCTCTCCCCGCTTGTTAAGATCAACCCTCAGCTGGGCACCTCACACACTTCACGGCGTCCTTAGCCGGCTCCTTTGGTTAAACACCGTTGCTACCTTGGCCATGCCATGAGTATATCTGAAAGTCTTTTATCTTCTTTACTCGGCCACGTGCAGGGGCAAGTAGTTGACGGATGAGATGACCAACCTTGGTAATCCCCAATACGAGAGGAGTCTCAAATAGGGGCAGTCTTGACCCAAACTAAATATGAATTTCATGATATACATTTCGCCAAAAGGGGTATTATGAAAATCAAGTCAAAATTTTGATAAAAGCAAAATTGAGAATTATGGCATGACAAGAGTGGCAAAGTCCCCGCAGGGAAAACCCTGGTCGTATGCATGTCAAGGGTCTAAAAATTAAAGGCACAAAGCCCCGGCGCAACAGACTACCTCTTTGAAGGGAACACCTTGGAAGGAATTCAAATCCCGACATCTCCCATCCTGCACAAAGCTTGTCACAATTATTCTTCTCTTCTCCCTCTAAGATCGAATGTTTCTCGGGTATGGCCTTGGTAGGGGCACCGTTGATCAAAGACGGTCGGTTATAGGATGCCACTTTCAATGCACGTCCAGCTTTGGGCAGTTTTAGCGAAAAGGGAAGGAACAAGGACCCCTAGCCAGTGGTTCAAAACAACCTTTTGATGCTGCATTAACAATGTCTAAGCCAAAATCCAAAAAAAAATTGAATATTTCCCGATCAAAATCCCAACAAAAATTCTAAATATTTTCCAAAAAATCTCCATAAAAATTCAAATATTTTCAAAACTCATAAAAATTTGCATATTCTAAAACTCATAAAAATTTGCATATTTTCAAAACTCATAAAAATTTGCATATTCCAAAACTCATAAAAATTTGCATATTCCAAAACTCATAAAAATTTGCATATTTCCAAAATCTAAAAATTTGCATTGTATTTTCTGATGGTGTTTTGCAGGAACAACTTTGCAGAGACCAAAAGCACGGGATGGGTCCTATCTCCACTCATTGCTATCAATCTAATGATTCTCCCGATATTCTCATGACATGCCACCCTGGGCATTTTTGGTTATCACCTCCTTATATCATTTTGGTTATATCTCCTGATTATCATTCTGATTATTCATCTCCAGATCTTTCAATCAACTCCTACTAATTACTCTTGATCAATTCCGCCGATGGGTATTAACAGATCCTGATTATTTAACTCCAAAACTTGATTAGCCAGATTGGCATCCTCATGACAAACAACAAATAATGATGCTTTGCTATGCCATGATTTGACTTATGCTGTTCATGATATATGCTATGATTGGTTGCTTTGATTCATGCTATGCATGCTATGATTAAATGCCTTATTCATTGCTTGTTATATCTTGGCTAATGAATTTTTGAGCGCAGGATAAGAAGCTCTTGGTCCCGCCGGCAGGGCATCATCACTCAAAAGTCCCACGGTGCTTGCAGCTCATTTCTCAGTTCCCATGCTTATTGATATCACCATCTCCCTGTATGCATTCTACTATATGTTACATATGTTACTAGATTATATCAAGGACCTTGCGGCTTTGGTAAATCTGGGATTTGAGTTCCCCTTCATCAAAAACAATGATGATTCCAGAGAAGTCTTAGTCACACGGATAGGCCGTTGAGCCGTCCAAGACTGGGGACGATGGTTCCCTTTTTACGAGTTGGTGCGTGGATAAACGGGCTTCGGCTTAGTATCAGCTCGCAGAATTAGTTTCTTGACCCAGTCTGAGCAGTTTAACAATATTATCCTTGATTATATTATATTTTCATTTGTTATTTCCCTTTAGCCCAGCATGCATTCATGTAGGACTTTGAATTAACATTGGAAAATCATTCTGATAAGCTGATGTTGAGAGTTGAATTGATCTTAATCTTTCTCGATATGAGATTTTCATTGTCGAATTGGATCCTCAGTTCGATTTGTCGTTGTTTTGGGTCATTTTCTCGAAAGCTCCTTGTTTGGATTTTTATCATCTTATTTTTAATCATTTCCCTTTGATCCACCTTGGCTGCAGCACGTCCACATTGGCTGGTAACCGCTCCCCAATGGTGAAATCTATAGGTTTGTGACCTGGGGTACTTCCACCGCGCTGGAAGTTGATCATTTTATTTTATCTCCCTCGTGCACCGCGTGCACATATCCCCTTTTATCCAAACATTATTGATTTCGTTGGATTTCCCGAGATTTGCTTCATCTCGAGCTTTTGATTTGATTCTCATCACGTGATGTTGATTGCGTGTCTCATCACACCTTGGCATCTACTTTTCAGTTTGCTATGCTCCCTTGCAAAGCAGACGCCAAGGCGGGGCAGCTGTAGACACGCCAAAATTGACATTATTTTGAGTATATTTCATATTACCGTGTAATGCCCCATTTGACCCTCAAATTAGCTTATTTGAGTGTTTTTTTCATTTTTCATGGATTTTCTCCCATTTCCCTCTTTTTTAAATTAACGCCCTGGAGAGGGGCGTGTTTTTAAAACGCGGCCTGATCTAGGGCGTGTCTCCCCATTTTATCCATTTTCCCCATTTTACCTATTTTATAAATTCGTGACCTGGTGAAGGGCGTGTTTTAAAACACGACCTGACCTGGGGCGTTTCTTGATGAAAGGACGCCCTGAGATGAGGGCGTCAATTCCCGGCATTATCCAATTTTTGAAAAAGAGTAAATGTTTTGAAAAATGTTAATTAACGCCCTTCTTTGGGTCATTTTTCAATTAACGCCTCTCCCGGAGGCGTGTTTCAGAATTTCTAAATAAAAGAAATATTTATTTCCAAAATTGATCTGGGAGTTGACGCCCTTGGCCAGGGCGTGTTTTAAATTAACGCCCCTTGACAGGTCGTCAATTCTTGAATTGACGCCCTGACCAAGGGCGTGTTTCATCTTCTAGCTTCGCAGCCCTTTCCCCAGAGAGTCCTTGCCTCGTTAGAATCCTGCCTTGATTGGGGCTCTTGCCCATTCTTATCCTTCCCCTTTATTGGACTCTTGCCCATGTTTATCTCCTCCAATTCTATTTAATAGGGCCGGTGGCTCTGTTAATGAGGTTGGATCCCCTTCTTTCCGGCCCTCTGCTGCTTTTCCTTCTTTTTCTATTTTTTTTTCTTTTTACAGGGAACGGCTGTTGCTGTTGGTGGCTAAAGGAGAAGCTCCTCTTACGATCACCTCTTCATCCAACCGAGACTCCTCCCCATCGAGCATTCAAGCCAAAGCACAGGCTCCCTTTGTTTTTATTTATATTATTCCTCTTTTGTTTTAATATCATCGGTTCACATATTCATACATGCATCATTCATCTCCTATTGATTTTTCTTCTCAACTATGTTGAGTACTCCCCACAGTGCACTCTTGCACATCCTTTTCTTTTTCATATCATCATCATATATTCCCACCCTTTTTGCATAGGGGTTTAAGGGCAACCACCCTTAAGGTGTGTTCTTGCACATGTTTTCATGCTCATCTATACATATGGATTTGATGCTACACTCACCATGTTTCTAATCCATATCTTTGTTGGTGTTTGTTTTTGTTTGCAAGGGTAATAAAAGCAAGAACTCTCTTCATCGGCCGGCCGATTTGAAGAGAAAGGAAGCACTCACATCCCCGCATCTTTTGAGGTACTTTTCGCGATCATGCCTCCTATTCATTATTTGTTATATTTTTGGGACCTAGCGTCTCTGGCGATCACAAACTCCTCTTAGCACCTCGTGCTATTTCATGCTTTATTCATTCACTTAATATTTCTTTGTTTAAGTGGATTTATTAGAGATCTACAGGTACCTCTCAGGTCAGAGCTACCAAGGTAAACTACGTAACCTCTGAGTATGAATTATTCAAGATGAAGTCAGAGGAGAGCGTGACTGATATGTACGCTAGGCTGTCACTGATCACAAACAGCCTCAAGGGGTTTGGAAAGGAAATATCTGAAGGGGATATAGTCAGGAAGATCTTGAGATCTTTGACTCCAGCGTGGCACACAAAGGCCACTGTGATAGAGGAATCGAAGGATTTAACAACCATGACTGTCACTGAACTCATAGGGTCTTTTATGACCTATGAGATAAATCTCAAGAAAACAGGAGAAGGAAGTGACAGAAAGGGCAAGAATGTTGCTCTTAAAGTTGAACGACATAGCAGCAGCAGCAGCAGCAGCAGCAGTAGCAGTGGAGACTCTGATGGAATTCCAGACCTTGACAGGAGTGAAAAAGCTCTGCTCACACGACAGTTCAGGAAATTTCTGAAAATGAAGGGAAAATCATATGGGAGAAGAAGAAACTACTCATCAGGTAAATATCCGAACAATGGCAATGACAAGGATAGGAATGCTAAAAGTGTGATGTGTTATCATTGCAGGAACTTTGGGCACATGAAGCAAGATTGCCCTGAGCTTCAGAAGAAGACACTGGATTACCATAAGAAAGGCTCCAAAGTGTACAAGAAAAAGCCAAAAGCTATGGTATGCACTTGGAGCGATGAAGAAGAAGACTCAGAGACTAATTCCTCAGGAAAGGAGACTGAAGGAGTATGTCTGATGGCCGACGAGAAAAATGAGGTAATCAATCCCTTTGTGACTTACTCTATTGATGACTGGGAAGATAAGTATGGTGAACTGCTAGATATGTACAATGCCTTAGCTAAAGAACATAGAGTCACCAAACGCAAACTCAATGTGGTTAATGAAGAACAAGAACTCATCAAGATAGAAAATTCCAAACTGATAGTTGAATTAGCTCAAATGGAAAATGTAAGAAATGAGAACAATCTTGTTAAAAATGAGCTTGAAAAACTTAGAAAACAGCTTGATGAAACCAATCAACATACTGAAGAAAACCTGAGACAAAATGACTTACTCAGGGAAGGGTACGAAGCTCTTAAAAGGGTCAATTATGAATTGCTGGAAAACAATATATGTCTGCGGAAGGAGTTGGAAGATAAGAAGAAAACTCTTGAGAGGTTTGTTTTGGGAGAGAGTAATTTGAATGCCTTGTTAGGCACCAAAGTAAACTTTAACAGAGAGGGGTTGGGTTTCAACCCAAGTAAGAAGGAAGCATTTGGGGTAAAAACCACTACTTTCTGCACTGAGAAAGGAAAAGAGAAACTGGACATTCCATCCAGTTCCAAAACTACTGAACAACAAAAGAACATCCATAGACAACAGGCTGATTTTGGAAAAAATATCTTCAAGAAATTCAACAAGCCCATGCACCAGAAGCAAGGTGTCTGTCAATTCAACAACTATGACTCTAATAAAAGAATGGGCTATTTTAAAAGAAACATGGGAACGTCTAACTACACACAGAATACTGTCAATAAAATGCCTTCATCTAGATAGGTTAAAAATTATGGCTGGGACCCAAACCTTTATCAACAGAAACTGGACACACCTTGAGAAACAAAAAGAAACAAATGAAATGCACATCAATAACAAAACTGTCAACTCTCAGCACAGAAAGAAAAATGGGTTAAAACAGATCTGGATTCCCAAGACTGTGCTATGAATTGAACGGTATTTTTGGACCCAACTTACCTTGGGTTCCAAAGCACACTACCTAAATTGTTATTATGCAGGTGAGCCTAGTAGACGAGAACAACAAGTGGTATCTCGACAGTGGCTGCTCGAGGCACATGACGGGGGATCAAAGAAAGTTCAGCAAGCTTGAATTGAAAGCAGGAGGGTCAGTTAAGTTTGGAGGTAAAAACAAAGGCCAAATCATTGGGACCGGAACCATCGGTAAGAAAACCTCCAACTCTATTGAAAAAGTCTTGTTGGTTGAAGGTCTGCAACACAATTTATTGAGTATTAGTCAGTTGTGTGACAAGGGTCACAAGGTTCTTTTTGATGAGCATGCTTGCAAAATTTTAGAACCAAACTCCGATAAAATAAAGTTCATTGCAAATGGAGTCAATAATGTCTATATTGTGGATCTTGATGTTGAGTCTTAGTCTAATCTGTGTCTCACTGCTGATTCAGAAAATAACATGTTTGACTGGCATAGGCGACTAGGCCATGCTAGCTTTAACACCTTGCATAAATTAGCTAAATTTGATTTAGTTAGAGGCATGCCTAGCTTAAAGTTCAAATCAGTTTCTAAGAATTGCGAGGCCTGTGCTCTAGGTAAGCAAACTCGAGCTTCTTTTAAAATTAGGTCTGAGAGCTTGTCAACAAAGATCATGGAACACTTGCACATGGATCTCTTTGGTGCTACCAGAACCCAGAGTCTAAATGGTAAGAGATTTGGTTTTGTCATTGTCGATGACTACTCTAGATTTGCATGGCTGTTTTTCTTGGCAAATAAGAGTGATGCTTTTCAAAAATTTGAACATTTTTTCAATAAGCAAAAACATATAGGGCACAAGATCACTGTTATCCAATCAGATCATGGAGGAGAGTTTGAGAACTCCTCATTTTCTAGCTTCTGTGACAAGGAGGGACTGACTCACAAATTTTCTTCTCCCAGGACCCCAGAGCAGAATGGAATTGTGGAGAGAAGGAATCGAACAATAGTGGAAATGGCAAGAACACTACTAATGGAGAGTCAGCTACCTAAGAGCTTTTGGGAAGAAGCGGCAAACACAGCCTGCTACATACTTAATAGAGCTTTGGTAAGACCCATACATAAGAAAACACCATATGAACTCCTGAAAGGTAAGAGGCCTAATGTCTCATATTTCAAAATCTTTGGTTCAAAATGCTTTATTCATAATAACTACAAGAGAGACTTAGATAAATTTGATGCCAGAAGTATTCCGGGAATATTTCTAGGATACTCTAAAACATCGAGGGCCTTCAGAGTCTTTAATAAAGTTGATAGAACTGTGGAGGAAACCCCTCATGTCATTTTTGATGAAACAAAAATCTCTAACAGTCTAAATGATGATAACAGGTCTATAAGACATGATGGAGAGTTCCTGAATCAAATGCAAGAGGAGGAAGTACAACCGACTGAAGAACCCACTGATCTGAACCCATTAAGTACAACCGAACAAGGTGAGTCCTCAACAAATGTCAGAATTTTAAAAGACCACCCTGTAACCAATATAATTGGTAGTCTTCATGATCCTCCTATGACAAGATCCCATTTCAGAAACGTTCAGAATCAGGACTTAATTGCTTTAGTTTCTCAAATTGAGCCTAAGACCATTGAAGAAGCTTTAAGTGATGAGAATTGGATAACTGCCATGTGTGAAGAACTAGGGCAATTTGATAGAAACAATGTCTGGGAACTTGTACCTAGACCTGAAAATTTCAATGTAATAGGAACAAAATGGGTTTTTAAGAACAAACTGAATGAAGAAGGTGTCATCTCTAGGAATAAAGCTAGACTTGTAGCTAAAGGCTACAGTCAGGAGTATGGAGTAGACTTTGATGAATCCTTTGCTCCAGTAGCTAGAATGGAGGCTATCAGAATTCTATTAGCATTTGCTTGTTCAAACAACATAAAACTTCAACAAATGGATGTCAAGAGTGCTTTCTTGAATGGAATTTTAAAAGAAGAAGTTTATGTTGAACAACCTCCTGGATTTCAGTTTTCAACAAAACCTAATCAAGTTTTCAGGTTAAACAAAGCTCTTTATGGACTAAAGCAGGCTCCTCGGGCCTGGTATGAAAGGCTGACCAATTTCTTACTGAATAAAGGATATAACAGAGGTAAAGTTGACCAAACCTTACTCACTAAGAATTCAAGACAAGATCTCATCATAGTTCAGGTATATGTAGACGAGACCAAACCTTACTCACTAAGAATTCAAGACAAGATCTCATCATAGTTCAGGTATATGTAGACGACATCATTTTTGGATCAACAAATCCTGAACTGTGTAAAGAATTTTCACAGCTTATGTCAGCTGAATTTGAGATGAGCTTAGTTGGAGAACTGACTTATTTCCTTGGCTTGCAGATAAATCAAATGTCAGATGGCTGCTTCTTCCACCAAACCAAGTACACGCTGGAAATCCTAAAGAGGTTTGGGATGACTAACCTGAAGCATATATCCACCCCAATGAGTACAAGCATGACCCTTAATGCAGATGAGTCAGGTAAACAAGTGAATGAAAAACTCTACAGAGGTATGATCGGATCCCTCTTGTACTTAACAGCCTCTAGGCCAGACATTCAATTCAGTGTAGGTTTATGTGCAAGATATCATTCTAGGCCTACTGAACTACATTTGTCTGCTGTAAAAAGAATTTTTAGATATCTATCTGCCACACATACATTAGGCTTATGGTATCCTGCTTCACGCACATTAGATTTAGTTGCATACACTGATGCAGACTTTGCTGGATGTAAACTAGATAGGAAGAGCACCAATGGCCACTGCCAATTCTTAGGAGGATGCCTAGTTTCTTGGAGTTCAAAGAAACAACATTCAGTGGCCCTTTCCACTACTGAGGCTGAATACGTGGCTGCAAGCAGCTGTGGCACTCAGGTTATCTGGATCAAGCATCAGCTTCAGGATTACCAAGTAGAGACAGGTTGCACTCCCATCTTTTGTGATAACACTAGTGCCATAAACATTGCAAAGAATCATGTTTTACACTCACGAACAAAACACATTGAAATCAGGCACCACTTTATCAGAAATGAAATTGCAAATAAAACATTTGAATTAATTCATGTAGGGACTGCAGATCAAATTGCTGATATTTTTACAAAACCTCTAGATACTGAAAAATTCACTTCATTGAGAAGAGAACTTTGTATTTACAGACTCTGACGTTTTGAGGCAATGAATTCTGGTTCATGTATTTCCATAAATTTAGTGGTAGTTTTGTCATACTTTTTCTGGTGGGGGTCCCTATGTGAGGGGGAGCGGGTGTGTGCTTTGAGTAAAGTCAATTCTGCTTCTCTGCTATTTTCTGGGTAGAATGGAAGATAGAGCTACTAGAGAGGGGGAGCTTGACTAATTAAAAACACTTGAAAGATGGTTGTTGTTGCTGGATTAAATGTTAGAATTGATCTTGAATATTCCTCTTAATAGAACCTCATTCATTTCCTACATTCTTAAGTTTGTGCAATTAAAGTCCAGCTAGAATCCTCTTCTAGTAAGTCTTAAGAGGCTAAGATTAACCTTCACAAGTATATCCTCTTACTTTGTTGCATGACTCATGAACAAGCTAGACTTGTAAGAAATGGTTTCTATTTATGAGCTTCTCATTGGACATCTTGATAAGACCTCTAATATTTGCCCTATGTTTTGTCTTCAAACAACCCCTTGTTGAGCTAGTTAAACTGATCTGTGCTTAAAACTGCATACTGAGAAACTAGGAATCCCATCAATGAAATGAGAATTTCCTATGTCATGAGGTATCAGTTCTCATAAACAAAGTCAAAAGAAAGAAATATAATTCAAAATTATGCTTGGCAGAGCAATGATGACAATATGGTGAGTAACTGGGGATTCTGGCCTCTGATCAAGGTGTCTCCTCATGTAACGACCAATGGTCACTATCTCTGTTCTCTAATTGAGAAGTGATGAGGCTCTTACACTGAGTAACTGAGGATGCTGGCCTCTGACCAAGGTGCATACTTAATGTCAAAAGTGTAACTGGCCAAATACACTCTATAACTGTGCTCTCTCTGCCTGGACTGTTTGTCCTCAATGCCTACAGGCTGTCTTAGTGGTTCAAACTCTTGTTGTCTCTTTGACAAGCCTTAACAGCTACCTCAGTCATACTTGTTGCCACTTGCTCTTCTCTCATAATCATAGTAAGTTGATAAACTTCAAGTTTATACTGAATCTCTTTCTCTTACCAGAACTCCAAGATTCTTCACTGGACCTTACAGCCCCACTTAAGCATCTAAGATTTGACAATGAGTGTATACTGTTGGAATCCTCTCCATCTTTTCTCATCAGTCTAGCGTCAACATCTCTCTTTCTCCTTGTTTTGATGATGTCAAAGGGGGAGAAGGTTGAAAAGTCTGAAAAGGGGAGAAGGTTGAAAGGGGGAGTAAAGAGGTGATCTTGTAGCTAGCTAGTGGAAGGAAGGTTTTGGAATGGTTTTTGGTAAAAGATGATGAGTGTTGTGAGTTCAGGCCTGTTCAGGCCTTGAGAGGTCACCATTGCTGCCTTTATTGAGAATGTTTTAAGCTGGTGTTTCTTCTTTCACTGAATTTGACTCATGGTGTTGCCATCATAAAAAAGGGGGAGATTGTTGCATCTCTGTAGTTTTGATGATGACTAACACTATGAATCAAATTATTTTTATGATAATTATTTTGATGCTCCTTGATGAATGATAAAGATCCTGCATTGTATAAATATTCTTAGGATCTAATGTTGTTGTCTTGCATGCACATCTATGGATCAAATGCTTTTTCATCATGCTTTTCTGATTTAATGCTCCTCTATCATGTTCACCCATGAGCTCATACTTATTTGTCTTGTTTATATGAGGTTCTGTGCATTTAGTGTGTTGACGCACTTGGCTGGCTGCGTAGACGCAATAGTGCATCTTTCGCTTGCTGTTTTGTCCACTGCGTCGACGCTATCACTGGATGCGTTGACACATTGGCCTGTTGCCAGGGGCGTGAGCATTTCGTTTAAGCAGTTGAGTCGACGCTGCACGATGGAAGAGTTGACGCTTTGGGCTAATGTCCAAAAGTCTTGTGACCCACAACCAAGCGGATGCGTCGACGCTGTCACTGATGCGTTGACGCATTGGTGTGTTCTTGTGAAAATCCCTACTCTCCATTTGTAACCATTGCGTTAACGCCATCATGCTATGGGGTTGACACAGTGGCTAGCAAGTCCAGGACTAAAAGACAAGTTGGAACTTTATTCCAATCAGGTGAGCACGTGATCCGAGGGAATAATCGTCCAACGTGTGGATCGGCTCATCTGGAAGCATCTCTTCGCGTGTGACTCCCACACCCTCAGTCTCTCGTGAGCTTGGATATATATATATATATATATAGGAAGGGTTCTGCTCCAAAAAAGTTGTTGAAGCCGCAGGAGAGAGGGCTTGGCCAGAGTGAGAGGAAGAAGAGGAGGAGCCATCCTGATCCATTCGTTGAGCTTACCTGAAAAGAGAGAGTGGTGAAGGAGAGGATGGAGTTCTGCTATGATTTGCCTATGCTTCTCTAAGAAGCTACATTGTCTTTCCCTTTCGATTGTTTGTCGATATTTCTTTATGTCTTGGGTTGTTTGTTCTTAAATTCCGATACTCTGTTTTATCGTTCCCTCTAGGTGTAGAGGAAGAGAGGTGAATCCTCTGGGTTGCATTGTGGTTCCCTCTGAATCAGATCAGAGGAAGGGAGGTGGTCTCCGGGGTTGTTGTGTTCAGATAGTGAGGAGGCTATCTGGGTTGTTCCCTCCGGCTGTGGAGGAAGAGAGACAGCGTCTCTGATTTGCAGTGAGTGTGGGTCACTGCTGGGTTCCCTCTTGTCTAAGAGGAAGGGAGAGTTATCTCCGGGTCAGGTCTTGGGGTGTGAGACTTGGGTGCAAGCTGTAAGTTCAGTGTCTGTAGGGACTTCGTTCCCCAAGCTGTGGATCAGCGTGTTGTTGGCAGACTGAGTCTGCAGTTCTTTCGTGTGAAAGTGAAGCCTCATTCTGCTTTGAGTGAGGGATGGATGTAAGTCTGCAGGTTGCAGACTGAACCATCTAAACCTCCTGTTCTTCATGGTGTGATTGTGCTCATCTTTTCTCTTTATGCTTTTGTCTGGCTTCATGAAGTGAGTGTGTTTGTTGTTGATCGAAACCTTGGTCTGACTGCTCGGTTAGTGTTTGTGCATTTGTGCTAATGGAATTCTGAATGATATATGTTCTGTGCTCGTGATGTGCCTTATCTTGTTTAAGGTTTCTGATCATTCAGATTGTCAGTCCTCCTAGCCAATCTCATCTTGTAAGATCTCCTCGGCTCGGATAAATTTTTTTTTTTAAACGGTGATCTATTCATCCCCTCCCCTTCTAGCTCACCGTCCTCTTACTTAACACGGCTCAGGAGGAGCCTCCTATGGAGATAAATGGTCGAAGTGCAGACCGTCTATGAACGCAGCAAAAGATGCGGAATGAGGTATTCCTGGCTGACGAATGGCTCCAAATCGAACGCAGGAAGTAGAAGAACGGTCCAGATTGCACCGCTCGTCCCCTTGAATGGGTAGTTGGGAACCGCACAATGCCACCACGCCAGAAATTGCAAAGAGTTCAAAGTCCACCCTTTTCGGCCGGCCAGAGAGGATGGGCCTCGCGTTAGTGTGCTGCTGACCTGCGAAACAAAGTGTAGAACACAAGAAAATAAAACCCAAGTTAGGAACGTGGAGTGTAGCATATGCTCGAATGAAGGGAAATGAACATAATTAATTGAATGGGGAATACCTGGGGATTTTGAAACCCCCTAGGGCGTCAGAAAACGTGGGAGGGTGTGTGCATGATAGTACAAACAAAGAAAAATGTGGGCGAATGGACGTGTAGAAACAAGCATGCAATGAGAAGAAACGGGACTATCAAATGCAAAAGACTCAAGACTAGGACTACTCCCTGAACCAGAGGCCTATGTGGACGTAGAAGGCCTCCCTCCTTGGTGCTAGGTTGCTCAAGAATTCAGCAGGGCTTCACCGTCGACCAAAATCCCCCCCCTTTCAAAGGTAGCCTTTAGGGTCTATTTATAGAACCCCCAAATGCTGACCCCGAAATTAGGGTTTCCATGCATTTTCAGGTCAAGATAATCAAAGGAAAGTCGTAGATAATCAAATTATCTTTCATCCAGAAGAAACGACACTCAAAATGACTCAATATCTGCGGAGAAAATGACGGGAGAAGTTAGGGATAAAACCACGGATAGAGAGAGAAAACCCTTGAAATTCTCAGGAATCGAGATGATGAACGGTCGCACGATAGACCACCCAACGTGTTGAGCGGGCATCTCCTAGGTCGTCCAACCCTGTCGGTAGAAATCCAAATAAATCATAAATATTATCCAACTATCCATCGAACTGATCAAAAACCTCGCCGTTGGACTCTCATAGATGAACGGCTATCATCAGACCGTACATCTACAAGAGCGGCCAAGAAGAAATCGCCCATGCCTTGTGGGTGATAAATCAAGATAAATAAGATAATTAGATAATTATCTAAACATTAGCGACGTTGGGACTCTTGAGAGATAGACGCCTGAGGCGTTACCACACAATGAGCGTATACGGCTATAGCTAGGCCATATATATGCTTGTCGGTGATAATTCATAAAATTAACCAAAATGTCCATGAATGTATGGACGGCCCACAGGCAACCGCACAATGATTGAGCGGCCAGGGATGAACCGTACATGTATATGGGTGCTTGAAACTTATAGAAAAGCCCAATCAACCAAAACTAAGGCCCATTAAGCCTAGAATTGAAGCAAGCCCAGCCAGGGAGGGAGGCTACCCATAAAACTGGCCCAAAACGTGCCCGAAAATAGCCCGAACGAGCGATGGACAACTTGAGGCATCAACAAATGGGATTAAGAGGAACGACTCAACTTATCGGCAAAAAATGGGTGTCAACAGATGCCCCTCCTTAACGTCCTCTTTGCAGGGGAACGAGCGGAGGTGAAGCAAAAGTGACATGGAACATGGAGATGAAGCGAAAATGAAGCGGAGTGGATAGAAAAGCGGGCGTTAAGGTAAAACGACACCCATTTTTACCAACAAGCGATAGGAATGTTTTAGAAAACTCTGAATCAAACGCAAGGAATGATTAAACCAAAAGCGACACCAATCTGGAGGAACTAAACTAAACGAAATGAAACAAATCGATAAGACCAACCTCATGGGGGACACAATCCCGCGGTCCAATGAGGAGGCCAAAAGCAAGAAGTAAAAGTAAAGGAAACATGCTAAAGCTCCAGACGGGGACCACTTAATCAACCAAACAAAGCGAATTGACCAAAGAGAACCTTCCAACTCAGAGTGGAATTAGTTCCTCTTACCCAAAAACTGAACGCACAGCTAACCATCACTGACGGGAAATTTTACAGGCAAACCATGGGTCATGAAAGCTCAAAAGATGCGTATGATGCATGCTGGGCTAAAATAAAAGAAATCGTTAAAACAAATGCAAAGAAAGATTAAAATATAAAATACTCGAGAATAATATTACTAAGCTGGGAGAATCAGAGTCAAGATACCATCCGCAACCACAGCGTGCAGGATAGAACCATCCACCCTGGGACATCCCAACCTAACGGCCTATCCGAAGGTCAAACGCGTGAACCTGGTCATCATCATTTTTGTTGAAGGGAAACATTAGATCCTGGAACGCACGAGTAACCAACTGGTTCTTGAGATAATATAGCATAGTACCATATAGTAATGCAGTAAGGGATGTAGGGATAGAAGGCCATACCTGACTTACCTGCGCAGGCGAAACGGCCAGAAAAAGGTGATGCTGCAAAGAACGCATGAACATGATTTTGCAATATTTCATCATGGAATAAGCATGCAAGTCAAAAAGAAATCAGGCCTTTAATCACATAATGCAGCAAAGTAGGGTTTAGAAAGCAATTCCATCATTCAGCACATGAACGGCCAAGCCCGAGACCGCTCAACAGTTAAAACGGCCAATCTGGGGCCGTGCATCCATTGCCAGTTTAAATGAGATTATGAAACTACACGGCGCATATGTAGGCCATTCAATCGTAAGCACGGCCACATTCTAGCCGCTCAATGGCAATGTACCATTGAAGAAGAACGGTTGAAACACAACCGCTCAAATTAAGGACGGCCTATCGAGAGGCCGCGTAACTTCTGGGGTTTTGAAACAAAAAAACCCCTTCGTCTCCCTCCTCCCCACCATAACCTGTGGAGGAAGGGAACGAAGGGCTCACCGCCTCCATCCCCCATCTCTCTACCTCTCAAACTCTCTCTCCTTCTATCGTCTCTCAATTCCCCCCTATCTCTCCTTCCTAATGTGGAGCAAGCATCAAGCCGCCCGCGACCGGGTGACCGGTGAGGAGATGCCACCACCGATGGCTGATGAAGCGCCACCACGGTCGGCGGCGGCCGCCGCGGAGGAGACCACCAGAGGAGAGGGAGGCCCACCGCCTGTCATCCCCGCAGAGGAGGAGGCGCTGCCAGAACCCGAAGGGGAGGCCAGGACTACCGCGGTGGCTGAAGAAGAGACAGAACCGGCGGTGGAGGCGTCCACCGCGGCGGTCAAGCCCACGAAGTACCCCGAGGTAGGCCTAAACCCTAGCCCGTTGCCATTTTAATTTGTGCATGTTAGATTCAGAAGTTTATGGGGGGTTATGCTACTTAGGAGCCGGTTTGGGGGCATCATGGGGCGCTCCCGCCGGCGGGGAAGCCCTCACCATCGTCGGGGAAGACGACGGTAGGGCGGTTTTCAAAGAACCGCACAAACCATAACATACGGCTCACATAGAGCCGCTCAAAATCCACACGGCCCAGGGGTGACCGTACAACACTAGAACCGAATCAAAGAAAGACGGTGAGAGGCTCATCGTACACACGATGAACGGGCCACATTGGTTCGTTCATCACCTTGCCAACCCAGAACAATTCAGTCCTCATCAGACCGCCCAGCCTCCAAACGGCTCAGGAGTGACCGCCTAAAACCAAAAAACCAGGGAAAGAACGGTGAATGATAAACCGTTCAACATAAGGACGGCCAATACTGGCCCGTTCAAAATAAGGAACCTCAGGACTGGAACGGCCCATATGAAACCGTTCAGGAGGAAGAGTGGTCCAAAGGAGACTGTCCTTCTAATAGAGAGTTGAGCTTTGATCATTTTTATTTATTTATGAAATAAAATGCCTAAATACATTACTAAATGCATTAAAATGAATGAATGAATGCAGGGAAAGCGCAGGACCCGCACCTCGTGGCTGCAGGTCCGGGCGGTGTATTTGGCACTCCCGGACTTTCAGCGGGAGCAGTTGGCTGCCATGGGGTTCGCCCCATTCCTGAGCATCGAGCTGTGTCGGTTCGACACAGCTCTACTCTATGCCCTGCACGACCGCTGGGATCTAGTGAGTCGTACGTTTCTCTTCTCGTGGGGACATATGGTCCCCACGTTGGAGGACATGGCCAGACTTACTGGCCTTCGAGTGCGCGGGCTGTCGGTTAGCGGGGCCACTTTTTCTGACTACCGGGTGATGGCTCGGGAGCTGCTGGGCTTAGAGCTACGGTGCCCCGAGAGGCAGTCGACCCTCCTACCCCGGGCTAGTCTCCAGGATAGCCTAGGCTTACGACAGGCGGGAGTTGCAATTGAAGAGCAGCCGGAGGAGCACCTGTAGCGGCTGGTGGAGCTGGCGCGACCGAGAGTAGCTGCGGAGCCGGGAGCAGAGGCAGACAGGCTGTTACGACGATTCCTGATGCTGATGTTCGGGCGACTCCTCTTCTCCACCAGGGCGGATGTGATGAGCTGTCGGTTCCTTCCTTTCCTCGAGGAGCTCAGCCACGTGGGCGACTACGTGTGGGGAGCAGCAATCCTCGCGTTCTTGTTTGATACACTTAGTTCGACGGCCCGTCAGACGATGCTCGGGGGCTTCTCCCCCTTACTCCAGGTACGACTCCTATCCTAGACTTAATTATGAAATTCTATATGTTTCTTAAGTGCGGACACGATGCTATGATGCAGGTGTGGGCCTATGTACACCTACGCGGGCTAGGCAGAGGTGAGGAGACCCATCCTGGGCTCCTACTGATTGCACGTAGGTGGACAACACCTCGAGAGACCGCAGCTCTCTGGAGACAGGTTCGAGAGTTACAGGATACTTGGACGCTCTACCATTTACCTTGGTATGCTTCTAAACTTAGTCTCTTTAATTAAATGCAATTCTAGATGATGATGATGCTGATGTGACTTTCTATTTCTTGCAGGTACGGTGGACACCTTTCACAGAGGAGGGCCAGGAGGGTCAGCCTTGGGTGGTTGGTGCCCTCGCTTTTGCTGGACGAGACGTGTGGCTTCACTGCATGAATGTGGTGGAGCCACTGCACTACAGATTGGTCATGAGGAGCATCGGGGTCCATCAGCCCGCGGTGGAGTTCCTGGCACCTGAGAAGGCGGGGGAGCGCGTGACGAGGACTACCCGGGGCCTAGCGGCAGCATTTGATTGGACGGTGAGGAACGCTGCGCAGGTTGCCGACTGGACGGCTCTTGGGCGAGTGGTGACCGCCCGAGCATAGAGCGACTTGGCATACTACACCGCATACGCTAGACACTACTGGGACCAGGTGTTCCGGGGTGCCCACCGACCAGTACGACTTCTCAACTCAAACTCTACTTATTATGCTTATGATTTCTATATGACAATGTACTAACACTTGGAACCATAAATGCATATTGACCCTGAGGGACGACTTACGGAGCTGCAGGTGCTCCTGCACTCCACCATCAGGGAGTGGGAGGAGGCCCGACAGGCCCTGGCCTTACTGGTGAGTTTTCTAAACCCTATACTTCCTAAATTATGCGAATGCTTATGATTATGGTTATGTATGTGACTGACCTGGAGTTTTGGATGCAGCGTGCCGAGGGGGCCCAGCGACAGGGGGCCGATGCTCCTTCTTCTTCTTCTACCCAGACTCCTGCAGATCGGGCCAAGCGGGAGGCTGACTTCACTCGGATGGTAGCGCGAGCCAAGGCGGCAGAGGTGGCGCTCACCGAGAGGGTACGTAAAATCATGACACTTTCCCTTGTTATTTATGCTTATGAAATGCAGTTGACTGACAATGATATGTGCATGCAGACATCCGAGCTGACCCGTCTTAGAGCAGAGCTAGAGCAGAGTCGGGCAGCAACTAGGGATGAGGTTGCCCGTGTACGGGAGGAGGCAGCATAGAGCCAACCAGCCGACACCCTCGAGAGGGCCCTTCTACGAGCGGAGCTGGAGCGACTCCGAGCTTGAGCGGAGGAGCTGGTGCGGGTCCGAGCGGAGCGGGATCGGGCTCTGATCGAGGCATCCTGGCTGAGTGGAGAGCTGCGGGCCTATAAGGAGATGAGTCGGCGATCACGCAGAGGGACTCCGAGTGGCAGCTACGGCACCCACGGCTCTGTGAAGAGTTACTTCAAGGGTTCCTCCGGTCACTGGAGGAACGAGGAGGACGAGCAGCACCGGCGACGTCAGCGTGACGATGCGACTTCAGCGATGCCACCACCAAAGAGGCATGGGGGCGGTGGAGACAGTGACGGTGGCCATGGAGAGGGAAAGTCCTGACTTTTGTACTCGGGGCCCGACTTTTGTACATGATATGATATGATAGTGATATGCCTTTCTTTGTTTTGATTTTGTAGATGTATGAATGTATGAATTAATGCAAATGACTGACTATGACAACGACACGAGTGAGACGGACACGAGCGAGAGAGAGAGACGACGCGAGTGAGTGAGTGAGGAGAGAGACACGACAGAGTGAGAGAGTGACGACACGAGTGAGCGAGAGAGAGCCAAGCGTGAATGAGAGGACTGATGCCAACTGAGTGAGATGAGTGATGTCAAATGAGTGAGATGAGTGACGCCGACTGAGTGAGAAGAGTGACGCCAAATAAGTGAGAAAAGTGACACCAAATGAGTGAGAAGAGTGACGTCAAATGAGTGAGATGAGGGACGCCAACTGAGTGAGACGGACAAGACTACTAGTGGCACAGGTGCACAACTATTGAATGAAGGCCTTAGGTCAGTAGAACGGTTTCAATCGGGCCGCCGAAGGAGTCATACCGATGGGGACATCACCTCCCATGCCCACGTTCACAGCTCGTCTCCGCGTCTCGGTTGCATCCGGCATGGTCTAGTCATTTAATTTTGAGTCCTATGTAATTTTTATTTGAGTCATTTGATGTATTTTCCCTTTTATTTGAGTCATGTTCCTAGGTCTTGTGTTCATTTCCCTAAGTTTGAGTGTCATTAGGTTATCTAGTTAGCTATTGGGCCCAACTCATTGGGCTTGGCCCAAGGGCTCTCCCCTACCCCCTCGGTTATTTGTCATTAAGTCAATTGTCAGGGACTTTTGTAGAAATATGGGTTTCCTATATATAGGACCCCATTCCCCCTCATTTCAACTTAATGAATCAATGATAGAAAAAACTTGCCATTTTGAGAGTTTACACTTCTTATCTAGTGGAGAGATTCTATTTTTTGGGTGAGAAACCCTAGGGGAGAGATTCCCCACCCTTCCCTCTCTTAATCTCTCTTTTTCACTCCACTTTCTCTCTCCTCAACACCCAAATTCGAATTTTCTTCTCTCTCCTCCCTTCCCAACCACCTCCACTCCCCACCTACCCCATTTAAGCCTATTCCCATTCCCCACAACCCTCATCAATACTCCACCCCTTCCCAAGACCCCCTCCACCAATCCTCTCCTCACCATCCAACCCCCAACTACCCCTCCCACTTTTCCAAGCACGCTTCCCACTACCCCAAGCACCCCTTCCCTTCCCCAACACAACCCCCCCATTCCCAAGACAAAAAGTTAACCCCACCCTTAAACCTATTTTCGAATATCCTTTCCCTCCCTCCATTCCAACCAAATTCGCAGCCCCCACTACCACCATCTATTGGACCCTCTTCCAGACCTTATTCTCCACCTCCCACACCTTAGAACACCCCCTCCAAGACCCCCTTACAACCAGGGGTCACTCCCACACTCATCTACCCCCTTCCCCTTCTTCTTTCTTGGTCATTGGAAGCTACTTCGAAGTTACAGTTTGCTGTCCAGAGGTTGCAGATGAACCAGCAACTTGCAGCGGCCACCACGACTTCCTTCGGACGAGTTTGAAGACCCAAGAGCCATCGTCGGAAGCGTCTACCAGTCTCCTTCACAACAGAAGTGGTTTCATCTTCTTCCGATCTCCGAGCCGTCCAGGAGGTCCATTCTCCCACAACTGCGCAGTTCTGCCTCGGCTGAGGACCTGAGCCAGATTAGAAGCTCTGCCACGATGAACCCCGAAGGAATCAGTCCACGAGTTCTTCTTAAAAGTTCTTCATCGCCTAGTCTACTTCCAGAATCAAGAAACAAAACTTCATTCGGCATTCGTGATCCAGAGTTCTCATTTTTCTCCCTCAGCTACGCAGATCTGCTACTCATAGTCTGCACCAACTAGTCACCATTGTTCTGCATCCCTTAGTCTTCTCTGACATCAGTTGGCTCCCCCGTCAGTTTTTCTGCGAAGAGGACTCGTCCACGGTTCCAAAGAATCTGACGGTGCTCGATTCCGAGTTCGGGAGCTGTCGGGGCATCCTCTGCAACCTGCTGTTAGAAACCAAGAGCTAGCTCTGCAGAGATCCTGATCCGGAGAGAAAGCTTCACCACGACAAACCCCAGAGGAATCAAGCCACGAGCTCTTCTAAAAAGTTCTTCCTCTCCCTGTCTACTTTCAGAACCAAGAAGCGGAACTCCGTTCGGCATCTTGCAACAGAAGTTACCAATTTTCTTCCTCAGGCGTTTGACTCTACTTCCCACTGTCTGCATAGACCACTCCTCACTTTTCTGAGTTCTCTGATCTTCACCGGCATCTTTTGGCATACCCGTTTGTTCTACTGTAAAGAGGGCTCACCAACGGTTCCAAAGGTTCTAACGGATACTGATTCGGAGTTCAGGAATGGTCGGGGCAGCCGCGTCTTCCTACTGTTGATAGTCTGTTTCAGACAGTCCGAGATTCAGCAACCCTATTCATACTCCCGCCCAGGCCGCCAGCGACCCCTGAAGAAATTGGCAAAATTCAGACGCACTCTTGTTCCAGAGACGAGGGATCCCCACTAGTCTCACCCTCAGCGAAATTCCATAGAGAGTTCTGCGGCCTCCACACCCTCTGTCTGTCAGCTATTACAGAGAGAAGGCTGATTCGGTGTCATCACTTCTTCATCACTCTTAGCACTAGTTTCCCCTCCCCGCTTGGCCGGCTGAAGGCCCCTCCCTGTGTGGAGGTAGTGTTTGGATGTAACTATCATCTTCCCTTCCCCACGATCCCCCCCTTGCATGGGGTGTAGTGTTGTAATAGCTTAAACAGGTCAAGCTACCCCGGCGCGGCGTGTGGGGAACCCACGCTTCCCCGCTCGCCCTCGTCTCCGAGCGGGACCGGTTTCTTCAAATCGGTCGAGTGAGTGGTCCAAAACTTTGCTCTAATTCATGCTTTTTCTTTCAATATTAGTTCATAAACTCCGCTGGCCGTGACGAGAGCCCGATCCTTAAGCTCATTTGCTATAAGTGATCATCGTGGGAAGAAAGTGGAACCCGTGCCCTTTGGCACTTCATCGGACCCTTGATTTGGGCAGTCGTACCCTTGGGGAATCAAACCTTGGCCTTGCTGGCCCTCTACCAGCAAGGGCCTAGCCCACACAACCTCCCCTTGGCATTGCCAAGTTACCCCGGGTCTTAGTGAGCATCGGGTGAGCGGTTGCTATTATCGATCCGTTTTTGAATGCTTAATTATGCTTACTTGTTGAGTCCTAGGTTGTGTCACATCAATTGGTATCAGAGCAAGTTCACAACTTGTCTCTCCACAAGTTAGTCCTAGGGCATGTTTATGTATTGAGAATCCTCGGTTGCATCTCCCATGTCCACTAGAATGGCCACTTCATACCCGTCATATCCATCCCCATCAACTTTCCCAATAAGCCCAAATCCTCATGGAAGCTCCATTGCCAACAAAGTGGGTAGCAACACCTCTATCATAGAAGCCCTACCTAATGTGCTTAATCGGCTTGAAGATATCATGTCTCGACTCGACCGACTTGAAGGAAATAGCCGTGTACCAAGAGTGAATGAGAGTGACCTTTGGGGAAATCTAGAAACCATATTTTTAGAACACTTGAAAATCAAAACCCCCACCTTTGATGGATCCAACAGCCCAAGCCTTTACCTAGATTGGGAGATTTCCCTAGACCAATTCTTTAAAGGTTGCCCCTTGAACGAAGGAAGGAGAATGAGACTAGCCAAGGCACACCTCTCCAAACAAGCTAAAACTCATTGGTTAGTTGTGGAAGGTTTGAGAAAGATCCGTAGGGAGGCTCCAATTAGCACTTGGGATGAGATGAAGACCGAGCTTAGAAAAACCTACACTCTCCAACCCTCTCCCTCCTACTCAAATCACCAAAGTCCAAGGAGCACTTCAACTCCGTCATCCCCACCCAGTCAATCCAAGACCCCAATCACCCATTCCCCACCACTTCCCATCTCTCCTACCTCAACCACTACATTTACACCCCACCTCCAAGTCCACACCACAACCATAGGTCCCCATACCCAATTGGGCCCCATGACCAACTCTCCACCTAGGCCCATGGTAACCCTCACCACTGCCTCTCCATCACCCCCAAAAGGGGACACTCCTCCCAAAACCAATCAACCCAAACCCCTTCAACCCACCCATCTTCCTCTCCCTACCCCAATCCTACTCCCACCAAAGCCTCCACTACTATCCTTACCTATCCTAACCCAAGTTTCCCACTACCTACCACCCCGGATACACCATGCCCCAATCATCACCACACCCTCAAAAGCCCCTCTCACCTCCTTGGAAGAAGAACCCATACCCGATCTAATAGTGGTGAACACCCCAAACCCACTCCCTACCTTGGAGGAAACCCATGACCAAGAAGAATAAGAAGTATCACATGGTGACCTTCACGTTACACCACCCTCTCTAGTTAGGGCCAAACTCATCTTAGAGGAACCCCTTATTAGTTGGCTAAAGAAGAGCCCAATAAGAGAGATCACGGCCCACGATTGCCTTCCCATAAAGGAAAACCTTCCCATAGTGCACATCTCCTCCTATCACACCATAATCCAAACATCCTATCAAGTGGAAACCTTAGAGGACCTTCTCAAGGGCTTAGCTTGGCAATATGAGTTGACCGGCTTGTTGACCCCCATGGCCCACCAATCTAGGAGCCTTGACCTCCTACACCTTTGTGTCGGGTCTATCACCTCGGTTTGCACCATTGGATGCTACACTAGTGACCTCCTTCTATTCCTCCCCACACCCGAGGAGCCCGACCTTCTCCTCAATTTGGAGCTTCTCATATCGGGTGGAAAGTCAAGCCCTCCCCTCATGGCCGACCCACTCACAAAGAACTTCGGCCCAATTATCTCATTAGAGGAGGATGACCCACCACCACTTGAGGATCTTGAGGACATAAGGCCGCTCCCCCTCGATAACCCTTTTTATGATCCCTTTGATCCCTTCCAATGGGGGTCAAAGAAACCATGGGACTCAACCACCTTATCCACCACCCACCTTTCCCTATCCCAACCCACCATGTTTGACCCAATCCACCCCATCCTAGACCCGAGTTACACCTTGGGAGCCATGACCTTGGACCACATATCCCTAGGTAATAAGGTTGTGCCCCACCCCATGATGACCACCTTCTTAGATACATTCGTTCTTTTCCAATGGGAGTTCAAAGGTTGTCCCACACCTATACACATGGAAGTCACTTTTGGGAAAAGTATGCATGTGTCTAGGCTTTCCACACCCCTTGGCATGAACACTATGGTGAGTCCATTCATTCATATCACCCACATGTAAAGTAGAAAGCATGAGTGATCCAAATTCGGATGTAGTGGTCCACCTTCACTCATCATGAGTCATAGGCATGATAGGAGTATTCATGGATGTCCGGGTCCCCCAGCATTTGTCACCCCCATGCATGACCGGATCACCTATGGATGCCCCGGTTCTCCCCATTCCATCAAAGTCTTCCTGGCGTCAAAGCATGATTGGTCTACTTTTGGTTGCCTAGGTCCACCCATCACCCCTGGAATGTCAACATTCACAAAATTGCATGAAAGCCTTTGCAAGCACATAAGCAAGGAAAATGAGATCTATAAGAGGCAGGCTGACTCCCTTTGGCGTCACCAAGAATTCCACATGGGTGACTTTGTGATGGTGAGGAAGGAGAGGCTCTCCCCGGGAGTCATCTCCAAATTGAGGCTACGTGGGGCTGGTCCCTTCCAGGTCCTAAGGCGCATTGGCGCTAATGCCTGTGAGTTAGATCTCCCCGAGGAGTATGGAGTGAGTCCTACATTCAATGTAGCCGACCTAGTGCCATATAAGGGACCCACGGGGGTACCTAGTGAGGATATTGAGCCTATTCCCTCCATTGAGAGAGCACCCACCCGTGAGGAGAGTCCACCAGCCTGGAGAGCCCAGCGTGAGCACATTGAACGAATATTGGATGAACAGGTCACTACCACCAGGAGCAAGGTATACGAGCGCTATCTCGGTAGGTGGATGGATTGGTCTCGTTCGGAAGACTTGAGGGCAGTACCACTTCTACACCCTCCAAGGAGGGAAGGACACTTACTCGACAGAATCGAGTTCTCCACACCCGGGAGTATGATGGGGACATCACCTCCCATGCCCACGTTCACAGCTCGTCTCCGCGTCCCGGTTGCATCCGGCATGGTCTAGTCATTTAATTTTGAGTCCTATGTAATTTTTATTTGAGTCATTTGATGTATTTTTCCTTTTATTTGAGTCATGTTCCTAGGTCTTGTGTTCATTTCCCTAAGTTTGAGTGTCATTAGGTTGTCTAGTTAGCTATTGGGCCCAACTCGTTGGGCTTGGCCCAAGGGCTCTCCCCTACCCCCTCGGTTATTTGTCATTAAGTCAATTGTCAGGGACTTTTGTAGAAATGTGGGTTTCCTATATATAGGACCCCATTCCCCCTCATTTCAACTTAATGAATCAATGAATGAAAAAACTTGCCATTTTGAGAGTTTACACTTCTTATCTAGTGGAGAGATTCCATTTTTTGGGTGAGAAACCCTAGGGGAGAGATTCTCCACCCTTCCCTCTCTTAATCTCTCTTTTTCACTCCACTTTCTCTCTCCTCAACACCCAAATTCGAATTTTCTTCTCTCTCCTCCCTTCCCAACCACCTCCACTCCCCACCTACCCCATTTAAGCCTATTCCCATTCCCCACAACCCTCATCAATACTCCACCCCTTCCCAAGACCCCCTCCACCAATCCTCTCCTCACCATCCAACCCCCAACTACCCCTCCCACTTTTCCAAGCACCCTTCCCACTACCCCAAGCACCCCTTCCCTTCCCCAACACAACCCCCCCATTCCCAAGACAAAAAGTTAACCCCACCCCTAAACCTATTTTTGAATATCCTTTCCCTCCCTCCATTCCAACCAAATTCGCAGCCCCCACTACCACCATCTATTGGACCCTCTTCCAGACCTTATTCTCCACCTCCCACACCTTAGAACACCCCTTCCAAGACCCCCTTACAACCAGGGGTCACTCCCACACTCATCTACCCCCTTCCCCTTCTTCTTTCTTGGTCATTGGAAGCTACTTCGAAGTTACAGTTTGCTGTCCAGAGGTTGCAGATGAACCTGCAACTTGCAGCGGCCACCACGACTTCCTCCGGATGAGTTTGAAGACCCAAGAGCTATCGTCGGAAGCGTCTACCTGTATCCTTCGCAACAGAAGTGGTTTCATCTTATTCCAATCTCTGAGCCATCTAGGAGGTCCATTCTCCCACAACTGCACAGTTCTACCTCGGCTGAGGACCTTATCCAGATTAGAAGCTCTGCCACGACGAACCCTAAGGAATCAGTCCACGAGTTCTTCTTCAAAGTTCTTCATCGCCCAGTCTACTTCAAGAATCAAGAAACAAAACTTCATTCGGCGTTCGTGATCCAGAGTTCTCATTTTTCTCCCTCAGCTACGCAGATCTGCTACTCATAGTCTGCACCGACCAGTTGCCATTATTCTGCATCCCCTAGTCTTCTCTGACATCAGTTGGCTTCCCCGTTAGTTTTTCTGCGAAGAGGACTCGTCCACGATTCCAAAGAATCTGACGGTGCTCGATTCCGAGTTCGGGAGCTGTCGGGGCATCCTCTGCAACCTGCTGTTGGAAAAAAAAAGCTAGCTCTGCAGAGATCCTGATCCGGAGAGAAAGCTTCACCACGACAAACCCCTGAGGAATCAGGCCACGAGCTCTTCTGCAAAGTTCTTCCTCTCCCTGTCTACTTTCAGAACCAAGAAGCGGAACTCCGTTCGGCATCTTGAAACAGAAGTTACCAATTTTCTTCCTCAGGCGTTCGACTCTACTTCCCACTATCTGCATAGACCACTCCTCACTTTTCTGAGTTCTCTGATCTTCACCGGCATCTTTTGGCATACCCGTTTGTTCTACTGTAAAGAGGGCTCACCAACGGTTCCAAAGGTTCTAACGGATACTGATTCAGAGTTCAGGAATGGTCGGGGCAGCCGCGTCTTCCTACTGTTGATAGTCTGTTTCAGACAGTCCGAGATTCAGCAACCCTGTTCATACTCCCGCCCAGGCCGCCAGGGACCCCTGAAGAAATTGGCAAAATTCAGAGGCACTCTTGTTCCAGAGACGAAGGGATCCCCACTGGTCTCACCCTCAGCGAAATTCCATAGAGAGTTCTGCGGCCTCCACACCCTCTGTCTGTCAGCTATTACAGAGAGAAGGCTGATTCGGTGTCATCACTTCTTCATCACTCTTAGCACTAGTTTCCCCTCCCCGCTTGGCCGGCTGAAGACCCCTCCCTGTGTGGAGGTAGTGTTTGGATGTAACTATCATCTTCCCTTCCCCACGATCCCCCCCTTGCATGGGATGTAGTGTTGTAATAGCTTAAACAGGTCAAGCTATCCCAGCGCGGCGTGTGGGGAACCCACGCTTCCCCGCTCGCCCTCGTCTCCGAGCTGGACCGGTTTCTTCAAACCGGTCGAGTGAGTGCTCCAAAACTTTGCTCTAATTCATGCTTGTTCTTTCAATATTAGTTCATAAACTCCGCTGGCCGTGACGAGAGCCCGATCCTGAAGCTCATTTGCTATAAGTGATCATCGTGGGAAGAGAGTGGAACCCGTGCCCTTTGGCACTTCGTCGGACCCTTGATTTGGGCAGTCGTACCCTTGGGGAATCAAACCTTGGCCTTGCTGGCCGTCTACCAGCAAGGGCCTAGCCCACACAACCTCCCCTTGGCATTGCCAAGTTACCCCGGGTCTTAGTGAGCATCGGGTGAGCGGTTGCTATTATCGGTCCGTTTTTGAATGCTTAATTGTGCTTGCTTGTTGAGTCCTAGGTTGTGTCACATCACATACGGTCATTCGTTAGACCATACAGAAGGATGATAAATGGTCCTCTAACCACCGTTCAGAAAGTAGAACGGTTTATAACCAGCCGCTCGATAACAAGAACGGTCTGACTTAGGCCGCTCAAACTTCAGCATTCGAACCCCCTGGAAGATGATAAGCGGTCCTTCTGTGTCCGCGCAATAAGATAGGCGGTCTATCGTGAGACCGCCCAAATGGGTGTCCTGCAAATTTGAATGGGACTCTCCTGGAGAGTCCTAACCCGAGGGTAAACCACTTTAACCCCATCCAAAGCTTATCTTATCTCACCCTAGACTTATCTAAGGCGAATCTCAAGAGACCTAGGCCTCCTAATGAGCCCTATAAGTAGGAGGGCAGTCAAAATTCGTGATTCACACATCCTCCCTCTTCTAAGCCTTGAAACCTTTGCCATTCATCACCCAATCATCATGAAGAGGGCCTTGGAGGGGAGTTCCATGGAGGGAGAATCTTTTGAAGGGCCAAAGTCAGCCAGGAAGGAGCGGGAAGCGCTCCAACGACTGACCGTGATCCCATGACATCTCAGATCGAGCTCTCTGAGAGAGGTAAGTTAATCGTGATTTCCTTCAGTTCAAATCTTTCATTTACTTACGAGCTCTTCTTTTATATCTCTTTCTTTCGTCCTTCCACCCAAGCTTTTCCCTGGTCCTAGGCGATATTCCACTTTGAAGTGGCTGGCTCCCATGGTCCGCGCCTTGCCCCTAGGAGTGACATCTATCCTGAGATCATGGCACTTACAACCTCTCCTAGTACGGGTCAGAACTACCCAAAGCTTTCCCTTGATTGGCACAGCATCTCAGCCTTAGTAGAAATCTGGCATCCCCAGACCCTGTGGACACCAAAAATTACACACACAGATATCCTGCTCGGCCCAGCATCAACCACGGCACCGAGTGAAGAAGCCCCGGAGAGACTAGTCACCCAGACTCCCTAAATATGCACACTGCCGTGAAGCCATCTCCGGAGTCACGACAGTGAAGAGAAATCAACCACTAAGAGCCCCCACAATCCATGGGCCTCGAAGAAAATTAAATGGGCCACAACTCATGCTCACAATGGGCTCAGAACTGTCCCTTTTGGGCCTTCAACGGCACGCCCTTTGGCCCTTCAGCGGTGCGCCCCTAGGCCCTTCAGCGGCACACCCCTGTAGATTCTTAAGAAAATCAACTTAGAACAATTAAAAATAAAAGAATTAAAGCATGCACGTGGTGTTAAAGGGAAGTGTGATCGCCAGAGACGCGAGGGCCTCAAAGGATATAAACAATAATAATCAAGGGAGGGATCGCGAATATAAATACCTCAAATGTGGGGAGATTGTGAGTGCTCCTTTCTCTTCCGATCGGCCGGCCGATGAAGAGAGTTGTCCTGGATTGATTACCCTTGCAAAGATCAAAAACAACAACCAATAAAAAGATTGGATTAGAACCAAGGTGAGTGTAGCATCAAATTCATAATAAAGATGAGCATGAAGATCATGTATAAGAATACACCTTGTTGGGTGTTGCCCTTTAAAACCCCTATGCAAAGGGTGGGAGATATGATGAATGATATGCAAATATGGTGGTGTGCAAGAGTTGCACTGTGGGAGTCTCAACGTGGTTGAGAAGGGAGTTTGACAGCATAACAATGACTAAGATGAATGCATGCTATTAACACAAAAGAATAAAGCAAGACAAAAACAATCAGTGGGGCAAAGAGGCAATAAGATGGAGAAGCCTGTCTGTGCATTGGCTTTGATATGCATTCGGGAGGAAGCTTTCAAGAGCTGAAACTTTTGGACGTGGGGAGCTCCCTCCTGTGCCAAGCAGCAGCAGCATCTCCCTGTAAAAAAAATCAAAACAACCCCCCTCGAACGAGAGCCGCAGGGCTCTATTTATAGGGCACAAACCACAAATCCGGTGGGATTAGAACGAGCAATAATCAACTACGGCAAGGACTCTACTTCCCCAATCGAGCACGGTGACCAAAACAGACAGGGAACTCTTCAGGAAAGGTTCTTTCGAACATGACACGGAAGGGTAAAAGACGACTCTCAGACGGGCGTTAATTGAAATTGACGACCTGTCTAGAGGCGTTAATTCATGAATTTAATTTTAGCAATAAAACCTTCCTTATTTGCAAAAGGACGAGGAGACGCCTACTCCAACGGCGTTAAATATCAACGTCCTTTAGATAAAATTCCAGAAAATGACGCCTCCACTGATGGGCGTCCATTGCAAAAGGGGCGTCCTTGAGCAAGCCGTTAATTCTTAAAGATGCCCTTGCTCAAGGCGTGAATTAAAAAAAAGGGATGACTTTCATAGGGGCGTTATTTATGTTTTTTTGTGGGTGGACGGTGGAAAAATAGAGAGACAGAATGTATAGACTTGGGCGTGTGAGAAGGAGAGGAGTGTATAGACTTTGGCTTGTGAAAAGGTGGAGAATGTATAGACTTTGGCTTGTGAAAAGGTGGAGAATGTATAGACTTTGGCTTGTGAAGGAAGAATGGGTGTATAGACTTTGTTTGTGAAGGAAGAATGGAAACGGGTGTACAGACTTGGTTTGTGAAGAAAAAATGGGATGTACAGACTTGGTTTGTGAAGGAAAAATGGGATGTACGGACTTTAGGAAGAATGGAATTGATGCCCACCCTTAAGTCGTTATTTGTTTAATTAACGCCCCTATTGGTAGTCGTCTATTTTAAAAGAAACGCCCTTAGCTAAGCCGTTAATTAAAATGACGCCCCCTCTCACGCCGTTAATTCTTAAAAATAGCGAAAAATGTCTAGGAAATCCGGAAAAAATAGGGAAAAATAGGAAAATAGAGAAAAAGGGGAGAAATCCAAGAAAAGTGAGAAAAACCACTCAAACAAAGTTAATTTGAGGGTCAAATTGGGGCATTACAAGGCGATACGAGATGTACCCACAGTAACGTTGATTTTGGCGTGTCTACAGCTTGGCGTCTGCTTTGCAAGGGAGCAGAGCAAACTGAAAAGTAGATGCCAAGGTGTGATGAGACACGCAATCAACATCACTTGATGAGAATTAAATCAAAAGCTCGAGATGAAGCAATCTCGGGAAATTCAATGAAATCAACGATGTTTGGATAAAAGAGAGAGTGTGCACGCGGGCACAAAGGAGATAAAAGAAGATGATCAACTTCCAGCGCGGTGGAAGTACCCTAGGTCACAAACCTATAGGTTTCACCATTAGGGAGCGGTTACCAGCCAATGTGGACGTGCTGCAGCCAAGGTGGATCAAGGGAAAAGATTGAAATAAGAGGATAGAAATCCAAACAAGGAGCTTTCGAGAAAATGACCCAAAACAGCAGCAAGGCGAACTGAGGATTCCATTCAGCAATGAATATCTCATATCTGGAAAGATCAAAATCAATTTGACTCTCCAAATCAGCTTATCAGAATGATTTTTCAATGTTGATTCAAAGTCCTATATGAATGCATGCTGGGTTTAAAAGGAAAAATTAAAACAAATGAAAATATAAGATAATCAAGGATAATATTGCTAAGCTGCCCAGACTGGGTCAAGAAACTGATTTCGCGAGCTGATACTAAGCCGAAGCCCGTTTATCCGCGCACCAACTCGCAAAAGGGAACCATCGTCCCCAGTCTTGGACGGCTCAACGGCCTATCCGTATGACTAAGACTCCTCTGGAATCATCATTATTTTTGATGAAGGGGAACTCAAATTCCAGATTTACCAAAGCCACAAGGTCCTTGATATAATCTAGTAGCGTATGTAACATATAGCACAAATGCATACAGGAAGATGGTGGAGCAATGAGCATATGGGGACTGAGATGGAATAATGTGCAAACACCGTGGGGCTTGGATGGTGATGCCCAGTCTGTGGGACCAAGAGCTTCTTATCCTGCGCTCAAAATTACATTAGCCAAGATATAAAAGATAACAAGCAATGAATAAAGCATAGCAAGCATAGCATGAATCAAAGCAGCAATAATCAACATAGACATTAAAGCAACCAAAGCTTGGTGTGGATAGCATTCAAGCATGAATCAAAGCGAAGCATGTTTAGCATGAATAGCATGAGTTAAATCATAGCATTGCAAAGCATCATTGTTTGTTGTTTGTCATGAGGATGACAATCTTGGCATGTGAGATTGAGATTGGATGATCAGGATCAAGTAATGCCCAGTGGCAGAGTGATCAAGTAAAATCAGCAGGAGTTTATTAAAAGATTTTGGAGATGAACGATCAATTAATGCCCAGTATAGAGAGATGATAATCAGGAGTGTCCATAGTGACGAATCATGATGATATTGGGAAGAATCAAAAGATTGATAGTGGTGAAGGGAGAGGACTCATCTCGTGCTCTTGGTCCTTACAAAATTGTTGTTCCTGCAAAAACACCATCAGAAAATACAATGCAAATTTTTAGATTTTGGAATATGCAAATTTTTATGGGTTTAAAAAGATATTCAAATTTTTATGTGGATTTTTAGAAAATATTTGAATTTTTTTTTGTGAATTTTTAAAAACATTCATTTTTTTTAGATTTTGATCAGGGAATATTCATTTTTTTTAATTTTGATTAGGAAATATTCAATTTTTTTTTAGATTTTGATCAGGAAATATTCAATTTTTTTAGATTTTGGTTTAGAAAATATTCATTTTTTTTAGATTTTGGTTTAGACTTTGTTAATGCAGCATCAAAGGGTGTTTTTAAACCACTGGCTAGGGGTCCTTGTTCCTTGCCCTTTCGCTAAAAACTGCCCTAAGTCGGGCATGCATTGAAGGTGGCGCCCTACAGCCGACTGTCCATGGTTAACGGTGCCCCTACCAAGGCCATACCTGAGAAACATTCAGTCTTAGAGGGAGAAGAGAAGAACAATTGGAGATAAGCTTTATGCAGGATGGGAGATATTGAGACTTAAATTCCTTCTGGGGTATTACCCCTCAAAGAGGTAGTCTGTTGCGCCGGGGCTTTGTGCCTTTGATTTTTAGACCCTTGACATGCATACGACCAGGGTTTTCCCTGCGGGGACTTTGCCTCTCTTGACATGCCATAATTCATAATTTTGCATTTATCGAAATCTTGACTTGATTTTCATAATAGCCCTTTTTGGCTAGATGTATCATGAAATTTGATTTTAGTTTGGGTCAAGACTGCCCCTATTTGAGACTTCTCTCGTATTGGGGATTACTTAGGTTGGTCATTTCATCCGTCAACCTCTTGCCCCTGTATTCGGCCGAGCAAAGAAGAAAAAAGACTTTCAGATATACTCATGGCATGGCCAAAGTAGCACCGGTGTTTAACCAAAGGAGCCGGCTAAGGACGCCGTGAAGTGTGTGCGGTACCCAGCTAAGGGTTGCTCTTAACAAGCGGGGAGAGAATGTTGAATTCCCAACGTGGGGTTCTTATTAACCAAAGGTGCTGCATAGCAAGCCTAAAGACTCTTTTGATGATGGTTCAATTAAACAAAGGCCTAAGATAAAGATCTAAAACACCACTCTTAATCTTGTTAAGAAGCACTTCATTTTAAAAATCATGCGTGAAGTAATGAGATAATGATATCATAAAAATGTTTACTTACGTTAACATATTACCTTGCGACCTTTGTAGAAGCAGCTGTTAGAGGCGATGTAGATAAACATGGGATTTATCCTCAAGTAGCAGACAAAAGAATTGGAAGCAAAGGTTTGAAGTGGCTTAACAAGAAGGAGTGGTGCCAAGACTAGACTCAGACGAATAAGGAGAAAAGGAAGAGAGGCAAGGGCTAGAACTCCCTCACTAAGGCATAGAGACCTTGATCACATGGAACAATCTACAGAAGGAGAGGAGAATTAGAAGGAGGAGTGAGGACTAAAGCCTTGGAAGCAGTGGGAGAAAGGGCAGATGCCCAAGGCATTGGACGTGGAAGAAGTTGGGTCAGACCCGGGATCAGGAGGAATTAGAAGAAGAAATTGATAGATGGAAAGAGGCGGATCCGGAGGGTCTGGAGGCAGAGGAGGAGAATCATGAGGGGAAAAAGAATCCGGAGGCTCTGGAGGGATAAAACATCGAGGGACGCGGTGCCCTTGGAAGAAATAGGGAAAAAGATGATGGAAGAGGAGGAAAAAAATGAAGAACGGGATGTCCTGGAAGAGTAAGAAGACAAATCGGAAGAAAGATGGAGGGTCCGGAGGATCTGGAGGAATAAGATACCGAGGGACACGATGCCCAGGGAGAATCAGTGGGAAGCCTACAAGATCCAGACATGAGGGTGTGCAAGGGCGCGATGCCCAAAGAGAAAGATCCGGAGGTTTCGGAGGGGGAAGATACCATGGGACGCGATGCCCGGGGAGAAGAGAAAGATCCGGAGGTTCCGGAGGAAGAAGATGAAAAGAGGCGTGATGCCCAAGGAGGATGGGAGAGAAATCCGGGGAGTGCGGATGCAAGAGCTGGAAAGGGGCGCGATGCCCTGAGGGAAGATCGGAGGGGGCACAATGCCCGGCGAGTGTAAGGGGACTTGGAGGTCCCGAAGATAGAGGCGGAAGATATAGGAAACTTGGGGGATCCGGAGGTTCCGGAAGGCGGGGAAGATACGGGTTTGGAAACTCGGGAAAGAAGAAGTGCAAATGCATGTGGATGCAATGCAACGGATGTGATAAAGATATGGATGCAACAGAATGCATGAGATGCAAAGAATATGAAGAACATGAAGGGAGAGAGGATGAGATCCTCCTCCTTACCCTTGGGGTGGCCCATGAAGAATTGATGATAAATAAGGGTGGAGTTGAGTAAAAGATGGAGAGGATGGAGGACGGCCCCTTGGCACTAAGATAACCGCCCCTTCATGGCAGTGAAAGTATATAGCCAATTGGCCCAATGGATAAGGCACAAGCCCATGATGAAGCTTCAATAGTAAATGACAACTCCCTTGGAGAGCAAAGAACAACAGTGCGAGGGAGTTGAAGAGTTAGAACATGAAGCATCGTGTTGCCCAGGGACTGTGGCATATAAAGAATGTTGAATAGAATAGGCATTCGCCCCTTGTATGGAAGAAAAGGTTCAAGATTTGAAAGTTGGAGCAAGGGGTGCCCTACCCGGCCCTTGGGCATGAACTTACACGGCATCAATGCTTGGCATTCTCTTCTGGCGAGCAGTGGCGGGGACTCGGCCTCTTCAACCATGCTTGGCACAACAACCCAGATTGGCATCCGGCAAATAAACTCTTGCATCTTGAATAGCGCGGTCGTTGCCAAATCATTCCTGCCCGGCTCTTGATCATCTTCGGCACATGTGCTTGACGAAAGCCCCCCATTCCGAGTGGTAGAGGAAGGTGAAGCGGAGGCGGAAGGCTCCACAGGTGGTGGTGTAATGGAAGGTGTTGGCAAATGGGTGAGTGGAAGCGGAGATTCAAGCACGTCGAGCTTCCTCCTTTGCTCGGAGGCAGTTGGGGTTGGCTCGAGTGCAAAAAGACACAGATCCTGCTCATGATTAACCATGGGTAAAGGTGAAGGGTTAAGTGGTGGAATAGGAGTGGCTAGGTTACGGGTCAAAGGTACAATGGAGGGTCGAGGTGGCGGTAATGGGAGGTTAATTGAGGAAGGTTCAGTGGTGGGTTTGCTGGAGGCCGGTGTTATGGAGGTTGATGGTGGAGTTGACGGAAGTTTGGTGGAAGGCTCGACGGAGGCTGGTGTTATGAAGGTTGATGGCATAGTGGGAGGTATAAAAGAAGGGGGTTCAGTGCGGAGGAAACGCCGCATGAGGTGAACGGTGTTAGGGATAGAAGGTGACTCATGATGTGTCAGTGTGGGTGATCGAAGTATCGACCCATCATCGTAACACCAGTAAGTCTTAGAAATGGGGGTTGGATTGGGGATGGTGGCTTCGTCCTGAGCAAGGGGTTCATCAAGTGGTAGCGAAGGGAGAGGGAAGCGAAGGAAACTCGGAAGGGGTGCTTGCAGAGCTTCGTCGTATGCCTCCTCAAATTCTTCAATCGCCGGTTCTTCATTAGGAGGTTCAAGTGGACACTGTAGTGAAGGCGTGTATGTGGGTGGTGAATGTAATGGTATTGTGTATGTGGAGGTGGAGGGCCATATGCGTGAATTGGGTGAATGGGTGGAGGATGGACGGTGTCCACTTGAACGTTGAAACCCACCGGCTCTTGCTTGCTCGCACTGTCGACGCCGTAGCCGTCTCTCCTATCCTTCCAATCTTTCTCCATCTTTGTAATGTAATTCAGAGCGGCGTGGAGGGGATTGACTGGAGTAGGAGGAGCGGGCCGTGGGCTCGTAACCCTCTTTAATTTTTCCTCCAACGAAGTGACTTTGTCGAGAAGTGTTTGTTGGAGGGGTGTGACCTGAGCAACAGAGGGTTGGCAAGGCCTTGAAGGAGGGGCCGCATAAAAAGGCCGTGGAGGGGGCGTGACGAGCTAACCCAAATGAGGACCCGGTCGGGCCAGGTTGGAAGGAACAGATGGGCCTTGGGGCCGTGAACAGGGAGGAATAGAAAGAGGCGGGTGATGGGCCACCCGAATAGGAGTATGTGTGGATGAAGGAGGCGAGTGATGGGCCACCCGAATAGGAGTAAGTGTGGATGAAGGAGGCGGGTGATGGGCCACCCGAATAGGAGTATGTGTGGATGAAGGAGGCGGGTGATGGGCCACCCGAATAGGAGTAAAAGGAGGATGAGATGAATGAGATGTACCCTCAACAGCGGCCTGAAGGGCTTGGATTTGCTGAGGGGTGAGATGATCTAAGGCGTGAATGATCTGGGAGACCTTCTGATCGTCGGGAGGAGACGGTCCCGTAGGAGTAGTGGCTCGCGATTGAGGCGAGGGACCATGAGATTTGACATTGCCCATGGGTCGGGCAACACCATAAGAATGAGGGCGTGGTCCCTTGAAAATATGGTGAGAATCATGATGAACATGTTGAGATTGAGGAGTATAGGATGTGCTAGGTTGTGCATCCTTATTAACACAATTAATATTAAACATGTTATTTTGTCTATCAAAGTAAGCCATTATGCAATCAAAGTTCAAGCAAAATAATTTGCAAAGAAGCACACAAGTTGGAATGGATACCGTTGATTTTTTTTATTTGAACCTTGGTGAATTAATGACTTTTAACAAACTTTCGGAGTGATTCACACAAGGGAGGAACCTAGTTTCAATGTAAGTTTACTTCGATGCCGACTAGGAACACTCTCTCACCGTGCATAGGCCAACTAAACCTGGGACTTCAAAGGTACAACCTGCCCAGCGCCCGTGAGGGAATCCACGGGTGCGGGGACTTACAGAGGCTTGGTTTAGGAATTTTCGGTCCAATGAGACGGAATGCTCAATGGAGGGTCCTTCTTTCACCAAGAGGGGGTGTGACTCCTAAAAGTGTGGGGAGAGGAGGTCTCCCAAACCAATGCAAATGGATGAATGCAAGCAGTAGTATGAAGCGATAACAACACAGAACAAAATGACGACCTGGAAAAGGTCGCTATATCAATAAATAGCGTCTGAGCGTCAGTCGCTAGTCACTGTGAATAGTGCAAGCAGAGTAAAATAGCGCCTTAAGGTGAGGCGCTTTCTATAGAATGGACGCCCGTGAGCAGGGGCGTCAAATATCAGTAATCAAGATGAATAAACAATGATAATCAAAATGACGCCTTCCAGTAAGGCGCTGTACGAGTGAAAGACGCCTCTGACAGGGGCGTCAGAATGTAATGGCAAACGAATGACGCCTTGGTGTGAGGCGTTATACTTCAAAATGACGCCTCTGAGAGGGGCGTTAATTCCTTCAATGCTTCAACGGCCACAGAGCTCAAACAGTGGAAAATACCGACAGGGCAACACTCATAATCACAGTATAAGAATCATGAAAATCAATAACATGAAATGGGATATAACATGCTCATCATTTTTTTTAGAGATGGATAAATGGAATTTCTAAAAATCTATCAAACAAACCGATCACTTAGGGAGAGTGCTATGTGGAGCACAAAAGGAGGTGCACCGTGGGTGCAAAAGAGGAGATGGCACACGTGGGTGCCCAAGGGGAAAGGGTAATCAAAAGAAAAATAAAAGGAGTCCCACCGTGATCGTCAATTTGTAGATTCTTAAGAAAATCCACTTAGAACAATTAAAAATAAAAGAATTAAAGCATGCACGTGGTGTTAAATGGAAGTGTGATCGCCAGAGACGCGAGGGCCTCAAAGGATATAAACAATAATAATCAAGGGAGGGATCGCGAATATAAATACCTCAAATGCGGGGAGATTGTGAGTGCTCCTTTCTCTTCCGATCGGCCGGCCGATGAAGAGAGTTTTCCTGGATTGATTACCCTTGCAAAGATCAAAGACAACAACCAATAAAAAGATTGGATTAGAACCAAGGTGAGTGTAGCATCAAATTCATAATAAAGATGAGCATGAAGATCATGTATAAGAACACACCTTGTTGGGTGTTGCCCTTTAAAACCCCTATGCAAAGGGTGGGAGATATGATGAATGATATGCAAATATGGAGGTGTGCAAGAGTTGCACTGTGGGAGTCTCAACGTGGTTGAGAAGGGAGTTTGACAGCATAACAATGACTAAGAAGAATGCATGCTATTAACACAAAAGAATAAAGCAAGACAAAAACAATCAGTGGGGCAAAGAGGCAATAAGATGGAGAAGCCTGTCTGTGCATTGGCTTTGATATGCATTCGGGAGGAAGCTTTCAAGAGCTGAAACTTTTGGACGTGGGGAGCTCCCTCCTGTGCCAAGCAGCATCAGCATCTCCTTGTAAAAAAAATCAAAACAACCCCCCTCGAACGAGAGCCGTAGGGCTCTATTTATAGGGCACAAACCACAAATCCGGTGGGATTAGAACGGGCAATAATCATCTATGGCAAGGACTCTACTTCCCCAATCGAGCACGGTGACCAAAACAGACAGGGAACTCTTCAGGAAAGGTTCTTTCGAATAGGACACGGAAGGGTAAAAGACGACTCTCAGACGGGCGTTAATTGAAATTGATGACCTATCTAGAGGCGTTAATTCATGAATTTAATTTTAGCAATAAAACCTTCCTTATTTGCAAAAGGACCAGGAGACGCCTGCTCCAACGGCGTTAAATATCAACGTCCTTTAGATAAAATTCCAGAAAATGACGCCTCCGCTGATGGGCGTCCATTGCAAAAGGGGCGTCCTTGAGTAAGCCGTTAATTCTTAAAGACGCCCTTGCTCAAGGCATGAATTAAAAAAAAGGGACGACTTTCATAGGGGCGTTATTTATGTTTTTTTGTGGGTGGACGGTGGAAAAATAGAGAGACAGAATGTATAGACTTGGGCGTGTGAGAAGGAGAGGAGTGTACAGACTTTGGCTTGTGAAAAGGTGGAGACTGTATAGACTTTGGCTTGTGAAGGAAGAATGGGTGTATAGACTTTGTTTGTGAAGGAAGAATGGAAACGGGTGTACAGACTTGGTTTGTGAAGGAAAAATGGGATGTACAGACTTGATTTGTGAAGGAAAAATGGGATGTACGGACTTTGGGAAGAATGGAATTGATGCCTACCCTTAAGTCGTTATTTGTTTAATTAACACCTCTATTTGTAGTCGTCTATTTTAAAAGAAACGCCCTTGGCCAAGCCTTAATTAAAATGACGCCCCCTCTCACGCCGTTAATTCTTAAAAATAGCGAAAAATGCCTAGGAAATCTAGAAAAAATAGGGAAAAATAGGAAAATAGAGGAAAAGGGGAGAAATCCAAGAAAAGTGAGAAAAACCACTCCAACAAAGTTAATTTAAGGGTCAAATTGGGGCATTAGAAGGCGATACGAGATGTACCCACAGTAACGTCAATTTTGGCGTGTCTACAACCTCATGTGCCTTCAACGGCACGCCCCATGTGCCTTCAACGGCACTCTATTTTAAGCCTTCAACGGCACACTATTTCGGGCCTTCAACGGCACACTATTTTAAGCCTTCAACGGCACACTATTTCGGGCCTTCAACGGCACACTATTTCGGGCCTTCAACGGCACACTATTTTAAGCCTTCAACGGCACACTATTTTAAGCCTTCAACGGCACACTATTTCAGGCCTTCAACGGCACGCTATTTCAAGCCTTCAACGGCACACCATTTCAAGCCTTCAGCGGCACACTTCTTGAGCCCGCCAGCGGCACAGCGTGAAGGCATTTCAACAGAACGACGTGACGCCCATGCCCTACGTATCCTTGGTGCGCAGTGAGCTGTCTGAGATGTCAACCAGAGGTTGGGCCACGCATGCTACTCCCCTGACATCCAGGATGGGGGAAGTCAATCCCCATCAGGACCAGCCGCTTCCCACCTCCGACTGCCGTGCTCGAGGGCTCCCGCTGTTGGGAGTATAAAACCACTCCCATTCCGGCGAAGAAGGAGAGAAGAGGCCCATACACAGAGGACCGGCACACGGAGAAGAGACCCACATACAGAGAAGAACAGACACAGAGCCACCTACGAGAGGAAGGAAAAGAGAGAGGAAAAGGGAGAGGGCTCCGGCGTGGAGTCTTCCGATGACCACCAGGCAAGGAAAAGAGAGTAAGAGAGAGAGAGAGAGCTGGATGTAATAGGGGAAGGTGGCGGAAAGAGCAGTGGACGGTCGTCCCTGCTTCGATCCCCAACACTTCCTCTTCTTTTGTTCCTTTTTCTCCCTCTCCGTTCTTTTGTTCTTTAGTTTTCTTTCTTGCATGTAGCCTTAGCTCGGGCATGCTTTGTAATGCATACGGACGGCTACGACCCTTTGTTCCCCATGAATGAAGATCGTCCCCCTCAGTGGGTTTCCTCTTTGTCTCGGTGTTTTGGGCCACAGTGCGTTTGATCATCTTTCCTTTCAGTTTCCGGTGTTTGTGTACATCCCTCATGCCGACGGTTTCCTCCGGATGTGGCATCATCTTGAATGGTTTGAGTTCGCGAACCTCCTCCTGTAAAGCCCAGTGCCTTCATCTGTGCCTGCCCCCCCTTCTCCAGTACACCCTGTCCAGTCTTAGAGGTCTTCGGCTCGTTGTTTTCCCCGTGTTTTCTGAGGTTTTATTAAGGTGTTGCCGCCCTCGGGCGCCCACCTCCAGTTGTCGGGTTCCGCCACTCCATGTGGGCGCGTTCCCTTTGTCTCCCTTACGCTCGGGTCAAGGGGAGATGCTGCCGAATTTTTGTTAGAAAATAACAAGATGTTAAAAGGCAAAAAGGATGCAACAAACAAATGAGATAATAAATACATATTAAAAGATAACAAAAGCAACAAATAAATAGAGCAACAACATGTTGCAAGAAGAAGGAGAAAAGATTTGTATAAAACTACGCAAAAATCAAAGAAAAGAAGAAAAGAAAAGCCTTAAAAGAACCAAAGGGAGAGTAGGTCCTCTTCAAAATTCTCAACCCAACCCTTCAACGGCATACCTTTTTGGCCCCTCGGCGGCACACCCTATTAGCCCTCCAGCGGCACACCCTATTAGCCCTCCAACGGCACACCCTCCTGGCCCTTCAGTGGTACACTCCCTCCCTTTGTCTCTCTCTCCCTTCGTCGGTACACCCTCATCCACCGTCTCAGTGGAACCCAATGTATAGACTTGGCAGATTGACGTACAAACATAGCAACGAGCAATGTATAGACTTCGAGCTGCAGCCAAGGGACAACGTACAGACTTTGAGCTGAATAAGCTGAAGAATGTATAGACTTCATGTGTTGGTTGCATGGGCAATGTACAGACTTTGAGCTGTAATGTATAGACTTCATGCCGTAATGTACAGACTTTGAGCTGTAATGTACAGACCCTGAGCTGCAGTGTACAGACTTTGGCTGGCCAATGTACAGACTTTGGAGGGCCAACGTACAGACTTCGTGCCGTAATGTACAGACTTTAAGCTGGAATGTACAGACTTTAAGCTACAATGTACAGACTTTGAGCTGCAGTGTACAGACTCTGAGCTATAACGTACAGACTTTGGGCTGGCCAACGCACAGACTTCAAGCTGTAATGTACAGACTCTGAGCTGCAACGTACAGACTTTGGGTTGGCCAACGTATAGACTTTGGGTTGGCTGATGTATAGACTTTGAACTGCTGCCAATGGCCAATGTATAGACTTTGAGCTGGCCAACGTACAGACTTTGGGCTGGCCAATGTGTAGACTTTGAGCTGATGAACCCAGCCAATATACAGACTTTGGGCTAGCCAACGTCATGACTTTGGGCTGGCCAACGCACAGACTTCAAGCTGTAATGTACAGACTCTGAGCTGCAACGTACAGACTTTGGCCTGGCCAACGTACAGACTTTGGGTTGGCTGATGTATAGACTTTGAACTGCAGCCAATGGCCAATGTATAGACTTTGAGCTGCAATGTATATACTTTGAGCTGGCCAACGTACAGACTTTGGGCTGGCCAATGTGTAGACTTTGAGCTGATGAACCCAGCCAATGTACCGACTTTGAGCTGGCCAATGTACAGACTTTGAGCTGGCCAACGCATAGACTTCGAGCTGATGAATGTACGGACTTTATGTCACAGCGACCGGCCAATGTGCAGACTTCAGCCCTTCAGCGGCACGCCAGCCAGCCCCTTCACCGGCACACTCTCCCAACCCCTCTCCGGCACGCTCTCCCTGCCTTCGCCGGTACACCCCTTTTTGTCCCCAACGGCCCACTTTTCCTTCCAAAATAAATATATATAAACATATATAAATATGTCATGATAATGATAATGATAATAATGATAATAAATTTATGAAATTTATGATAAATAAATAAACCTGAATATATATATATATGAGAAAAATAAAAAAAGTGAAATAATAATAATAATAGTAAAAAAGGAAAGGGAAAATATAATAGTAATAATAATAAACAAAATGGAGAAATCATCCCGAATAAATACATAAAAGGGAAATAAGTAATAAAATATATATGCACATAATTTAAAGCCCAGATAAAGAAAATGGTAAAATCTATGTTGCAGCCCCGTCTCTCCCGTGACCCGATGCTGAAGGAACAACAATGCCGCCCTTCCAGGTTGGGCTCGAGTCTTGGAAATTATCCCGACATGGCCAGGCCCCGACCTAGCCTTGGGCCGACATTCCAATCAGATCTGACTCGTTCCTCAGGCCAGATCCCCGCCGAGCCACTACTAAAATTGCCGCACGTTCGGCAAACATTTGAACGGATTCGCCTCAGTTTTCGCCGCGTTTCTATCATGGACCTGTGTCTGAACATGAAAAGACCCGTGAGCAACCAACATGGCCGACGGCTCCTACCCCGACTTGGTCATGACCCAGCATTGCTCTGGGCCGATAGCTCGTCAAATCGGATTCACCCTATCGAGATTCGTTCCCGCCTTTTTATTGAAATTGTCGTAAACTCGGCATACACTTGTACGGGGTTGTTCCTATCAACGTCGCACCTTCAATATGGACCCTTGTCCGAATATCAAGTGGTCCGTGAGTGACCGACAAAAATCGGAATAGAACGAGACGGTCCTCGCCACCCCTGGACCCCTTCCATGGGAATATCAATAAGACCTCCGTGGGCCACGCTTAGACCTCGGGTCCGTCCCAACTGTGGTCGCCGTTCGGCTCATATCCTCGGTCTACAGCCCGCTCCCTTCGAACACGTTTTTGATTATGGAGTCTAGTCCTGGGACTCTCCCCCGTTGCCCTCCGGCACCAGAAATATTAATGATGCCCGCGCAAGCCTCGTTCGGACCACGGGAGGCGCCCCCGGTATGGTCCCGACTCGATCTCGCTCCGGGCCAAAAAATTCGCTAGGTTCCTACTACACTAATCGAGATTTAACCAAATGTTTTCAGTGTCTTGGAATAATGTATTTGCCGTATCACAGCATACATATGTTCCAGGTCCTCCTGCGACGATTATGATACTCTCAAGCCGGACACCCGTCCGAATATTAAACGGTCTCCCGAATGACCGACACGTTTCGAACGTCCGCTTCCCTAGACACAGGGCTTTTCAGCCGATTGAAGGGATATTCCCTCGTTGCCCCTTGGCATCGAAAATATCAATGACGCTCATGCAAGTCTTGTTTCGACCGCGGGGTCCCCATCGCAGTATGGTCGCAGCTTGCTCTTACATCGGGCAAACAGATTTACTGGTTTTTGATCGCTCCAACCGAGGCTCAGCTGAACGTTTTCCGCTCTTCCGAACAATAAATTTGCCGTACCTCGGCATACATGCGTTCCGGTTTTCCCGTGACAACCACGATTTTCTCGAGCCGGACATTCGTCCGAACATTAAATGGTCAGTACACGACCGACATGATCGCGAATGTTTTCTTCTTACCCTCATACGGGGGTTTCGATGCTTCCTAATAGACCTTTCGTGCAATTAATTTCTTGGCCATGAGGCCCTGAATCCCGGCGATTAATCAAGGGTGTTCCCTCATATGGGGGATGTAAATGACGCCGCGACCTTTATGGCGCGGCGGGTTTTGGTGCCGACACGAACCACACAATCGTTTGACCGAGTCAGATCGAGCGCACCATGGGCTCTTCGGAGCCCGAATAAATTGTCACTTTGTGATTGGCACGCCCACGCACGTAATAGATGAATCAACCATTCCCGAAGAGGCCGAGCGTAATAAGCGTGTCGAAAAGTGCGTCCCCAATTCTGGCACGCTCGGTGGGACGTAAACTACCCTTCATCTCTTCACCGGGATTCAGGGCCTCATGGCCCCCTAATAAACGATGTTTGCCTGCTTTGATGAATTACAGGTGCTGTCTTCGCCAGCCCTATGGGGAGAAAATCCAGACTCAATGCAACTGCCTTCGCGGCCTTGAGGACGCTACTTCGAAGCATATGCAGCTTCCAGGAATCATGGGGGCTGTTATAAAAAAAAAGGAGAAGAGAAAGAGAAGAGAAGGGAGGGGAAATCAAGCCCCCCCTTTTTTCTCAAGAAGAAAGAGAAGAAAAGAAGAAAATAAGAAGAGAAGAAAAGAAAGAAACAAAAAAAGAAGAGAAAGAGTCGGCGATGAGAGGGTTGTACGCCCACGTCCATCGAGACCCGTGCTGAATTAAGATTACTATTGTGGGGTTGCTACGGTGGAGCGAACCACTCAGCCCCTCCCTGAGGGGGTGAGCGCTCTCCTGCACCTCCACCCTGGTTAATCATACAAGAAGAAGTGAAGAAAAAAAAAGGAAAAAAAAGAGAGAAAGAGAGAAGAAAGGAAGAAAAGTTAGCCAGCATCGCCGACCAAAAGAGCCAGAAGAAACCCGGCATCCCGCCCGACTCTAGGAGGCTCCGAGTCTGTGGTGCAATGACCCCGCTCGTTCCTCCTTCCTACTGCCTCCATCCGGCATAAGACGGCCCCTCGAGTGGCTGTTAAAAGACCCAGCGAGCCACAATTGTAGCTTGGTGAATGGTTGCCACTATAGGGAATGCTTTATAGCAATGAGGCCAAGCACGGCCACCACTCCCGAAGAGAGCATGCATATACCCCGCCATGGGGGATAAGAAGAAGATATATACCCTGCTACGGGGGCATAAGAGGCAAAAAAAAGAGATACACCCCATTCCCAGGGGCACATGAAGAGAATCTGCCCCGAATGAGGGGCACAAAGCAAAAGCTACACCCCGACTTCGGGGCATTTGAAGAAGAATCCGCCCTGACCTGGGGACATAAGAAGGAATAGAGTTGCACCCCCGCTTAGGGGCATTTGAAGAAGAGAAATACACCCCGATATGGGGGCACATGAAGCAAAAGACATACCCCACCATGGGGGCGTAAGAAGAAAAGAATTCACCCCAGCCTGGGGACACACAAAAAGAGAAACTCACCCTGGCTTAAGGGTATTTGAAGAAAAAATATACCCCACCTAGGGGCATAGAGGCCATAAAGAATACGCCCCGGCTTAGGGGTATTTGAAGAAGAAAGATATCCCACCTCGGGGGACATTGCAAGCAGCGATATACCCTGCTTGGGTGCACAGGAAGAGACCACACCCCACTCCTAGGGACACATGAAGAGAGTACACCCCGCCGTGGGGGCACATGAATAGAATTCACCCCGACTCGGGGGTACATGAAGTGACAAAGAATACACCCCGCCTTAGGGGAATTTGAAGAAGAAGCATACACCCCACCAACGGGGGCACGGGAGCCATCAAGAACACACCCCACTTTCGGGACACAAGAAGCAAACATTCCCCATCGTGTCGGGGTAAAAGAAGAAGAATCTCCCTCGGGGGCATAAAAAGCAAAGATACACCCTCATGCCGGTGGCACATGAAGAGAATACACTCCATCCCGGGGTCATGAGAAGCAGAAGGCGCATCCCACCCTGGGGGCATATGAAGCGAAAAGAATACACCCTGGCTTAGGGGAATACAAACAGAAGTATACCCCACTCTGGGGCAGAGGAAGCAGGAGAATCACACCCCCATCTTGGGGGTATTTGAAGAAGAAGTATGCCTCGCCTCGAGGGCCTAGAAGCTATAAAGAACACGCCCCGGCTTAGGGGCATTTGAAGAAGGTACATCCCGCTTCGGGAGCATAAGAAAGAGAAGAGTACACCCTGTCCTAGGGACAATTGAAAAAGAAACATACCCCGCCTAGGGGCATAAAAGCCATAAAGAATACGCCCCGGCTTAGGGGCATTTGAAGAAGGTACATCTCGTCTTGGGAGCGTAAGGAGAGAAGAATACACCCCGACTTAGGGGCATTTGAAGAAGGAATACATCCCGGCCCCGGGGTCCGTGAAGCAACATATATCCCCCCCCGGGGGCATCTGAAGCAGAACAAACAACATTCCCCGGCTTAGGGGAGCATATGAAGAAAGGAACACACCCCGATATGGGAGCACATAAGCAAAGAAGAAGAGTTCACCCCGCCTCGGGGGCATAAGAAGCAAGAATTACACCCCGTCTTGGGGGCATCTGAAGCAGAACAAACAACATTCCCCGGCTTAGGGGAGCATATGAATAAAGGAACACACCCCGATATGGGGGCATGTAAACAAAGAAGAAGAATTCACCCCGCCTCGGGTGCATAAAAAGCAAGAACTACACCCCACATCAAAAGCGGCAATACACTCCACTCTGGGGGCACTAGAAGTGGAATACACCCCGTGCCGGGGGCATATAAAAAAAAGGGGGATACCTCACCTTGGGGGCATCAAAAGCAGCAATACACCCCACCTTGGGAGCACAAGAAGCAAACATTCCCCCCGGTGTGTCTGGGAAGAAGAAAAGAATTCACCCCGGCCTGGGGACACTTGAAGAAAGAAGCACGTCCCGCCATGGGGGCACGTGAAGAGAACTCCTCCCGCCTCAAGAGTATAAGAAAGAGAAGAATACACCCTGGTCTGGGGGCTTTTGAAGAAACAACACACCCCCTCCGTGGGAGACAAAGCTACACCTCGACCAGGGGACACATGCAGAGCATCCACCCCGCTCAGGGAGCACAGAGAGGTACACTCTGCCCTTGGCGCATAAGAAGCAGAAGCATTTACCCCGATCCGGGGGCGTAAAGAAGCAAAGAGACATACATCCTGACCTGGGAGCACATGAAGAAAGAATATACCCCGACCTAGAGGCGTCAGAAGAAGAAACATACACCCCGATCCAGGGACATAAGAAGCAAGAGAATACGCCCTGCGAAAAGGGTATAAGAAACATGAAGAATGTACCCCGGCCCGGGGGCACAAAAAAATACACTCCGCCCTTGGCGCCAAAGAAGCAGAAGCATCTACCCCGTCCCGGGGCACAGAAACAAAGAGACATACATCCCGATCCGGGAGCATAAGAAGAAAGATATACTCCGCCCAAGCGGCATTTGAAGAAACAACATACCCTGCTTCGGGGGGGCACAGAAGCCGTAAAGAGATACACCCCCACCTCAGGGGGGCGTAAGAAGCAGAAGCATCTACCCCGGCCTAGGGCACAGAAACAAAGAGACATACATCCCGATCTGGGAGCATATGAAGAAAGATATACTCCGCCCAAGCGACATTTGAAGAAACAACATACCCTGCTTCGGGGGGGCACAGAAGCCGTAAAGAGATACACCCCACCTCAGGGGGGCATAAGAAGTAAAAGATACACCCCGGCCTCAGGGGGGCATAAGAAGCAAAAGATACACCCCCGTCCCGGGGGCATTTGAAGAGAGCTACACTCCGGCTCAGGGGCATATGAAGAAGAAACATACCTCGCCTCGAGGGCCTCGAAGCTATAAAGAACACGCCCCCGCTCAGGGGCATATGAAGAGAAGTCCACCCTGGATCAGGGGTATTTGAAGAAGAGACATACCCCACCTGAGGGCATAGAAGCCGTGAAGAGTATACCCCACCATGGGGGCATTTGAAGAGAGCTACACCCCGCCTCGGGGGCATTAAAAAAAAACACACCCTGGTCTGGGGACATAGAAGCCAAAAAAAAATACACCCCGCCTGGGGGCACAGAAGCGAAGAGGCAAAACACACCCCCCTCAGGGGGGATGCACACCAAATGAAGCTACGCCCCAACCTGGGGCACATTAAGGAAAAAAAAGAGAGCAGAGTAAAGACAAAGACACGCACGAGGCAGATGTGGTCTTCGAGCCCGCCTCATCACACAAAAGAAGAAAAGAAAAGGAAAAGAAGACACATGAGGCAGACGCGGTCTTCGAGCCCGCCTCATCACGCAAAAGAAGAGAAGAAAAGGAAGAAGAGACACATGAGGCAGACGTGGTCCCTTAACCCACCTCTTCACATAAAAGAAGAAGAGCAGAACCAAAAGAAGACACATGAGGCAGACGTGGTCCTCGAGCCCGCCTCATCATGTAAAAGAAGAGAAGAAAAGGAGGAAGAGACACATAAGGCAGACGTGGTCCTTGAACCCGCCTCTCCACAAAAGAAGAAAAGAAAGAACAATCACGAGGCAAACATGGTCTTTGCGCCTGCATCTCCACAAAAGAAGAGAAAGAAGAGTCACGAGGGGAACATGGTCTTTGTACCCGTCTCTCCACACAAAAAAAAGAAGAGAAGAAGAAAGAGAACAACCATGTGGCAAGCATGATCTTTGCACCTGCCTCTTCACACAAAAGAAGAAGAGCAGAACCAAAAGAAGACACATGAGGCAGACGTGGTCCTCGAGCCCGCCTCATCATGCAAAAGATGAGAAGAAAAGGAAGAAGGGACGCATGAGACAGACGTGGTCCTTGAACCAGCCTCTCCACAAAAGAAGAAAAGAAAGAACAATCACGAGGCAAACATGGTCTTTGCGCCTGCCTCTCCACAAAAGAAGAAAAGAAAGAACAGTCACGAGGCAAACATGGTCCTTGCACCTACCTCTCTATAAAAGAAGAAGAGAAGAAGAGAAAGAGCAGTCACGGGGCGAACATGGTCTCTGCACCTGCCTCTCTACAAAAAAAGAAGAGAAGAGAAAAAGGAGACATGAGGAGAACATGGTCCTTGCACCTGCCTCTCCATAAAAGAAGAAGAGAAAGAGCAGTCACGGGGCAAACATAGTCTCTACACCTGCCTCTCTACAAAAAAAGAAGAGAAGAGAAAAAAGAGACATAAGGCGAACATGGTCCTTGCACCTGCCTCTCCATAAAAGAAGAAGAGAAGAAGAGAAAGAACAGTCACGAGGCGAACATGGTCTCTGCACCTGCCCCTCCATGAAAGAAGAAGAGAAGAAAAGAAATAACAGTCACGGGGCGAACACAGTCCTTGAACCTGCCTCTTCACACAAAAGAAGAGAAGAAAAGAAAGAAATGTCCATGAGGCAAGCATGATCTTTACACCGCCTCTCCATAACAGAAGAAGAGAAGAAGAGAAAGAAGAGTCACGAGACAGACATGGTCTTCGCACCTGTCTCCCCACACAAAAGAAGAAGAAACAAAAAAGAGACATGAGACAGACGTGGTCTTCGAACCCGCCGCTTCACAAACCCTTCTCCTCGGCTCACGTCTTCGAACCCGCCGCTTCACAAATGGCAAGGTCTGTGCATGCTGGGTTCAGGGTCTGCATTAGTTTGGACCAAGTCTCAGCTAGTTTGTTGTGAGGTCAATGCATGCATTGGGTAGGGTCTGTGCATGTTTTGGGGTTTAAGGTCTGTGCACATTGGGGGCTGAAGTCTGTGCTAGCTGGGCAGGGTCTGCGCAAATGAAGGGTGAGGTCTGTGCAGGTTAGCTTGGGCGAAAGGAGAGGTTGGTGAAAGTTTGGAGGTGTGTCGGGTAAGGCCTAGGAGAGGCGTACCGGGTGAGGCACAATTAGACTGTGCCGGGTTGGGGCTGGCTAGGGTGTGCCAGGTAATGCCCCGATTGGGTGTGCCGGGCAGGGCGCAGCCAGTGTGTGCCGGACAGGGCCTGAGTGAAGTGTACCGGGATAGGCCGGGGAAGAGGGGTGCTGGATATGGCCTGGGGAAGGTGTACCAGATGAGTTTCAAGGAAAGGGTGACGGGTAAGGCTCAAGGGAAGTGTGCCGGGTAGGGCCTGACAGGGTTTTCTCTTCCTCTCCTTAAATCTTTTCTCCTCTTTCCCTCTTTAGTTTTGTGCAATGCATGTGAATCTTTTCTTCTTTTCTTCTAACCTTCTCCCCTCCTTCTTATTATCTACATTACCAGTGCGCAAGTTCTTGTATTTAATGTCCGGTCCAGTTCTGTTCATGTTGTCCACAATTCTCTTGTCTTGGTTGAAGCATCTTGTCGTTATTCGTTCCATTTGTTTGTTGCTTCCTTTTGGCTTTTAACATGTTAGTATTTCTAATAAAAATTTGGTAGCATCTCCCCTTGACCCGGATGGTAAGGGGAGTAAAGGGGAACACACCTACAAGGAGTGGCGGAACCTGACAATTTGAGGTGTGTGCCAGGGGCAGCAGCACCTTTGATGAAACTTCAGAAAACCCGGAGAAATCAACGAGTGGGGACACTGGGCTAAAGCGGGCTGAGGGTGCACCGGGTTAGGAGGGAGGTGAAGTGTGCCAAGCAAGGCGAGGGCACGTGTGTGCCGGAGTGGGGCGGCACGGGTTTACCGGAATGGGTTGGCGCGAATGTGTCGGCGAAGCTGGGTGGCACAAGTGTGCCGGTGGAACGGGGGCACGGGTGTGTCGGGTAGCGGGGCATCATGGGTGTGTCGGATAACCGGGGCACAAGTGTGCCGGGTGAAGGGTGTAAGTGGCAAACGAGTGTGCCGGGTAAACGGGCTAGGCAAGGGTGTGCCAGTGGAGGACCAAGCAAACTGGGTGTGCACCGGGCGAAGGCAAATGTAAGTGCTATCAGCTCTGAGGGACAGGTCGGGGAGCACTTGTGATGCAAAGAAAGGGGGGGTAGCCATCGAGCTATCCTACAGGGGAGGGATGGCCAACGGGGTGAAACCCCTTGAGGGAAACTATGGTACTCAAAAGCAGTTGGTAGAAAACCGTAAATGGGTAAAACAGCAAGGAATGCAAACACAGAAGAAACATATGTAGGAAGACATACAAAACCTTTGCAAGCTTTTTATTTCCATTCTCATAAGAGGAATGCCCTAAGGGGGATAATACATCGTGACACAAACAAAAAAAAGGATGGGTAGAAAAGGGAGAGAGAACAAGCTAAAGTGGGGAGGGGAACGGAGCATCGCCTCCTCCCCTCCCAGGCTACACTCCTCTCTCACTCACCCCCCCTATCTTCTTCTCTTTTTCTTTTCTCTCTTTCTCTTCTCTTTTCGCTCAGGTGGTCACCATTGAAGGAGCGGCAAGGCTTCTTCTTCTCTCTTCTTCTCTTCCTCGTTCTGCCTTTGTGTGTGTAGAGTCCGCCGGAGAGAGCCCACTCTTTGAAGTTTTTGCCTCTTTGTATGCCTCTTCCTCCCTCCCTCTTTTTGTTCTTCGCAGCGAAGAGGGGTTTTATACCCTGGGTGGCGGGAACGTTGATGGCAGGTCAGCATTAAATGGGAGTTGACCCCGGTCCCGTCTCTGATCGTGGGGTACCTTGCGTGCCATCCTCAGAGGGCGACACCTCAGCTAGCCCTGAGCTATTCCCTCTGCGCGCCAAGGGCCGCAGGGCATGGCCTTAGATCTCTTTTGCCGGTTGCACCGGGTGAAGAACAAATTGGAGCGCACCGGTGAATGGGCGGAATGGTGGGCCGCTGAGAGCTGAGAAAGGTGTGCCGCTATACGACTTGCAAGGGTGTGCCGCTGGAAGGGCTTGCAAGCGTGTCGCTGGAGGGCCTTGACAGGTGTGCCGCTATGGGGTTTTGCAGCTAGTGTGCCACTGGAGCTTCAGCAGGTGTGCCGCTGGGGAGGTTTGCAATGAGTGTGCCGCTGGAGGGGCACTTGGAGTGTGCCGCTGGAGGGGCACTGGGAGTGTGTCGCTAGAGGGGCTTTGAGGGTGTGCCGTTGGAGGCACTTGGAGTGTGCCGTTGGAGGGGCACTTGGAGTGTGCCGTTAGAGGGGCTTTTAGGGTGTGCCGTTGGAGGCACTTGGAGTGTGCCGCTGGAGGGGCACTTGGAGTGTGCCACTGGGGGCCTTGGTAGTGTGCCGTTGGTGGCTTCTCAAGGCATTTTTCTTCTTCTTTTTCTTCTTTTCATCTTCTCTTCTCTTTTCTTCTCTTCTTTATTCCGCTGCACGTAAACATAAGGTGAGAATTTTTTAGTGTCCATAAATGCCCCCCAGCCGCAGGCGACATGAGAGAGGGATGAGAGAGCGGGGCCTGTGTGTGTAGTCCGACTGAGAGATTTATCAACATGATGAGCAGAGCGGGGCTGCAAGAGCCGAAGGATGTTGCAAGGTGGCTACAGAGGTTGAAGTTGTTAGAAAACGAGCCACGATAGCAAAGAGAAGGGTTTATTCCTTTAATGATCCAGACGGCAGATCCACATCAAAGAGGGATTCATCACCCAAAGGGACGGAGAGGAGAGTTTGTTGATTCAAATAGAATATTCGTCACCCAAAGGGACGGAGAGAAGTGTTTGTTGATTCAGTGACCTGGATGGAAGGTCCAAGTCAAATGGGTTATTCGTCACCCGAGGAGACAGAGAGAAGAGTTCGTTGATTCAATGACCCTGACGGAAGGTCCAAGTCAAAAGGGATATTTGTCACCCGGAGGGACGGAGAGAAGAGTTTGCTGGTCCAATGACCTGTTCGTCGCCCGAAGGGACGGAGGGAAGAGTTGGTTCATGTAGTGACCTAGACGGCAGGTCTTGGTCAAAAATGGATTGTTCGTCACCCGGAGGGACAGAGAGGTGGTCAAGTCGTTGACACGGGGTAGTGTCAGCGCAAGGAGGGAGGGTTGATTCCTCACCCGACTGGCAGGCTCGGGCCAGGGTGAAAGGGTATTTCATTCCCTAATGCACCGGGGGTACTGATTGTATGAAGGGTCTTTTAATTCTATGGCTAGACGGAAGGTCCGAACCAGAGTGGGGAGAAATCTTTTTAGTTCTCCAGCCGGACGAAAGATTTGATCTAGAGTGAAGGGATCTTTTTATTTTCTAGCCGAACGGAAGGTCCGATCTAGAGTGGAGAGAATCTTTTTAGTTCTCGAGCCGGACGGAAGATCCGATCTAGAGTGGAAGGATCTTTTTGTTCTCTAGCCAAACGAAAGGTCCGGTCTAGAGTGGAGAGAATCTTTTTGTTCCCTGGCTGGACGACAGGTCCGAACCAAAGTAAAAGGAATGTTTTTATTCTCTAGCCGGACGAAAGGTCCGATCTAGGGTGAAAGGGTCTTTTTGTTCTCTGACCGGACGGAAGGTCCGATCTAGACTGGAAAGGAGTCTTCTTGTTCTCTGGCTGGGCGACAGGTCTGAACCAAAGTGAAAGGAATCTTTTTATTCTCTAGCCAGACGGAAGCTCCGATCTAGAGTGGAGAGAGTCTTTTTGTTCTCTGGCTGGGCGATAGGCCCAAACCAAGGTGAAAGGGTTTTTATGTTCTTCAATGCACCAGGAGTACCGACTGTGAAATCTGAACTCGGGAAAGTGGGCCGCTAGGGCCAGAATCAGTGTTGCGGAAGTAGGCCGTGAAGGCTGAAATCGGGGAAGCGGACTACGAGAGCCGCAATCGGGAAGCTAGCTACAAAAGCCAAAATTGGGGAATAGGCTGTGAGAGCCCAAATTGAGGAAGCAGACTATAGAAGCCGAAGTTGGGAGATTAGCAAGCCACAAGGGTAGGAAGTAGGCCGTGAGGGCCAAGATTGGGATGTACGAGCCAGAATTAGGAAAGCATGCTGCGATAGCCGAAATTGAGTTTATTTTTATTATTATTATTATTATTATTATTATTATTATTTTTTGATTCAAGCATGCAGGCATTTGTCAGCATGCATAACATAAATATAAATAAGGCAGCTCCCTCTATAGGGGATGGGATAGTGACATCGCCCATGATTCGCAGACATGGTGCGGGCCAGAAGACACAGCTAGGGGATGGTGCACCCACCAAGGGGATATCGCATGTCTTGCATGCATAGCTTAAATTCACGCATTTCACCCAAGACAACTCTCTGTGGAGTGGAGGAGCAAACGTGTGAGCAAAATGCCCTAAACATAGGGATATGCATGTTTTCCAAGCAACACTCGAGGATTACTCTAGCGCCTACACATGGGTTTCAGGCTCTCGATTTTGGTAGCTTCGCACAGCGCCCATCTGTTTATTTTGATAGCGGGTTTCACCGTTCGACGCGAGTCTCCTCATGTGTCTCAATGGGGATTCCCGGCTACTAGGATTCATCCTTATCATAATTCTATTACGGATTCCACCGTTTGACGTGAGTTTCCTCATGTGTCTCAATGGGATTCCCGGCTACTAGACTTCATCCTTGTTGCAATTCGCTTCACCATTTCGCGCGAGTCTCCTCATTTATTTCAGTGCAAATTCCCGGGTACTCAGATTCACATTTCTCTCTATTTTTTTTTTGCATCATTTTTTTAATGGGGTAGGCAGCTTTTTCCTCACGATTACCTTTCACGCGAGTGCAGAAATTCAAGCATCCGTAGAGTGCTAAGAAGAAAGTCGGGCAATCCCTATCGTTGAAGACCATTGAACACATTGAGCGCGGAGCGTGGGAGTGTTACCTCAGGTTTATTTTATGAGTTGGGCTTAGTAATTTAGCCATGACTCTTCCCCTTAACGTGTGCACCCGCCATATTTGGGTTCCCTTCTAGCGTACGTCGTGACGCACATGTATCTGGAATCGGGGCATTATTATTTAGCAAGGAAACAAGGTCCTAGAAAATTCCAAGAGGTGTGTTATTCTATATTATAAACAAGCATGATAGCAAGGCAGCCAAACATTTTTTTTCTCTTTCTTTTTCTTTCCCTTTTTTTTGGTCTCTCTTTTTTTACGTAAGAACATACTGTCGTTACGTATATGTATCTTGTATGTGGTAGTAAAGACATTAGAGAAGCAAACCGCAAAGGGTCGAAAGGAAATTAGGGAAGCGGGCTGCAAGAGCCGAAGCTGGAAAGCAGACTACAAGAGCCAAAATCAGGGAAGCGGGCCACAAGGGCCGAAACTGGGGAAGTGGGCTACGAGAGTCGAAGTTCTGGGAGGCAGGTTACATGAGCCAAAATTAGGAAGTGGGCTGTGAAGAGCCGAAGCTTGGAAGCATGGTATAAAAGCCGAAGCTGAGAAGTAGGCTGCAGAGAGCCAAAGTTGGGAAGCAGGCTACAAAGAGTCAAAGTTGGGAAGCAAGCTATAAAGGCCGAAATTAGGAAACAGGCTACAAGAGCTAAAATTGGGAAGTAGGCTGCAAGAGCCGAACTTGAGAAACGGGTTGCAAAGAGTCGAACTTGGGAAGCAAGCTATAAAAGCCGAAGTTGAGAAGCAGGCTGCAAAGAGCCGATGTTGGGAAGCAGACTATAAGAGCCAAAATTGGGAGGCGGGCTGCAAAGAGTCGAAGTTGGGAAGCAGGCTACAAGAGCCAAAATTGGAAAGCAGGCCGCGAGAGTCGAAGTGGGGAAAGCAGGCTACAAAGCCCAAAGTCTAGGAAGCAGGCTACAAGAGCCAAAGGTTGGAGAAGCAGGTTACAAAAGCCAAAGGTTGGGGAAGTGGGCTACAAAAGCCAAAGTTGGAAAGCGGACTATGAAAGCCGAAATTGAGAAGTAGGCTACAAGGGCTAAAATTGGGAAGCGAGCTGTAAAGAGCCGAAGTTGGGAAGCAGGCTATAAAGCCAAAGATTGGGAAGCGGGCCATGAAGACCAAAATCAAGAAAGCGGGCTACGAAAGTCAAAATTGGGAAGCAGGCTACAAGAGCCAACATTGGGAAGTGGGCTGTAAAGAGTCGAAGTTGGGAAGTAGGCTACAAGAGCCAAAGTTGGGAAGCATGCTACAAGACCCAAAGTCAGGGAGCGGGCTACAAAGAGCCGATAGATGTGAAGCAGGCTAAGAAAGCCAAAGTATGGGAAGCGGGCTGCAAAGAGCCAGAAATTCTAGGAAGCAGGCTACAAGAGCCAAAGTTGGGAAGCAGACTACAAGAGCCAAAGTCAGGAAGCGGGCTACAAAGAGCCGAGAGATGGGAAGCAGGCTACGAAAGTCAAAGTATGGGAAGCGGGCTGCAAAGAGCCGGAAATTCTGGGAAGCAGGCTACAAAGAGCCGAGAGATGGGAAGTAGGCTACAAAGAGCCGAGAGATGGGAAGTAGGCTATGAGAGCCCGAATTGGGGAAGCGGACTATAGAAGCCAAAGGAACATTAGGGGAGCGAGCCATAAGGGCCAAAAGATGCCGGGAAGTAGGCCAGAAAAGTCAAGGGGCATTAGGGAAGTAGGCCGTAGAAGCGGGGAGATGCTGGGAAGAGGGCTACAAAGGCCAAAGGTTGGGGGAGTAGGCTACGAGAGCCAAAATTTGGAAGCAGGCCACGGGAGCCAGAGATATTGGGAAGCGGGCTGTGAAAGTCCGAGCTGGGGAACATGCTATAACAGTCGAAGTATGGGAAGCGAGCTGCGAGAGCCGAAATTGGGAAGCGGGCTGCAAAAGTCAAGAGTTATTGGAGAGCGCGGTGGGACGGATGGATTAATCTTGATTGTGGGCTGTGGCCAAAATGGCTGAGCTGAAGGGTGTCGGGTAGCAGGCCAGGAGGCCAGAAAGATGTTACGGTAGTAGGACGTAAATCCTTATGGATGTCAAGAAAATAGGCTATAACATGCAAGGGAAACTAGGGAAGCTGGCTATAAAGCCCAAGGGACGTCAGAAGCAAGCCATAAGATGCCAAAGGATAACGGGAGTAGGACGCGAGAGCCCGAAAGACATTGGGGAGTAGGCTACAGGTGCCGAAAGATCTCGGGGAGCAGGCTATAAAAGCCAAGGAAATATCGAGAGTAGGTTATTGGTAAGCCGCAGCGAAGGTGACAGCTCACAATATTCAACACTTGCAAGAAATTGTTGACAGCCAGCCGCTGTAAAAGCCTAATGCCAACCAGGGAAGCGAGCTTCAAGGGTTGAAGGGTAACCTAGGCAATAGGCTGTAAGTGCCAAGGGATGTCGAAAGCAGACTGTGAGCCGAAAAGAAGGGTCTCTTTTTATTCCCTGACCGGGAGAAGGATCCGAACCAAAGTGAGAGGTCTATTCTTCTGCTCTCTGGCTGGGGGAGGATCCGAACCAAGGTGAGAGGTCTCTTTTTGTAATTCTCTGGCCGGGGAAGGATCCGAACAAAAGTGGAAGGTTTATTCTTTGATTCTCTGGAGGGGAAAGGATCCGAACTAAAGTGAGAGGTTGATTCTTTGATTCTCTGGCCGGGAAAGGGTCCGAACCAAAGTGAAAGGCTGATTCTTAATTCTCTGGCCGGGAAAGGATCTGAACCAAAGTGAAGGATTGATTCTTTAATTCTCTGGCCGGGGAAAGGATCCGAACCAAAGTGAAGGGTTGATTCTTTAATTCTCTGGTTGGGAAAGGATCCGAACCAAAGTGAAGGGTTGATTCTTTAATTCTCTGGTCGGGAAAGGATCCGAACCAAAGTGAAGGGTTGATTCTTTAATTTTTTGGTCGGGAAAGGATCTGAACCAAAGTGAACGGTTGATCCTTTAATTCTCTGGCCGGGTAAGGATCCGAACCAAAGTGAAGGGTTGATTCTTTAATTCTCTAGCCGGGGAAAGGATCTGAACCAAAGTGAAGGGTTGATTCTTTAATTCTCTGGTCGGGGAAAGGTTCTGAACCAAAGTGAAGGGTTGATTCTTTAATTCTCTTGTCGGGAAAGGATCCGAACCAAAGTGAAAGGTTGATTCTTTAATTCTCTGGTCGGGAAAGGATCCGAACAAAAGTGAAGGGTTGATTCTTTAATTCTCTGGCCGGGAAAGGATCCGAATCAAAGTGAAAGGTTGATTCTTTAATTCTCTGGTCGGGAAAGGAACCGAACCAAAGTGAAGGGTTGATTCTTTAATTCTATTGAGATGGCCGTCCTGGCCGAAGGGAAAATGTTTATCGGCTTAGACGAACGGTCGTGATGCCGACCACTTGAGAGGTATATTTGTTGGATGACTTTAGGTAAAGGGTGAAAGACCATATCTGTCTCAAGGCTCACTTTCTTTTCTTCTCTTCTTCTTTTATGTGAAGCGGTGAATGGAAAGACCACGTCCGCCTGATGACTGTTCTTTTCTTTTCTACTCTTCTTTTTATTGTGAAGAGGTGGGTTCAAAGACCACATCTGTCTCATGTCCCTTTTCTTTTCTTTTCTTTTCTTTTCTTTTCTTTTCTTCTTTTGTGTGAAGAGGCGGGTTCAAAGACCACGTCCGCCTCATGTCTCCCTTCTTTTGTTATGCTCTCCTTTTCTCATTAATGCTTCCATACTGGGGTGTATTTCTTTTAATGTGCCCGCAAGCGGGGTATGGATTTTCTTCATTTGGCCCCCCTAGGTCGGGAGGGCATGCCTCTTTGCTTTTGTGCCCCCGGGCGGGGTATATTATTTATGGCTTCTATGCCCCCAAGTGGGGTGTGTGTTTCTTCTTCAAATGCCCCTAAACCAGGGTGTATTCTTTATGGCTCATGTGCCCCCTAGGCGGGGTGTGTTTCTCTTAATGTGCCCAGAGGCCGGGACGTATTTCTCTTCAAATGACCCTAAGCCGGGGTGTACGTTGCTTTCATGCCCCCAGACCGGGGGTGTGGCTTTTGCCTTCATGCCCCCAGGCCGGAATGTATTCTGCTTCTAGTGCCCCCAGAGTGGGGTGTATTGCTGCTTCCCATGCCCCCAAGGCGGGGTGTAACTCTTGCTTCTTATGCCCCCCCCAGGTGGGGTGAATTCTCCTTCTTTGCTTAAGTGCCCCCAAGCAGGGTGTATTCCTTTCTTCATATGCCCCTAAGCTAGGGAATATTATTTGTCCTGCTTCAGATGCCCCCAGGGGGGTGTATGTTGCTTCATGGACCCTGAGGCCGGGGTGTATTCCTCTTCATGCACCCCGAGGCTGGGGCATTTTCTTCATGTGCCCCCAGGTTGGGATGTAACTTTTCTTCTGTGCCCCTAAGCGGGGTGTATCTTTGATGCTTCTAGGCCCCCAGACGGGGTGTAACTTCTACTTTTTATGCCCCGGAGTGGGGTATGTTTCTCTTCATATTCCCCTAAACTAGGGCGTACGTTTTGCTTCTTATACCCCCATGGCGGGGTGTACTCCGCTTCTTCTGCCCCGACACACTAGGGCACGTTTGCTTCTTGTGCACCCAAGGTGGGGTGTGCTTCTTTCTTTGTGTGCCCCCGGGACTCGGGGAATGTTGTTTGTCCTGCTTTAGATGCCCCTGGGACGAGGTGTATATTGCTTCATGTGCCCCCCATGGCGGGGTACATTTCTTCTTCAAATGCCCCCAAGCCGGGGTGAGTTTCTCTTTCTGTGTGCCCCCAGGCGGGGTATAGTCTTTGCTTCTCATGCCCCCATAGCGGGGCGCAGTTCGTCCTCAAATGCCCCTAAACCGGGGTAGAATTTTTGAATACCCCTAAGCCGGGGTGAATTCTTCATGGCTTCCATGCCCCCGTGGCGGGGTAAGTTTCTTCTTCAAATGCTCCTTAGGTGGGGTATACCTTTCTTCGTATGCTCCCAGGTCGGGATGTATGTCTCTTTGCTTTTGTGCCCCCACCTGATCGGGGTGTATTCTTGCTCTCTTTTCTTTTATACACCCCTATGGCGGGGTATATTTCTCTTCATGTGCCCCTAAATCATGGTGTAACTCTGTTGCTTGTTGTGCCCCCAGGTCGGGGCAGATTCTTCGGCTTCTTCCGCCCTAGAGTGGGGTATGTCTTTTGTTTCATGTGCCCATATGGTGGGTTATGTTTCTTCTTCAAAAGCCTCTAAGCCTGGGTGTATTCTTTGTCTCATATGTCCCCCGGGTCGGGGTGTGTTTTACTTCTTATGCACCCCAGGCGGAGTGTGTTTCTTTCTTTGTATGCCCCTAGGCAGGGGTGTGTTTCCTTATTTGTGTTCCCCCAAGCCGGGATGAGTTCCTCTGCTTCTTGCGCCCCCCAAGGGCGGGGTGTGTTGCTTCGTATGCCCCCATGGCGGGGGTGGATTCTGCTGCTTCTTATGCCCCAGAGCGGGGTATACTTCTCTTCATAAGCCCCTAAGCCAGGGTGTGTCTCCTACTTCTTATGCCCCCAGAGCGGGGTATACTTCTCTTCATATGCCCCTAATGTAGGGTGTGTCTCCTGCTTCTTATGCCCCCATGGCGGGGTATGTTTCTGCTTCAAAAGCCCTTAAGCCAGGGTGTACTCTTTTGCTCTTTATGCCCCTAGGTCGGGGTGAAGCTTTGTTACATCTTATGCCCCAATGGCGGGGTAAATTTCTTCGTTAAATGCCCCTAAGCTGAGGTGTAACTTTTACTTTATGTGCCCTCGAGTCGAGGTGGACTCTCTTAATGTGCCCCCGTGGCGGGGGTATATTCTTAATGGCTTTTATGTCCCCAAGCGGGGTATAAATTCTTATTTTCATGCCCCCCATGCGGGGTGTGTTTCTTTTGCTTCATACGCCCCCATGGCGGGGTACATTTCTTCTTCCGATGCCCCTAAGTCGGGGTGCAACTCTGCTTATTCTTATGACCCCAGGTCGGGGTAGATTCTTCTCACGTGCCCCCGAGTCGGGGCGTATTCTCTTCATGTGCCACCAGGAGCGGGGTGTATTCTTTCTTGCCTCTTGTCCCCCATGGCGGGGTATATTTCTTCTTCTTATCCCCCATGGCGGGGTATATGCATACTCTCTTCGGAAGTGGTGGCCGTGCTTGGCCTCATTGCTATAAAGCATTACCCGCAGCGGGCAGGAATTCATCGAGCTACAGTTGCGGCTTGTTGGATCTTCTAACAGCCACTCGAGGGACCGTCTTGTGTCAGATAGAGGCAGCATGAAGGTGGAACGGACCAAGGCATTGCACCACGGACTTGGACCCTCCTAGTGTCGGGCGGGATGCCTGCCTTCTTCTTGTCCTCTTGGTCGGTGATGCTTGCCAACTTTTCTTTTTGTCCTTTCTTTTCTTCTCTTATTTTTTGTGTAATAGACCAAGGTAGGTGCGAAAGAGAGCGCTCACCGCCTCAGGGAGGGGATGGGTGGTTCACTCCACCGCATCAATCCCACAGTGGTAATCTTTGTTCCGCACAGGTTTTGACGGATATGGCCGTACAACCCTCTCTCACCAATTCTTTCTCTTCTCCTTTTTTGCTTCTTTTTTATTTCTTTCTTCTGTTTCTTCTTCATTTCTTTCTTTTCTTCTTTTCCTTTTTTTACTTCTTCTTCTACTTCTTTTTTTCTTCTTTTCTTCTCTTTCTTCTTAGGGAAAGGGGGTTTGACTTCCGCTCCCTCTTCCTCTCTTCTTTCCTGGAAGCTGCATGTGCCGCGGAGTAGCGTCCTCGAGGCCACAAAGACAATTGCGCCTAGTCCGGCTTTTCTCCCCATAGGGCTGACAAAGATGGCACATGTAATTCATCAAAACAGACAAACATCATCTATTAGGAGGCCATGAGGCCCTGAATCCCGACGAAGAGATGAAGGGTGGTTTACGTCCCACCGGGCGTGCCAGACTTGTGGACGCACTTTTCGACACTCTCATTTGTTTGTTTCTTTAAAGTCGGTTTATTCGGTGGGTTTATTTGTTTATTAAGTGTGTGGGCATGCCAGTCACAAAGTGACGATTTATTGTTCACTCGATCTGACTAATCAGACGATTATGTGGTTCGTGTCGGGACCAAAACCCGCCGCGCCACAAAGGTCACAGCATCATTTACATCCCCTCGGAGAGGGGAACACCCTTGATTAATCGTCAGAAATCAGGGCCTCATGGCCAGTAAATTATATCGAGAGAAACAAGCCGATAGCAGTCTCGGATTAGTCGGAAAGCCCGATGTCTAGGGAAGCAAGCATTCGAAACATGTCGGTCACTCAAGGGACCAGTTAATGTTCGGACGAGTGTCCGGCTTGAGAATATCGTAATCGTCACTGGAAAACCGGAGCATATGTATGCCGGGTTACGGCACACTTACTGTTTAGAGGAATGGTAAACATTCGATTAAATCCCGGTTAGAGTGGTCAGAAATCAGTGAGCCTATTGGCCCGTTGCAAGACCAAGCCAGGAACATTCTGGGAAGCTTCAGGCGGTCAAAGCGAGGCTTGCGTAGGCATCATCAATATTTTTGGTGCCAAATGGCAGCAGAAAAATGTCCCGGGATTAGATCCCAAAACAAAGATATGTTCGAGGATAGCGGGATGTAGACCTAGGATATGGGTTAGGCAATGACCATGATTAGGGCAAACCCATGGTCTAAGCATGACCTAGGAAGATCTTATCAATATTCCCATGCAAAGGGTCCGGGGGTGACAAGAGCCTCCTCGTTCCATTCAGATTTTGTCGGTCATTCATGGACCACTTTATGTTCGGATAAAGAACCATATTGAAGGTACGACGGAAATGGAAATAAACCCGTACAAATGTATGCCGAGTTTTACGGCAGTTTTAATAAAAGAGTAGAAACAAGCTCCAGTGGGAATGAGTCCGGTTTGACGAACTATCGGCCCAGAACAACGTCGGGTCACGGCCATATCGGGATGGTTCCCAAAATCCAGACCTGGCTTGGAAGGGTGGCATTAATATTCCCTTTACACCGGATCTTGAGGAGAAATAGGGCTGCAGAACAGGCTTCATCATTTATTATTATTTAGATTTTAACTATTTTTGTTATTTTTTTATCATTTCGTTTGATGGTGAGTTGGTTACTATTACTCTCTCCTTTCTTTTTATTATTAATTCCTTTTTGTGAATTTTCTATTATTATTCTCTTTTATTATTATTTATTCTTTTCTTTTTATGAGTTTGCTGTTATTGTTATTATTGTTATTATTATTTATTTCTCAATTAATTGATTCAATATATTTTTCTTATTGATTTATTGAGATTGAGCTCATTGATCATTTATTATAAGGTTTTATTTGGCTTTTGATAAAGGCCGTGGGCTGACTAAGGAGGGGATCAAGGAAGGCTGACCCAAGGGCTGAGGTCGGTGCAACAATGGACCAAGGTCGGTGCAGCTTTGGGATGAGGTCGGTGCATGCTAGGGGTTGTGAAAGGACAAGGTCGGTGTAGCCTGCAGACCAGGCAAGAGTTGGGTCGGTGCAGGCTTGGAGTTGTGAAAGGGGAAGGTCGGTGTAGCCTGTAGGCCAGGCAAGTGTTGTGCAGGTCCACCCAGAGATCAGTGCAGCTTTGCAGCTGGGCTAAAGCAAGGTCGGTGCATGGTCTGCCTGGGCCTGGATGAGATCGGTGCAAGGCTTAGGCATGCAAGGGACAAGGTCGATGCATGTGAGGGCTGTGTGAAGGGCAAGGTCTGTGCATGCTGGGTTCAGGGACTGCGTTAGTTCGGGTCAAGTCTAAGCTAGTTTGAGGTGAGGTCAATGCATTCGTTGGGTAGGGTCTTTGCATGTTTTTGGTTTAAGGTCTGTGCACATTGGGGGCTGAAGTCTGTGCTAGCTGGGCAGGGTCTACGCAAATGAAGGGTGAGGTCTGTGCAAGTTAGCCTGGGTGAAAGGAGAGGTTGGTGCAAGTTTGGAGGTGTGCCGGGTAAGGCCAAGGAGAGGCGTACCGGGTGAGGCACAGTTAGACTGTGCCGGGCTAGGGCTGGCTAGGGTGTGCCGGGTAATGCCCGGATAGGGTGTGCAGGGAAAGACGCAGCTAGGGTGTGCCGGGCAGGTCATGGCCAGTGTGTGCCGAACAGGGCCTGAGTGAAGTGTACCGGGATAGGCCGGGGAAGAGGGGTGCTGGATATGGCATGGGGAAGGTGTACTGGATGAGTTTTAGGGAAAGGGTACCGGGTAAGGCTCAAGGGAAGTGTGCTGGGTAGAGCCTGACAGGGTTTTCTCTTCCTCTCCTTACATCTTTTCTCCTCTTTCCCTCTTTAGTTTTGTGCGATGCATGTGAATCTTTTCTTCTTTCCTTTTAACCTTCTCCCCTCCTTCTTCTTATCTGCATAACCAGTGCACAAGTTCTTGTAATTAATGTCATGTCCAGTTCTCTTCATGTTGTCCATAATTCTCTTGTCTTGGTTGAAGAATCTTGTCATTATTCGTTCCATTTGTTTATTGCTTCCTTTTATCTTTTAACATGTTATTATTTCTAATAGAAATTCAACAGCATCTCCCCTTGACCCGGATAGTAAGGGGAGTAAAGGGGAACACGTCCACAAGGAGTGGCGGAACCCGACAATTCGAGGTGTGTGCCAGGGGCAGCAGCACCTTTGATGAAACTTTGAAAAACCCAAAGAAATCAACGAGTGGGGACACTGGGCGAAAGCGGGCTGAGGGTGCACCGGGTTAGGAGGGAGGTGAAGTGTGCCGGGCAAGGCGAGGGCACGGGTTTGCCGGAATGGGTTGGCACGAATGTGTCGGTGAAGCTGGGTGGCACAAGTGTGCCAGGTAAGGTGGCACAGGGTGTGCCGGTGGAACGGGGGCACAGGTCTGTCGGGTAGCGGGGCATCATGGGTGTGTCAGACAACCGGGGCGCAAGTGTACCGGGTGAAGGGTGTAAGCGGCAGACGAGTGTGCCGAGTAAACGGGCTAGGCAAGGGTGTGCCGGTGGAGGCCCAAGCAAATTGGGTGTGCACCGGGCGAAGGCAAATGTATGTGCTATCAGCTCTGAGAGGCAAGTCAAGGAGCACTTGTGATGCAAAGAAAGGGGGGGTAGCCACCGAGCTATCCTACAGGGGAGGGATGGCCAACGGGGTTAAACCCCTTGAGGGAAACTATGGTACTCAAAAGTAGTCGGTAGAAAACCATAAAAAGGGTAAAACGACAAGGAATGCAAACATCGAAGAAACATCTGTAGGAAGACATACAAAACCTTTGCAAGCTTTTTATTTCCATTCTCATAAGAGGAATGCCCCAAAGGGGCTAATACATCATGACATAAACAAAAAAAAGGATGGGTGGAAAAGGGAGAGAGAACAAGCTAATGTGGGGAGGGGAACGGAGCATCGACTCCTCCCCTCCCAGGCTACACTCCTCTCTCACTCACCCCCCTCTCTTCTTCTCTTCTTCTCTTCTCTCTTTCTCTTCACTTTTCGCTCAGGTGGTCGCCATCGAAGGAGCAGTAGGGCTTCTTCTTCTCTCTTCTTCTCTCTTCTTCTCTTCATCGTTCTGCCTCTATGTGTGTAGAGTCCGCCGGAGAGAGCCCCCTCTTTGAAGTTTTTGCCTCTGTGTATGCCTCTTCCTCCCTCCGTCTTTTTGTTCTTCGCAGCGAAGAGGGGTTTTATACCCTGGGTGGCGGGAACGTTGATGGCGGGTCAGCATTAAATGGGAGTTGACCCCGATCCCGTCTCTGATTGTGGGGTACCTTGCGTTCCATCATCAGAGGGTGACACCTCAGCTAGCCCTGAGCTATTCCCACTGCGCGCCAAGGGCCGCAGGGCATGGCCTTAGATTTCTTTTGTCGGTTGCATCGGGTGAAGAACAAATTGGAGCGCACCGGCGAATGGGCGGAACGGTGGGCCGCTGAGGGCTGAGAAAGGTGTGCCGCTATGGGACTTGCAAGGGTGTGCCGCTGGAACGGCTTGCAAGCATGTCGCTGGAGGGCCTTGACAGGTGTGCCGCTATGGGGTTTTGCAGCTAGTGTGCCGCTGGAGATTCAGTAGGTGTGCCGCTGGGGGGGTTTGCAATGAGTGTGCCGCTGGAGGGGCACTTGGAGTGTGCCGTTGGAGGGGCACTGGGAGTGTGCAGCCAGAGGGGCTTTGAGGGTGTGCCGTTGGAGGCACTTGGAGTGTGCCGCTGGAGGGGCACTTGGAGTGTGCCACTGGAGGGGCACTGGGAGTGTGCCGCTAGAGGGGCTTTGAGGGTGTGCCGTTGGAGGCACTTGGAGTGTGCCGCTGGAGGGGCACTTGGAGTGTGCCGCTGGGGGCCTTGGCAGTGTGCCGTTGGAGGCTTCTCAAGGCGTTTCCTTTTCTTCTTTTTCTTCTTTTCATCTTCTCTTCTCTTTTTTTCTCTTCTTTATTCCGCTGCACGTAAACATAGGGTGAGAAGTTTTTAGTGTTCATAGGGTGTGATTGAATCACGACCCAAGAAAAGGAAGCAATTCGGTCTCTTGGCTGGGTTGTCAGCTAGACCTACATACTTAGATAGAATTGTCGAGTTACAAAAGTAGGATATGGCAGTGCAGAAACTACTAAACAATGAGGACTTCCATGTGGGAATCGATGGGCTAATCACGTTTCGAGAAAGGATCTGTGTACCAGATGATGTGGAATTTAAAAGGGAATTGATGCAGGAGGCTCACAGGTCAAAGTTCTCCATCCACCCTGGAAGCACTAAGATGTTTGAAGATAGGAAGAGGATGTATTGGTGGCCAAGAATGAAGCGAGACATAGTGGAGTTCGTGTCCAAATGCCTCACTTGTCAGCAGGTGAAGATTGAGCATCAAAGACCTGGCGGACCTCTCCAGACCATTGAGATGGTAGATTGGAAATGGGAACAAATCACCATGGACTTTGTAACCGGTCTACCCATGACTAGGAGGAAGCATGATACCATATGGGTGATCATGGACAGATTCATAAAGACTGCACACTTTCTTCCCGTCAATAAGCAGACTCCAATCAAATCCCTAGTGAAATTGTTCATTGCTGAGATCATTCGATTACATGGTGCACCTTTATCTATCATCTCTAACCGAGACCCTCGATTTAAAGCAAGGTTCTGGAAGAGTTTACGATAGGCTATGGGGACAGAACTGCGGCTCAGCTCGGCATTTCATCCTCAGACCGATGGGCAATCCGAGTGCACTATCCAAACTCTAGAAGATATGCTGAGGGCTTGCAGTATTGAGTGGAGGGGGAATTGGGACAATCATTTTCCCCTAATGGAATTTGCATAAAACAATAGTTGCCATTCTACCATCGGAATGACACCTTATGAAGCACTCTATGGGCGGCCATGTTGATCACCGGTGTGTTGGTATGAAGCTGGAGAAAAGTAGTTATTCGGACTATAGTTGGTACAAGACTGCTCAGAGAAGATTTTTATGATCAGGCAACGACTCATCACAACCCAGAGCTGTCAAAAAAGTTATACAGACTAGCGGCGGAGAGATTTAATTTTTGCAGAAGGAGACCATGTGTTCCTAAAGGTGTCTCCTACTAAGGGAGTCATGCGGTTCAGAAGGAAGGGCAAGCTCAGTCCAAGATACATCAGGCCTTTCGAGATTTTACAAAGGGTTGGCTAGGTGACTTATCGACTTTCACTTCCGCCTACTCTGTCACATGTACATCTGGTCTTTCACGTCTCCATGTTCAGGAAGTATGTCTCGGATGCCTCACATGTTATAGAGTATGAGCCCCTGGAGGTTCGAGCAGATCTGTCGTATGTGGAGCAGCCTAGCGAGATCATAGACTAGAAGGAACATGTATTGCGGAATAAAACCATCCAGCTGGTGAAGGTGTGATGGAGGAATTCTCATTCCGAGGAAGCAACATGGGAGCCGGAGGACAAGATGCGCCAGGAATACCTTCAACTATTTAGTGAGTAATTTTTCGTGAAGAAGAAATTTCTCGAGTTAATTTCGAGGATGGAATTATTTTATGGGGGAGAGGATGTTATGACCACCAATTGGGCTCTGGCCCAATTGTGTACAATTTGGGCCTATGAACTCAATGAGCTAGAAATCTAGATAGATTGTTGAAGAACCCTTAGAAAATTCGTAACTTAACATAAGAAGATCAGAATTAGGTGAAACCAAAGTCCATGCAACCACCATTGGGTAAGGAATAACTTTGGTAAAGAGTATAACTTCTAAAAAATAGGCCTGATAGGGGGTAAGAGGGAGTTTGAGATAATGGGTCAAAACAGTTACAGAAAACACAGTCAGCCGTTAAAATAAGGATATCTTGGTCCACAGTCAACCAAATGGGATGAAACTAGGCTTACTAGAAAGCTTGGGCCCTTAAGCCAAACTCTTATTTTGGGTTAGAAGCCTAATTTGCATCAGAACCCAAGGTTCTGAGCCCTTTTGCTACCATCTATCACGAAGAGGTGTGACTGTTAGGAGAATTCGAATGTAATTAATGGGAAATTCATAACTTTGTCTATGGTTAATGAAATGACCTAAAACTAAGGCCATAATTCCGAATGGAATGTTAGATACAACTTCTATGTTGAGGTTGAGGCGACATACTACCTGAATGCTAGAGTTATACCCAGATTACCTCGGGCTACCGAAAGGTAGCGCCTGGAACAAGGGAAAATAAATGATAGTTTTTAAAAAATCATAACTTGGTCTAGGAATGACAAAATTTGATGAAACCATAACCCAAAGTTAGATCAAGAAATCCTCTTGATTTCATATGGAGATGTCCTAACTAAAATCCTAACCAAAAGATACGCTGACTCGCATCTATGACCGGGTAGACGAAGGGTCACCTCTATTTAAACTGAAGGGTTGCTTAGCATTAACTCCCCTTTAAGACAACGACCTTGGGGGCTGGACTGAGCCTTGTAAGACATGGGAAAAGCTCTTGGGAGGTTTGAAAACTATATAAGGTGGTGGGTTTCAAGGGTGGTAAGCCTTTAACAACACCTATTTTTCAATTTTCCACCATCTACGGTGCCTCTTGTGTAAGAAAGAGAGGTGAGGGACCTTGGCCCTACGTAGGAGGGCGAACCTGTAGTTCCTAGGATGACGGGTGAAGTCTTGGGAGGATCTGGGGTGTGGACCTCATCCCCGGATCGAAAGGAGAAGCTTAAGTGGACTTGGGGTGTGGATGTCATCCCCGGATCGTCAGTTTGAACATTTCAAAGGGAGGCACCTAACCTTAATTTTAGGGGTAAACAGTGCATTAGAACGATTTCAAATATTTTTCTATACTTCAAAGAGGGTCTAAGGGTACGTGGGATCGACCAACATGTTCATTTTCAAATTTTCATCAAGTTACGGGCTCTCGCGAGTTTCTTTTGAGTCTCTATCAAAGTTTAAAGTCTCTGGACATGTCTATGCACATGTGGCCAGGTCAGTGTAGGTCCATGAGTAAGGTCTGTGCACATTTGGTGTTGGCTATAGTAAGGTCTGTGCACATTTGATGTTGTTCATAGTAAGGTCTGTGCACATTTGGTGTTGGCCATAGTAAGGTTGATGCACATTTGGTGTTGGCCATAGCAAGGTCTGTGAACATTTGGTGTTGGCCATAGTAAGGTCTGTGCACATTTGGTGTTGGCCATAGTAAGGTCGATGCACATGTATTGTAGCCATTGGACAGGTCTGAGCAGGTCCAAGGTAAGGTCGATGCACATGTATTGTAGCCTTTGGATAGGTCTGAGCAGGTCCAAGGTAGGGTCGATGCACATGTAGTATAGCCTTTGGATAGGTCTGAGCAAGTCCAAGGTGAGGTCGATGCACATGTATTGTAGCCTATGGACAGGTCTGAGCAGGTCCAAGGTAAGGTCGATGCACATGTATTGTAGCCTTTGGACCGGTCTGAGCAGGTCCAAGGTAAGGTCGATGCACGTATGGTGCAGACCATGGTAAGGTCGATGCACATGTGGGTAGGTCGATGCACCTGTGGTTCTGTCCCAATTTTCGGAAACATAGAAAAAGAGAGTTTTGAAAGGGCATTTTAATTCATAAAAATCTAAAAAATTGAAAAAAGATAATAGACTAAGGTAGCACCTCACTGTAAAATTTCATGCTCCCAGAAATTCCGAACAGATATCTAGATGTTATTTTCTATGCATGTGTAGCCTAGAAATTAACCTGTCCTCCTTTATTTAGTAACCTAATCATGCTCCTTTCCATGACCAGTAAGCTTATGATTGTGGTTTGTCCACTTGAACCATTTTGAAGTATGCTTATTATGATAAAGTACCATACTAGTATTTGTAAAATGAGTATGCATGTGAATGTGAATACGATGTGAATGTTATAAATGGAAAACAACAGCATTTTGTGAGGTAGGACTTCGGTCCCTTATGCGGGACGGCGATACGTAATGCCGCAGAAGTAAAAGATCCCAGGGGATGGCGATACGTAACGCCGTTGTTAAAAACCTATCGATTCGGCTAGTTCGTTTTGTGGGATGGCGATACGTAACGCCACATAACCCGGGGGACGGCGATACGTAATGCCCAGTGCAGCAAGAATCTAGGTGGGAGTTTGCTCCCGGGTCTGCGCAGTACTCTTTCGTTCGTTATGTGTGTAGGCCTCATGTGTTTGCAGTAGTTGTTCGGTTCCATGAATAACAAAAATGTGGAAACTCATGAAAATGTGATAATGTGTAACTGCTCATTCACTGAGGTCTTGTTTCATGCATGGGTACCTTATATGTTAGTTAAAAAATATGTATTTTCCTCATATGAGTTATTTTAAGTAGATGATAATGAATGGATTATGCTATTATTAACATCTCAATTATGTGTATACTTTGTTTATATAGATGCGAGTTAACCCCGATTTGTTTAGGCTGCCTACTGAGCGTCAAACTCACCCCTTTGTGAGACACGTTTTCAGGAGACATAGAGAATGAGGTTGAGGAGGAGGCTGCAGCTGAGGAGTGGTGCTAGATCATAGTTCGTCTGGGTATGCTGTGGACGAATGTGTCTCTTATCTGTATAGTTATGGGGTGGTGAGCCTATGAGGAATCATGTTTATTCTGGAACAATGGACATGTATTCTCTTTTGGAAATTATGAATGGTTGTGATGCTACTTACATTTTGTAAATGTAGTTTCTCTCTCTCTCATGCGGGTGTATGCATGTTTATATAATTGTGCTTCCGCGATACATGCGAAGTAATTGCTTCGGGGTCCGATAGAGAAAAGAAAAAAAATATGCCCATAAATTGGGACTCAGATCTCGGGGTGTTACACTAACAATATCTGGACATTCTTGAACAGACAACTCCTTAGATGAATGAACAACATAAATCCATGGTGTTTTGTCAGATGGCGTGAGGAGCCTGAGGTTTGGCAATTCTACTCGGTGGTCTGTCATGAGGCATAACTCTCTTGAGAGATGAGGGAGATGAAACTGTGGGAGAGAAATGTACGGTGTTGATGCGGCCAGCTTACTGAAAAATCGAGAGAGATTGCCTAAAAATTTGCAAAATGTCATTATGAGACCTTGAAGATATAGAAAATTGCCCCTTGAACACGGAATCCATCAAGCTTTTGACAGCCATATGTGTTTGCATGAGCTTAGCAAAGAACCCCTCCTAACTAGTCATCTGAAGTGAAATATAGAGAGAAGTGATAAGAGCGTCAATAGTAGACTCCCCGGCGATCAACGTGATTGCCACCGATCTCACTTTCGAAGGAACTGGCACAAATGCAAGGGAACTTTTCTTAACAGCCGTCATCAGAAGTGTCAGCTCACCATCCCCAAAATAGCCAGAGACAAGGACGCGGATTGGCATGCGGCTGATAAAATCATGTAGTTTGAGATGCACAGTTGGCACCGAATTATCCTGACTCGGCACACCTTATCCCTGGGGGCTAGACCTAAGGGGCACCATAGGCAGCTCACACCAGCTCCATGGGGTGGAAGAAGGTTTTGGCGTGGAAGTTTCAAAGGATGTGAAGAGTGGTGGTGGAGGCATAATGGCAATGATAGGCTTGGGTATAGGTGAAGATGTAGATGAAGGTGGAACTCAGGCTCGGGCGTAGACATCGATGAGGAAGGTGATGCGTTAGAAGGTTTTGGCATTGGTGGTGGGCTACATGACTTTGGAAGGGTATGCGGCGAAAGTTTTTGTTTTAGCAGCGAAGGAGGAGGAATGGAGGTAGCAGGTGAATTAACGAATGACAATGCAGATAATGAAAATGGTGATGGCGATGGAGGGGATGAGGTAGAGGGTCGCAGTGAGGGTGAGGGAATCGGAGAGGATGAAGAGGGCATGGACAAGGGTCATGGCGACCTCCGGTGACGTATCAACACAAAGCATCGGGCGGTATTGGGAATGGAAGTAGCGTTGGCAATGGGAGTAGAGGAAGTGGAGGCACTAGCCAGAGTAGAGACTTGGGCTTGTGGAGGTGACGATGATGGGATAAGTGATGATAGACATGGAGATGGTGATGGGATAGGTGATGAGCATGTACAGCACTAGATTAAGAAACACAGGGGTGCCCCTGGCCTTGCAATGATGGAGATGGCTGCCTGAGCGGCTCTCGCAGTTGCTGCTGCTTGTTATGAAGGTATATAATGATCTTGCAAATAGCGAGCCAATTGATCATTTTCTTTGCTTCCAGATTATAAACATAATTATGAAACTCGGGGCAATCCTCGACCAAATGCCCCTGCTAGGGATGATATGCACAATATTGGAGTTGATTTCTGACTGTGGGTCGGCAAGACTCTACCGGAGGGAGTTGCAACGCATGAGTGGCCATCAAAGCCCTGAAGATATCTGAGAGGGACTCCGGCAACGGAGGGTATTGAGCTTGTTTCGGGCAAGGCGGATGCCGAGGGGTATGGGATGGAGGAGACGCTTGACTAGGCGAATAGGATGGGAGCGGAGGTTGCGAAGGCAAGGGTGCACGGTGACTAGCAGATGGACTAGGCGAAGGTGTATGGTGAGCGGGATGGGTAGGTATGTAGTGAACGGCATCCACTTGCTCAGGGTTTGGTGTTCCCTTGACGAAGGTGAAGATGGATATGGATATGTGGAAGGCTGACCATAGATGGCGAGTGGTTGATGATATGAAGCAAATGGTTGACTTGGGGAAGGTTGACAGGAAGTGAAGGGCTGATGATATGAAGCAGATGATTGACTCATGGAGGGTTGATAGGAAGTGGAGGGCTGACTCATGGAAGGTTGGTGAGAGCCATACATGGATGTAGAGGGCTGAGGAGACTCAGAATCAAGAGAACTTTAGAGTTGTTGGCGAACGAAATGGGCTCAACTATATAGTTGTTGCCAAGAGGCGATATCATTCAAGGCCAAGATAAAGCAATATTGAGGCAATGCATTAGAAATAAGAATTTTGATCTGCTCTCTATGGAATATGTCTTGGAACTTGTGCGGCCATGCAACGCTAACAATTAGCAAAGGTAGAGAACTCCTCATCGGACTTCATCTTCTCTTGGGCCAAATCCACAACTGAATACTAGGCCCAACCTGGTCTTGATATTACTCAATGAACTTGTCTTGAAGAACATGAAAATCCACCATTTGGTCATGTGATAGAGAGAAAAATCAGTCCAGAGCTGGGCCTTCTAATGATAGATTGAATAAATAAGTCATAAAGCAATGGTCTTGCTGAAATTGGGCCGACTCATAAATGAACTCCTTCAAGTGCACGTAAAGATTCTGACTCCACCATAGCGACGATAAGTAGGAATTTGCAAAGGCGACGGAAGACGAAGATTTTGGAATGTGAACGGAACACTTAAGGAAGGTTTAGGATCGATCCGCCGTTAAAGCTCATCAAGTTAGCATTGGGCTTGAGAGATCATCTCCTAGGTAGGAAGGGACTGAGAATAATGTGGGCCAACTTGAGAATGGGGTTGTGGATTTTGACCAGGAATAGAATAATGGGTTGGATAGGAGGATCCGGGCTGAGATGAAGAACGGCCCATTCCGGGAGTAGAAGGATACGCGGGCCTGGGTTGAGCATTATGATATGAACTGTAGCACTCGTGCCTTAGCGGATTCTTAGTGGTTCGGATCTAGATTTTATTCTGTGAATTTTGGCTATTTTTGTGAATTTTTAGGCTATTTTTTGGTAATTATTTGAATTAGTTATAAATTTATTGGATTATATATATATATATACATATATATATATATATATATCTCTCTCTCTCTCTCTCTCTCCCTCACTCGTTCTCCCTCTTTCTCTCTCTCCCTCTCACGATCGCTCCTCCCCCACTCTCTCGGTTTCGGTCCGGACGGTCGCGGATCTTGGCGCGGGAGGCGTCGTTGGAACCGGCTCGTCGCGAGGAACGCATAGGTGCTGACCTCGTTGCGGTTCGTGAGCCATGGAGGCGGGATGGAGCGAGAGGAGCCACGGTGACCCCTTGCTTGCATGTGGCCCAAACTCGGTTTTCGCCGTGTTAAGGTAGGAGGATGGAATCCTTGTCTCGCTAGGATCGCATTGGCATAGCATGCACGCCCATCTGACGTCGTTTTCTTCAATTTCCATGCAAAATTCCATGTTAGTGTAATTTAGGCTAAATTCTTGAAAATCGCTCCATGGGCATTGTTTTTATGTTTTGATGCATGCTTTAGTTGTAGAATGTTGTGGGTTGGTAGGTTTTATAGTTTTTCTGCGTTTCCCCGTCGATCTGGCTCGACCGGGAGGGGGCTTGGTTTTAAGCGTTTCGGTTTTAGCTCCCAGTTGGTGTGACGGTCCTACCAGAAACCGTCACACATGTAACGGCCATCACGGGACACGTTACAGCACTGTAACGGCCCTTGGTAGGGGCGTCACAGTGTGTGTAACGGTCAGGCCCCTTACGATTACACTCCTTTTGACTTCCGTTGACTTCGTGAGGCGGTTGGCATGACGACCTGTCGGGCGGCCGTCAGGGTGCCGTAACGTGCCTCATGGGACGCGTTATGCCCTGTGCAAACTGCGGTTGCAGTTTTTGTCTCGGGTGGCTGTAACGGCCAGGGTCGAGCGCATTACAGTTCATGTAACGCGCCACACCCCGACCGTTACACACTGTAACGCGGGTACTGTAGACCGTTACATCCCCTGGGGTTTTCAAAATTGCCTGTTCATTCTTTAATGCTTTCTAAGTTATGCATGCGTCGTATTTAATAGATTCCAATAGAGTTGCTTCCACTTCCTTGTGATGGAACCACTAGTCGTAGCCCAGCAACTGAGCTGTCGTCCGACCCGGGAGAGGTGGAGGGGTGTTCCCATTGCACGGTTTGTAAGCTAGTTACCGTGGGCCCCTGCGGTTACCATTGCATCCAACCGGGGGGGGGGGGAACTAGCTAGAGGCCTGGCTCTAGGCAGGAGTCAGTGTGTGCACACGTGGTCGGAGACTTGGACTGACACTGATGAGTGTCGCTCTGACTAGTACTTGGTTTGGTCCTGTTACGCCTCTCGCTTGTCATGAGCCAGACTTACGAGTTGCCGAGATGCAGTGTAAGTCGTCAGGGGACGCATCTGGTCTTGTTCTTCCAGTGGGTTGTTTCGTCTCTCACTTCACTTGGTCAGTGATTGTTTATTCTGTTGGTAGATTTATTTTCTGTCGTTATTTATCTATTAAAATATGCATCTGCCTTATTACTTAAATGCATGCTTTAATTGCTTTTATATTCGCCTGCTTGTCTGTTTAGTTTGAGGTAGGAATCCGCATGACCCCTACTGAGTCTGGCTGACTCACCCTTCCATCTTTCAGGTGAGCCGCCCCAGTCGTCCGCCGGTTCTGCTCGTGGTTGTGTTGAGCGTCGTTAGAGTGCCAGTTGTGTTGGTTTGTCTTTTGTTCTGTTGTGACGGGGTATGCCCCGTGTAGTTGTGCAGTGGACCTTTGTTATTTGTGAATCTGGACTATTGTATATATTTTACCACTCTGATATTTTAAATTGCTTCCGCACTTGTTTATTAATTGCTGTTCTAATTAATATTACGCACCTGCGGTCTCAATTCGTTATGCAACTCCTCAGCAAACTCCACTAACCCTTCGGGGGCCTCATCAGCCTCTTGGGTGCGTCTCCAGTGTTGGGTTCGATGCAGTATTCAGAGGGGGGTGAATGAATATAACCCTTTAAAAACTTTCACCCAATTTAAAACTAGAATACTAACAAGACTTTCACTCAATATAAAATTTCGCCCAAACTAGAACTATGATGCTAACTAGACAGATTTACCAAATCTGAAAGCTAATCAACTATTCAGTTCTACCAGTTAGCAAACACATGGAGTGCCCCTATGCATTCATCTAGCGGAAGCACAAATGAACAAATCAAACCACAATGCACAAGGGGTTTTTAGGTGGTTCGGTCCTCCAGACCTACATCCACCCCACACTCAAACCGAGTGTGGCTTCCACTAGCTCACGCTAGAAACAGCAGACTCAGTCTGCAACAAACGCTGCCAAACAGCTTGACCAGGGGAACAACCTCCCCTCTTCCTCCCAACCGGAGGGAACCACTAGTGACACCAGTCACTAGCAAACCAGAGACACAAGGTCTCTCTTCCTTCAGACCTGGAGGGAACCCCTGGACTTGAATCCACAAGCCCAGAACCGGAGACAAGTCTCCCTTCCTCCAAACCGGAGGGAATCAACAAGTAGCACCCAGCTACTTGCAACCGGAGATAGCAATCTCCCTTCTCCTGAACAAACAGGAGGAACCCACAAGTGACTCCAGCCACTTGGAAACCAGAGACACACGGTCTCTCTTCCTCCACACACGGAGGGAACCACCGGGCTTGCTACTCACAAGCCCAGAGCCATAGGAACAAGCCTCCCTTCCTCCAACCCGGAGGGGAACCTAGAGACCCAAGTCTCTCTTCCTCTGAACCCCAGAGGGAAGCACAATCGGAGATAAATCTCCCTTCCTCCAACCCGGAGGGAAACAACCGATGACACCCTGTCAAAGGCAACCAGAGACGCAAGTCTCTCTTCCTCCACACGGGAGGGTACCAACCACAAGTAGCACCCAGCTACTTGCAAACCGAAGACACAAAGTCTCCCTTCTCCTGAACCCACAGGAGGAACCCCGACCTCTCTACAGAGGATCGGAAATACAGTAAATGGATAAAAACAAAAACGAAACCAGCAACAGAAGGCTGAAAAGATAAAAACAAATGTGGCTCTCGCAGGAGCTGGCTGGCCTGGATTTGATCCACGGTACAGCAGGAACAGATCTTCTGTTGAAGCTTCTATCACTCTAGCTCTCTCTTCTTCTCTATTCTTCTTCCTCTTCCTTTCTTCACACTCTGCTATCTCGATCTCTTACTCAATCTCTCTTTCTTTCTCTTTCTCACTCTCTTTCCCTTCTTCTTTTCTTTTTCTTCTTTTCTGTCTGGATCGTGGCTCTCTGTATTGAGTTTTCTTCTCGCCAACTCGATCACTTCATCTGTGGATGAAGGTCTCATATATATAGCAGCAGCAGCAGCATCAGCCACGACGTGTGACCTCCACATTTCCAGCCCTAAGAATTCAGACCACGTGGCAGTCTTTCAGCAGGCTTTATTCCAGCCTCGGATCACGTGCCCTCCTTAAGCTTCACGATCAAAGCACCTGTAAAATAGGGTATCAGATAAGTCATCAGTTTAAAGAACAACTCTGTATAGACTTATCAGAAGAACAGCGTTTTAGAAGAAACCTGGACGAGGTTAGAACGAAACAACACGAGCTAACAAACGGCAACAACACGGAGACAACACGAAGACAGAATAAGGAAACGACACGAGGTACATACGACGACAAGACAGAAACCAATCATGAAGTATGGTTTCAACAAACGAAAGACACAAGGTGGTGGCACAGAAAGCAACACGAAGTGCTGCAATGTTCTGCACGCAGTGGAACAAAGACGACACGGAGTAAAAAATGACACGAAGACGAAAACAACACTTAAGACGAAGTTGACACGGAGTGAAAACGACACGAAGTCTGGGAGACACGACACAAAGTCACAAGAACGACAGTAACCAACACGAAGTGTGGTTACGAAACATGAACGACACGAAGTGTGGAAACATGACACGAAAACGACACGTAGACATGGAGACAACAGTAACCGACACGAGGTGAGGTTACTAAAGCGACAATGACACGTGGTGTGGAAAACACGACACGAAGACCTGAGAAGGAAAAACGACACAAAGTAAAAATAGTGATCGACACGGGTTGAAAACAACACGAAGTCGAAACAGTAATCGACACGGGTTGAAAACAACATGAAGACGAAGTACAAAGAGACGACACGAAGTGAAGTTGACACGAAGTGAAAACAACACTAAGTGAAAAACAATAATCGACACGCGGTGAAAACAACACGACGACAGTGAGAACAGCACGAGGTGAAATGACACGGGGTGTAGAAAACCAAGAATCGACACGAAGTGTGGTCAAGGCGAGAAAGACACTAAGTCAAAAACGAAAGACCAACACTCAGACAGAAACATAAAAACAACACGGAGACGTAGACACTAAAACAACACGAAGATGAAGACAAGGGAAACGACACGAAGTCTAACCTCATACAAGCTTTCCTGTCACGCATGGAAATCAACACGAAGTGTTGTATGCTCATACAACACGAGATCTTTTCGTGTTAGTGAGGGGAAACAACACGAAAACTCAAGTACAGAAACAGCACGAAGATGATGTACAATCTGATGTACAGACATGAAGAACAGTCCAAGGTATAGACTTGCACGAGTAAGCTACAGTGCCAAAGTATAGACTTCACGCTGTACAGACTACATGACCAGTGCATGATTGTACTTGACAATGTAAACACTTAGCCTATGCAGACCAATGTACAGACTTTGGCGAAGCAAAAGGCTGTATAGACTTGGAGACCCAAAGCCATTGTATAGACTTTGTCTAAGACAAGGCATGAGCTGACGTTGTATATACTTAGCCAATGCAAACCAGTCCGATGTATAGACTTTAAGGAAATGCATGCTACAGTGCAATGTCTAGACTTGCGATGTGTTCGCCAAATGCACACTACAGTCCAATGTCTAGACTATGCACATAACATAAGTCTAACATAAACAATATATCAGTTGTACTAGTCACAGTCATGATGCAATCATCAAGGCACAATGTCATGAAAAACACTATATCATTGCTATCATCAAAATACAATATCAATCATCAAAACCACAGCAATGAATGCTTTATGCATCAGTTTAACATGTAACAAGACTGAACATCAATTATGTTAATCTAAACTGAGCAGCAAGATGACTGAACATTTGATTAACTCACATCAACAACCAATCATCAAAACCATCATCAAAACCACAGGGGCACAATAATCTCCCCCTTTTTGATGATGGCAACACTTTCAATACATTGAGTCATTCTGATGATGTGAGGCATTCTGAGGCATTCTGAAGACTCAAATTATTCTCCCCCTTTGACTTCATCAAAAAGAAAAATAATTTGAGAAATTATAGCATGTATAAAAGTTCAGTCAATAACTCCCCCTAAATAAAAGCTCCCCCTTTGAGAAGGAAAATGAACAGATAACAAAGGTAGAAAAGGTAGGAGGATCACTTGATAACAGCTGAATCATAGGCTCAGAAAGGAAGCATGATTATAAACAACTGTTAAAGTATAAGAATCATCAACATACAATTTTTCAAAAAATTCAGGTTTAACAGTGATAAATCTAGAGTAAAACACCTGACCCCTGAAAAAGAGTTTTAGATTCCATTTATAGCAATGAATCTAGAGCACATGGTATTAATAGATAAGTCTGAAATAATACCCTTTTGTGTTTAAACAAGGAAATTCGAGAGAGGCAACTTGAATATGTATTGATAAAAAATAATTTTCACTCATTGACTTTTGATTTTTCGAAGGGTTACAGCAGTTTGATTTTCATTTTTTTTTTCAATTTCTAAAACTGAACTAAGTGAATAGACCTATGGCATTTATGCTGTTGACATTAGGTGTACACCTTGATAGGAGGCAGGTACCCCCAGTTACTAGGCATAAACTACATGATCTACTTCAGATCAAGACCCACAAGGAATAGTCTTCACTTTTGACATTAAGGGTACACCTTGATTAGAGGCCAGTACCCTCAGTTACTTGGTGAGGACTCCTCCTATAGATTTGACCCTACGAACAGAGATAGTCTAAAGCACTTCATGACATGTGAATTTTCCTACTTCTTTGGAGGAATTCACAGTTTCTCAGTGCAATCAGCCATTGCTCTGTCACAATGTTCAGTTCTTTACATCTATGATCTTATTTACTGCTGCCCTTAAATCTTTTAGAGTGATTGATTGAAAAACATTACACACTCTTGTTCACCTGTTCTAAACATTTCCAGATTAACACATTTAGGCATTAAAAAAAAACTTTTTCTATTTTAGCCATGAGACAAAGATTAAGAGCTATAAAAGTTTTCTTTTATCTCAATTTCTGAAGTGCAGACACTTAACTCTCCAATTTATAAAGGTTAAACCTTTAGTTCTTTTCAATTTGTAAGAGTGATTCTTATAGGTGAACAATTGCAATAATCACCATTCAATGTACTGAACCAGATGCAAAGCTGTTGTTTAGTGAAACTGATGAGGAAAAGATAGCAAGTGGCAATATGGTTCAATGAGCAACCGATGTCAAAGAATATGAATCATTTGAATGAGAACACTGGGAAGTGAAAAGGATTCAATGAATTGAATAGAACTCTCAGCTCCCCCTGACATCATGAAGCAAGAGATATGCTATGCAACATACTGTCCTACATGCAGACAAGACCCATGGTACTAGGCGGAGGACCTGGTCTCAAAGACCATCTCACACATGGTAGGAACCTCCGGGCAGATTTCCCTGCCTTTTAGTAACATACCATTTGATATACCAGGGTTAACAAGGACGATGCAACATAAAGCAGTCCTTCATGCATTGAACAACTTCAATGACAGTCATGCTAATGATGTATGCAGACATAAGACACATGCATAGACTGTGTACACTAAATGAACCATTCACACATAGTCCAGGTATGCATTTAAATACAAGCATGCAATGCATTGACACAAAGCATATATAGTGCATCAACTGAATATGCTTAACGAAGCATTCAATTTCAGTTCAATCATATAGCAAGAGAAGAGCATCAGATATATGCAAAAATGAATTCAATAGCTGAGTCTGGAATACAGACTGATCAGCTAGACATGGAGAGATCATCAACAATCAATCAAGCAAATCAACATGAAGCACACATTTTTCATGCTCACAGTTTCAGATAATGGAATTTAAAACACATTTCAGAACTGACCTGAAAAGTTCAATCATGGGGTTTTCATTCTTGAGCGCCTTGGTTAACCCCCTTTTATTTCTCCCTCCAAGGCACACCTGCAAGATATTTGATCATCTTGATCCTGCAGGGACCCAAGTAGCTTTGGGTCCTGCGTTAGCCCTAACAGGTTTTCTAAACATTTTCATAGCAACATTATCATCAAATTTCATCAGTGAACAGTCATCCATAGAATGTCCAAATTTTCCACAGTATCTACATGAACTGGCTGGTGTTTGATTCTTATGATGCACATTAGCAGCAGGGTGATGTTTATAAACATGTTCATAAGATTTTCTGTTATATGCATGAGCAGTTTGATGCTTGTTCTTAACCATCCAACATTCAGCAGATTTATGGCATGGCTTCCCACAGTTATAGCATGAAATTTTCACAAAAGGTTTTGCAGGGATTTTGACAAAATGGGGTTTAGCATAGTTCTTTTGAACATACCAACAGTCCTTGACTGTATGCCCATTTTTCCCACAGTGGGAGCATGCAAAAGAATTTCTTCTATGAAAACCATTTTTACCCCAAGTAGATCTAAACCAGCACTCAACAGCCTTGTGCCCAGGCTTATTACAGTTGAAGCACACGATGTGCTGACTAGAATTGTGTTTAGATCCATATGGATCATAAAAGTGCATGGAAGACTTGGCATGTAGTTTATTGTCTTCTTTCATGATAAAACATTCATTCATGAGATGACCATGCTTCCCACAATAATAACATGAGGCATCAGGCTTCCTAGCAACATGGTTTCTATCAAAAGAATTTCTAGAATGTAAAGTTCCACTAGCATGCTCATCCTTTAACATCAATCCACAGTCCTCCATTATGTGACCTCCTTTCCCACAATAATAACATGACCCCTTTGTAATATGAGTGTATGTGAGATCATGTGAATTGTGTGTAGCCCTTTTTATAGCAACAGGAGTGCCTTTTTCCTTTTTCTGTGAGTTTTCACCCTTTTTCTGTTTTGGAGTTTGTTCCACAGTTTTGGGTTTCACAGTGATTTTTGTGCAGTGAATTGGAAGACAGGAGGAGCAGAGGTTGTGTTCTGATTGGAAGCTTTAACAAAAATAGTGGATGTTTTATTCCCATTACTCCTTTTATTTGTCGGACTATAGCCCAGTCCCTGTCTCTCAAAGTTATCACTCTTTCCAAGAAGCTTATTCAGATTGTCCTTTCCTTTGACAAATTTTGATAGAGAATTTTTCAAATCTTTAATCTCAGAGTTCAAATCAGCAATTTTAGCCTCATATGTGGACAAGTCTGTTTCACAGGAAATTACTTGTTGATGCAAGGCATCATTCAGGCTTTTGAGTTTTTCTACTTCCTGTTTTAATTCTATTTCCTTGTCAGCTTCAGATAGGGACTTGTAAAGATCATCAACTTCTTGTTGAAGAGATGTGATAGTAAGCTCGTGTCCAGCTATTTTCTGTTCACTGCAACTGACATTTCCATTTAACATTAGGTTGATGGTTGTTAGGCTCTCAATTTCTTGTTCATCATTCATCAACCTATCAGAACTATCCACACTAACACACTTGCCTTTTTCAATTGTCATTAGCCTATCTGTCAACTGTGTGTTTAGGTGTTTCAACTCATTGATTTCCTCTTTCAGTTTACTGTTCTGCTCTAGGATTTCATCATCAAACACCCATTTATCTGTTGAAGACTGACATTCATAAAACATTTCTCTTAGTTCTTCAGATTGAACTTTGTCAAGATTTTTCTGAATCTCTGAATTCATTGTTCTTTCAGCCTCCAATTTCTCAGAGATTAAACAATTTTCTTTTTCAAGGTTCATTGATTTATGTTCAAATTCTTTGGATTGGTTTTTGAGCTTTTCATTCTCAGATTTCAATTCTTTCAATTCAGAATTGATACATTCTAAATCTCTCACCAATCTTTCATTTTGAACAACATCAATGTTATGAGTCTGAACAACGAAGCTAAGCCTTTCCTTTAGTTCAACAATTTCACAATCAAGCTCTTGACTCTCCTTTTTGTGTAGACCAATTTGTTTCAAAAGAGTTTGTTTTTTAGATTTCAAATGATCTAGATCTGTAGTAGTAGAGTCAAAGGCTTGTAGTTGTCTTCTTAAAATTTCATTTTCAGTTTTCAGAGTTTCAAGTTTTTCACCTCCTAGATTTTCAAGCTTCTTTTTCAGACTTTTATATTTCTTCCCTAGTTTCTTACGGGATCTTAACAGATTTGCATAGGCATCTTCCCAATCGTCTAATGAAAAATTCTCGAAAGGGTTTACCTCCTCATCATCACGTTCTTCGGATTCATCTTGATCACTACCATGGTTGCTCTCGTCAGCCATCAGACAGTTGTCGACATTTCCCTTCTGAGCAAGCTTCAGCTCATCCATAATGTCCTTGGCGGACCTGCAATCATGAATACAAGACCATAAGGCTCTGTCAATAGCAGCTTTCATCAGGTTAAAGGCCTTCTGATTTTCTTCATATTTTGACTTGTGACTTTTAGTCCATTTGGACTTTTCTTTTGGCAATCTGTGGGGACCTTGTGAAATTAACTTCCACAGATCCGGACTAATCATTTTCCCATAATTGTGAAGACTGCTAATCCATGAGTTAAAATCAGAGCCATTGAAAACCGGTGGAGAACCCATTGAGTAAATCCGTAAACAGATTAATGAAGCAAAGGGTAGAAACAGATAAGCACAAGGGACACCAGGATCCTCTGCAGATCGTTGGATCTGAACAATCAGAGAACCGCTCTGATACCAATTGTTGGGTTCGATGCAGTATTCAGAGGGGGGGTGAATGAATATAACCCTTTAAAAACTTTCACCCAATTTAAAACTAGAATACTAACAAGACTTTCACTCAATATAAAATTTCGCCCAAACTAGAACTATGATGCTAACTAGACAGATTTACCAAATCTGAAAGCTAATCAACTATTCAGTTCTACCAGTTAGCAAACACATGGAGTGCCCCTATGCATTCATCTAGCGGAAGCACAAATGAACAAATCAAACCACAATGCACAAGGGGTTTTTAGGTGGTTCGGTCCTCCAGACCTACATCCACCCCACACTCAAACCGAGTGTGGCTTCCACTAGCTCACGCTAGAAACAGCAGACTCAGTCTGCAACAAACGCTGCCAAACAGCTTGACCAGGGGAACAACCTCCCCTCTTCCTCCCAACCGGAGGGAACCACTAGTGACACCAGTCACTAGCAAACCAGAGACACAAGGTCTCTCTTCCTCCAGACCTGGAGGGAACCCCTGGACTTGAATCCACAAGCCCAGAACCGGAGACAAGTCTCCCTTCCTCCAAACCGGAGGGAATCAACAAGTAGCACCCAGCTACTTGCAACCGGAGATAGCAATCTCCCTTCTCCTGAACAAACAGGAGGAACCCACAAGTGACTCCAGCCACTTGGAAACCAGAGACACACGGTCTCTCTTCCTCCACACACGGAGGGAACCACCGGGCTTGCTACTCACAAGCCCAGAGCCAGAGGAACAAGCCTCCCTTCCTCCAACCCGGAGGGGAACCTAGAGACCCAAGTCTCTCTTCCTCTGAACCCCAGAGGGAAGCACAATCAGAGATAAATCTCCCTTCCTCCAACCCGGAGGGAAACAACCGATGACACCCTGTCAAAGGCAACCAGAGACGCAAGTCTCTCTTCCTCCACACGGGAGGGTACCAACCACAAGTAGCACCCAGCTACTTGCAAACCGAAGACACAAAGTCTCCCTTCTCCTGAACCCACAGGAGGAACCCCGACCTCTCTACAGAGGATCGGAAATACAGTAAATGGATAAAAACAAAAACGAAACCAGCAACAGAAGGCTGAAAAGATAAAAACAAATGTGGCTCTCGCAGGAGCTGGCTGGCCTGGATTTGATCCACGGTACAGCAGGAACAGATCTTCTGTTGAAGCTTCTATCACTCTAGCTCTCTCTTCTTCTCTATTCTTCTTCCTCTTCCTTTCTTCACACTCTGCTATCTCGATCTCTTACTCAATCTCTCTTTCTTTCTCTTTCTCACTCTCTTTCCCTTCTTCTTTTCTTTTTCTTCTTTTCTGTCTGGATCGTGGCTCTCTGTATTGAGTTTTCTTCTCGCCAACTCGATCACTTCATCTGTGGATGAAGGTCTCATATATATAGCAGCAGCAGCAGCATCAGCCACGACGTGTGACCTCCACATTTCCAGCCCTAAGAATTCAGACCACGTGGCAGTCTTTCAGCAGGCTTTATTCCAGCCTCGGATCACGTGCCCTCCTTAAGCTTCACGATCAAAGCACCTGTAAAACAGGGTATCGGATAAGTCATCAGTTTAAAGAACAACTCTGTATAGACTTATCAGAAGAACAGCGTTTTAGAAGAAACCTGGACGAGGTTAGAACGAAACAACACGAGCTAACAAACGGCAACAACACGGAGACAACACGAAGACAGAATAAGGAAACGACACGAGGTACATACGACGACAAGACAGAAACCAATCATGAAGTATGGTTTCAACAAACGAAAGACACAAGGTGGTGGCACAGAAAGCAACACGAAGTGCTGCAATGTTCTGCACGCAGTGGAACAAAGACGACACGGAGTAAAAAACGACACGAAGACGAAAACAACACTTAAGACGAAGTTGACACGGAGTGAAAACGACACGATGTCTGGGAGACACGACACAAAGTCACAAGAACGACAGTAACCAACACGAAGTGTGGTTACGAAACATGAACGACACGAAGTGTGGAAACATGACACGAAAACGACACGTAGACATGGAGACAACAGTAACCGACACGAGGTGAGGTTACTAAAGCGACAATGACACGTGGTGTGGAAAACACGACACGAAGACCTGAGAAGGAAAAACGACACAAAGTAAAAATAGTGATCGACACGGGTTGAAAACAACACGAAGTCGAAACAGTAATCGACACGGGTTGAAAACAACATGAAGACGAAGTACAAAGAGACGACACGAAGTGAAGTTGACACGAAGTGAAAACAACACTAAGTGAAAAACAATAATCGACACGCGGTGAAAACAACACGACGACAGTGAGAACAGCACGAGGTGAAATGACACGGGGTGTAGAAAACCAAGAATCGACACGAAGTGTGGTCAAGGCGAGAAAGACACTAAGTCAAAAATGAAAGACCAACACTCAGACAGAAACATAAAAACAACACGGAGACGTAGACACTAAAACAACACGAAGATGAAGACAAGGGAAACGACACGAAGTCTAACCTCATACAAGCTTTCCTGTCACGCATGGAAATCAACACGAAGTGTTGTATGCTCATACAACACGAGATCTTTTCGTGTTAGTGAGGGGAAACAACACGAAAACTCAAGTACAGAAACAGCACGAAGATGATGTACAATCTGATGTACAGACATGAAGAACAGTCCAAGGTATAGACTTGCACGAGTAAGCTACAGTGCCAAAGTATAGACTTCACGCTGTACAGACTACATGACCAGTGCATGATTGTACTTGACAATGTAAACACTTAGCCTATGCAGACCAATGTACAGACTTTGGCGAAGCAAAAGGCTGTATAGACTTGGAGACCCAAAGCCATTGTATAGACTTTGTCTAAGACAAGGCATGAGCTGACGTTGTATATACTTAGCCAATGCAAACCAGTCCGATGTATAGACTTTAAGGAAATGCATGCTACAGTGCAATGTCTAGACTTGCGATGTGTTCGCCAAATGCACACTACAGTCCAATGTCTAGACTATGCACATAACATAAGTCTAACATAAACAATATATCAGTTGTACTAGTCACAGTCATGATGCAATCATCAAGGCACAATGTCATGAAAAACACTATATCATTGCTATCATCAAAATACAATATCAATCATCAAAACCACAGCAATGAATGCTTTATGCATCAGTTTAACATGTAACAAGACTGAACATCAATTATGTTAATCTAAACTGAGCAGCAAGATGACTGAACATTTGATTAACTCACATCAACAACCAATCATCAAAACCATCATCAAAACCACAGGGGCACAATATCCAGTTCTTGGTATCGGTGTATCGATGTTATCGGTATATCAGTATCCGGAGCTCTGGGCCGTCACATGGACCAATTGGATTAGCAGCATAGGAAGACCCATTTAAGTGATTTGCAAGGAATCTTTGGGCTTGATCAGGGTCCATCTGACTAACAAGGCAAGATATATGGGCCATGATATTTTCTTGTTCATCGGGGGATCAGAGGGACTATGGGAAAAAGGGTCCGCGTGGGAAGAAGATTACATGCTGGAATAAAAAGATTGGGAAGGAGGATACATAGAATTAAAGTGGTGCTCCATAAGAGGGAGACAGAGACTCACCTAAATGCAAGAAAACCAGCGTGAAATACAACTATGGAAGAGGGTATGGAGAATGAGGAGGGCAGAGCCACGGACGTGAACACGGTTCTCCAAGCCGCCACGTTTACCCCCACGCGGTCAAGATGATGACTGCGACAAGCTTCTAGAAAATGAAAAACATCAAAAGAAATAAACGTGGTTGTGAACAGGGGCCACGTTCAACAAGAACGCGGTCTCTGACGTAACCGCTATGAGACTCTGTAGAACAAGAAAAATTGGACTGATGCACACAAAACAAAATGCAATGGTGAATGTAGTGTGATGAAACGAAGCTGAAAATAGATGGAATGAGCTTAACAATTACAAAATGACACAAAAAAGCATGAAGAACACAATAAGAATGCAGAACAGACAGGACAGAAGGGACCTAATTAGACACAGTCATCCAAAGGGCTACGTTCAATGAATGTGGTCTTTCACCAAACCACATTATATCAAGAGGCCCGAAGACACACATAAACAATATGTGAGGGGTCTCACCCAAGGCAAAAAAGTTAAGATGATGCGAAATTTATTGTTAGGAGTTTCAGTGGACCTTTTAATGTCTTAATTAAGCATAAATTTCCTCAAGAGATGCGTATCCTAAAGGGAAAGGGGCCCCAGACTCCGAGTTGACCTAGGGTTAAACTCCCTCACATGAGCACAGATGCAGAACCTAAGGGTGTGCAACAGTACAACTAGTTCGGTGTCCGTGTGAGAATCCATGGCTCACGGATACTTACAGAGGTCCTTGGATATGTCCCCTTGTCGGCCACAAGGAATATGCGACCGAGAGGGATACACTCACCAATGGGGTTATGCAGAACTAAATATGAGAAAATGCATGATCCGAAGTTCACCGAAGTGCCTGCGAACCTAAACTAGAGAATAACAATCAAGACAAGGTGATAAGTGAATATATGCAAACAAGATAAGAGGAATGTAAAGAACAATATGATATAGTGCACAAAAATGCAAAAAAATGAAAAATCATAGCCAGAAGCTGTTGTTTACGTGCGCGGGGAATCCCTTCTTGTTTTTCCTCGCGGCAGTGACGCATACTCACCTATTACGGAAGGCCGAGATAGGTCGACTTGGCACGCGTGAATTCCGGGGGTATTTACAAGAAGGTTAAAAGAATGATAGTAATGCACAAAGAGGAATGGCATATAGTTAATCGCTCTAGAGAACTGGGACGAGGATGGCTAGATGGAATGCGAGTGTGCCAGTCGATTTCTCGACGATCACCTGCGGAACCAAGTGTTTGACTGGGGATGTGTCGCCAGAGCACGGCACGTGGGCACGGAATGTTGTGCGCCACGTGGAGAAAAGGAGGGTCCACTGGTACGAGTGTATATGATTGTGGGGGCTCATGTACTGGACATCTTCCCCACCGATCGCAAGCAATCGATGTTTATTTTACATCGGGCGGAGCCCGTACACCTTTGTTTCTACTGTCGAAGAAGAGAGTCAGGGACCTTGGGTGCCGCAACGTCAGGAGGGCTCAGTCCATGCAACAGTGACAGGGCAATAGCAACACAACACGGATAATAGGGAGCAGAGAGAGACTGGTTCCAGGGTGGACACTGAAAATGATATGAACTCTGGGTTTATGAGAATGTGGTATTGGCTTGGACGGCAGAGCAGTAGACCCTGACTCGGTAGGGAGTAGGCAGGTCCTGGCTCGGATGTAGGGTCCATCCCGCTAGAGGAGTGAGGACCAAGCTGAGAGACAGGTGGCGGTTTGTTGGATAGCCTCGAGATTGATAGCTGGCAAGGATGGGGATCAACTCCCGGACAAGATTACATCACTATATGCCATGGAGGTGTTTATATGGGGCGTACAGGCCCGATTACAAATGTGTGCAAGCCACAGAACAATTCTATCGTTTGTGACGGTCCTCGGGTCATTGCGTTATTGTGTGGGTATTTCCGCATTGGTACATAGTGTCCATCAAAGAACTTGTGACCCAATAGGATGCTACCCGAAGGGTGTTATGATATATCCCCGATACAGAGCATCGTCAAGATCGGGGAAGTTGGGGTGCCATGGGCACCGCTATGCTGGAACAGCTGGGCGTCATTAAGATAGGGGCGACTGGATGGCGGAAGTACCACTGTGACTGGAGCGGCCGGGTGCTTTTGAGACAGGGGCGATCGAGCGCTGTTGAGATTGGAACAGTCGGACGGCGTGAGCATTGCCATGACTGGAGCGACCGAGAGCCATTAAGCTTGGAACTACCGGGTGCCGTTGGCGCCATTGTGACTAGGGCAATCAAGGCCGTAGGTGTCACTGTGGCTAGAGTAGTTGGGTGCCGTTGGCATGATTGTGACTGGAGCAGTCAGGTGTCCTAAGCACCATTGTGATTGGGGCGACCATGCATCGTTGAAACTGGGAGAGTTGGGTGCCCTGGACATCATCGCTTCAAACGATCAGGTGCCATAAACACCGCTGAGACCAGAGAGCCTGAGCGCCATTGGGGCAGAAGTAGCCGGGCGTCATTGGGATTGGGCAGTCGGGTGCCAGGGGCACCGTTGTGACTGGAGTAGCTGGGCAGTCAGGTGCCGTTGGCAACGATGAGACTAGAGTTGTTGACCATCGTTGGGGCTACAGGAGCCCCGCACCATCTGTACTCGGCAGTCGGGTGTCAGGGGCACCGTTGTGACTCGAGTGGTTGAGCAGTCGGGTGCCGTGGGCCCTGATGTGACTGGAGTGGCTGGACAGTCGGGTGCCAAGGGCACCTTTGTGACTGAAGTTGTTGAGCGCCGTTGAAGCTTGAGTAGCCCGGCACCGTCTGGACTCGACAGTCGGGTGTCGGGGGCACCGTTCTGACTCGAGTGGTTGAGCAGTCGGGTGCCGTTGGCCCCGATGTGACTGGAATACCTGGGCAGTCGGGTGCCAGGGGCACCGTTGTGACTGAAGTTGTTGAGCGTCGTTGAAGCTAGAGCAGGCCGGCGCTATCTGGACTCGGCAATCGGGTGCCGGGGGCACCGTTGTGACTCGTGTGGTTGAGCAATCGGGTCTCATGGGCCCCGACGTGACTGGAGTAGCTTGGAAGTCAGGTGCCTGGGGCACCGTTGTGACTGAAGGAGATGGGCGCCATGCGACCTCGATGGTCATGCTCGGGGCCCGTCTCTGACTGGCAGTCGAGTGGCGGGGGCACCGTTGTGACTAAATGAGATGGGTGCCATGAGACCTCAATGGTCGTGCTCGGGACCCGTCGGTGACTGGCAGTCGGGTGCCAGGGGCACCGTTGTGACTAAAGGAGTGGGCGCCATGACACCGTGATGGTCGTGCCCGGGGCCCGTCTGTGACTGGCAGCCGGCACCATTGTGAGTAAAGGAGATGGGCACCGTGGGACCTCAATGGTCGTGCTCGGGGCCCGTCTGTGACTGGTAGTCGGGTGCTGGGGGCACCATTATGACTGAAGGAAATGGGCATCGTGAGACCTTGGTGGTCATGCTCGGGGCCCATTGACAGAGGCAGGGGCTTGACACTTCATCTTGCGTCTAGACTCGTGAAGTATGCCCATTGTACGGGTAACAGCACTGAGGGCACGCTTATCAAGGTGACACCACGATGGTGCATGATCATTATGTTTGGGATCGAGCGGGGTGCTCTCATCAAGCAACATTCATCAATGCATGGTTATCGAGGTAGAGGCCGGGCAAGGTGCTTTCATCAAGCAGGGCCCGATGGTGCATGAATATCGAGCTAGTGCCCGGATAGGGTGCTTCCATCAGGCAGTGTCAGGGTCATGCATGAATATCGAGGCAAAGCTCCGACAAGATGCCTTCATCAAGTCACATCTGGGGCCGTGCATGAATATAAAGACAGTGCTCTGGCAGAGTGCTTTCGTCAAGCAGCCTCCAGAGTAGTGCCCGAATATCGAGATAGGGCTCGGGTAGAGTGCTTTCGTCAAGCAGTCTCCGGAGTCGTGCATGAATATCGAGATAGCGCCCAGTAGAGTGCTTTCATCAAGCAAGATCTAGGGCCGTGCACTATTATTCCATGACATCTAGGGTGCGTTCATCATAGCAGGGGGCTGCCTTTTAGGAGGTTTATGTTTTGGCTAGACACTGTATGAGAGACAATCATGCGACATGCCCTTGGCGTGAGCCTAGCAAACACAAAACTAGCAAACCAAGTCCTTCATGTGCCTTTGTAGTCCCGGGGGTGAGCTCCATGTATCTTATGACCCTTGGGCACCCCATGGGGGGTTTTATTGAGTTAGGAGGGGGGTTTACGCGGACTGAGCTGTGGGGGTTAGCCTGGTCTGCGTAAAGGGGGGTTTATGCGGGTTTGACTGGCCCTTTTGGTTTGACTGGGATCTTTGAGAACGCGGTCGCCTTGGCGACTACGTTCTCATGGACACATAGGCTTTATGCGGGTTTGACCGGGGGGCTTTGGTTTGACTGGGATCTTTGAACGCGGTCACCTAGGTGATCACGTTCAGGAATGGGTGGACTGGTCCGTGTAAAGGGGGTTTACGCAGGTTGAAGTGGTTGGGGGCTTCCTGGTCTGAGTAAACCTCTCCTCGTAGGGGGTTCGGATGGACCGGAATGGTGGGATTTGACCTGGAAGAGTGGAAAAAGTCATGTAGGTCCTACTGGGGGTTAAGACGAGCTGGAGCAAAGGGGTTTTGATGGGCCATGGCTGCATGAGCCCAGGATTTAGGTGGGCTGGAATGATTGGTTGGGTTCAGGGGTTTGGGTTAGCTAGGTGAGCTAGGGGTTTATGAGGGTCAGGTGGACTGGGTGAAGACTTAACTTACTTGAATTTGGCTCTGGATCGACCGAACTCAGTGTTCGTCAATGCTTCATCTTGAACGTGGTGAGCCTAGGTGTGATGTGACTTGTTGATTCGTCGATATCAAGCCACTTGCAGAAGGTGTGTCCCCTATTTTTCATCATGCATCGTGTGACACGATGGGTTGCTGGGAGTCTCGGGTTGACCTGGTAACTGGGGTGTCGGCATGATGATGCCGTTTGTCTGGTAGTTGGGGTGACCCCCGCTTCATGGCGAAGAGTCGTATGGTACATCGGGCTGTTTGGAGCCTCGGGTTAACCTGGTTATTGAGATGTCGACGGTGTAATACCGTATGCAGGATATTCGGGGGTGATCCCCGAATCTTTATAGAGTGCCGTTCGGAACAGCAGGTTGTCTCGAACCCTGGATTCGACTCGGTTGTCTGAGAAACTGGCTGGTATAGTGCCCTTTGCTCGGGGACGATCCCCGGTCGTTATGTTGTGCTATTGGATCCGGTGAACCGTCTCGATTTCTAAGCTCAACTCGACCCACAGAGCAGCTTTGGAGTTATGCCGTTTTGCTCTATTTAGGCAGTATTTCCCAATGCTTAATCCTCGATTAATTTGAGAAAATAAACAGGTGCCAACAACTGCAAAATAAGTCAAGCAAACACGTGAAGGACATACCTGAAGGGGTTGCCCCTGGGGCTCCTGGAATATGAACATGATCTAAATAGGGGCTGTGATCTTGATAAACGCAGTCCCTGAGGAGGCCTCAATATGAATAGAACCATAAAACAATGAAAATTAAATGAAAAAATTGGTAAAAAGTAACCTAAACAAAATCACACACGCACAGAGATGGCAGGAAGGCAAGAGTGGCTTGATGGGCACTAGGTGTCCCACCATGATCGCCAAAAAAGGTGTAGGCATAAAAGTGCGCCCCGAGCAAGACAAGGACAAACAAGTGAGCAAGAATCAAGTAAATGCAATATAGAAAAGGGGAGGGGTGATAAATAGATAAAAGAATGTATTGTGATCGCCGACAAAGAATACCAACATAAAAGTCAGAAAGAAGCTTTAGTAACTACGTTGTGTACCTTGGAAACATGGAGAAATAGCCAGAAAATAGCCTAAAGGCTACGGGCTCATAACGCGGTTAGATGCCCGACCGCGATAGCATGAACGCGGTCCCTGGACCACGGCGTTCAGAACGGAGATACGGGGACTGTGGTTTCAACTCTTCCTCGCCTTCCAGCCGGCTAGAAAGTGAGGGACTCACGTCCTAAACTTGCCTAATCTTGTGAAACAAAATAAAGTCAAGAGAAAAACTCATTAGAAACATGACATGTGTAGCATCTATCCCACATAAAGCTTAAGCATGAAATAAGGGGGAAGAATGTTGAGTCTCTCTAGGTGATTTTGATGATAACAAAACCCCAGACGTATTTTCCATCTCGTGCCGTGCATAATTGCTCAAGAGCGAGCATCGTACGCGATTATGGCCAATTTCCATTATGTCAAATGCTCAAATGTTCAGTCTTCAAAATGCTTAAAAAGAGCTCAAATGGACTTCAAATCGATGAAAACATACGTTCAATCCAAGGCTTGATTATATGGATATGTTTTCTTTTGTTAACAACTTTGGTTTGCAGGAATTCCAGAGTTCGGTCGACCAACTTAGTTGATTCGGTCGACCAATTCTTCCAACACTCAAAACTCTGTACAATTACAGAGTTCGGTCGACCAACGGCCCAGGATCGGTCGACCGAATTTTCCAGCATTGGAAGTTCTTGTTTCTCACAGAGATCGGTCAACCGACTGCTCTACTCTGGTCGATCGAACCCTTCGAGGCAGCTTTTGTTAACTTTCCTTTTCACCAACGTGGGCAGCCTTCTCTTTAGGACTTTTGAGTCCCAAAGCCCCGACATGCCAGGAATTGTGGATCTGTGTCTTGGCATGTCCCTTGACCATTCAAGAGATTTAAAAACACATTTTTGGCCAAGGAACCCTAATCAACTAAGATGATTCAAGGGAGGTTCTCAAGGGGAGAAAGAGAGCTGTTGCAACACCTCCGTGAACAGTGATCCGTCCAGGGATTCTTCATCCAACGTCGAGTTCTTCAAGATCAATCTGAAGCCAATCAACCTCAAATCAAGTGGAGAAGCAAACTTTGTTCAAGATCTGCATAATCTACTCAGGGGGAGCCTAAATCAGAAGTTTTTCATTCATGTTTCTTCTTCTAAATTCCTCAAGCTTCAAGTGTGTTCTTGTTAGTAATCTATAAACACTATGTTTGTGTATGGATCTCTTTAGATCCGAGTGTGTGTGTTGGATCTCCTTAGATCCATGGGTGTGTGTGTGGATCTACCTAGATCCATGTGTGTGTGGTTCTTATCTCGTAATCCTTTACAAGGTAGTGTGTGAATCCTCACGGATCATGAGGGGTGGACGTGGGTTGCCGTTGTTGCATCCGAACCACCTAAAATCACTATCTCTTGTGTAGTTTGGTTCATTTCTTCTACCCCCATTCTGTGTGATCATTTGTGCTTATTATCTCTTCCGCGTTTGATCTTTTAGATCTAGCATAATCGATCATTTCAGGAATAGATCTTTGGTATATCGAAAGGTGGGTTTGAATTGACAAGGCCAATCTTGTCAGGGCAATAACACCTTGTGTGAGCAAGATTTTCGGATTCATACCTCCGCCTAGTGCCGAAGAACTATCGTGGTAATTGATTTTGATAGATCTAATCGGTATTGTAACAAATCTATATTTCTAAGTTGCTAATTTTTCACATCTGTTTAAATCGGTTAAAAGCTTTTTAAAATTTATAATCACCCAATTCAGCCCCCCTCTTGGGCGTCATTGATCATGGGGACTTCAATTGGTATCAGAGCTAAGGCTCTATTTTTCATAGATCTAATGATCTAGAGTCAGATCCAGATCAATGGCCAACAAGGGGATGATGCTTGAGGGCCACTCCATCCACCGTCTTCCATACTTTGATGGCTCAAATTATTCATACTGGAAGAACAGAATGCATGTTTTTCTTATAGCCCAAGAATATGAGATTTGGAGGGTTGTGGACGAGGGTCCATATTGTTGGAACCCTGGTTTTGATAATGACATTCTATAAATCATGTTAAGACTGGAATGCATATATACATCAATCAAAAGTCATTTGTTTTAGTCAGCACCTGGGTCGATGCACATTTACGTTTATGCATACATATAAGTAAGTGCATTTTCATCTTGTTATGCATATCAGGTCCATGCTCTTTCTCAATAGTCAGCATTTAGGTCGGTGCACATATTGGCCTTGCTCACATATAGTCGATGTAGGTTTTGCATCGAACATATAGTCAGTGCATGTTTTGCATCGAACATATAGTCAGTGCATGTTTTGCATTGAACATATGTGTTGACACCCATTTTTAGCCCGCAAGTTGCGTCATTTCTCAGATTCATCATTTTTGATGTCCCGAATTAGCCATTGTTTTGGAGCTTTCTCAGATGGATTTTGAGTCCATTTTTACCATTCCATATCCTTTAAGTCTTGGATATAATGATTTCCTAGAGCCCTGGAGCTTATCTTATCAAATTCCAGTTTCCAAGTCAACTTACGGCCCATTTAGGCCGGCTTCCCTCAAGTAATCGCCTCTCTCCCGCTGCACAGTCCTGAAAGTGGTCCTTTTTTATCTCCTTTTGTTCCTCTTTTCAAAATGTAATCTTCATCAAAGTTGTTCATCTTTCAAAGATATACAATTTCTTCTTCTACGCCATTGGCAGTTCTGCCCCGTTTGTGAGCTATTTGTATTTTTCTGGCGTGTTGTGCTGTTTACCAATGTCTCAGAATTTTCCTCTCTGTTCTAGCCCTATTTTCTCCCTCTTATATTCATTTTCTCAACTTTCTTTCTTCATAAAAGTTGTTTCTCTATCAGTTATATACAATTTCATCTTCTACCACTTTCACTAGTTCTGCCCCGTCTAAGAGATACGCTTCAATTTCCAAAGTCACGCGCAGTCTACCCAAAATCTTCCACCATCAGTGTGACGGCCCTACCCTAGACCGCCAGGGAAGTGTGACGGTCCTACGATAGACCTTCACACCAAAACTTGCCCGAAATCACCCTGTTCGACCCCTAGAGCGTGGCGGTCCTACCCTAGACCGTCAGAGTCTATGTGACGGTCTAGTATGGGTGCGTTACACCGAAACTTGTCCGAAATCATCCCGTTCGACCCCCAGAGTGTGACGGACCTACCCTAGTCCGTTACATAACTCTGACGGTCTTACAATAGACCGTTACACACACCTGAGAGTCCAATTCATGCTGGACTCTGCTCCGTTTCTGTGCGTCGTGGCCCTCTTGCAGAGTCCATAACTTCTTGAATTCTACTCCGAATTGAGCGCCGTTTGTTCCTATGATTTCTCCTTGGTATTATCTTGAATTCAGTCCAAAGAACTCCAAATTTCATTGGCTATCTTGCTCAGAATCACATTTAAAAGTTGAGGGTTTAGGTGTCCTGGTTCAACTCAAACTCTACAGATTAAGCTCCGGGGCTCCTTTCCAAAAGCCATATCTTCAAGATCCTTCATCCAAATAGAGTCCCATTTTCTCCTATGACTTATCTTGACTATTATCTCGAGATTGATCCATAGATCTCGAGATTTGATGGACTCTATCTCTTAAACTCGTGGATGAAAGTTGGGGGTTTCACCACTTTTCTATAAAAACTGCCCAGTTCGCAGTTGCAACGAGGGGCTCTTTCTTGGTTCGGGGCGAAGCCATGCTGCAATTTCAACTCACAACTTTGACCCTGGCTTGAAGAGGGAAGTATTAGCTTTCAATTTCATCCTTCTGGGCTTGATTTCATGGTCTATATTCTTAGTTCTCTTCCTCTTAAAATCACAAATTATCACAATTCCCTACATTTTTCTGCTACGCATGCACTTTTGCACGTTTTGCATCAACGTTTTTTCTCTATTCTCTCAATCAAATCTCATGATTTTAAATCTCATGCATGCACAACACACCCACCTATTATTTCCACCCTTCCACAGGGGTTAAAAACCTCCCCCCGGAGAGCATGAATACAACGTGAGGCCCTCTTCCTCTAGCCGGCTGGAAGGAGAGGAGATTTGAATCCACAAGTTCCCCGCACCCTGTTTCAAGCGCGATCAAATCTTTAAGTTCCCGCCCCCTTTAAATACATACATGCATAAACATGTGAATCAAAGACAAGGGGGATGAAAGGATGAGAAATACTAACCGTGATCGCCACCAAGGATTAACAATACCAAAGGATGAAGAAGTGTAAAGAACGACGCCGTGTACCTTGGAAAGAAAATTTGATCGCGCTTGAAACGGGGTGCGGGGAACTTGTGGATTCAAACCTCCTCTCCTTCTAGCCGGCTAGATGAAGAGGGCCTCACGTTGTAGTCATGCTCTCCGGGGGGAGGTTTTTAACCCCTGTGGAAGGGTGGAAATAATAGGTGGGTGTGTTGTGCATGCATGAGATTTGAAATCACGAGATTTGATTGAGAGAATAGAGAGAAATCATTGATGCAAAACGGGGAAAAGTGGATATGTAGCAGAAAAGTGCAGAAAACTGTGATGATTTGTGATTTTGAGGAGAGGAGAACTAAGAGTGTAGACCATCAAATCAAGCCCAAAAGGATGGAATTGAAAGCTAATACTTCCCTCTGCAAGCCAAGGTCGAAGTTGTGAGTTGGAGTTACAACATGGATTCGCCCTGAACCAAGAAAGAGCCCCCGTCACGACTGCGAATTGGGCAGTTTTTATAGAAAAGTGGTGAAACCCCCAACATTCCTCCACAAGTTTTAAGAGACAGAGTCCAGCAAATCTCGAGATCTATAGATCAATCTCGAGATAATAGTCAAGATAAGTCATAGGAGAAAACGAGACTCTATTTGGATGAAGGATCTGGAAGATATGGCTTCTGAAAGGGAGCCCCGGAGCTTAATCTGCAGAGTTTGAGTTGAACCAAGACACCTTAACTCTCAACTTTTGAGCGTGATTCTGAGCAAGATAGCCAATTAAATTTGAAGTTCTTTACACTGAATTTAAGATAATACCAAGGAGAAACCATAGGAACAAACGGCGCTCAATTCGGAGTAGAATTCAAGAAGCTATGGACTCTGTAAGAGGGCCACGACGCACAGAAACAGAGCAGAGTCTAGCACGAATTGGACTCTCAGGTGTGTGTAATAGTCTATCATACGACCGTCAGAGTTATGAAACAGACTAGGATAGGTCCGTCACACTCTGGGGGTCAAACGGGACGATTTCGGACAAGTTTCGGTGTAACGCACCCATACTAGACCGTCACAAGGACTCTTACGGTCTAGGGTAGGACCGCCACGCTCTATGGATCGAACAGGGCGATTTCGGGTAAGTTTCGGTGTGACGGTCTATCGTAGGACCGTCATACTCTAAGTATTTACAGTGTTCCGTTCGCTTTCCAAGGTCTTCGGCTCCCACCTCCATCACAAATTCCCACATATCGTTGTTATAGTGGAGTCGGTGACACGTATGTGCACTTGAAGGAGTTTGTTTATGAATCGGCCCAATTTCAACATGATCAACACTTGATGGCTTATCTATTTGGCTTGTCATTGGAAGGCCCGGCTCAGGATTGGTTCTTCTCTCTTCCGTAAGAGCAAGTTGTGAATTTTCAAGTTGTACAAGAGAGATTTATTCAGCAGTTTCAAGACCAGGTTGGGCCTAAGTACTCTATTGTGGATCTGGCCCATGAGATGATGAAGCCCGAAGAAGAGTTCTACACCTTTGCTAACCGTTGGCGTCGCCTTGCCGCGCAGGTCCCAGGGCACATTTCGGAAAGAGAGCAAATCAAGATGCTGATATCCAATGCCGCGCCCGAGTATCGGTTTATCTTATTCCTCAACAACATCACCTCCTGGCAACAATTATATAGCCGAGCCCGCTTCATCCGACATCAAATCCAAGATTCTCTTGACCCCGAGTCTCCACCATCCATCTCCACATATCAACCTTCACCCTCCACGTTCCAACCCTACGCTCCCATGAGTCAGCCCGCCATGAGTCAACCTTCCGCCACATATCCCTCCATGAGTCTACCCCCCACCTCTACATACCTATACGCCTCCGCATATCAACCTTCCATGAGTCAGCCTCCTGCGTCCGCATACCCGTCTCCGTTTCCACCCCCGGTCAAGGTCACACCATATCCCGAGCAGGTGGATGCTGTCTACATACCTCCCCACTCCATTCCACATATACCTTCACCAAATCCCACCTCTGCCAACCACACTCCATTACCTATGCAACCTCCGCTTCCGTCTCCACAACCTTCTTCACCACCTCATACCCCTCGGCATCCACCTTGCCCGTAGTAGGCTCCTTGTCCTCCATTGTCGGAGTGCTTTACCGACATTTTTAGGGCTTTGATGGCCGCTCACGCGTTGCCGCTCTCTCCGGCTGTGCCTTGCCGACCCGCGGTCAGGAATATGCTTCAATATTATGATTTTCACCGCCAACAGGGGCATTTGGTTGAGGATTGTCCCGAGTTTCGAGAGTATGATTGGGCCGCCATACGTAAAGTTATTTTAGATCTCCGCAGCAAGCAGCAGCAACAAGAAGCACCGCCCAAGCAGCCGTCTCCATCTCTACAAGAATGGGGGTACCCCAGTGATTCTTTGTCTAGCGTTGAACCCGCTCTATCACCTACTACTTCGCCTACTCTGTTACCTTCGCTATCTCCTATCCAATCTCCGCAACCTCGACAAACCCAAGCCTCTGCTCAGGCTAGTGCCACCTCCCCTTCTTCTACTTCTTCTACCATTACTTCCACCCCCAATGTCGTTCGGCGCGTTGTGTCGATACGTCGATAGTGGGCACCACAAGTTCCCCGCACCCCGTTTCAAGCGCGATCAAATCTTTAAGTTCCAAGATACACGGTGCCGTTCTTTACACTTCTTCATCCTTTGGCGTTGTTGGAACCTTGGTGGCGATCACGGTTAGTATTTCTCATCCTTTCATCCCCCTTGTCTTTGATTCACATGTTTATGCATGTATGTATTTAAAGGGGGCGGGATAAGAATCTAATTAAAACGAATCTACAATTTTTTTGGCGATCACGATGGGACGCCAATGCCCATCACGTTTGTTTTAATGCTCTTTTGTAAGTTGGGTGTGTGCATGTGCATGTTTAGGTCATATTTTATCCATTCTTCCATTGTTTGGGGCGTTTTAAGGGCTCAGGTAGTGTGACGGTCCTATAGTAGACCGCCACATGCATGTAACGGTTATTTGGTAGACCGTTATAGCTTCTGGCAGTCCTGCGTGTATGCTCACAGGGCCGTGTTCATCGAGAGATAACTTTTGATCCCAATGTCCGATTGTGCTGATTTTTCTTCCGTTGGATAGACCTTTATATTTTCTTTCCATCCATATATCATTTGCATCATTTGGTTAACATTTGAATATTCTAATATTGTCCAACTTTTTGAGTTTTGTGCATAAGTTCTGTAGGCAGGCTCAGGGACAGGTTCACAGGTACATCTCTACTCAGTTATTTGATTACCTTCTCGGTGTCTGATTGTACTAATTTTTGTTCCATTGGATATTCCTTTGTGTTGTCTTTCCATCCATAGCTTATTTGCATCATTTGGGTCTCATTTGCTTAGTTAAAAATTATCATCATTTTAGTATTTTGTCCATAAAATCTGCATGTGGTCTGCGCATTGGTTCACAGGGGTAACTTTGCTAAGTGATTTGATTGACCTCCTGGGGTAAGATTGATATGTTCTTGGGCCCGTTGTGCAGACCTTTGTATTATCTTTCCATCCATATACTATTTGTCTTAGTTGGATCAAGTTTGCATAGTTTAATCTAGTCTTGATTTTCTAGTTTTAAGTTAGAATTTACATGCACTCCGGTGCACATAGGGCCATACATTGCATATCATAGTTGCATTTCCTACCTTGGTAAGTGATCCTCTCACCTCCATATTCCTTGGAGTCGACTAAGTGATTTTATCCGGGACCTCCATAAGTCGCCGTGAGCCGTGGATTCCCACACGGACACCGGGCCGGTTGTACCTTTCCACCTCTTAGGCTTGCATTTTGCATAAGTGTAAGGGAGTTAACCTTAGTCAATCCAAAGTTTAGACCTTATTCCTATAGGATTCCTATCTTGAGGGAATTATTATTAATTCAAATCATTAAAAGGTCTATTAAAATCTCTAAAATATTTCCCATCATATCAACATGTTTGACTTGGGTGAAAACTCTCACATTGCATTGTTTGTGTTGTTTGGGCTTGTCCAAACCCATTAGTGGTGTTTTGTGTTGCATCCACATGTTTCATCGTTGTTAGGCCCACTTAGGTTACCCCATTTTGTATGCCCATTGTCTAGTCCATTGTCCCGTAGTCCGTTGTCCATTCGTCTTTGCGTTAGTGGGTCAGTCCCCCTTGTTCTCAAGCCCATTAAGCCCTTGCTTCCCCACTTGTATTCTCCTTGATATCCTTGTATTAAGTCTCCATTTGCCCTCATGGAGCATCATTCTAACCCCTTGTATCATTCTTTTTCTCAATCTTCTTCCTATTCCCGTGTGAAATCCTCTTCCCACGCGGGCCCATCTTCCCGTGGTCCCTCTGATCCCTCCGAGGAACATACTAATCTCATGGCCCATATATCAAGCCTTGTTCACCAAATGGACCCGGCCCAGGCCCAACGTCTTATTGCATCTCATCTTTATAGGCCTCCTTCTCTTAATGGGCCTTCTTCTCTCATTAATGGGCCTCATCATCTTAACGGGCCCCATTCTCCTAATGGGCCTTATTTTTTGAATGGGACTCATTCTTCATATCTTTATGCTGCCAGGCCAATGGGTCCTTATGTTCATGATTCTTCTAGGCCCACATATCCTTCTACTCCTGGAATGGGCCCTTCTTCTTCTCAGCCCGGATCCTCTTATCCAGCCCATTATCATCATATTGGTCCGAATTCACATCCTCTTGCTCAAGCTGGCCCATATTCTTCTCGATCTCTCCCTACCCAGGAGATGATTGCTCAAACCCAACACCAGCTTGATGAGCTTCAACGCCGGATCGATCCCAAATCCTCTTTAAGTGTTCCGTTCACTTTCCAAGGTGTTCGGCTCCCACCTCCATCACAAATTCCCACATATCATTGTTATAGTGGAGTCGGTGACCCGTATGTGCACTTGAAGGAGTTTGTTTATGAATCGGCCCAATTTCAACATGATCAACACTTGATGGCTTATCTGTTTGGTTTGTCATTGGAAGGCCCGGCTCGGGATTGGTTCTTCTCTCTTCCGCAAGAGCAAGTTGTGAATTTTCAAGTTGTACAAGAGGGATTTATTCAGCAGTTTCAAGACCAGGTTGGGCCTAAGTACTCTATTGTGGATCTGGCCCATGAGATGATGAAGCCCAAAGAGGAGTTCTACACCTTTGCTGACCGTTGGCGTCGCCTTGCCGCACAGGTCCCAGGGCACATTTCGGAAAGGGAGCAAATCAAGATGCTGATATCCAATGCCGCGCCCGAGTATCGGTTTATCTTAGCCCTCAACAACATCACTTCCTGGCAATAATTATATAGCCGAGCCCGCTTCATCCGCCAACAAATCCAAGATTCTCTTGACCCCGAGTCTCCACCATCCACCTCCACATATCAACCTTCACCCTGCATGTTCCAACTCTACGCTCCCATGAGTCAGCCCGCCATGAGTCAACCTTCTGCCACATATCCCTCCATGAGTCTACCCCCCGCCTCTACATACCTATACGCCTCCGCATATCAACCTTCCATGAGTCAGCCTCCTGCGTCCGCATACCCATCTCCGTTTCCACCCCCGGTCAAGGTCACACCACATCCCGAGCAGGTGGATGCCATCTACATACCTCCCCACTCCATTCCGCATATACCTTCACCAAATCCCACCTCTGCCAGCCACACTCCATTACCTATGCAACCTCCGCTTCCGTCTCCACAACCTTCTCCACCACCTCATACCCCTCGGCATCCGTCTTGCCCGAAGCGGGCTCCTTGTCCTCCATTTCCGGAGTGCTTTACCGACATTTTTAGGGCTTTGATGGCCGCTCACGCGTTACCGCTCTCTCCGACTGTGCCTTGCCGACCCGCGGTCGGGAATATGCTTCAATATTGTGATTTTCACCGCCAACAGGGGCATTTGATTGAGGATTGTCCCGAGTTTCGAGAGTATGTTTATGACCTGGAAGATAATAAAAGAATTGATTGGGCCGCCATACGTAAAGTTATTTTAGATCTCCGCAGCAAGCATCAGCAACAAGAAGCACCGCCCAAGCAGCCGTCTCCATCTCTACAAGAATGGGGGCACCCCAGTTATTCTTCATCTAGCGTTGAACCCGCTCCATCACCTACTACTTCGCCTACTCTATTACCTTCGCTATCTCCTATCCAATCTCTGAAACCTCCACAAACCCAAGCCTCTACTCAGGCTAGTGACACCTCCCCTTCTTCTACTTCTTCTACCATTACTTCCACCCCCAATGTCGTTCGGCGCGTTGTGTCGATACGTCGACAGTGGGCACCACAATCCCGTCCTTCATCCTTGCCATGTCCACTACCTCCATCGACCACATCACCATCTCCACCATCCTCTCCATCGCCTACACCATCTCCAACACCTCACCATTGCCTAAACCTCCATCACCCCCGCCATCACCTTTGACCGAGCCTGAGCAAATTTTGCCTTTGCCACCCTCACCCGAACAAGTCATACCTCCACCCTTACCTTTGCCTCCACCTAAACACACCATACCCGTTGAAACCCCCATGTCTTCTGAACCTACTCCTATCCCCATTCTTCCACTTATTCCCACCCCACGGAGTGGGTGTGCGTTACTCATGGTGCCCCTTGGGTCTAATCCCCAGACAGACAATAAGCCAAGTCAGGATGATTCGATGCCGGCTGTGCATTTCAAGATCCAAGACTTCATTTGCCGGATGCCGATCCGCATCCTGGTCCCTGGTTATTTTGGGGATGTTGAGCCTACACTCCTAGTGAAGACAGTTGACAAGAAGAGTTCCCTTGAGTTGATGTTAGTTTCTTTCCGAGCAAGGCCGATGGCAATCTCTTTGCTCACCAGAGAGTTTACCGTTGATGCTATTATTTCTCTTCGCTCTATTGCCATTCAGATGACAGGCCAAGAAGGGTTCTCTACCCGTGTTGTGCTAACGCATACGACCGCCAAGCAGATTATGGATTCTATGTTCAAGGGGCAATTGGCCGTATATTCTACACTTTCTGGAGATATTCTGCACTTGTTATGTAATCTTCCTCAGTTTATTAGCAAGCTGGCCATGTCAACACCGTGTATTACTCTCCATCAGCTTCACCCATCTCTTCTAGCAAGGGAGTTACGCTTCAAGTCTGATTGCCGAGTGGAGCTGCCAAATCTCATGCTACTTGTGCCAAGTAACAAGACTCCATGGTTTTATGATATTCAGAATTATGAGGAGTTAGTTGTTCAAGAACGTCCTACTATTGTTAGCACCGAGAGTCTAGGGGCAACCGCCCTGATGAAGCTGCATGTCCATAGTCGGGCAAGGCCATCTACTAGGTGGGCTCGCTATTTGAGAAGATATTGCAAGGCAAGGTGCCCAAGGATTCAAGCCCGGGCCAAGCGGGTCCATTTCAAGCCAATTTCAACTAAGAAGAGACGGCGATGCAGGTTCAAGAGCCGTCAGTTGTGCATTCAGGGGTCCGCCTATTCCTCCCTTTCTTTTCATTCATCCTTCTTTCTACTCACTTCCCACCCTTGGGTGGTGTACCTTCCTCCATCTGATCCTATTTCTATCATTTTCTCATCCTTCCATAGGTCCATGCGTCCCCATTCCTCTTCTTTTTCCCCGGATCCTCCAGATTTTCCCTCCTCTCACGATTCTAGGCCCCGGCCTATGCCATCCTTCCATCCCAATCTCGGGACATCACCTGATTCTTCTTCCCCGGGACTTCCGGGTGTTGCCTCTAATTCTTCCCCAGGACTTCCGGGTGTTGCTTATGATCTTTTTTCTGGCCCTGCCGGATGACTACTACTCTCCTTCTCTGACCACGTCGGATGATCATTCTCCTTCTTCCTCATCTTCACAGCAATCCTCTCACTGTCTTTCTATTCTCTCCTCTTCTCCCTTTCGGGGTCTTCGCCCATTCTCTTGTTGCTTTCGAGGATTTAGTCCGCCTTGATCTGAGCTAATCTGGTTTGTTCTGTATCTGGTTCCTTGTTATCAGGGCCTTAGTGCCTTAACGAGGGAGTTCTAGCCCTCGTCTCTCTTCCTTTTTATCCCATCTTCATCCAGTATGATGTCTGCCACTCCTCTGTGTCAAGGATTCCAATCCTTTGCTCTCCTTTCATCCTTTATCCTGACAAGCAAAGAATACAAAGCTACTCGCGCTCCTCAAAGCTCGATGATCGAGATCGCTTCAGGATGCTGGTTTCCACGCCATGGATTTACAAAGGTATCTTTATTTTGAGCAAAGAAACATCCTTTAATTTCTATTATTTCTATTGTTTCTGCACATGGTTCTAATGCTATTTCTCAACATGGTTAAGTGACTTTTAGAAATTTGCTTAGTTCATTTAGGTCATTTAAAATGAGCTCGCTTCTGCAGCATCCTTAGGCTAGTGATAGCTCCGCGTTGGGAGTCTAGTTCTTTCCCCGATCGTTGAGGGTGACCTTTGAGCATGGGTTTTTCACACACTTCACGGTGAGCCATAGCCGATTCCTCTGAGGCACACTGTTGCTGCTTTGGCCATACTTTGGGTATGCACAAAGGTCATTTTCTCTTCTCTGCTCGGCCAAGTGCAGGAGCAAGAGATGGATGGATAAGATGACTAACCTAGGCGCTCCCCAATACGAGAGAGGTCTCAAATAGGGGCAGCCTTGACCCTTCAAAAATGAGCTTTCATGCTATATCTATCTAACAAGGGCTGTCAAAAAAGAAAATCAATGATGAATCAAAGGAAAATATTGAATCAAAGGCACGACAAAAAGTGGCAGTAAAGTTCCCTGCGGGACGTCATGAGCCCGGTCGCATGCGTGCCTGATAAATATGGGTCTCAAAATCAAAGATACAATACCCCGGCGCAACAGACCTACTCTTTGAGGGGTAATGCCCTGAAAGGAAGTCAAGTCCTGATATCTCCCATCCTGCGTAAAGCTTGTCTCCAATTTTCTTCTGCTCCTCCCTCTTAGGCTGGGTTGTATCACGGGTATGGCCTTAGTAGGGACACCATTCTTTATAGGCGGTTGGTTATGGTAAGCCACCCTCACAAGCACGCCCTGCTCAAGGGAAGTCTTTAATGAGAGGGGTAGGAGTGACGATCCCTGGCCAGTAGTTCGAGCCCGTCTTTGGGTGCTGCATATTACTTTGTCAAAATCCAAAAAATGAGATATTGTCAAAATCCAAAAAATGAGATATTGTCAAAATCTAAAAAATGAAATATGGTTCAAAATCCAAAAAATGAGATATTGTCAAAAATCCAAAAAATGAAATAATGTCAAAATTCCAAAAAAATCAAATATGTCAAAATTCTAAAAAAATCAAATATGTCAAAAAATCCCAAAATTTGAATATGGCAAAAAAAAATAGAAATACAAAAATCCCAAAAAATACTTCTCTTCTGTTCCTTTTATTTTTATCTTGAGGACAGATACGTAATATGTTTGCTAAGTGTGCAGGCTGCAGGTTGCGGGTTCAAGCTTTCCTTGCTATATCTTTCACTCTGCCTCCTGCTCATATTCTTCGATCTGTTCTCATCTCTTCAATCCTATCTCTGGATATGTTCTGAAGCTCATGGCCTTCTCAGCTTTCGCTTATCTACCTAATCATGTCTCCATGAGAGGGAATTACCTCACGATTTTGAACCTGGCGGTTCCGCTTCATCTGATCTTGGGCTTTGATTGAAGAATGTGTTTGTTATCTTTATCTTGTCTATGGTCCTCCATGCTTTTGTCCCGTCGTGTCTATGTCCTCTTGTGTTGGTCATATCTTTTGTCCCACCGTGTCATTCATCACGCGTGTCCCTATCTTACCGTGTCATTCATCACACGTGTCTTTGTCCTCTGTGGTATTGTCATCCCATGTGTCTTTGTCCCACCATGCACTTATACCACCGCGTGTGCTGTCCCACCGTGTGCGTATTGTCTTGTCCCACCGTGCCTTTAGTCGCATGCATGCTTGCCATTTGTTTGTTTGTTATGTTCCATCCATCTTCGTTATGATATGTTGTTCCATGTTTCGTTCATATTTCTTTTATTATGTTGTGTTCATGTCATGCTCGTTCATATTCGTTCACATCACATCATGTCATGTGGTTATGTCTTATGATGAAAATTCCATAAAAATCTTGAAAATCAGAAAATCTAAAAAAGATGCCGTTTCGCTTGGCAGGTAAGTCAGGTATGGCTCTCGATCCCTTCTCATTGTTGCATTACTATATGGTATCTACGTTATTATAGCCTCTCAAGGACCGGTTGGTTACCCGTGTGTTCTAGGATCTGATGTTCCCCTTTAAAAAAAATGATGATGATCTAGGAGCATACGGTTAATCATTGGATAGGCCGCTCGGTTGAATCGGGTGGGGGATGACGGACTCTTTCTCGCACGCCGTGGTTGCAAGAAGACTCTTGACCCCATCTTGGCTCAGTCTAGCAATATTATCCTTGAGTACTTTCTATTTTATCTTTCATTGCATTCGTTTTGATGATTTCTTTATTTTAGCCCAGCATGCATCATGTCATTTTGAGCATTCATGCCTCGTGATCTATTCAACGATTTCTCCTCAGCAATGGTTAATTGCACTTAAGCTCTCTTGGATAAGAGATTCTTCATTCCACTCTAAATTTAAACAATTTCTCTGATCTTGTCGCTTGGTTTGGTTGGCCAACGTGATTCCTGTCTAGATTTTATCTCAGTCTTATCTCTCCTTTTCCAGCTCTTATGATGTGTTCCTTCTAACCCACTCATTGTCCATGGATTGTGTCCCCAATGAGGCTGGTTGTGTTTTCTTTCCTTAGCTAGTTCTTCAGACATGTCTCATCCTTGTCATCCATTTCAGGTGGTTAGTTCGGTATTTTCGGGAGAATTCCTGTCGCTTGTTGGTTGTGACAGGTGACTTTTGCCTTGATGCCCGCTTATTAGTTCTCTCCGCTTCATCTCCGCTTCATCTCCATTTCACGTGGCTATCGCTTTTTCTCCATCTCCTTTCCATTTTACCTCCGCGCCACTTTCGCTCGTTCCCTTGCAAAGCGAACATCAAGGAGGGCCATCTGTTGACACCCGTTTTTAGCCCGCAAGTTGCGTCATTTCTCATATTCATCATTTTTGATGCCCCGAATTAGCCATTGTTTTGGAGCTTTCTCGGATGGATTTTGAGCCCATTTTTACCATTCCATATCCTTTAAGTCTTGGAGATCATGATTTCCTAGAGCCCTGGAGCTTATCTTATCAAATTCCAGCTTCCAAGTCAACTTATGGCCCATTTAGGTCGGCTTCCCTCAAGTAATCGGCTCTCTCCCGCTGCGCAGTCCTGAACGTGGTCCTTTTTCATCTTCTTATGTTACTCTTTTCAAAAAGTTGTCTTCATCAAAGCTGTTCATCTTTCAAAGATCTACAATTTCTTCTTCTATGCCATTGGCCCGTTCTGCCCCGTTTGTGAGCTATTTGCATTTTTCCGACGTGCTATGCTGTTTACCTATGTCTCAGAATTTTCCTCTCTGTTCTAGCCCTATTTTCTCCCTCTTATATTCATTTTATCAACTTGATTTCTTCATAAAAGTTGTTCCTCTATCAGTTATCTACAATTTCTTTCTCTACCACTTTCGCTAGTTCTGCCCCGTTTGAGAGATACGCTTCAATTTCCAAAGTCACGCGCATGCTGTCCAAAATCTTCCTCCATCAGTGTGACGGCCCTACCCTAGACTGCCAGGGCAGTGTGACGGTCCTACGATAGACTGTCACACCAAAACTTTCCCGAAATCACCCTGTTCGACCCCTAGAGCGTGGCGGTCCTACCCTAGACCGTCAGAGTCCATGTGACGGTCTAGTATGGGTGCGTTACACCGAAACTTGTCCGAAATCATCCCGTTCGATCCCCAGAGTGTGACGGACCTACCCTAGTCTATTACATAACTCTGACGGTCTTACAATAGACCGTTACACACACCTGAGAGTCCAATTCGTGCTGGACTCTACCCCATTTCTGTGCATCGTGGCCCTCTTGCAGAGTCCATAACTTCTTGAATTCTACTCCGAATTGAGCACCGTTTGTTCCTATGGTTTCTCCTTGGTATTATCTTAAATTCAGTCTAAAGAACTCCAAATTTTATTGGCTATCTTGCTCAGAATCACACTCAAAAGTTGAGAGTTTAGGTGTCCTGGTTCAACTCAAACTCTACAGATTAAGCTCCGGGACTCCTTTCCAGAAGCCATATCTTCCAGATCCTTCATCCAAATAGAGTCCCGTTTTCTCCTATGACTTATCTTGACTATTATCTCGAGATTGATCCATAGATCTCGAGATTTGATGGACTCTATCTCTTAAACTCGTGGAGGAAAGTTGGGGGTTTCACCACTTTTCTGTAAAAACTGCCCAGTTCGCAGTCGCGGCGGGGGGCTCTTTCTTGGTTCGGGGCGAAGCCATGCTGCAACTCCTACTCACAACTTTGACCCTGGCTTGAAGAGGGAAGTATTAGCTTTCAATTTCATCATTCTGGGCTTGATTTCATGGTATATATTCTTAGTTCTCTTCCTCTTAAAATCATAAATCATCACAATTCCCTACACTTTTCTGCTACGCATGTACTTTTGCACGTTTTGCATCAACGTTTTCTCTCTATTCTCTCAATCAAATTTCATGATTTTAAATCTCATACATGCACAACACACCCACCTATTATTTCCACCCTTCCACAGGGGTTAAAAACCTCTCCCCGGTGAGTTTGCCCTCAATTTCTACTCCTATTTTATCACTGCGGGATTAATGCTACACATGCATGTTCTAATGGGTTTTTTTATCCTTATTTTGGCTTTGTTTTACAAGAGCATGAATACAACGTGAGGCCCTCTTCCTCTAGCCGGCTAGAAGGAGAGGATATTTGAATCCACAAGTTCCCCGCACCCCGTTTCAAGCGCGATCAAATCTTTAAGTTTCAAGATACACGGTGCCATTCTTTACACTTCTTCATCCTTTGGCGTTGTTGGAACCTTGGTGGCGATCACGGTTAGTATTTCTCATCCTTTCATCCCCCTTGTCTTTGATTCACATGTTTATGCATGTATGTATTTAAAGGGGGCGGGATAAGAATCTAATTAAAACGAATCTACAATATGGTCGGTGCAGGTTTTACCTCGTGCATGTAAAAGTCAGTGCATTTATGTTATAAGGCAGAACAAAGTCAGTGCAGTCTCTTCATTCGATAAGAACAAGTCGGTGCATACTTTGCCTTGTGGAATAGGTCTGTGCACTTTTCATCTTAAGTGCATAAAGGTCGGTGCAACTTTTGCATCGGGCTTGTATAGGTCTGTGCAATTCTTGTTGCTGCACGCATGAAGGGGTTGATGCACGTTTATATCTCATGCATACAGAAGTCGGTGCACATCCGATAACTGCATCTATAGTCGATGCATGTTTTTATCATATGCATACAAAAGTCAGTGCACTTTCGACATCCTTCACATATAGTCGGTGCAAGTTTCATCTTACGCATATAAAAGTCAGTGCAGGTTTGTCTAATGCATGCAATAGGTTCGTGCATTTAAGTCTATGCATTTTTATAGTCGGTGCAAGTTCTGTCTCGCTCACATGATAAGTCTGTGCATATGAATGTTTCTATGAAATACTTCAGCTCACATAGCGTTCGACTTAATGCTTCTATTCTGATTGGCAGGCTTAAGTCACCCGCACGTGACCCAAGATGAATATGGTCCAGAGACTTAGCCACGTGGAAAGCACCTCTTCAGATCTAACACGTGGACTTCAATCAGCATACTTTTGTCGAAATGTCTGGGCGGGAAACATATATTCCACACGCCCAATCTTTCGCGGTATATAGATATTGAAGCCAGATTCTTCAGAGACATTAGCGAGAGATAGAGATACAGGAGAAGAGAGATTTGTTGAGCAGAGAAAAGGTCAGACAGAAAGAGAAGAAGAAGAAGAACTGGGAGACTGTGAGATTGAGAAGACCTGGTCAACTGGATTTTGGATCAGATCCAAAATAGTTTGCTCCTGCGTGAGCATTGTGATTTATTTTCATTGTCAGCTTTCCGATGCTGAATCATTTGGTTTTCCGTTTTTATTTTTCATACTCCTTGTAAGCTGTGTATCTGCGGAGGCTAAGTTGTAAGGCCCAGTGGCAGAGGTGAATTCCTAAGGATAGCTAAGTTGTAATGTTTAGCGATCGGCAAAGCTGTAATGCCCAGCGGTTGGCAAGTTGTGAGGCCCAGCTGACGCAAGCTGTGATGCACAATAGTTTGTAAGCAACCTGTGAGGCCCAGCAGTTTCAAGCTGTCAGTCAGCAATAATCCACACTCAGGATTGAGTGTGGGGTGGATGTAGGTCTGGAGGACCGAACCACCTAAAAAGCCTTTGTGTATTGTGGTTTGCTTGATGAATTGTCACCTGATAGATGCGTGCTAGGCTTGCTTTTGTCTATGGTGCTGTCAGATAGGATTTTATGTACACGCAGCTTTGCTTGGGTTCCGTCAACAGTATAGCTTTGCTTGGGAGTCTATCTTTTGCATTTCATCAGTTTGATTAACTGCTTCATTGGTCTAATTCTTCAGTAGAACTTAACTGATTTCTATTCCGCTTAAGTTTTAAAATTTTCATGTTTTTAGAAGGAGATTCATTCACCCCCCTCTTAATCCTTGATTGCGTCATTGTCATCCTAACACTTGGTATCAGAGCGGGTTATCTGCACAGAGGGTCCAATGACCTGCAGATCTAGTCCTGACTCTTCTAGACACATTTAATTTTATCTGATTGATTTGTGCTTATCATCTGATCTGTATTTGATTGAGATTGCTGAAATTCCTCAGTACACTGGTTCTGAATTTTATTATTTGTTTAGTAAATTCAAAGATTACGTTCTTTCTGTTAACTCTGATCTTTGGATACTTATTGCACACAGTCCGCATGACATTCCAAAGGGCAAATCCCAATGGAATGCTTCAGACCGACTGAAGTATTTGAAAAACCAAAAGGCCCTGGAATTAACAAGAAATGCGATAGATGTTAACCAATTTCCATTTAGTGCTAAGTGCAGGAGTGCTGTTGAAATAATCAACAGAATAACATCTAACAGTAAAGAAGATGAAGTTAAATGCTTGATGGCCAGAGGTAACAACAGTTATTAGATGGAGGACTCGTCTTCACAGGTAAATTCTGAAACTGATAATTTTAGCTTTGAAGAACTTGTTGCATTAAATGAACACTTGATAGAAAAACATGAGAAAATAAAATCTGAAAAGAAAAATGATGGGGACATCACCTCCCATGCCCACGTTCACAGCTCGTCTCCTCGCCCCGGTTGCATCCGGCATGGTTTAGTCATTTAATTTTAAGTTCTATGTAATTTTATTTGAGTCATTTGATGTATTTTCCCTTTTATTTGAGTCATGTTCCTAGGTCTTGCATTTATTTTCCTAAGTTTGAGTGTCATTAGATTGTGTAATGTGCTATTAGGCCCAATTCTTCGGGCTTGGCCCATGAGCCCCCCCTACCCCTTCGGTTATTTGTTATTGAGTCTTTTGTAAGGGACTTATTGTAAAATGTGGGTTTCCTATATATAGGGCCCCATTTCCTTCATTTGGAGGTAATGAATCAATGAATGAAAAAAACTTGCCATGTTGAGAGTTTACACTCCTTATCTAGTGGAGAGATTCCATTTTTTAGGTGAGAAACCCTAGGGGAGAGATTCCCCACCCTTCCCTCTCTTAATCTCTCTTTTTCACTCCACTTTCTCTGTCCTCAACACCCAAATTCGAATTTTCTTCTCTCTCCTCCCCCTCTCAACCACTTCCAACCCCCACCTACCTCCATTAACTCCCCACAACTTCCCACAATCCCTCTTTAATCCTCACCTAGTCCCAAGGAAGTTCCACCACTCAAAACCCCACCCTCCAACCACCACCTACCCCTTTCACTTTCCTAAGCATATCTCCACCTTCCCAAGGCTGAATTAACTCATTCCAAAGCCCAAATTCGAATCTCCCCATCCCTCCTTGCTCCCTAGGTCGCACCCCTCCTCTCCCCTCAAGCCAAGTTCACCCCCCTCCTCTCTTCTCCACTCCAGCTTTGTGTGCAGGCCGACCTGCAGATTAGCACTTTGTTACAGTGACGTCCACGACTGCATCCTGGTTCTGCTGGTGGCGTGGCCTAACGTTCTGGAAAGGCCTCCCTGTGCTCTTCGCAGGCGAGGTGGAATCACTCCATTCTGAGTTCGTGGCCGTCCGTGAAGGCTGTTCTTCCCCGACTGCGCAGAACCTCTCAGACCAAAAGCCAGAGCGGCAGAGAAGACTCTTCCACGACGAACCTTGAAGGAATCAGCCTTCAGGGTCTTCTACAAAGATCTTCCTCCCCCTGTCAGTGTCCAGGAACAGAAGGCGGAGCTCCGTTCGGCATCTGACAATCAGAGATATTAATTTTCTACCACAACCACGCCGGTCTGCTTCCTCACAGTCTACCCCGACCACCGTCCACTTCACTGGACACCCAGCTCATCTCCGACATCAGAAGACTTCCCCGTTTGTTTTTCTGAAAAGTAGACTAGTCAAAGATTCCAACGAGTCCAGCGGTGCCAGATTTGGAGCTCAGGAGCAACCGTGACCGCTTCTGCAACCTGCTATTTCAGACTGAGCTCGGCCAGAGACCAGAGCTGCATCCATCTTCCAGTCACCGGAGCAGTCAGCCCCCAGATCAGAACGTCGTCCAAAAATTCAGGCTGCACTCCTCTCCGGTTAGCAATCTTTTGGCGCAAGTCTCATCAGATTCTGAGCTCGTTGGATTTATTGGCTGCATCAACATCGACTCCGTGTCCAGAATTACAGAAGCTAGACAGAATCGGCGAAGCTCGGAAACTCGGTTTCCTTTGCATCTCTCCCCACCCCGCTTGGCCGGCTGAAGGCCCCTCCCTGTGTGGAGGTAGTTTTGAATGTATTAAGCATAACCCCCACCCCAAGATCACCCCTCCTGCGTGAGGAGTAGTGCTGTACCGTTTGTAATTTCAGGTCAAGCTACACCGCCGCGGCGTGTGGGGATCCACCGCCTCCCCGCTCGCCCTCGTCTCCGAGCGGGACCGGTTTCTTCAAACCGGTCGAGTAAGTGCTCTAAACCCTTGCTCATTGTGCTTGTCTTTCAATGTTTGTTTCTTAGCTCCGCTGGTTGTGCGAGAGAGAGCCCGATCCTCAAGCCCCGTTGCCTTGAGTGATCACCGTGGGAAGAGTGAAACCGGTGCCCTTGGCACTTTGTCGGCCCCATTGAATTGGGTTCCACATCCTTTTGGGAATCAAGCCTTGGCCTTGCTGGCCCTCTACCAGCAAGGGCCCAACCCCACATCTTCACCTTGGCATTGCCAAGTTACCCCGGGGTTGGGTGAGCGACGAGAGAGCGGCGGCCCAAATTGGCCCATTTAGAATGCGAATGTGCTTGCTTGCTTAAGTCCAAGATTGTGTCACATCAAGTGGTATCAGAGCAAGTTCACAACTTGTCTCTCCACAAGTTGGTCCTAGGGCATGTTTAGGCATTTAGAGTCCTCGGTTGCATCTCCCATGTCCACTAGAATGGCCACTTCATACCCGTCATATTCATCCCCATCAACTTTCCCAAGAAGCCCAAATCCTCATGGAAGCTCCATTGCCAACAAAGTGGGTAGCAACACCTCTATCATAGAAGCCCTACCTAATGTCCTTAATCGGCTTGAAGATATCATGTCTCGACTCGACCGACTTGAAGGAAATAGCCGTGCACCAAGAGTGAATGAGTGTGACCTTTGGGGAAATCTAGAAACCATATTTTTAGAACACTTGAAAATCAAAACCCCCGCCTTTGATGGATCCAACAGCCCAAGCCTTTACATAGATTGGGAGATTTCCCTAGACCAATTCTTTAAAAGTTGCCCCTTGAACGATGAAAGGAGAATGAGGCTAGCCAAGGCACACCTCTCCAAACAAGCTAAAACTCATTGGTTAGTTGTGGAAGGTTTAAGAAGGATCCGCAGGGAGGCCCCCATTAGCACTTGGGATGAGATGAAGGTCGAGCTTAGGAAAACCTACACTCTCCAACCCTCTCCCTCCTACTCAAATCACAAAAGCCCAAGGAGTACTTCAACTCCTTCATCCCCACCCGGTCAATCCAAGACCCCAATCACCCATTCCCTACCACTTCCCATCTCTCCCACCCCAACCACTACATTTACACCCCACCTCCAAGTCCACACCACAACCATAGGCCCCCATACCCAATTGGGCCCCATGGCCAACTCTCCACCTAGGCCCATGGTAACCCCCACCACTACCTCTCCATCACCCCCAAAAAGAGACACTCCTCCCAAAACAAATCAACCCAAACCCCTTCAACCCACCCATCTTCCTCTCCCTACCCCAATCCAACTCCCACCAAAGCCTCCACTACTACCTTCACATATCCTAACCCAAGTTTTCCACCACCTACCACTCCGGATACACCATGCCCCAATCATCACCACACCCTCAAAAGCCCCTCTCACCTCCTTGGAAGAAGAACCCATACCCCACCCCATAGTGGTGAACACTCCAAACCCACTCTCCACCTTGGAGGAAACCCAAGCCCAAATTGAAGAAGAAACAACACATGAGGGTCTTCACCTTACATCACCCTCTCTAGTTGGGACCAAGCTCATCTTAGGAGAACCCATTGTTAGTTGGCTAAAGGAAAGCCCAATTGGAGAGACCCGGGCCCATATTTTCCCTCCCATAGAACAAGACCTTCCCTTAGTGCCCTTCTTCTCCTATCACACCACAATCCAAGCATCCTATCAAGTGGAGACCTTAGAAGACCTTCTCAAGGGCATAGCATGGCAATTAGAGATGACTAGCATGTTGACCCCTATGGTAGAACAACCTAGGAGCCTTAGCCTCCTACACCTATGCATAGGGTCTATCACCTCAGTTTGCACCATTGGTTGCTACACTAGCGACCTCCTTCTATTCCTCCCTACACCCGATGAGCCCAACCTTCTCCTCGATTTAGAGCTTCTTATCTCGGGTAGAAAGCCAAGCCCTCCACTCATGGCCGACCCACTTGTCAAGAACATTGGCCCAACTATCATGGAGAAGGATGACTTAGCACCTTTTAAGGATCTTGAGGACATGGAGTTCCTCCCCCTAGATGACCCATTTTATGATCCATATGATCCATTCCAATGGGAGTCAAGGGACTCATATGACCCAACCATCTTACCAACCACCCACCCTTTCCTACCCTCACCCACTATATTGGGCCAAACCCACCTCATCCATGACTCGGGTTATACCTTGGGAGCCATGACCTTGGGCCATATATCCATAGGTAATCAGGTTGTACCCCACCCCATGATGACTACCTTCTTAGATCCATTCGATCCTTTCCAATGGGAGTTCAAAGGTTGTCCCACACCTATACACATGGAAGTCACCTTTGGGAAAAGCATGCATGTGTCTAGGCTTACCATACCCCTTGGCATGAACACTATGTTGGGTCCATTCATTCATATCACCCACATGTCAAGTAGAAAGTATGAGTGGTCCACATTCGGATGTCATGGTCCTCCTTCATTCATCATGGATCTTAAGCATGTCAAAAGTATCTACGGATGTCCGGGTCCCCCCACATTCATCACCACTTTGCATGATAGGTTCACCTACGAGTGCCCCGGCCCACCTAGGCCCACCAAAGTCTACATGACAACATTACATGATAAGTCCACATATGGTTGCCCCGGCCCTCCAAAATCCATCAAAGGCTTCTTGGCATCAAAGCATGATCGGTCTACTTTCGGTTGCCCAGGTCCACCCATCACCCCTAGAATGTCAACATTCACGAAATTGCATGAAAGCCTTTGCAAGCACATAAGCAAAAAGAATGAGGCTTATAAGAGGCGGGCCGACTCTCATCGGCGTCACCGAGACTTCCATGAGGGTGACTTTGTGATGGTAAGGACGGAGAGGCTCTCCCCGGGAGCCAACTCTAAACTGAGGCCACGTGGGGCTGGTCCCTTCCAGGTCTTGAGGCGCATCGGTGCAAATGCCTACGAGTTAGATCTCCCTGAGGAGTATGCAATAAGTCCCACATTCAATGTGGCCGACCTAGTGTCATATAAGGGACCCACGGTGGTACCTAGTGAGGAGATTGAGCCCACTTCTTCCCTTGAGAGAGCACCCACCCGTGAAGAGAGATCACCAGCCAAGAGAGCCCAGCGTGAACAAATTGAACAAATATTGGATGAACAAGTCACTACCACTCGGAGCAAGGTATACGAGCGCTATCTCGAAAGGTGGATGGATCGGACTCGTTCGGAAGACTTGAGGGCAGTACCACTTCTACACCCTCCAAGGAGGGAATGACACTTACTCGACGGAGTCGAGTTCTCCGCACCCCGGGAGTATGATGGGGACATCACCTCCCATGCCCACGTTCACAGCTCGTCTCCTCGCCCCGGTTGCATCCGGCATGGTTTAGTCATTTAATTTTAAGTTCTATGTAATTTTATTTGAGTCATTTGATGTATTTTCCCTTTTATTTGAGTCATGTTCCTAGGTCTTGCATTTATTTTCCTAAGTTTGAGTGTCATTAGATTGTGTAATGTGCTATTGGGCCCAATTCTTCGGGCTTAGCCCATGAGCCCCCCCTACCCCTTCGGTTATTTGTTATTGAGTCTTTTGTAAGGGACTTATTGTAAAATGTGGGTTTCCTATATATAGGGCCCCATTTCCTTCATTTGGAGGTAATGAATCAATGAATGAAAAAAACTTGCCATGTTGAGAGTTTACACTCCTTATCTAGTGGAGAGATTCCATTTTTTAGGTGAGAAACCCTAGGGGAGAGATTCCCCACCCTTCCCTCTCTTAATCTCTCTTTTTCACTCCACTTTCTCTCTCCTCAACACCCAAATTCGAATTTTCTTCTCTCTCCTCCCCCTCTCAACCACTTCCAACCCCCACCTACCTCCATTAACTCCCCACAACTTCCCACAACCCCTCTTTAATCCTCACCTAGTCCCAAGGAAGTTCCACCACTCAAAACCCCACCCTCCAACCACCACCTACCCCTTTCACTTCCCTAAGCATATCTCCACCTTCCCAAGGCTGAATTAACTCATTCCAAAGCCCAAATTCGAATCTCCCCATCCCTCCTTGCTCCCTAGGTCGCACCCCTCCTCTCCCCTCAAGCCAAGTTCACCCCCCTCCTCTCTTCTCCACTCCAGCTTTGTGTGCAGGCCGACCTACAGATTAGCACTCTGTTACAGTGACGTCCACGACTGCATCCTGGTTCTGCTGGTGGCGTGGCCTAACTTTCTGGAAGGGCCTCCCTGTGCTCTTCGCAGGCGAGGTGGAATCACTCCATTCTGAGTTCGTGGCCGTCCGTGAAGGCTGTTCTTCCCCGACTGCGCAGAACCTCTCAGACCAAAAGCCAGAGCGGCAGAGAAGACTCTCCCACGACGAACCTTGAAGGAATCAGCCTTCAGGGTCTTCTACAAAGATCTTCCTCCCCCTGTCAGTGTCCAGGAACAGAAGGCGGAGCTCCGTTCGGCATCCGACAATCAGAGATATTAATTTTCTACCACAACCACGCCGGTCTGCCTCCTCACAGTCTGCCCCGACCACCGTCCACTTCTCTGGACACCCAGCTCATCTCTGACATCAGAAGACTTCCCCGTTTGTTTTGCTGCAAAGTAGACTAGTCAACGATTCCAACGAGTCCAGCGGTGCCAGATTTGGAGCTCAGGAGCAACCGTGACCGCTTCTGCAACCTGCTGTTTCAGACTGAGCTCAGCCAGAGACCAGAGCTGCATCCATCTTCCAGTCGCCGGAGCAGTCAGCCCCCAGATCAGAACGTCGTCCAAAAATTCAGGCTGCATTCCTCTCCGGTTAGCAATCTTTTGGCGCAAGTCTCATCAGATTCTGAGCTCGGTGGATTTATTGGCTGCATCAACATCGACTCCCTGTCCAGAATTACAGAAGCTAGACAGAATCGGCGAAGCTCGGAAACTCGGTTTCCTTTGCATCTCTCCCCACCCCGCTTGGCCGGCTGAAGGCCCCTCCCTGTGTGGAGGTAGTTTTGAATGTATTAAGCATAACCCCCACCCCAAGATCACCCCTCCTGCGTGAGGAGTAGTGCTGTACCGTTTGTAATTTCAGGTCAAGCTACACCGCCGCGGCGTGTGGGGATCCACCGCCTCCCCGCTCGCCCTCGTCTCCGAGCGGGACCGGTTTCTTCAAACCGGTCGAGTAAGTGCTCTAAACCCTTGCTCATTGTGCTTGTCTTTCAATGTTTGTTTCTTAGCTCCGCTGGTTGTGCGAGAGAGAGCCCGATCCTCAAGCCCCGTTGCCTTGAGTGATCACCGTGGGAAGAGTGAAACCGGTGCCCTTGGCACTTTGTCGGCCCCATTGAATTGGGTTCCACATCCTTTTGGGAATCAAGCCTTGGCCTTGCTGGCCCTCTACCAGCAAGGGCCCAACCCCACATCTTCACCTTGGCATTGCCAAGTTACCCCGGGGTTGGGTGAGCGACGAGAGAGCGGCGGCCCAAATTGGCCTATTTAGAATGCGAATGTGCTTGCTTGCTTAAGTCCAAGATTGTGTCACATCAAAAAGGCTAAGAAGAGAAATGATCTCTGAAGTTACATGTTTAAAAGCAGAAAATAAAAATCTAAAATCAGACATGAACAAGGAGAGATCTGAATTGATTAAATTGAAATCTGAAAATGAGAGTCTTAAGAATAAACTTCTTAAAGATGAAGGCTCATGTAATGAATGTGCATTCTTAAAGGAATTGATTGACGATCTTGATTCTGATGATAACATCCAAAAGAGTCTAATCAGATCCTTAAAAGAAGAAAATGAATTATTGGTTGAAAAGAGAAGGGAAGCTGATGAATATGAAGATAAACTGCTTGAAGAAAATAACCGTCTGAAAGATCAGAACAAAAAGCTAATGGTCTTGAATGTTGTCATGTTAGAACAATGGTTAGCTATGGAAAAAGGAAAATCTGTTTTGAAAGAAAATGAAGCTAACCGTGAAACAAAGTTAAAATAGGAGAATGAATCTTTAAAAAGTTTAAATGATGCTTTGCAACAATAATTAACTTCCTGTGAATCTGAGCTATCTAAGTATGAAGCAAGCATTGTTTCTCTAAATTCTAAAATTGTAGATCTAAACAATTCTCTTTCAAAGTTCGTTAAGGGAAAAGACAACTTGAATAAACTTCTTGGCTCAAATGTTAGTTTTTAGAAAGATGGTTTGGGGTTCAATCCTGTTAATAAGAAATTTAATGTGAAGAAGAATTCAAATGTCTTTGTAAGAAGCTCGGAACAGGAAAAGCCCTCTAGTTCATCAATTTTTCAATTTACTGCCAAGAAAATAGAAAATTAATTAAAAATCTAAAAAAGAATCAAAAATAGAAAAATAATGTTAGGTTAAATAAAACCAAACATGTTTCTACCTTTCCTGTGCATGCTGCTCATGACTCTCACACACATTCACATACACATGTCATAGATAAACCTGTCACAACAGTGCACGGTCACAACAAGAGACTTACATGCTATTATTGTGGTAATAAGGGGCATGTTATGGATGACTGTACTATCCTGTTGAATGATGAAGTAGGTGCATGTAAATCTGCCAACACAATTAAAAACAAATCTGTGAAAAGGTCTGATAGAGATATTTCTAATGCATGCTTTTATTGTGGCAAAAAGGGTCATTATATGCATAACTGTTATTTAAAGAAACGAGAAGATCAAAATTTCAGAAACAGTTATGTTAAGAAGCATGTTAGGAAATCTCAAAATTAGAGAGTTAACTGTTTTAATTGTGGAAAGTTTGGGCATACTTCATCAAATTGTTGGTTTAACAAAAACAATGCATTTCATCCTGTTCATGTGAATAATTCTACATTTAGGAGAACTCAGAATCCTGCATTCATGTATAAACCTCCTACATGCAATAACTGTGAAAAATTAGGACATGTTTCTTATGAATGCTTTTGGTTGAGTGGGTGGAATAATTGGAGAGCACCAATGTGGGGTGTTACTAATCCTGCTAGACCCAAGAGCTCTTGGGCCCCAAGATATTTCAAATAACTTTTTGGATGCAGGTGTGCTCCTGTGGATAAAATAAAATGGGGGTCAATAAAATCAGGGCACAAAGGTTAGTTAAACCTCATCTCTCAATTCTCCTTATTGAAATTGTCTGAATAATGCTCTCTGTGGATTGCTGCTTGCTTGATTGGAATAAATTGAGGATTGATACCATCTTGCTATGAGTAATACATGTTGACAATCTGATTCATGCAAATTCCATGTGAGATTTTTTTTGTCATTCATGTTCATGAGTAGATGCATAGGTTTGCATAACTTCTTGGTATATCAAATGGAAGTTGGGAGAAGGGCAGATGTCTTCTGTCCAGAAACTAGACCTCCGCCGAGTACCAAGAGTCAAAACAATGCACGTAATTAAATATGAAATGTGCATTTAGTTACTGCATCTCTGTGTACTTTAGAAAAATTAAGTGATGTTTGTTTGAGATCTCTACACATTCTGAGGGGGAGCTGAGCTGATCAAAGTTTGTGTGTATAACATTTTGGAGCTGGGATTGTCTGGTTTTGAGATGCTGGTTATTACTGAATTGTTGTTTGGATTGTGGGCGAGATTTGCCATATGAGTAGCTGAGTGCTGCTACTGAGATATACATGACAAGTCAGCATTTTGTGAAATGCTCTATTGAAAACATTGACTTGTATACAAACTGAAAGTTGAGAGCGGGTGATTTTATAGAAGGCTGTCAGGTTGTAGGTAGACCGTTAAGGCTGAGTCTTTGGGTATTTGTAAATTGGCCCTAGATATGAACTTTGCTCTTATGTGGTCTCCACTCATAGCCTCTTGCTCATCTTCTCTTTAATCTATCCCCATCCATGCTCTCATCCTTTCTTTATAATAAGTTCATAGAATGTGGTAGTCAGGGGGAGTAAATTCTGAAAGCTATCACCTTTATGAATCTTCAACAGTTAACTGCTAAGATCACTCTGAACTAAGAACAGAAGTGATGATCTTAACTGAAGTGTGATTTTCTGTGTATGAAGATTAAATCTTATCTGAAAATTCTCACAATTAACCTTGAACAACTCCTCAATGGTCTTAAAATAGTCCAAATTGGAATTGCTCAGTAGGGTGTCTAAAAATCTGAAAGTCTTTACTAATAAGTCAATCTAATAGGAAATCTAGTGTTTATATGGTCCTTAAGCCAAGTTTTAAGAAAATTTTGTTAAAAGACTAGGGAATACGCCATTAAATGAAATGGTAAATAATGAAATAGGCAGAGCAATGGCATATCATTTGAGAAACTGACCATCTGTTTCAAAGAAATTCAGAGGTCAAGTAATGATAATAAATGCTATCTCTGTTCAAAATATGAAGCATAAAGGTAAACTGCACTGAGTAACCAGGGATTCTGTTGTTTAATCAACATGACTCCTTGAGTAAAAAGGTGCAGTAATACTGGAATGATCAATCAAAAATTATGAATGATCAATGAAAAATATGGTTGACATTGGGGTCTTTTCAGTAAACTAAAACTGGTTTAAGTTCAATATAAAATAGATTTTCCAATCAATTTTGGCTAATGAAAAGACTAGTAAGATTAATGATTTCTCTGATTGGGCTATTTCCTTGTTAAATCTGTTTCATTTCCGTTGACTTTGCTTATAGGAATAAGTTGTGAAGGTTCACAGTTTAAGATATAATCCTATATGCCGAAAATCGCATAACTGTGTAGAAAGGCATTTTCTTTTAAGTAAAGGGTAGTCTGGGTATTAATTGTTGAATTTGGTAAAGTCAGCAGTATCTCTTTATAATACTCAACCCTACCTACATTGTCTTTCATACCCTCCTCATTCAAGCCAAAACTCCTTCCCGCACTCGCGACTCCCTCGCTCGTGCCCTTACCACAAGCTTGGCCTCTCCAGCTTCCCTTTCACCATTTCCTCTACTTGTTCTTCTACACTTCGTTCTCTACTCCTCACAGCTCTCACCATGTCCTCTCCGATCACCAAGAGCAAGGGAAAGAGGAAGATAATGGAGGAGCAGCAGCCAGCGGACTCGCTGAAAGAGCAACATCCGACGGACCACGTGTCCATGAAGTCTGCCACGGTTATTCACTATGAAAGAAGATCAAAGGAAGAACATGAACAAGGTATCATTTCTGATATGCCCAAAGAGTTATCTATTAAAGGAATGTAAAAGGTAGAGGAGACTTCTTCCAAGCAGCGCTGAACACTCGTTGCAGAAACCACTCAAGAAGAACCTGAAGAAGAAAGTATTTCTGCTAAGTCTTCAGTTCATGCTGAGATTACTTTGGAAGCGGGCAAGATTATGCTTCCACATTATGTGGACTTTGATGATCAATCCATGCTTTTAGAATTTCTTGAACTATTGGAGCTGTTTGGGTTTCAATAATGGAAGAAATTTCTGGGTAGACATAGAATATACTACCCAAGACTAGTTGTAGAGTTTTACTGTAATCTGAAATATAATCCTGAAGAGTCAAAAATCCAGTCTCTTGTCAAGGGATTAAAGATCGAAGTTTCTAGGCATTCCCTTCATAAAATCTTTAGAATTTCAGAAGATGGGGCAGTAGAAGGAGTTCCTGATTTCAATCAACATGAGGCCTACTCCCTTATCACGGGACTGCCTCGTAATCCCAGAGACAAGAAACAAACAAAACTGGCTCAGTACAATGCAAATAAGTTTTCCTCTCTAAAGAGATTATTGCACCACATTCTTACCACTATGATAACCCCACAAGTTGGAGGTAGAGGGAGACTGACTGAGTCTCAGAGATTCATTCTCTTTTTTTTGCTCAAACGAATCAGGATTTGTTTACTAGAGATAATGATTCAGATTATGGGTACCTGTAAAGAATCTAGGAGAAATTTACCCTATGCAGGCCATTTGACTGCTATTTTCAAGAAAATGCACATTTCATTAGAAGAGGAAACTTCGAAGGAGATCCTCAAAGTTAATATCTATAACATGGATTTCATCAATAAATTCATGAAATTGAAGTTGTCCTCGGTTAGCCATATAAAATATCTAACAGTAAAGGAGACCCCAACAGCTGTACTAGATGTTAGTGAACAGTCTCAGCCATCTCATATCAGAGATCATACTGAACGACTTCATATTGGTCAGGGGGAGGAACTACAACCAGCAGTTGAGCGAGTAGAATCTTTCGAGCAGACTCCCCAGTTGCTTCAAGAGGAAATAGAAGAGTAGCAGATTGGAAATTTGCAATTGGAACAAGAAGTTCATGAATAGAACTTGACTGAAGAAAAAATATCGCAACAATTAGATCAGTATATTGATGAACTATTTGATAAGTTTGGACAGCAGACTCAGCAACAACTAGCAGCTGATCAGCCAGAACAGTTAGTTGAACAGCAAAGAGCAAAGGAAGTTCAAGAGGAGCCTCACCTAGTGATAGCTGAAGATGAACAAATGATTGAAGAAACTGTAAATGATTCAGAAAAGGAGGAAGAAACTGATCTAGGTGTACAATCTATGGTTGAAATGGTTGATGAAATCATGAAACAAGTAGCCGATAAAGCCATAGAAGAAATTGCTGACATTGTTATTGAAGAACAGAGAGAAGAACAGCAAAGATCAGAAAAGGTTCAGGATGAGCAACCACAAGGAGTTCAAGAGGCTGATGAAGTAGCTCCACAGGATCAATTTCTGGGTCCTGCTCCTTTGTATGGACCCTATCATGAGCCATTAACTCCATTTGGGATACAGCCTCCTCTATCCCTTGAACAACCATTCATTCCTCTAGGTGTTCAAGCATCTAGCTCTACTGGACCAAGCTCAGAGTCACATATTGTTGAAATGCTCACTACACTGACAAACCTTTTAATGAATCAGAACAGTATGATGAATGCACAATTCATCTATACAAATTATGTTATGGATTTATTGGATACTAGTATGCGTCATTTGAAACAGACTGTGAACAGTTAGTAGATAAAATTTATACATGATAAGCACAAGTCTGATTCAAAATTAAATGGTGTTTTGGACTCCCTACTGGCAGTGTGTAATAAGGCCGGAGAAATTATGCTTAACCTGCAAGACACACATGCCATATCTTTTATCAAACTCTCTAAAGCTCTTGATTATACTTATGATCTTAAGATAGATCTTGAATTGCTAAAGATTCAGGTGAACATACTCAAACAAGATCAGCAGGGGCTTACTCAGAAAATTGATATAGTTCAGACTCAAGTGGAGAACTTAGTTGACAGATTAAAAAATGTTGTTACTGAATAGGCCACCAGCTCTTCCACTTTTATGGCAGATATACACAACTAGCAGACCTCACAATTAGATAATCTGGGAAGCATGAGGCAAAACTAGTTTGTGGATATAACAACTACTATCAAAGAGCTTCATGCTTTAGTCAAGCAGAATGACCAAAAAGTGATGGCCAAGTTTGCAACCCTAGGAACTAAAGTTGAAAGAATTCTATATCCAAGGGCAGTACCTTTGAGAGGTAGTTCTAGCAGCACACCACTCAGAGGAAGCGGAAGCTCCAGAGGTACTTGCTATGGTCGCACAAGTTCTGCTGATGTCTAAGAGTCCTCCAATTATTCTTGATAATGATAAAGGGGGATAATAAATTGTGGTCATGTATGACAGTTCTATTTTGGAGGGACAGATATTGATGCTGAGCAGATAATGACTAATGCTGATATTGTTCTGATGTTTGGACATATGCTGATGCTGATAGATATGTTTCTGATGCTGATTGATTTTGATATGTTTCTGATGTCTCTTTTGTAAAAAACATTCTGAATGAGAATTTCTTGTAATGAGATCTTACTAAAACATCAGTTGTCTTTTCTTACTGTACACATAAATGTAATTATTGCATATTGCATATTTGTGCGAAATGAACACTTGTGTTAAATGTGAAATGGATACTTATGTTGAATATTACTTGCTATGCATACTTATGTTGGATGTTACTCTTGCTATGCATCCCTGTCACGTCCCGAACCGATAGCAGCGGAACGCGTAGTTCGGAACGTGACAGTGATACAGTCGTGAATAATCAAGACAAACATAAGACACAAATTACCAAGGCCAGACAATATAGACAGAACATAACCTTTATTGATACTCAAATATTTGATTTACATAGCTTGACTCAAATTTTCATAAGTAATGAAAGGACTCACTATTACACTTAATAGAAGAAAAGACTTAAGTGACAGGACAAGACTCAATAAAAATAAAAGACACCGACTCGATTCTCTATTATGCTCATCACTCTTGCCCTTCCCCGTCTGAATGGTTGTCTTCGATCTCATTACCTGAAAAATGTTAAAATAGGCTAGGTGAGCAAAACGCTCAGTAGGAATTACATCTCTCGTCAAGCAGAATATAAGTGATTAGTAGATTTTATCATATTCATGATGATGCAATGCATGAAATGATATAACTTGAAAATCATGATAATCGAACTAGCAGGAAGGATAAATAACAAAGTCAAAGGCAGATATAAGCTCAAGAGAAAGAAAATAAATTTCCATGCCGAGCCAAGGATCGATGTCAGAAATAATCAAGGGTAGAAGTTACAGATGAACATTACTTTAGAATTGGCCAGAACATAGCAGAATTCCAAGAATACTAAGCAGAAATAATTAGTCTAATTGAATATTTGAATTATCATAATAACAGTATAACAGAATATTAGAATAACAGAATAACAGAATAACAGAATAATAGAATAACAGGTATAACAGAAATATCCAAAATAATAGAATTTTACTGATGGGGGCATCCCTTGGCCCTCCACATTTTTCGAGGCTCGAATTGTTCTTCGGCATGCGCCATTGTGTTCGTCATGTGTTTTTGAGTCTAGTCATGTAATTTTTATGTTTTATTTGAGTCATAAACTGTGTAATTTTACCTTTATTTGAGTCTGGTACCAAGGTTAGTGAGTCATTTACCTAAGTTAGTAGTCATATGGTTGGTTTCATAGGTTATTGGGCTCAATTCAGTGGGCTAGGCCCAAGGGCGCCCCTCCTTGGTCTGTCTGGTCATTGTGTCAATTGTCTAGAGTCAGTATGGTCATGTGAAAAGTTGGGTGCCTGTAAATAGACCCCAACTCTCCATTGTAGAACTAATGCTTTGAGAATTAGAAAAAAACTTCACATTTGAGTGAAATCTTCCCCCTCTTCAAGTGGAGTGTGACTCTCCCCTTTCTCCCTCCCTCTCTCTCTCTCTCTCTCTCTCTCTCTCTCTCTCTCTCTCCAAGAGGGGTGCGCCCCTTTCACTCTCCTCCCCCTCCCACCTACTTTCTCTCTCTCCTCCCCTCATTCAATAGTCACCACAACTTCTCACAACACCTCTTTACTCCACCCCTAACCCCAAGGGAGAACCCACCAATCTCCAAGCCACTCTCCAACCCACAACCACCCACTACTACCCTTTCCCAAGCACCCTTCCATCTCCCCAAGGCTGAAGGGGTTCAAACCCTAGGCCAAATTTGAATCTCCATCCCTTGTTGGCTTTCCCTCACCCCTCCCCAGCACCCCCTTCCTACCCTGGTCGCCCTCCCCATTTCCCCTTGCTTCCCTTGGCCATCCAACCCTCATACACACAACCCTACACCATCAGCCTATTCCCAGCTTGCAGGCAGTAGTGTACCAGCAACTTTCTGAGGCTGCCATATCATCACCAAGAAGCTTCAGAGACCATATCATATACCGGTGGAATCGTCGTCTACTCTACTTCTCAATGGAGGTTGTCTCGCCTCCGTCTGAGTTCGTGGATGCTCGAAGGAGTCTTCGCCGCCGAACTGCGCAATTCCTCCCTGGCAGACACCCAACTACAGCTTGTAGAGGCTACCTAGACCAATACCTTGAGGATATTGGAGCGGCGTTAGGCTGAAGACTTTTGCTATGAGTCCCCTGTCATCTCCAAGAAGCGGAGCGTCGTTTGAAGCCCGAAGCACAAAGTTCCAAATTTCCTACCCCGAGTGCGCAGGTTGTTGGGACTGGTGCGATGGGTTCAGAGGGGGGTGAATGAATCCATCTTAAAAAATTACTCCCAATTAAAAACTATAGCAATCAGAGATGCGGAATTAACACAAATAAGTACCTTGTAAGACACAGGTGCTCTTTTCGAACGAAATGGAAAGATCAGATAGACTTAACTTCTGATCTACTCTATATGCGCTAGTGTGCAAACCCAATTCCAATCAAATATGTGGTGTACGAATAAACCACTCACTAGATGAAAAAACACATCAAACCTAAGCATGCATCTAGCGAAACACAATAGACAATCAAACCACTGCATAGAAGATTTTTAAGGTGGTTCGGTCCTCCAGACCAACGTCCACCCCACACTCCAACTAGAGGGTGGATTCTGCTGATACACAGCTTAAACCGCTGGGCCTCACAGCTTGCCTACAACCGTTGACTAACAGCTTGACCGCTGGGCATTACAGCATTGCCAACCGCGGGGGACTACAGCTTAACCCGTCCAGAGGAATCCTCCTCTGCCCGCTGAGCAACACAGCTTGCTCCGCTGACAAACAGCTTGAAACAGAGGTAAACGAAAAACAAAATATATAAAGGACACAGCAATAGAAGGCTGTAAATGATACAACACAAAATAGCTCTCAAAGAGCAAGTTGGTCTGGATCTGATCCAAGAGCCAACAGATAACACATCTTCAAAGAAGTCTTCTCTCTTCTTTTTCACGGACTCTCTATCTGTCTTTTCACTCTCCTTTTTCTTCCTCTGCTAATCTCTCTCTCTCTCTCTCTCTTTCTTTCTCTTTCTCTTCTTCTGGATCGTGCAGGCTCTCTCTCTGCTTCTGCTCTTTCAGATAAGTTCCCCTGCTTCGATCACTTTGCTCCTCAGGAAGAAGCTTCTTATTTATAGAGCAGTAAGAGGATAGGGCATGTGTCCTCCACAAATTCCTGCTCTAGATCCTAGACCACGTGGCAGCATTTCACTCACTACTTTACACGTGTCACGATCTTGGCACATCCTCCCTTCTTGTGCCCTTCTTAATTTCCTCGACCATTAGTCCTGTCAAATCAGACTTGATTATCAGAAAAAGGAAAAGATGCATCGAGTAGGTTTGAGATTTGAACTAAGCATGTATAGACTTGCTAGTGGGTAGTGCAGAATGCATTTAACAAAGTATGCACAATGAAGATGAATGCACAGGCATGTCATCAAGGAGTGCATGGACTTAGTGTGTATACGACACCAATGTACAGACTTGCTGGAGTGATGATGCATGAACTTAACCACTCGTACCAGCAATGGAATGTATAGACTTTGAATGCATGGTAAAGAGTGTATAGACTTTGTTTTGAAAGATTTCACAAATGCCACTGAAGAATGTACAAACGTTGAACATGTAAAATATAGTTTGCATCTATCAAAGTATGCACAACGAAGATGAATGCTCAGGCATGCTGTCAAAGAATGTACAGACTTTGCATGCATGCGCCAAGACGATGTACAGACTTTGAGTGCCTGAAACAAGAAAATGTACAGACTTGCTACCTAGCATTTAAGAATCAATGCATCATGTATAGACTTGCTTAAATGACGCATGGACATAATAGCAAAGACTGTGCAGACATTGTATATGCATGAACCAACCGAATGTACTGACTATGTATGCATAATGAACATGCATTGACTTCGAAATAAAGCGACTGACGAATGCATCGATGCAGTGTGTGCATATGGCAGATATTAAACCGATGCAATGTATGCAGGAGAACTAACAGTGCAGTCTATTTACAAGATCATGCATCGACTATATGACGTGCAACAACAGTTAATGTACCAATGCAAACTACACTTGTTGTGCAGGAACTAGAGTTGCACCAATGCAGAGACAGACAATGCAATGAGATGAATGTGCCCACTCTCAAATCAATCAATCAATCATGCTCATAGTGCTTGCTGACATCAAAACAATTCATACTTATAGTGCTTGCTAACATCAAAACCATAGGGGCACAACAATCTCTCCCTTTTTGATGATGGCAACACTATGAGTCACTATGAGACACACAGATCCAAGATATCTCCCCCTTTGACTTCATCAAAAAGAGAAAAAGTTTGAGAGAGAAAGAATAAGCAGGTATAAAAAGATTGAGATAATATCTCCCCCTTTGACAAATGAAGGCACATAAGAGCTATTCTCTCCCAAAATGAAGTATGCAGGATGAGCACTAGAATAATAAAATAATAATGGTTGTGACACCATGCAAATGCATGGACAGAATAAAGCAGGTGGAAAAGCCACAGAACCAGAGATGGTTACAGAAACAAGATGGAAGATTCCAACAGTGTGGAGAGTAGATCAGTTGATGATAGGAAAGATAATGTAGTTAAGGGTAGGGGTGAGAAACAGTCATAGCACAGTACATCTCAAGGAATCAATCAACTGATAAGAGAGGATTATCAACTAAGTGCCTGTTGAACAAGTTTTCAGGGGTGAATCAGATCATGAGGGATTTTAAGGCATGCACCAATACAATAAGTCTTAACATGAATAGACTCTCCTATCATAGAGGGTTATGAATTGGCAACTTGACCAACCTGATTTAATTATGATGTATACCAAATTTGTCAAATAAAATCAATACTTATATCTGAATTCAAGTTTTAATAAAGGTGAACCAAATAATCAGATAACACTCAGGACCAATCATCTTTATCTTACACGCATGATCTCAATGACTCCTTTGAGAGTTACACAGATTAGAATTGAGATTAAACACTTTTACAAGAGCATGAGTTGACAGAGTTTGCAAGATATTTTCATTTGAAGCACATTATACTTTTCCTGAGCAATTTAAGTTGATCAACACCTTTTTACATGAGGCACAACACGTCTCAGGTGAAGTGACCTAGTTACTCAGTGTGATAACTGTCATTGCCTCTAAACATTGAGACCAAAGTTAGCAATAGAAATGTCTTTTTACGTGAGGAGACACCTTGATTAGAGGCCAGACTCCCCAGTTACTCAACATAAATATGCCATTGCTCTGTCAGGTTTTTCAATAAATTTTCACCAGAGATAACTATGGCACTTCATGACATAGGTTTTTTCTATTTCATTGATAGAGAACCCAGTTTCTCAGTGACCAAGTCATTGCTCTGAAATCACATTTTTTCATTTTGTCAACATTTTTCAAGTTAATGTTTAAAAACAATACTTAATTTATGTATCTCAACCAAGGTAGCCTTGATTTCAAATTTTCACATTTCAGATGAGTGAGTCTAAGGTTGTCATGACACATATGGTTAAAGTTTATTAAAGCATATCATTCAGATATTTTCAAGTCATTTAAATGCAAACCTGAGAATACATTAACCTTATATCAATCTGATTCAGTGGAAATTCTTAAACCTATATGATGGGAATTTCTACATGATTCTCAGACTGAATTGCATGGCCTGTAGCTTGTGTTCCTCAGATCAGATCAAAAGTACAGCTGACCAACTAATCAACACTAGACACAGATCAGTCATACTAGCTAAGAAGAATGTGAAGGATGAGTATAAGCTAGTGAAAGAAACAACAACAGGAAAGAAGAGCATCAAAAGAGTGTATATCAACAAACAGTAGCTGAGTCTGGAATACAGACAGATCAGCTATTTCAAGATGAGAATAGCATAACATTCAAGTTATACGCTAGAGAGCAGTACAGTGATTCAAATAACTAAGCAAGAGGGATTCAGGAAGTGAGGAACAAATAAATCTGACAAATATCCCCCTGTCTAGACACAATGAGTCATTTCTTTTTAGAGTTTCAAAAATAATGAAATGCTATGCAATTTACTACATGTATGCAAAGACATGCAAAGACTCAACAAACTCCCCCTGACTGCATGCAATATATATGAAGATTTTAGAAAGCACCATGTGTAATGACATCCTACAAGGGATTAAACAAATTTTTCACAAGTAGATTCAGACTATCTCTGAAGTGCAATACAACATGCAGTCCTATCAGATTTTCAGTGAATTTTCAGACTCAGACAGAAACTGATGTTTTTTAGCAATTCTATATAGATGAACATTTATTTTAACAAGATATGCAATGAATCTAAGAGCAGGAAGTGCAGAGAATTTACCTGAAAAGTTCAGAAAGGGGTTTTCTTTTGAGTGCCTTGGCTTATTTACCTCTCTTTATTCCTCTCCAAGGCACGCCTGCAACAAACACATCATTTTGATGCAACAGGTACCCAAGATGTCTTGGTTCCTGAATTAGCAGTGACACCTCTAGCAGGTATGCTAATCAATTTTTATGCATGAAGGTCATCAATTCTCATCAAATAGTAATTATTCATTGAATGACCTATTTCTCCATAGTAATGGCATGATACACCAGATTCTAAATTTGATTTATGCACATTCTTATTAGCATGAATTCTATGTGCATATGCATGAAGATTTTTGTTAACAGAATTAACATTCTGTTTACCAAAAATAGTCTGGCTTTGATATCCTGCCAGCCAACAGGTTGCAACCCTGTGACCTGGCTTTCCACATTCAAAACATAGAGAAAATTTTCTTTTATTAACAGCTTTATTCTTACCAACAGCACTGGGAGCAGGAAATTTTACAGATTTAGAATTAAATCTACTTCCCTGAGCATGCCAATAGTCTTTGACTGTATGGCTATGCCTTCCACATTCGAAGCACCTTAGGTGCTTACCTTTGGATCCAGATTTATCCCAATATGACCCTGACCAGCACTCAGCAGCCTTGTGACCGGGCTTGTTACAATTGAAGCAGATAATGTGCTGGTTAAACACAGGTTTGTTTCTTCTATACCCGTGATGATTTGCAGAACCTCTAGCATGCATTCTATCATTGAATTTCATAGCAAAGAACTCATTCATTAAATGACCATGCCTTCCACAATAGTAACATGAAGTATCAGATTTCCTTGTGGCATAGTTTCTACCAAATGAATTCCTAGAATGCATTGTTTCACCAGCATGCTCATCTTCAAGCAACAATCTGCAATCATCCATTACATGCTCTATCTTGCCACAATAATGAAATGAGCCATTCTTTTTATTTGCATAAGTAAACGATCCATGCGCCGTAAGCATAGAGCTATCAGATTCAGCAGAGCTAGTAGATTTCATGACTCGAGTGGGGACCTTTTTGACTCCATTCTTGTTCAAATGTTTAGTCTTGTTCACAATTTTTGTTCATTTTTCATTTTTCTGAGCCTTAAATTGAAAGACAGATGATGAAAAAGTTTTCATATCTTTATTTTGCGTTGGGGACTGACTTGTGACACCAGCTGTCTCATAACTTTGCACAAAGGTAGTGTATAGCTGGTTTCTCACACTTTCCTTAACATCAGTACTACAGCTTACCCCTTCCTTTGAGTCCTCATCCTCACTTTTCATGACGGCTTTCATTTTTCTCTTGTCTTCAATAGACTCGGATGTTGATTTTTCCAGATCATGAAGTTTATTTTCCAAAGAAGCAATGTGAAGTTCATAATTGGCTATCTCCTGTTCACTACAATTAACGCATTCGCTTAGAACTTTGTTTGTAATTTTATACTTCTCAAGTTCTTGTTCTAGATTGCTCAAGATTTTTGATTCTTCATTACAGATAGATTTTCCTTTTTCTAAGGTGAGAAGTTTTTCAGACATGCCACTGTTCAACCATTTTACTTTTTCAATTTCAACTTTCAGTTCAATGTTTTCGTTGGTCAGCTTCTTAATTTCTTCACCACTTGATACAGATTCAAGTCCTTCAATCAATTTTTCTTTTCTTTTTTCAACTTTAATTTTCTCAATTAACAATTCTTTGTTTTCTTCTCTTAGGGATTCGATCAATCTTCTCTGCCCCTCATTTTCATCATACAGATCTTCATTGCGTTCTGTTAAAGCTAATCACTTGTGGCAGATTGATTTTAGAGAGGAGCCATGAACACTTTCCTTGTTAGCTCTCTCTATTTCACCTTTAAGGTTTTTGTTGTTCCTTTGAATTTCTTCATTTTCAAGTCTCAGTTTATCCAATTCAAAACTAACTTTATTCAACTCTTGCAGACTCATTAGATGTTCATCATTCTTCTCATTCAGCTGTTTCTCCAGTTCGGATATTTTGTTTAATCATGTTTGATTCTCATTTTTCAAAGACATAACTTGTTCCTTACAGTTATGACCATCTAGCAAACATGCATCATAAGATTGTTTCAAATTTGAACAGTTTTCACAAAAGAATTCAAATTTATGCTTTTCAATCTTTTTCTTCAATCTTTTATTTTCAGATTTTATGTTCCTTGATAACTCTAATAATTCTTCATACATAACTACCAAATCATCAAATGAGGGTTCTTCTGATCCGGTGCTTACCTGAGACGCAGTTTCCTCATCGTCATCTTTCCGGTTGGCCATCAAGCACATCCGTTCTTGCTCCTGATGAATGGTAGTTATCTTATCCATGATCTCCTTTCCAGATGCACACCTGAGAGCAAAGGGGAATTTGTTAGCGTTAACTGCATTTCTCAAAATAATAAGAACTGTGATATTATCATGATTCTTTGATCGGCCCTCACTAGACCACTTGGTCTGATTGTGAGGTAACTTATATGGACCTCTTGATACTAGATGACATAGATTTGGATTGATGGAATTCAGGTAAACACAGAGGCCGCCTAGCCAGTTGCTGAAGTTAGATCCATCATAGATTGAAGGATGATCCATGAATGCAGATCGAGAAGGTATTTCAAAACAATATGCACAAAACAGTGATGCACTGAATGCAAGATAGTAGAAACAATAATGCACCGAATACAGTAGGATCCTCTGTAGATCGTTGGATCTGAATGTACAGAGACCTGGCTCTGATACCAAGTGTTGGGACTGGTGCAATGGGTTTAGAGGGGGGTGAATGAATCCATCTTAAAAAATTACTCCCAATTAAAAACTATAACAATCAGAGATGCGAAATTAACACAAATAAGTACCTTGTATGACACAGGTGCTCTTTTCGAACGAAATGGAAAGATCAGATAGACTTAACTTCTGATCTACTCTATATGCGCTAGTGTGCAAACCCAATTCCAATCAAATATGTGGTGTGCGAATAAACCACTCACTAGATGTAAGAACACATCGAACCTAAGCATGCATCTAGCGAAACACAATAGACAATCAAACCACTGCACAGAAGATTTTTAAGGTGGTTCGGTCCTCCAGACCTACGTCCACCCCACACTCCAACTAGAGTGTGGACTCCGCTGATACACAGCTTAAACCGCTGGGCCTCACAACTTGCCTACAACCGCTGAATAACAGCTTGACCGCTGGGCATTATAGCTTTGCCAACCGCTGGGGACTACAGCTTAACCCGTCCAGAGGAATCCTCCTCTGCCCGCTGAGCAACACAACTTGCTCCGCTGACAAACAACTTGAAACAGAGGTAAAAGAAAAACAAAATATGGAAAGGACACAGCAACAGAAGGCTGTATACGATAAAGCATAAAACAGCTCTCAAAGAGTAAGTTGGGCTGGATCTGATCCAAGAGCCAACAGATAACACATCTTTAAAGAAATCTTCTCTCTTCTTTTTCACGAACTCTCTATCTCCCTTTTCACTCTCCTTTTTTTTCCTCTGCTAATCTCTCTCTCTCTTTTTCTTTCTCTTTCCATTCTTCTGGATCAGGCAGGCTCTCTCTCTGCTTCTGCTCTTTCAGATAAGTTCCCCTGCTTCGATCACTTTGCTCCTCAGGAAGAAGCTTCTTATTTATAGAGCAGTAAGAGGATAGGGCATGTGTCCTCCACAAATTCCCACCCTAGAGCCTAGACCACGTGGCAGCATTTCACTCACTGCTTTACACGTGTCACGATCTTGGCACATCCTCCCTTCTTGTGCCCTTCTTAATTTCCTCGACCATCAGTCCTGTCAGATCAGACTTGATTATCAGAAAAAGAAAAAGATGCATCGAGTAGGTTTGAGATTTGAACTAAGCATGTTTGGACTTGCTAGTGGGTAGTGCAGAATGCATTTAACAAAGTATGCACAATGAAGATGAATGCACATGCATGTCATCAAGTAGTGCATGGACTTAGTGTGCATGCGACACCAATGTACAGACTTGCTAGAGTGATGATGCATGAACTTAACCACTCGTACGAGTCATGGAATGTATAGACTTTGAATGCATGGTAAAGAGTGTATAGACTTTGTTTTAAAAGATTACACAAATACCACTGCAGAATGTACAGAGGTTGAACGTGTGAAATGCAGTTTGCATCTATCAAAGTATGCACAACGAAGATGAATGCTCAGGCATGCTGTCAAAGAATGTACAGACTTTGCGTGCATGCGCCAAGATGATGTACAGACTTTGTGTGCCTGAAATAAGACAATGTACAGACTTGCTACCTAGCATTTAAGACTCAATGCATCATGTATAGACTTGCTTAAATGACACATGGACATAACAGTAAAGACTGTGCATACATTGTATATGCATGAACCAACCGAATGTACTGACTATGTATGCATAATGAACATGCATCGACTTTGAAATAAAGCGACTGACGAATGCATCGATGTAGTGTGTGCATATGGCAGATATTGAACCGATGCAATGTATGCAGGAGAACTAACAGTGCAGTCTATTTACCAGATCATGCATCGACTATATGACATGCAACAACAGTTAATGTACCGATACAAACTACACTTGTTATGCAGGAACTAGAGTTGCACCAATGCAGAGACAGACAATGCAATGAGATGAATGTGCCCACTCTCAAATCAATCAATCAATCATGCTCATAGTGCTTGCTGACATCAAAACAATTCATACTCATAGTACTTGCTGACATCAAAACCATAGGGGCACAACACAGGTCAGTCCAAGTGGAGACAGATTCGACCTCCTTCCACTCTTATGGCCCTCGTGGTCTGCTCTGACCTCTGCCGGTGGCCCCGTGGGTCTTCGATCGAAGATAACTCGACCATGAACGTAACAGTCCCAGTCTCGCCATCAATTGAGCACAGGAGTGGTCGTGACAGCCTTCCCTTCCAACAACAGCGGTCCAGACACTGCTAGGAGAAGAGTGCAGCAGTCCTGATCCCGACCCTGCCCCGGCCGTCGTCGTCATCAAGAAATTCTCAAATAATTATGACGTCCTCCTGGGCCAACACAAGAGATTTTGGCACTGGTTTCATCAACATAGGAGTTCGTGAGAGCCTGTGGCAGCACCGACAGTGACTGCCTATCCGACTTTTCCTGAAGCTGGCAGAACCGGGGAGCTCGGCAATTCAGCTTCTAGCTTAGTTTTTCCCCCACTCCGTGTGGCCGGCTGACTGCCCTTCCCTGCGTGGAGGTAGTTTTGGATGTAATTTCAATAAATCCTTGCCTCGAGATCCCCCTCCTACGAGAGGTGTAGTGGTGTAACATTTTAATTTTCAGGTAAAAGCTACAGCGATGCAGCGTGCGGGTGCGTACCCACTCCTCCCCGCTCACCCTCGTCTCTGGCCTGGATCGGTGTATTCATGCCGATTAGGTGAGCTTCTAGTCACTTCTCTTTGCTGGTATTCCTTGCTTAATTAGTATAATCTCTTAGCTCCGTCGGACGGTGAGAGAGTGCACGGTCCCAAATTGCCATCAAATTGAGCGTCCACCACGGAGCGAGTTGTGAGAGAGACCATACAACCCACGCCCTTGGCGTGCTGGCCTCCCATGAAATTGGGCATCATGGGCCCTTAGGGGTTCAGCCTCAAGCTTGCCAAATCCCTCGGAGCATCAAGGTCCCACCCCGGACACTCTCCATCATCACCGGGTTACCCACGGGCACATGTGTGCGTTACACGGGTGAGTCTGCTTATGTGATATCACCGGGTATGTTGGGTTGCTTGCGAGTCATAGGTCCAAGGATCATTGGCCTAGTGGCTATCACCCCCAAAGTGGTGTCACATCCAGTGGTATCAGAGCAAGTTCTTAACTTGTCTCTACAAGTTTGTCCTAGGATGCACATATGCATTTAGAGTCTCCCAGTGCATCGCTCTTGTCCAGTAGCATGGCCGCCTCATACCGACCTTACCCATCGGCCCTCTCCATAAGTCCAAACCCCCAAGAGAAACCCACCACCAACACACATGGCCTCCACGGCTGTATCAATGACCTAAAAGGAGCCTTGACTTATGCCAATGAGCGGGTTGATAGCCTATCGGGTCGACTCGACCAACTAGGAGACAATAGGCCCGCCCCAAGGGCGGACGATAGAAGGACATCTACCCCACCTCCCACCTTTGATAGAACTCATCCTAATGACTATTTAGATTGGGAGGCTTCAATGGACCATTACTTCGAGTGGAATCCCATGTTCGAGGATAGGAAGGTTCGATTTGCCAAAATGCAACGAACCAAAAGGGCTCAAACCCATTGGTTGAAAATTGAAGGCTTAACAATAATTAGAAGGGAAGCTCCCCTCACCACACGGGGGACATGAAGGATCAACTTAGGACTAGATATGTTTCCCCCTCCTACCCGGGTCACCATAGCCCAAGGAGCACTTCAACTCCTCCATCCCCACTTGGCCAACCCAAGACCCCAATCACCCAATCTTTACCGCCTCCCACCTGTCCTACCTCGGCCACTACATCTACACCCTACCTCCAAGTCCTCACCACAACCATAGCCCCACAAGCCCAAGTGGACTCCGTGTCCACCCCTCCATCGAGGCCCATGATAGCCACCACCCCCAAACCCAAAATCCCTCACCAAACCCATACCCCACAATCCCCCTTGGGCCCCACCACTACCCCTCCATCACCCCCCATAAGAGACACACCTCCCAACACCAGCCAAGCCAAGACTCCTCACCCAACCCATCTCCCACTCCCTACCCCAACTCTACCATGTCCTAGGCAACCACTACTTTTCCTCCCCATCCTAGCACAAGTCCCCCTTTACCCACCACCCCGGGTGCACCATGTGCCACCCATCATCACCCCACCTATAAAGGAACTTCTCACCTGCTTGGTAGAAGAACCCATAATCCTCGCACCTGACCCCATCGTGGTAAACACCCCAGATCCACTCCCCGCCTTGGAAGAAACTCGTGCCCAAACTGAGGAAGAAACCTCACCTTTTATGCCATCCCCTCTAATTGGGAGTGAACTTATCATAAGTGGGCCCTTGGTTAGATGGCTAGAGGAGAACTCGGCTCACCCTATCTTACCTCATGCCTACCCTCCTATGGAGCGACACCTCCCTATAGTGCTCCTCTCCTATCGCACCACCATCCAATCATCTTACCAAGTGGAGACTTTAGGGGATCCCATTAAGGGCCTAGCACGGGAAATGGAGTTGACTAGCATGTTGACCACTGTGGCTGACCGACCTAGGAGTCTTGACCTCCAACACCTATGTGTCGGGTCTATCACCACAGTTTACACAATGGGATACTACACTAGCGACCTTCTTCTATTCCTCCCTACACTCGATGAGCCCGATGCTATCCACAAATTGGAGTTGCTTATCTCGCGTAGAACGTCAAGCCCTCCATTCATGGCCGACCATCCCACCCAAATCACTGGCCCAATTATCCCGATGGAGGAGGATGCCTCATCATCTTTTGAGGACCTTGAGGACTTATAGTACCTCTCTCTAGGAAACTCATTCCATGATCCCTTTGACCCCTTCCTATGGGAGCCTAGATGCCCATGTGACCCACCCACCTTACTCACCACCCACTATTACCTACCCTCACCTACCATGTTGAAACAAGACCACCCCTTCCTAAACATCGGTTATATCTGTTGTGCCCCTGTATGATTTTGATGATAGCAGACATTATGAATTACACTGATGAATTTAAGTAACAATGTGACATTACACTGTGACATTGTGATGTGCCCTTTGTCTCTGTATTGATTGTATTACTGTTTGAATGAACTGCTTGCTTGGCTGCTTTGAGTGTGTGAGTATTGCACGGCTGCTTGACTTCATGATTTCCTGCTTAGTAAGTCTTGCTCATCTCTGCACATTGTTAGCATGAATTCTACTTACTGCCTTCATGAATTGGTTGCACCACGTTGACGCAGTTATGTACTACGTTGACGCAGTGGTAAAATAGGATCCTATTTTTTGTCTGCTTATTTGGTTATATACATTGCATTGCTCATAATTTCAGGAACTCGTGGTTATTCTGTTTGTCTATGCTCGAATGATTACTTCAATATCGGGTCATTGACTGTGCTTGGAATTTGCCTGGTTGAATGACCTGGTTATATTAGGATTCACTCATTTATGAGCCACTGCAGTGGGTTGACGCAGTGGTTGAATGGGTTAACGCCATGGAGTGTTTTCTGAGCTGTCATCCTTTGTTTGTCCATCCACTGCGTTAACGCTACAGGATCTGTGTTAACGCATTGGTGTGATTCTGCATTATTAACCTGCCTTGCCTTTGTGCAGAAATGGATTGGTGCGCTCTTGCCTCACTACTCTCCAGTTAGTGCCTGTTTCAGGCAAACATAGTTCATGTATCGTTTATATTGCTTGTTGCATGCTGATTAGGCCAGTACTGTTCTAACCTCTTGCATGTTTGGCCAACTTGTTGTCTGTGCACATATGTGACTGCGTCGATGCTTCCGTTGGATGTGTTGACGCATTGGCCTGTACCTCATGCACTTTCTATTCAAATATGTGCAAAACCCGTGCAAGCCTTTTATCTCTCAAATATTGCACTGAATGTAAGAATGTTTTGATTGGCAGGAACCCTACGAGCCAGACACGTGTAAGCCACTGACTGCTACCCTGCCACGAGGAAGGAACCTTCGTTCAAGTCTGAGGATGCCTCCAACCATTCTAGGGGGCACGTGATCCGATGGGGAAAAGGGGCAAGATGCTGACACGTGTTAGATAAGGGGTGCTACCCTGCCAAGTGGACCAATCAGTGGTCACTAGGGCATTTTCTACTCAACCTTCGGAGGCTCTGTTTCTGATATAAAAGCACCCCATCATCCTCTCGAAAAGGGTTAACTCTCCACAGAAGAAGAGGAAGCTCTCCAGCGAAGAAATCTAAGAGTGTGAGCAAAAGAAGAGAAGAGAAGCAGCAAAGCGAAGAAGAAGAAGGAAGAAGAAGAAAAGTTCAGAGACGAAGAAATAGAGAGAGCTTGTGAGAGATTGAGCAGCAGAGAAGATCTGGTCTCGTGGATCAAATCCAGAGCCAGTCTGGTTCTTGCATTTCATTCCATATCCGGTTCAGTTTGATTTGTATTCCTTTTTTTTTTCACTTCAATCATTGTTCTTCCGTTTACCCAGTTGGGCATTTGTATTCTCTTGGTTGATCAGGAGAAGGGAGATCGTGGGATCTCCGGTTTGCTTGCAGCAGGGTGCCGCGAGTGGGTTCCCTCCGGCTGAGGAGGAAGAGAGGCTAGGCCTCTGGTCTGCCAGCAGCTGGGTGCTGCTAGGTGTTTCCCTCCGGGATTGGAGGAAGGGAGGTTGATTTCTCCGGTTGCAAGTGGCTGGTGCCATTTGTGGGTTCCCTCCGGCGTGGAGGAAGAGGGGAGGCTGTTCCCCTAGTCAAGCTGTGAGGCAGCGTCTGTTGTAGACTGAGTCTGCTTGTCTAGCACCTGGCTAGTGGAAGCCACACTCGGGTTGAGTGTGGGGTGGACGTAGGCAGACGGGTGTCTGGCCGAACAACCTAAAAATTCCCTTGCACTGTGTGGTTTGCCTGTCTAATATCTGATTCGCTAGATGCATGCGTAGGCCGTTCACTGTTCTTATTATCTAGCGTTTGATTGTTGTACACAGGGGGTGTTTGATTTAGTACTCCATTGAGTTTCTCATTTGTGAGAACTCAATCAGAAGCTTAATTCCGCTTTCAGTTTCATATCAGTTTTTAAATTGGTCAAGGACTGCTATAAGGAATCACTATTCTCTCTATTCAGCTTTCCGATTGAAGTGCACATCCGTGAGACTAGGTTGCTGTTAGAAGAAAGCTTCCATGCTTTCCTTTGCACCTGTTGTCTTAGTTCGCATAATTTGATTAACTGAAGGATAATCGGGACAAGATTTTTAGAGGGGAATTCATTCACCCCCCCCTCTGAATTGTCAACAATTGGTATCAGAGCGGTTCCCTATCTCAACAGATTCAACGATCTGAAGGGGATCCTGCTATTCTGATCAAGTGCTTTTCTGCTAGTGTTTGCCGTTTGCTTGGATTTCTCATTGATTTATTCATTGCTTTAGAACTGTTTGATTGAATGGCTTCTTCAGTGATATTTGATGGTTCTAACTACAGTCATTGGATAGGCGGCCTAGTTGTTTACATAAATTCCATTGACTCCAATCTATGGAATCTTGTCTCGATAGGCCCACATAAATTACCTAAGAATCAGGCCAGATGGCTTGAAGAGGACATGATCAAGCATAGACAGAATGCTAGGGTCCTTAATATTCTGAGAGACTCAGTAAATGCTAATATGTTTCCTCATATTGCAAATTGCAGTTGTGGAAAGGAAATTTTGGACACAATTGCTGCAGCACATATGAACCAAAAAGAAGAGTGTCAGATGGAAAGGAGAAGTGATCATTCGAATAACTCACCATCCCAAGTAAGCTCCAAATCTGAAGATATCTCTTATGATGAGTTGATAGATTTGTATGATGAGCTGCTAGATAAATACAGGAAAGTGAAATCTGAACAGAATAATTCTGAATTCATGTGTGAGAACTATCCTGCCTTGAAACATTCCTATGATATCTGCATGCTAGATGTTCACAATCTTAAAGAACAAAATGTTTCTTTAAAAATTGAGAACCAAAAATGCCTAAATAAGATTGTTGAATTGGAAGATAAACTGAATGAGAAAAATAAGGTACATCTCAAGAACATGCAAGATTTGACTGAGGTTAAGTCCATGGTGGATAACCTGAAACATGACAATGTTGAATTTCAAAGGGAAAATGAAAGGCTAAAAGATCAAAATAAAAAACTGATGGTCTTGAACACTGTGATGGGAAAGCAATGGTTAATCATTGAAAAAGGAAAAAGTGTTCAAAAAGAAGATGCATGCAAGCAATGCACTGTCTTAGAGGATTTGATTAAAGAAATTAAGTTTGATGATAACTTCCAAAAGAATTCAATCAAATCCTTAAGAGAAAAGAATGAGTCATTGAAAAACATGAATGTTGCCTTGCAGAGATAGATTGTCGTTTGTGAGGAAGAGTTAACAAAATCTGAATTGAAAATATCCTCCATGCAATCTGAACTTGCCTCCCTATCAAAAACAATCAAAGGGAAAGAGAAAATGACTGACACCCTGAGTGACAAAAATCCAGATCTGAATAAAAGGAAAATTAAAAACTCAAATCAGAATTCAGTGGGTTCATGCTCAACTTCATCAGCTTCTAATTCCACTGCTCAAGGAATTGAGGTTCAAAGTCAACTTCTGAAACAGAGTGAAAAATTGAAAAAGGATAAAACTCCCTCATCCATGAATAACTCTGCTAAAATTGTGCATGACAATCATACCTCTCATTTACACTTGCATGCTCATGTCTTGAAAGCTTTGCATGCTGAAAAATCTCAGGCCAAAAGTGTTTCTGTTAAAAGGAAAGCTGTTAAATGTTTTTATTGTCAGATAAATGGTCATGTCATGCATGAATGTGATTTAATGAAACAAGATGATATGAAAGCTAAGAATTATCATGCTAAGAAGCATGCCCATCTGAAGAAAAAGAGGCATTGTTTCAACTGTGGTAAAATAGGACATACTACTTCACAATGTTGGTGTGCTAAGAACAAGAAAATATCACAGTCATATCATGTTGATTCACATACTAAAATAAGAAATTCGATTGTTTGCTCTCACTGCTTGAGGCATGGACATATAGTTGGAAACTGTTGGCATGTAAATAGAAAATTTCATGAACAGGCACATAGGTTCCAAGTTAATAATGATGTGCATAGGAAGTGTCCTCAAATGGCTGCATCATGTTATTACTGTGGTGAGTATGGGCATTCTATGTCCAACTGCAAATTAATGAGACTTGATGACCTTCGTGCACAAAATCTGCCTAGAACTCTTGTTAAGGCTAACACAGGACCCAAGATAGTTTGGGTTCCTGCAAGAACAAAATAACTGTTTTGCGGCAGGTGTGCATTGGAAGGAAAGATAAAGGGGTTGAACAAACCAAGGCACCGAAGGAAGAAAGCCCCAATTGTGAACCTTCAGGTCAGTTCCGAAAAACTGTGATCAAATCGTATTTTATGATTCTCTCTACTGTTGATGATTGCATATCATGTTAATTTGATCATTTAGGACTCTCATGCATACACTCTCAAGTGCTTTGACATTTGCACTGCTTTACATATTTCTGAACTATCACTTGCACTGTCAAATTTGTCTTTGGAGCTGCTCACGCACACATGTTCATATGTGTATATCAGCACTGTTAAACCTGCATTCTCAAAAAATGTTTTTTTTTGCTAAAACTGCATGTGCTACACTGCTATGCATGATCATCATGGATCAATTTGCTAAGTGTACATAGAACTTATTAAGGGTGACAACTTGTCTGAAGCTCTAGGAATTGTGTTACTGAATTGCTTATTTAGTACTAATCAGCTTGCTGGGGCTATTTTTTTTTGAAAAACTAAACATTCATGTCTGATCTGTTAGTTTAAATTCTCATGTATGTAGATTTGCATTTGCATTTGTATTTAATTTGTTACTTCGTTGTGTTTATGCATATGCATTTTGCCAGGGAGTAATTGATGATAGCTCATGACATTCAATTACCATGCTGAACTTTTGTTGAGACCGGGTCTTGCTTCATATGGAAATATGTTCTGTCTCTAACAAATGTCGACATCTCATGTCGACTCCTATGAGAACATTTCTGCTTGTGTCTACTCTATATAAATCTGAATAGTTCTCAGCTTTGGCATCATCTGCTTCCTTTCCTATGCTTAAATTCCATAATCTGAAATTGTTTGCCTAAGATGGATGAGCACACTGTTAAATCTAATATCCATGATAGTCTCTTGATTTGGTTGAAAAACATGAACTCTCCTTGAGCATAATGCTAAATATCTTGTCTTGTGCCTTTACTGCATATGTGCTTCAAGAGCATTCAACAAATTTTCTTCACTACATGATGTGTGGGTTTGTAGATCTTAAATCATTGTCTCAGAATGCATGTAGTCAGGGGGAGTTAGTTGAAGCTTCTCTTGTGTCTCATCTCATGCAATTCATGCACGTAGTCAAAAGGAACTTGTCAAAGCATCAGTTCAAAATTCCCTGCATGATCCTTATTTTTTTTCATTCACATGCATATAGGTGAAAAGTTGCATCTAGATAGGGGGAGCTGATTAGACTGTTCAGTCTCTAATTCAGAAAAGTAGAGAAATTTCAGTTTTGTGTATCCTCTTCAAATCTGAAATCATCTTTAAAGAAGAATCTTCTATTATACAGGCTTAAGAAAGCTCCTTGATATGAATTGTTTTAAATCTCTTGTATGCCTAAGTTTGAACATGGAGATTCTAAAAATATCTGAATAGGTCTTTAATAAACCTAAACTGATTGTTACATGTAATTCATGTAAGATTCTCCATCAACTGAAAAATTTGAAACCATGGTTTACTTTGGTTGAATTGCATGATAACTGTATTGTCTTTAAACATGCCTTCCTGAAATGTTTTAATGGTAGCAACAAATAAATTTTTTAAAAAATTTGAAAGTGACAGAGCAATGACTGAATTGCACTGAGAAACTGAACCCTCCACCAATGAAATGGAGAGGATCTCAAGTCATGAAGTGTTTCAGTTAATCTCTGTTCAGATGGACAGATAAACATAGGGACAGTTTCACTGAGTAACTAGGGGTACGGGCCTCTGATCAAGGTGTACTCTTAACGTCAAAGGTCAAAACCATCCCTGTGTAGTTGTTCTGATCTGAAACAGACATGGTAGTCTATGCTTAGTAACAGGGGGTTCTGGCGTCTAACCCTCGTGTGCCCTTAATGCCAAAGGCATAAATGTCACCTGCCGGTTCACTACGATATTTGTTAAAAGCTCAAATCGAAAAAGATTGTTGTTACCTATGTTATTCATTTTTTTTTCAAAGCATGAGCTTGTTTAACCTCAATACCTTCGATTGCTTTATCTAGAGAAACCATTGGTTTTAATTGAGAAAGTTGAAAGGAGATTGTACTAGAATGTGGTATGTGCAAATGGTTTTCTTTTATTAAAAGACTGCTTCAGAAATGAGTAATTTGCCCTCATTGTCAAACCTGGTATACATTACTTTTAATCCATGATTATCAACTAGAGTAATGTCATAAGCTTTTATAATGGCAGATTCTGAAACAAAAATGCATGGATATATTATTTGGGTATCACACTGTATAACTGAGGTTCTCATTCTCCCTGATTTAGTGTTCTGCCCTCAATTGCATTCATATGCTGGTCAAGGTCTAAGAGGGAGTCAGTCATAAATTGCATTTCATGTCTATCTGGTTAAAGTCCTCTGCATAAGGTTCATCTCACACTTAATTAGATCATGCATCTGCACTCATGTAGCTAAATGCATCTCATTATGGAAAAATACCAAAAAGATGTGCTGAGCACTCACCTCTTCATCTGTTTAATCTCACATTGTTTAAGATAGCCCTGCGTGATTGATGATATAATGATTGCATTTGAATGACTTTGAGTGAGTATGTTTTGCTGATGAGATGGTCTACTTCTGAAGGGACAATGCTCATAAGACTACCTCTTGCATTTCTCTGCCTGAATGCAGTGTTTTTGATGAAGTCAAAGGGGGAGAAGAATCTGACATGAGTCAGTGTGAGTCAGTGTAATTCATAGTGTTGCCATCATCAAAAAGGGGGAGATTGTTGCGCCCCTGTGTGATTTTGATGATAGCAGACATTATGAATTACACTGATGAATTTAAGTAACAATGTGACATTACACTGTGACATTGTGATGTGCCCTTTGTCTCTGCATTGATTGTATTACTGTTTGAATGAACTGCTTGCTTGGCTGCTTTGAGTGTGTGAGTATTGCACGGCTGCTTGACTTCATGATTTCCTGCTTAGTAAGTCTTGCTCATCTCTGCACATTGTTAGCATGAATTCTGCTTACTGCCTTCATGAATTGGTTGCACCGCATTGACGCAGTTATGTACTGCGTTGACGCAGTGGTAAAATAGGATCCTGTTTTTTGTCTGCTTATTTGGTTATATACATTGCATTGCTCATAATTTCAGGAACTCGTGGTTATTCTGTTTGTCTATGCTCGAATGATTACTTCAATATCGGGTCATTGACTGTGCTTGAAATTTGCCTGGTTGAATGACCTGGTTATATTAGGGTTCACTCATTTATGAGCCACTGCAGTGGGTTGACGCAGTGGTTGAATGGGTTAACGCCATGGAGTGTTTTCTGAGCTGTCATCCTCTGTTTGTCCATCCACTGCGTTAACGCTACAGGATCTGCGTTAACGCATTGGTGTGATTCTGCATTATTAACCTGCCTTGCCTTTGTGCAGAAATGGATTGGTGCACTCTTGCCTCACTGCTCTCCAGTTAGTGCCTGTTTCAGGCAAACATAGTTCATGTATCGTTTATATTGCTTGCTGCATGCTGATTAGGCCAGTACTGTTCTAACCTCTTGCATGTTTGGCCAATTTGTTGTCTGTGCACATATGTGACTGCGTCGATGCTTCCGTTGGATGTGTTGACGCACTGGCCTGTACCTCATGCACTTTCTATTCAAATATGTGCAAAACCCGTGCAAGCCTTTTAGCTCTCAAATATTGCACTGAATGTAAGAATGTTTTGATTGGCAGGAACCCTACGAGCCAAACACGTGTAAGCCACTGACTGCTACCCTGCCACGAGGAAGGAACCTTCGTTCAAGTCTGAGGATGCCTCCAACCATTCGAGGGGGCATGTGATCCGATGGGAAAAAGGGGTAGGATGCTGACACGTGTTAGATAAGGGGTGCTACCCTGCCAAGTGGACCAATAAGTGGTCACTAGGGCATTTTCTACTCAACCTTCGGAGGCTCTGTTTCTGATATAAAAGCACCCCATCATCCTCTCGAAAAGGGTTAACTCTCCACAGAAGAAGAGGAAGCTCTCCAGCGAAGAAATCTGAGAGTGTGAGCAAAAGAAGAGAAGAGAAGCAGCATAGCGAAGAAGAAGAAGGAAGAAGAAGAAAAGTTCGGAGAAGAAGAAATAGAGAGAGCTTGTGAGAGATTGAGCAGCAGAGAAGATCTGGTCTCGTGGATCAAATCCAGAGCCAGTCTGGTTCTTGCATTTCATTCCATATCCGGTTCAGTTTGATTTGTATTCCTTTTTTTTTTCACTTCGATCATTGTTCTTCCGTTTACCCAGTTGGGCATTTGTATTCTCTTGGTTGATCAGGAGAAGGGAGATCGTGGGATCTCCGATTTGCTTGCAGCAGGGTGCCGCGAGTGGGTTCCCTCCGGCTGAGGAGGAAGAGAGGCTAGGCCTCTGGTCTGCCAGCAGCTGGGTGCTGCTAGGTGTTTCCCTCCGGGATTGGAGGAAGGGAGGTTGATTTCTCCGGTTGTAAGTGGCTGGTGCCATTTGTGGGTTCCCTCCAGCGTGGAGGAAGAGGGGAGGCTATTCCCCTAGTCAAGCTGTGAGGCAGCGTCTGTTGCAGACTGAGTCTGCTTGTCTAGCACCTGGCTAGTGAAAGCCACACTCGGGTTGAGTGTGGGGTGGACGTAGGCAGACGGGTGTCTGGCCGAACCACCTAAAAATTCCCTTGCACAATGTGGTTTGCCTGTCTAATATCTGATTCGCTAGATGCATGCGTAGACCGTTCACTGTTCTTATTATCTAGCGTTTGATTGTTGTACATAGGGGATGTTTGATTTAGTACTCCATTGAGTTTCTCATTTGTGAGAACTCAATCAGAAGCTTAATTCCGCTTTCAGTTTCATATCAGTTTTTAAATTGGTCAAGGACTGCTATAAGGAATCACTATTCTCTCTATTCAGCTTTTCGATTGAAGTGCACATCCGTGAGACTAGGTTGCTATTAGAAGAAAGCTTCCATGCTTTCCTTTGCACCTGTTGTCTTAGTTCGCATAATTTGATTAACTGAAGGATAATCGGGACAAGATTTTTAGAGGGGAATTCATTCACCCCCCCCCCTCTGAATTGTCAACAATATCATGGGAGCCATGACCTTAAGCCACATACATCTTGGGAATGAGGAAGTGCCCGACTCCATGATACACACCTTCTTTGACCCCTTCGATCCTTATGAGTGGGCGCTCAAGGATCACCCCATACCCACACACTTGGCTGTCACCTCTGGAACAAGAGTGCACCTATCTTGGCAAATCACATCATTCAACATGGGTCACAAGTCCGGTCATCACATACATGTCACACATAGTTTTGGCCTAATGCATGACTGGCAGACATTTGGATGTGCTGGTCCTCCCCCATTCATCATTGGTCTTACACATGAAAGGAGCATACATGGATCTCCGGGTCCCCCGACATTTGTCACACCCATGAATGATAGGTTCATCTATGGATGCCCCGGCCCTCCTAAGTCTGTCAAAGTCTTCATGGCATCAAAGTATGATCGGTCTACATTTGGCTGTCCCGGTCCACCTTTGCACACCATACTATTCACACCCACACTGGATCGTAGTGCATGGCATACGCATTCACGCAAACATCTAGCAACGAGCGGAGAGGATCACAAAGAGCAGGCAATAGCTCGTAAGCGCCACTTGGGATTCCAAGTAGGCAACTTGGTGATGGTGACATTGGAGTGGCTCTACCGTAGGGTCACCTCCAAATCGAGGGCACGAGGACTTGGTCCTTCTCGAGTTCTAAGTTGCTTTGGCAACCCAGCTTACGGGTTGGACTTTCTGATGGGTTTTGGGATTCATCCCACTTCCCACATGGCGGATACGGCACCCCCTATGGGCACCGCAGTGGATCCTAGTGAGTACCTCGAGCCTCTACCTACTTTTAAGAGTGACACCTTCGGAGAGCCTCTACCAATCAGATTGAGAGCCCGACGTGAGCACACGAAGACAATACTAGGCAAGCAAGGTATCATCGCCAGCATGAGGGTGTGTCCGTGCCACTTTGAGAAGCTGAAGCGCCATTCCCCGGTAATGGACGCGGGTTGAGACAGAAGATCGTGGTTCGCCCGGAGCTGCCTTGGTGTACCACTTGCCCGGTGGGCCCATACTCGACGGGGTCGACTTCTCCCCACCCCGGGGGTATGAAGGGGGCATCCCTTGCCCCTCCACATTTTTCGAGGCTCAGATTTTTCGTCGGCATGTGCCATTGTGTTCGTCATGTGTTTCTGAGTCTAGTCATGTAATTTTTATGTTTTATTTGAGTCCTAAACTGTGTAATTTTCCCTTTATTTGAGTCCGATACCTAGGTTAGTGAGTCATTTACCTAAGTTAGTTGTCATATGGTTGGTTTGATAGGTTATTTGGGCCCAATTCAATGGGCTAGTCCCAGGGGCGCCCCTCCTTGGTCTGTCTGGTCATTGTGTCAATTGTCTAGAGTCAGTATGGTCATGTGAAAAGTTGGGTGCCTATAAATAGACCCCAACCCCTCCATTGTAGAACTAATGCTTTAAGAATTAGAAAAAAAATTCACATTTGAGTGAAATCTTCCCCCTCGTCAAATGGAGTGTGACTCTCCCCTTTCTCCCTCTCTCTCTCTCTCCAAGAGGGGTGCGCCTCTTTCTCTCTCCTCCCCCTCCCACCTACTTTCTCTCTCTCCTCCCCTCATTCAATAGTCACCAAAACTTCCCACAACACCTCTTTACTCCACCCCTAGCCCCAAGGGAGAACCCACCAATCTCCAAGCCACCCTCTAACCCCCAACCATCCACTACCCTTTCCCAAGCACCCTTCCATCTCCCCAAGGCTAAAGGGGTTCAAACCCTAGGCCAAATTTGAATCCCCCTCCCTTGCTGGCTGCCCCTCACCCCTCCCCAACACCCCTTTCCTACCCTGGTCGCCCTCCCCAGTTCCCCTTGCTTCCCTTGGCCATCCCACCCTCATACACACAACCCTACACCATCAGCCTATTCCCAGCTTGCAGGTAGCAGAGTATCAGCTACTTTCTGAGACTGCCACGTCATCACCAAGAAGCTTCAGAGAGCGTACCATATATTGGTGGAATCATCGTCCAGTCTACTTCGCAATGGAGGTTGTCCCGCCTCCGTCTGAGTTCATGGCTGCCCGGAGGAGTCTTCACCGCCGGACTGTGCAATTCCTCCCTGGCAGACACCCAACTGTAGCTTTCAGAGGATACCACGACCATTACCTTGAAGATATTAAAGCGGTATTTGGCTGAAGACTTCTTCTACGAGTCCCCTGTCATCTCAAAGAAGCGGAGCATCGTTTGATACCCGAAGCACAAAGTTCCAAATTTCCTACCCCGAGTGCGCAGGTCAGTCCAAGTGGAAACAGATTCGGCCTCCTACCATTCTTCTGGCCCTCGTGGTCTGCTCTGACCTCTCCCGGTGGCCCCGTGGGTCTCCGTTCGAAGAGAACTCAACCACGAACGCAACGGTCCTAGTCTCGCCATCAACTGAGCACGGGAGTGGTCGTGACAGCCTTCCCTTCCAACAACAGCGGTCTAGACACTGCCAGGAGTAGAGTGCAGCAGTCCTGATCCCGACCCTGCCCCTGCCGTCGTCGTCATCAAGAAATTATCCAATAATTTTGACATCCTCCTGGGCCAACCCAGAAGATTTTGGCGCTGGTTTCATCAACAAAGGAGTTTGCGAGAGCCCGTGGCAGCACCGATAGTGACTGCCTATCCGGTTGTTCCTGAAGCTGGCAGAATCGGGGAGCTCGGCAATTCGGCTTCTAGCTTAGTTTTTCCCCCACCCCGCCTGGTCGGCTGACCGCCCCTCCCTACGTGGAGGTAGTTTTGGATGTAATTTCAATAAATCCCCGCCCCGAGAACCCCACCTACGAGAGGTGTAGTGGTGTAACATTTTAATTTTCAGGTCAAATCTACACCGACGTGGCGTGCGGGTGCGTACCCACGCCTCCCCGCTAGCCCTCGTCTCCTGCCGGGATCGGTGTATTCACACCAATCAGGTGAGCTTCTAGTCACTTCTCTTTGTTGGTATTCCTTGCTTAATTATTATTGTCTCTTAGCTCCGTCGGACGGTGAGAGAGTGCCCGGTCCCAAATTGCCATCAAATTGAGCGTCCACCGCGGAGCGAGTTGTGAGAGAGACCATACAACCCACTCCCTTGACATGCTGGCCGCCCATGAAATTGGGCATCCCGGGCCCTTAGTGGTTTAGCCTCAAGCTTGCCAAATCCCCCGAAGCATCAAGGTCCATCCCTGAACCCTCTCCATCATCACCGGGTTGCCCATGGGCACACGTGTGCGTTACGCGGGTGAGTCCGCTTAATTGATATCGCCGGGTACGTTGGGTTGCTTGCGAGTCATAGCTCCAAGGATCATTGGCCTAGTGGCTATCACCCCCAAGGTGGTGTCACATCATTTACATATTTAGAGGCGTTGGTGCAATGCCACACCCAGAATTCCCATGTTTTACAGAATTGGACTTCCGTCCTACCAGACATTGATAGTAGCAGACCCACAGCCCTTAATGTTTCAGAATCAGATATGGCCAATACAGAATCAAAGGGTTATGTTCTCAATTTAAGGAAAATTTTCAAAAAAAGGGACAGAGTGTCATAGAATAATAGGGAATCACTCATGAAATTGTATGATATACTGAACACGAGGCAAATCCGAGAAAGAAGGTAATGGCATCCATACTGTCGCCGTCAATTTGAATTGCCAAGGAGTGGTCGCGCTTTAGTATGAACAGGACAGGTAAAAGAGAAATAACGACTCTTCGTATGGTCAATTATTTAAAATTAGCGTCCTGAAGAAGGTCGCACAAAGAATAAACTGCGCCCCCACCATGGTCACCAATTCTATTAGGCGCCCATGTCATGGTCGCAGTTCAGAGATATGCAAGCTTTCCACGTATCGGTTCCAGGTATTTTAGGGTACAACCAGCTCAGTTGACCTTGAGGGATTCCAAGGCTACGAGGAGACTTACGGAGGTCCCAATGACTAACTTGCCAGTCCGAAGGAAGGAATATCACGCGGAGGGCTCATTTGTCACCGAGAGTTGAGTGGGTAAGCGAGAAAACAAAACAGGGACCACATCTACGGATGTGAGACAGTGGTGCCAACGGATCTGGCGGTATTGGATCAAAACATCTTAAGAAAAAAATTGTTAGATCGTTCATGCATTATTAAATGGCGTCCAAAGAAAATACTTTATTCAAGATTTGGCATCCCAGGCAAGGGCGCATATTCATTTTCTACATAATTACTACACAGTATTTATATTTTCCAGATATTCATTTATCATATATATATATATTTGATGGGCGACCATGTGGGGGTCATTATTTCATGTTTGACCTTGGGGGTGATAGCCACTAGGCCAATGATCCTTGGACCTATGACTCGCAAGCAACCTAACGTACCCGGCGATATCACTTAAGCGGACTCACCCGTGTAACGCACACATGTGCCCGTGGGCAACCCGGTGATGATGGAGAGGGTCCGGGGTAGGACCTTGATGCTTCGGGGGTTCCAAAAATATAAATATCACGATTTTTGGATATATGGTTCCTTAGTTATTTAATTTTAAAGATAAAGCAATTATTAATTAACAAAGCTATTGACAACATGGTTAAAGTCACCCAATTGAAATGGCGTGAGGGTCTATTCAATGAACTAGCGACCATGTGTATGTCGCCAATTCCATTTTTATGCAAAACAGTATAGTCTCGATACAAAGCATGCAAATAACTATATGATAAGATTCAAAGCATGCTTTACTCAGTGTTTAGGCTTTATAGAGAACACCTACGGAGATATCCAGGGAATCATGGAATATGCAGAGAATAGTTTAAGATTCAATTTGTTACATAGTTTAGCTTGAGATATTGAGAACACCAACAAGAAAATTGGATATTATGAACCCACGAAACACAAGCATGCTGATAGTATCATGTATGCGTCTTATCCTTGTTAACAAGTTTAGCTGTCAGAGAGATCACCTACCAGTTTGGGTTTGGGTTGGAACGTCGAACTGAACAGAGGTAAGAGGAGATCAAGCAGCAAGAAAACGCAGGTAGATGATGAAGGCCAGCCGCAATGATGGTGCAGCACTACGGAAGGAGAAGCAGCAACTCGCAGCAGCACTTCGACGGTGGGAGGATAGTGCTGCAACGGCAGCAGTCACGCAAGGGAAGACGGAGGAAACTCTACCACGGCGAGTGCAACGGCGGCACAGCAGCTGCAACCAACGTCGGGATGTAGGGTCTTCACGCACGAACGGTAACAACAAGAGGTAGCAGAAAAGGAAGGTGGAGACGATGTGCCTCTTCGTTTCTGCAACAGTAGCATGTCGGAGGCAGTAGAGGGGACTTCAAGGAGGGCGATGGGTTTGTAGCGGGACTCACATTCACAGTAAGAGGTTTTGCTTACCTTTGGGGAAGGTATTTAAACAGAAGAAGTTTAAGGTTCCTAATGGGATTAAACTTTCCTACGTAGACAAATCCTAATGGGTTCTAGCTTTCCGTTCATCAATTCTAAAAGGCTTTGGATTAACCCATGCTATTCACCCTATCTATAACTATGAAAATCTTTCCCACTCGAACACAGCTTCGGCTATTTGGGTATTGAGGAAACCCCTAATATTAACACACACACACACACACACACACACACACACACACACACACACATATATATATATATATATATATATATATATATATATATATATATATATATATCAAGCCCATCCATAAGCACATTTTGGCTATCAGTTCGTGACTGGTTGTTGGTTGTTTAATTCATTGTCTGTTTCAATCATACATGACTCAAAGTTGTCATCATCAAAAATGGGGAGATTGTTGGAACCCTGATTTTGATAATGACATTCTATGAATCATGTTAAGACTCGAATGCATATATACATCAATCAAAACTCATCTGTTTTAGTCAGCACCTGGGTCGATGCACGTTTACGTTTATGCATAGGCATTTTCATCTTGTTATGGATATTAGGTCCATGCTCTTTCTCAACAGTCAGCATTTAGGTCGGTGCACGTATTGTCCTTACTCACATATAGTCGGTGCAAGTTTTGCATCGAACATATAGTCGGTGCTTGTTTTGCATTGAACATATGGTCGGTGCAGGTTTTGCCTCGTGCATGTAAAAGTTAGTGCATTTACGTCATAAGGCAGAACAAAGTCAGTGCAGTCTCTTCATTAGATAAGAACAAGTCGGTGCATACTTTGCCTTGTATAATAGGTCCGTGCACTTTTCATCTTAAGTGCATAAAGGTCGATGCAACTTTTGCATCGGGCTTGTATAGGTCTGTGCAATTCTTGTTGCTGCACGCATGCAAGGGTAGGTGCACGTTTGTATCTCATGCATACAGAAGTCGGGGCACGTTTGATAACTGCTTCTATAGTCGATGCACGTTTTATCATATGCATACAAAAGTCAGTTCACTTTCTACGTCCTTCACATATAGTCGGTGCAAGTTTCATCTTACGCATACAAAAGTCAGTGCATGTCTGTCTAATGCATGCAATAGGTCCGTGCATTTAAGTCTATGCATTTTTATAGTCGATGCAAGTTCTATCTCGCTCAAATGATAAGTCTGTGCATATGAATGTTTCTATGAAATACTTCAGCTCATAAAGCGTTCGACTTAACGGTTCTATTCTGATTGGCAGGCTCAAGTCACCAGCACGTGACCCAAGATGAATCTGGTCTAGAGATGTAGCCACGTGGAAAGCACCTCTTCAGCGATAACACGTGGACTTCAATCAGCATACATTTTCCAGAATGTGTGGGCGGGAAACATATATTCCATACGCCTAATCATTCGCGGTATATAGTTATTGAAGCCAGATTCTTCAGAGACATTAGCGAGAGATAGAGACACAGGAGAAGAGAGATTTGCTGAGCAGAGAAAAGGTCAGATAGAAAGAGAAGGAGAAGAAGAAGACTAAGAGGGAGACTATGAGATTGAGAAGTCCTGGTCCACTGGATTTTGGATCAGATCCAAACCAGTTTGCTCCTGCGTGAGCATTATGATTTATTTTCATTGTCAATTTTTCGATGCTGAATCATTTGATTTTTCATTTTTATTTTTCATACCTCTTGTAAGCTGTGTATCAGTGGAGGCTAAACTGTAAGGCCCAGTGGCAGAGGTGAATTCCTCTGGATAGCTAAGCTATAATGCTCAGCGGTCGGCGAAGCTGTAATGCCCAGCGGTTGGCAAGCTATGAGGCCCAGCTGACACAATCTGTGATGCGCAGCGGTTTGTAGGCAAGCTGTGAGGCCCAACAATTTCAAGCTATCAATCAGCAATAATCCACACTCTGGATTGAGTGTGGGGTGGATGTAGGTCTGGAAGACCGAACCACCTAAAAGCCTTTGTGTATTGTGGTTTGCTTGATGAATGGTCACCTGATAGATGCGTGCTAGGCTCGCTTTTGTCTATGGTTTTGTCAGATAGGATTTTATGTACACGCAACTTTGTTTGGGTTTCGTCAACAGTATAGATTTGCTTGGGAGTCTATCTTTTGTATTTCATCTGTTTGATTAACTGCTTCATTGGTCTAATTCCTTAGCAGAGCTTAACTGATTTTTATTATGTTTAAGTTTTAAATTGTTCGAGTTTTTAGAAGGAGATTCATTCACCCCCCCCCCTCTGAATCCTTGATTGCGTCATTGTCATCCTAACACATATGATCTTCCCCAGGATGAAGACAAGTGGACCCATGAGGATATCAAAAAATCTATAGTAAATTTTAATGCTATGAACATTATGTAATGTGCTATTCATCCTAACGAGTTTTCTCGTGTATCCATGTGCAGTTCAACAAAGGAGATGTGGGACAAACTTTGGCTGATCTGCGAAGGAACCTCCGAGGTAAATGAGACCAAGGCAAACCTACTCGTCAAAGATTACGAGCTCTTCAAAATGAAACTCGAAGAAACAATCTCTGAGATGTTTGCAAGACTGACAGACATCACTAATGATCTCAAAAGTCTCAGAAAAGAATACACCAACTCCGAGCTCGTGAGGAAGGTGTTATGATCTCTTCCACCTGCGTGGCACCCAAAGGCCACAGTCATTGAAGACTCCAAGAACCTATCCATACTGTCTTTGGATGAACTCATAGGTTCACTGATGACCTATGAGATAAACATTAAGAGAACCGCGGAAGAGGAATTGAAGAAGAAGAAAACGGTGGCTTTGAAAGCCAACCAACATGATGATTACTCCCATGCAGAGGAGTCCTCCGAAGGAAGTGACCAGGAAGAAGACTTGGCCATGTGGACTCGCCAAGTAAAGAAATTTTTAAGAAGAAATAAAATTTTTTAAGGAAATTTTAGAATGGGGCAAAGAAAGCCGGCTCAAACCAAGGGTGAGCCGAGCAAGCCCAACAACATTATTTGCTATGAATGCAAGAAGCCCGGGCACATGAGAGGAGAGTGCCCAGTCTTGAAAAGAAAATTCAAGAAGGAGAAATTCAGGAAGCCCAAAGCCATGGTCGCCACATGGAGGGACGAAGAGGACGAACAGTTCGACAAGGAGCTGGAAGAGCTCTTGGAAAGCTTGTGCCTTATGGCACATGAAGAAGACTCAGCTGAGGTAAACTCTGACCCTGATGTTATTTCAAATGAACAATGGGAAGCTGAGTAAGAAAATGAGGTCTGAAAACAAATCACTCAAGAAAAAGATCGAAGATCTCACATATCAGGGTTCTTCTGTTAAGTTCGAAAAACTTGAGCAGGAATGGTTTGAACTAACCGAAGAAAAAGAAACCTTATTACAAATAATTTCAGATATTGAAAAAGTCAAAGAGGAGTTATCATGTAAAATGTCTGAAATAGAAAACATTTCTGACAATTTGAAAAGTGAAAAAGAAGTTCTGACATCCTCAATTTCAGAACTTGAAAATAAAAATGTGAGTTTAAATAAAGAAGTGAATGACTTGTAGTTCACCCTCTCTAAGTTTGTTAAAGGCAAACAAAACCTAGATAACTTGTTGGGAGTTAAAGTTAACTTCCGAAAAGAATGATTGGGGTACGTTCCTCAAAATAAAAAATCATTTGAGCACAAGATAACAACATCTTATGTGCATGAAAAAGAAAATAATTATGCATCGTGCTCACACACAAAGCCAACACATGTCCAATCTAAACCACACAAATTCCAATGAAGATTTTTAAATGTCAACTGCTTTCATTGTGGAAGATTTGGCCATGTTATTAAAAATTGTTGGTTCAAACAAAACACACCAAGAAATCATGTTGTTTGGACCAGAAAAGATATGTGCAGAATTGGACTACCTCTTATGGACCCAAATTAGTTTGGGTACCAAAAATAATTGAATGAGAATGTTGCATCTTGCAGATATGCCTTGAAGTTAGTGGGAGCAAATGGTACCTGGACAGCGGTTAATCAAGGCATATGACAGGGGACAGGAAGGTGTTCTCTACGCTACAAGATAAGGATGGAGGCTCAGTTGCCTTTGATGGAAAAGACAAAGGTAAAATCACTAAGATCGGCAACATAGGTAACCGTGATTGAGAATGTATTACTAGTGAAGGGATTGAATCACAATCTCTTAAGAATAAGTCAACTTTGTGACAAAGGATTTAAGATTATCTTTGATGAATCCCATTGTCTCGTCATGGATAAATGCACAAGTGAAATCAGGTTCATCAGAAAAAGAAATAACAATGTATATACGATTGATCTTGATGATGTTTCCGGTGATAATGTGTGCTTGGTAGCAAACAATCGTGAAAATGCATGGTTATGGCACCGGAGATTAGGTCATGCTAGTTTTGGAGTAATCTCCAAATTATCTAGACATGACTTGGTAAACGGGTTGCCTAAATTAAAATTTGAAAGTGACAAAATCTGTGAGGCTTGTACAAAAGTCAAGCAAACACGCATCTCTTTTAAAAATAAGAACATTATTTCTACCTGTCGGCCTTTAGAATTGCTGCATCTTGATTTATTTGGCCCTACTAGGACATTCATCCAAGGAGGGAAATCTTTTGGATTTGTTATTGTTGATGACTACTCCAGGATTACATAGGTGTTATTTTTAGCCAATAAAAATGATGCCTTGTCGGAGTTTCAAGTGTTTTGCAGAAAAATCCAAAAGGATAAAGGCTACCTCATCACTACCATTCAGTGTGATCATGGTGGTGAGTTTAAAAATCAGGATTTCAATAGCTTCTATAAAGAGTAGGGATATACACACAACTTCTCATCACCAAGGACGCCTCAGCAAAATGGTGTAGTGGAGAGAAAGAATAGAACATTGATAGACATGGCACAGACCACGTTAAGTGAAAACTCACTACCAAAATACTTTTGGGCCGAGGTTGTAAATACTGCATGTTACATCATTAATAGGGCAATGGTAAGGCCCATTTTAAATAAAACCCCATATAAGCTCTACAAGGGTAAAAAATCAAACATTTCCTATCTTAAACCCTTTATATGTCCATGCTACATATTAAACAATGGTAAGAGCAACCTAGGTAAGTTTGATGAGAAGAGTGACAAAGGAATCTTCCTAGGTTATGCATTGAATTCTAGAGCTTACAGATTATTTAACAAGAGGACTTTGGTTGTTGAAGAAAGTCCTCATGTGATTTTTGATAAATTTGAATTAAAACTGACAAGTCAACTTACTCCAATTTCGGATGCAGATGAATCTTCTAAACATCCAAATGATGCTGGAACATCTGAGGCCAAGGATGAACCAACTGACGGAACCCCCAACAAAGATGAAGGTGAAGAAGATGTGTCAATTGAAACACTTTAAGAATAGCAAGTGCAGCACCCCGACCTGCCTAGAGCTACAACGCACTTGAAAGATCAGCTTGCTGAAAATATTATTGGTAATCCTGTAGATGGTGTAAAACCTAGATCCTCACTAAGGAAAGTGGAGGAAGAGGATTTGATGGCTTTTATTTCACAAGAGGAACCTAAGGACATTCATGAAGCTCTTCAAAATGAATCCTAGATCCAAACTGATGCGGGACAAAAAGTGGGGGGTCTTCTTCTTCCTTCTGCTCATAGTCGCGTTATACCCTTTACGCGCGTTCTGAAGAACGCGCTATATCGTTTACGCGCGTTCTCAAATAGCAGCAGAACGAAGAACCTCGACGTTGGGGCTCCCGTGGATGACTCAGGGGGTTCAAAACACAAGGGGGCAACACACAGGAGGATAGATAACACACTATGAACGCTTAAAATGAAATCAAACCAACCTAATACTAGCTAGGATAACTTTTGGGAAAGTGGATGTGGGGTGAGCGGCAAGGGAAGGAGGGTGGACATAGATGATGTTAGGGCCGTGAGGAAGCTTGGCTGGGGCCTCTCACTCGAACCCTTCGCATGTACGGTGCAGCCGAGCTCCATCTTGACCTTAGCAGCATCTTTGGCGGTGGTGGAGGGCGACGAACATCGGTGGAGGAAGAACGAAGCTCCGAATGGAGCCTCACACTCGACCCCGTCTCAGAGCCAGTGCATCCGTGGCTTTGATTGTCCTCCATTGAAGGGGAAAGGAAGAGGGTCAGGGGAATAAAATTGGGCCTCGCACCCATAGAGGGACGGATGAAAGGGGTTTCCAAAGATTGGGGAAGATAGCCATGGGGTTACACTCAATCAAACTCTCATAGATTCATACTTCGATTGCTTAATCAAACGAAAGGGGGTACATATATAGGGAAAGGGGAAGACAAAACGATGCTAACACGTCGATTTACAACCATGGAAGATAGCAGACATTGAAGACTTTGAGGAGTTTGGCGCCGGGAAGTTGGACCATCTGTAGCCGGCCCCTGTCTGAGACCACGCTAGGGACGACCATCACGTTCTTAAGATCGCGCAAGGGGACCATAGCGCCTTCATCCTGGGTATGGCAGCAGGCGGGATGCTCTTTGACTTGGTAGCTCATTTGATTCCCATCAAAACCCCTCCACTTGGAAAGGTTCATCCTCGAACCTCGTAGCTCAAGATCCCAGCCTGTGAGAACAGCTTGGTTCCCTAAGCTTTGATACCAATTTGATGCGGGACAAAAAGTGGGGGGTCTTCTTCTTCCTTCTGCTCATAGTCGCGCTATACCCTTTACGCGCGTTCTGAAGAACGCGCTATATCGTTTACGCGCGTTCTCAGACAGCAGTAGAACCAAGAACCTCGACGTTGGGGCTCCCGTGGATGACTCAGGAGGTTCAAAACACAAGGAGACAACACACAGAAGGATAGATAACACACTCGGAACGCTTAAAATAAATTGAAACCAACCTAATACTAGCTAGGATAACTTTTGGGAAAGTGGATGTGGGGTGAGCGGCAAGGGAAGGAGGGTGGACGTAGATGATGTTAGGGCCGTGAGGAAGCTTGGCTGGGGCCTCTCACCCGAACCCTTCGCAGGTACGGTGCAGCCGAGCTCCATCTTGACCTTAGCAGCATCTTTGGCGGCGGTGGAGGGCGACGAACATCGGTGGAGGAAGAACGAAGCTCCGAATGGAGCCTCACACTCGACCCCGTCTCAGAGCCGGTGCATCCGTGGCTTCGATCGTCCTCCATTGAAGGGGAAAGGAAGAGGGTCAGGGGAATAGAATTGGGCCTCACACCCATAGAGGGACGGATGAAGGGGGGTTTCCAAAGATTGGGGAAGATAGCCATGGGGCTACACTCAATCAAACTCTCATAGATTCATGCTTCGATTGCTTAATCAAACGAAAGGGGGTACATATATAGGGAAGGGGGAAGATAAAACGACGCTAACACGTCGATTTACAACCATGGAAGACAGTAAACATTGAAGACTTTGAGGAGTTCGGTGCCGGGAAGTTGGACCATCTGCAGCCGGCCCCTGTCTGAGATCGCGCTAGGGACGACCGGCACGTTCTTAAGATCGCGCTAGGGGACCATAGCGCCTTCATAAAGGTCGCACTAGGGACCTATAGCGCCTTCATCCTGGGTTTGGCAGCAGGCGGGATGCTCTTCGACCTGGTAGCTCATTTGATTCCTGGTGCGGACACCATGGCGATCAGTGACACGTCGACGAACCGACAGTGCCATACGCGGAGCACCAAGTGGACTACTTCGGCTACCCTTCAAATTAGGGACAATGTAGCTTCAATTTGGACGCTTTTTGCATTGAGATTGGGCTTGTAATGAACATTGTACTTGGGTTTTTCATATTGGGCTCATTGTAAGGCATTTAATAAGCCAATTGGGTAAGTCTTTTAGAGTCCATTAAGGGTTGATTGTCATATTGGGCTATGAGGCTTCATTAAGCTTCATATTGGATCTTAAGCCACTTAAGGCCCCATTAAGCTTCCCATCCACATGGTCCATCTAGGTTGGAGTGGAATGGGCTTGTGAATGGCCTTAGTTGGACTTGAGCCAACTTGGCCCAAGAAGGGCCCAAGCTAGGGGCACACCATGTTTTGGATGTATTAGGCTAGAAAATGTTGATTTTTCTTCTTCCCATCCCATTTACCACATGGGAGCATTAAAAGGCTACTGGTCAATGACCAAATATGGCTGCCACCTACCCCACCCCTTTGAATTTCAAAGGTTGGTGAAGGTAGGTGAAGATAATGTCCCCTTGTCCCCCCCTTCTTTCCCCTTTCATGATCCATGCGCACCCAACCCCATTCCCCTTGTATCCCACGTATGTCCCCTCCCCCCTACCCCTTGCATTTGCCTATTTAAGGCCATGTATAGTGTTTGTACGAAAGTGAATGAAAGTTTTATGAAAGAAAGTGTGTTTAAGAGAGTGATTCTCTTGTTCTTCCTTGGGTGTGACTCCCTTGGTTCTGTCCTGTGACTGGACAGAATTGGGTCGTGTGACTCGACCCCGTATCCCCCTCTCCCTATTATCTTCTTCTTCCACAAAACATCCCAGTGATATCTCTGCAAGTTAGGAAAATTTCAGGGCTCGTTTCGCGTCAATCGGAGTTCGTGAGCGACGGTAGTAATTCGTTTCGTGGAGGCGCGCAGATCGGTCCCTGATTGCTACCCAGATCTAGAGATGACTGTGTTTTAATTTCTCCAGCATAACCCCGATGCCATCTAAAGCGGGTTCCTGAAGAGAGATCGTAGGATTTCAAGTCGTCTTCGTGTTGCCGCTGGTCTTGCCTTGATCTGATCACCGTGCTGTTCGTGGCGGCGATTCTCATGAGATCGCGCAAGAGATCTGAGCAGATCCAGCCCCAAACCAGAGTCGACTTCCAGAGTCCTCCCCGACTCATCCGGTCGAGATCTGTGAGGGATCTTCGGAGTACGTCTTTCTCTTGACGTCGCCAACAATCTCCCATAAAGAACGTCTCAATCCGACACCGATAGCTATTTTTCCATCATTTTACCGTGTCGCTGCATCGTTCTGGGAGCTCAAAACCAGAAGTTGAGAAGAAACGTTACTGCGCCCAGATCTGAAAATATCTGATCGTGCCCTTCGGAGTGAAGAAACTACATCTTGTCTCCAACATTCTCCAATAAACGGCGCTCCTATCGGGTATCGGATCTGGCCGTACCGGCCTCCGCAAGTTCGCTGCGCAGGGTGACCACCGTGGACAGAACCAGGTCGACTTTCCGTCGGCATACCCGAGCGGCTCCGGCACGCGTCCCTCGCCTCCTGCGAGTGTGGCCCATCAACCTGGGTTCCAGCAACCCCAAAATTATCAATTGTAGCCCGATACCTCCCTGTGTGGAGTGGGTGTTCAGTTCTGAAATTGTAAAGTTAATCATTTGTGTATTGGGGTTGTTCGGAAATCGGCCGGGAGTTCTTCCCCACGCCTAGTCGTGGAGGTACGTGCTCGTTCCGACATCTACATTTGCTGATTTAGTGTGCTTTCTATATTGTTACGTTTGTGAGAATAGGGCCGTTAGCTAGCTGCAAAATCACCGTGAGTGTGAGTTGTGAGCGCCCGTTCCATAGCTCCAGTCGAGCACCGAACTTGAATCGGTACCCTAGACGACGGTGGTTTCTTAATCGCCGCGATCCCCACGTTTCCCTCGCAAGGGACGATCGTTGGGCTCAAGAGATTCGCTGTTGAGAGACGTCTCCACTCGGAGAATACCACGGTGGTCAGCCGCCCGGCTTGCCTTTAGCGCGTTAGTGCTGGCCGCACTTCGAGTCCGTCGTACGTCTTAACCCGGTCGTCATCCGTCCCGCATCAATTCCCATCACAAACTATGCATGAAGAGCTACACCAGTTCGAAAGGAACAAGGTGTGGTCTCTTATGCCGCGTCCTAAGAATCATCCCATTATTGGAACCCGTTGGGTTTTCAGAATTAAGCTAAATGACACGGGATTGGTGATTAGGAACAAGGCCCGGCTTGTAGCCAAAGGGTATAGCCAGAAGATGGGTGTAGATCTTAATTAAAATCCACTTAAGAAAAATATTAAGAATAAGCAATAATCAATAATGTGGAGAAAAATATGCACGAGGTGCACAAGGGGAGTTTGTGTGATCGCCAGAGACGCGAGGCCTCAAAAGATAATCAATAACAAATAGGGAGGGTGATCGCGAAAAATACCTCAAAAGATGCGGGGGATGTGAGTACTCCTTTTCTCTTCAAGATCGGCCGGCCGATGAAGAGAGTTCTTCCTTTGATTACCCTTGCAAACAACAAAGACAACACCAATAAAGAAATTGCATTAGATATGTGGTGAGTGTAGCATCAAATCCTAAATAAAGATGAGCATGAAATCATGGTGAAGAACACACCTTAAGGGTGGTTGCCCTTAAACCCCTATGCAAAAAGGGTGTGGGAGATGAATGAATGCATGAAGATGCAAAAATATGAATAGGAAAAGGGGAAAGAGTGCAAGAGTGCACTAAGGGGAGACCTCAATGTGATTGAGTATGAAAAAAATCAATATAATAATAATGATGCATGCACTATGAACTAATGAAAATAAGAGAAAAGGGGGAGATGGAATAAAAATCTGATTGTGCTCTTTGGTTTTGATGCTTGATGGGGAGAAAATCTTCAAAAGGATGAAGATGTTGATGTAGAAATCCTCCTTAGCCAAAAGCCTTCCTTCGGTTCCTATAGAAAAGAAAGAAGAAAACATAAAAAGAGAAAGAACAGAAGAAGATAATCGAAAGAAGAAGGAGAAAGAAGAAGAATAGAAGAAGAAGAAGAAGAAGAAGAAGGGGAAGGTGAAGAAAATGGAAGACAGAAGAAAATAAAATAAAAGAAAACAGAATAACAGAGGATCAGGAAGAACCGAAGAAGCCACCAACAGGAACAGCCAAGCCCTATTAATAGGATCAAAACAAGATAAGCATGGCAAGAGTCTAATAGGGAAAGGATAAGAACGGGAAGGTGATCAAACAAGGCAGGACTCTTGGGGGAAAGGCCGCGTTCGAGCAAGAAACGAAAGTGAAACACGACCTGGGTAAGGGCGTCAATTATAGAATTGACGACCTACCCGAAGGCGTCTTTTAAAACACGACTTAGCTTAGGACGTTAATTCAAAAGTTCAAAATAGGGCTATTTTTCATTTCTCAATATTATTTTCTCATTTTTTAGGTGAAAGTGCATCTCGTCGCCCTGATTCCAACGACTATTTTTGTGAATTTTTCTGACACCCGGAAGGCCACCAAATCACCTCTGGAAGGGGTTAAAAAATAATATTAAAAAAATTCAATTTGAAAGTCACGCCCTCACATGCGGCGTGAATTCATTTTTTGATTTTTTTTTATTATTTTCAAATTCAAAATAACGCCCTCTTTTAAGTCGTTAATTCTTGAAAAATTCTGAAAAATTCCCAGAAAAATCCAGAAAAATGAAAATTGAGTGGAATTGACGCCCTCAATATATGTCGTTAATTTTTTAAGAAACGTCCAAGCCTAAGTCGTTAATTAAAAGACACCCCACGTCAAGTCGTTATTTCAGAAAAATAAGGGAAAAATCCCAAAAAAATCCCGAAAAATCCAAAAAAATAGGGAAAAATAGGAAAAAATAAGGAAAGGGTGAAAAAAGGGAGAAATCTAAGAAAAGTGAGAAAAACCACTCAAATAGAACTAATTTGAGGGTCAAATTGGGGCATTACAAGGCAATATGAGAGGTACTCATAGTAACGTCAATTTTGGCGTGTCTACAGCTGCCCCGCCTTGGCGTCTACTTTGCAAGGGAGCAGAGCAAATTGAAAAGTAGATGCCAAGGTGTGATGAGACACGCAATCAACATCACTTGATGAGAATCGAAATCAAAAGCTCGAGATGAAGCAATCTCGGGAAATTCAATGAAACCAACGATGTTTGGATAAAACGGGGAGGTGTGCACGCGGTGCACGAAGGAGATAAAATAAATGATCAACTTCCAGCGCGGTGGAAGTACCCCAGGTTACAAACCTGTAGGTTTCACCATTGGGGAGCGGTTACCAGCCAGTGGACGTGCTGCAGCCAAGGTAGATCAAAGGAAAGGAGATAAAAAAAATAAGATGATAAAATCCAAACAAGGAGCTTTCGAGAAAATCACCCAAAACAGCGACAAAACAAACTGAAGATACAATTCGGCATGGAATATCTCATATTGAAGATTAAGATCAATTTGACTCCAAATCAGCTTATCAGAATGATTTTCCAATGTTAATTCAAAGTCCTACATGAATGCATGCTGGGTTTAAAGGGAAAATAAAACAAATGAAAATATAATGTAATCAAGGATAATATTGTTAAACTGCCCAGACTAGGTCAAGAAACCGATTCTGCGAGCTGATACTAAGCCGAAGCCCGTTTATCCACGCACCAATTCGCAAAAAGGAACCATCGTCCCCAGCCTTGGACGGCTCAATGGCCTATCCGTGTGACTAAGATGCCTCTGGAATCATCATTGTTTTTGATGAAGGGGAACTCAAATCCCAGATTTACCAAAGCCACAAGGTCCTTGATATAATCCAGTAACATATGTAACATATAGTAGAATGCATACAGGGAGATGGTGATATCAATAAGCATGGGAACTGAGAAATGAGCTGCAAGCACCGTGGGACTTTGATGATGATGTCCAGTCGGCGGGACCAAGAGCTTCTTATCCTGCGCTCAAAAATTCATTAGCCAAGATATAAAAGATAACAAACAATGAAGAAGGCATTTAAGCATAGCAATCATCAATATCATTCAAACATGTAATGAATAGCATAAGTCAAATCATAGCATTGTTTCTTGTTTTATCACGAGGAGACAATCTGGCTAATCAAGATTTGGAATTGAATGATCAAGATCTGATAATGCCCAACGGTAGAATTAATCAAGAGAAATCAGCAGGAGTTGATTGAATGATTTGGAGATGAATAGGAGATATAGTAATCAGAATGATATAGGGAGATGATAACCAAGAGATGCCTAGGGTGGCATGTCATGAAAATATCGGGAAAGAATCAATAGCTTGATAGCAATAAGTGGAGAGAGGACCTATCCCGTGCTTTTGGTCTCTGCAAAGTTGTTCCTGCAAAACACCATCAGAAAATACAATGCAAATTTTTGGATTTTGGAGTATGCAAATTTTTATGAGTTTTTGGAAAAGATTCAAATTTTTATGGATTTTGAAAATATTCAAATTTTTGTGGAGATTTTGGAAATATTCAAATTTTTGTGGAGATTTTGAAAATATTCAAATTTTTGTGGAGATTTTGGAAATATTGTTAATGCAGCATCAAAGGGTGTTCTGAACCACTGGCTAGGGGTCCTTGTTCCTTCCCTTTTCGCTAAAAACTGCCCAGAGCTGGACGTGCATTGAAAGTGGCATCCTATAACCGACCGTCTTTGATTAACGGTGCCCCTACCAAGGCCATACCCGAGAAACATTCGGTCTTGGAGGGAGAAGAGAAGAATAATTGGGGATAAACTTTGTGCAGGATGGGAGATATCAGGACTTGAATTCCTTCCAAGGTGTTCCCTTCAAAGAGGTAGTCTGTTGTGCCGGGGCTTTGTGCCTTTGCTTTTCAGACCCTTGACATGCATACGACCAGGGTTTTCCCTGCGGTGACTTTACCCTCTTGACATGCCATAATTCATGATTTGTAATTACCAAAATTTTTGATTTGATTTTCATAATAGCCCTTTTTTGGCGAGATGTATATCATGAAATTCATATGAAAAACTCATATTGATTTTGATTTTGGGTCAAGACTGCCCCTGTTTGAGACTCCTCTCGTATTGGGGATTACCAAAGTTGGTCATCTCATCCGTCAACCTCTTGCACCTGCATTCGGCCGAGTAAAGAAGAGAAAAAGACTTTCAGAAATTCATGGCATGGCCAAGGTAGGAACGGTGTTTTATCAAGGAGCCGGCTAAGGACGCCGTGAAGTGTGTGTGGTGCCCAACTAAGGGTTGCTCTTAACAAGCGGGGAGAGAATATTGAATTCCCAGCGTGGGGTTATTTTTAACCAAAGGTGCTGCAGAAGCAAGCCTAAAGACTCTTTTTGAGGATGATTTAATTAAACAAAAGCTTAAGATAAAGGTTTAAAACACCACTCTTAATCTTGTTAAGAAGCACTTCATTTTGAAAATCATGTGGAAAGCAATGATATCATAAAAATACATACTTACGCCAATATGTTACCTTGCGACCTTTCTTGAAATAATTGCCATGAGAGGCGGGGTTGATCATCATGGGATTTGTCCTCTTTAACAGTCAAAAGGATTGGAAGCAAAGGGTTTGAAAGTGGCTTAACAAGAAGGAGTGGTGCCAAGACCAGACTCAGACGAATAAGGAAAAAAAGGAAGAGAGGCGAAGGCTAGAACTCCCTCACTAAGGCGCGGAGACCCTGATCACATGGAACAGTCTACAGAAGAAGTGAAGAATTAGAAGGATGAGTGAGGACTAAAGCCTCGAAAGCAGTGAGAGAATGGGCAGATGCCCAAGGCAGTGGATGTGGAAGAAGTTGGGTCAGACCCAGAATCAGGAGGAATTAGAAGAAGAAATTGATATATAGAAAGAGACGGATCCGGAGGGTCCGGAGGCGAAGGAGCATCGTGAGAGGAGAAATCATCCGGAGGCTCCGGGGGAATGACAAAAGAAGGGACGCGATGCCCTGAGACGAAATAGGGAAAAAGATGATGGAAAAGGAAGAAAAAAATGAAGGATGTGATGTTCAGAAATATTAGAAAGATGAATCGGAAGAAAGATGGAGGGTCCGGAGGTGGTGGAGGAAGAAAATGCCGAGGGACGTGATGCCCTGGAAGAAGATAGAAAGAATAAGATAGAGAATCCGGAGGTTCCGGAGGAAGGATATAGAAAGGGGTGCGATACCCAAGAGAAAGGAATGAAGGAGGATCAGGAGGAAAATCCGGAGGTTCCGGAGGTAGCAAATGAGCAGGGGCGCGATGCCCAAGAAAGTCCGGAGGTTCCGGAGAAATGAGGTGGAAAGGGACGCGATGCCCGAGAGAAAGGTCCGGAGGTTCCGGAGGTAGCAAATGGAGAGGGGCACGATGCCCAAAGGACAAAGAGAGGGGTGAAAGATCCGGAGGTTCCGGAGGAAGCAAATAGAAAGGGGCGCGATGCCCTGAAAGGACAAGAGAAGGATCCGGAGGTTCCGGAGGAATAGAATCAGAAAGGGCGAGATGCCCAAAGAGGAGGGATAAAATTCCTGGAGGTTCCAGGGAGATAACAGGAAAAGGGACGTAATGTCCCAGGGAGAGTGGACAAAAAGATGAAGATGAACAGGATGAGAAATGCGGAATATCCGGAGGTACCGGAAGGCGGGGAAGATACGGGTTTGGAAACTCGGGAAGTAGGAGGTGCAAATGTATGCAAAATGATGGATGTAATGAATGCAAAGAATGGAATGAATGAATGAATGAAAAATGCATGAAATTCGAAGAAGATGAAGAATGTGAAGAGTGAGAAGGTGAGATCCTCCTCTTTTCCCTTGGAGTGGCCCATGAAGAAAAGGTGATTGAAATGGATATGGATGAAGTTGAATGAACAAGAGTGGAAGAAATAGGGGACGACCCCTTAAGACAATTGCCCCTCCACGGTAGTGAACATGTACGACCAATTGGCCCAATAAAGTAAGCTTCAATAAATGACCACCCCCTTGGAAAGCGAAGATCAATAAGGTGAGGGAGTCGTAGAGTTGGAACATGAAGCATCGCCATGCCCATTGATGGTGATGAATATGGAATGTTGAATAAAATGGGCATTCGCCCCTTGTAAGGAATTCGGAATTCGGAAATTGGAACAAGGGGTGCCCTGCCCGGCCCTTAGACGGCATCAACGCCCGGCATGGCGACGACTTGGCTTCTTCGGCCGTGATTGGCACAATAACCCGGATTGGCATCCGGCAAATGAATTCTTGCATCTTGAATGGCACGGCCAAATCCTTGCTGCTCGGCTCTTGATTATCTTCGGCACCTGTGCTTGCAGAAGGCCCCCCATTCCGAGTAGTAGAGGGAGGTGAAGCGGAGGCAGAAAGCTCCATGAATGGTGGAGATATAAGGGGAGGTGTTGGCGTAAATGGAGGCGGAGGTTCAAACACATCGAGTTTCTCCCTTTGCTTGCAAGCGGTCGGGGTTAGCTCAAGTGCAAAAAGTGGTGGACCCTGCTCAGAATTAACCATAGGTAAAGGCGAAAGGCTATGTGGTGGAGGTATGGGTTTTGGGGTTAAAGGCATAATGGAGGGTAATGGTGGTGAAATTGGGGAAGTGGAGGTCGAGGTGGAGGCTAATGGGAGGCTGATTGGGGAAGGTTTAATGATGGGTTCGACGGAGGCTAATGGTGTGGAGGTAGATGGCTTAACGGGTGGAGGTTTAATGGTGGAAGGCTTGGGGGAGGCCAGTGTTGCGTGGGTTAATGGTGTAATAGGAGGAGGTGTAATGTATGCGGTGTCAAGGATAGGAGGAGACTTACAATGTGCCGGTGTGGGTGATTGAAGTATCGACCCATCATCGTAACACCAGTTAGTCTCATCAATAGGGATTGTATCGGGGATGGTTTCATCCTGAGCAGGAGGTTCATCGAATGAAAATGGGGAAAGCGGAAAGTTAAGGAAACTCGGAAGGGGTGCCTGCGGAGCTTCATCATCATCGTACACTGCCTCAGATTCTTCAATTACCGGCTCTTCCTCGCTTGGAATGCCGAAGTCATAATCGTCCATCCTATCTTTCCATTCATTCTCCATCTTTGTAATCTCGTCCAAAGCGGCATGGAGAGGATTGACTGGAGTAGGAGGAGCCGTGACCCTCTTTATTTGTTCCTCCATCAAAGTAATCTTATCAAGCAAAGATTGTTGGAGGGGTGTGACTTGAGCAACAGAAGGTTGGCAGGGCCTTGAAGGAGGAAGGGCCGTATAAAAAGGCCGTGGAGGGGAATCAATGGGCCGACCCATAGAAGAACCCGGATGGGCCGGATTGTAATGAATAAATGGGCCTTGGGGCCGTGATCGAGAGGGAATGGAAGGAGGCGGGTGATGGGCCACCCGAGTAGAATGAACAGGAGGAGATGGGTAATGGGCTACCCGATCAGGATTGGAAGGAGGAGGGGGGTGATGGGCCACCCGTGTAGAATTGGAGGGAGATGGGTGATGGGCCACCCGAATAGAATTGGAAGGAGGTGGGTGATGGGCCACCCGTATAGAATTGGAAGGAGGGAGAGATGCATGAGATGTACCCTCAACGGCAGCCTTAAAAGCTTGGATCTGTTGAGGGGTAAGATGATCTAATGCATGAATGATCTGGGAGACCTTCTCATCATTGGGACGAGAGGATCCCGAGGGAATAGTGGCTCGAAATTGAGTTGAAGGACCATTGGATTGGACATTGCCCATGGGTCGGGCATGACCATAAGAATGAGGACGCGGCCCTTTGAAAGAATGGTGAGAATTTTGATGAACATGTTGAAATTGAGGGGAATAAGATGTGCTGGGTTGATCTCCCTCATGGACATTAATTGAATTGAACATGTTGTTTTGTCTATCAAAGTAAGCCATTATGCAAGCAATTTAATGTGCAAATAATTTGCAAAGAAACACACAAGTGGTGATGGTTACCTTGATTTTTATGTTTGAACCTTGGTGAATTAATGAATTTTAACAAGATTGATGTGATTCACAAGGTGGGATCCTAGTTTCAATATGATTTAATTCTAGTGCCAACTAGGAACACTCTCTCACCACGTTTAGGCTAACTAATTCGGGACGTCAAAGGGTACAACCTGCCCGGCGTCCGTGAGGGAATCCACGAGTGCGGGGACTTATGGAGGCTTGGAAAAGGGATCTCAGGTCCAAAGAGACGGAATGCTCAATGGAGGGTCGTCCCGATTCCAAGAGGGTGTGTGGAATCCTAATGAAGAGAGAGGAGGTCTCCCAAACCAATGCAAATGAATGAATGTAGCAAGGTAAATCAAGCCAGTCAGCACAATATGATCAATCAATGAATATAAGCATGAATCATGATGAAAGAGTCACCCACGGGGGGTTCTGCAAACCCACAGTAAAAAGACGCCCTGGAAGGGGGCGCTACTAACCAAAGACACGACAGTGTGACTGTCGTGAAACAACGCGAGGGGCCCAGGGGCAGTGAAAAACGCGCCTTGGTGTGAGGCGCTACCAATAAAAGGACGCCCTTGCCGGAGGGCGTCAAATCCAAACTAACGCCTTGATGTGAGGCGCTAAGCAAGAAAAAGACGCCCTGGAGAAGGGCGTGAATTCACCAAGCAAGCAACAAAACCAGGAGAAAGATAGAAGACGCCTTGTCAGAAGGCGTTCAACACGAATAAGACGCCCTGGCCAGGGGCGTTAATTTAAAAATGCCCCTGGGTGAGGCGTTAATTCCCAGAAAAGCTCCACGGGCACTCGCAGTCATAGGCAATCAACAAATATAAGATAGAAGCATGCTCATCAAGATTTTGAATAAGTGGAAATTCTAAAAAAAAACAACAAACGGACGGATCACTTGGGGAAGAGTGCAAAGCACAATGGTGAATGCCCGAGGGGCATAAGAGAAGACGCACCGAGGGTGCGAAAGGGGAGACGGCACACGCGGGTGCCTAAGGGGAAAGGGTAATCAAAGAAAAACAATAAAGTGTCCCACCGTGATCGCCAATTTGTAGATCTTAATTAAAATCCACTTAAGAAAAATATTAAGAATAAGCAATAATCAATAATGTGGAGAAAAATATGCACGAGGTGCACAAGGGGAGTTTGTGTGATCGCCAGAGACGCGAGGCCTCAAAAGATAATCAATAACAAATAGGGAGGGTGATCGCGAAAAATACCTCAAAAGATGCGGGGGATGTGAGTACTCCTTTTCTCTTCAAGATCGGCCGGCCGATGAAGAGAGTTCTTCCTTTGATTACCCTTGCAAACAATAAAGACAACACCAATAAAGAAATTGCATTAGATATGTGGTGAGTGTAGCATCAAATCCTAAATAAAGATGAGCATGAAATCATGGTGAAGAACACACCTTAAGGGTGGTTGCCCTTTAACCCCTATGCAAAAAGGGTGTGGGAGATGAATGAATGCATGAAGATGCAAAAATATGAATAGGAAAAGGGGAAAGAGTGCAAGAGTGCACTAAGGGGAGACCTCAATGTGATTGAGTATGAAAAAAATCAATATAATAATAATGATGCATGCACTATGAACTAATGAAAATAAGAGAAAAGGGGGAGATGGAATAAAAATCTGATTGTGCTCTTTGGTTTTGATGCTTGATGGGGAGAAAATCTTCAAAAGGATGAAGATGTTGATGTAGAAATCCTCCTTAGCCAAAAGCCTTCCTTCGGTTCCTGTAGAAAAGAAAGAAGAAAACATAAAAAGAGAAAGAACAGAAGAAGATAATCGAAAGAATAAGGAGAAAGAAGAAGAATAGAAGAAGAAGAAGAAGAAGAAGAAGAAGGGGAAGGTGAAGAAAACGGAAGACAGAAGAAAATAAAATAAAAGAAAACAGAATAACAGAGGATCAGGAAGAACCGAAGAAGCCACCAACAGGAACAGCCAAGCCCTATTAATAGGATCAAAACAAGATAAGCATGGCAAGAGTCCAATAGGGAAAGGATAAGAACGGGAAGGTGATCAAACAAGGCAGGACTCTTGGGGGAAAGGCCGCGTTCGAGCAAGAAACGAAAGTGAAACACGACCTGGGTAAGGGCGTCAATTATAGAATTGACGACCTACCCGAAGGCGTCTTTTAAAACACGACTTAGCTTAGGACGTTAATTCAAAAGTTCAAAATATGGCTATTTTTCATTTCTCAATATTATTTTCTCATTTTTTAGGTGAAAGTGCATCTCGTCGCCCTGATTCCAACGACTATTTTTGCGAATTTTTCTGACACCCGGAAGGCCACCAAATCACCTCTGGAAGGGGTTGAAAAATAATATTAAAAAAATTCAATTTGAAAGTCACGCCCTCACATGCGGCGTGAATTCATTTTTTGATTTTTTTTTATTGTTTTCAAATTCAAAATAACGCCCTCTTTTAAGTCGTGAATTCTCGAAAAATTCTAAAAAATTCTCAGAAAAATCCAGAAAAATAGAAATTGAGTGGAATTGACGCCCTCAATATATGTCGTTAATTTTTTAAGAAACGGCCAAGCCTAAGTTGTTATTTAAAAGACGCCCCACGTCAAGTCGTTATTTCAGAAAAATAAGGGAAAAATCTCAAAAAAATCCCGAAAAATCCAGAAAAATAGAGAAAAATAGGAAAAAATAAGAAAAGGGTGAAAAAAGGGAGAAATCCAAGAAAAGTGAGAAAAACCACTCAAATAGAACTAATTTGAGGGTCAAATTGGGGCATTACAAGGTAATATGAGAGGTACTCATAGTAACGTCAATTTTGGTGTGTCTACAATGGGTATTGATTTTGATGAGTCTTTTGCACCAGTTGCTAGATTAGAAGTAGTCCAAATTCTACTATCCTATGCTTGGTCTCTTAACTTCAAACTATTTCAAATGGATGTTAAATCTACTTTTCTTAATGGGTACATCAAAGAGGATGTCTTTGTAGAACAACCTCCAGGCTTTGAAGACCCAAAACATCCACGACATGTGTACAAGTTGCAAAAGGCCTTGTACGGACTAAAGCAAGCACCAATGGCATGGTATGAAAGGTTCACCTTATCTCTAATTGAAAATGGTTTCAATAGAGGTAAAGTTAATCAAACACTCTTCACAAGAACGTCAAGTAAAGACATATTAGTAGTTCAAGTATATGTTGATGATATCATTTTTGGATCTACTAATGATGCCTTATGTGATGATTTTGCACAAATAATGCAGGGTGAATTTGAAATGAGTTTAATGGGTGAACTTACATTTTTCCTTAGATTGTAGGTAAAGAAAACATCTGAGGGTATTTTCATTAACCAAGCCAGACACACCATAGAGCTCTTAAAGAAGTATGGCATAGGAGATGCAAAGCCAATGTCAACTCCGATGGCTACAACTACGAAGTTAGACAAAGATGAAAAGGGTAAAACAGTAGATCCCACACTGTTTCGAGGTATGATCGGATCACTACTGTACCTAACAGCATGCCGTCCTGACATTCAGTACAGTGTATGTCTATGTGCTCATTTTTAGTCAAGTCCTAAAGAATCTCACTTATTGGCTGTTAAACGGATTTTTTGATATTTAATTGGCACAATAGACTTCAACATATGGTTTCCCATCGGTAGTTCATTTGATTTAATTTCATACACCGATGGGGATTATGCTGGATGTATTGTTGATCATAAAAGTACTAGTGGGTACTGTCAGTTTCTTGGTGGGTGCCTAGTTTCATGGGCTTCCAAGAAACAACATTCAGTAGCTCTCTCAACGGCCGAGGCTGAATATGTAGCCGCTAGAAGTTGTGGAGCCCAAGTACTTTAGATCAAAAATCAATTGCTTGATTTGAATGTTGAAATGAAATATGTTCCAATTTTATGTTATAATACATGTGCAATCAACTTGTCTAAAAACCATGTTCAACATTCTAGAACTAAACACATTGACATCCGGCATCATTTTCTGAGAGATCACGTAGGAAAAGGGGTCTTTGAATTGAAATTCATTGACACATACAATCAGCTGGCTGACATCATCACCAAACCCCTAAACCAGGATCAATTCAACAAAATCAGAAGAGAACTTGGCATGTGTAAGGGTGAGAGCTTGCATACCTAAGTCTGCATTAAGGCTAAGTCTTGCATATGTAGAAAAGTTAGTTGCATAAGGGGTAGATTGCATAGAAAAATATGCATACATTGTGTGTAAATTTTTGGTTTCTTGTATGTTGAAATACCACCATTGTATGCTTGATTGTAATTATTTATATAGCCCTTCCTTGAAATCTTTCTAAGGCCAAATATTCCGTGATAAATAAGTATGGACCCAGTGATCTCGGGATCCGAGGCATTTTCTGAGGGGGAGAGTCCGAGAGACTTCTAAAGCATTGAAGCTCAGAATGTCTCATCACTTCTTTCATCAAGCCCATTCCCTTCCAAACACAGATGCAAGAGAAAAGGATTTGTTCAAAAAAAAGAGGGAAGTGAAGAATGAAAACAAAAAAAAACAAAGAAAAAAAAGGAAAAGGAGTTATACAAAAAAAATGAATTACAAAAAGGGGGAAAAGAAAGGTTGAAGGAGTTATATAAAAAAAGGTTGAAGGAGTTTAAAAAAAAGATGAAATTAGGGCTAGGCCGACCATTTCGGTCGACCGATGTCTTGGTTCAGTCGACCAAATCTGGCGAACCGGACCGCCCGAACCCGCGTCTAAACCCCTTTTTAAAGGGGTCTTCACTCCATCTTTCACCCATTCGACCCACATTCACCCTCATAGCACCCCTCCAACCCTAGAACACCCAACCTCCCCATTTCCAGCCCTAGAAACCCCTATGTCTTCCATCCGCACAATATTGGGCTTGTTCTTCATCGTTTCGGGACGAAATCTCCGCGGCGGCTTGTGCGACCTTGAAGCCATTCCTTGGGTTCCAGCTTGTGGAGAAGGTTTTCCCACCGTCTCTTGGTGTGTCTTTCAGTCTCTATCTACTCCCAAGGGAAGAGGTTAGCTCTCTAAGGGTTTCCACAGCGGTTTTCTTGTCTAGATGAGGCCTAGAAGAAGCTCTCGGGGGTTTGCCCAGGGGGAATCCAGTGCCCGGAGAGGTGAGGACCCGATTCCACAACCACAGCGGGCTCCTACGTCTCCACGTGCACCGTCGATGCACCCACGACCCATTCTTAACCCCCGTTTAGTTGATGTTGATGAGGTGAATGAATTATTGCCAGATTTCAGTGCCATTTTTGACATACAAGATGGCTGGGTTGATTTTATTACATGATACTCTAGGTATTATCCCAGTCTAGTCCAAGAGATCTATGGACATTTGAATATGAGGAATTACCGTTTGTATACGGTTGTCAAAGGAGTCAAGATTACAATCAATCAAGAGTTATTTGAGCGCACCCTAGGAGTGTCCGCTAAGGGCGCTGATATGATATTTTGTCATGGTCATGTGGCGGAGACTTTTATGCTCATGACCTGCAGTGAATATGTGCATGGGGTTAGTAACTTGATCACGCTGAATGCCAATTACTTCCCTCCATTGCAGCGCATTTTGCACCATATGTTCACCACCCTCATCTATCCCAAGGGTGGAAGCCGAGATGCGGTGATGGAAGTGCATAGGTTCCTCTTTTATCATGTAATCAATGAGATGACCATCAACATGGGCCATCTCATGATAGATTTAGTTGGGTCGTGCATGTCACGCCCCGAGATTTATGTACATCAGAAGATATTCAGGAACGCAGACAGTCAGCTAGTACGCCTTAAGCGAGCAATATAATCAGAGCCTAAATCATTCACACACAAGATGAATGGACATAATGATTGATCAAAAATCTAATCTTTTATTGATAATAATAATCAAAACTTACAATGATGTTGGACTCAATTCACTAGACTCAATTAAAATGGAAAATTACATAGACCCGCCTTGACTTAAGACTCTACTAGGTCTTCCCTCGATCGTTAATCACTCTCGGATCCATCACTTGAATAATCTGAATTCTGTTGGGGTGCTAGACACAGATTCAGAGGGGGGGTGAATGAATCTCCCCTTTAACATTTTGCTTAGATTAAAAAAACTCTTGATGTAAATCGTGCCGAGATAGAACTGGATGGCTCAGCTAAACGGATAAACTGTTGAGGTTCAACTTCGAACACTGAACATGCATCAAGCACTATATGAACTCTAAATGTAGCAGAAGACTGGTACTAAGATATACTGCTATGAAACCCACTGCCTCTATATTAAGTACAGAATTCAGAAACATTTTCGCAGTAGAGGCAAATTGATCAAAATCAATTACCCTGTGAAGGAGGTAGAAGATAGGGAATCATACACACTCGCAAACCACAGAACACATGGAATTTTAGATGGTTCAGTCTACTTCCCGTAGACCTACGTCCATCCCTCACTCAAACCAGAGTGAGGCTTTCCACTGATACACAGCTTAAACTGCTATGCATTACAACTTGCCTACAACCGCTGAGCAACACAGCTTGCTTCCGCTAAGTAATCACAGCTTGCTGTCCAGAGGAACCGATCCTCTGCAACGCTGAGTAACACAGCTTGCTGTCCAGAGGAACCGATCCTCTACAACGCTGAGCAACACAGCTTATTGTCCAGAGGAACCGATCCTCTACAACGCTGAGCAACACAGCTTGCTTTCAGAACAAAGGATTAAAAAGAAAAATAAAAGATGGAAAATCACAGCACCGGAAGCTGGAAACGATCTTAACACAAATGTGACTCTCGCAGGAGTTGACTGGCTTGGATCTGATCCAAAAACCAGTAGAACCGTATTTTCAGCAAAGGCTTCAACCTCCTCTCCTCGAGCTCTCTCTGTCTCTCCTTTTTCCTTCTTCTTCCCCAAACTCTCAGTCTCTTCCTCTTCCCTTCTTCTCATTGCTCTCATGCTCTTCCTTCGGACTATCTCTGATCTCTCTCTCTCTTTTTTTTTCTTTTGGCTCTACAGTCTCTTTTCTCTACGTCCCTCCTCCGATCTCTTATATTCATCATCTTCTCCTTTGATCATAGAAGAAGGGTTTTATATAACTTCAAGCCTGGGACCCACGAGCTAACAGGTTGGGCACGTGCCAGGGATACTCTGCCTTGGATCACGTGCTAATTATTGGTTCTTCTATCCTCACGAACTCATGCTCCAGTTGTGACTTAGACTCCTATCAATAGGTTACAAAGCAATTTGTCAAGCATGTTATAGCCATGAGATTCATCCTTCATATGATCAGACCTTATAAAAAAACATGCGCGGTCCTACTATATGCAAAGATGAGATGTGCACTGACCCCATTATGCATAAGGTGCAGCCAGCATGGACTATCTATATAGAAGAACGAAATGTGCACGGACCTTGTAACAACTAGCGTGAAAGCGTGCACAGACCGTATACATAGACGTAGGGTATACACAAGATGATATATGCACTGAGTTAGCATCGCACAAGAATGAAGTGTGCACAGACTTGATGAAATATATGAAATAATGTGCACGGACCTTGGGAAACTTATTATGAGACATGCGCATACACTGCATGACATGCACAGACTTCATAGGTAATGATGTAGACACATGCACAGTCATTGATGAAAAGTAGGAAGAAGGTATGTGTAAGATGCAAAGAATGCACAGAGATGCATAGCTATACTACAGTGATCTGCACGAACTCTGTTAACCACAAGTCAAAACATGCACAGATTCTAATATGAAAGATGCACTGACTCAGATATACAACAGCAAGTGTTACACCGATCTATTTTGCATGTAGTAACACACGTTTCACCGACCTTACGCTCGATCAAACAAGATGTGCACCGACCTTGTGAATGCATACAATGTAAATTGCACCGAGTACAGTGTTGCACATGCCAGATATGTATCGACTGTAATCTCCGTAGTGCGATCTTGCACCAACTTGGCTACCGTGCTACAGAAGAGGTGCACCGACATGATGCCAGCCGGATACATAGATTGCACCGACTTACATCTGCCAAGGCAGTGCACGGTCTAGAATGCACAGACCTATATGCTCATGTACAGTGACATGCACATACTTTGCTGTGTAGTCTAACTAAGATGTGCACGAACTTTGGCCTTAGACAAATGACCCTGCACAGACTTAAACACCGAAGTGTACTGACTTAGCCTGCTGAACCATGAGTATGCATCGACATAATGTGTTGTGTTGTGACCCCTCTGTGTTGATGATGTTGACAATAAGTCTTATTTCATTGGCAACAGCTTGTTTTGATTGATTGGCAACTGTTCTTATTTTGATGAAATTATTTTTTTCAGGTTGTCTGTGTACCTAATGCAGTCAGAGTCTATACTGTCGTGCACACACCCACAGGTCTACATTGCATTGCAGCATGTACATTAAGTCCATACATTTCATTGTGTAGTCTAGATAGTTCTGATGGGTCGACGCTCCCTTCTGATGGGTTGACGCTCCCTTTGTTTTCCAAGTCCACACATTGTGCATTCTGACTTGAAGTCTATACAACGCTGCATTGGCCAAGTCTATACACTGCATTGTTGATTGTTGGCAAAGTCTGCACATTCTGCAGCTCAACGTCTGCATGCATGAAGTCTATACACTGCATGGCTCGCACAGCTACAAGTCCACACATTGCATTCCTAGCAGACCAGCAAGTCTATACACTGCAGGGTAAAGCCCAAAGTCTAGACACTGCCGCATTGCATGCATTTCAGAGTCTATACATCATTCATGCATGTGCACAGTTCATGGACAAAGTCTGTACATCACAGCATGTATTCATTGTTAAAGTCTATATAGACTTCAGCGTCTCGTTCATGCATTGTTTGTGAAGTCTTTACATTAGTCTGTGTCTCATGCATCGTTTATGCAAAGTCCATACATTGCATTCAAAGTCTGTACAGCGTTCATCTCAGCCAGCGTCTCATGCTGCGTCTTAGGCATGTCTATACATTGCACTGTAGCTGCATTATTTCACCTGAAGCCTGTGCATTGTCTCAGCCACCGTCCCATTCAGCGTCTCACGTTTGCAAAGTCTATACACTGGTCGGTGGAAGCAAGTCTCTACATTCGACTGTTCAGCCTGTGACTAAGTCTGTATAGCCAGGGAGACTGTTAAGTCTATACATTCATTCACTGTAGCTTGCACTAGGTAAAGTCTATACATCCTCTAGCTGGAACTGTACAAGTCTGTACATCACTGCTTTGCCAAAGTCTGTACATTGGCATCTTTTCTTCGTTGCACTTCCAAGTCTATACATTAGGACTTTTACCTACGCTCTGTTCAGCAAGTCTATACAGTGGTTGCTTTACCGACGTTGCCTTGCCAAAGTCTACACATTGTGAATTTCTAAGTCTGTACAGACTTTACCTTGTTCAAGTCTGTACATCGTCCAGTTATCTTTGGCATGTCTACAAACTGGAAGTCCATATAGTCAACTGCTTTGCTTTGAGCTAGTGTGTACAGAGTTTCTCTTGGCATGAAGTCTGTACATCATCTTAGCATTATAAAGTCTGTACATTGTGGATGTCCTTACACTCGATTGCCTTGCCTTGGTCAAGCATGTATAGAGTTTCTTCAGCTAAGTATATACATTGCTTCACGACGTGAAGTCTATACATGTTTTGTTGGCAAGTCTTCACATCGTGAAGTCTATACACTCAACTCCTTCACACTTTAGGAAGTCTGTACATCCTCCAATGCATTACATGCATCGTTCGTGGAGTCTGTATATTGAGTGAAGTCTGGTGAAGTCTGTACAGCGGCTGCTTCACATCTGAAGTCTGTACATTGCATTTGCACTCACAACGTCTTCACATTTGAAGTCCATACATCGTCAGTTGTCTGTCAAGTCTTCATACTGCTTAAGTCTGTACAGCGGATGCTTCACAAAGATGAAGTCTATACATTGAGCAGAGTCTATACACTGCATTCGAATTCACAAGTCCATACAATGCAGTCTATACAATGCAGTTCATCTTATAAGTCTGTACAGAGTTCTTCACTTAATCTAATAATCCTATAATTTGTCTGACAGGGATCTGCTACTGAGATTGCTGACATGGCTCGTGATCCCAGGAGGACGAGGTGATCAGGTGCTGCCATGTGGATGGAATTGCCTCGGTTCTGGCGAATTCTCTGGGCGGGAAATGTGGAAGACACGCGCCCTCATCCACCTGCTGATAGTATATAATGAAGCCTTCATCTTCAGATGGAGGCAGATCGACTGAAGAGAAGAAAAGTATATACAGCAGAGAGCCATCGATCCACAGTGAGAAGAAAGAAAACAGAGAAGAAGAAAAAGAGAGAAGAGAAGAGAGAAGAGATGTGTTGAGAGAGTGATATTGAGAGAGTTTAGATTGAGAGCTGCTCTTATTGTAACTCAGTCTCTTGGTTCAGAAACCAGAGCTGAGGCTTGCTCATTCCGAGCTACATTCCCATTTGGGTTTTCTCTTTCATTTCGCTTCTGCATTTTTATTTCCGAACTCTTGTTTCTTCAAGCTGTGAGGCAGCATTGCAGTGGAGGTCTCCACTGGACAGGAGAAGCTGTAATCCTCAGCAGGCGAGACTTGGTCTCAGACGGCTAAGCTGTATTGCCCAGCTGTTGTAGAGGGTGTTCCTCTGGTCGGGATAAGCTGTAAGCCCCAGCCGTTGTTGGCAAGCTGTAGTGCCCAGCAGATTGAAGCTGTGTATCAGCAGTAATCTACATTCGAGTTGAATGTGAGGTGGACGTAGGTCGGATTGACCGAACCACCTAAAAGTCTTTGTGCCTTTCGTGTGTTTGCTTATCTGTTTAGCAGATCTTGTTTCGGTGCTTTGACTGTGGTTGTCAAGTGTTCTTTTAATTCCGCATTTGAATCTAGGCATAATTTTTAATTAGCTTGTTGATCTATTTACCCCCCTCTAGATCCACATTCTGTGGTGAAAGAGCCTTCCATCCAACTCCAACAATTGGTATTAGAGCCATACTCTTCTACAGGGACTCATCGCCCGAAGAGGATAGGCAGAGATGGATGCTCGAGGGATGATAGCTGAAGGTCACTCAACCACCAAGTTTCCAATCTTTGAAGGATCTAACTACGCATACTGGAAGAATCGTATGCAAGTGTTTCTAAGGGCTAAAGATTACGAGATCTGGAAGGTTGTTAGCAAGGGACCTTATGAGCTGTCCCCTAATGAAGATGTCTGGACCAAGGAGGAGATCAGAAGGTCCACGCTGAATTGGAGTGCCATAAACGCCATCCAGTGCTCTCTGCACCCTACTGAATTCTCCCGCGTGTCAGCATACACTTCACCCAAGGAGATGTGGGATGCATTGGAAGTTATCCATGAAGGGACTTCTCAAGTCAGGGAGACGAAGGCTAATTTCCTAGTGTCTGGGTATGAAGCCTTCAAGATGAAGCCAAATGAGACCATCAAAGAAATGTATGCTCGACTGACGATCATCACCAATGGTCTAAGAGGTCTCGGGAAACCTCTGACAGAATATGATTTAGTAAGGAAGATACTTTGGTCCTTGACTCATGCCTGGCATATGAAAGCTACTGTGATGGAGGAGTCAAGGGACTTGCGCAATACAAGAGCTGATGAGCTAATTGGCTCGCTAATGGCATATGAAATTAATATGCCAAGGATAGAAGAAGCTGAAAGGAAGAAGAAGCCGATAGCGATGAAGGCTGGTTCCAGCAAATCCAACAAATCCAGCTCCAGTAGTTCTTCATCATCAGAGGAGAGCTCGAATGAAGAAGTAGATATGACTCGTTCTGAGATGGCCATGATGACCAGAGAGTTCAGGCGATTTCTCAGAAAAGGAGCAGGAGGATTCAGCCAAAAGAAATACAGTGGCGGCCGAAGGGACAAAAGGTATAAACACAACCCTGCAAAGAAAAATGAAACTAACACTTGTTATCAATGCAGGAAACCAGGCCATCTGAAAGCTGACTGTCCAGATAATCAAAAATATAAGGACAAGTCAAAGAGAAGGAACACGAAAGGGAAAGCAATGGTGAGTACCTGGAGTGATGAAGATGAAGGCTCCTTGAGCAACACTTCAGACAGTGAAGCCGAATCTGAGAAGCCCGTTTGCCTTATGGCAACAAGCTCAGAAGATAGAGAAGAGGACTCAGATGAGGTAATCACTAGATTTGAAAATTTTACTATCGCTGATTGGGTAGATGCCTACCATGATATAGCTGATAGAGCTGATGATATTAGAAAAGAAAATAGACATCTGAGAAGAAAGATCAATTCCATGCAAAATGATAAAACTCTAACTGATAAAATTACATGTTTAGAATCTGAGAATAAAAATCTGAAACTCACATGTTCTGAAGTAGATGAAATCAAAAATGAGTTAAAAGCTTATAGGGAAGAGAATGTGAGGCTTGAAAATGAAATTGATGAATGGAAGCTGAAAATTCAGAAATGTGAGAGTGAAGTAAAAATTGTTTCTGAAAAATATGAAGCTGTCCTCAATGTAAATAATGAACTGAAAAAGTCTATTGATGAAATTCAGAAAGATAATGATGATAAACTGAGAACCATTGAGAAAATGACCCAAGGAACATATAACTTAAATGCTTTGTTAGGGTCAAAGGTAAATTTCAGAAAAGAGGGCCTAGGATTTAATTCAAGTGCAACGAAAACCTTTGGAATGAAAACTGTTTCATTTGTTGCACAAAAAGAAAAAGGACCTCTAATTAGCATGAATCCAAACAATTCAATGAACAAAAATGCTAATCTGAAAAAGACTAGTGCTGAGGAGAAGGGCAAACAAAAAGTCAGTGAGCCTAGTAGAGCTAGCACATCCAAGCAAAATCCAAAGGGTCAATCTCAGGTTAGGGGTCAAGCTACCCAGTCTTATAAACACTAGGACAAGGTAACCAAGTCTCCACCATCACCTCCACCTCTGAAGAAGACCCAAAACAAACCTATGAATAGGTCAGCAGGGTCCAAGGTGCAGGGGAGACAGAAAGCTGCTAAGAGTCAACCCAATCATTTCTACCAACCCAGAGTTCAGACCCATTACAATGCACCGTCAACCTATTTCAATAGGTTAGGTTGGACTAGAACTCCGGGAAGGCATACAGGTCTTGCATATCAAGCTGCTCAATATCAAAGACCTTACACTAGAAATTGGGTTAATGGGTATGGTTATTGGACACCTAGGAACCAACATTTCCACAGCCAGCCCAGGAACTATTATGGCCACAATTCCATGAATGCAACCTGGCCAAGGCACTGGCAAAGAAACAACAATGTCAATAATCATGTTGGTGCAAATAAGAAGAAAAATAACAAAAAGAAGAGGAACAACAACAGAAGAAAACCTGTCGGATCCACTGAACAAAATATATTTAAATAAATGTGGATTCCTAAAAGCCTGCTTTCTTGCTTTGCTTCTACCTCTTCTGTTATGGAGCCCAATCAGTCTTGGGTTCCAATCCTCTCTACCTAATTGTGTATGCAGGTATGCATGGCAGCCAAGAGCAACTTTTGGTACTTGGATAGTGGCTGCTCCAGGCATATGACAGGAGATAAGGCCAAGTTCTGCATGCTGACCAAGAAGCTAGGAGGCCTTGTCACCTTTGGAAGCAACACAAAGGGTACGATTATTGGATCGGGTAAGGTAGGTAAGTGTTCTACCTGCTGCATTGATGATGTTATGCTGGTTGAAGGGTTAGCTTATAATTTACTTAGTATCATCCAGTTGTGTGATAAAGGATATAAGGTTTTATTTGATTCTCAATGCTGCAAGGTTTTTGAACCTGATTTTGAAATTGTCAAATTTTCTGGAAAAAGAATAAATAATACATACATGATAGATTTAGATGACATTCAACATACTAACATTTACCTTACTGCCAGTAGAGAAGACTTAACATTTTTATGGCATTGTAAGTTAGGTCGTGCTAGTTACACTGTTTTGCATAAACTGAATAAGCATGGCATGGTTAGAGGACTTCCTGAAGTTTCCTTCAAAAAGGAAAATAAAATCTGTGATGCATGCACTCAATCAAAGATAACTAGAAAGTCATTTAAGTCTAGAACTGAAAATCTGTCTTCTAAACCCTATGAGCTGATACACATGGACCTTTTTGGGCCAACCAGATCTGTTAGCTTATCAGGGAGGAAGTATGGGTTTGTCATGGTAGATGACTTTTCTAGGTATACTTGGGTCTATTTCTTAACTCATCAGAGTGATGCATTTTCAGAATTTCAGGAGTTCTATGTTAGAATAAATCAGAAAATTGAAAACGTTTTGACTGATCATGGAGGTGAGTTTGAAAACTCACAGTTTGATGAATTCTGCAGGTCAAATGTTATCAACCATAGGTACTCCTTACCAAGGACACCTGACCAGAATGGAGTTGTGGAGAGAAGGAATAGAACCCTGTTGACACATAAAATATATACGTATATATAATAATAAATGAGAGAAAAGAGGAAAAGAAAATAAATAATAACAATAATAACAAAAGATAAAAAAAAGAGAAAATATATAGCTATAATAATAGAATAATAATAAAATGATAACACAAGTGATATAAATATTAATGCTAACATATTTTCATCTTATATCTCTTATTTTCCCAGGGATAAAGGGAAACGAAGGAGAAGCCCACGTCGAAAGCATCGGCGCCGATTGGTTCGTGGACCGAAGAAGGCCCAAGGCCCAGGTAGAAGCCACATACGTCGATACCTCCACGACCTAGGGCGCGCCGAGACTCAGGATCAAAGGACGAAGGAAGAGCGCCGATAAGAATAGGGTTTAACGCCCCCTATATATAACCCTCCAGCTCGATGAAGAAAAGGGGGGATCAGCGGCCAAAGAAAAAAAAGAAAGGGGCGGCGTTAGAAGAAGAAAAAAAAAGGAGATATCGAGAGGATAGCCAGAAACCCAAAAAAGAAAAAGAGAGAGCCCGAGGAAAAGGCGATCGAAGAAGCAAAGAGAAGATCTGAAGAGAAGGAAGAAGGGAAGGCTCCAGGTGGGGTGCTCCGGGGAGGGAGAGGAGTTAATGCTCCACCCTCCCCCATGGTTTTCTTTTCTTCTTCGTGTAATCCTGCCGAGTTTATCTCGATCTTTAGTTTTGGATGTAACCGGGATATCCCGATGTATATTCATCTCCCTTTCCCTCACTCCCTCCTTGTGGTCGGTGTTGGAATGATGTTATGAAATGAAATACTACCATGGCCCATTTGGGTGTCGATTGATTGAGATATCTGCTCTATATCTTTCTATGTATATCTTTCATCAGGAATTTCCGATAGTTTAGACGCTCTCGGTTTCAGGATCTTTCTACGACTCTGTTCCTCGAAGAGGGATGAGGATAGAACCCCCACCCCTATCTAATGGATGATTGGGCTCTATTTCCTTCTCCCCTCCTGTCTCAATGGCAGATTCTCCCCATATAGTTCGAGTTTCCCCTCGAGCCCTTCATACAGTTCAGGAACCAGAGACATCAATCTCTTGGTTCCCTGAACTGCCGAGCTCTGATAAACGACAATATCGATCCCTAGGTCCTCCATTCTAAGCCTTGAATGCTTAGGGCCTGGAGTCTCGATGTTGAAAGTCCCTCCGTCGCCGGTTTTCAATGCCATTGGGTTCGTCCAGGGGATCAGAGACAGTCATCTCTTGATCCCCCAGACGGCTGACGGCAAACAGATAAAACCCTCACAGGATCTGGACGATGATCTCGATTCCCCCTACTGATCCTGCCTTACAATTCCCTTGGAATCCTTCTAACAGAAGCACCTATGAAAGCCCCCCTTTTCTGTGCTCCAGATCTTGCCTTAACCTGAGCCAGAAATCTCAAGAAAACCCCCAAACAGAGCATCATTATCGAGCTCTGAAACCCTGAAAGCTCGTAGCATTTCAGCCTTCTCGGTGTGCTAAATTCCCCGCCGAGAACCCTTCTGCCGAGAGGCCTTCCTCTCCTGCTAAACGACAAAAAGCCTATTTCAAACCCTTCCACATGAGCCTCCCGGCTCCAAGCTCCCGGCGTGCCATTTCCCCGCCGAAAACCCCTCAGCCGAGAGGCCTCCCTCTCTTGCTAAACTACAAACCATGGCCCTGCAATTCAAACCCTCCATACACACCTAACCCCCCCTTTGGCATGAAACCCCTCTCCACATGACCTTCCCGGCCTGGGCTTCCCGGCGGCAGGTTCCCGGCGCGCTAACTAGCGCACCGGGAAGCCTTGCGCCGAGAACCCCCCCCCTTTTTTTGCCATTTAGGCCCAGGCCGAGAGCCTCTCCCGGCCACTTCATGGGCGCGCCGAGAAGCCCCCCTTTGGCCACTTCATAGCGTGCCGAGAAGCCCATTTTTGCCCTGGCCGAGATCTTCCTCTCCTGGCCAACAGAAACCACGCCGAGAGCCCTCTCATCGACCTCCGAGACGGGGAATAGTGATTGATGATAGAGACATGTACAATCTCCTTGAGCCTTAGTGCTCCCTTGCTTTTCGGCTTTCATCCCAGCACTCTGTGGATGTCAGCCTATATCATCCCCTGGCAGATGCTAAATCCAGGGGAGGTGCTGCCGAAATTCTCTCAAGATGATAAAGTCAACATTGAACTGCACCGATAACTGACACAAATGTTGTTACTGAATCTTAAATCCGAATTTTGTTCCGGGGGCTCAACCTTGAGCGTTCGCTCACTTTCCGTCGTCCCGCATCGGGTTCATGAATAACCCCTTTAGCTCGGGAGGGCTCTGCCACTGCATGAGTTCCACCAGCTTCTACAGGGAATATCAAACATTGCCCCATGGCAGATAAGCGATTCGGGAAGTTCAACACTTCTCTCTTTCGGCTTTCATCCCGGCACTCCGTGGGTGATAGTCTATTTCCCCCTGGGCATGATCCAGATTAAGGGGAAATGCTGTCGAAATACTGATCGATGTTTTAAACCTCATCACGGTCGCGGCTCAGGCTACCTATGATTGGGATCCTCCTTCCCCCCTTAACCCCAGGCTTTGAACCGCTGACTTAACGATATCATCTGTTTTTATGGCTGATGTTATTATCTTGCCCGCCTTCACGGCTCTGGTATGAAGTTCAATTTGCACACATGAATATATGTTTGCCTCTCGAGGCCTCCTATTTTTGGCGTTTAATCAAGGGTTGTCTTCCTTAGGGAGGACGTAATTAACGTCATAGCGTTCAGGGTATGACGGACTTCTAGTCCAGACACGATCACTCACAATCGACTGACCAAGTCAGATCGAGCGCACAATAAAAAATCGTCACACATGTGACTGGCACGCCAATAAATCAATAAATCAATAAATCAATAAATAAATAAAAATAAATAAATAAAAAATAAAATCTGCGTCCACAAACCCTAGTGAAGATGGGTCGTACACTCCTTGTTGAAGGTGGTCTACCTAGGAAATTCTGGGCTGAAGCAGTGAACACTGCTTGTTATGTAATTAACAGAGCCATGGTAAGTCCTTCTACCCAGCAAACACCATATGAGATCTTAAAGGGTAAGAAACCTTCTATTGCCCACTTCAAGGTTTTTGGATGTAAATGTTTCATTCATATAAATGATAAAAGAGACCTTGATAAATTTGAACCTAAAGGTGAACCAGGAATTTTTTTGAGTTATTCTGAAAACACTCGAGCATATAGAGTGAACAATCTGAATTCTAAAACTGTTGAAGAATCTCCACACATAGTTTTTGATGAATCCTTGATAAATACTAATGTTGGTCAATGCAGGAATGAAGAAGGTGGTGATATTCTGAAGGAAGGAGATCCTGAAGATAAATCCGAGGATGAAGAAGGACATAAAGAGCTTGATGAAGAAGAGCCTACAGTTCAGGGGGAGGTAAATCAAACTCATGATAATCCAATTGAAAACATAAGATATCTTAAGGATCATCCTGTAGATAATGTAATTGGAAATCTGCATGACCCCCCTAGGACTAGAGGCCACTTAAGAATTCAACATGAATTGAATGCTTATGCTTTTGTTTCAAATATAGAACCCAAGTACATTGACTGTGCTCTCCAAGAGATGCATTGGATTAATGCCATGCATGAGGAGCTTAATCAATTTGATAGGAATAAGGTGTGGCAATTGGTTCCACCTCCTGATCATGAAACAGTCATAGGGACTAAATGGGTGTTTAGAAATAAAACTGATGAATCAGGGAATGTCATTAAAAATAAAGCCAGACTTGTAGCTCAGGGGTACAATCAGGAATTTGGAATAGACTTTGAAGAGTCTTTTGCCCCTGTAGCTAGGTTAGAAGCAATCAGGATATTATTGGCTTATACATGCTCCCTAGGTATAAATCTTCAGTAGATGGATGTGAAATCTGCTTTCCTAAATGGGGAAATGAGTGAGGATGTCTATGTGAGACAGCCTCTTGGGTTTGAATGTTTAGATTTCCCTAATCATGTTTACAAACTCAATAAAGCTCTTTATGGTTTAAAGCAAGCTCCTAGAGCTTGGTATGACAGGTTGAGCAAGTTCCTCACCGACAAGAATTTCACATAAGGTATAGTTGATCAAACATTGTTTACCAAAGTGAGTCATTCAGATATTCTTATTATTCAGATTTATGTGGATGACATTGTGTTTGGGTCAACTAACCCCAAATTGTGTGAGGAATTCTCTCAGATAATGACTAATGAGTTTGAAATGAGCTCAATGGGCGAGCTCGAACTAGTTCTTGGACTGCAGGTTACACAATCAGAGGATGACACTTTCATCTCTCAGTCCAAGTACGTAAAGAATTTATTGAAGAAGTACAAAATGGACAACCTCAAGGAAATAGCTGCTCCAATGGGTACCTTAACCAGTTTGGATGAAGATCCTAAACGTAAACTAGTAGACCAAAGGCTATATAGAGGTATGATCGGATCCCTTCTTTACCTTACAGCATCTAGGCCTGATATTCAATTTGCAGTGTGTTTATGCTCTAGGTTTCAAGCTAGTCCTAAAGAATCTCATCTTAAGGCTGTGAAGAGGATTTTTAGATATTTACTAGGCACCCAACAGCTAGGTCTTTGGTATCCTGCTAAGTGTGAGTTAGATCTTCTAGCCTACACTGATACAGACTATGCTGGGTGTCGAGTAGATAGAAAGAGCACTAGTGGCTATTGCCAATTTCTTGGTGACTGTCTAGTATCTTGGGCATCTAAAAAGCAACACACTGTAGCCTTGTCTACAGCTGAGGCTGAATATGTTGCTGCAGGTAATTGTGCTGCCCAAGTACTATGGATCAAGCACCAACTAGATGATTATCAGATAAAATTGGAATGCATTCCAATTTTATGTGATAATACTAGTGTCATATGTCTTGCTAAAATACCTGTTCACCATTCAAGGACTAAGCATATAGAGATAAAACATCATTTTCTGAGAGATGCTGTGAATAAAAGGGAAATCGAACTGAATTTCATTGAAACAGATAAACAAATTACTGATATCTTTACTAAGTCACTTGGAAATGAAAAGTTTAAATTTCTTAGAAGAGAACTTGGCTTGTGTAAGTTTCAGCTTGATGAATAAAATTTTCAGCTGTTTTGAATACAATCTCTGATTTGGACCTACATCTGATAGACTGTATAAAACTTTGTGAAGGTTGATTGGTGCAACAGACTCATGATCATGCATGACACTCATATTGTTTTCTCATGATCATCACTGCATATCATTTAGTCAGTAATGTGTCTAAAATCACATGCATATAGAACTGTTTTGCACTACATTTCTCTGCATAACCTTGGTGGTCACATTGCATGATAGTATAGTCTGAATAAGCATGAACTTCAAAAATCATTTGATCAGTCATCTTTTGCATATAGACAAGGGAAGTCTTGTCAGAATTTCAAGGTGAACTGCTGCGTCGACGCTGCTATACTGTGGCATTGACGCAGTGAACTAGATCTGTAAATGTCTCTGTTTCATTATTCTGATGAGTTGACGCTGCAATAGCGTGGAGTCGACGCACTGACACTATCTCAGTGTTTTATACTGATACCTCTTCAACTGATGCGTAGACGCCTTGAAGTCCCAGCGTCGACTTTGTCTATTCATCCTTGACTCTGAATGATTGAGTCTGACAGTATGGCAATCTTGTAATCAGTTCTAATATTAAGCAATAGAAAATAGACCTCTTCCCTCATAAGAACTGTAATTGCTTAAAGACAGACTTAATGGTTTAAATTTTATAACCTTTAGAGTTGAAAGACTACAATCAGTAAATAAGGATGCTGAAAATTGATAAAGCACTCAACCCTCATCTTATTTCATGTCAGACAAAGTTAATTATATCTGAAATCTAAAAACTCATCTGAAATCATGTTAGAGAAACTAAGTATGTGTATTGTCCTTAAACAAGTCATTCTAAAACAAATAAAGGACAGCTAAGAAAGATATTGAAAAATATTAAAAATAAATTAAAATATAGCATTGGCAGAGCAATGACTGGTAAATCACTGAGAAACTGAGTGATCCATCAAAGAAGTGGACAACACTCATGTCATGAGGTGTATCAGCTATCTCTGTATAAAATGATCAAAACAGTAGGGTGATTTCATTGAGTACCTAGGGGTAACTGGCGTCTGATAAACGTGTACCCTCAAGTAAAAAGATGTAAATCACTTATATTAAGTTTGATCATAGCAGAATGGTCCATCATGTTGAGTATCTAGGGGTATTGGCGTCTGATAAACGTATACCCTTAAGCAAAAAGACATACCTGACTGCCAAAAATGAACTCATATTGATAAATGATGTTCCTTTAAAAGTAATTTTATGAATGTCAATTTGTTTAGTTTCAATACATGACTTGGTATCTCTCAATTAGTTTTGTTGAGTATATGACAGTACGATATTTTTGAAACTGACTCTCTCATGCAAATGTTATTCTGGTTTATTGCCTTATCATGCTAAGCTACCCTATCCAATGAATGTAGTGCATGAACTCTTGATTTATTAACCTTTAAACCAGAACCTCACTTTCTAAGCAGTTTCTCAATTCATATGACTGAAGGTTCTGTGCTTTAGCCACTTAATTTCTGAACTACTTGCTAAGAATGCCAGTCAGCTGATTCTTCTTGTTCCTTCCATTGCATCTTATTTCCCTCCTCTTTGTTAATGGCAAAGGGGGAGAATATATTGTCTACTTCATGAGTTCATTCTAGTGAGTTCATTCAAGGGAAGTGTTTGCATCATGTCTATGGCAAAGGGGGAGATTTTGTGAGCAGAAAGTTGTGTTCATGTCTCAGCATGTCATTCATAGCATCTGCATGACAATCTGAATAACGAATCATGTCCTTCATCAAAAATACATCTGTTTGACAGGATGTTGCTATTCTATATAATAAGGTGTTACCATCATCAAAATGGGGGAGATTGTTGTGACCCCTCTGTGTTGATGATGTTGACAATAAGTCTTATTTCATTGGCAACAACTTGTTTTGATTGATTGGCAACTGTCTTTATTTTCATGAAATTCTTTTTATCAGGTTGTCTGTGTACCTAATGCAGTCAGAGTCTATACTATCGTGCACACACCCATAGGTCTACATTGCATTGCAGCATGTACATAGAGTCCATACATTTCATTGTATAGTCTGGACAGTTCTGATGGGTCGACGCTCCCTTCTGATAGGTCGACGACCCCTTTGTTTTCCAAGTCCACACATTGTGCATTCTAACTTGAAGTCTATACAACGCTGCATTGGCCAAGTATATACACTGCATTGTTGATTGCTGGCAAAGTCTGCACATTCTGCAGCTCAACGTCTGCATGCATGAAGTCTATACACTGCATGGCTCGCACAGCTGCAAGTCCACACATTGCATTCCTAGCAGACCAGCAAGTCTATACATTGCAGGGTAAAGCCCAAAGTCTAGACACTGCCACATTGCCTACATTTCAGAGTCTATACATCATTCATGCATGTGCACAGTTCGTGGACAAAGTCTGTACATCGCAGCATGTATTCAATGTTAAAGTCTATACAGACTTCAGCGTCTCGTTCATGCATTGTTTGTGAAGTCTGTACATTAGTCTGTGTCTCATGCATCATCTATGTAAAGTTCATACATTGCATTTAAAGTCTGTACAACATTCGTCTCAGCTAGCCTCTCATGCTGCGTCTTAGGCATGTCTGTACATTGCACTGTAGCTGCATTGTTTCACCTGAAGTCTGTGCATTGTCTCAGCCACCGTCTCATTCATCGTCTCACGTTTGCAAAGTCTATACACTGGTCGGTGGAAGCAAGTCTCTACATTCGACTGTTCAGCCTGTGACTAAGTCTGTACAGCCAGGGAGACTGTTAAGTCTATACATTCATTCACTGTAGCTTGCACTGGGTAAAGTCTATACATCCTCTAGCTGGAACTGTGCAAGTTTGTACATCGCTGCTTTGCCAAAGTCTGTACATTGGCATCTTTTCTTCGTTGCACTTCCAAGTCTATACATTGGGACTTTTACCTATGCTCTGTTCAGCAAGTCTATACAGTGGTTGCTTTACCGACGTTGCCTTGCCAAAGTCTACACATTGTGAATTTCCAAGTTTGTACAGACTTTACCTTGTTCAAGTCTGTACATCGTCCAGTTATCTTTGGCATGTCTACACACTGGAAGTCCATACAGTCAACTGCTTTACTTTGAGCTAGTGTGTACAGAGTTTCTCTTGGTATGAAGTCTATACATCATCTTAGCATTATAAAGTCTGTACATTGTGGATGTCCTTACACTCGATTGCCTTGCCTTGGTCAAGCCTGTACAGAGTTTCTTCAGCTAAGTATATACATTGCTTCATGACGTGAAGTCTATACATGTTTTGTTGGCAAGTCTTCACATCGTGAAGTCTATACACTCAACTCCTTCACACTTCAGGAAGTCTGTACACCCTCCAATGCATTGCATGCATCGTTCATGGAGTCTGTACATTGAGTGAAGTCTGGTGAAGTCTGTACAGCGGTTGCTTCACATCTGAAGTCTGTACATTGCATTTGCACTCACAACGTCTTCACATTTGAAGTCCATACATCGTCAGTTGTCTGTCAAGTCTTCATACTGCTTAAGTCTGTACAGCAGATGCTTCACATAGATGAAGTCTATACATTGAGCAGAGTCTGTACACTACATTCGAATTCACAAGTCCATACAATGCAGTCTATACAATGCAGTTCATCTTATAAGTCTGTACAGAGTTCTTCACTTAATCTGATAATCCTATAATTTGTTTGACAGGGATCTGCTACTAAGATTACTGACATGGCTCGTGATCCTAGGAGGACGAGGTGATCAGGTGCTGCCATGTAGATGGAATTGCCTCGGTTCTGGTGAATTCTCTGGGCGGGAAATGTGGAAGACACGCGCCCTCATCCACCTGCTGATAGTATATAATGAAGCCTTCATCTTCAGATGGAGGCAGATCGACTGAAGATAAGAAAAATATATACAGCAGAGAGCCATCGATCCACAGTGAGAAGAAAGAAAACAGAGAAGAAGAAAAAGAGAGAAGAGAAGAGAGAAGAGATGTGTTGAGAGAGTGAAATTGAGAGAGTTTAGATTGAGAGCTGCTCTTATTGTAACTCAGTCTCTTGGTTCAGAAACCAGAGCTGAGGCTTGCTCATTCCGAGCTACATTCCCATTTGGGTTTTCTTTTTCATTTTGCTTCTGCATTTTTATTTCCGAACTCTTGTTTCTTCAAGCTGTGAGGCAGCATTACAGTGGAGGTCTCCACTGGACAGGAGAAGTTGTAATCCTCAGCAGGCAAGACTTGGTCTCGGACGGCTAAGTTGTATTGCCCAGCTGTTGCAAAGGGTGTTCCTCTGGTCGGGATAAGCTGTAAGCCCCAACCGTTGTTGGCAAGCTGTAGTGCCCAGCAGATTGAAGTTGTGTATTAGCAGTAATCCACATTCGAGTTGAATGTGGGGTGGACGTAGGTCGGATTGACCGAACCACCTAAAAGTCTTTGTGCCTTTCATGTGTTTGCTTGTCTGTTTAGCAGATCTTGTTTCGGTGCTTTCACTGTGGTTGTCCAGTGTTCGTTTAATTCCGCATTTGAATCTAGGCATAATTTTTAATTAGCCTGTTGATCTATTCACCCCTCTCTAGATCCACATTCTGTGGTGAAAGAGCCTTCCATCCAACTCCAACATGCTGAACATAAGTGAATGCATTGACCTTGGAATGCACAGACCTATATGCACACGAATAGTGACATGCACTGACTTTAAGCAATGCATTGACTTTAAGCAATGAAATGCACTGACTTCAACAATGTAATGCACCGACGTTACTAGGTAACAATGTAATGAATGTATGCACCGACCTCAGCGGAGGTTGCATCGACCTGCCTTAGAAGTATGACTAATGCAGATGATCCATAGTGTGACATCATAAAAACCATAAAGTTATACTAATGCAACACCAGATTGGTCATAGTGCTGACATCATCAAAATCACAGGGGTACAACAATCTCCCCCTTTTTGATGATGGCAACACTATGAGTCATACTCATTCATATCAGACCATTCTTCTCCCCCTTTGACTTCATCAAAAAGGAAAGGATAGTATTAATAATGGAGAAATCAGGCAAATCTCCCCCTTAATCTCAGACAAAAGCTGATGAGTCATTCTTCCAGAACTATTATCGGACAAGCAGAATTAAGTCTGATACCACTAGTTGATAAACTCAGTAGACTGATACCAATTGTGATGAAAAGTGATATCAACAAAAGCACAAGTGAAGTCATAGAATTTTCCAGGTCGAACTCAAGAGGCATCGAGATTAGTAAGCAAAGGATACCAATGAATTTTTCAGGTCGAACAGCAGCTATAGATTGAGTACAAGAATTTTACAAGATAAATCAACATTCAGACTTCAGAGTGAGTAATCAGACAGAAATTGAATTGGAGGTGAGTTGTCAACAAAATTCAGATCAAGATAATTTATGTTAAGAATATTGAGCAAGAGTGGAGCACAGAACTGACTGGATTGCCAATGAATAGATAAGGCAAAAAGATTCTCAACAGAATACCAAATTCATAAATCTTGATAAGTAAATTTCATACTCTTCTATTATAATAGATTATGAATGAGTCTAAGCTGACCAGCATGATTTAATCATGATGTATACAAAGTTTATCAATGAAAATCAATACTCATATCTGAAATCAAGTTTTAATAAAGATGAACCAATTGCACATATGATATTTTTGTTTAACCTCCTACTATCTTACTCATTCAAACTCAATGACTCCTTTGGGAGTTACAGAAGATGGTATTGAGATTAAACAAATATGAGTGTGACTGAACTTGTCTTTAGTTTTTCCAAATTTTTCTTTTATTCAACAACATTATTTTTCTTGAGCAAGTCTGGTTAAATCATCACCTTTTTACGTGAGGCACAACACGTCTTAAGTGAGGTGACCCAGTTACTCAGTGTGACAACCATATTGCCTCTCAATGAGAACAGAGTTAGTAATTTGGAGTGACTTTTTACATGAGGAGACACCTTGATCAGAGGCCAGAATCCCCAGTTACTCAACACAACCATGCCATTGCTCTACCAGATTTTTAATCATTTTATAATAGAGGTAACTATGACACTTCATGACATGGGTTGACTCTATTTCTTTGATTGAGAACCCAGTTTCTCTGTGACCAAAGTCATTGCTCTGACTTTAGTTTTCTTTCAAATATTTTCAGATTTTCCAGACAATGCTCAGTACATTGAAATGTTTAAGAATGATACTTACTATATGTATTTTATCCAAAGGAAGCCATGTTTTTAAAGTTTCAGATTTCAGAAGATTTTACATGAAATTACATGAGACACTTGGTTAAGATTTATTAAAATAATGCTTCAGATATTTTCAAGTCTTTTACATCCAAACTTAATGAATACATTAGACTTAAATCAATTTGATTCATCAGACATTCTTAAGCCAGTATAATAGAAGATTCTTCATTTCAGAATTTGTCTGATTTATGATTAGGGTACACAGATTAAAATCTTCTAACTTTCAAATGAATCAACATTGACAATGCAACCAATCAATAGGAACAATAAGAAATTTTCATTGAGAGAGAGAGAGAGCAGAAGACAATAATGATGCAGCAAGGGGTATGCACTTGAGTAGTTCCGCTTAGAAGCCAATAGCTGAGTCTGGAATACAGACATATCAGTTTGATAGTAGTGACAAGAGTTTAAGTGAGGCTCTTCTTCAGCAAATTAAGGTGTAGCATAGAGAAATTTCAGGTTCAAGACATGATTTGTAGGTAGAGCAGAGATTGCAGAAAAATTGAGAATGTGGCTAGTCAAAAGAAATATTGGTTGACTGAATGAGCAGTTCACGTCTATCGAATTGACAGTGAGAAAACACAAGAATAGCCAACAGTTTTATAAACAATACAAAGGCTCCTCCTGACTAAATGCAAGAGATATCAAGCGCATTGTATATGTCATGATGAGGAAAATGACAAGTATGAAGCATGAGTACTCGTGAGCTCCCCCTGAATGCATGCTCTCAACATTCTTTTTGGTGTTTTTAATTAATGCAATGCAATTCTCCTTTTTGAAATTTTCAACATTGATGGAGTGTTATGCAATTCACTACATGCATGCGTATGCAATGAGTGGCATGAGTCATCCTGCAGGGGCAGCCAAACTCCCCCTGACTAAATGCATTAAGAAGCTGACATTTAAGTGCCATAAACACATAGATCATTGTGCAAGAAAACTCATGAATTATACTCATAAAATAAATATGCAGTGCATTCTATTATCATGTGCATTCAAGATTTTTAGAAAAGTTCAGTTAGAATATGCACAAACAAATTAACATTTTATGCAACCATCTAAAACAGAAAAGAAAACTCAGATGACAAACCTTAAATAGAATTCACAGAGCTGACCTGAAAATTGCAGACGTGATGTTTTCACACTTGAGTGCATTGGTTTATTAACCCTTTGTTTATTTCCTTATAAGCCACACCTACAAAACATCAAATTATTTTGAACAGGCAGGTACCCAAGCAGTCTTGAGTCCTTAAGTGATAGTGGCACCTTTGAAGGGTGCTCTCCACAGTTTTTGAGCATTAAGATCATCAAGATCCATCAGCTTACAGTTGGACATTGAATGTCCAAACTGACCACAGTAATAGCAAGTAACAGATTTCAAGCTCTTTTTATGCACATTATTGTGATCATTGAATCTATGTGCATGAACATTAAAGTTTTTATTATTATGCACATGAAAGTTCCGGTTTTTGAAACCTGCCAACTGGCACTGATTTGCTCTATGGCCGGGTTTTTCACATTCAAAACATGAAGAATTCATTCTGTTAAAATTCTCATAAAATGCATGTCTTTTTGCAAGGATTTTAGCAGGTTTCGAGTTAAGTGTTCTTCTCTTAACATGCCAACACTTTGCAGCAATGTGGCCTAATTTGCGACAATGAAAGTAATGAAGTTTACTTTTAGGAATTGCATGATATTTAGCATGGAGTTGTTTGTCATGCATTCCTACAGTAGCTAGGTCATCTAATTTCATATGTCTACACTCATGCATGAGATGACCTATCTCATGACAGTAAAAGCAATGAATTCTTTTCTTTTTAACAAAAGAAGGTTTCTTAGCATGAGAGTTCTTAGCATGAATTCTACCAAATTTTAGATCATCCTTCTTCATAATAAAGTAATCACCCATCTCATGACCAACCTTTCCACAGTAAAAGCATTCGACATTCTTGATAAGAAATTTGTTGGCCTGAGCTTTCTCAGCATGGTTATTCTCATCAATCTTTTTCAATATTTTCCTTTTCTGATTTGTTTTCTGATTCTCTTGAGTGGCAACTTGTTTTGAGGAGGAGGAGGCAGAAACACTAGCTATGTTTGAGCTACTCACAAAAGTTGTGTAGAGTTTATTTCTCATTTCCTGCTTGCTGCCTTTCTTGTTATTAAAAAGTTTCTTTTTGAAAGCAGCTTTCAGATTTTTACCTTGCTTTTCAATTTTCTGTGTAGTAAATTAAAATATAGATGGAACATGAATTTTGTTTTGCTCAGAACTCTTCACAAACACATTAGTCATTTTATTTCCATCTGTCCTTTTATTGACTAGACTGTAACCCAGTCCCTCTTTCTGAAAGTTAGCATTTGTTCTGAAAAGTGTATTCAGATTGTCCTTTCCCTTAATAAATTTAGATAATAAGTTTTTCAGATCCTGAATCTCAGAATTCAAATCAGCAGTGTTAGCTTCGTAACCAGCAATCTCAGTTTCACAGGAAATAACCTGTTGATGCAAAGCATCATTCAAGCTCTTCAAAGTAGAAATTTCCTGTTTGAGCTCATGTTCCTTATTAACTTCTTCTTTCATTAGCACCTATTTTCCTTTTTCTAAAGTCAACCATTTATCTCCCATGACAGTATTTAATACCATGAGCTTCTTGTTTTGTTCCTTCAAATTTTTATTCTCTTCCATTAATGCACTCACTCTCTCAGACTCATCATCAGATGTGCACTCTCCCTTTTCAAGCATTAGAAGCTTATCTGATATGGCAGTATTCAGATGCTTCAATTCTTCATTTTCGTTCATCAACTTTTCATTTTGCACAAGTTCATTTATGAGAATCTGATCATGTTCATTCATTCCTTGTTTTAGATCTGTTTTGGCCTCATCCAGATTCTTTTGGAGTTTTTCATTTTCAGCTTTAATAGCATCAAGTTTCTCAGAGATTACTTCATTTTCTTCTTGCAGTAATTCAAGCTTTTTAAATTTATTTTCTAAAGAGGCGATGTGTATCTCATAGCTAGCAATCTCTTGTTCACTACAATTAAGACATTCACTCAATACTTTGTTTGCAGTTTTGTGCTTTTTAATTTCTTGTTCCAGTTTCTCATTTTCTTTTCTTCGAGAGTCAATTAATTATTCTTGCATTTTCAGTTTAGATTGAAGGTCATCATTCAAATTCTTTACAGAGATACACTTATCACAAGAATTTTCAATCCTTTTTATTTCAGATTTCAAGTGTTCATTTTCAGACTTCAAAGACTTTATGTCAGAAGTCATGACCTTCCTCATTTTCTTCTTTTCAGACTTGACAGACTTATACTTGCCTAAGAGACCATTGTACAGAATCATTAAATCATCAAAAGTGAGTTCATCGGATTCGGTACTTACCTGTGATGATGTCTCCTCCTGTTGATCACTGCTGTGATCACTCCGGCTGGCCATCAGACATTCTTCTTCCTCTCCTTTTTGGATATGAAGCAGTTCATCCAAAATTTCCTTTGCAGTGCTACAGCCTGCGATAAAAGGAAAATCATCAAAATTAATTGCAACCTTCATTAGATTTAGAGCTCTCACATTTTCATCATTTTTCATCTTGTGATCATAAGTCCACTTGGACTCATCCTTAGGGATTTTATGTGGACAGTGAGAGATAACCTTCCACAGTTGTGGATTAACAGAGTTAACATGCTTGCGCATTAGATATAGCCAGAATTTAATACTTGAACCACCGAGTACCGGAGGATGAGCCATTAACACAGATCAATACCAATTCAAAGCAGTGAATTCAAACCGACAAACCAAGTCTCACAAAATTGCACCAAAAGATGGCAGGATCCTCTGCAAATCGTTGGATCTGGATAGTTAGAGACCCGCTCTGATACCAAGTGTTGGGGTGCTAGACATAGATTCAGAGGGGGGATGAATGAATCTCCCCTTTAACATTTTACTTAGATTAAAAAAACTCTTGATGTAAATCCCGCCGAGATAGAACTGGATGGCTCAGCTAAACGGATAAACTGTTCAGGTTTAACTTCGAACACTGAACATGCATCAAGCACTATATGAACTCTAAATGCAGCCGAAGACTGGTACTGAGATATACTGCTATGAAACCCACTGCCTCTATATTAAGTACACAATTCAGAAACGTTTTCGTAGTAGAGGCAAATTGATCAAAATCAATTACACTATAAAGGAGGTAGAAGATAGGGAATCATACACACTCGCAAACCACAGAACACATGGCATTTTAGATGGTTCTGTCTGCTGCCCGCAGACCTACGTCCATCCCCCACTCAAACCAGAGTGAGGCTTCCCACTGATACACAGCTTAAACTGCTGGGCATTACAGCTTGCCTACAACTGCTGAGCAACACACCTTGCTTCCGCTGAGCAATCACAGCTTGCTGTCCAGAGGAACCGATCATCTGCAACGCTGAGCAACACAGCTTGCTGTCCAGAGGAACCGATCCTCTGCAACATTGAGCAACACAGCTTGCTTTCGGAACAAGGGTTTAAAAAGAAAAATAAAAGATGGAAAATCACAGCACCGAAAAGCTGGAAACGATCTTAACACAAATGTGGCTCTCGCAGGAGCTGACTGGCTTGGATATGATCCAAAGACCACTAGAACCAGATTTCTAGCAAAGGCTTCAACCTCCCTCCTCGAGCTCTCTCTCTCTCTCTCTCCTTTTTCCTTCCTCTTCATCGAACTCTCAGTCTCTTCCTCTTCCCTTCTTCTCACTGCTCTCGTGCTCTTCCTTCAGACTATCTCTGATCTCTCTCTCTCTCTCTTTTTTTCTTTTGGCTCTACACTCTCTTTTCTCTGCGTCCCTCCTCAGATCTCTTATATTCATCATCTTCTCCTTTGATCGCAGAAGAAGGGTTTTAAATAACTTCAAGCCTGGGACCCACGAGCTAATAGGTTGGGCACGTGGAGGGAGCACTCCCGCCAAGAGAATTAAGGAATCCCTTAGCCACGTGTCAGAATCTTAGCGCTTTAGCTATCCACGTGGCAGCTTCTTCCAGGGATGATCCACCTTGGATCACGTGCCAATTATTGGTTCTACTGTCCTCATGAACACATGCTCCAATTGTGACTTAGACTCCTATCAATAGGTTACAAAGCAGTTTGTCAAGCATGTTATAGCCATGATATTCATCCTTCATATGCTCAGACCTTATAAACAAACATGCACGATCCTACTATATGCAAAGATTAGATGTGCACTGACCCTATTATGCACAAGGTGCAGTCAGCATGGACTATGTATACAGGAGAATGAAATGTGCACGGACCTTGTAATAACTAGCGTGAAAGCGTGCACAGACCATATGCATAGACGTAGGGTATACACAAGATGATATATGCACTGAGTTAGCATCGCACAAGAATGAAGTGTGCACATACTTGATGAACTATATGAAATAATGTGCACGGACCTTGGGGAACTTATTATGAGACATGCACATACACTGCATAACATGCACAGACTTCATAGGTAATGATATAGACACATGCACAGTCATTGATGAAAAGTATGAAGAAGGTATGTGCAAGATGCAAAGAATGCACCGAGATGCATAGCTATACTATAGTGATCTACATGGACTCTGTTATGCACAAGTCAAAACATGCACAGATTCTAATATGAAAGATGCACTGACTCAGATATACAACATAGAGTGTTGCACCGATCTGTTCTGCATGCAGCAACACAGTTTTCACCGACCTTATGCTCGGTCACACAAGATGTGCACCAACTCTATTACGCATTCAACAGACCATGCACCGACTAGGCATGCGTGCAGCGGCAAGAGTTGCTCCGACCTTGTGAATGCATACAATGCAAATTGCACCGAGTACAGTGTTGCACACGCCAGATATGCATCGTCTGTAATCTTCGCAGTGTGATCTTGCACCGACTTGGCTACCGTGCTGCACAAGAGTTGCACCGACATGATGCTAGCCGGATACACAGATTGCACCGACTTACATCTGCCAATGCAGTACACGGTCTAGAATGCACAGACCTAAATGCTCATGTACAGTGACATGCACTAACTTTGCTATACAGTCTAACTAAGATGTGCACGAACTTTGGCCTTAGACAAATGACCCTGCACAGACTTAAACACTGGAGTGTACTGACTTAGCCTGCTGAACCAAGAGTATGCATCGACATAATGTGCTGAACGTAACTGAATGCATTAACCTTGAAATGCACAGACCTATATGCACACCAACAGTGACATGCACTGACTTTAAGCAATGCATTGACTTTAAGCAATGAAATGCACCAACTTCAACAATGTAACGCACCGACGTTAATAGGTAACATTGTAATGAATGTATGCACCGACCTCAGCGGAGGTTGCACCGACCAGCCTTACAAGTATGACTAATGCAGATGATCCATAGTGTGACATCATAAAAACCACAAAGTTATACTAATGCAACACCAGATTAGTCATAGTGATGACATCATCAAAACCACAGGGGTACAACAAATCCAACCCACTAGAATTTCCTGAAAAAGATTAGAAAAGTAGGGAATGAGCACACATGCCCAGTAGGTATCTTCGTATCAACATGAAGGCAATGTTTAAGTAATTAACATTTTAGCTCTAGAATAAAGATAAACGAAATATGGTAAAACATGCGGTGTAAAACTAAAGTAATGCCTTTTCCACTGCGATTCTTTTTATCTAGCTTTAAAGAGGGTTGTTCTGCGAAAAGTGGGGCAGATCTATTCACCCCTCCCCTCCAGATCCGCCATCCACTACTCAACAAGTGGTATTAGAGCCTGGCTCTGCCATTCCCAGATCCTACGATCTGTAGGGAAAGATCCCGACGTATTTTATTTAGATGGCTTCATATGCTACACATGCTTCGATGGTTTCTCGCCCATTTATGATGGTTCAGATTTTTCTACATGGGTAGAAAAAAATGTTCATCTATGTTAGCTCCGTAGATCCACAATTGTGGACTATTATATACGATGGTCCTCATGAGCTGCCATCAAACTCAATTGATTGGTCAGCCGAACATAAGACCAAACACAATGATAATCTTACTGCATATAACTTAATTACGTCAGCAGTTGATCTCAGACTAACTCATCTTATGTCCTCCTGCAGCACAGCCAAGCAAGTACTGGACAGGTTGGTGAAAATCAATGAAGGGAAGGAACAAGAACAAGAATGCTTCATGGCCGACCGTGCAAAACAGTCCAGCAATACATCCTCATCAAAGGTAAACACTGACTCCGAGGAATTTATTTTTGAAGAGCTTATGGAAGCCTATGATGAGTTGATTACACAATACAAAAAGGTAAAAATAGAAAATAAAAATTTGAAAAAGGATCTCAAGAAAATTAACCAAAATGAAAGCTCGTTTTGTAAAAAGTGTTCTGCTTTTGAAGAGCTTAACGACACTCTTTCTTTTGATCTAGATACGCATAAACAAAGCATTGCATGTCTAAGGGATGAAAATGAAAATCTTCATGATGAAATCACTAGGTTGGAAGAGATTGTAATAAAACTTCAAAACCAACCTAAGTCAATCTCTAATGATCAAACTATGGCCGATGGGCTAATTCATGATGAGAGGTTGATTGAAGAAAGTAAAAATTCTGAAACTCAAAGTGAAAAGGTCCTAAAAGAAACTGAAGTTTCATGCTCTGCTAATTTTACATGCAAAGAATGCTCGTTCTTGAAAAAGATAAATATGGGTCTCCATGATGATCTGAATGGCAACAAAATCTGATTGATTCTCTGAAAGAAGAGAATAGAGAATTGTTGAAAAAGAAAATTGAACTTCAACAAGATGAAGAAGAACATAATTAAAAATTGGTTGCACTTGGAAAAGGCAAGACGGTCATTGATGATTGCTCTGAAACATTGCATGTTTTAGAACAAGAAAATCAAAATCTTAAAGCGGTAAATGTCATGCTCAATGAGCAATTGGCAGCATGTGAAGAGGGTCTTGATGAATCTAAACAGCATATTTCCTCACTTGAAAATAAAAGTCAAGGTTTGAATGATTTCCTATTAATGTTTACCCAAGACCAAGATTCTGGCTCATCAGAAGCCACCACTTTCTGTGGTCACTAAAAATGGCATACTGATCGAAAGAAAAGTAAAATCTAGTATGCTCATTCAAACATGCACCACAACATGTCCAATGCTAAATACCATGCTTTCCACAAAATGAATGTCCATTGTTATTATTGTGGTAGACATGGTCACACTGTGCATGATTATTTCATCCTGAGAAATGATGAGCTTAGAGCAGGACAACAAGTGAAAGGGCAAGGAAAGAAACATGTCAACACTGGCAGGGGGCCTGCTCAGCAGAACTCTGCACAGAATCGCATGGAGAATCAGAAGTGTCGACATTCCCATCCAGACAGGTCGACACTCCCCATGGCCTTCGAAAGAAATGCTTCTCTCTGCTGCCTTCATTATGGTAAGACTGGTCACACTGACCAGGAATGCTGGCATCTGAAAGAAAGACACCACCCTAATACAATGAAAGGTAAAAATCACGCTCACCCACAAAAGCATAGTCCACATGCACACGCACATGAACATAAAAAGAATAATCAATCTTTTGTGCGTTGTTTCTATTGTGGGAAAAATGGGCATGAGATATATGATTGCCACACAATGAGGGAGGAGGATGTGATTGCCCTGAAAATGAGGAGCCAAGATGCTAAACATGTTGCTAACCCACAAGGACCCAAGCATGCTTGGGTACCTAAAAATTCCAAATGAGAATTTTGGGTGCAGGATGCCTTGGAGCTGAGAAATGAATGGTCAGGTAAATAAAAGCTCAAGGCACATGTATATAAATAATTTTTTTTGTCATTTTTCATGTTTAGTCTTGACATGTAGATAGTGCATCATAAGTTTGCCCTTTTTGTTCAATAAAATTTTGTAAACTGAATTGTTTGTTTGAAATGATGATTTATCCCCCATGGTGTGAAGATGAACACATGAGCTAGATTAATTACTCACACCCTGCTTGACCTCTAGTATTTCAAATGGTCGAGAGTTGAAAGGCAAGTCATGCTTGCCCAGAACCCTTACTATGCGTGAGAAGGATCTAAGATCAAAACCTCTACCGTGTACCAGAGATCAATTATTTCAGCTGTTTAATTCATGAGAAACTTGTTGTGCTCATGAAGTTGATGTGATGATAAGTTGTTTGGTACCTGATATCAGCCACATAAAATTCTTGGATTTTGGTTTTGATGATGCATATCATGGCTGCATTTTCAACTCGTTATTCATGTTAGCATTGTTCAAAGGGGAAGTCTAGCAATTGGCATCATCATGTTGCATTCAGTTAAAAATCAATTGTGAATGATTTGTGCTTGCATCATCTTATGATCTCATATACTTTAATGCAAATCATGTTTAGGAAAATATAAAAAAAAATGTGCAATCATCATGCAGCATCTTCATTGCATTGTGCATTCACATAAGTCTTAGGCTGCATAGTTCATTACCAACCCATGCATGCTTTCAGTAGGAGTCAACATCTATAACCTTTGCATGCTCCCTTAGAATAAAGTTGTATCAAATGGATGTAAAAAGTACTTTCTTGAATAGTTTGATCAAGGAAAAAGTCTGTGTGGAGCAGCCCCTTGGCTTTGAGAACTCTAACCATGCAGATTTTGTATACAAGCTAGACATGGCACTTTATGGCTTGAAGCAAGAACCAAGAGCTTGGTATGAGAGACTAAGCTTGTTCCTCATTGAAAAAGGGTACACACGAGGTAAGGTAGACCAAACAAGATTCACCAAGATGCAAGGTAAGAACATCTTGATTGTTCAAATTTATGTTGATGATATTGTATTTGGTTTTACTAAATCTGAAATGTGTGAGGAACTTGCTAACCTCGTGACTAGCGAATTCGAGATGAGCCTAATGGGAGAACTCCATTTTTTTCTCGGTTTGCAGGTCAACCAAGGAGAAGATGGGTGCTTCATAACTCAAGCCAAATACATCAAGGAGCTGTTGAAAAGATTTAACATGACAAACAGCAAAATAATTGCAACTCCTATGAGCACCACAACATCACTGGATTCGGATGAAAATGGTAAATTAGTGGATGCAAAGATCTATAGAGGTATGATCGGCTCTTTGCTTTACTTGACTGCATCCCACCCAGATATCCAGTTTAGTTTATGTCTTTGTGCCAGATTTCAAGCTAGACCTAGAGAATCCCACTTGACTGTCGTCAAACGTATCCTTAGATATCTTGCCGGCACTCAAGATTTGGGATTGTGGTATCCGTCATCATGTGATTTATCTCGTATATCTTATTCTGATGCGAACTATGCTGGATGCAAGCTGGATCACAAAAGTACTAGTGGCTACTGCCAGTTTCTTGGTGGGTGTTTAGTTTCTTGGGCCTCCATGAAATAATACTCGGTTGCCCTGTCAACCGCAGAGGCAGAATATGTTACTGCGGGGAGCTGTGGCACCCAAGTGTTGTGCATTAAACACCAACTCCAAGACTACTTAGTGGATCTTGGTTGTGTCCCGATTCTATGTGATAACACTAGTGCTATCAACCTTGCCAAAAATCTAGTCCAGCACTCTAGGACTAAGCATATTGAGATTAGGCATCACTTCATTAGAGATGAGGTCGTTAAGAAAAATTTTAAACTGCATTTTGTTGATACTCTAAATCAAATTGCTGATATTTTCACCAAGCCCTTGTGTAATGATAAGTTTCCAACACTCAGAAGGGAGCTTGGTCTTTGCCGACCTCAGGCCAATAAAAATTGAAATGAAGATCTTGTTCAATTTAGTGTGTGTTTTTGCAGATTCGTGTTCTATGAATTATTTATATGTAAACATGTCTTTTTGCATATGGTGTGGCATTTCATGTAGTCATGATGCATAATAATGAATTGAATTAATGTTCACGATGCATTGCATGATTTGTGTTGCATCATTCTTGCATGGTCATGGTATATCAAATGTTGATGTATGGAAAGGCAGGATATGCTTGCCTAGAAGCACTCAATATGCGTGAGGTTTCACCTCTGCCATGTACCATGCGTCACTGTCGCATATAGGCCATATAGTAAGGGGGAGTTGTCTCTTTGTAGCATTCATGCATTTATTTCATCTTCATTCTGTTGCATTTAATAAGTGTACAACCATGGGTTGAGTCATACATTTTATTTCTGCCACCTTCATGAGTGACTAGGTCAACCTCATTTGTCATTCAACTTGCTTGCAAACATAACTCCTTCGTGCATCCATTGCATATCCTTAGGGGGAGTTTTGTTGATTCACTTAACTTCTTGCAATCTGCACTTCACTGGCTTACAGTCTGATTTGAGATCATGAGACCGACAGAACTACGACGTAAGAGCTTTCTATTATATGCCCTGATGATTATCCATCTAATGAAAATGGTTCAGATTTAATAATTTCCTTGAAGTTCTGAAATATTTGTTCTGAAACCATCTATGTTTTGTGGTTTTAATAGACCTTAACTAGAGATTATATATTATGCTTTGAATGACTATCCTGAAATCTGAAAATTCAAAATTCATGACCATCTTGGTGATACACTCGGACTTAGTGTTGTTCTTAAACATCTTGATGAGCTGGAATTCTTGGAAATCAATTTGACAGAGCAATGATATTGTTGCACGGAGAAATATGTCACGTCATCCAATCAAGTGACGAATGATATGTCATGATGTGCCCCTGTTATCTCTGTCTTACTTCATTTAGACTCTAGGCAGAGCAATGGCATACTTGTTGAGAAATATATCTTCTCATCAACGAAATGAGATCAGATATGTCATGACGTGACTTTGCTATCTCTGTTCATTCTGAAGTATAATTGTCAGTCTTATCAAATAACTAGGAATACTGGCGTCTAAACAACGTGCATTCTTACGACTAGGAGGCATGTCATCGACTCGATTGCTCGTAAAATATGAGTCATGTGCAAAAAACTACAGAAGATCATGTAAAACAATGTTGAAATCATACCATTCCATGCTTTAGTCATGATTGTTTAGCCTCAATACTAGTTTTTATGTTATTCCCTTTGTAGTTATTGAATATGGATATATAAGACAAGGGAAGGTTACACACCGCCATGATATGTACTTTTTGTTCATTTCTATTAAACCTTGGATGTAGCTACTTTTTGAACTCCACTGTTGATCTCAGATTTCATTAGCTTTGAATCATATATATATTGCTCACGGTCTGGTTCAATTTTGCATATAATGGCTTGCTCTTCACTTCCATTCAGCTCTGGTCTCTCAGACTTTCATAGCCTCCTCTACTTTATCCCTCCCTTTTTGCTGTTGTCAAAGGGGGAGAATTCTTTGTGTGAGTCCTTTGTAAGAGTTGTGCGTTGTCGGTCTATGAGGCTTGTCATAGGGGGAGAAACCTTTGTGAGCTTTGTGTTTGAGTTTTGATGGGGGTTTGCATAATTGCATAGCATTCATATGCTTTGATCGTTCATGCATACATATCAACATTCATTCATATGCTTTGTGTTCATATCTGCATTCACATCCTTTAATTATGATGGATCTTGAGTTGCACATGTCGCATATGTTATACATTTTGCCATTTTGGATATTGCTGTCACATAATGACTCACAGTGTTGCCATCATCAAAAAGGGGGAGACTGGTGTGCCCCTATGGTCATTTGAGTCATTCGACATCATCCTGTGGTCATTTGAGTTATTTGATATTCTTGGTTTTGATAATGGCTGAACACTATAAGTCATTGATGTTTGCCAAATCTCATATGACTGATATACATGATGTTTGTTCATGATAGATATGCCAATGAATGGACAAGAAATTGAGTGACGATGGCAAGAATGAAAGCTCATTGATCGCGCCCAAGCAAGGATGCAAATCTCTTCTACAAGCAAACGTCGACACTTCACATTCGGCATTTCACATAGCCAAGGTCGATACACAATGAAGCATAGCCAAGAGAACCCAAGGTCAAAGAATCGGTTGACACCTTCAAGACTGTCAAGGTTGATGTCACAGATGAGAACGGGTAGCTAAAGGAGTCAAGCAACTGAGCTAAAGGGTTAACGGTCTGAACCGGGGAAACCCGAGAACTGTCCAGCTGGCGGTCGACTGCCAGCCCAGGGGCGGTCGACCGCTCCTGCCAGCAACAAAAGGCCAACAGGATTCTCAGTGGCGGTCGACTACCAGCCTAGGGGCGGTCGACCGGAAATACCATGGACTAAATTTCTATAGCGGTTCTTAGTAGCGATCGACCGCCAGAAGGTTCCGATCGATCGCTAGCCCCGAGCCAACAAATGTTGACTTTATTTTCCACTTCGAGAAGAGCCCCTTTCCTTGTATTTTCTTAATCCTAAAGTCACCCAATCCCCCATGGATTGTGGATCTGGTCTGGAGGATGTCCAAGGACCATTCAAATGGTATAAAACAAACACTTGAGGGGTTAGAAACCCTAAGGCTTCAAGGGGAACAAGGAGATACCAAGGGAGGCTAGAGGAGGTGATTCGCAGGTACTGTAGCACCTCCGTGAACAGTGCTTCGGGCTGGAGTTCTTCATCCATCCAAGGTGATTTGAGCTTATTTCTGAAGCCATCCTCCTCCAAGAAGGTGTAGAAGCAATCAAGGTTCAAGGCTGCATCCATTATCTCCTCCATCAACTCAAAGGGGATTCAAAGAAAGAGGGATCAAGGGAGATCAAAGGAGGCTTGGAAGAAGAGGTACTGTAGCCGTGAACAGTATTTCGTGAAGAAGTTCTTCATCCATTTCAAGGTGTTTCAAGCTCATATCAAAGCAAGCAATCTCCAAGGAAGTGCAGAAGTAAGCAAGGCTATCAAGGTGATCCAAGGAAGTTGATTTCACAAGATTTTCAAGGGAGATCAAATCTGCATCCTTTATCTTCTTCATCAACTCAAGGTGATCCAAGGAAGATCATTTCACAAGGAAGACGATACCATTGAATCATCAGATTCAAGCTCCAGCAATCTCAGACAAGATCTTTTCTCCTTGAGCATATTCCATATCTTGTTTGAGTGTTTTTATATCTTATTCTTTTTCCATTTCATTCAAACATTTGAAACTGAAGATCGTCCCTACCGGTGGTTAGTAGGAAGGCAATCGGAAGTTATCCGATCTGCGGTGATTGACGTCCCTTCTGGTGGTTAGTAGGAAGGTAATCGGAGGTTGTCCGATCTGCGGTGATTGACGTCCCTACCTGTGGTTAGTAGGATGGCAATCGGAGGTTTTTCTGATCTGTGGTTTGGTGCGCTGCACTAGTGAAGCCTCACTGGGTTTGGTGAGGGGTGGACGTAGGACTGGGGATTCAGTCTGAACCACCTTAAAATCCTTTGCGTTGTGGTTTGCTTGTGTGATTGCTTTGTGCTCGATGCTTGCTTAGGGTTAATCTTTATATTACTTATTCATCTTGCTAAGTAAATCGTTGTGAGCTACGCTAAGCTAGTTATATTACGCTGCTATTCTTTTTATCTTGCTTTAAAGAGGGGTGTTCTGCGAAAAAGGGGTAGATATATTCACCCCTCCCCTCTAGATCCGCCATCCACTACTCAACATCATACTCAAGAATATCATCTCGCGGTTTGGAGTGCCAAGTGATATCGTCACCGATAGTGGGCCTCAATTCGTTTCTCAAGAACTTCGGGACTTCCGTAAGAAATTTAATATTGCATTGCATCACTCATCACCATACTACCCTCAAGGTAATGGCCAAGCTGAGGCCACGAATAAAACCCTTCTTAAAATCATTAAGAAAACATGCGAGTCGCACAAATTTACGGATTAGGCTGACAAACTGATAGAAGCTCTATGGGCTTATCGCACCTCCGTCCGTACTCCCACGGGATAAACTCCTTTTGCTCTCACCTATGAGATGGAGGTGGTACTCCCATACGAGATCTTGATCCCTTCCCTAAGAGTATAGCTAGACAAAGAACTTAATCTCGATGAGCGTCGAGAGGCGTTGCTAGTCCAACTAGAACTCTTAGACGAGAAGAGGCTAAATGCGGCCAATCACGTCTCGGTTTATCAAAAACGTGTCTCGCGGTATTTTCAAAAGAAGGTTATTAAAAGAAAATTTCAAGTGGATAACATGGTTTTGAAATGCAAATTTATCAGATCAGTAGATCCCAAATCTAAGCTGCAACCCAACTAGGAAGGGCCGTTTGTAGTTAAGGAAGTCTACCCTGGGAACATGTATCGTTTAGTTAATGCAGAGGGTGAAGAATTATCGAATCCGTGGAATGGGCTATATTTAAAACAATTTTATACATTGAGTCAAGCCAGTAATGGCCCGGCGGCGAGGCATGCCTCTACTTGATCACGAAGGAAGACCCCCGGTCCAACATACACACACTACACGACCCCTGTGGTTCAGTTCTCGTCTTTTGCGCAACACCGTCTCTCCCATGGCCATGCTTTGGGGAAAGTGAAAATCATTGTTTTTGTCCTCTCTCGGCTGAAAGTAGGGGCAAGTGGCGAATAAGAGGGCGAGAACTGATGTAGACCCCCCGATAAAAGAGGTCTCAAATAGGGGCAGTTCGTCATGACCTTATTCCATAGTTGTAAGAGCAAAGGAAAAAGAAGGAAAAGAAATGGAGAAAAGGGGCAAAATCAAAGACAAAGCTAAAAGCTCATCCAAAGCTCGAAGCTCAAAAATCTAAAAGTCCCCAAAATAATGAAACTAGGCATGGCAAGAGTGGAAGTATAGTTTCCCCGCGGGACGTTATGAGCCCGGTCGTATGCGTGCCTAGAGCGGATGTAGGTTCTATGACGGACACAAAGCCACGGCGCAACAGATCTAATTCTTTGAAAATGGGTGTCGTGAGAAGAACTCAAGTCCTAAAAATCTCTATACCTATCACCGGCTTGTCTATCAAATTCTCTTTTATTTTTCTAGGAATGGATCCCACCCCGGGTATGGCAGCGGTAGAGGCACCGTTAAGCGAAATTGGGCCCCAGCTATGGGCGGTCATTTTAGCGCACGTTGAATCCAGGAGACCCCCAGTGAGATATGAGGTTCCCTGTCGTCAGTTTTGAGCTGGTTTTAAAATTCAAAAAAAAATCAAATGTTTCAAAATCCAAAAAAAATCAACTGTTTCAAAATCCAAAAAAATCAAATATTTCAAAATCAAAAAATCAAATATTTCAAAATTCAAAAAATCAAATATTTTAAAATCAAAAAAATCAAACATTTCAAAACCCAAAAAAATCAAATATTTCAAAATCCAAAAAATCAAACATTTCGAAACCCAAGAAAAATCAAATATTTCAAAATCCAACAAAATTAAATATTTTCAAAAAAAAGATTTTCATGATTTGCATTCATAACATCCATAGCATTCATTTTCATTTGTCATTTGCCCATTTAATAAGGCTTACCCCCTTGACCAACAATCAAGAGCTGGTCATTTCCTAACTTACTACAAGCAAGGGGTTAAGCCTAAAACAGATTTAATTTATTTTCGTTGATTATGTGTGTGCAGGGGCAGGTTGAAGTTGAAGGTTCAGTCAGTCCGTGACCGTGTGCATTTCAAAGTCATATCCCAACTCACTCAATCACACAAAGTAAAGCCCAAACTCAAACCAATCCAAATCATCAACTTTATTCATTCATATATCAAACTCTCTAAGCATAAGTCTCTACATCAACATCATGAAAGAAAGGAAAAATCACTCAGTCCTCCGCTAGACATCCCCGCGGGGACGTATCTCTCTCAGCTCTCTAACGTAGGCCAGGCGTGTCACCGGAATCTCTGCAACCTCCCCTGGAAGGGTAAGCGCCCTACTCACCTCCCACATGATTAGGGCACTCCTGACCGCCTACTCGTCCTCCTCTGAACCGATCGTCCTCGCCTGTAGTGCGGGAAGGTGGGGTAGTGCTGAAAGAATGGTCATGGGTAGTCCAACCTGTAGGTAGCACCGGTGCGGGCTGTACATCGCCAGTGCGGTGTCGCTCACGAGCCTCAGATCCAAGCCTGGCCTCCTAGGTACTCTTACAATGGTGTCGCGGAGGAAGTCTGGGCGCATCACGAACCAATCCAGGGGTAGCCTGCTGATGTGCAATCGCCACTCGTCCCTGGTCTTCTTCTCTGCTGTCCTGCACTCTACCTGTTGAGAGAATCCGAATGCGCCACCTATGAAGAAGAGGGGGTGGCTCCCGAAGATCCTGCTGGCTGAAGTGACATCCTCCTTGTGAATGAATTTCATCCTGACAGCTATCCAGCACTCTAAAAGCATCATAGAACCAAAGAGAGGACCTCCTAGGGCTGCTGAGGTAAGACCCTCGTACAAGTAGGCTAGGACGGCCTGGGAGATAGAAAGACCCTGCCACAGGCCGCTAATAGTGCTAAGAATGGGAATGTCTAGAACGTGGCCAACTGAGGGGAACAAGATAGCCCCGCACAAGCAAATAGACTCGGCCTTGGCTATGGCCTCATCCCACCCACACCTATTCCTACAATGTTCAACTACCCACTGGCTAAGAGGAAGAAGGTGGATCTGACGTGGGCCTATGAAGGTATGGATATCCCTACTATCTGGTATAAACCCTCCCAAGATAAGCCTAGGGTCAATGGGGGCGACGGTGTGACACACTAAGTCTTCCTCACCCACCTTAGACCTAGGAAGAGAAAGATAGGTCTCTACTCTTCCAGTAGGATAGTGGCCTCGAAAGATGGAAATATGAGTGTATGGGTCTGAGGGTGCCAGATTTCTACCAAGGCTGAGATGCTGTGCTAGTAAAGGGAGAGCTTTGGGTAATTTTGGCCTAATACCAAGAGTGGGTGTAGGTGCCAGGACTTCAGGATGGATATCACTCCTAGGGGCAATGCGCGGATCATGGGGGCCATCCACTTTAAAGTGGAATAGCGTCTGGAGCTGGGGAGAAGCTGAGATGGAAAAGAGAAAAAGAGAAAGAGAGGAAGAATGTGTAAGTAAGTGAATAAACTTATTTGAATGAAATCATGCAAACGTACCTCTCTCAAAGGGCTCGAGCTCAAATGACGAGGGATCGTAGTCAGCCGTTAGAGCACTTCACGCTCCTTCCTAGCCGACTTTGGCCCTTCATAAGCTGCCCCCTCCATGGAACTCCCCTCGAAGGACCTTTTCATGATGATTTGATGGAGAATAACAAAGGTTTGAGGCCTAGAAAGAGGGGTGTGGTGTGAGTTGCAAATTTAGAGCCCCCTCCTACTTATAGGGCTTAGATAGAGGCCTAAACCCACTAGAAGTGATGTAGGACAGGCCTAGATCGAGTTCGGATAAGGATTAGCTCGGTTTAGGACGTCTATCTTTGGGTTAGGACTCTCCAACATTGTCCTGTTCGAACTCTCAGGTTGTGCCATTGAGCGGTCTCTCGATAGACCGCCCTACTCATTGAACGGTCTTATTAAGGCCGTTCAGAAGCTTCTATACAACTTGAATCCTGGAGGTCAAGCGATCTGTAATCGACCGTTCTATAAATCACACAGTCAGAATGAAACCATCCTATTATTGGAGTGGCTAACATTAAACAGTTTGATCACCTTGGCTGAGAGGCTCTGAACGGTCTACAAGAAGGCCGTGTGGCAGTTTGAGCGGTCCCTTTTCGACCGCCTAGGCATCTGGAGCCCTATTTCGACCTATTCTTACATGTATCACTCAAGCGGTGGTCTCGCCTCTCTCACCCAGTCGCGTCTCTCTCTCTCTCTCTCAATTTGGCGACTCTCAGTTTGGCGTCTCTAAGTTTGGTGTCTCTCAATTCGGCATCTCTCGGTTTGGCGTCTCTCAGTTTGCCGTCTCTCTTTTGGCGTCTCCTTTTCCCACTCAGTTTTGGCATTTCTCGTGGTCGTAGTCGTCCCTCACCCGCACTCGCAGTCGTCTCACTCTGAGTCACGTCTCTCTCTCACTCTGAGTCGGCGTCTCTCTCTCACTCTGAGTCGGCATCTCTCTCTCACTCTAGTCAGCGTCTCTCTCCTCCTCGCTCACTCGTGCCGTCTCTCCCTCGCTCGTGTCTGTCTCACTCGTGTCGTAGTTAGTGGGTCAGTATCAGTCATTTACATTCATTCATACATGCATACATCCACAAAATCAAAATGAAAAGCATATCACTATCATATCATGTACAAAAGGTCGGGCCCCGAGTACAAGTCAGGCTTGTCCCTCTCCCTGACCCCCCTCGCTGTCTCCGCCGCCCTCATGCCTCTTCGGGGGAGGCATCGCTGAGGTCGCCTCGTCGCGATGCCGTCGGCGCTGCTCCTCGTCCTCATTCCTCCGGTGGCCGGAGGAACTGGTAAAGTAACTCCTCACGGAGCCATGAGTGACGTGGCTGCCGCTCGGAGTCCCGCTGCGTGATCGCCGGCTCATCTCCTTATAGGCCCGCAGCTCTCCACTCAGCACGGACGCCTTGATCAGAGCCTGATCCCGCTCGGCCCGAACCCGCACCAGCTCCTCCGCTCCAGCTTGAAGTCGCTCTAGCTCAGCCCGTAGGAGTGCCGTCTCCAGCGTGTCCGCCGGTCGGCTCTGTGCTGCCTCCTCCCGCACATGGGCCACCTCCTCCCGAGCCGTTGCCCGACTCTGCTCAAGCTCGGTCCTAAGGTGGGTCAGCTCGGTCGTCTGCATATGCATCATCATGGTTAGTCAATAGCATTTCATACATTTCATAAGCATAATCAATAGGGAAAGTGCAGTAGTTACGTACCCTCTTGGTGAGCGCCACCTCGGCCGCCTTGGCCCGTGCCACCATCCATGAGAAGTCGGCATCCCGCTCAGCTCGGTCTGCGGGAGTCTGGGTAGAATAAGAAGAAGGAGCATATGTCTCCTGGCGCTGGGTCCCCTCGGCTCGCTGCATCCAAAACTCCAGGTCAGTCACAGGCATAATCATAATCATAATCTTTTGCATAATTTAAAGAGTTTAGGGTTTAGAAAACTCACCAGTAGGGCCAAGGCCTGGCGGGCCTCATCACGCTCGCGGATCATCGCATGGAGGAGCCCTTGCATCTCCGCGATCCGTCCCTCAGGGTCAATCTGCATTTACGAAGTTCAAACATCAGTGCATAGGCATATAAGAAGCATGATAGGAAGAGCATTTAGGGTTTAGAAGTCGTACCGGTCGGCGGGCACCACGGAACACCTGGTCCCGGTAGTGCCTGGCGTACGCTGTGTAGTACGCCGCGTTGCTCCCTGCCCGGGCGGTCACCACTCGCCCGTGTGATATCCAGTCTGTAATCTGCTCCGGGGCTTGCTCTCTCCAGTCCACCATCGTTGCTACTCCCCGCGGGTGCTGGCTAACGCGCTCTCCCGGCGCTGGAAAGTCCACTTCTGGCTGTGGGACGTCGGTCGTCCTCATCACCAATCTGTAGTGTAGTGGCACCACTACGTTCAAGCAGTGCAGCCATACATCGCGTCCAGAGAAGGAAAGGGCCTCGGATACCCAGGGCTGACCCTCGTGCCCCTCCCCTGCATAAGGAGTCCACCGTACCTGTTGTAGACACCCAATTTTGACCGATAAGTTGAGCAATTTCTTTGTTCTCCTAGTTAATGCCCCAATTGATCCATAATTGGTTGATTTTCTGGGATTTTTTCCCTATTCTTGGCCCCATAATTCAATTTCCATACCTTGGATCTTATCTCGAAATCGACATTCTCGCGCTATTCACCCACATCACTTTCTTGTTCAAAGCGCGTTATGGGCCTAATTGGATGATCATTTGAACAGTCATCATTTCTTGATATTTGATCTTTATGGCATCCACTCTAGATGTTATTCTTATTGGATATTTGATTGAACGACTACCCAATGGGTACTTATTCTTTTTCTGACCATTTGGTGAGCCAATTATTGTCGCACTATATCGTCATAGCGCGTTCATGAAGAACGTGTTATACGATTGTAGCGCGTTCTCAGTCAGAAACCCAGTCCGACCCGGACTCCCCTTTTTTGACTTGGGTCCTTATTTTGGTAAGTTTCCAATCATATTCCGTCCAAAGGAAGGTTCCTAACCCTAATAGGAGTCTTTCCCCCTCATTAATCGGCAAGATTGCCTTGATTTGAGCCACCAAGTCATTAGTTTGGATCGAACTCCGACCTAGGGTTCCTTCTTGATCCTTCGCCTATAAATTGGACCCTTGGCCGTCGTTTTGAAGGGGATGCAACTCGAGATCTTGACGAGGAGGAGGCTGCTCTTTGTTCCAAATCAACAACTCCTCGCTCCTCACACATCCAAGGGAGTATTTAGGGGCATATTGTGTTCTTCCTCGTTCTTAGTTTTCTCCCCAATTCGTCTATCTCAATCTTCGCATAGCATTGCATATTAATCTCAAAATACTTCTTTTACAAAATACACGCATTCACACATACACCAAACCTATTTTTGGCCCTTCCATAGGGGTTTAAAAAACACCAAACCCCCAGGTAATCGAGCCCTTCTTTTACATGCTTTTGATTAAGAATAGGGGCAGATTCTACTAAAATCTCGATCTAATGGGCCTTCTGTTTGTTGTTTATGATTGTTTACAAGCACTAGAAGATTGATACGTGGAGCCCTTGCACCTTGGCCGGCCTTGGAGCAAGGAAGAAATGAATCCAACTCATCCCGCTTCCGTCTGATATCACGCTATAGGAACATAGCGCGATCTTGAGAAGGCGCTAGGACGATATAGCGCATTCATCCCCAGGCCAGCTCTTGGCCCTCTTGAATTTCTGAGGTATGTAACATGCCCTATCTTGATCTTTATATTATTTGGCATGTTGTTGGCCTCAGTGGCGATCACGGATTTTGATTATTATATGTAACCCCCCCCCCCTTTTATCATCAATTTTAGTTCCATATCTTGTCAAACCATCTTTTATTCAAATCATCAATCGGGGGTGTTCTAATTCATAATCTACAAATTGGCGATCACGGTGGGACCCTTTGTGCCACCACGTTCGTTCTTTTGGTTGCCTGCTTGTCAATCCATCAAAGTGTGTGTGATTATTTGTCTTTAGGGGTGCCCCTCCCTCTGTCATTGGTCGCGCTATACATTCATAGCACGTTATATCAGATCGCGCTATGGACATATAGCGCGTTAATCACCAGAGGGTATTTCACCCACACACTCTGTCGGGGTTCTGATTGTCATCTTCTCTGGTTGCATCTTGTACATTTCCTGTTGTGTATTCACTTCTTTTATATATTTACATTTTATTTGCTAGTTCCAGTTTAGATATTCTTGCATGATATAGCATTCATCTTCGCATTTACTGTCGGGGTTCTGATTGTCATCTTCTCTGGTTGCATCTTGTACATTTCCTGTTGTGTATTCACTTCTTTTATATATTTACATTTTATTTGCTAGTTCTAGTTTAGATATTCTTGCATGATATAGCATTCATCTTCGCATTTTGATTTGGGAGACCTCCTCTCCCCACACTTTTAAGAGATCTTACACCCTCTTGGCGAAGGAAGGACCCTCCATTGAGCATTCCGTCTTATTGGACCAGAAATTCCTAAGCCAAGCCTCCGTAAGTCCCCGCACCCGTGGATTCCCTCACGGACGTCGGGCAGGTTGTACCTTTGAAGTCCCGGGTTTAGTTGGCCTATGCATGGTGAGAGAGCGTTCCTAGTTGGCACCGGAGAAAGCCACATTTGAAACTAGGTTCCTCCCTTGAGTGATCACATCAATTTGCATAAAGTCATTAATTCACCAAGGTTCAAATAAACAAAAAAAAATCAACGGTAACCATTCCAACTTGTGTGCTTCTTTGCAAATTTTTTTGCTTGAACTTTGATTGCATAATGGCTTACCTTGATAGACAAAATAACATGTTTAATCTTAATTGTGTTAATGAGGATGCACAACCTAGCACATCCTATACTCCTCAATCTCAACATGTTCATCATAATTCTCACCATATTTTCAAGGAACCACGCCCTCATTCTTATGGTGTTGCCCGACCCATGGGCAATGTCCAATCTCATGGTCCCTCGCCTCAATCGCAAGCCACTATTCCTTCGGGACCGCCTCCTCCCAACGACGAGAAGGTCTCTCAAATCATCCGTAGACTAGATCATTTCACCCCTCAACAAATCCGAGCCCTTAAGGCTGTTGCTGAGGGTACACCTCCTTCGTTCACACCTACCCCTATTCGGGTGGCCCATCACCCACCTCCTTCATCCACACATACCCCTATTCGAGTGGCCCATCACCCACCTCCTTCATCCACACATACCCCTATTCGGGTGGCCCATCACCCACCTCCTTCGTCCACGCATACACCTATTCGGGTGGCCCATCACCCGCCTCCTTCATCACACCTACTCCTATTCGGGTGGCCCATCACCCGCCTCCTTCATCCACACCTACTCTTATTCGGGTGGCCCATCATCCGTCTCCTTCATCCACACATACTCCTCGGGTGGCCCATCACCCGCCTCCTTCTATTTCTCATCCTTCACGGCCCCAAGGTCCATTTATTCCTTGTAATCTGGCCCGTCCGGGTCCTTCTATGGGTCGGCCTATTAACCCTCCTCCACGGCCGTCATATCAAGCCACCCCTCCAAGGCAATCTTGCCAACCCTCTGTTGCTCATGTTACACCCTTCTAGCAAAGCCTCTTTGATAGACTTGCTTCCATGGAGGAACAACTTAAGAAGCTCACTAGCCCACAGCCCGCTCCTCCTCCATCTCAAGTCAATCCTCTTCATGATTCCATGAATAACATCGCTAAGTTGGAAAAATATTGGAAGGAGACAAGAGAGAATGGCATCAACGATATATGTGAGCGAGAAGATGTTACAAGTTTTGTGGACGCCGTCCGCCCTCCACTCATCTGCACTACGCATTTACATGGCTCTCCGCCTCCATATACGTATTCGCCTCCTCAAAATCCCCCACAACACCATACTCCACCACTTATCATTTTGCATCCACCACGGCGTCCGTTGGATTTATTTAATGATGAAGATTTGGAGATGGTACAAGAATTTGAAGCTCCTCGGGATGCACCCCTTCCGAGTTTCCTTTGACGTCCTCTTCCTCCACTACCAGAAGACCCCTATGCTCAGGACGATACCACAGTCACCGATCCAACCCCCATTTATGAGACCTCTTGATGTTACGATGATGGGTTGATACTCCAATCACCCATACCGCCACACCATGAGTCTCATCCTATCCCTAACACCTCTCGCCCCATCCGGCATTTTCAACGCACTAAACCCTCACCTCCCGTAACCACACCAGTAGCCTCCATTCCATTGGCCTCCGCCGAGCCTCCATCACCCTCCACTACGCCGGTCTCCGCTAAGCCTTCTATTTGTTCGCCACCTCAACCCTCCATTATCCCTTTTACCCCAAAACCCACTATGCCTATAACCCCTACTCCACTACTTAACCCTTCACCCTTACCCGTGGCTAATCCTGAGCAGGATCCATCCCTTTTTGCACTCGAGCCAACCCCGACTACTTCCAAGCAAAGAGGGAAGCTCGACGTGTTTGAACCTCCACTTCCACCCATCCTTTCTCCAACACTTTCCATTACATCCCCACCATCCATGGAACCTTCCGCTTCCACTTCACCCCCCTTTACCACTCGAAATGGGCGTCCTTTTGTAAGTAGTTATGCCGAAGATGATCAAGAGCTGGGAAAGAAAGATTTGTCCACGGCCATGCTGTTCAAGATGCAAGAATTTATTTGCCGGATGCCAATCCGGGTTGTTGTGCCAAGCATGGTCGAAGAGGCCAAGTCCCCGCCACTGCTCACTGAGAGAGAATGTCAAACCTTGATGCCGTGTAAGTTTGTGCCCAAGGGCTGGGCAGGGCACCCCTTGTTCCAACTTTCAAATCTTGAACCCATTCTTCCATACAAGGGGCGAATGACCATTTTGTTCAACACTCCCTATACGCCACAACCCCTGGGCAACACGATGTTTCCTATCCCAACTTTCCAACTCTCTCACATTATTACTTTTCACTCTTCAAGGGAGCTGTCATTTACCATTGAAGCTTCGTCACGGGCTCTTGCTTTATCCATTGGGCCAATTGGCTATACACTTTCACTGCCATGGAAGGACGGTTATCTTGGTGCCAAAGGGCTTTCCACTATTCTATCCACCTTCCATTCAACTCCATCCATATTCTCGTCTATCACCGATTCTTCATGGGCCACTCCAGGGGTAAGGAGGAGGATCTCATCCTCTCACCCTTCATGTTCTTTACATTCTTTGCATTTCATGCATCCATCGCTTCCATTGCATTGCATCCACATGCATTTGCACTTCTTCTTTCCCGGGTTTCCAAACCCGTATCTTCCCCGCCTTCTTGAACCTCCGGATCCCCCATGCTTCCTATATCTTCCGCCTCTATCTTCGGGATCTCCAGGTCCCCTTACACTCGCCGGGCATTGTTCCCCCTCCGATCTTCCCTCAGCGCATCACGCCCCTTTCCAACTATTGCATCCGCACTCCCCGGATTTCTCTCTTGTTCTCTTGGGGCATCACGCCCCTTGGTGTCTCATTCCTCCGGAACCTCTGGATCCTTCATCCTCTTCTAATCCGCTCTCCCCGGGGCATCGCGTCCCTCTTCCTGCTATTTCCCTGGAACCTCCAGGTTTTTTCTCCCTCCTTTTAGGACATCACGCCCTTTCTGATTCCACTCCTCCGGAACCTCCAGATCTTTCTCTTCTCCCCGGGTATCGCGTCCCTTGGTGTCTCATTCCTCCTGAACCTCCGGATCTTTCTCCTTGGGAATCGCGCCCCTCTGCACCATCACGTCCGGATCCTCCGGGCATCTCACTGATTTTTCTTGGGCGTCGCGCCCTTTTCTACCTTCTTCCTCCGGAACCTCCGGATTCTCTTTCCTTCTTCTAAGGGCATCGCGTCCCTTCCCATCTCATTCCTCCGGAGCCTCCGGATCCTTCATCTCTCTCTCTATCCCTTGGGCATGACGCCCCTTTCTATTTTCTACCATCTTTCCTCCAATTCATCCTCCTGCTTCTCCGGGATATCACGTCCTTTATTCTTTTCTTCCTTTTCTATCATCTTTTCTCATATCTATTCCATGGGCACCGCGTCCCTCGATATTTCCCTCCGGAACCTCCGGACCCTCCTGACCCTTTTCATCCACTCTTCCCGGGACACCGCGTCCCTTGGCTTTTTCTCCCTCCGGAACCTCCGAACCCTCTGTCTTTCTTCCAATTCTTCTTTCTGCTTCTCCGGGACATCACATCCTTCATTTTCTTCTTCCTTTTCCATCATCTTTTTCCATATTTTCGCATCCCTTCCCATCTCATTCCTCCGGAGCCTCCGGATTCTTCTTCCAATTATGATTTTCCTCCACAAACTCCGGACCCTCCGAACCCGCCTCTTTCCATCTATCAATTTCTTCTGCTAATTCCTCCTGATCTAGGGTCCGACCCAACTTCTTCCACGTCCACTGCTTTGGGCATCTGCCCATTCTCCCACTGCTTCCGAGGCTTTAGTCCTCACTCCTCCTTCTGATTCTCCTCTCCTTCTGTAAACTGTTCCTTGTGATCAGGGTCTCCACGCCTTAGCGAGGGAGTTCTAGCCCTCGCCTCTCTTCCTTTTCTCCTTATTCGTCTGAGTCTGGTCTGAGCACCACTCCTTCTTGTTAAGCCACTTTCAAATCCTTTGTTTCCACTCCTTTTATTCGCCAAAAGAGGACTATCCCACGATGATCAATCCCGCCTCTCGCAGCAACTATTTCAAGAAAGGTCGCAAGGTAACATATTGGCGTAAGTACGCATATTTATGATATCATTACCTCATTTGCTTCACGCCTGATTTTCAAAATAAAGTGCTTCTTAACAAGATTAAAAGTTGTGTTTTAGACCTTTATCGTAGGCTTTTGTTTAATTAAATCTCACAAAAGAGTCTTTAGGCTTGCTCTTGCAGCACCTTTGGTTAATAAGAACCCCGCGTTGGGAGTATGACGTTCTCTCCTACTTGTTAAGAGCAACCCTTAGCTGGGCACCGCACGCACTTCACGGCGTCCTTAGCCGGCTCCTTGGATAAAACACCGTTGCTACTTTGGCCATGCCATGAGTATATCTGAAAGTCTTTTCTCTTCTCTACTCAACCGAATGCAGGGGCAAGAGGTTGACGGACGAGATAACCAACCTAGGTACTCCCCAATACGAGAGGAGTCTCAAATAGGGGCAGTCTTGACCGAAAATAATGAAATTAGTTTTCATGATATACATCTAGCCAAAAGGGCTATTATGAAAATCAAGTCAAAATTTTGATAAAAGCAAAAGTATGAATTATGGCATGACAAGAGTGGCAAAGTCCCCGCAGGGAAAACCCTGGTCGTATGCATGTCAAGGGTCTAAAAATTAAAGGCACAAAGCCCCGGCGCAACAGACTACCTCTTTGAGGGGTAATACCCCGGAAGGAACTTAAGTCTCGATATCTCCCATCCTGCATAAAGCTTATCTCCAATTATTCTTCTCTTCTCCCTTAAGATCGAATGTTTCTCAGGTATGGCCTTGGTAGGAGCACCGTTAACCAAAGATAGCTGGTCATGGGGCGCCACCTTTAAATGCACGCCCAGCTTTGGGCAGTTTTGAGCGAAAGGGGAAGGAACTATGACCCTTAGTCAGTGGTTTAAACATCTGTTGATGCTGCACTAGCAATGTCTAAGCCAAATTCCAAAAAAAATTGAATATTGCCAAATTCCAAAAAAAATTGAATTTTGTAAAAATCCAAAAAAAATTGAATTTAATAAAAATTTCAAAAATTGAATATTGTAAAAATCCAAAAAAATTGAATATTGCCAAATTCAAAAAAAAGATTAAATTTTGTAAAAATCCCAAAAAAAATTAAATATTCCCAAATCCCAAAAAATTAAATATTCCTAAAATTCCAAAAAAATTGAATATTGCCAAAATTTCAAAAAAAATTGAGTATTTCCAAAATTTTCATATCAACATAAAAATTCAAATATTCCTTTTGAAAAACTTATAAAAATTTGCATGCTTTCGAAAAATTCTAAAAAAAATTGCATGGCATTATTGCAGAGATATCCTTTTGCAGGGGCACGCAAAATCAAAAGAACAATCACAAGAAGTGCAACAAATACCAAAGACTGTCTCATTCCACTATATATATGTCAAAAGGGTACAAAATGAGAGTGGGAACAAACAATCTCTCTAGCTCTCCCCTCGACCCTCCTGATCTCCCCCTCTATGCGAGCTCTCAGCCTCCTCCTGTCCTCCCCGGGAAGACCTAGGAGGAGCCATCGATCCCCGAGAAGCTGAACCCCTGTCACCGCGTGCTCCCCTCTCAGCATCTTCCCTCCTCTGATGCTCAGAGGAGGTAACTAAATAATCAGTGCTCGAATAGGCTCGGAAGTACCCCTCGCGTTGAGCCCGCTCACGCCCCCGCCGATAGCGATCCTCCGCATCTTTCGCCCGCTGCTCGGCGATTCCTAATCTAGTACGCAGCTCCACCCTCTCTAGCTCCCGCTCCACTCTCTCTCTCTCCCATCTCTCTCTCTCTATCTCGATCCTCCCTCTCTCTCTGCCGCTCACTCCTCTCCACCTCGAGGAGGAGGCATAGCTCTGCCACATCCCGAGGAAGCTCCTCTGCATCGCAGTGCCTCAGCTCTGCTTCCGCTATCTGCAACTCCTGAACCTGCACCCGAAAGCTTGGTCAATAATTGATAATTAATAAATTCCCAAGACTAAGTTTAAAAGAACAGATTGCTTACTCTTTCCTGTAGGGAGGCCTCAGCTGCCTCCGCCCGAGCAACTGCACTAGCGAGCTGGCTCTCTAGATCTGTGTGGTCACAGACGGGCTGAGTAGAGGATGAAGCACCATGCGAGGATCGGACTGCCTCTAGCTCCTCGCGCTAAAAAAAAAAAAGCATTACCATTAATTAAAATTCAAATCCAAATCATTCTAAATTACAAGTTCTTACCAGCTTATCTACGGTATGCTGGAGGTCCTCACGCTGCCGGATCGTGGAGTCGAGGAGTCCCTGTACCATGGCTAGTCTCCCCTCTATGTCGAACTGCAATAACGCATGTTGGTCACATATTGAATAGTCAAGTTTTTTATAAATGAAAATGCAAATGAATTAAAAGTGTACCTGTCCACGTGCGCTCTGATAGACTCGGCTATCGTATGTCTGAGAATATGCCTGGAGGTAGGCATCATCTGAGTCCACTCACGCAGGGACTAGTCGGCCACGCCTTTTCCAATCTGCATACTGCTCCCGGGCATGCTACCGGCAATCATCTGTCCCCTGGAGGCCTCGAAAACGCCATCCAGGTCGTGGGTCCGTCGCCTGGGTCGGGAACTCTACTACCGTCTGGTGGAGCCCCAGTGTCCTCATGATTAGCCTATGGTATAGGGGCTCGACCAGGTTGAGGGCGTGCAACCAGATCTCTCTCCCGAAGTATGGGATGGCCGCCTCCACCCAGGGCATCTCCCCGATATCCCTCTGATACGGAGTCCAGACCACCTGCAAGTTCAATCTGTCATTGCCATTGATCTCATTCATATAATTAAATTCAATTTCAAAAATTAAATCTTACCTCTATATGGGGCATCATGTCTAACACCTCCTGAATGTGGGTGACCTGATCCTTCAGAGATCGGCTGTCTCGTGTTGGGGTCCATCGTCTGTCCAGGGGCAATTGATCTCCTCGATCCTCCCAAGCACGTCTGAGGGTAGGAAGATACAAATAACTCCAAACCTGAAATGAAGCTCATGTGATCAATACAAGAGGTAAGTGCATAATTTAATCCATGGAGTTTAAGGCTTAGAGAGATACCTGAAGTAGAGGGTAGAATCCCCCGAGTGAAGACTGGAGTGAAGAAATGCCAAAACTGTCAAACAAATGGGCTAAGACTGCCGCACCCCAAGCATACCGTCCGACTTTATTCAGATCCTCCAGTAGAGGTAGAAATCGGCAGCTCACTGCATCACCCTGAGTCGCTAGAAGTAGCTTGCTGATCATCAGAATGAGAAACCTCCTCAGCTCCATGTCGGCCTGTGCACCAGCCTCGGTCGCGAACTCTCTGGCCCCAGCCTCTAGTCTCCTCTCATGAGCTGTCAAGGTCTCTCCCACCTCCCTCTGTGTGTGGAACAAGCCGAGACCCTCCTGTAAAGCGATCCTCGACACTAGCGAGGTCCGACCGGTCCCCTCCAGCTCCAAGCCCAGTAGCCTACGCGCCATCTCCCGATAGTCGGGGTAAGTGCAGCCCGTCACTGCTGATCCATGCACCCGCAGCCCGGTAATACGGGTGACGTCTTCTAGAGTCGGGATCATATGACCCCAGGGGAAGAGGAAGGCCTTGCACCCCGTGTCCCATCTGGCTTTCAGAGCCCTTATAAATCCCACATCGACTCTCAGCACCGCTATTTCCAAGAACTCTCCAAAGCCCATTTGGCGGAGGCGGGCCCGTTGAAACTCCTGTAGTGCGAAGTAGACGGCCCAAACCAATGTCCATGAAATCCGGGCACGAACTACACCCTCCACACCCTGCACACAACATAAAAGCAAAAAAATATCAATTTGTGTTCACCAAACAAAAGAAAAATCATAACATAAAAAAAAACTGGCATTCTGTTCTTTAACGCGCTATATCGCCATAGCGCGTTCATCAAGAACGCGCTATGAAGATATAGCGCGTTCATGTTCCGAAGGTAGGGGGCGACCCCTCATTCCCCAAATCTTTTCCAAGGGCATTCTGCCCTATACATTGGTATAAGGGGGTGTCTACCCCTCCGTTTTCATCTTTTATGAAAGAAAAAACAAGAAAAATCAAAGAAAAAACAAGTTAGGGGTGGTTTCTTACCAATCGATGTTTTCGAACCGCCACGCCACCAACGGGTTCCGCCGCTACTTCCTCGGCTGCCGCGGCACCTTCAGGCCCCTCCGCCTCGTCGGAGGGGATCTCCATTTCATCTCCTTCAAGCCTAGCCGAGACGGTCGCCTCCGAATAGGCGTTTTCTTCCACGGGAGAGGGCGCTCGTTCCTCCTCCGCGCGAGATCGTTGACGGCCGCGGGTGGCGCGCCGTTTGGAACGTCGGGGAGGTCCTCCTTCCATTGGATTAGGGCAACAGAGGTCTGGGCTGGTGAGAGGGCGGGAGAGGGAGTGGAGAGAGGGAACGGAGAGGGGGAAATGAGTTTGAATGAATGAAAGGGTGGGGGCGGTTTTTGAAGTATGCGCATAATGAACGCGCTATATGTTCATAGCGCGACATTATCGCTCTATGTATATATAGCGCGATGATGAAAATAAGAAAAAAAAATAGAAAGGGGGGGAAGAAAAGAAAAGAAAATGTAGGTTGTGGATGAATAAAACTTGTGTTCTTTCGCTTATGCATGCTTAAATTTGCTCTATTTTCGCTTAACATTGTATTCCCAGGAAAAGAAAAGGAGAAGATAAAATGGCATGCCATCAGGTAAGTATTCCTTTATCCCTTCCTTTATTGCATTACTATATGATACTTACATTATTATATTATCTCAAGGACCGGCCGATTCTCCGTATGTTTCGGGATCTGAGTTCCCCTCTACCAAAAACAGTGATGATCTAGAAACATGCAGTTAATCGTTGGATAGGTCGTTAGGTTGGACAAATTTGGGGATGATGGACTTCATCTCGCACGCCGTGGTTGCGGATAACTCTTGACTCAAGTCTGTTTGATTTAACAATATTGTCTTTGAGTATCTTATATTTTATTCTTTCTTGGCATTTGTTTTAATGATTTCTTTTATTTTAGCCCTGCACGCATCATGCCCTTTTTGCATTCATAAATGTCTAGTTCTTCTTCCTAATTAAGGATCAATAATGCTTATGTTTTCGAATAAAGAAATTCAATTCCATTCTGAATTTGAAGGATTGCTCCTAGTTGAGCACTAGATCTTGTTGGTCAACGTGACCCTTGGCCTGGAATTTGTCTATCTTCTTTCAATCCAATTCAACTCATCCATTTTGGTCCACTCATTAGCTATGAACCGCACGATGGCGTCGATGGATCCGCCGGGCTCGCGTCCATTCCACTAACTGAGTGAAATTCGTAGTTGCTACGCACTGCGGATGCCTCTTTCGTGCAAGAGGTTGATCAGCTCCCTTTCCTTCGTTTCGCGCCTATCGTTCTAGGCAGGAGTCACCGGTACTAACTTGACCTTGTGGTTAGCTCGAAGTTTTCTGGATTATTCCTATCACTTGTCGGTTGTGATGGGGGTCTCTTTTTCCTTGATATCCACTTATCAGTCCGCTCCACTACGTTTCCACTTCATCTCTCCGTCACTACCACTCCGTGTCATCTCCGTTTCACCTCCGTCTCTCTCCCCTGCAAAGCGGATATCAAGGAGGGGCATCTGTAGACACCCAATTTTGACCGATAAGTTGAGCAATTTCTTTGTTCTCCTAGTTAATGCCCCAATTGATCCATAATTGGTTGATTTTCTGGGATTTTTTCCCTATTCTTGGCCCCACAATTCAATTTCCATACCTTGGATCTTATCTCGAAATCGACATTCTCGCGCTATTCACCCACATCACTTTCTTGTTCAGAGCGCGTTATGGGCCTAATTGGATGATCATTTGAACAGTCATCATTTCTTGATATTTGATCTTTATGGCATCCACTCTGGATGTTATTCTTATTGGATATTTGATTGAACGACTACCCAATGGGTATTTATTCTTTTTCTGACCATTTGGTGAGCCAATTATTGTCGCGCTATATCATCATAGCGCGTTCATGAAGAACGCGCTATACGATTGTAGCGCGTTCTCAGTCAGAAACCCAGTCTGACCCGGACTCCCGTTTTTCGACTTGGGTCCTTATTTTGGTAAGTTTCCAATCATATTCCGTTCAAAGGAAGGTTCCTAACCCTAATAGGAGTCTTTCCCCCTCATTAATCGGAAAGATTGCCTTGATTTGAGCCACCAAGTCATTAGTTTGGATCGAACTCCGACCTAGGGTTCCTTCTTGATCCTTCGCCTATAAATTGGACTCTTGGCCGTCGTTTTGAAGGGGATGCAACTCGAGATCTTGACAAGGAGGAGGCTGCTCTTCGTTCCAAATCAACAACTCCTCGCTCCTCACACATCCAAGGGAGTATTTAGGGGCATATTGTGTTCTTCCTCGTTCTTAGTTTTCTCCCCAATTCGTCTATCTCAATCTTCGCATAGCATTGCATATTAATCTCAAAATACTTCTTTTACAAAATACACGCATTCACACACACACCAAACCTATTTTTGGCCCTTCCATAGGGGTTTAAAAAACACCAAACCCCCAGGTAATCGAGCCCTTCTTTTACATGCTTTTGATTAAGAATAGGGGCAGATTCTACTAAAATCTCGATCTAATTGGCCTTCTGTTTGTTGTTTATGATTGTTTGCAGGCACTAGAAGATTGATACGTGGAGCCCTTGCACCTTGGCCGGCCTTGGAGCAAGGAAGAAATGAATCCAACTCATCCCGCTTCCCATCTGATATCGCGCTATAGGAACATAGCGCGATCTTGAGAACGCGCTAGGACGATATAGCGCGTTCATCCCCAGGCCAGCTCTTGGCCCTCTTGAATTTCTGAGGTATGTAACATGCCCTATCTTGATCTTTATATTATTTGGCATGTTGTTGGCCTCAGTGGCGATCACGTATTTTGATGATTATATGTAACCCCCCCTTTTATCATCAATTTTAGTTCTATATCTTGTCAAACCATCTTTTATTCAAATCATCAATCGGGGGTGTTCTAATTCATAATCTACACCTGTCAAGTGAAAGAGTCACATCAGCATCATAATCATATAGAATTGCATTTAATTAAAGGGTGTAAGTTTAGAAACGTTGCGAGGTGTACGGTAGAGTGTCCATGTCATCCTGGAGCTCCCGGACCTGTCTCCGGAGACCTCCGCTCTCCCGAGGTGCGGTCCACCTCCGGGCAATAGGTAGTTAGTCCGGGTGGGTCTCCTCGCCTCGCCCGAGCCCGCGTAGGTACACGTAGGCCCATACCTGCATTGCATTTCACCAAAAGTTAGCATATAGCAGTCGTAGGGGTCCTATAATTAGATGCATAGTAAGAGTCAGAGTCGTACCTGGTGTAGAGGAGAGAAGCCCCCAAGCATCGTCCGTCGGGACGTCGAGCTCAACATGTCAAAGAGAAACGCAAGGACGGCAGCTCCCCATGCATAGTCGCCCACATGATCAAGGTCCTAGAGCAACGGTAAGAAATGATAGCTGATGATGTCCCCTCGCATCGCGAAAAGAAGTCAGCCGAACAGCCACGTCAGGAATCGCCGCAGTACTCTGTCCGCCTCTGGTCTCGCCTCTGCTACAACTCATGGTCTGGCACGCTCCACGAGTCTCTCGAGATGCTGCTCAGGCAGCTCTCCGATCGCGATCCCCGCTCGTTGAAGCCCCAGGCTGTCCTGCAGCATCACCCGAGTCAGGGTGTTGGACTACCGCTCAGGGTGCAACAAGTCCAGTCTCAGGAGCTCCTGGGCCATCTCTTGGTAGTTAGGATATGTGGTCCCGCTGACCGGTGACCCATGCACGCGAAGGCCAGTAAGTCGGGCCATGTCCTCGAGCGTGGGGACCATGTGTCCCCACGGAAAGAGAAACGTGCGACTCACTGGGTCCCAGCAGTCGTGCATAGCGTAGAGTAACGGTGTGTCAAACCGACTGACCTCCACGCTCAGGAACTCTGAGAATCCCATGACTCTCAGCCTCTCACGATGGAGGTCGGGCAGCGCGAGGTACACTGCCCGAACCGGCAGCCATGAGATCTGGGTCCTGCGCTTTCCCTGCATACATTTAGATTAATTGAATCTTAGTTTAGAATTTTGGCATTTAATTTGATGATTCACTCTCAGCTCACTAAACGGTCCCTTATGAGCCGTTTTTCCATCCAACGGTTGAGCTTTAACCATTTAAATAAGTCCCACGGATCACCTTGAGCCGTCTTTCTATTTGATGTTTGCCCTAAAGCGAACCACACTTGGCCGCTCAGTCATCACACGGTCCACCCCTGACCGCGCCCCATCCCTTTCAAGTGGTTAGTCGTTCGGGGTTGCACGGTCTGTCGACCGGCCGTTCTGTATTTTGCTGCTTGAATCCAACCGTTCTATCTTTAAGTGTTCTAGGTTCTGAGTGGACTAGGTAAATCCGTCCTAGGTTCCACGGTCTGATGGAGACCGTTCTGTTTTCAACGTTTCACATTCTAAGTGGACAAAAATGGGCCACCCTATCCTCAAATGGTTTACAGAGGACCGCCCTGTGATGTCGGTTCGCATTCTTTGAATGGCCACCCACGAGCCGTGTGTTCTTTGAACGGTTCTATGGGAACCGTGTCATCTTGTTAGGCGGTTACTATTAAACCGCGCTATTACCGTCATCTCCGATGACGGGAAACCCTCTCACCACCTCCGTTCACGGCCCAAATGGCCTTCCATGGTATTTCTAAGGGGTCATGTGCCCCTATTATCCCCCTAAAGCTAACATGCAAGAAATAAAAAATGAAATGGAGTGGGTTTTAATGCACCTACCTCGGTCGGATGATGTCCTTTGGCCGGCTTCTCCGTCGGTGCTCCCTCATCGACGTTTTCATCCCCGGGTATAATGGCTCCAGCTTCTTCCCCGGCCTCGGACGACGGCGGGGGAGCCTCTCCCTCGACCGGCGGCGGTGTCGACATCTCCTCTACCGGTCGTACCTCCTCCGCGGCGGTGGTCGTCGACAGTGGCGCGTCCACGTTAGTCATCGGGGGCCGCCTAGCTAGGTGCTTCAAACGCATAAAGGGGGGGAGATGGGGAGAATGTGATGTTGGGGAAATGAGAAGAGTGGAGGAAGAGGGGAGTGGAGAAAGGTGGCATTCTCCTTCCCTCCCGCCATCGGTTACGGTGGGGAGGGAGGGAGATGAAAAGGTTTTTTGTTTAAACGTTGCCAGTATTGCGCGGTCTATCGACAAACCATCCCAACGTTGAGCGGTCCACATCTGACAGTTTATAAAGCAACGGCACTTTGTATTGCACAGATAAAATTTGGCCATTCACTATTTTGCACGATCTACATGTGGGCCGCGTATTATCTCGTTCATGTTCAAATGGCTGATCATTGAACGGTCTCGTGTGAGCCGTTATGTGGTTTGGGCGGTCTATTTTTGACCGTTTGTGTGCTTAAATGATGTGGTTTGGCCCCTTTAGCGTTGCATTATGTGATTCACTGATAAGTTTAACGATATATATTACAAATTGTAACCATCTTTGCAGCATCACTTTCAATCGCTTGCCGTTTCGCCTGCACAGGTAAGTCAGGTATGGCTTTCTATCCCTACATCCCTTATTGCATTACTATATGGTACTATGCTATCTTATCTGAACGACGAACGATGGTTAAACATGTAAACCTGGATCATTATTATTTTTTTTAAAGGGGAACATCAGATCCTGGAACACGTGAGCAACCAATGACAGGCATTGGGCGGTTGGCCTATGGCCGTTCTATGGCCTGGGTGGTCCATTTGTAACCGCCCAATTCATGAGAGTCCAACGGAGAAATCATTAGGTAGTTCGATGGATATTTGGATAATATTGCTTATTTACTTAATTTCCACCGACAAGTTGGACGGTCTTGTAACCGATCGCGCAATGGACTGGGCGGTCTATCGCACGACCGCGTAATGGTTCGATGGCTGAAAAATTAAGGGTTTTTCTCTCTCTATCCGTGGTTTTATCCTTGATTTGTTCCAACTATTTCTCCATGGTTTCTCAACCAAATGGGGTGCCTTTTGAACTAGTTAGAAGATAATTATATTATCTACGTATTTTATGTTGATATCTTGAGCTGATTTTCATTGGAAACCCTAATTTCGGGGCTGGCTTCTTAGGCTCTATAAATAGACCTTAAGGCCAAGCTTTGAAAGGGGGGGGGGGGAGATTTCAAGGTCACGGCGAAGCTCTATCGAATTCTTAAGTGACCTACAGTCAGGGAGGGAGGCTTTCTACGTCCATACAAGCCTCCGGTTCAGGGGGTACTCAGTGTTTTGAGTCTTCGTTCTCATAGTTTCACCATTATCTTGTAGTTGCATGCATTGTTCTTCTTTGTGCTTCACCCACGCTTTTCATCATCACATTTCATCTCACACACCCTCCTATCTTTTGACGCCCCTAGGGGTTTAAAAACTCCCAGGTATCCCCCATTTCATGTTAGTTAGTTCATCGTGCGCAGTCTTTTATAGTTGCTACAATTCGCAGTACTGATCTTGGGTTCTTTCTGTGTTCTATACGTTGTTTTTTTGAAGGTCAGCATCATCGCAATGCGAGGCCCATTCCCTCCGGCTGGCTGGAAGGAGTGGAGGATCAGGTCCCCCAACCTCGGAGTCTGTAGCTTTGGACGGTCATTCTTCATCCATTTACAGATTAGAGTGGCCTTCCACGAGCCGTTCAGGCCCTTCGAGCGGCTTTCTACGAACCATCTAGTTTCTAGACCCGTAAGAGTCCCGCTTCCCACTTCGGCGCTACGAGCGGTCTGTCGAGCCACCGTTCCTTACACTAAGCGGTTCCTTCAAGACCGTTTTATTCTGCAGCGCTACATTCTTTAGGCGAGTGTCTACCCTTTCTTTCCAAGGTACGGTGTATTTGCTTACATCGGCACCTTGGTGGCCATCACACACACACACTCTACATCCTTCCCCCTATTTTTTATACAGTGTTTAGTTCTTTACAATAGCATGGTGAAGAAGGGGTTGGAAAGGTAACTAAAAGGGGAAAGTAGGAAAAACATGTCAACAGTTATTCTCCCCCAGTTGTCAAGAACAAAAACCAACCAACAATGGGTTATTGAACCTGTTGTGTACAAGTATAACCTATAGATGCAAACTATAGAATGAAGTATGTTATGAACAAGTCGGATCAGGCATTCAGGCGCTCAAGCATGCATAACAAGTTATAGACTCATGCAAGTCCCTTCGGGACGGGTGTAAGGATAATGCTATTGATCGTTGAGCATGAAGTGCATGAACAGTGCTAAGAATGTCGTGCTTACATAAATAAAGTATTGCATTAACCATGAAAGATGACTGATTCATAAAGGACATTCAAACAATCAAACCCAAGGTGCATATGTGAAGATTGAGCAATGAAGTTCAAGTCAATATGAAAAATCAGATTTTCTAAAGAACACTAAAAAAAACTTCTCATCCGTACACTTTCATACACAATGTTCGAATATTGGTAGCTACGTATGACCCCAATTTTAATTACTAAAAATGGTGTGACTAACCTTTTGACACGAGTCACGCCCTTTGTTTCAGGGGTAATTCCTGGTTACTCTGCTTCGTCACTTTTTATGATGTGAATGAGACACTTTTCGATGCGAGTTGTAGCCTTTGTCTCAAGGGCACTTCTCGGTTATTCGGTGACAAATCACACTTATTTTAATATGGATTAGTTTCTCCTTTCGACGTGAGTTTCCTCCTTTATTTCAGGGGAGATTCCCGGATACTCGGATCCACGTTCCACTTATACTACATTTGAAGGGGTAAACAGTTTTTTTCCTCACGAGACATGTGATTTCTATGTAGAGAATCAATAGCCCTCTAAAGTGTAGAGTAGAAAATAGTAATGTTTATTAGATTGAATCATTATCTCTAAAAGGTGTATTTTGTGTGAGTTGTTGTATTGAATGTAAAAGATGAATTAGTCTTATCACAGTAATGTCTCCCCCTAAATGTATGCACGGTTATAAAAAAAAATCTCCCCCTTAATATATGCCATGTAACAGACATGTCTAAATCAATGCGATTTCATTTAGCAAGGGATGAGTCATAGAAGGAGTCAAAAAGGTGGGTGATATCTTATATACATGCAAGCATGCTTTGAGATGAATTTTTCATACATGTTGATTATCGGTACGTGGCGGAGATTGAGGTCCAAAGATCCTACTCACGTATAATGAAAGCTTCCAGGTGGATGTAATCCACCTTTCCACTAACGTCATTTTATATACCGGTCAATCATGGCATTCAAGCACAGAGATATGCAATGATATGTAAATGTAAGCATGTAACTAAGTATGTGCATTGTGTATGCACAAGTGGGTTGTTATTGTAAAAAGTGATCAAAAGTATGAAAGACTTTATGCACAGTGTAAAGCATTCAAAACCAAATTTTTATTTGCAAAGTGAAAGAGAAGGTGTGTATGAAAAACTGTATATGTGCAATGTAAAGCAGTTAAAAACCAGAAATTATTCACAAGAAGTGTAGAGAAAAGTGTTCAAGTCATCTAACCATGGAACTCACAAAATCTCAACATTTCAGAAGTTGCCAAAATCAATGAAGCAGAAATGCAACTTTTTAGTTGTAAAATTTTTCTCCAAACTCAAAATTTACCTTTTCAGAATTTTCAAAGTAAACCTAAGCAAAGTGAGTTCTCAAAACCAAATCATTTTTCTTTATAACTACTAAAGTCAACAGAGGGTAATGTAAGTTTTAGATGAAACTCAGATTTGACAATATTTACAAGAGTGTAAGCTAACAAGCATGAATAGTCAATCATGATAGTGAATTTGTAATTTGAAGCACAATATTTTTCTCAAAATTCAAACGCTTACCTGAGTTGAATAATTCACAAACCAATATACCAAATTCATTACCAGAAGAGCTCATCATTTCTCTTGCCTTGAAGGATCGTTATTTATCAACAAATTCTTCCTCCTCAAGGCACCCCTACAAAATAGATTTCTTATTTTGGAGATTTAGATACCCAAGCCATCTTGGGTCCCGAGGGGTTAGCTCTAACATAAGCAGATGGAATCTTGTATTTCCTAGCACAGTGATCATCATCAAATCTCATTATGGCACTGTCATCCATCAGATGACCATTCTCACCACAATAATGACAATAAGAAAAAAAAAATTCATGGACCATTTTTCATCATTCTTCATTGCAAAGTAATTGTTCATCATGTGTCCATGTTCACCACAGTAGTAACATGAAAAGTTCTTTTTGAGAAACCATTCATCATCATTTTTCTTTGTGAAATAATTTTCAAAAACATGTCCATGTAACCCACAATAGAAGCAATGATTGTTGTATCTTTTCTTTATGGGTTTTTCAAGATTTTTGGACTCATCAACAATTTTCATTTACGATTGCAATACTTGTTCATCATTAGATTTCATCAGGAGGCAGTCATGCATGTCATGACCATATTGACCACAATAATAGCATGAAATATTCCTTCTTTTACTTGTTACATGATCATGTTTAACAGTTGAAACTTTTTCATGCACACGGGAGCATTCAACAACATCTTTTTATTTTTCAATTTCTTTACCACACAATGACAAAGATTCATTCAAGCTCTTGATTTCATTTTGTAGATTCAAAATTTGCAAGTGCGAGTTAGCAACCTCTTATTCACATGAAGTAATTTTCTCATTCAACAAGAAATTAACAGTTTTGTGACTTTCAATTTATTGTTCAAGAATTTTCAAATTGTCACAATCATTGGTGATTACACATTTTCCTTTCTCAAAATTTTCAAAACTTTTCAATTTGCTTTCAAGCAATGAAATTTGAGTCAACAACGCACTATTTTCATTTTAGAGTTTTTCAAATGAATTTTTGTTCATAGAAGTGTGTTCAAATTCCTCCATTTGAAAACTCGCATTTTCACCAACCATTCTACCCATTGTTTCATTGTTTTCAAATTTATCATTCAAATTTCTGAAGCTTTCTATTTCCTTCCTAAGTTCCTCCAGTTTATTTATCTTGTCAACATTCAGAGTTACTTTCCCTTTTTCCAAAAGAACAACTTTTTCAGACAGAGAGGTGTTCAATATTTTCAGCTTCTCATTATCTCTCTCAATGTGTTGAAATTCTGAACTTTTATCCAATAAGGATTTGTTTTCAGATCTAAGATTTTCAATCATTTTTTTGAGTTCTTCTTCAACAAGCATGTGAGGTTCAACAAGTTTTTCAAGCTCAATACATTTCCCACATGAAGAGTTGTCATGTTTTTTTTTCAACCTTTTGTTTTCAAATTTTAATATCTTATATCTATCAAATAGTTCATCATAGGTATTTAACAATTCATCATAGCTCAACTCATCATCATCTTCAGAATCGGAGTCAGGATTTACCTTTGAGCTTCTGTTGCTTTGCCTATCACTGTTGCTTGCTGCGAGGCACTCATTGTTTTGACTTTCTTCTTGGGCTTCTTTTAGCCCATCCCAAATTTCTTTCGCAGATCTGCAATTAGAAACAAACGAAAATTTCTTAATGCAAACATCAGCTTTAAGAACATTCAAAACATAGACATTATCAGAATTCATTCTTTTATGCTCATCAGTCCATTTTAGCTCATTCTTGGGCAAAACATGTGGACCACGAGTAATCAGACTCATAAGCTTCGGATTAGTATTAGAAATCCAAACACAAAATTTTCATAGCCACAAAGCATAATCAAAACCATCAAAGACAGGAATAGAATTCACACTAGCCATCATGAAAATGATCTTTACTCTACGATCGCAAGGTCGACAAAAAAATCAGAGACGAGGCTTTGATACCAATTGTTGGCCCAGAGAGATGACGGATAAGAAGGGGGGTTGAATTGTCCCTTTGCCGAGATGGCGGATTTTAACAACTTTCTTAATAGATGTAGAATTAACAATGTTGATTAACAAATACATCAAGTGAGATTAAGACGTTCTCTCAAACTTCTCGATCTCACATGGATAGTTAGTGCAACTAATCAAGGAAATTACGCTCAACACGGATAACGGAGGTAGCAGTGTGTGATAGTGTAGTGAGTTAAAAACCTATACAATGTACCTGCGAAGGGAGATAGAAGAAATGACAATCACACAATACACAGGGATTTTAAGGTGGTTCAGGACCACGACGGACTCCCTACGTCCACCCCTCACCCAACCGGGTGAGGCTTCACTACATGCTACTTTCATAGCAACACGGGGATGAACCCCAACCACACACACGCTGCTTCCGTAGCAATAACCACACGGGGACTGGCCCCAACATGCTGCCACTACAGTACACACACACACGTCGGGAAACACACCCCGGACACTAAACCACACGGAGTCACAGCTCCGTCTACACACACGGACTCGGGGAGACTTGCCCCGCAATGAATCCACACACGCGGAGATGCAACTCCGCCCACACACAAGGATATTCAGAGTTAGACGACGTAAAGATATACAATATACACACACAACAGTATGTAGATGATGATTAAACTATGAAGGACTCATAGAGTTAAACATAGAAGGATGTAGAAATATCTCCTTGTATGGTTGACGCCCTGTAGACATATCTTCCTTGAGGTTCTTGTTGGTGGGAGGACGATCTCGAACTATATGATCCCGAAGAAGTTTCTCCTTGGAGGTCCGACCACGTTCCAACTTGTAGGCTTGACGATCGATGAAGCTTTGAACATCCTAAGCCTAGATCGACCTTCAACTTACCAAGGAATCCATTTGATTAGAAGGTAGGGTGCGGTGGAGACCTTCAACCATCGAGTGGAAGCGGCCAGCTGAGGAAGCTCCCGTGTGGAAGCTACGTTGAACAGGAAGCTGGACCTCAGATCTGTGTGGATGCTTGTGAATGGCGTCTTCTGCGCCTTCCTCTTCCTCCTCCAACAGGGTGTGACGCCCTCTCCTCTTCCTGCAAGCAGATAGACGAATGTTAAGCCCAAGGGAGTGGTTCTTCCGATTGAGATCGTAACCCTCATATACAAGAGGGAAATCAGCAACAAAAGACCAAAAACCCCATGTTAAAACCCTTCAAAACAACACCCCAAAGATGGGTCAAACCCTAAGGGTAATAGGGTAAAGAGTCAAGCCAAAACGGATCTTGAAATGGGGTTTTCAAAGTCAATCCGGAAAACTCGATCCGGATGAACCAGAGAAAGTGTCGACTCATGGAGTCGACACTTTTCTCATCACATTCTGTCCCGTTTGTAAAAACAGGACTCGGGACAAAAGTGTCGACTCAGGGAGTCGACACTTTTTGTCTAGAGTTCTGCCAGAAGATAGAAATCAACTCCAGGATAAAAGTGTCGACTCACAGAGTCGACACTTTTTGTCAGCACATTAGAAATCAATGCAAACAGCATACCGTGAAATAAGTGTCGACTCTTAGAGTCGACACTTTTACTGACATAAGTGAAAACTCATTTAAACTCAATTGAAACCTAGAAAAACCATCAAGGATCAATAAAACACCAATTAAACAACATTTAACCCCTTCATAAACAATAGAATGACATGCATTCAAAATTGAATTCTTACCACGATCTCAAAGATAGAAGGCAATACATAAGTCATTCCTTCACTTTCTAGTTTCCACAACCAATTCACTCAAATCAAACTTACCTTTGGCATTAATGCAAACACTTGGACTTTTATCCTTCTTGTCCTGAACCATAGATAGCAATATCAAGTTAAGGAGTTGAATGAATGCTAAAAGAGCAACTAACACCAAACTTCAGCCTGCATTATGAATCCCAAACCACAGTTGATGTATACATGCTAAACAAGCATGATCTTTGTAAACTCCATGTAGAGAACCATTTGAAGAGTTGGTTAAATAAGACATTCACAATGCAATTCAAGTATACCATTGTCCTGAGTTTCACCATGATCAACATGAGCTTATAGAAAGGTTTAATCCTCTGAAAGCATATAAGTTTAAACAAACAAAATGCTTGAACAACCTTCATGAGATCTTCAGTATCAAAATGTGTGATGACACTTGAAAAACCAATTTTTCAAGGACAAGCAAAAGCCAGCTTTGCCAAGCAATATGAGTATGCCATATGACAACTTTTCATCATGATCAAACTTGAGCAAATATCATGCATGAAACAGCACCAGCAGAAGTGTCGACACTTAGTGTCGACACTCTTCACTGCCTGGACTGTCTGTTGTGCAGACAGCCCATGGCCTAGGGAGGGTCGACCCCAGGGGTCGACACCTCACGTGTCAGATTTGAAGAGTGGATGATTACCACCTTAAGCATCAAGGGTCCAAGGAATATGATAGACTACTCAACAAGAACTTGAAAATGAAATGGCTATGCAAATACACACGGCCAAGCAATCATGAACTATATACATGAAATTCCATCCAGCAAACCATTGACGACCAACAGGAATTCTTTAAGAGCTAAACAAGTATACTGGACATCCATTTCAAACTAGTGAGAACAATTCATGAACCATGAGTAGCAGAGTTGATCATTTTAGTAACATGCTTTATCAAGCCAATGTAAAACCGATAGACATCAATTCAAGACCATTTAAAATCTCATGCAGAGTCAAGTAAAGAACATCCTATTGGGATTTATACAATGAGAGCAAGGAGGGCCAAGCTAAGATAGAATCACATATCAGAACTTGACATTCAATTCAGCAAAACTAAGACTGTAATAGCAAGATTCACCAAGCGTCACGGGTATTACATGAAAACTCCAATCACTTAGCATGCCAAACCAAGAGTCACGGGTATCACATGAAAACTCCAATCACTCAGCATGCCAAACCTGCAAAGGAAGATATCATCATATTAGCTTGTTTATCATGAAGATGCCATTAAGCATGAAACACACAATATATTAGAATCATCAAAACCATTGTCCAAGACAATGAGGGGGCGCACAGAACCCAACAGTACTTGTATTAAAAACATGTTGGACCGGCTTGCACATAGCTTGTCCTACAATGGATTAATAGAATTTCTTAGGGCTACCTTGTTAAACGAATAGAACAAGGGCGAATAGTCCACCCCTTCTTGAGGGGGCAGATAAGTCATTCGACCCCTCCTAGTTGAATGACTTATTCGACCAAAACCACCATTTTCTTCTATGAAATTCGGTTGGGATCCCGACTTCTGAAAGGTGGATCGGATGTGTATTGGCGAATAAGTGGAAACCGATTGGGAACCGACGCATATGCCAACCAGGGGCAGCCTATTCATTTAACAAGGTCGCCCTTACAGAACATGACCCAAAAATCATCTGGCCCGAGAGATTTATTCGAGTCCATCTCAAAGACGACACATTTGATGTCATCCTCCAGAACTGGGCTGGATTGTTGCTTTTATCTTCTAGTTGGCTTTGGTTTGATCGCAGTTTACCTAGATATTTATCTAGCTGCAAAAGAATGAATGCAGATATCAAACATGATACTCCAGTGTTTCATAAATTGGACAAGGGACATGAAAGGCTGCAACCAATTAATGCCTTTCTGGCTGGGGCTGTTCGTAGGGTGTTTATGAACTGTACCTATTAATTATGAAAGGAAATAGTAGAAAGGAAAAAAATCTACTCTACACTAAGGCTGCGTTTGATAACACTCATCTGCTGGATTATCAGGTGAAAATCAACGGACACAGGTTGAGCATTTTCAAAGACGGTTGACTTCCTAGGCTTTCGCGCGTGACAGCTTATTTTAAAGAGGAGAGAGACATACTATGAAGGGGAGGGCACTCCACTCCCTTTAAAAGTAGCTCGACACGAGCTTCCCGGAGGCAGAATGGATTATGATAGGTTTTTATAAATTTACCCCTCTCAATCTCTTGTATGCTTTTGCCATTGAAATGACTTGTAGAAATAAAGAAGGGTGTTGTTGGAAACATAACGTAAACCTTACCCTTCTTAAAACTTGCGTTACAGTAGATGCATTTAATGCGTGTTCCCTGCAAAAATCCATCTCCTGTCGGAGCTTTGTACGATGGATGGATTATTCAAAAATCTCACCTTTAGGTTGCATTCTCAAATGCACCCTAAAGCCCAACAAATTCTTTAGGATCCCTTTGAGTTTTGTTGATGTTACTTGGTTTGCAGTAAAATGATGCTAACTTTTCTATTTTAGTGTAACGACCCAAGATCCGGATACCGGGAAGAACCCGATACCATTCCAATCTAGGCCCACCGCCCATGAGCCGGAGGGCTCGGAAGGGCTAAAAGGAGTGTGGAGATACAAAAAAAATAGGAAATATAGCAGGATAATTCAATAACTAATATAAATAAATAAATAACTACAATAGAGTCCAGTCCAACAAAAGTACAGTTTAAGGTAGAGAAGCGTACCCAACATCAAGTGAACACTTGGCCCGGCAAGCTGGCAACTAATAACCTCCGTACAGCACCCTCGAACCTCAAGGAAGATCCACCACACCTGAAAAGCAGGGGTGAGCCTCCTATCACTGGCTTAGTAGGGGTCCCGCGGAACCCCAACCGTAAATAACGGCGGTAGCGGAAAGCAGCAATGAAAGCAGGAACAACAAACCGGTGGCCGATAAAAACTTGACGCTTTAGCTACTCCTACTGTACCTGAAAACATGCCCCGAGCTCACAATCGGGAGACCATCGAACTAACGGGAAAATCTCTGGCTCCACCACCAGAAAACACATCACGACAACTCCGTCGTGGAGGCCCGTCTCGTAGACAAAGGCCCGACCCAAGGCCACGCGGTATGGGTAGACACGATCATGACCACGCCGTCGTGAACTCTACATCGACTAGGGAAAACCCCCGGTGACGCTCACCAGAACCCTAGACCTCTACCTCGGAAAACCACCAAGAAACTACTAGTAAAACCACGCCTCACAGACGTGAAACGAAAACTCGAGTCACTAGAAACTCAAGTCACGTGACGGGAGCACTGCCCACTAGAAGCAAGGTTGGATGTGTCCACTAACGACTTACACCGCACCTTAGTGTCTCCTTACAATGTCCCAGGCGGAGACTGAGACACGCAACCAGCACCACATACAAGGACTAGCTGGGGTCGCGCTCGTCAGCACGGGTCCGACGCCCCCAACCAAGTGTGCACACACAGACCATGCGCCCTAGGTCAGATCCTGTAGCTGGTTCTTCCCCAAAGCCCGGACTCAGGCAGCGAGAAGGGGCCCTACGGTAACCAGCCTAAAAATTGTCTCTCTTGGGTAAGCCACTCCACCAGTCCTGGGTGGGTCAGCACACTCGTGCTGTAAAAAGGATACGACCACTGGGAGGTCACCAAACATGAACACGGAAAGTCACTCACGCACCTATTGTGAGTAACACAGAGTAACAGGTGGCTTAGGGCCACTAGAATCTGGATGGTCCACTAAACCTACTAACCCAACGGTCCTTGAGTCACACACCTCGGGTCAAGACCGATGCACATGACTGCACAGCGCTGTTAATCTATCATAATCCCTAGGTCTGAAACTATGATAGCACAATTCCCAAGATAGCTCACAAGACGTCGAGTCGATCCCCTATCCAAGGGAAAAGTGGGAAACCTCTAGCCCCAGGCCGGGTGACTAGACTCACAGTCCAAGGGCCAAACCCACGGCCCACTCGGAAAACACTTACCCGAAAGCTAATGACGTGCGAGAAATAACCCACCGCACATATGCCGATACACGGCAACTCGTTCTAGCGAGAACACGAAAGCCCGGACACGAAGGGTCACCTAGACCCTCAAACCACATGCACACTAATCGAGATAACACGGTACTTCCAGACACCCCAAAACATCGACATAGAACCCACGGGGTGTCCGGGACATTCATGAGACCGAAGGTCCACTAGGTCACAACCGTGTTGACCGGAAGCCAAAACAATACGACCAAGATGCGGAAATCATGAAATCCAAGTGGCGGTCATCCCCCTGACCGTCACTCCCAAGTGGCGGTCCTCCTTGGACCGCAACTCCAAGGTAGCTTTCCGCTCTGGACCGTAACTCGCCAAGAACACTTGGATAAAGGGGCAGTCTTCTCCTAGACCGCAACCCCCAGTGGTGGTCCTGGCCTGGCCACTCTTCAGAGAGTAGCAGTCAGTCGCGAGGCTGCTACTACATGGGACCACTGGGCATAATGCGGCCATGCCCTGGCCACAACTAGGAGAAACGGTCGTCCACATGAGCGCCCATTTCAGGGACTCAACGCGGAAAGCCCATGAAGTGGCAGTCTTAGCCTGACCGCCACTGGCAAGTGGCGGTCAATTGCGAGACCGCAACTCATGAACTCACTTAAGGGGACATATGGCAGTCTCCAGAGGACTGCCTCATCAAGTGGCGGTTCCAGGTATGATTGCTACTTTGTCCCGAGCGTAAAAATGGCGAACACGGTAGAAAACCCCATTCCATGCCCCGTTCACACCCATGTGAAGGGGAAAACAAGAGAAAATCATTCCCCAACCTTTCTAGCACCAAGAGGACCCATTTAAACATCAAAAATACAATCAAAACGAGAGATCCAACTCACATCTCAAAATCATGCATTTTAACCCTGGCAGGAATATAAACCCTCTCGGCTTGCCTCAGGTTACCAAACTCACCGAAAATGAAGTACAAGGGTTAAGGAACCATCCCCATACCTCCACCGAAGATTCCGCGCACTGAGGACGCCGATCCGCCAAGAAAACGCCATAAAACCCCCGTCGATTCATGAATGCGCACCCGAGCTTCCTCGCGCTGCCATGCCTCGATCCTCGCCCCATCCACGCCGCTTCTTGCCCCACGAGCATCGCCACCTCGCCCTCGTCCATCTCCGTCGGCCGCCCGGAGAGAAGAGAGGGGGAGAGGGGAGAACGTGAGAGAGAAGAGATATGGAGAGAGTGAGAGAAATGAGAGATGGGGGGAGAGAGAAAAGGGGGGTTTTATATATAGAAAATCTAGAATTTTTAAAATATATATAAAATGGGAAAAAATCATCTCTCTGATCCTCGGAAAATGCACAATGTGGTGGTAATGTCTCAGAGTCGGAGAACGTAATAGTTCGCCCTACACGGGGTTCCGAAGGTCCAACAGGTAAAAACATGTGTAAACCACAAAACTCAATCCGGGACCCACAAAAGTGATCTGAAACCCACGGATCCTGATCCGAATAATATCCTAAAAACTTGGGGCATTACAGCCCTCCCCCCTTAAACAAATTTCATCCTCTAAATTCAGGACTAGCACCAAGTCATAGGGGAAGAACACCCCGAATCAACTAACAACGTTGTCAGAGCCCCAGCACAGAAAATCCTGATTCTCATGAAAACATCGATCTTGAGGGATACGGCCAGACCTTAATGACGAACAACACCTCGCTCATGACCTAACACATGTCGATCATCAGAGCAGGCATACTACAAAATGTGTCAGTCTGGCATCACCTCAATCGCAATGAAAACCACTCATGGCACCGCTGCCACCATCTCACTCATCAAGGAGACATAGTCATCGTCACGAGAAACAACCACCGATCCAACCATGCTCGGCGGACCAAACAAACATCAGACTCTCTACCAGCTGACCGCCACAAATCCGACGGCTCCACGCCAAGGACCATCTCACGCCTGGCAAGCCGAACGCTCACAATAGCACGGGACCAACTTTGTCAGAATTCACACTTCGACAAAGCCCAGGTCCCATCCGGAGAAGCACATCACGGAAATGGCCACTAAAGGCCTCACTTGCAGACGTCTCTCGTCATTCTCGATCCGCTACAACTAGCATCTTCTATCCGTGAAAGACCAACCACCGGTCACCAGACACTTGCCAATAGGAAACCCTTGACTCGCCAGCTTCTTCCTTCTTTCCTGGTCCTCCACCGGATCTGAAGGGCGCATTCCAGATCTCGACCGGCCATCCGTTGACTCACGCACAGACCAACACCACATCCAATCTCGAGCCTCACACCAACTCTACCCTCTCAGGGGAGCATGGCGGAACCAAATGATAAGATTGTTGACACCCATTTTTAGCCTGCAAGTCAAGTTATTTCTCTTATTCATTAATTTTGATGTCCCGAATTATCCATTATTTTGGAGAATTCCTTGGATGGATTTCGAACCCATTTCATTGTTCCCTAGCCTTTGAGCCTTAGAGATCATGATTCTTAGAGCCCTGGAGCCTATCTTATCACCTTCCGGCCTTTCAAGTCGACCTACGGCCCATTTAGGTCGACTTCCCTCAAGCATCGGCCCCTTTCGCTGCGTAGTCTTGAAAAATGGTCCTTTTTCACCCCCCTCCGTTCCTCTATTCATTAAGTGTCCTTCAACAAAGTTGTTTGTTTTTTAAAGCCCTACATTTTCTTCTTCTACTCCATTATCTAGTTCTCCACCGTTTTCAAGCCTCAGTATTTTTCTCTATTCTCACCCCATTTTCTCTCTCTTATGATCGTCTTTTCATCTTGCTCTCTTCATAAAAGTTGTTCATATTTTAATTATCCACACTTTCTTTTTCTACCACATTCACTAGTTCAACACCTTTTGGGAGATATGACCTGATTTACAAAGTCGCACGAAGTCTACCCAAACGGTCGTGCAAACGACCGTTTCTTATTGCAAACGGTCGGTCGACCGACTATTTATTCGTTAATGGTCGGTCGACCGACCGCTAAGCCAGCCAAGAGTCCAGCCTATGCTGGACTCTGTCTCCAGAAACCTGTCCGATGGGCCTATCTTGCGGTGGGTGTATCTTCTAGAATACGGCTCTGATTTGATCCCCGTTTGTTCCTATTTCTTCCCCTTTGTATTATCTTGAGTTTGGTATAAAGAGCATGATTTTTCATGGACTATCTTCTGTAATCTTGGTCGCAAGTTTAGGTTTTATGCACTTTCGTGTAACACAAACTCTGTCAGATTAGGTTTCAGGGCCTTCTTCTAAGAGCCATAACTTTCAAATTCTTCCACACAAAAAAGTCTCATTTTCTCCTACGTATTATCTTCACTATTATCTCGAGAATGATCCAGAGATCTTGAGATTTGGTGGTCTCTATCCTTGGGAATTGTAGGGGAAAGTTAGGGTTTTCAACAGATTTCTATATAAACCTGCCCTGTTCGTAGTTCAGGCGGGGGGCACGTTTTCGAGGCAACGACGAAGCCATGCCGGATTGTCTACTCAACCCTTTGACCCTAGCCTGAAAAGGGAAGTATAAGCTTCGTTTTGGTTCTTTATTTGCTTCATTTCATCATCATCTGCCCTCTTAACTTCGCCCCTACTTTTGGCAAATCATCACAATTTCTAGTTTTTCTGCAACAACTCCACGACGGGGGCCTGTTCTTCAAGTCGGGGCAGAGTCATGCTTCATCCTCTTCGTCCTCCTTCGACTCCATCTTGAAGAGGGGAGTATTAGCTTCATTTTGATCATATATTTGCCTTATTTCTCTCATCTTTTTCCCCTCTTCCAAGCCCCAACTTTTCAGGTTTCACCACTTTGTGCTGTCAATCTGAAACCCAGATTTCTGGCGACGGGGGCACGTTTGCGTCACCGGGACTAAGCCATGGTGTACTTCTGATCCTTCCCTTCGACTCCGGGCTCTTAAGGGAAGTATACTCTTCGTTTTCCTCCATTATGGGCTCATTACCTCGTCCTCTTCATGCATATTTTTCTCCATCTTTTTGCACTTTCACTTTGTTTTGACACTTTAGTCATTTTTTCTGTCCTATTCTGCACCCTTCGTTTTCTTATATTTTTCACCCCATTTTCACTCTTATCTTCCATATTTTAAACCCTTCTTTTTGCTCTAGTTTCACCACAATACTCCCTCCTTTCCATAGCATATTTTCTTTCCCTTTTTGATGTCCTATCCTGTGAGATATTCATCATTCTTTGAGTCCATTTTGTGCACTGTTCTGCATTTTCTGCACTATCTACATTTTTTTGCCAAATCTCTGGCATCATAACTTTCTGTCTAGACCTCCTTTTGGCATGATTCTTGTTCCTACTTCTTCACGACACTCAAGTCTTCTATCATCCCAATTTTCACTCTGTTTGGATGTCGTTTGCCCTACTATTTGCATCAGTCTTTGCACCATGTTTGCACGGTTTGCACAGTTTTTCTTGTGACATGCACTTTTGCACCTTGTTTATCTATATTCATCATGGCATATTAAATCAATCTCTTCATGTTAATCTCATCACAATATACACACCTATTGTTTTTTTTATTTGCTTGAGCATTCTAGTATAACTACACCTTTTGACACAAGGAGACACGTTGATTAGACGCCAGAATTCCTGGTTACTCTTCTTTTTTTCCGCAAACCCCTGGAACAGAACATGGGAAAGTTCAATCCACCCTTAAGAAGGATGGATATTCATCACCCAGTCCTGGCCAAGGTTAAATTTATTATTGATAAAGTGAGAAAGTTTAATACATAGAGCCGTAGGTGGCCAAAGGCCTAACAAGGAAACCAAACTATCAATCGAACATCTAATGTGACAAGCGAAGATTGGGGAGTCCTATTTTATCAAGTAGAAAAGCCCCTCTGGCTTTATGAGGAAGGTCCTTGACATTCTTAAAAATCTAAATAGCACCCAAACTGCAGGCTTCAGAGGCAAGGAGGTCTGCAACCGTATTCCCTTCTCTATAGACATGTTGAATCTGACAATTATGAAGTTGCAGCATCTGAAGAATCCCCCGCCACCATGGATAAATAGACTAGTGCGGAATAGCTTTGTTTTTCACCGCATTCACCAGCAAGGCACAATCAGAATAAATAACAGTCAGAGTGAAATCCATTTGCTGTGCCATAAGTAAACCATCATGTAAAGCCCTTGCTTCAGCCAAAAGACTAGAACCAGTACCATATGGAAAGAAAAATCCCAGTTTGAAGTTGCCAAACTTGTCTCTGATGCATCCACCGCCCCCACAAATTCCAGGATTCCCTTTGGAAGCACCATCAACATTTAGATAGAAATGTGAATGTGGCGGGCACCATTTAACTATTCTTGGAAGGCTAATTTCCACCTCTGGGTGAAGGTTGAACAATCGGAGGATCTGAGCTTCACCATAAGAAATCGGTTGACTGAACCGAACACCCTTTATAGCCACCCTCAAATTGTTAATAATAGAGTTATTTATCTTCTGCAAGGATGGAGGTGTACCTTCAAAACGTGCAGCACAGCGCGCCTTCCAAACCTCCCATAGTAGCAAGATGCAACCATAAGAGCTTACAAAACTAACCGGTGACTGTGTAGAGAAAGTAGTAATGAAATTCCAGCATCTGATAGTCAGTTGGCAACTAAGATGGATCCTGGAGCTGATTAATGGAGAGAATCACGACCAAAGGTCCACAGCAAGGTCACTGTAAATAAACAGGTGGTTCATGTCCTCAGTATTCGGACAACTGCAACAGTTACACATAGAGGCAAGGCAAATGCCACAATCTGCTACACGGCTATCCACCGAAACCGCTCTATGAAAGACCTTCTAGGTGAACATAGCGGCTCGGGGCAAGAGGGCTCTATGCCAAAGATTCCTCCAGGAAAAACGTCAAATACCTGGTTGAGAAATCAGCCTATATGCAGATGCAGATGTGAAATTACCAGAGCTGCTCCCCGTCCAAACACAAAGGTCATTCTCATGGCTAAGATCTATGCAAAGATCATTCCTGGAAATTGTCAAGCTCTGCCATAGAGGGTGATGTGCATCCATGAGCATTTGTTTAACAGTTACTAGCGGCTGGGTGTCGACACTTAGGTGACGCTTCAGAAATTGGAGCAGAGGTCTATCAGCAACCCAAGTGTCCCGCAGGAAGTCAATGTTGTTTCCATCTCCTACAATCCATCTCGAGTAGCGTAGGACTAACTCCTTCGCTTGGCAAAAATTGTTTGTCGTAATACCTGCTGGGAATTTCTTCATTTCATTCATAAGATGATGCTTCAGATAACGGTGTCTAGCAAAACAAGACCACAGGGACTGCCCATGCATAATATTCCAAATTTGCTTAGTAGTGAGTGATATTTGAATATCTTTGAAACTTCTGAATCCCAAACCACCCAATTCAATAGGCTTTTGAAGGTCCGTCCAAGCTACCCAATGCTTTTTATGCAGGCCATCTGTATCTCCCCAAAAGAAATTGGCACATAAACTATTCAGGTGATTACAGACAACATTGGGGATATTTAAAGTCGAAGCAAGATAAATAGGCAAGCTCCTCAAGACAGATTTAATAAGAACAGCACGACCAGCCTGCGACAGGAGCTTGGAGTGCCAACCAGCTAACTTAGTAGTAAAGCTATCAACGAGAAAGTGAAAATCCGCTGCAACAAGATGACCAGCCTTCAAAGGAACACCAAGATAACGCATAGAGCCCTGGTGGAACCGATACCCTGTACATCCCCGAATCCTTTGCACCACACTAGCTGTAGCTTTTGAGGAAATCATAAAACAACTTTTGGCAGCATTAACCTTCTGACCAGAGGAAGCTTCATACCTTTCCAAGAACTGTAGTATACGTTTTATATTCCTTATGTCAGCATTGGAGAATATAAGTGTATCATCCGCATAAAACAAGTGGGAGATAGTATAGCTGCCTCTCATGCAATGGTAGTATTGAATTCTGCCATTAAGAAATTGGTCTTTCAGACCTCTGCTCAGAAGCTCTGATCCAATAATAAACAAGAGAGGGGCAATAGGGTCTCCCTACCAGAGACCTCTAGAAGATTTAAAGTAGCCCACTTGTTTGCCATTGAAGGCAATGGAGAACCAACAATTGCAAATCAACATAGCCACATAGGACATGAACCTGTTACCAAACCCAAATTTCCTCATGACTGCAAATAAGTAATCCATTCCATCCTATCGTAGGCCTTGGCCATATCCAGTTTGAACAGCACATTATGACCTCTTACTTTTCTATTTAAGTCCAACATCAGATGGTGAGCAAGTGACACATTATCAAGGATATATCTGCCTTTAACAAAGGCACTCTGCTCCTCCGAAATGATAAGTGGGTGTAAAGGCATCAATCGATCACAGAGGATCCTCGAAACAATTTTATAAGCAAAGTTGCACAGGCTAATTGGTCTAAAATCCCCACAAGAATTAGGTTCTTGAATCTTAGGAGCCATGGTAATAATAGACGATGTAGTAGCCCTGGGCAGAGGATGTCCCGCAAAGAATCCCTGCACAGCCTCCATAACATCTGAAGCAATAATAGACCAACAATGAGTAAAAAAGATCCCAATAAAACCATTCGGGCCCGGGGCACTAGAGCCTTTCATGGAAAACACAGCCTTTTCCACCTCCACAGCAGAAGGCAAGTTGCAAAGTAGCTGGTTGTGAGAGTCATTCAGGAGTATAGGAATGTAATTCAGTAAACTAGTATCAATAGAGTGCTGCTCAGAAGATAGAAGCTTATGGTAGAAGTCGACTACTTTAGTTTGAATAACCTCCTGATCCAAACACCAGCTATTAGAGTCATCCACCTTCAATCTGTGTATAAAATTCCTTCTTCTATTAGCATGCACCGCCGTATGGTAGAAAGATGTATTTCTATCCCCATTCGACAGCCATTCATTTCTAGACTTTTGGCACCAAAAGATCTCCTTATAGTGAAGGGCCTGTTGAAGACAAGCATTAGCAGCATTAAGAGTTGTTCTGTTTAGTGTAGAAGGATCTCCATCAAAGGTAGCTTGGCATCTATCCACCTCCAACTCAGCCTTTATTATATTCTGAGAAACATCCCCAAAAGAAGCCTTATTCCAGAGGGCTAATTTAACCTTAGTAGCTTTACGTTTAGCTTGGAGACGCACAAAACCATTCGGATGATTAACAATCGTATTTTCCCAAACTGCCTTCACTTCTGCCAAAAAATCCTTGTGCAGGGTCCACATCTTCTGGAATATAAATCTACTGGGTCCACGGTCAGAATGAGCACAGGAAATAGCTAAAGGTGCATGATCAGAAGGACCCCTACGAAGGTGGGTAACCAGAATATTGGGATATAAAACTTGCCAAGGCCTATTATATAATAATCTATCTAGTCTCGCCCGGATTTGTGGGCACTCCTTTCACTTGGACGAACCTATTGTTTGCACCCTTCCACAGGGGTTAAAAACCTCCCCCCGGTAAGTTTGCCCTCAATCTTTCATGCTACTTTCTGCACTTGGGTAGATTTCTACACTTAGCATTTTCTAATGGGTTTTGTCTCTTGTGTTGTCTTTGTTTTGCAGGAAGGCATGGAAAGTGAGGCCCTTACCTTCTAGCCGGCTGGAAGGCGAGGAGAGGTAATCCACATAGTCCCCGCATCCTTGATATTGAGTGTGATCATCTTCTTTTTCCAAGGTACACAACGCGCACTTAGTTTCCCCTTTCATATTCTATTGGCGTTGTCATTCCTTGGTGGCGATCACGGTATTCTTCTACATCTTTCATCACCTTTCTCTTGTTGTATGATCATGCTACCATGTTCACATAGTCACATGTTTATGATATTCATTTGATTGACACATTATGTTATCACTCATGCACACATGCTTGTCTATGTGACTTGTGACGCCACGCCCCACATTTTCCACATCATCAGCTTTTTTGGCGATCACGGTGGGACCTCTAGTGCCCATCACTTTGTCCATGCTTTTCTACGATTTTGGTGTATATATCCATGTTTAGATAGCATTTCATGACCATACTGGTTATATTGTTTGCATCCATATTGTTATGTTTACATATGTTCATTATATCTTGATTTGCTACATTTAGCCTAGAAGTTGCATGCACTCCGGTGCACATAGGGGCATGCATATTTCCGTATTGTAGTTACATTCCTACCTTGATAAGTGATCCTCTCGCTCCCATATTCATTAGGCTCGACTAGGTGATCTTATCCGGGACCTCCGCAAGTCCCCGTGAGCCGTGGATTCCCACACGGATGTCGGGTTGGTTGTACCTTTCCACCCCTTAGACTTACATTTTGCATCTGCGTGAGAGGTTTAACCTTACATTAACCCAAAGTTTGGGGCACCCATGTCTTGAGAGAATTATGCTTAATTAAAATCATTAAAAGGGCCCGCCAAAACTTTGGAAAATTAAAATTAATGATTATATCAACTTGTTTGATCTTGGTTGAACCTTCTCACATTCATATTGTTTGTTGGGCTTACCCCCAAGCCCATTTGTGGTGCTGTGTGTTGCATTTTTCCCTTCATATTGTCATTTGTGGTCCATTGTTCCGAGTCGCATTCGCATTTGCATAAGTCCGTTTGTCTCCCACCTTCTTCCCTCATGTCATCCCCCCTCACCTTTTAATCTTTGAGCCCTTACTTCCCTAATTGTATTTTCTTGATTTTCCTGTATAAAGTCTCCATTTGCCCTCATGGAGCGCCATTTTTCTATTGTACATTACCCTTTTTCTTCCCCGTCGTCCTATTCCCGCGTGGACTCATCTTCCCATGCGGGCCCATCTCCTCGTGGTCCCTCTGATCCATCTGAAGAATAGGCCAATCTCATGACCCATTTATCAGGCCTTGTTCGTCAAATGGACCCGGCCCATGCCCAAAGGCTCATTGCAAATCACCTTCATGGGCCCTCCTCGCCTAACGGGCCTCATTCTCTTAATGGACTGCTTCCTCTTAATGGGCCCCATTCTCTTAATGGGCCTTCTCATCATTTTAATGGGCCCTTTTCTCATCTTGATGGGGCTCCTTGTTCCTTTAATGGACCTTCTTCTACTCTTAGTGGACCTTCTCACCTCAGTGGGCCCTCTTCTTCGCTTAGTGGGCCTACTTCTCTTAATAGGCCCGCTCCTTCTACCCATGTTACTGCTGGCCCAATAGGTCCTTATTCCCATGTTCATGATCCTTCCAGGCCCATGTATCCTTCCACTCCTGGAATGGGCTTCCCTTCTTCTTAGTCTGGATCCCCTCATTTGGCCCAATACTATAATTCTGGTCTAAATTCACACTCTCTTGTTCAGGCTGGCTTGCATCCTTCCCGATCTCTCCCCATCAAGGAGATGATTGCTCAAACCCAACGCTAGCTTGATGAACTTCAACGTTAAATTCATCCCAAAACTTCTTTGAGTGTCCGTTTACATTCCAAGGTCTTCAGCTTCCACCGCGTTCACAAATTCCCGTATATCGCCGCTATGCTGGAGTCGGTGACCCTTATGTGCACTTGAAGGAGTTTCTTTATGAGTCGACCCAATTCTAACATGACCAACGTTTGATGGCCTATCTGTTTGGTCTGTCTCTAGAAGGACCGGCCCGGGATTAGTTCTTTGCATTGTCGTAAGATCAAGTGGTGAATTTCCATGCCGTTCAAGAGAAATTACTTCAGCAGTATCAAGACCAAGTTGGGCCCAAATATTCCTTGGTTGATCTGGCCCATGAGAATATGAAGCCCGACGAGGAGTTCTCTACCTTCGCTGATCGCTGGCGTCGCTTGGCCACTCATGTCCCGAGGCATATTCCAGAGGGAGAGAAAATCAAAATGATCATTTCTAATCCAACGCCCGAGTACCGCTTTATCTTAGCGTTGAACGATATCACCTCATGGCAACAGCTTTATAGCCGAGCCTGCTTCATCCACCAACAACTTTTAGGTTCCCTTGACCCCGAGTCCCCTCCAACTTCTATGCCCACATACGCCTCTTATCCATTATCTCCCATCAGTCAGCCCTCCACGAGTCAGCCCTCCACCGCATATCCTTCCATGAGTCGGCCTTCCACTCCCACATACCCGTATTCTGCCATATATCCTTCCATGAGTCAGCCTTCCGCACCCATTTACCCACATGTGTCTCCACTGTGTCTTCCCCTCCGGTCAAGGGAACATCACACCTCGAGCAAGTGGATGTCGTCTACATACCTCCCACCTCCCTTTCCGCTCCACATATGCCTCCACCGAGTCATTCCACCAGTTGCCATGCGCCTTTGCCTTCGCAACCCCCACTTCCTTCTCCACTTTCCTCTCCACCATCTCATGCCCCTCGGCATCCACCTTGCCTAAAGCGGGCTCCTCGTTCTCCATTGCCGGAGTCATTTATCGATATTTTTAGGGCTTTGATGGCTACTCACGCGTTACCGACCCCTCCAGTTCTGCCCTGTCAACCAGCAGTCGGGAATATGCTCCAATTCTGTGATTATCACCGCCAGCAGGGGCATTTGCTCGAGGATTACCCCGAGTTCTGGGAGTATGTTTATGATCTGGAAGATGATAATAGGACTGATTGGGCCATCATTCACAAAGTTATTTTACATCTCCACAATAGGCAGCAGCAGCAAGAAGAACCGCCCAGACAGCCGTCTCCGTTACAAGACCAGGGGCACCCCTGTGATTCTTTGATTAGTGTAGCGCCCGCTCCATCACCAGTTTCGTCGCCTACCCCATCTTCATTTCCACCTACCTCATCATCATCTTCACTTATTCCTACCCCGTCTCCATCTCCTCCACCTGACCAAGCCTCTGCTCAGGCTAGTGCTACCTCTCCTTCCTCCATTTCCACCACTGCTTCTACTCCCAACGCTGCTCGACGCGTCGTGCCGATACATCGACGGTGGGCGCCACTACCCTCCTCTGCACCCTCTCCATCTACACCACCTCCAATACCCTCATTGCCCACATCACCATCTACACCACCTCCAATACCCTCATTGCCCGCATCACCATCTCCATCATCCTAACCATTGCCTAACCCATCACCACAGCCTTCACCGCCTCCTCCCCTGAAGACCCCTATTCCATCACTTCCACCATCTCCACCACCTTTGCCATCCCCTTCGCCATCGTTGCCTGAGCCTGAGCATGCTATACCTATACCTATGCCTATATCTTTACTCCCTCCTACACCTCTACCTTTGCCTTTGTCTCCACCTGAGCTTGTCGTTGCCGCTATCCCTCCACCTTTGCCATTACCCCCAATTACGCCTTCTGAGCCTTCACCTACGCCATCTGAGCCTATTCCATCTACTTCTCCATCCATTTCCACCCCTCGGAGCGGGTGTGCGTTACCAACGGTGCCCCTTGGATCTGGTCCCCGGGGAGATAATGAGCCAAGTAAGGATGGTTCGGTGTCGGTTCTACATTTTAAGCTTTTAGATTTCATCTACCGCATGCCGGTTCGTACCCTGGTCCCTAGCTATTTTGGAGATGATGAGCCTACATTTACAACAAAGATGGTTGCCAAGAGAAGCTTCCTTGCATTAGTACCAGTTTCTTCTCGAGCGAGACTGGTGGCAATCTCTTTGCTCGTTGGAGGACTTATTATTGATGCTGTTATTACTTCTCGCTTGATTGCTGTTCGGTTCATTGGCCAAGAGGGGTTCTCTACTCAGATCATGCTAACTCATACAGCTGCCAAGCAGATTATGGATTCCAGGTTCAAGGGGCAAGTGGCCATATCTCATGCACTTTCCAAGGACATTCTGCATATCCTGTGTAATTTCCCTCGGTTTATTGGTGAGTCGGCCATGTCAACGCCGCGCATTACTCTCCCTCAGTTTCATCCTGCTCTTCTGGTAAGGGAGTTGTGGTTCGTGTCCAGTTGTCGAGTGGAGATGCCGAATCTCATGCTGCTAGTGCCAAGTGACAAAACTCCGTGGTTTTCTGATGTTCATCCATTTGAGGAGTTACCTGTTCAAGAATGTCTGCCTATGGTTAGCACTGGGTGTCTAGGGGCAATCACCCCGATGAAGTTGCAGGTTCACAGTCAGGCCAGGCCATCTGTCAGATGGGCCCGTTATTTGAGAAGGTATTGCAAATTGAGAAGGCCAAAGGTCCGAGCCCATGCCATGTGGGTTCGTGTTCGAGAGATTTCAGCCAAAAAGAGGCAGCGGCACAAGTTTAAGGGCCATCCTTTGTGCACTCGAGGGTCCATTTCTTCTTCTTCATTCTATTCGTCATCTTTTCTACTGCTCAGTTCCCACCCTTGGGTGGTGTATCTCCCCTCTTCTACTCCCATTTCTGTGATTCTCTCCTCCCTTCTCGGGTCTGCGGACCCCCATTCTCCCTTTTCTCACCCGGGACTCTGGATTTTTCACATTTTCGTTATTCTAGGTCTTGGCCTATGCCCTCTCATCATCCCAATCTTGGGACACCCTTTGATTCTTCTTCTTCCCCAGGCTCTGCTTCTGGTACTTCCCCGACCATGTCGGGTGATTATCCTTGTCTTTCCCCCACCTTGTTGGGTGACCATCATTCTCCTTTCCTGACCCTATCGGGTGTCTATCATTTTCTTTCCCCGACCCTGTCAGGTGATTCTCATTCTCCTTCCCCGACCCTATCGGGTGATTCTAGTTCCTTTTCTCTGACCACGTCGGATGATCACGCATCTTCCCCCTTATCTTTGTCACAATCTTCTCATGGTTTGTCTATTCTCTTCTCTTCACCCTTTCGGGGTCGTTGCCCTTTTTCTTGCTATTTTTGAGGCTTTAGTCCGCCTTGATCTTAGGTGACCTAGTTTCTTCTGTATTTGGTTCCTTGTTATCAGGGTCTCTGTACCTTAACGAGGGAGTTCTAGCCCTCGTCTCTCTTCCTTTTTATACTTCTTCATCCAGTTTGATGTCTACCGCTCCTCCGTGTCGAGGAATCTTGAAACCTTGTTATCCTCTCATCTTTGTCTTGTCAAGCGAGGAATATGAAGCTCGATGATCAAGCTCTCATTTCAAGATGCTATTTTCACGCCATGAACTTGTAAGGTATCTTTTATTTTATGCAAGAATATGCTATCATTTCCATTATTACTTCATACGCATTGTTATTATGACGCTGGATTCCTCAACACGTATGAGTGGTCTTAGTTAATTTAGTTATTTTTAGCTTAGTCAAAAAAAAGAGTTTGCTTCTGCAGCATCCTTAGGCTGGTGATTGCTCCGCACTGGGAGTCTAGTTTCTTTCCCCGATCGTTGAGGGTGACCTTTTAGCATGGGTTTTCCACATACTACACGGCGAGCCATAACCGATTCCTCTGAGGCACATCGTTGCTGCTTTGGCCATACTTTGGGTATGCACAAAGGTCTTTTCTTTTCTCTACTCGGCCGAGTGCAGGGGCAAGAGATTGATGGATGAGATGACTAACCTAGGCGCTCTCTAAGACGAGAGTGATCTTAAATAGGGGCAGTCTTGACCCTCGAAAGTGAGCTTTCATGTAAAATTTGGCCAATAAGGGCTACCAAAATCAAAGGAAATGAATCAATGCAAAACTATGAAACCAAAGGCATGGCAATAGTGGCAGTACAGTTCCCCGCGGGACGTCATGAGCCTGGTCGCACGCGTGCTTAATAAATATGGGTCTCAAAATCAAAGACACAAAGTCCCGACGCAATAGACTGTATCTTTGAGGGGTAGTGCCCTGGAAGGAATTCAAGTCTTGATATCTCCCATTCTACATAAATCTTGTCTCCAATTTTTTATCTATTTCTCCCTCTTAGGCTGGGTTGAATCCCGGGTATGGTCTTAGTAGGGGCACCGTTCTTTAGAGGCAGTTGGTTGTGGTAAGCCACCCTCATATGCACGCCCTACTAAAGTGAAGCTTTTAATGAGAGGGGTAGGAACGACGATCCCTGGCCAGTAGTTTTAGCTCATCTTTGGGTGCTACAGATTGCTTTGTCAAATATTGTTAAAATTCAAAAAAAATCAAATATGTCAAAATCCCCAAAAAATCAAATATTGTCAAAATCCAAACAAAATAAATATTGCCAAAAACAAAAAAAATCAAATATTATTAAAAATAAAAAAAATCAGAAATAGCAAAAATCTAAAAATATTTATCTTTAGTTCCTTTTTATCTATTCATTTTGAGGACAGATATATAATTCGTTTGTTAAGTGGGCAGGTTGCAGGTCCAAGCTTTTCCTTATTCTACTTCTTGTTCATATCTTATCTTCCGATCTGTTCTCTCCTTTATTCTTCGATCTATTCTCTCAATCTGTTCAGAAGCTCATGCCCTTCTCAGCTTTCGCTTACTGGCTTGATCATATCTCCATGAGTGGGCATCACCTTGCGATTTTGAACCTGGCGGTTCTGCTTCATCTGATCTTGGGGCTTTGATTGAAGAATGTGTTTATTGTCTTTTGTCCCCCATGTTGGTTGTCACATGTGTTTATGTCTGTCATGTCTTTGTTTCATGTGTGTATGTCCCATCGTGTCCTTATCACGCGTGTCTTTGTCCCTCCGTGTCATCGCACGTGTTGTCTTATGTCCTACGTGTCTTTGTCCCACCATGTCCGTGTCATCCCACGTGTTATCTTATGTCCCCCGTGGTGTTGTTGTTTCACGTGTCTTTGTCCCACCATGTCCTTATCCCACCGTGTCGTGGTGTTATCTTGTTCCACCGTATTCTTCAATCTCACGCACGCTTGCTATTTGTTCTTGTGATGTTTGTTATGCTGTTATGTTTTTTTTGTGATGTTATGTTTAATTCATATTCAGTTATGTTATGTTATCATCATGCTTGTTCATGTGGTTGTGTCTTATTCAAAAATCTAAAAAAATGCCGTTCACTTGGCAGGTAAGTCAGGTATGGCTCTATATCCCTTCTCTCTATTGCATTACTATATGGTATCTACATTATGATAAGCCTCTCAAGGACCGGCTGGTTGTCCATGTGTTCTAGGATCTGATGTTCCCCTTTAATAAAAACGATGATGATCTAGGAACATACGGTTAATCGTTGGATAGGCCGCTCGGTCGAGTCGGGTTGGGGATGATGGACTCTGTCTCGCACGCCGTATTTGCAAGAAGACCCTTGACCCCATCTTGGCTCGGTCTAGCAATATTATCCTTAAGTACTTTCTATTTTATGCTTTCTTTACATTCATTTTGATGATTTATTTATTTTAGCCCAGCATGCATCATGTCATTTTTTGAGCACTCACACCTCGTAATCTGTGCAAGGTTTCTCCTCAACAATGATTAATTGCACTTCATGTCTTTTGGATAAGAGATTCTCATTCCACTCTGAATTTGAACGCCTTCTCTGATCTGCCCGCTTGGTTTGGTTGGCCAGCGTGATTACTATCTAGATTTTATCTCAGTTTTACTGTCTCCTTTTCCAGCTTTTCAGCTGTGTTCTTTTCGATCCCCTCATTGTCTGTGGATTGTGTCCCCAATGAGGCTGGTCGTGTTTTCTTTTCCTCCTTTAGTTAGTTTAGTCGTCCGGACATGTCTCATCCCCGTCATCCATTCCGGGTGGTTAGTTCGACGTTTTCAGGAGAATTCATGTCACTTGTTGGTTGTGATGGATGTCTTTTACCTTGATGCCCGCTTTTCAGTTCTCTCCGCTTCATCTCTGCTTCATCTCCATTTCATGTCGCTATCGCTTTTGCTCCATCTCCTTTTCACTCTGCCTCTGCGCCTCTTTCGCTTATTCCCTTGCAAAGTGGACATCAAGGAGGGGCATCTGTTGACACCCATTTTTAGCCTGCAAGTCAAGTTATTTCTCTTATTCATCAATTTTGATGTCCCGAATTATCCATTGTTTTGAAGCCTTCCTTGGATGGATTTCGAACCCATTTCATTGTTCCCTAGTCTTTGAGCCTTGGAGATCATGATTTCTTAGAGCCCTAAGGCCTATCTTATCACCTTCCGACCTTCCAAGTCAACCTACGGCCCATTTAGGTCGACTTCCCTCAAGCATTCAGCCCCTTTCGCTGTGCAGTCTTGAAAAATAGTCATTTTTCACCCCCTTCATTTCCTCTATTCATTAAGTGTCCTTCACTAAAGTTGTTCATTTTTCAAATCCCTATATTTTCTTCTTTTACGCCATTATCCAGTTCTCCATCGTTTTCAAGCCTCAGTATTTTTCACTGTTCTCACCCCATTTTCTCTCTCTTCTGATCATATTTTTATCTTTCTCTCTTCATGAAAGTTTTTCATCTTTCAGTTATCTACAATTTCTTCTTCTACCACTTTCATTAGTTCTGCACCATTTTGGAGATATGATCTGATTTTCAAAGTCGTGCAAAGTCTGCCCAAACGGTCGTGCAAACGACTATTTCTTATTGTAAACGGTCGATCGATTGACCGTTTATTCCTTAACAGTCGGTCAACCGACCGCTAAGCTAGCCAAGAGTCCAGCCTGTTCTGGACTCTATCTCCAGAAACCTGCCCGATTGGCCTATCTTGCGGCGGTTGTATCTTCTAGAATACAGCTCCGATATGATCCCCGTTTGTTCCTATCTCTTCCCCTTTGTATTATCTTGAGTTTGGTATATAGAGCACCATTTTTTATGGACTATATCTCCTAGAATCCTGGTCGCAAGTTCAAGTTTTATGCACTTTCGTGCAACACAAACTCTGTGAGATCAGGTTCCAGGGCCTTCTTCCAAGAGCCATAACTTCCAAATTCTTCCACCAAAAAGAGTCCCGTTTTCTCCTACGTCTTATCTTGACTATTATCTCGAGAATGATCCAGAGATCTTGAGATTTGGTGGTCTCTATTCTTGGGAATCATGGGGGAAAGTTAGGGTTTTCAATAGATTTCTATATAAACCTGCCAAGTTCGCAGTTCGCGCGGGGGCACGTTTTTGATGCGACGGCGAAGCAATGCCGGATTGTCTACTCAACCCTTTGACCCTAGCCTGAAGTGGGAAGCATAAGCTTCGTTTTGGTTCTTTAATTGCTTCATTTCATCATCGTTTTCCCTCTTAACATCGCCCCTACTTTTGGCAAATCATCACAATTTCTTGTTTTTCTGCTACAACTCCGCGACGAGGGCCTATTCTTCAAGCCGGGGCGGAGTCATGTGTCATTCTCTTCATCCTCCTTCGACTCCATCTTGAAGAGAGGAGTACTAACTTCATTTTGATCATATATGTGCCTTATTTCTCTCATCTTTTCCCCCTCTTCCAAGCCCTAACTCTTCAGGTTTCACCACTTTGTGCTGCCAATCTGAAACCCAGATTTCTTGCGATAGGGGCACGTTTGCGTCGCTGGGACTAAGCCATGGTGTACTTCTAATCCTTCCCTTCGACTCCAGGCTCTTAAGAGAAGTATACTCTTCGCTTTCTTCCATTATGGGCTCATTATCTTGTCCTCTTCATGCATATTTTTCTCCATCTTTTTGCACTTTCACTCTATTTTGACACTTAGTCATTTTTTTATCCTATTCTGCACCCTTCGTTTTCTTGTGTTTTCCACCCCATTTTTCACTATTGTCTTCCCTATTTTAAACCCTTCTTTTTACCCTAGTTTCACCACAATACTCCCACCTTTCCATAGCATATTTTCTTTCCCTTTTTGATGTCCTATCCTGTGAGATATTCATCGTTCTTTAAGTCCATTTTGTGCACTGTTCTGTATTTTCTGTACTATCTGTATTTTCGCCAAATCTCTGGCATCATAACTTTCTGTCCAGACCACCTTTTGGCGTGATTCTTATTCCTACTTCTTCACAACACTCAAGTCTTCTGTCATCCTAATTTTCACCTTGTTTGGACGTCGTTTGCCCTACTGTTTGCATCAGTCTTTACACCATGTTTGCATGGTTTACACATTTTTTCTAGTGACACATACTTTTGCACCTTGTTTATCCATATTCATCATGGCATATTAAATCAATCTCTTCATGTTAATCTCATCACAATATACACACCTATTGTTTGCACCCTTCCATAGGGGTTAAAAACCTCCCCCCAGTATGTAACGCCCGATAATTTTGAAATAGGAATTAATATTTTTACTAGGATCGAACATGCCTCTGATACCCAGAACAGAGACTAATAAAAGTAAATGAAATTGTGAGGAATAAAATCCCTATAGGAAGTATTACTAAGATCCTAGTGTGTTGTGACCAGCCACATCAAATTAGTAAAATATAAAACACTAATGGTAAACCCGATAGCCGTAAGGATTTGGCAAATGAACTTAGCTTAAGTCTAGTGGGCCTTATATACATATACGTATATACATGTGAACTATTAATAAATATAGGTCATGCATATGAGATTAGTAACTGACAAAGGGGTTTAGTGATATATATATATTTATATATATGAAAACATACATGGGTACATAATCAGATTCTGGAAGTATATAAACATATGTATAATAGGCCATATGGAATGGCAAGGATATGTAACACATGAGCCTTGGCCCAAAATAACCCATGCATATATCTTATAAAAAGGAGCCTTAACAATACAACCCACTATATGCCACCCGTATACATATAAAACCTAAAACATATGAAAATTAAGCCAGAAACGAATAGCGCCTCCCATCAGGACGTTATTTAATTGAAGACCATTCAAGTGGGTGTTAATTTTTGAATTGACGCCCCTATCTTAGGCGCTATTTCCATAAATGACGCCCCTTCTAGTGGGCGCCATTTTCAAACGATAATAGGGGAAGAAAGGATAAAAGTAAATGAGGCCCCCTTGACGGGCGCTACATAATGAATTGAAGACTCCTTAGACAGGCGTCAATTAATGAAATAACGCCCCAACATGAGGCGTCATTTTCAAATCACTCTAATTAGGAAGTGTTGTGTTTCGGAAAGATTAGTAATGGAAATTATAATGCTATTAGGACATGTACTCAGGAGTTTTGAGTCTCAATCGAACACTAAACCCATTGGGTTCCCAAGCACTATAAATACCCCACAGAAACCCCAACCCGTTGAACTTCTAGCTCTCAACTTCAACCTGCTGTTGTGCCGTCGTGAGGAGAAGTCCTGTAGAAGCTGTGCTTCTTCTCTTCAACCATCACGGGCCCCTGTGTTCCCTACTGCGGCGGCTACTATCGTTGCAGGCTGCTGCTATTCATCTTCTTCCGGCGTCTTTGTGCTGCTGTAGCAACCCGTATAAAATTAAAAGAAATAAATTTAGATAAATTGAAATAAACTAAAAGATTAAGTGAACAAATGAAAAAGGTTGAAATAAGAAGAACAAAGCCCTGATGAAATTAACGCCTTGGAGCAAGGCGCTACGCCCTCATCTAAGGTGCGTTTTTAAAAAAGGACGCCCACGTTTCACGGCGTCAAATTTCAGACGGCCAAAATAAATAAAAGGCATAAAAAGACAATAAAAAGAGTAACGCCCTTGACATGGACGCGTTTTCAACAAGAAACGATGCACGTCAAGGAGTCAATTTAAATTCGACGCCCTAGCATAAGGCGTTAATTCCATTCCAGTTTCGTTCGAACCAGGAACTTATCCAGGGTAAGTTGATAACTATGAGAAAGAGTTCGAATGTAGTAATAACTCTATCATGGAAGTGTTACTTCCAATCGAACACTAACCCTATTAGGTTTCACCCAGATCCAATAAATACCCCCTAAATTAAGCCTGATCGATATTTTGGCGTTCGATTCTTCTAAAGGTATGTGAAGAACAGAAGGTTCTTCCTTATTCTTTCTCCGTATACGATCTTATGAAGAACACTAATTGATTCTTCATCTTCTTTGTTTCGTAGGTAATCGGCCTGTCAAGCGTGAAGAACAAGGTAATGTTCTTCCTCTTCCTTCTCCTCTGATTATGTGCGATGAAGAAACTAATGTATGCAGTTTCTTCTTCTTCTATAGGATCTGCAGATGGTTGACAGGGAAGAACAGAGGATCCTTCGTCACCTGCCTTCGTCCGTTGTTTGAGTTCTGGGGATACTCTGTTCATAACAGAGTATCGCAAAGCATCTCCAAATCCTCAGAACCTTCACCCAGATAACTATCAAGGTAGGTTTTCTCAAGATCGTAGCCCACACTAGCTTAATATCTTAATAATATCATCGGTCGTGCATGCATATAGTTCTTTTATGATTTCAAGATGTTTTCTATATAATTTCAAAAAGAAACGCCCTTGACCAGGGCGCTAGTTTGAAGAAGCGACCCACACTAGGGCGCTAATTATTGTTTGACGCCCTTCACAAGAGTCGTCAATTTCACATAATTAATAAACACCCATGTTTAATAATCAATGTAACCATGAATAAAATATATTGCATGAGTATACACGTGGAATCCTGTTATTTTTCCTGTCTCTCTCTCTCCTGAAATTTAATCATTTGAAAATTGATAAATTCTTGAATGCACGACTTTGTCCAGGTCGTCTCATGTTTAACTGACGCCCCAGACCAGGGCGCATATTGAAGAGACACGCCCCTGTCCAGGGCGCGTTTCTGTTAAAAATTCCGGATTATTAATATTCTATAAATTAGAAATACTGAAAGGACGACTTCTATGTACGTCGTCAAATGTAATATAAACGCCCCTGATTAAGGCGTTAATTTCATGAAAAATGGCTTTACCAAAGTCGCTATTTTTTTTGCATTACTGTTTCACTGATTACTGTTAACCGAGAGTTTCCTTATATATATATATATATATATATATATATATATATATATATATATATATATATATATATATATATATATATATATGTCGGCACTATATTCCAGTCCGTGAGTATAGTCCCACGTTTCTACGACGATTTATCGCATTACCCTCTCAATTCTCATTGACATACAAGCTCTCCTTTGGACATTCCGTTCCTTTGGACTAGCGAGTTAGTCATAGAGACCTCCGTAAGTCTCCTCGTAGCCTTGGATTCTCTCAAGGTCGACTGAGCTGGTTGTACCATAAAAACCGATTACACTATTTTGCCATGTCACTCTGAAGAAACATGGTATACCGACCCTCATGTTATGCAAAGTGTGTATCATGAGAATTCTCTTAATGGGATGAGGTTATCATGCCATTTGATGCTGTTCTTGTAAACCCCAATTCTATATTCAACATGATGTTCTTGTGGACCTCAATTCTATAGTAAGAATGAGGACGTCTTGACATTGATGTGCTGTTCATGTGGACCTCAATTCTATATAAAGAATGTCCATACTTATTTGTCATGGTACCCAAGTTAGGGAACCAATTCCACCTAGTTTTATCGATAATCGTGATTGTACCGTTATTATCACCTATCTATGTCAAGTATCATATTTTTGGACTCTATTCTTTCAAAGTCTATCCTATATGTCTACAAGCTTTATCCTTGAAATTCCATATTGGCTATATACAAAAGTGGATGTTAAAATACATGATTAATGCCTGCGCATATAGGGCCCGATCTGGTCCTGGGAGGAGCACCCGAAAGTACTTGTGCCCATGGGAGTTGATTGATCACGGTATTGGCATTATATCGAAGTGCATGACTAACTTGATTGAACATTCCACAAATCTTGTACTTGTACTTGACTTGATATTACATGACTTGCGTGGCCTGAGAAAGGGTAATTTCATACTTGCTTGACTTGAAACAAAATAGCCAAATTCCAACATAACATGATGAGTTTACTTGCTTGAATATCTTGATATCTTTCGATGTAAGTTCTTGAAAGTTCATGACTAATTCTTCTTGCTATCTTATTGTTATACACTCTCTCTCTATCTTGTCGTTTTATGCGAGCATGCATAGCTATAGTGCATTCATGAAAGATGTAATTACTTAAACCCATTGCTAGTTCTTGAGATATAATTTCCTACTGAGCGTTCGCTCACTTAGTGTTTCCCTACTTTTCAGATAAGTCCGACGAAGAGGGAACTCAAACGGATGGGGAAAATCAAGAGTGAAAGAGATAGAGCTTCTTCCGTGTTATCTAGTCTTTTTCATATTTTCTTGAGTCAACCTTGTATTTTTCTTTTATTTTAGTTAGTACTTCAAGGTTTGTAATAGACATCTTCTTATGAAGGAATAAAGGACTGGGTTATCTTTACTTTCGCGCATCTCTGATTTTTGGTGTCGAATACACTAATACTCTAATTGACATGATTGATATAAACTCGTCGCGCATCTCCGGGTACCTTTCGCGCTCGGGGCGTGACAGTTTTTATGGTATCAGAGCCTAGGGTATTCAATTCCTAGGAAACCCAAGTCCAAGGATAAGTTTTAAACCTTTAACCAGTGAGATTGGGTAGAGCCAAGGGTTAAAATTAACATAGAAATACTAGTCTTTAAATATAAATCACGTATTAATATAGTTATGGTAATTGTAGGATAATGGCTGCCGAACGTGCTCAATGGCGCAACATGCAGCGTACACTTCAATGCATGACTCAAGTGCTGCAACAAGTAGTACAAGGAGGTGGACAACGAGCAGGAAGTCTCCACCAGACTTTCAAGAACATGAACCCGCCCAAGTTCACGGGTTCTACTGATCCAGATGACGCTGAACACTAGATTAGGGAAACAGAACGAATATTCTGTGCTATGCAATGCACGGATCAAGATAAGGTCTTATTAGCTACTTTTCAGTTAGAAAGGGATGCTAGATGCTGGTGGGAATCAATAGAGGCTACTATAAATCAAGATCAGGTTACGTGGGAGGAATTCGTTGAACACTTCAACGCAAAATATTTCTCGGACCGAGTTCAGGAAAAGAAGGCTGCAAAATTTGCTGCATTAAAGCAATGATCTTTGTCAGTGGCCGAGTATGAGGCCCAATTCTCTAGATTATCTCGGTATGCTAAGCATCTAGTTAGCACCGAGAAAATGAAACTTAGGAGGTTTCTTAATGGGCTCAGGCCCCAAGCTATTACCCAACTGGCGCCGATGGACATTCAAGTCTACTCGGAGATAGTACGCCGAGCTCAACTATTAGAAGATGCCACGGAACTATCTGATAGGATTCGTGGTAAGGATAAGAAAGAACAAGTTACAGGATCGGGTTCCTTTAAACCCAACTTCAAGAAGAGGCCTAGCAATGGAGGTATTTCCTCGCAAGATCAGAAGTTTAAGAAGACCAAGCCCTTCTCTATCACCACTACCCCATCAAACACAGTGTGCAAACATTGTGACAAGGCAGGCCATAGAGCAGAAGAATGCTGGAGAAAACTAGGAGCATGTCTCCGTTGTGGGAGTCGTGAGCATCGGATTCCCGATTGCCCATTACTTAACGATCAAGCCGATGTCGGGAAACGCCCGGTAACCAAGAATGCTCGTCTTCATGCAATCAAGGAGACCGAACAAGAAGAAGAAGGCGGCCTAGTGGAAGGTACATTGAAAGTTTGTTCCAAGAATGCATATGTCTTAATTGATACTGGTGCATCGCATTCTATTATTTCTAAGAAGTTTGCTGACCCATTACCCCTAGAACCGGAATGGATGAAGTTAGTTTTGTCTACTCCTCTGGGTGATGAGACTGATATTACACATCATTACCAAAACTGCGAAGTATTGGTCCAGGGTAGAAATCTCCCTATTGATCTCATATGTTTAGATCTGAAAGAGTATGATGTTATACTAGGAGCAGATTGGTTATCCAAGTATCAGGCAACGATTGATTGCCGCAATAGCAAGGTTACATTCAAGGAATTTCCAGAACTAATCTTTACTAGCCCCAAGGGTCGGAGCAGATCCCCTCTTATTTCAGCTCTCCGAGCTAGCAAGCTCATCAGGAAAGGATGTGCATCTTTCCTTGCCTTTGTCACAGTTAAAGAAGCTAAGGAAGCTAAGCTAGAAGACATTCCAGTGGTGCAGGAATTTTCGGACGTGTTTCTGGAAGATTTGCCGGGATTACCCCCGCAAAGAGAAGTGGCCTTCACCATTGACTTAGTCCCTAGTGCTGGTCCGATTTCAAAGGCACCTTATAGGATGTCACCTGCTGAACTCAAGAAGTTAAAAGAGCAATTGATGGAACTCATTAAGAAAGGATTCATTAGACCAAGTACTTCCCCGTGGGGAGCGCCTGTATTATTTGTAAAGAAGAAAGACGGATCCATGAGGTTATGCATCGACTATCGACAGTTGAATCATCTCACTATCAAGAACAAGTATCCACTGCCGAGAATCGATGAATTGTTTGATCAAATTTCAGGATCCAAGTACTTTTCCAAAATTGATCTTAGGTCAGGATATCACCAACTAAGAATCAAGGACGAGGATATTCATAAAACCGCATTCAGAAGCAGGTATGGCCATTATGAATTTGTTGTTATGCCTTTCGGACTAACGAATGCCCCTGCTGCCTTTATGCAGTTAATGAATAGTATATTCAGGCCTTATTTGGATCAATTCGTGGTGGTCTTTATTGATGATATATTGATTTATTCCAAGACCAAGGAAGGGCATGAGGAACATTTGAGGATTGCATTACAAATATTGAGGACAAACCAATTATATGCAAAACTTAGCAAGTGTGAATTCTGGCTTGAAGAAGTGACTTTTCTCGGACATGTTATATCAAAGGATGGCTTGTCTGTAAACCCATCAAAGGTTGAAGCTGTAAGGAACTGGGAAAGACCGACCAATGCTAGCGAGATCTGAAGTTTCTTAGGTCTTGCCGGCTATTACAGGCGATTCATCAAGGATTTCTCTAAAATCGCCGTGCCACTTACGAGGTTAACTCGCAAGGAGATCCGTTATGAATGGAGTGAGGAATGTGAAAGAAGCTTCCAAACTCTCAAGGATCATCTTACTACAGCTCCTATCTTGGCATTGCCAATTGAAGGAGAAAAGTTAATGCAACAAGGGAAGGTTATAGCCTACTCTTCTCGTCAATTAAAGAAGCATGAAGAGAACTACCCCGTCCATGACTTAGAATTGGCCGCGGTAGTATTTGCACTCAAAATATGGAGACATTATCTTTATGGAGTACAGTTTACTGTATACTCCGATCACAAGAGTCTCAAATATCTTTTCTCACAGAAGGAGTTAAATATGAGGCAAAGACGATGGCTGGAATATCTCAAGGACTTCGACTTCAATATACAATATCATCCCGGAAAGGGTAATCATGTAGCAGATGCCCTTAGTCGAAAGCCGAGAGCACTGTTAACCAATTATATGATTCAAGAATGGAAGTTGCTGGAGCAATTCTCTGAACTCAATATAAGCATGGACACGGACCCTAGGTGCGTCATATTATCTCACATAAGTATTCAGTCAGACCTACTAACTGAAATACAAGGACTTCAGGGTGATGATCCAACATTAGTGGAGGTCAAGGGCAGATTAGAAGGACAATCGGATTTCCAATTAACTTCTGATAGAAGATTGTTATTCAAGAATAGAACTTGTATACCAGACTGCCCAGAATTGAAGAAGAAGATCTTAGATGAAGCTCATAGGTCAAGGTATACGATTCATCCAGGATCTACCAAAATGTACCAAGATATAAAAAGAAATTTTTGGTGGCCCAACATGAAAAGAGAAATAGCGGACTACGTATCACGCTGTCTCACATGCCAACAAGTCAAGGCGGAACACCAAAAGCCTACTGGAAAACTACATCCTCTAGATATCCCTAAATGGAAGTGGGAGGATATTGGTATGGATTTCATCATGGGTTTATCTAAATCAAAAAGAGGACATGATGGAATATGGGTTATCATTGACCGATTGACTAAATCAGCGCATTTCTTGCCAAGCAAGAGTCGATGGTCAGTTGATGTCTTAGATGCACTATACATCAAGGAAATAGTCAGATTACATGGTATTCCTGTTTCAATCGTGTCTGACAGAGATCCCCGTTTTACTTCTCATTTTTGGAAAGGACTACAACAGTCGTTGGGGACGAGACTTAACTTTAGTAAAGCTTTTCATCCTCAAACGGATGGTCAGACCGAGAGAACCAATCAAGTAGTCGAAGATATGCTGAGAGCATGCATTACTGATTTTGGTGGAAACTGACATGATCACTTGCCTCTGGTTGAATTTGCATACAATAATAGCTACCAGGCAAGTATACGAATGGCACCTTTTGAAGCCTTATACGGAAGGAGTTGTCGATCACCCTTATGCTGGGACGAAGTTGGAGAGAAACAACTATTAGGTCCAGACATGGTAAGGGACACTACCGAGAAGATACAATTGATCAGAGAAAGACTACAAGTTGCTCAGTCTAGACAAAAGGTTTATGCCGACACAAGAAGAAGAGATCTTGAATTCCAAGTTGGAGATCATGTATTTCTCAAGATATCGCCTGGACGTGGAATACGAAGATTTGGTGTTAAGGGCAAGCTTACACCAAGATTTATCGGACCTTTTGAGATACTAGAAAGAGTTGGCGAGGTTGCTTATCGCATCGCATTACCACCTCAACTGTCTGAAGTACATGATGTGTTCCACATATCTATGTTGAAGAAGTATGTGCATGATCCATCACATATTATTGAGCATGGAAATCTAGTAATCCGGAAAGACCTCACATATGAGCAGAAGCCCATAAGAATACTAGATCGAGAAGTACAAACCCTAAGGAATAAGGTTATTCCCATGCTAAAAGTACAATGGAATAAGAATTCAGAACATGAAGCTACATGGGAGACCGAGGAATCTATGGGGAAGCGATTTCCAGAGTTATTTTAGAAGGTATGATCTCTACACTCTCCATATGTAAATATATGCTATGAATTTGGGGACCAAATTCTTTTAAGTGGGGGAGGGTGTAGCAACCCGTATAAAATTAAAAGAAATAAATTTAGATAAATTGAAATAAACTAAAAGATTAAGTGAACAAATGAAAAAGGTTGAAATAAGAAGAACAAAGCCCTGATGAAATTAACGCCTTGGAGCAAGGCGCTACGCCCTCATCTAAGGTGCGTTTTTAAGAAAGGACGCCCACGTTTCACTGCGTCAAATTTCAGACGGCCAAAATAAATAAAAGGCATAAAAAGACAATAAAAAGAGTAACGCCCTTGACATGGACGCGTTTTCAACAAGAAATGACGCACGTCAAGGCGTCAATTTAAATTCGACGCCCTAGCATAAGGCGTTAATTCCATTCCAGTTTTGTTCGAACCAGGAACTTATCCAGGGTAAGTTGATAACTATGAGAAAGAGTTCGAATGTAGTAATAACTCTATCAAGGAAGTGTTACTTCCAATCGAACACTAACCCTATTAGGTTTCACCCAGATCCTATAAATACCCCCTAAATTAAGCCTGATCGATATTTTGGCGTTCGATTCTTCTAAAGGTATGTGAAGAACATAAGGTTCTTCCTTATTCTTTCTCCGTATACGATCTTATGAAGAACACTAATTGATTCTTCATCTTCTTTGTTTCGTAGGTAATCGGCCTGTCAAGCGTGAAGAACAAGGTAATGTTCTTCCTCTTCCTTCTCCTCTGATTATGTGCGATGAAGAAACTAATGTATGTTGTTTCTTCTTCTTCTATAGGATCTGCAGACGGTTGACAGGGAAGAACAGAGGATCCTTCGTCACCTGCCTTCATCCGTTGTTTGAGTTCTGGGGATACTCTGTTCATAACAGAGTATCGCAAAGTATCTCCAAATCCTCAAAACCTTCACCCAGATAACTATCAAGGTAGGTTTTCTCAAGATCGTAGCCCACACTAGCTTAATATCTTAATAATATCATCGGTCATGCATGCATATAGTTCTTTTATGATTTCAAGATGTTTTCTATATAATTTCAAAAAGAAACGCCCTTGACCAGGGCGCTAGTTTGAAGAAGCGACCCACACTAGGGCGCTAATTATTGTTTGACGCCCTTCACAAGAGTCGTCAATTTCACATAATTAATAAACACCCATGTTTAATAATCAATGTAACCATGAATAAAATATATTGCATGAGTATACACGTGGAATCCTGTTATTTTTCCTGTCTCTCTCTCTCTCCTGAAATTTAATCATTTGAAAATTGATAAATTCTTGAATGCACGACTTTGTCCAGGTCGTCTCATGTTTAACTGACGCCCCAGACCAGGGCGCATATTGAAGAGACACGCCCCTGTCCAGGGCGCATTTCTGTTAAAAATTCTAGATTATTAATATTCTGTAAATTAGAAATATTGAAAGGATGACTTCTATGTACGTCGTCAAATGTAATATAAACGCCCCTGATTAAGGAGTTAATTTCATGAAAAATGGCTTTACCAAAGTCGCTATTTTTTTTGCATTACTGTTTCACTGATTACTGTTAACCGAGAGTTTCCTTATATCTATATATATATATATATGTCGGCACTATATTCCAGTCCGTGAGTATAGTCCCACGTTTCTACGACGATTTATCGCATTACCCTCTCAATTCTCATTGACATACAAGCTCTCCTTTGGACATTCCGTTCCTTTGGACTAGCGAGTTAGTTATAGAGACCTCCGTAAGTCTCCTCGTAGCCTTGGATTCACTCAAGGCTGACTGAGCTGGTTGTACCATAAAAACCCATTACACTATTTTGCCATGTCACTCTGAAGAAACATGGTATACCGGCCCTCATGTTATGCAAAGTGTGTATCATGAGAATTCTCTTAATGGGATGAGGTTATCATGCCATTTGATGCTGTTCTTGTAAACCCCAATTCTATATTCAACATGATGTTCTTGTGGACCTCAATTCTATAGTAAGAATGAGGACGTCCTGACATTGATGTGCTGTTCATGTGGACCTCAATTCTATATAAAGAATGTCCATACTTGTTTGTCATGGTACCCAAGTTAGGGAACCAATTCCACCTAGTTTTATCGATAATCATGATTGTACCGTTATTATCGCCTATCTATGTCAAGTATCATATTTTTGGACTCTATTCTTTCAAAGTCTATCCTACATGTCTACAAGCTTTATCCTTGAAATTCCATATTGGCTATATACAAAAGTGGATGTTAAAATACATGATTAATGCCTGCGCATATAGGGCCCGATCTGGTCTTGGGAGGAGCACCCGAAAGTACTTGTGCCCATGGGAGTTGATTGATCACGGTATTGGCATTATACCGAAGTGCATGACTAGCTTGATTGAACATTCCACAAATCTTGTACTTGTACTTGACTTGATATTACATGACTTGCGTGGACCGAGAAAGGGTAATTTCATACTTGCTTGACTTGAAACAAAATAGCCAAATTCTAACATAACATGATGAGTTTACTTGCTTGAATATCTTGATATCTTTCGATATAAGTTCTTGAAAGTTCATGACTAGTTCTTCTTGCTATCTTATTGTTATACACTCTCTCTCTATCTTGTCGTTTTATGCGAGCATGCATAGCTATAGTGCATTCATGAAAGATGTAATTACTTAAACCCATTGCTAGTTCTTGAGATATAATTTCCTACTGAGCGTTCGCTCACTTAGTGTTTCCCTACTTTTCAGGTAAGTCCGACGAAGAGGGAACTCAAACGGATGGGGAAAATCAAGAGTGAAAGAGATAGAGCTTCTTCCGTGTTATCTAGTCTTTTTCATATTTTCTTGAGTCAACCTTGTATTTTTCTTTTATTTTAGTTAGTACTTCAAGGTTTGTAATAGACATCTTCTTATGAAAGAATAAAGGACTGGGTCATCTTTACTTTCGCGCATCTCTGATTTTTGGTGTCGAATACACTAATACTCTGATTGACATGATTGATATAAACTCGTCGCGCATCTCCGGGTACCTTCCGCGCTCGAGGCGTGACAGTTGCAACCGCTGCTGCTGTACTGTTGTAGTTATTTCAATTGTTTATCTCTTTCACTCGCATGTCCGTCATCCCAATTAACCCAGAAGGTAGGTGGTCTCTCTGACAGCTAAACTTGTTAACAAAGGATAATGTGCACAAATGATGCTATCTGCATGCTTATGTTTTCGTGCGTTCATGGTCTCCAGTTTTTCCGTAGGTGTTCTCTCTGATGGCTAAACCCGTTAATAGTTGAACTTTAATATGATCTCTGCATGTATATACCTGCATCTGTAGGTGTTCTCTCTGACGGCTAAACTCAATTAACAAAGATAATACTTGCTCTTATGATCATAAACATCATGCTTGTCTCTCATGTTCGAGTTCATAGTCTCAGGTTTCTCATAAGTTTTAGTTTTCATGATTTCTGTATTTCTTGAATTGACGCCCCAGCTTAAGGCGTTATTTTGATTTAACGCCCATACGAACGGTCGTCAATTCACTAGTTAATTAATGAATACACTTGTTTAAAAAATTAATAACTGAGAACACTTACATGTAAACTAATGCATGATCCTACTATTAAACTTCTGTTATTTTTCTCTACCTATATATGTCTTTAGTTTTCTGATTAGACATACTACAAAAACCATGTGTCTATGATTGTACCTATCCGGTGCAAATCGTATGACAAAGAAATAACGACCCTCCTCAGGTCGTCAATTGAATAAACGGCCCCACACGCAGGAGTCAAATTAGTGAATAACCTGGAAATTTGAAGTATTCGTGAATTTACCCAAATATGGAAATAACGACATGAACCATGCCGTCAGATTTATATATGACGCCCGGGATTAAGGCGTTGTTTAATGAATTGAAGACTTAATCTAAGTCACCATTTTCATAATATTTGAGATTAATATTTTTTTACTGAAATTTGTTATTAACAGAATTTGGATATAACGACTGATTAAACAGTCGTCATATATTGAATTGACGCCTCTAACTAAGGCGTTATTATTAAATTAAAGACTTAAGACAAGGCGTCATTTACATAATATCCGAAACTCGAGAATATTTACAGATTTTAATATTAATAGTATCTGGATGCGGCGACTGTGTGAACAGTCGTCACTTATTGAAATGACGACCCTGTCAAGGGCGCCATTTCATGAAATGAAGACGTGACCTAAGGCGTCAATTCCTGAGTGTCTGCTTTTTCGTGGTTTTTTGTAACCCTTGACAATGGGTTATGTATCTAGGCTCTATATTCCGTTCCGTGAGTATAGTCCCATATTTCACGATGTTTTATCGATGATCCCACAACTCTCGGTGACATACGAGTCCTCCGTTGGACATTCCGTTCCTTCGGACTGGTAAGTTAGTCATTGGGACCTCCGTAAGTCTCCGCTAGCCTTGGATTCCCTTAAGGCAGCCGAGCTGCTTGTACCTTAAAAACCCCGGATCCGATCCGTGTCACTTTGATTTTCTGTTAGTCTTGACACTCTACTCCTTTTAGAATCTTCTTGTCATCAATTTGAGAACATAACCCTTTGACTCTGTATTTGGCCAAATCTGATTCTGAAACATTAAGGGCTGTGGGTCCGCGACTTTTCAGTGCCAGGTAGGACGGAAGTCCAATTCTGTAAACCATGGAAAATTCTGGGTGTGGCATTGCACCAAAGTCTGTACATCTGTTATATTCTGTTATTCTGTTATATCTGTCATTCTGCAAATTCTGTTAATTCTAGAAGTTCTATTATTCTGATATTTTGTTGTTCGGTTATTCTGATAATTTAGATATTCTGTTAGATTGTTTAATTCTGCTTATATTTATTGAAACTCTGTTATATTCTGGCCAATTCTGAAGGTATGTTCATCCGCGTACCTGTCCTTGTTATATTCTGATAGCTTGTCCTTGACTCTGCATAGGAATTCATCCCTATTTCTCTTGAGCTCGTAACTGCCTTTTCATCTTTCCTGTTAGATTGATCATCATGATTTTCTAGTTCCATGCCTTGCATCGTCATGAACATGTTAATTGGCTAATCACTTATATTCTGCTTGATGAGAGATGTAATTCCTACTGAGCGTTTCGCTCACCAGCCTATCTTTAACATTTTTCAGGTAACGATATTGAAGATAGTCCATCAGATGGGGAAGGGCAAGAGTGTTGAGCATTGTGGAAAAAGCAAGCCGGTGTCTTTAGTTTTCTTGAGTCTTATCTTGTCCTTGAGTCTTTTCCCTTTATAAAGTATTTGAGTCTTTTCTTTTTCCCATATAAGTGGAGTCCAGTTATGTAATTGACATTTGATTATCAATAAAGACTATATTTTGTCCATATTATCTTGCCTTAGAAATTTTGTGTCTTATGTTTGCTCTGATCATTCATGACTGTATCACTGCCGCGTTCCGAACTACACGTTCCGCTGCTATCGGTTCGGGGCGTGACACAGTAAGTTTGCCCTCAATCTTTCATGCTACTTTATGCACTTGGGTAGATTTCTACACAACATTTTCTAATGGGTTTTGCCTCTTGTGTTATCTTTGTTTTGCAAGAAGACATGGAAAGTGAGGCCCTTACCTTCTAGCCGGCTGGAAGACGAGGAGAAGTAATCCACATAGTCCCCGCATCTTTGATATTGAGCGGGATCATTTTCTTTTTCCAAGATACACAACACGGACTTAGTTTCCCCTTTCATATTCTTTGGCGTTGTCATTCCTTGGTGGCGATCATGATATTCTTCTACATCTTTTATCGCCTTTCTCTTGTTGTATGATCATGCTACCATGTTCACATAGTCACATGTTTATGATATTCATTTGATTGACACATTATGTTATCACTCATGCACACATGCTTGTCTATGTGACTTGTGATGCCACACCCCACATTTTCCACATCATCAAAGATCTCAGAATCTTCGATCCTCACGTCACTCGACTCAGACTTACAGGGGAATCCTCTGGTGTTGGTCACCAGATCAAGGATCACCATTCCACGTCAACGTCCCATCAAGGACCTCCACGTACAGGCATCATCCATCGACCTATCTCATCAAATCTTTTCTCATCTCAATTACTCTGAATGGACGCCTGCCAATCTCGGTTCTGTTCTCACCGCAGAGGCACGGGACATAACCTGAGCAATTCACGGCACACGACTCCAAGGCAACCAAGTGCCACTTGCTATCATAGGAACCTGGTCGACAATACCACGACCAATGCACATGGGTCCCCAGATAATACACATCTTACCATGGTCGACCATATGGCTAGCCTTACCAGCCGCTCGCAGCTACCAACTGGGACCCATAATCTCTCAGAGATCACTTCTCGAGAATACGATCTCATACGAGAACATAACTCCCAATACACGAATAGGGTACTCATGCAGCGCACTTGCCCACATATTTCCCCAACTCTCCATGTAACACCCGATATTTTTAAATAGAGATAAAAGAATTTACTACTACTTAATTAATCTTTAAAAAAAACTTTTTAAAAATATTATATGCCAAATCATGAATTATAAAATAAAATAATACAAATATATAAGAATTAAAAAAAATTTAAATAAGACAATTATCACAAGTTTCAATTATAAGTTATAAAAAATTATAGAACTATTGTATTTACATGAATTATAAAAAAATTAAATAATACAATTTTCATAATATTCTAAATATTAACTTAAAAGTTATAAGTTAAAATTTATTTTCCTTATTAATAAATAAGACATTTATTATAATTCATTTTCCTTTATTAACTTAAATTTTCAATTATATAGAAGGCAAAATAGTTCCCCTAAAGAGTATTAAAGTAGATACATAAGAGTTGAGTGGATATATATATAATTTCGATCCTTTGGGGGGGGATGAACCAATCCTTAAGAATTGTGAATTAACGACATAGCAAAGGTCGTTACTTCATATGAATGAATAGTATGAATAGTAACTGGTGAATAGTGTCACTTTTTATTTTAAAAGAATTTTTAAAAAAATATTATATGTAAAAATAGGAAAAATTGTAAGGAACTTACCCCAAAAATTTGGCAGTCAGACTACGTCAAACATTAAATATAAAAATCAAGTAAGTATGACATAAGTTAATATATATAAAAAATGCAATCTGAAGTAACGTCAACTACAAGGGCGTCACTTCCTTAAGAAGTGACAGCCCATGAGGCGTTATTTTTCAAACGCCATTGTCATGCCAGGCCACCAGATCCGTTTTCCACGGATCTGGCTCCCTATCCTGTCGAGTAACCCACTCGTAGCCCTCTTAAATCCTCCTCTTTTGGCTGAGGGTTGTAGAGGTTGCTGCAGAGGCTGTTCGTTGCAGAGGAAGCCTTCTTCTGCCGCCAGCGTACTTCTCTGAGGTAGGTGTTCTCAAACTTTAACCAAACCTTTAATTAGTAGCATGTAGTATTTAGGATTTATTCATCTCCACACTACTCTTGTCTCCCGTCTAAATCCTGCAATAGAAATATAACAAACTGTAAGGAACTCTATGATTTAATATTTAACGTTCCACCTGGTAGTTAATCAGAGACCTCATACCTTAAATGTGTAACTTGATTAGTTGACGAGATTAACTAAATAATTCTGTTGGATATTCATGTTAGGTAATTAGCAGATCATGTTAGTTAATTAGCAGATCTTGTCAACCAGTTAGCCAAACTATATAAACTGTTAAGTTAATTAGATGTTGATGATGGTTAATTAGAAGATTCTGTTAAGAAATTAGCTAAACTATAAAATATATGTCACTGGTTAGTTAACATAGTTCCGGTTAGCTAATTAATTGAACCACGTTAGAAGCTAGTGATAGTTAATTAAATAGCTAATTAGATAAACTATATGAATAAATCGCAGCATATCACAGATCTGTAGTACTACTCGCTAATCATACTTGTAAAACATATGACAGTTAGCTGTAATAATTCTAGTCAGTTTTTAGTTATCTGTTAGCTAATTATATACACCAAACTGTTAGTTAGTCCTAATTAGTTTCAATTACATGTGTTAAGTTAATCAGAGACATTTAATACCTAAACCCCTGACGGAGAAAGAAAAAAAAATGGGTATCAGGGAATTAGCGCCCCACCTCAGGGCGCCACTCATAGAACTAACGACCAGTGGCGGGTCGTCAATTTCTAAATTAACGACATCATCCCGGTCGTTAATTAAATAACGACAGCAACTTGGTCGTTACTTCAATTTACATGAACAGTGTCAGGAACAGTTAAATAAATTAATTAGTGTAATCAGTGGGATGGTTAAGCCCTTAAATTAACTCACTCAAATTCTGCCTGTAAGAGGCGTCCCCTACCAGGGCGTCAATTCCTGAACTGACGACACACCCAGCAGTCGTCAACTGTAAACAAATCAAAAAAAAATGATCACAGGTAAGAGGCGCCCCTGGTTAGGGTGCCAATTACCAGAGCCTGTAAGAGGCGCCCCTGACCAGGGCGCCACTTACAAAGCCCAGTAAAAGGCGCCCTAGCTCAGGGCGCCACTTACTGAAGAGACGACAACGACGGCGGTCGTCAGTTTTAAAAAAAAAAGGAAATAAATAAACCCCAGGAAGAGGCGCCCCTAACCAGGGCGCCAATTCCTTAAGAAGTGGCATTGAAGGGGGCGCCAATTTAAAAAAAAAAGTACCAACCCCCAGGCGCCAATTTAAAAAGAGGTGACTTAAGCCAGGGCGCCAATTTGAAAAATATGGAAATTTTAAGAGCCCTGTCAACCAGGCTAAATTCAGTAATTAAAGGATAACCTTTGGAATATTTATATGTAATTGTAGTTGCCGAATTCGTATATAGATAAATTAGTCTTGCAAGGTCAAGAAATATAAATGATATGAATGATGACAATCAAAATGAGTTAAATAATTTAGCCAATTTGATATATATGAAAATTAAAGGAAATAATGGACCAGTAAACCTAGGGCACCTAATCGGGATATTTAAATACTTGTCAACCCTCAAGCGTCAATTCACATGTCCATTCACTAAGAACCGTGTAGATTCCCACGAAGGACATCCCGCTTTAAGGATGTCACCTCTGAAAATATCAATTGTCCTACTATATACCAGTCTCACACAGTTTTCCGTGTTTTCCTACGTATAAATACGCCTTGGATTCCATTCCAAATCCACCTTACATTTTCCTACTGGTCAAGCCTTGAAATTCTATATTGGCTATAAATGATAAATGAGAGTGGATGTCAATAACGTGACTAATGCTATGCATATAGGGCCCGGTCTGGTCCTGGGAGGAGCACCCGAAAGTACTTGTGCCCAAGGGAGTTTTTATTGACCATCTTGACGGTGTCTAGCATTACGCCGGAGTACTTGTTAGATTGAGACATTCCACCACTCACTCTCTCTCTACTTGACTTGCTTGACTTGCATGGCCCAAATGGGCAATACTTGCGTGGCCCGAATGGGCACTACTTGACTTGAATGTTACTTGAATGAAATGACATATATATAGCCAATTCTTGTTACACATGCTTCGATTTACCTTGCTTACTATTGCTTGAATTCCTGTTGTGTTCAGTTATTCCTTGCTTGATATCACATGTTGCTATTATTTAAACATGAATCCAGCTCTTATCGATTTTTCAATTCCTTGATTATCTATCTGTCTGCATGCATAGATTATTTGCATTAATTGAACTTATAATTTATTTAAAGCATGTTAAAATTTGAGATATAAATCCTACTGAGCGATTCGCTCATCTAGTTGCTTTCTAACCTTTCAGGTGATTTGGATATCGACCAGAACTCGGAGGGAAATGAATCTGAGTGATGAGTGTAGAGATAGAGTCACCAATTGTTATCAATTGTGTTATTGTAATTCCGTTGTTGGTGTTAATTTGTACCCTAATGTCAGTTATATTCTCTAGCATGTCAGTCAAAACCAATAAAGGATATGTGTATTCGACAATTGTTAGCTCGAACCATTTGTATTAAATTCAAGTTAAACTTAGATATTTGCGCACTCTTATAATTGTCTAAGGAAGTAATTCTTAAATTTTCTAGCTTGCTTTGGTTCTATATAAAACTGTCGCGCCACGGGTAAGTTTCCGTGCTCGGGACGTGACAGCTTTCTTGGTATCAGAGCGCTTAAACATGTACTTAGTCTAAGGAATAGAAATGTTTCTCTAGGTAAACCCTAGGAAAAAAAAATTCTAGGATGTCTTCTTAGGCTAACCTAGAAACTTCTATAAAGAAAATTCTACTTATAAGATAGAAAACTTCTAAAAAAAAATGTGTATATATATATACATCCTGGGAATATATATATATATCTATTATTTTTGGAAATGTCTAAGAAAAAAATAAATAAATAAATACCTATTAGAGTTGTTTAGATCCTACCTGGTGAGATGGGTAGAGCCATGGGTTAAGTTTTAAATTAATAAATATCCCCCTTAACCTTAAAACTCAATATCATTTATCTTAAAATTCTTTTGTAGGAAAATGGCCGCCGAAAGGGCACAATGGCGCGAGATGCAGCGCACTGTGCAAGGACTTACGGAGGCGCTATAGCAGGTGGCGCAAGGCGGTGCTCGCGGTGCTCACCGTGGAGCAGGTGACCTTCACCGGGATTTCCGTAACATGAACCCACCCAAGTTTGCGAGTTCGGTGGACCCCGATGATGCCGAACATTGGCTAAAGGAGACCGAGAGGATCTTCCGTGTAATGCAATGCACGGACGAAGAAAAGGTCTTATTGGCTACATTTCAATTGGAACGGGACGCGCGAAGCTGGTGGGAGTCCGTGGAAGCCACACTGCCCGACGGTTATGTCACGTGGACGGAATTCGTCGAGCACTTCAACGGCAAATATTTCTCAGACCGGGTGCAGGAGAAGAAGGCCGCGGAATTTGCCGCACTCAAGCAGTGGACTCGGAAGGTGGCCGAATATGAGGCCCAGTTCTCGAGACTTTCCCGTTATGCACCGCACTTGGTGTGTACGGAGAAGATGAAGGCGAGGAGATTTCTCAACGGGCTACGGCCCCAATATATTACTCAGCTTGCACCAATGGACATCCAAGTCTATTCAGAAATGGTTCGTCGTGCTCAACTGCTGGAAGACGCCACTGAATTTTCTGAAAGGATTCGAGACAAGGACAAGAAGGAACATGTTACAAGTCCAGGAAGCTTCAAACCACCATTTGGCAAGAAGCGAACTTTTAATGAAGGCGAGTCTTCCAAGGAGAAGAGGTTCCAGAAAAATCACAAGCCATTCCTCGCTATCAGCAACAAGCCCTTCCCCGACATTACGGCTTCTAAGGATATTTGCAAATTTTGTGATAAAGCGGGTCATAAGACCGAGGAGTGCTGGAGGAAACTGGGAGCGTGTCTCCGATGTGGTAGTCGGGAGCACCGAATTCCCGACTGTCCGTTGATGAAGGAGCAAGCCAACAAGGACGAGAAGCGTCCAGTTAAAAAGCAAGGCCGCCTGCAAGCTCTTCAAGGGACGGAATCTGTGGAAGGAGGAATCGTGGAAGGTACATTGACTGTTTGCTCTAAATCTGCTAGAGTTTTATTTGATACTGGAGCAACTCATTCATTTGTTTCCAAGAAATTTACTGCCTCATTTTCTAAAGAACCGGAACGGTTAGATTTAATTATATTTACACCTCTTGGAAAAAAATCGGATATCATGCATCACTACCCAAGTTGTGAGGTTATGGTTCAAGACAATAATCTACCGGCCGACCTGATATGCCTTGACATGGAATGTTATGATGTCATATTGGGAGCCGACTGGTTATCAACCTACCAAGCAACGGTAGATTGTCGGCATGGCAAAATAGCTTTTGAGGGTTATCCCGAGCTAGTTTTTAACAAATCTCGGAATAAAACCCTGCTTATCTCAGCTCTCCGAGCTAGTAAACTGGTGAAGAAAGGATGTATGGCTTTTCTGGCTTTTGTAACTACCACAGAAGTCGAGCAGATGAAAATTGAAGACATCCGAGTGATTCGGGACTTCTCCGATGTATTTCCAGACGAATTACCTGGTTTACCCCTGGAGAGGGAAGTGTCATTCACAATAGATATTATTCCGGGTGCCGGTCCTGTTTCTAAAGCACCCTACAGGATGTCTCCTACGGAACTGAAAGAGCTGAAGGAGCAGTTGATGGATTTACTGAAGAAAGGGTTTATTAGGCCGAGTACTTCCCCATGGGGAGCACCCGTGCTATTTGTTAAAAAGAAGGATGGCACATTGAGATTATGCATTGATTATCGACAGTTAAACAATCTTACAATCAAAAATAAGTACCCACTGCCGAGAATTGATGAGCTGTTCGACCAATTATCAGGAGCAAAGTATTTCTCCAAAATAGATCTTCGGTCTGGTTATCACCAATTGAGGATCAAGGAGGAGGATATTTACAAAACTGCATTTCGAAGCAGGTACGGGCATTACGAATTTACTGTTATGCCTTTTGGACTAACAAATGCGCCTGCAGCTTTCATGCAGTTAATGAACAACATTTATCGGCCTTATTTAGACCAATTTATTGTGGTCTTCATTGATGATATATTGATCTACTCAAAGACTGAAGAAGATCATGAGGAACATCTCAAGAAGGCATTACAAGTATTGCGGGACCATAAGTTATATGCAAAATTCAGCAAATGCCAGTTCTGGCTGGAGGAAGTGTCCTTCTTAGGACATGTTATCTCTAAGAATGGAATTTCTGTTGACCCTGCAAAGGTCGAAGCCGTGCAAAACTGGGGACGACCGACGAATGCAACGGAGATTCGTAGCTTCTTGGGCTTAGCTGGTTATTACCGGCGTTTCATCAAGGACTTCTCCAAGATTGCTGTACCTCTTACCAAATTGACTCGCAAGGAAGTGCCTTATGAGTGGAATGAAGACTGTGAAAAGAGTTTCTTAACTTTGAAGGATTTATTGACCACTGCACCGATCTTGTCACTTCCGATTGAAGGAGAGAAATACGAGGTATATACCGATGCATCTGGTATCGGCCTAGGATGTGTATTGATGCAGAATGGGAGAGTTATTGCATACTCGTCCCGGCAATTGAAGAAACATGAAGGAAATTATCCTGTGCATGATCTGGAGCTAGCCGCAGTAGTATTGGCTTTGAAGATCTGGAGGCACTATCTTTATGGGGAACAATTTACAGTCTACTCCGATCATAAAAGCCTCAAATATTTATTCTCTCAGAAAGAGATGAACATGCGGCAACGGCGTTGGCTCGAGTATCTCAAGGACTTCGACTTCACTATACAATATCATCCTGGTAAGGGAAATTCCGTAGCAGATGCCCTTAGTCGGAAGCCGAGAGTCCTAGTAGCCAACTGTATGGTTCAGGAATGGAAATTGCTAGAAAAATTTTCTGAACTCGACATCAACATGAGTGAGAATGATGGGTGTATCACTCTATCCCACTTAAGTGTACATTCGGAATTGCTAACTGAAATCAAGAGGTTGCAAGAAGAAGACCCGATGTTGGTGGAAATCAAAGAAAAATTGGATGAGAAGACCGACTTCAAGTTGGCACCCGATGGCAGAATCTTATTCCATGAAAGGACATGTGTACCCGACAGTCCTGAGCTGAAGAAGGAGATTCTGGAAGAAGCCCATCGATCGAGATACACGATACACCCGGGAGCCACTAAAATGTACCAAGATATAAAAAGGACCTTTTGGTGGCCCAACATGAAAAGGGAAATAGCGGACTTCGTGTCTCGATGTTTGACTTGCCAGCAGGTGAAGGCCGAACACCAGAAGCCCGCAGGGAGACTGCATCCATTAGATATTCCCAAGTGGAAATGGGAGGATATCGGCATGGATTTCATCATGGGTTTGCCCAAGTCGAGGGGTGGATATGATGGAATATGGGTAATCATCGATCGCCTTACTAAATCGGCTCATTTCTTGCCTATCAAGAGTCGATGGTCGATTGATATTCTTGCCGCTTTGTATATTAAGGAAGTTACTAGATTACATGGAATTCCTGTGTCCATAATATCTGACCGAGACCCTCGCTTCACATCTCATTTCTGGAAGGGTCTACAACACTCTCTGGGAACGAAGCTTAATTTCAGTACTGCCTTTCATCCCCAGACAGATGGTCAGACGGAAAGGACCAATCAGATTGTTGAAGACATGTTGCGAGCATGCATTATAGATTTCGGCGGAAGTTGGCCTGACCACTTACCACTAGCCGAATTTGCCTACAACAACAGCTACCAAGCCAGTATTCAAATGGCACCTTTCGAGGCACTCTATGGTAGAAGCTGTAGATCTCCGGTATGCTGGGAGGAAGTCGGAGAAAGGCAACTCCTAGGTCCTGAGATGGTGAGAGATTCAATTGAGAAGATTCTCCTTATCAGAGAAAGACTCAAGGTAGCTCAGTGCAGGCAAAAATCTTATGCTGATAACAGAAGGAGAAACTTGGAATTTGAAATTGGTGATCACGTATTTCTCAAGGTATCTCCCAGTCGAGGTATCAGGAGATTTGGTGTCAAGGGAAAGCTTACACCAAGATTCATCGGTCCATTTGAGGTGTTGGAAAGAGTGGGCGAGGTAGCCTACCGTATTGCTCTACCTCCTCAACTCTCGGAAGTATACAACGTATTTCATGTTTCTATGCTGAAGAAATACGTGCATGATCCTTCTCACGTCATCGACCACGCCAGTTTGGTGATTCAAAAGGATCTTACCTACGAGCAAAGGCCGATGCGTATCCTCGATCGAGAAGTCAGAGTTCTAAGGAGCAAGACGATCCCTATGGTAAAAATTCAATGGAATCAATGCTCCGAGCAAGAAGCAACTTGGGAGACCGAGGAGTCTATGAAGAGAAGATACTCAGAGCTATTTTAGACTGTAAGTATTCTATACGCTCTGCATTTCTCTTACATAGCAAAACTACCCTCACGCAGTTGAATTTGGGGACCAAATTCTTTTAAGTAGGGGAGGGTGTAACACCCGATATTTTTAAATAGAGATAAAAGAATTTACTACTACTTAATTAATCTTTTAAAAAAACTTTTTAAAAATATTATATGCCAAATCATGAATTATAAAATAAATAATACAAATATATAAGAATTAAAAAAAATTTAATAAGACAATTATCACAAGTTTCAATTATAAGTTATAAAAATTATAGAACTATTGTATTTACATGAATTATAAAAAATTAAATAATACAATTTTCATAATTCTAAAAGTTAAAAGTTATAAGTTAAAATTATTTTCCTTATTAATAAATAAGACATTTATTATAATTCATTTTCCTTTATTAACTTAAATTTTCAATTATATAGAAGGCAAAATAGTTCCCCTAAAGAGTATTAAAGTAGATACATAAGAGTTGAGTGGATATATATATAATTTCGGTCCTTTGGGGGGATGAACCAATCCTAAGAATTGTGAATTAACGACATAGCAAAGGTCGTTACTTCATATGAATGAATAGTATGAATAGTAACTGGTGAATAGTGTCACTTTTTATTTAAAAGAATTTTTAAAAAAAATTATATGTAAAAATAGGAAAAATTGTAAGGAACTTACCCCAAAAATTTGGCAGCCAGACTACGTCAAACATTAAATATAAAAATCAAGTAAGTATGACATAAGTTAATATATAAAAAAAATACAATCTGAAGTAACGTCAACTACAAGGGCATCACTTCCTTAAGAAGTGACAGCCCATGAGGCGTTATTTTTCAAACGTCATTGTCATGCCAGCGAGTCTGTACACATTGAAATTCGTTGGCATCCCACCAGATTCGTTTTTCACGGATCTGGCTCCCTATCCTGTCGAGTAACCCATTCCTAACCCTCTTAAATCCTCCTCCGCGAGCTGCTTAGGGTGGCTTTTGGCTGAGGGTTGTAGAGGTTGCTGCAGAGGCTGTTCGTTGCAGAGGAAGCCTTCTTCTGCTGCCAGCGTACTTCTCTGAGGTAGGTGTTCTCAAACTTTAACCAAACCTTTAATTAGTAGCATGCAGTATTTAGGATTAATTCATCTCCATGCTACGCTTGTCTCCCGTCTAAATCCTGCAATAGAAATATAACAAACTGTAAGGAATTCCATGATTTAATATTTAACGTTCCACTTGGTAGTAAATCAGAAACCTCATACCTTAAATGTGTAACTTGATTGGTTGCCGTGATTAACTAAATAATTCTGTTGGATATTCATGTTAGTTAATTAGCAGATCATGTCAACCAGTTAGCCAACTATATAAACCGTTAAGTTAATTAGATGTTGATGATGGTTAATTAGAAGATTCTGTTAAGAAATTAGCTAAACTATAAAATATATGTCACTGGTTAGTTAACATAGTTCCGGTTAGCTAATTAATTGAACCACGTTAGAAGCTAGTGATAGTTAATTAAATAGCTAATTAGATAAACTATATGAATAAATCGCAGCATATCACAGATCTGTAGTACTACTCGCTAATCATACTTGTAAAACATATGACAGTTAGCTGTAATAATTCTAGTCAGTTTTTAGTTATCTGTTAGCTAATTATATACACCAAACTGTTAGTTAGTCCTAATTAGTTTCAATTACATGTGTTAAGTTAATCAGAGACATTTAATACCTAAACCCCTGACGGAGAAAGAAAAAAAATGGGTATCAGGGAATTAGCGCCCCACCTCAGGGCGCCACTCATAGAACTAACGACCAGTGGCGGGTCGTCAATTTCTAAATTAACGACATCATCCCGGTCGTTAATTAAATAACGACAGCAACTTGGTCGTTACTTCAATTTACATGAACAGTGTCAGGAACAGTTAAATAAATTAATTAGTATAATCAGTGGGATGGTTAAGCCCTTAAATTAACTCACTCAAATTCTGCCTGTAAGAGGCGTCCCCTACCAGGGCGTCAATTCCTGAACTGACGACACACCCAGCAGTCGTCAACTGTAAACAAATCAAAAAAAAAAATGATCACAGGTAAGAGGCGCCCCTGGTTAGGGCGTCAATTACCAGAGCCTGTAAGAGGCGCCCCTGACCAGGGCGCCACATACAAAGCCCAGTAAAAGGCGCCCTAGCTCAGGGCGCCACTTACTGAAGAGACGACAACGACAGCGGTCGTCAGTTTAAAAAAAAAAGGAAATAAATAAACCCCAGGAAGAGGCGCCCCTGACCAGGGCGCCAATTCCTTAAGAAGTGGCATTGAAGGGGGCGCCAATTTAAAAAAAATGTACCAACCCCCAGGCGCCAATTTAAAAAGAGGTGACTTAAGCCAGGGCGCCAATTTGAAAAATATGGAAATTTTAAGAGCCCTGTCAACCAGGCTAAATTCAGTAATTAAAGGATAACCTTTGGAATATTTATATGTAATTGTAGTTGCCGAATTCGTATATAGATAAATTAGTCTTGCAAGGTCAAGAAATATAAATGATATGAATGATGACAATCAAAATGAGTTAAATAATTTAGCCAATTTGATATATATGAAAATTAAAGGAAATAATGGACCAGTAAACCTAGGGCACCTAATCGGGATATTTAAATACTTGTCAACCCTCAAGCGTCAATTCACATCTCCATTCACTAAGAACCGTGTAGATTCCCACGAAGGACATCCCGCTTTAAGGATGTCACCTCTGAAAATATCAATTGTCCTACTATATACTAGTCTCACACAGTTTTCTGTGTTTTCCTACGTATAAATATGCCTTGGATTCCATTCCAAATCCACCTTACATTTTCCTACTGGTCAAGCCTTGAAATTCTATATTGGCTATAAATGATAAATGAGAGTGGATGTCAATAACGTGACTAATGATGTGCATATAGGGCCCGGTCTGGTCCTGGGAGGAGCACCCGAAAGTACTTGTGCCCAAGGGAGTTTTTATTGACCATCTTGACGGTGTCTAGCATTACGCCGGAGTACTTGTTAGATTGAGACATTCCACCACTCACTCTCTCTCTACTTGACTTGCTTGACTTGCATGGCCCAAATGGGCAATACTTGCGTGGCCCGAATGGGCACTACTTGACTTGAATGTTACTTGAATGAATTGACATATATATAGCCAATTCTTGTTACACATGCTTCGATTTACCTTGCTTACTATTGCTTGAATTCCTGTTGTGTTCAGTTATCCCTGCTTGATATCACATGTTGCTATTATTTAAACATGAATCCAGCTCTTATCGATTTTTCAATTCCTTGATTATCTATCTGTCTGCATGCATAGATTATTTGCATTAATTGAACTTGTAATTTATTTAAAGCATGTTAAAATTTGAGATATAAATCCTACTGAGCGATTCGCTCATCTAGTTGCTTTCTAACCTTTCAGGTGATTTGGATATCGACCAGAACTCGGAGGGAAATGAATCTGAGTGATGAGTGTAGAGATAGAGTCACCAATTGTTGTCAATTGTGTTATTGTAATTCCGTTGTTGGTGTTAATTTGTACCCTAATGTCAGTTATATTCTCTAGCATGTCAGTCAAAACCAATAAAGGATATGTGTATTCGACAATTGTTAGCTCGAACCATTTGTATTAAATTCAAGTTAAACTTAGATATTTGCGCACTCTTATAATTTTCTAAGGAAGTAATTCTTAAATTTTCTAGCTTGCTTTGGTTCTATATAAAACTGTCGTGCCACGGGTAAGCTTCCGTGCTCGGGACGTGACACTCCACCTGCCAGTGCCATGAACCAGAATATCTAAAACAATGGCATGGTGTAACACGTCTCACACCAAGGAACCAATCCTTCAATGCCCTACACAACCTCAGAAATCCACCCGTAGCAGCCAACGCTACGATCCTGGACCTGTGGGTCATGGGCCCACAAGGCTTCCGCTGTGCACTCTGATCCACGCGCACAGCCAGCACAACCACTTGGGATCCGCCATCCCGACAATCCTCAACTCGGCTTGGCTAACTCCAACCAATAGGGTGAAAGCTCAATTACCTCAAACACAGAGCACCGATTCTCACAAATCTGGTAATCCTCTGCAACTCCGCAGGCTCTGATTCTCAACACTTCGGGAATCACAACACCAGCCACAAATTCTCACGAACACCGCCCAACTGGCACTCATCCTTCCGGAATAGTGCCAACACCCTTACGCAATAAGGAACGGGCACGCTTCTCACATGCAACCTCCTTTCCAAAACACAAGACTCGTCTCGCATGGACTTCATGGTACATGGAGGCCAACCAATCCGAATACACGATGCAAGATGACGAACCTTGGCAAAATGCGATCTCCTCCAACCATGGGAAAAACTTAATGCACCTCCAACCAATGAAAGAATTCCACACCTGGCCTGACCTCGAACCTCACACATGCTGGGAATCACACCTTCCAGCACCAAGAAAACCATCACTTCCATCAGGTCAGCTCCTCCGACACACTCGCCGAGTGTTTCGTCGGACCACGATCACAACATTTCCTTGTGCACCATTGCAATTCCTTAAACTACAACACGCCACGCCAGGAGCCACAACATGGGCCATAATCAACAACCGCCAATGCTCATCCTCGAGTCCCGAACTCACCGCGAAACCTTCACATCTCAAATCAAATCCAGGGCAACACAACCCGTTCACACACAGAAGCGCAGGACTTAGAGCTCACGGGGACAACTCTGCCCAATCCTGCCTCAAAATCTACAAAAATAAACGGGACTGACACATCATTTCTGATGCCACAGAGCATGACAAGAAAACCAGGCTCGACAATCAGCAACTCACCAGGAAGATCTCTCGCTCACCCGAGCACTTCTCTCGATCAGAGCACTCGCTCTGCCACTTCAAACCATGACCTCAAACCTCAAGGGCTAGATAAACCTCAGACTGGAGTGGCCAATCACTATAACAACTCCCTCAGAGCATACTCATGGCCACTTAACCACGAATGATCCTCGCCAGCCACCTGACCTTACAGTAAATACCTCAAACATAGCACCGCGAACTCACGCCTGCATGCAACCTCTGTCCAACATAGCACAACTGGGGCCACCACCCATCGGGAAGAAATCTCTCTACCATGTCCCTTGGGCCCCACACCAGCACTCTAACGAGAGTAACAACCATATCACAGTGCAAACACAGCGCACTCAAGCTCTCACACGAGAAATCAAACGGAAAACATGCACAAAATTATATGCCAGCTGCCAACGGTACTGAACCTTAAGAACTATGATCACTGTAGTATCTCAAATTCCCATGTACATCCAGAACTACCGCTCGGATACCAACTGTAACGACCCAAGATCCGGATACCGGGAAGAACCCGATAGCATTCGAATTCTGGCCTGCCGCCCACGAGCCGGAGGGCTCGGAAGGGCTAAAAGGAGTGTGAAGGTACAAAGAAATAAGAAATATAGCATGACAATTCTATAATTAATAGAAATAAATAAAAAACTACAACAGAGTCTAGTCCAAAAAAAGTACAGTTTAAGACAGAGAAGCATACCCAACACCTAGTGAACACTCGGCCCTGTGAGCTGGCAACTAAGAACCTCCGCACAGCACCCCCGAACCTCGAGGAAGAACCGCCACACCTGAAAAGTAGGGGTGAGCCTCCTATCACTAGCTCAGTAGGGGTCCCGCGGAACCCCAGCCGTAAACAACGGCGGTAGCGGAAAGTAGCAATGACAGCATGAACAGCAAATTGGTGGCCTGTAAAAACTCAGCGATATAGCTACTCCTAGTGTACCTAAAAACATGTCCCGAGCTCACAGTCGAGGGACCACCGAACTGACGGGAAAACCTTTGGCTACACCGTCAGAAAACACATCACGACAACTCTATCATGGAGGCATGTCTCGCAAACAAAGGCCCGACCCAAGGCCACGCGATCTGGGTAGACACGATCATGACCTCACCGTCGTGAACTCTACACCGACTAGGGAAAACCCCTGGTGACACTCACCGGAACTCTAGACCTCTACCTTGGGAAACCACCCGGAAACTACGAGTAAACCTATGTCTCACAGAAGAGAAACGGAAACTCGAGTCACTAGAAACTCACGTCACGTGACGGGAGCACTGCACACTCGAAGCAAGGCCAGATGGATCCACTTACGTCTAACACCGCACCCTAGTGTCTCCCTACGACACCCCAGGCAGAGACTCAGACACACAACGAGTACAACGAATAAGGACTACCTGGGGTCGGGCTAATCAGCGCGGGTCCGACGCCCCCAACCAAGTGTCCACAAACAGACCATGCACCCTAGGTCAAATCCTCTAGCTGATTCTTCCCCAATGCCCATACTCAGGCTACGCGAAGGGGCCTTTGGTAACCAGCCTAAAAATTATCTCTCTCGGGTAAGCCGCTCCACCACTCTTGGGTGGGTCAACACACGCATGATGTAAGAAGGCTACGACCAGTGGGAGGTCACTAAACGTGAACACGGAAAGTCACGAATGCACCCATTGCGAGTAACATGGAGTAACAGGTGGCTCAGGGCCACCAGACTTTGGATGGTCTAGGGTAGGTCTGAAACCACGATAGCATAATTTCCAACGGTCCTTGGGTCACACGACTCGGGTCAAGACCGCTGCACATGGCGGCACAGCGCCGTTAATCAAGCCTAATCCCTAAGTCTGAAACCATGGTAGCATAATTCCCAGAGTAGCTCACAAGTCACTGAGTCGATCCCCTATCCAAGAGAAAAGTGGGAAACCTTCAGCCCCAGGCCGGGTGACTGGACTCACAGTCCAAGGGCCAAACCCACGGCCCACTCGAAAAATAGTTACCGGAAAGCTAATGATGTGTGGGAATAACCCACCGCACACATGCCGATACATGGCGACTCGTTCTAGCGAGAACACGAAAGCCCGGACATGAAGGGTCACCCAGACTCTCAAACTATGGGCATACTAATCGAGGTAACATGGTACTTCCAGACACCCCAAAATACCGACACAGAACTCACAGGGTGTCCGAGACATTCACAAGACCGAAGGTCGACCACTGGGTCACAACCGTGTCGACCGGAAGCCAAAATGATACGACCGGGACGTCGAAATCACAAAATCCAAGTGGCGGTGATCCCCCTGACCGTCACTCCCAAGTGGCGGTCCTCCTTGGACCGCAACTCGCTAGGAACACTTGGAAAAAGCGGCGGTCTTCCCCTAGACCGCAACCCCTAGTGGTGGTCCTGGCCTGACCGCTCTTCAGAGAGTAGCAGTCAGTCGCGAGGTCGCTACTACACGGGACCACTGGGCATAATGCAGCTATGCCCTGGCCGCCACTCGGAGAAACGGTCGTCCACATGACCGCCTATTTTGGGGACTCAACGAGGAAAGCCCATGAAGTGGCAGTCTTAGCTTGACCACCACTGGCAAGTGGCGGTCAGTCTCGAGACCGCAACTCATGAACCGACTTAAGGAGACATATGGCGGTCTCCAGAGGACCGCCTCATCAAGTGGCGGTTCCTGGTACGATCGCTACTTCGTTCCGAGCGCGAAAATGGTGAATACGATAGAAAATCCCATTCCACGCCCCGTTCACACCCATGTGAAGGGGAAAACAAGGGAAATCATTCCCTAACCTCTCTTGCACCGAGAGGACCCATTTAAACCCCAAAAATATAATCAAAACGAGAGATCCGGCTCACACCCCAAAATCATGCATTTTAACCCCAGCTGGAATATAAACCCTCTCGGCTCGCCTCGGGCTACCAAACTCGCGAAAAATGAAGTATAGAGGTTAAGGAACCATCCCCGCTACCTCCACCGAAGATTCCGCGCACCGAGGACGCCGATTCACCAAGAAAACGTCGCGAAACCCCATCGGTTCACGAACGTGCACCCGAGCTTCCTCACGCCGCCACACCTCCATCCTCGCCCCATCCACGCCGCTCCTCACCCCACGAGCGTCGCCACCTTGGCCTCGTCCATCTCCGTCGGCTGCCCAGAGAGAAGAGAGGGGGAGAGGGGAGAATGTGAGAGAGAAGAGAGAGGGAGAGAGTGAGAGAAATGAGAGATGGGGAGAGAGAGAAAAAGCCATTTTTATATATACAAAATTTAGAATTTAAGAAAAATACAAAAAATAGGGAAAAAATCATCTCCCTAATCCTCGGAAAACGCACAACATGGTGGTAACGTCCTTATACGGAGTTTCGAAGGTTCGACGGGTAAAAATACGTGTAAACTGTAAAACTCAATCCGGAACCCACAAAAGCGATCCGAAACTCACGGATCCTGATCCGAATAATATCCTTAAAACCTGGGGCGTTACATTTAGAGTCACCGGTTCTAAAATGGGTTTTCTTTCTAATTTAAAGGTGGAAGTATTTTTTAGATTAATGTAAAAAATAGGTATTTTGTTAGTTTGTTTTAATTTTAACATATCTTTTTCTATTTTAAACCAAATAAAGGAAATTTTTAATGGTATGTAGATCGATGTATCTCATTTACACAATTTTATAATTAAATAAATAATTATAAAGTCTTATATTTTACAATGAGACAAAATAAGCTTGAAAAATAAGTATTGTATAACGCAAGGGAAATCGTGGGAACATACATATTGCATACTCTCGGCGGTGGTTGGGTGCAGCAATATTACCACTCTCACAACATTTGTTCGTTTTAACTATATGTAAATATATAATAACTAATGAGTAATGTTTTGTGCTCCGAATCTGGTGCATAAAGTCACGTCAATGTGTAACGTCATTTCTTATTGACCCAAAAAAATTGGACATGATGACTTTCGCCGAGAAAATGATGCTCTACGACAGAGAAGCACGGCTCCCATATAGGCGCATTAAATGCACGAGTGTTCTCAACAAGAAAATACTGAAATGAAATATTTTTTAAAAAATGTAATATTCTGTTACAAGAATGAAATATTTTTTTACATTTTCTGAGTAAAGAAATAAATCAATAAAATATTTTGTAGAAATAAAATATTTTATTATACAAATGAAACATTTGTTATAACAATTTATTATAATAATTAAATCTATAGAATGTTTCAATTCCTATAACAAATGTTTTATCCATATAATAAAATATTTCATTTGTTTTGTGCATCGGATTCGATGCACAAAACATTACTCATAACTAATTGGAGAGGGCAATACTTGCTTAGAATTTTTATAATTATACCCCTTTAAACTTTTGTATTTACATATAAATCCCTATTTTTGGCATATTGCCACATATACCCTTGATATATTTCATATTGTTATAGTTATACCGTTATGGTTCTCAAGTCGTCAATGTCCGGCAAATATTCCGAGATATATCACAGAAATCGTTAAGACATAAGAAATATAAAAAATACTCATTGAGGAGGGGGGAAATCGTCGGCCTAACGCACCCCAATATCGCCAGGCCCGGCGCGGCGCACTATCATCAGGCCCAGAGTGGCCCTCGTTGATCGACCAACAATCCAAGAATGAAGCCCAATTGAGGCCCACTCGGGACTGGTCGATTCGCGAGCTCCATCTCCATGCACGTGCATCCCGAACACCGTGATATCCACTAAAGAATAAGCGCTGAGGCCAGAGTTACGAGGATGAGCGTTGAATCACACCCATGTTGTCAAGATGCTTGTCATGATGCCCTTCCTCAGAGAACGGGCAAGTGGACAATAGATGATCCTCACGATCGAGTAGATCATCACTCGACTAATCACGCCCTCGCTAAGTCAGGGAGGAGACGATGCCATAGCGACCGATATAAATAGGTCCTAGACGGGCCTAGAAGATGACACAAACTCCGCTACACACTCACATTCTGATACATAGAGACCCATCCTCACACAGACACCCTGTTGTGTTCTTGTCACCTGGGAGAAATAGATGGAACTCCACTACCTCCAGGCTCCTGCCTCATCTCCGATCATTCAATGCCCTACTAAGCACTTTCTCCATCTCTATAACTCTCGTCTCTTTCTCTTGCTTCTCCCTCATTTATTTTTACGTGTATCTCCAACTTAAGCATCGGAGGGTTGTCCCCTGAGTGGCTCCTTCTGATGTATTGCTTAGTGTTTGTAAATTTCCTTGGGATAGTCAGACGCTCTTCTCCCACAAAGAAATCTCAAAGGTGCAGTACGAGGTTAAGGTAACACTTTTAAGCTCTTCACTCATGTATTTTTCCCCCTCCACTGTCCAACCCTAAACATACCTTAACTAGTGGCGGCCATGGCTTGATCGATGGTGACGGGAGAGCTGGGGGCCCGACCAGCTTAGAGAACTAAGGGCACATTTGCTAGACCTTCTTTTCCCAGATTCTAATGATTGGAAGAGAGAAAGTGGAGGACAATAGCATTAAATGCTCCAAATAGGTATATGCCTTTCAAAATCTACTTTTTAAAGTATAGAGAGAGATAGGCACAAAATGGCATCTTTTCTCTCTCCACCAAAAGTTCCTTTTGAGTCACTTTTGAAAAAAAAAGTGGATTCTCAATGATTAAGTGGGATCCACATGTTTCTACAAAACTCACATTAAAATTCTTAGTTTCTCATTGATCTTCCCAAACGCAGCCTAAGAGGGGGCAGCCCTTGGGATTGGGAGCGCCATGGGTCTGATGTGGAGTTGGCATCATCACTGTTGGGGTGGAGTTCTGGCATTCACATACTGTGGCCATGGATACTCTCAGAGGACGATGAGGATGGCAGGGATGATTGACAGGAATCATGACGAGGGATAGAGAGAGAGAGAGAGTCAGTGAAGCCCTTGGGTTTCGCCATGGATGCCACTGTGAGCTCCCAGAGGATGGCGATGATGGCGAGCATGATCGACAAGGACAATGGCAGGGCGTCAGATAAGAGATTATTACCTTTTTTATTTTGATTTTTAAATTTGATTATATATTCTTTTGTTATTTTGATTTGTAATAATTTTTTTGTCCTTCTTTTTTATTATTTCTATTATATATGTATATTTTATTTTATTTATTATTCTTATTTATTATTTTTTGTATTGTTTTAATTTGTTATTCCCCTTTTTATTGTTTTGGTTTTAAAACATGTGCACTTCTTTTTATAACTTTTTGTTATTCTTTTCTTTTTTATTTATTCATTTTTTTGAATTTATTATTGTTATTATTATTTCATTTTTTGTTTCTCCTATTCTTCATTCTTTCTTTTTCCCCCTTTTTTGTTATAGAAAATATATGCATGGATCTGATTATATATTTTTTTGTTGTTTTGATTTTATTATATTTTTTGTTGTTTCAATTTGTTGTATTTTTATTTATATATTTTTTGTCATTTTGATTTTCATTATATTATTTTTTTGTTTGCTTGGTTTTATTATTGTTGTTATGCATTTCTTTTTATGACCCTTTCTTTGTCGTTTCTTATTCTTCTTTCTCTAATTTATTATTATTGTTATTATTGTTTTAGTATTTATTTCTTTTATTTATCAGCCCATGATTTTGGTAGAATTTTGACAGTATTTTCCCTAGGCCCGAGGCATTTTGGGGTTAAAAGCATGGGTGCTCATCCACGGAGAGTCCGAGATGGTCCCTTAATTGACCGAATGAGTGCACATCAACAACATCCGAGGTCATCCACTGTTCCATATCCTCGAGGGCCTGCTTGCTAAGAGATCGGAATTGCTCAGGCGCTCTAGATGGAGCTAAAGGCCATGGGGTTGCAATTAAATCAAAGAAAATAGAATTTAATCCTTATTGGACCCAACGTGAATAGTTAAAAGTCACTATTCATTAACGCTCGCTTTTTCGTCGATAATCGGTCATCCGGAGGTTAGGAGGACCTCTCTCTTGGGTAGGGCGATGGGGACTACAGGCTCGAGCCCCTCGATGGGTTGGATCGAGAAAACATGGCTGAATAGGAGGTGGAAGAGGGGGGTAATGGTGCGCCGGATCACCTGATAAAAAGACGCCGGTTCATGGAAGCCAAAAATAGAGTGTCGTAATACTTGAGACAAATTGCACTGTGAATAGCCAACAAGGAAGATGACTGTGTGGGCTGCAAGACCCAGATTCCTAGCAACTTTTCTTTCCCATTGATGGATTACAGAGGGGGAGATAAGGGCCAGGAATGGGGAGAACGACATATACGGTACCACGAAATCGTAACAGACGAGGAAAAGAAAAGAAGTTCCCAAACATCCTACAGCTTAAGGCCATGTTCACCACCCAGAACATACCCTAAGTGCAGAGAACCTAAGAGAAAGAAGAAAGCCAAAATAAGATGGGGAGAACCCACTCTTACACAGAGATCTCCGGCCCTCTCTCCCCCTCTCTCTCTCTTTCTCTCTTTCTCCGCATGAGATAGGCTTCAGGGGCTTCTCACATAGGCTCCCAAAGGTAAGCTTCCAAGTTGCCGAAGAAGACCTTCTGGCTCTAAGGGGGGCCTTTTATAGGGGTCAAGAGCCCTTGTGTTCGAAGGGAGATCGAACCCCCCTGTTTCTTTTTCCTTTCTTTTCTTGGTTTTCTGTTATCGCCGTTGTCGCTACGTTGCGTTGTCGCCTGCTGCCATCGTGGACGTCGACGTCGCCGCAGCTGCAGTGGTAGGGGAGTGGGCGAGGTAGGGGAGACCCCCTCAGGTGGCACCCTCTCCGCCAGCCACGCATGAGGGTGGAGGCTCGACGGGATGGGAGCACCGTCGGCCGTCGCGGGAAAACAGGGGACCGTAAATGCTACAGTACCCGAACACGCACAGATGACATTCACAGGGTAGGTCGCGGATTCTTGAATTAGCGTCCGAGTAGACGGGGGCTGATTGATGAATTCACGTCCGTTCTGAAAGACGCCCATTCTTCGGATTAAAAAACCAATAAGCTTCGAAAAATCTGGTAATGTCAAGAATTGGTGCCACCGTGCGAAGGCGGCCATTTAAAAAATGGCGTCCATGTGAAGGGCCGTTCGTTCTGTGAGTCGACCTACAAAATTGGCATCACTTCACGAGTCGCCGGCTAAAGAATTGGTGGCTGCGTGAAGGGACATTGATATTTTTTTTTTGAACGGCAACGTTACCCCCGAAGAGTAAAGGTTTGAGCAACATCCCACATAATTACACTTTGGGACGTCGCAAGTGTAATATTTTTTATTTTTTTAATTATTTTGAGTGACTTCAACATGTCTTGACCATGTCTCTAGACGATGTAACGTGAGGGTCACATAAAAAAATTCTCTCACCATAAATAATATAAATAAATAGTGTTAGAGTTTTTTTTTTACATAACTCTCATGTCACGTCATCTATTGACGTGGCTAACGAACCAAATTAATTTGACGAGAAAATTACTTTAAAAAAATTAAAAAAAAATATTACACGTACAACAACGACAATGCTCCGAGATGTCATCACTCTAAATGTTACACCAAGTTTTACTCTACTCTCAAGTAAGTTTTATATGATATATCGTACCCCTGAGTTTCCCATATCTCACGTTATACACTTGGAATAGATTGTTCTTTTTTACGTCCATACCGTACTGTCAATATTTACTTACCTAAAATTTAACTTGAGCTGAGTGAATGCTTGACTCAACCACAAAATAATAATTATATATATATATCTGTGACATAGTTTGTGATCTACCCATATTGACTCGGTGCGGGTTAACTAGGAGGTCTCAAGTTGTTGAAATCCACAAAATAATAGTATTCAGATACACAAGTCCACGTCATAAATAAGTATGTGAATCATAATTCATTTAATTAATATGGGATTATTATTCAAGAGATTATATTTAAATATTTTAACATGCTCTTTCACGGTCAAGATGAGCCGTAGATATTAATTAAATAGAGATAATAAGATAAAAAATATATGGAGTTGAGAGTAAAATCATTATCTGATACTATGTTGAATCCACGGGATCAATCTCAATCAATTATACTCTATTGAGTTTGGGTCAATAACTGGTGTCGTTGCGGAGGAGAGGGAGGCCACGGCAGAGGCCAATAGCAAAGCTGAGGAGCGTGAGAAAGGGAAGCAGCATGCGGGTGGGAGGGTGAGATGTCGTCCAACGAGTCATTCATCGGCGGGGGTTGCAGCACACCACCTTCGCCACCGGACGCGGTTCTCCTGGATGCCACCTTCATCACCGGACAAGTAAACTTGGGGATCCCTCGAAGGCTGCCTTCGCCACGGAGCGAGGAAGGAAGTCAGTCTCCTGCAGATGAGTCGTCGGAGCATGAAGAGGAAGTCACACACACACACACACACACACACATATATATATATATATATATATATATATATATATATATATATATATATATATATATATTGAGAGGGGGGGTAAAAAGAACAAAACAAATGCTTTCAATTAGCGACCTGAGCCGAGACTGTATCGTGGGTTAACACCGACCCGTACGAAAGACGTTGCCCCGGTCCATCCTAGCGGGTCGTCCAACCTGGACACGTGAAACCAGAACGAAGAGGAGAGACACACCACACGTTACATTTTCTATTTTATTTTTTTATCCCCACGTGATGTGTGGAAGTACTATTCTAACATTATATTATTAATAATAATATCTTAAAGCTTCAGACAGCCCTGCATGCCAAATAATGCTAGGATGCCAGGAAAATCGACAAACGTCCATAGCATTTTTTTCTTCTAGAAACTTTTCTGTACCAACACTTAAATATTGATCTCCAGCCAAGGAATTTATACTTCAATAGCATGATAGTCTATCTTTTACAAGAATTGTTTTGAATTCAATTTTTTTTTCTTCTAATATTGTGTGAGAGAAAGAATTTAATCCACCAATTTATCGCAAAAAAGATACAATAATATCGCGTAGGTCTACGTAGTAGGCATACTTATCTTAAGGATCATTCAATAATGCTTGACCACATTAATGGTGAGAAGAATTTTGTGTCGCCAATCATCCATTCCATTTTTAATGGTTGGCACAGCTCAAATGGAGGATCCAATATATATATATATATATAATGATGAATGGTAAGCAAACGAATCTACGTCACATTGGGATAAATGGCGAGTTGGTCTTCGAAAGAGAGAGAGATAACGGACCATCGTCACAGTGGAGTGGTGGCCTATCACCATTAAAGGATGCAATGCAGCAGCGCCCACCAGGCCGCAGCAAGATGAGAAGCCGGGTCAGGTAGACTCCAGCAACCGCCTCTCCTCCCTTGCCCCAAGACCCAGTATTCCAATCGGTAGGACACGACGTTCACGGATGCTTCATCTCACCAGCCGCCGGAAGCCCATCAATGTAATGTACGCCTCTTTTGACTCTGTTTCTAAACTTTTGATCAATGATGCTCATAATATGCGTCGTTGGATGATCTTACAAGCAGGACCGTCAACGGGTGGAATCAGCTGACAGATTTAACTTAGATGTTGGGTCGAGCTGTGAGATTTTTTTGACCGACGAGTCTCTAGTCGAGTCTAAAAATTTGACCCGACTAGATTCACATGTCGTGTTCAAATTTTGAGTTCAACACGTGAGTTAATATGATCTGTTCTCTTTTTTTTTTCTCATTTAAAATTTTAAAAATTATTTAGTTAAAAATATGGTACTTATTTAAGTAAAAAATAAATTTTTTTTCAAATAAATTAAATAATTAATATTAAAATTTCAATTAATTTAATGATATTATAAATTTTATACTATTAAATTATATTACTTTATATTATTTATTATTTTTATTTAACTTTTCAAATTGGGTAAAACCTTAGTAGACATTACAATTTTATAATATTTTTGAGCTCGATTCAACCCGATCTAACATAGTTCGTACTTGGACCTCATACGGACTTTAATATTGATGAGTCAGGTCTAAATTAGATAGACCTAAATTCGACTCGAACTCGACCTATTGACAACTCTAATTATAAGTTAAAAATTTTGAGATACATATAACATAGGAAAATCAATTTGATATATAGATCTGTCCCCGTACGAGTAAACATAATTGAAATTTCTTTTAAGTACCTTGAGTCCAGCAACGGTAGGGTGTCAATGAATTGGATCCGGGTCAGATCCTTTATGATCCGAATCTGGATCCGATTAAATAAGATCCAAACCTAATCCGAATCCGAAATAAAATGTCAAATTTGACCTGAATCCGAGTTTAAGTTTTCGGATCCGAATCTGACCCGAAATCTTACCATTTTTTCTAGACAGTGGGACAAATACTGGATAGTGGAAGCTATTGAGTTGTCTCCAAGGTGCACCACCCGGCCCGGCTTCGGTCCCATGACCCCGGGTGGCAGTGGGTGCACCGCAGCCTTCACGATAGTCTCCGTGACGAGGCAGAGACCACCAGCGGGGTGGTGCTGCTCCAGGAGAGCTTTGGGAACTCAATCTTCGATCAGCTTGCTGGTCTACATGTGTTTCAGTGAGAACCTAGACGACGGAGCTATCAAGAACATCGAGGGCGTCCAGCGGGAGCTACTCCAGATGGGCGTAAGCTGGAGCTACCAGTGTCGGTCGTAGGGGGAGGGCAATGAGTCCTGCGAACAACCCATGGTCTCCTACGTTGAACTCCCTCCTCGAGCTCAAGCTAGTTAAGGAGGGGGCAGGAAGCTAGAGGAGTTCGATCGAGATCGTCAGCCTTTGCTCCAAGTTTTTCACTGCCGGCATGAACACCACCACCCTGTAGTGGGCCATGGCGAATGTCGTGGAGTACACAGACATACAGAGGAAGCGTTGTTCGAGGAGAGCAGGGGAAGAGTAGTAGGGGAAGGCGCGGGGAAGGAGTTGACGGAGGAGAGCTTGCAGAAGATGCCTTCACTAAAGTCGCTGATCCTCAAAGCCCTTGCAGAAGATGCCTTCACACAGACATACCCGCCTACACAGTTCCTACTACCACACATGGTGTCGGAGGAGGTGTCTATGCACGGGTTCTTGATACCTCATGGCGCAGCCTTGAACATGACGACGGCGAAGTTGGGGTGGGACAATACGGTGTGGAACTCGGATCCTATGGAGTTTAGGTCAGAGTAGTTCATGGCGGGGGCGAGGGCGAGGGCGAGAGCGTGGACATAATGGGTAGCAAGGAGATTCGAATGATCCCCTTTGGCACTGGGAGGAGAATCTGCACGGGGCTGGCGATGCTACAGTTGGTGTACTTCATGGCCAACATGGCTGCTGCGGCGACGCTGACATCTAGAAGAAGTGGGGGGGAGAGAGAGAGAGACATCGAAAGGGTGAGAGAGAGACAGAGAGGGACTGAAGAGCGAGTGGTGGAGAGGGAAGAGGCGAGATCCAAAAGGAGGGCCGATCGGGGACATCACCGTCGTCGTCGCCGTCGTGAGATCAAGGAGAGGTGTGGAGCTGGAGAGTGGGAGCTGTGGAGTATGGAGAGGGGAGGAGAGACGCCGATCGACGCGATCGTGATGCGCCGATGGAGTGGGGGATGGAGGATGCTCGCAGATGCCCCGAGATGAGGGTATTAACGATGGCCCGAAAATTTGATCCTCAGAAAAAAGTCACCCCGAACCCGCGAATGTGATGTATTTTGGATCAATGAGTTGATTCGAATCCAAAGAAAACTTCGAATTCAAATCGGATAATCGGATCTGCCGATCATTGATTGGGCTAAGCAACGGTATGTACGCTCTGATCTTAAGCGGGGGTCGATTTTGATCGGCCCATTTTTTTAAGAAAAAAAACACGTGTTGTTATTTTTTTAGATTTTTTAATAGTCCAATTTAAGATCGGATAGTGTAGGTGGATCCATTGAGTCTCAAACTACCTAATTTTTTTTACTTGAGTTAACATCGTCACATGCGGTGTAAGAAATGTTGGATCTCCTCTAGAGTTGATCAGCAGTGTGAAGACTGCTATGCATTGATTGGGTTTTGAATGATTGGTAACAATATAGTTGACTTTGTTGACTATAGAGTTGACTTTGATGACTTTATATTGATCATGGTAATATTGTGTATTTTGATGAATTGGTTATATGTCAGACCTTTTCATAAAATATTTCTGCACACTTTGTTATTCTGAATCTAAGGTCGATGCATGTCTGCATTGTGCTTGCATTCAGTCGGTGCATGTTTGTGTAAGAAAAGCATATAAGGTCGGTGCAAGTAGTGCCGCTCGCACACCTCAGGTCGGTGCTAGTCGTCGTCTTTACTTAGTGAGGTCGATGCAAGTTACCATGTGCATACATAGCCGGTGCAGCATCAGCTTTAATTTTATAGGGTCGGTGCAGGTTTTGTTGTGAGCATATAGAGTCGGTGCAGGTTTTGTTGTAGGCATATAGAGTCGGTGCAGATTGTGCTGTGAGCATATAACTCGGTGCAGGTTTCGCTGGGAGTATATGAGGTTGGTGCAGGTTTCGCTGTGACCACATAAGGTCTGTGCACATTTTGCCTTACACGTAATAGGTCGGTGCATCTTTGTGCCATTCGCATGCAAAGGGTTAGTGCACTGTCTGCTTCATGCATATAGAGGTCTGTGCATGTTTTCATACATGCGTAATAAGGTCAGTGCACACTTATATCCTGCATAACCAATGTCAGTGCATTGTATGCTTTACAAGTGTAGATGGTCAGTGCACTTTCTATTCTATATCATAACACGTAGTACCTCACGCACACTTAAGGTCGGTGCATATGTATTTCAAGTCTGTGCTAGTTCTTTTTGCATCTGTGCCTATACATATAGACGTGTGAATTGTCTAAGTCCACAACACATGACTGACATTTTGTAAAATGACAGGTGAGACTTATGATCAAGCACCTGACGCGTGTCCCAACTACCTGCTCACAAGCAACTAAAGTACAAGGATAAAAGGCACATGATCCAAGGCAAAAAGGTGAAGCGTTATGATCGTGACGCGTGGAAAGCAACCCAATTAAGATGCTGCCACGTGGCCATCCCAAGCTCATATCTGAACGAACTTTTGGGCGGGAAACGTGGTTTCCACATGCCCATCAGCTGCTATTATAAAAGGGGGCAGATCACCCAATCTCGAGGTGTGAGAGAAGATATATAGAGAAAGAATATACAGAAGCGAGAACGAAGCCAGAGAGGGAAAAGCAGCAGCCAAGTCAAGAGGGACTTCCAGCAGATCCAGAGAGAGCTTTGAGAGAGTTTTGAGAGAGATTTGAGAGAAAAGCATAGAGTCGTTTGAAGGGTGTGAGTTTGAGTTTCTATAAGTCATTATTTTTGGCCTCTTGGTTAAGAACCAGAGCCGATCTACTATTTGTAAGAGCTACAGATCGTTTTACTGTTTTCTATTTTTCTGTTGTTTTTATTTTTCATTTCAAACTCTTGATTATAGCAAGCTGTGAGTCAATGGTGGCAAGCTGTAAGGCCCAGCTATAGAGGTGGATTCCTCTGAGTAGCTTAAGCTGTAAGTCTCAGCGTGTGTTGAGAAGTTTTCCCGAAGCTGTGTATCAGCGGATTGGAAGCTGTGAATCAGCAGTGAAGCCACACTTGGTTTAAGTGTGGGGTGGACGTAGATCTCTGCAGGAGATCGAACCACCTAAAAATTGTGTGGCTATGCTTGATGGTTTGTGATTGTTGGATCTATATATCTAGCTGTTATCGTGTTTCATTAGGTTGATATACTGAGTATTCAAGAGAGTGAAGAAGGTATATCAAAAGGTACCACTCGAAGGATAAGTTAGGCTTATCTGAAAAGTGGTTTATCTTGCGTGTGGACACTCTTTGAGTTCAACCTCCGCCAAGTACCTCTTCACATTTCATCTCTCTGCAATTCAGTTTCGCTGCTACTGTGTTTCAATTGTCTAGTTGAATATACTCATTCTCTCTATTGATAGCTCTCACATAACTCTTGACTAAGTGTTCTGTTAATTCAGTGGCTCTAGTAACTCTGTGTCTAAATTGGCTGTTCTGATTAAGCAAATTTTAATTCAGCATTTATTTGCTTAATCTTACTTTAAATTTGGGATAGATCTATTCACCCCCCCTCTAGATCCATATCACGTGGTATCAGAGCCTAACTCTTCTGCAGGGACTAACATCCTGAAGAGATAGACATCATGGATGCTAAAAGAATGATAACCGAAGGACAATCTACGACCAAGCCTCCATACTTTGATGGTTCAAACTATGCATACTGGAAGAACCGTATGCAAGTTTTCTTAAGGGCAAATGATTTTTAACTCTAGAAAGTTGTTAGCAAAGGCTGATGCGGGACGGACACGGGGACCGACTCTATGTGGTATGAACCTTGGACTCTAGATGTGGACACGACCAGCAACACATGATGGGAGAGACACTAGGCCCGACACGGAGAGCTCATATGGGCTATACGTTGCTAACAGAAACGCAAGCTCACTCGTCGTCCCAAGTGAGGGAAACGCGGATCGTGTGCGGTTGAAGAACCGGCAGAGTTCACGGGTAGTCGACTCACTTCCGGACTCGGATCGAGTCACGGGACGGGTCACTCTCACGCTCACAGCGGTGACATGAACTCACGGGCTAGTACCTATCACTCTCAGCAGCGGCAAAAGACCATATACTAAACTAGCAAGTGAATGCCGAGAAGTTAAGACCATTACCTCCACGCACCCGGCGTGGCGTAGACAACCTCGGCCGAAATACGGACTCCCGGTTAAACAATATTACAGCAATACAATGATTTGACCCACTCCATGCAGGGAGGTAAAAGGTCACATGTGGGGCCCGGGAATTATGCAAATCGGGTTGACGTCGTGCTTTCCGAACGGCGGGTTCTGCGGGTCCGTGGGGCCCACTGGTGGCGCTGTCCTCCGGATCTGCGGGGGTGGAACCGACTGTGATGGGGGCCCCTGGTGGTGCGCCTCCATGGACGGTGGTCGGCCGGAAACACCGATCGGGGGTCGATCGGCCCCGATTCCCAATTCTTGAACTAACTTCCCACAGATTTCCGGTTCTGTTTTCCGGCGCACGCTCCGGCGAGAATGGCCGCTGCGATCAATCCCGACGTCGGATCGGGGCGCATGAGCTATCGTTGAAAAGATCTCTTCAAATACTTCAATCGAGCCCCAGAGAGATCTGCTGGATCTGGTTGGATATGAACTTTATTGAATTTTTAAGTTCCTATTGTATAGTAACCAAAATCTCAGATCTACAGGGAACTTGTCTGAGAACTGCCGTTGACCGCCTAGTAGACTTCCGATTCAGCTCCTGAGCTATTCATCAAAGTTGTAGGAAGTGGAACAAGAAAAACGGAGATATTTTATGTGGACTGATTAAAGGTGGCTGTGATTTGTTATGATTTGTTTACTAGAGGGTGGTCGGATCTGGGAATAGGTGGAAATCACTGTAACTGGCTCTGAGAACGAATTTTTAAAAATAGGTGGAGGGCTGATCAAAATTCAGGAAAATTCATAGAAGGAGGTCTGGATAGATAGAACCCTCAGCAAAATAAAAAGCCATAGAAAAAATCAAAAGGTGGATCGAAGATGCAAAACTCTGGAAAAGTGGAAAATCAGATCTGAAACTGGCAGAACTGAAGTTGGAACTTGAACGAAAATGAGAAATTAGAAAAAGGAGGATTTATGACCCACCAATTTTTTTAGGATGTGGGGAACACCTCTGGAACATCCCCTCAAAATACCAAGTCGATCTGAGCTCGTGGCGGATTGCAGAATTTCGTGGAAGTGGCAGCTGTAGGTGGAAGGCAGAACTCCGACGGTTGCGATGGCGGTGCGATGGCGGCTCGTGGTGGCGGCGGCGGCGACCGGAACTGATAGGGTGGAGTCACACCACCAAGAGGCAACCTTCACAGCTGCAAGGGGGAGAGGGAGAGAGGAAGGGGGCGGCCTAGGCCATGCTCCAACAAAATTCACAATTCTTATGCATTAATTCTATAAAAATGGAAATTACAAGCATATATAGGTCACCAACCTAATCAATCCTCCACCGTTAGATCTAGGGGTGGGAGATGGAGGGTTGAGATTGCATATAACCATCCACACAAATTACAATTAAAAAAAATAAAATGGGGGTGGGCCATTGACTAGGGAGGCAAGGGGGGACATGGTAGGTGGGGGTGGGTTGGAATTGTTGACATTTTCATTCCAATGTCCCCCACTTGGCCCACCCTTCTAGAAGCCACCATTTGAATGGTTGACCGACCCCACATGGGGCCCTAGGGATGAGGTGGATCAATGGGAGGGGGCCTGAGGGTCCCATGGGGCCCAAGGGTCCCATTTTACAAATAAGCCCCTCTTACAATCAAAATTACATACCGAATAAAATGAAGTAAACACACATTAAACACAAATAAAGTCTAACTAAATATGATAAATGTCGGGACTCATGGGGGAGTCTCCAGGCTGTCTCCGAGCCAGATGGATGCTGAGGTGGCTCGAGTCGTGCTCCGTGTGCGGTACCGGTGGCTCGGCGTGTCGCGCCGCTCAACTGCTCGGGTGTCCGCACCAATTCTCCCCTGGTGGAAGAAACTCGACCTTGTCGAGTAAGGGTCTGCATCGCTCCTGTATCGCTCCAGAAGGTCTGGATCAATCCGCTCCAACTCTCCATGTGTGATCCACGTGTCCTCGGTAGCGGGCCGTCCTCTCCATCGCACTAGGTAGCGCGGGTAGGATCCACTCCTGGTAACTGTCACCTGCTCATCCAGTATATGATCTATATGCTCACGCTGCCGTGACAAAGGGGATGGAGGTGGACACTCAGGTGTGGGATCACTCTCAATGGGAGGAGATGGCTCGAAAGGCTCACTAGGGATCACCGTTGGGTCCCTATATGCAACTAGATCCGAAATATTAAAAGTAGAGCTTATACCGTATTCCTCGGGCAAGTCCACAACGTACGCATTGGATCCAACACGTTACAACACTCTGAATGGATCGGCTCCGCGAGCTTGTAACTTCTTAACGATTCCGGAGGGAAACCGCTCAGGTCTTACCCTGATCATGACATATTCGCCCTCTTGGAACTCTCGGTGGTGTCGGTGGGCATCGGCTAACTCTTTATACCGTGCATTGTTGGCCTCAATGTGACGACGGATGTCATCATGCAGACTCCTAACATGCCTAGCAAACGACTCGGCCGACTCCGACACTCTAGCATGGAAAGGCATGGGGACCAGGTCAACTGGTTTCCTAGGCCTACGACCTGTGACAATCTCAAATGGACTCATATCGGTAGACCTATTCACCGAATCATTGTATGCAAACTCAGCCATGGGTAGAATGAGATCCCAATCCCCAATGCGGTCCCTAACTAGACACCTCAAAAGGTCTCCCAGACTCTTATTGACCACCTCGGTCTGACCATATGTCTGGGGATGATATGCAGTGGAAAACTTGAGGTGCGTACCCATCATATGCCATAGTGTCTTCCAAAAATAGGAAGTGAATCTAACATCACGGTCAGACACTATAGTGCGAGGCAACCCGAACTTGCACACCACATGAGTAAGGAATAGGCGGGCTACCCTAGAAGCATCCGAAGTCTTCGAGCAAGGGATAAAGAGGGCCATCTTCGAGAAACGGTCAACCACCACATAGACCGAATCATGCTTCCTAGAGGTACGTGGCAATCCCAAAACAAAGTCCATGCTAACATCCTGCCACGGGGCATCAGGCACGGGAAGAGGGGTATAAAGGCCCGAGCTTTGCTTCTTCATCTTGGCCGTAGCACATGTACGGCACTGAGCCACGATGTTAGCGACATCGCGCTTTAAGCTCGGCCAATAAAATCTATGCTCAACCGCCTCGATAGTCTTGTTCCGACCAAAGTGGCCGGCTAGACCTCCCGCATGTAGCTCCCACACTAAAAAATCTCGAACCGAAGTTCGGGGAACACATAGCCTGCTACCTCGAAAGAGGTAACCCTCCTGAAGCATATAATCATCAACGTCTCTCGAGGGTCCGGCCTGGAGAGTGGTAAAAATCTGACCGAAGTCAGGACAATCAACATAGGCCTCCTTCATCTTCTCTAACCCTATGACCTCGGCACTCATGGTGGTAAGCAAACATGCTCACCGACTCAAGGCATCAGCCACCTTGTTCTCCACTCCAGCCTTATGTTTAAGCACAAATGTGAACTACTGGAGATACTCGACCCAACGGCTGTGACGCGAGTTAAGCTTCTTTTGGGAATGGAGGTACCTCAATGCCTCATGATCGGAGTATAGGACAAACTCCTGATGTAATAGGTAATGCCTCCAATGCCTAAGAGCCTGAACAACTGCGTAAAATTCCTTATCATATGTGGAGTTTCGCAGTTTCGCGTCATTCAGCTTCTCGCTGAAAATATGCAACCGGGTGGGCCTCCTGACTCAACACACCTCCTATCCCAACACCCGACGCATCACAAGAGACCTCAAACACCTTCGAGAAATCAGGCAGTCGAAGGATAGGTGCCTGGGTCATGCGCTCCTTGATGTCCTTGAAGGCGGCAGATGCGGCCTTCGTCCATACAAATGTGCCCTTTCGGATACAATCCGTGATCGGGGCGGTGATGGAGCTAAATCCGCGGATGAAGCGATGATGGAACGTCGCAAGGCCATGAAAGCTGCGGACATCATGAACCGTACGGGGTTCCGGCCACTCAACAATGGCCTGGACCTTCTCCGGATCGACGGAGACCCCAGTACTAGACACAATGAAACCCAAGAAGGTAAGCTGAGATGTCATGAAGGCGCACTTCTGTGGGTTTGCAAACAATTGCTCTCGCCGAAGAAGTAGACAGACCTGCCGAAGGTGGTCTAAGTGGTCCCCCGTGGTGCGATTATAGATAAGGATATCGTCAAAGTACATGACCACAAAGACTCCAATGAAAGGTTGAAGGACCTGTGTCATGAGTCGCATGAATGTGCTAGGGGCATTGGTCAACCCAAAAGGCATGACCAACCACTCATATAGACCGTCCTTGGTCTTAAAGGCAGTCTTCCACTCGTCACCTGGCCTAATCTGCACCTGATGGTAGCCACTCTTAAGGTCAATCTTTGAAAAGATAGTGGCACCTGCCATCATGTCTAGCATGTCATCCAGGCGGGGAATAGGGAACCTGTACTTCACAGTGATTTTGTTCATGGCACGACTATCAATGCACATTCTCCACGTACCATCCTTCTTTGGGACGAGTAAAGCGGGTACAACACATGGACTCATGCTGTCCCGAATAGAACCTCTCTCCATCAACTCATCGACATGCCGTTTCAACTCGGCATGTTCCGTGGGGCTCATGCGATAATGTGGAAGGTTGGGTAATGAGGATCCCGGAATAAGGTCGATGGCATGCTGAATATCTCGCATAGGTGGGAGTCCCTCGGGAAGCTCATCAGGAAAGATATTAGCAAACTCCTGCAGAATGGGGACAACCTCGGGTGGGAGCTCACCCTCGGAGTCTCTCTCTACCTCTCGGACCGCAATGGCAAACACAGGGCAGCCCCGACTAGCCTCCCGCTCCATCTCCTGTGAGCTAATCAACATCAATCTCCTCGTCGAGGGCTCGCCTGGGCCAGACGTAACGGTCATAGCCCGAGCTGGGGATGGGGTACTAGGCCCGGGGGCGGAAGGCTCCGGAGTACTTGGGCTAGTAGGACCCCTGACGGAGGGCTTCTTGGGCTGAGAGGGGTAGAGGGTAATCCGCTAGCCAGCATGGTCGAAGGTACAGGTGTTCGACCGACCATGAAGTGTGACATCCTGATCAAATAACCATGGCCTACCAAGAATGACACTACCCACCTCCATAGGGAGGACATCACACCAGATCTCTTCGCGGTAGGTATGGAACTGCAGTGGGACCAGACACCGCAGCCTGATCGGAATGGAGGTGGAATCCACCCAAGATACTCGATAGGGGCAAGGATGGTCCATGGGCGTAAGTCCAAGACGAGTGATAGCGCCCGCGGCAATTGCATTGATGCAACTCCCACTATCGATGACCACCTTAAAGATGATCTTGCCCAGCCTACAAAACGTATGAAGGATAGTGGTCCGACGCCAGTCATCACTGACCTGTGGCTGGGTGAGGATACATCGGACGACCCCAACGTGAGTATCATCGGACTGCTGGGCATCCAGGGCATCACCTCCCAACTCATAGTACTCATCAGCTAGCTCTTGATCTGCCTCATAGCTGACTAACTCGAAGCCCGTAGGGGTGGTATCCTCGGCCTGTGTGTCCCCAATGATGAGAGATGGGCGGGTGGGACACTGGTTGGCGAAATGGCCAAACCCATTGCAGCAATAACACTGCTGCCGTGATCCACTAGGCTCCCCAATCATGGGTCCTTTCCCCTTATCCTCCCGACGGATAGGAGGTGTAGGTAGCAAAGGACGTGCAGGAGGTGCGGGTGCCGGTGGACGGGCTGTGGGTGGGGCCGTAAGATGCTGGGGACGAGGAAGGTCCCTCGGGGGTGGAGGACGAGGCCTAGGAGTAAAGGGCTCGGGACGAGCGGGCTCCTGAGGTCGAGCCATGGGGGCCCTCGGATATGTGCCAGATGAGCCACGAGGCTCGACACTACGAAGGGGAAAGGAGCCCAACCGATGGGGTGACTCGAACTCGACCTCGAATTGCTCCAATTCGAGAGCTATCTGATATGCCTGCTCCAAAGTGGTTGCATTGCGGTGAAAGAGTTCATATTGATAATTGAGCCGCAAACCTCTTCGAAAGCGGGATATAGTCATGGTGCTCTCTTCCGTGACTCCACACCATAAGTAATACTCATCGAACTTGGCGGTGTACTCGGTCACGGATCGGTTCCCTTGGGAGATGCTTTGCCACTTGTCTATGAGACGTTGGCGATATGAGGCGGGATGGTATTTCTCCCTCAATTTGATTTTCATATCATCCCAAGTACCGATTTGGGGTTGACGTTGCTGGTTGAGCAGGCTCTCCACATTGGTCCAATAAGTTTGGGCCTGCCATTGCAGCTTCATCTTTACGTATCGGACTCTTCGGTGGTCCATCATCTCAAACCACTCGAAGTACCGATCCATGCCGGCCTCCCAATCTAAATACACCCTAGGGTCCAAGGACCCGCTAAAAGTGGGATGGTCCGCACGCACGCCCCTAAGAATGCGGTCGTCATCCTCGTCATCACGATTCCGTCATTGATTACGATGACCGTTACCCCCTTGATCATTATCAGATGCATAATCATCCACCACATGCACCTGTTGTACCCCAACATTCTCCGCCTGAGCCCTTGGTGCAGCAGGTTGCTGAACCGGCTCTTGTTGGCCGTTCGTCGGCGCGGGTTGCGCCGCTACTGGGCCCCTCTCGAGGACGGCAATTCTCCCAACTAGGCCCTGGATGGACTGATCTGAATTCTCGGCCCGATCCTCGAGGACTTTCATCCGCCCTTCTAGACGCATTCCTATGCCATCCATACGCGTACTAATTCCATCCGTACGCGTGTCAAGACGTTCCATAATGGCACGGAACATCTCGACCGTCGAGGACTCATCGGAGCTACGGGCCCGGGAATCCGCCATAGGTAGTGGTGGCGAGTATTGGGTACCTCGACGGGTGGGCATGCAACTAGCACACGACCTAGAAGACACTGACTAATGCAAACACTCACTAATGCAACAATCATGCACTTAGACCTAACCAATATCCGATACGTGGCGGAGATAAGTGACCCGAAGATCACTCGCACAAGTACGCTACCTTCCCGATAGGCATAACCTAATGTTCGGGCAACGCCTTTTAATATACCGGGGTATTGGGTGAAAAGCAATTTTAAAACACCCTTTTTTTTTGTTTTGAAAATAATGATGATCCTAGACTCGACTTAGACCATGCAAAGACTTATGCAAAGACTACCCTAGACTCGACTCGCTCTGATACCAAACTGATGCGGGACGGACATGGGGACCGACTCTATGTGGTATGAACCTCGTACTCTAGATGCGGACACCACCAGCAACACATGATGGGAGAGACACTAGGCCCAACACGGAGAGCTCCTATGGGCTATACGTCGCTAACAGAAACGTAAGCTCACTCGTCGTCCCAAGCGAGGGAAACGCGGATCGTGCGCGGTTGAAGAATCGGCAGAGTTCACGGGTAGTCGACTCACTTCCGGACTCGGATCGAGTCACGGGACGGGTCACTCTCACGCTCACAGCGGTGACATGAACTCACGGGCTAGTACCTATCACTCTCAACAGCGGCAAAAACCACATACTAAACTAGCAAGTGAATACCGAGAAGTTAAGACCATTACCTCCACGCACCCGGCGTGACGTAGACAACCCCGGCCGAAATACGGACTCCCGGTTAAACAATATTACAACAATACAATGATTTGACCCACTCCACGCAGGGAGGTAAAAGGTCACATATGGGGCCCAGGAATTACGCAAATCGGGTTGACGGGCAGCATCTTGATGTCGCCCGGCAGTGCCGAACACCGCGTTTTCGTGCTTTCCGAACGGCAGGTTCTGCGGGTCCGTGGGGCCCACGGGTCTGTCCTCCGGATCTGCGGGGGTGGGACCCACTGTGATGGGGGCCCCTGGTGGCATGCCTCCACGGACGGCGGTCGGCCGGAAACATCGATCGGGGGTCGATCGGCCCCGATTCCCAATTCTTGAACTAACTTCCCACGGATTTCAGGTTCTGTTTTCCGGCGCGCGCTCCGACGAGAATGGCCGCTGCGATCTATCCCGACGTCGGATCGGGGCGCATGAGCTATCGTTGGAAAGCTCTATTCAAATACTTCAATCTAGCCTCAAAGAGATCTGCTAGATCTGGTCGGATCTAAACTTTATTGAATTTTTAAGTTCCTGTTGTACAGTAACTGAAATCTCAGATCTGCAAGGAACTTGTCTGAGAACTGCCATTGAACGCCTAGTAGACTTTCGATTCAGCTCCTGAGCTCTTCATCAAAGTTATAGGAATTGGAACAAGGTAAACAGGGATATTTTTTGTGGACTGATTGGAGCTGTCTGTGATTTGTTATGATTTGTTTACTGGAGGGTGGTCGGATCTGGGAACAAGTGGACAGCACTGTAGCTGGCTCTGAGAACGAATTTTGAAAAATAGGTGGAGAGCTGACCAAAATTCAGAAACATTCGTGGAAGGAGGTCTGGATGGATAGAACCCGCAGTAACATTGGGAGCCCTAGGAAAAATGAAAAGGTGGATCGAAGATGTAAAACGTAGGAAAAGTGGAAAATCAGATCTGAAACTGGCAGAACTGAAGTTGGAACTTGAACGAAAATGGGAAATTAGCAAACGAAGGATTTATGACCCACCAATTTTTTTAGGATGTGGGGAACACCTCTGGAACATCCCCTCAAAATCCCAGGTCGATCTGAGCTCGTGGCTGATTGTAGAATTTCGTGGAAGTGGCAGCTGCAGGTGGAAGGCAGAACTCCGACAGTTGCGATGGCGGTGCGATGGCGGCTCGTGGCGGCGGCGACCGGAACTGATAGGGTGGAGTCACACCACCAAGAGGCAACCTTCACATCTGCAAGGGGGAGAGGGAGAGAGGAAGGGGGCGGCCTAGGCCATGCTCCAACAAAATTCACAATTCTTATGCATTAATTCTATAAAATGGAAATTACAAGCATATATAGGTCACCAATCTAATCAATCCTCCACTGTTGGATCTAGGGGTGGGAGATGGAGGGCTGGGATTGCATGTGACCATCCACACAAATTACAATTAAAAAAAATAAAGGGGGGGGGGGGGCGGCCCATTGACTAGGGAGGCAAGGGGGGACATGGTAGGTGGGGGTGGGTTGGAATTGTTGGCATTTTCATTCCAATGTCCCCCACTTGGCCCACCCTTCTAGAAGCCACCATTTGAATGGTTGACCGACCCCACATGGGGCCCTAGGGATGAGGTGGATCAATGGGAGGGGGCCTGGGGGTCCCGTGGGCCCCAGGGGTCCCATTTTACAAATAAGACCCTCTTACAATCAAAATTACATATCGAATAAAATGAAGTAAACACACATTAAACACAAATAAAGTCTAACTAAATATGATAAATGCCGGGACTCATGGGGGAGTCTCCAGGCTGTCTCTGAGCCAGATGGATGCTGAGGTGGCTCGAGTCGTGCTCCGTGTGCGGTACCGGTGGCTCAGCGTGTCGCGCCGCTCAACTGCTCGGGTGTCCGCACCAAAGGCCCCTTTGAACTGTCTGAGGACGAGGATTTATGGACACGAGAGCAAATCCGAAGATCAACACTTAACTGGAGTGCTATCAACGCCATCTAGTGTGCCCTTCATCCCACGGAATTCTCCAGGATCTCATCCTGTTCATCAGCCAAGGAGATGTGGGATAAATTGGCGGTTATATACGAAGGGACATCCCAAGTGAGAGAGACTAAAGCCAACATGCTAGTCTCTGAATATGAGGCATTTAGGATGAGGCCGAATGAGACTATCACAGAGATGTATGCTCGTCCCATGATTATCACCAATGGACTCAGGAGTCTTGGCAAAGTGTACTCTGAATATGAGCTGGTGAGAAAGATTTTGTGTTCCTTAACTCCGATCTGGCACACTAAGGCGACTGTTATTGAGGAGTCTAGGGACTTAAAGACCACCAAAGTCGATGAGTTAATCGGTTCACTCATGACATATGAGATGAACTTGTCAAAGTCTGATGAGCTAGAGAAGAAGAAGAGACCCATTGCATTGGAGGCCAACTCTTGTAAAAGTGGGTCATCCAGCGAGCACATCTCCTCTGGGTCAAAGATTGAAGGTGATCAGCTCGCTATGCTGACTCGACAATTCAAAAGGTTTCTGAGAAAAGAGAGAAGAAACTTTGGAAGAAGATAGCATAGTGACAGAAGACAGACAAGGTATAAAACTAATCCTGCTAAAAAGACTGACACCACTGTTTGCTATCATTATAGGAAAGCAGGCCACATGTAGGTAGAATGCCCGGAAATCCAAAAACTGAAGAAAAAAATAAAAGAAGAGAAACAAAACGATGATAAGCACTTGGAGCGATGAGGATGAGGGCAATCTCAGCTGCACCTCAGAGAGTGAAGGAGAAGGAAGTCAAGTATGCATGATGGCCCGGGGCTGCGATAGAGAAGAAGAAAATGATGAGATAACAGCTCCCTTCGAAAATTACACTCTTACTGATTGGGAAGATGCTTATGGTGAATTGTTAGATAAAGTTGATGATGTTAGAAAAGAAAATAGACAGTTAAAAAGAAAAGTCAATTCTCTCGTTAATGATACTACCATGTCTGATAGAATTGCATATCTTGAAAAAGAAAATAACTGTCTAAAAAATTCTGCTGCTGAAGTTGATGAGATAAAATCTGTTTTAATTGATGTTAGAAAGGAGAATGATATGTTGAAAAATGTGATTGATGATTTAAAGTTAAAATTTAAAATTGTGAAAATGAAATGAAGATTGTCAATGAAAAGTATGAAGCTATTTTGAGTGTTAATGTTGAATTAATGAAATCAATTAAAAATCTTGAGAATGAAAATGAGAATAAATAGAAAACTATTGAGATCATGACCCGAGGTACAGAAAACTTAAATGCACTCTTAGGAACAAAAGTGAATTTCAGAAAATAGGGTCTTGGTTTTAATCCCATTGCAAAAAGGAGCTTTGAATTTAAAACTGGTTCATTTGAAGTAGAAAAGGGATAGAACACCCCTCTCATTAAAATGTACAGTGGAAACAATGTTGACAATTTTTTTGTAAAAACTGCTAATCAGAAAAAGCCCAATGCTCAGGACAAGGGTGTAGATGCCTAATTTTGGACATCCTGTGGACCCTTGTCTAGCCATCATTGAAGTGACACCTTTTCCTTGGTTGATAGGTTGTGTGGAGTCTTATCCTTGTTTAGGTAGGCTCCACCCTGTCCCTTCACGGATCCAACTTCGCGGTAAGTTGGCGAGGGGTTGCAGGGGGGCAGCGCCCCCCTGCCCGTAAGGTCGGGGGTTCGGGGGGGCGTGAGCCCCCGAGACATTTTTTTTGAAGCTCTATATATGACTCTATCCATTGTCTACCCTGATCCCTGGGCGACCAAGGTGCTGGCCACCCACATCCCTGGGTGACTAGAGACCTGGCCACCCAGCCCCTTCCAGGGCGACCACAAGGTTGGCCGCCCACCTCCCAAGGCAACCACAAGGCTGGCCGCCCTCACCTTCAAGGTGGCTAAAGTCATTGCCGCCCAGCTCCTCAAGAAGGCCATCGATTTGGCCGCCCAACCCCTTGGGCGACCAGAACCTTGGCCGCCTCCTGGTAACCGTCCGTCAACTCCACGTTCTGCCCACTCCTGGCATGTTCTCCGGAACTGCTCCCACTCCGGGAGGTTCCAGGCTCACGTAGCTTGCACGTACTCGATTTTTGAATGTTTTTGGAGGGAGATTGCCCCCACATACAAAAACCTCCGTTCGAAACCATTGGACGGGGGGGAGGTTAGAAATTTTTGACTTCGGAGGTGGGACACTTCCGGAGGTTAGACATTCTCTGGAGGAGGAGAGGTTCTGTCCGTTTTTGGAGCCCATAGGGAGCTGTGAGCACGGGAGCGCATTCCCCTACCTTCCCCTAGAAGCAGAACCTGAAGTTGGAGAGCTCCGCAGCAGGAGAGTCCATTTGCAGGGGGCGCCCATCGACATGGCCGCCCACCTTCTCTAGGTGACCACAATGCTGGCCGCCCTCTGTTGGTTTACGGGCAAACCCCGTCGTTCTTCCCTTGTTTCTCTATCTTGCTACATTTTATCTCATTTCACTGCATTCAAACATGCTAGATCTTCCTAGATCCTTTTTTAAAGAGGTTTTTCAACCCAAAACATAGGGAAGGCGGATGGTCAAAAGTCTCGACCATCCCCCTTCCCGCCCCCCTTCCCGGTACGAATGACCCCCAATTGCATGTTTCCTTTACTTCTATAAGCATATGCTACACCTTCTCAGTCTAATGGTTTCTTTGTTTGCTGGATAATTTTGCAGGGACTTCGTCATCGACTCGCAGAGCTCTGCGTTCTTTGCCGACCGAGAACGAGGACAGAAAAATCCACATTCTCCCATTTCTAAGGCGTTCACGATCATTCTACTCCTGTGAGGCCCAGGTATAGGTCTCTGGCGATCACGTTATTTCTATTTTTCTAACATGTGCATTGTAGGTTTGCAGTAGCATAGTTCGAGAGGCAACGCATCGCACATACGCGACGCACGCCCACCTTCCGACACCTACAACCTTCTGGCGATCATGATGGGACACTGATTGCTCACTGTGAGTTTTTGGATTGAAGTTCATGGCATTCACTTTCCAGCAAATAGCCTTTCCCATCCTTATTTTTCATTTTTAGTTGCTCTCTGCGCCTATTTGTGCTTGGTGAACCTGAAGGACCAAAACAGAGGGCGGCCAGGTTTCTGGCCACCCAGGTTGCAGGGCGGCCAAAGACCTGGCCGCCCACCATCCTCCTAGGTGGCTAAAGACTTGGCTGCCCAGGTCTCTAGGTGGCCATCGATTTGGCCATCTTCAGTTCATATTTCTGCTTCCGTTTGCATCCTGTTTGTGTGCCTTAGCTTCTATTTTTCATATTTTAGCTTCTGTTTGGTATATTGTTGGTCTTGTGTGTTCTGAAATTGAAGGTTTGAGTTCGGGGTGGGCTTAGGAAGAGCCGGCATCACATCAATTAGGAACACCATCCCATTGATTTGGACTCTCACCCGGGGATTCCCACTTGAGTGTAACTAGTCCTTTCAATTTGGAACCTCCGTGAGTCCCCGCGAACCGTGGATTCCCACACGGTCACCGGGCGGGTTGTATCTTTGAAGTCCTATTAGATTTCCTAAAGGGTTTAAGTGAGTGTTATCTTAGGATTATCCCGGAGTTTGTCCTTGATTCACTTAGAAAATTTCTTTCTCATCTAAGAGGGACGAATTCAAATCGGACTAATCACGGGATTAACCTAATTAAAATTGTTGTGGCGTATTGTTTGAAAACATGTCTTTCGTTGCATACCAATAATTCAATCATAATTGGCCTTAAAGATTTCACTTGAATTTTCTAAAAGCTAATTAGGTTGAGTTATGATGGCTCAATGTTATTCTAACATGCATGTCAATGATGAGGAGGATCTTGAATTCTATGACACACAAACCTGGATTGATGCCGAGAAAGATGCACCCAATGCTTTCATTGGGATGTGTCAAAATTCACCAATTGATATAAGTCAAAGCATAACTAGTGAAAAATCATCCTCTGAAAGTCAAGAATCCATCAATGTCAAAACCCCATCAATTTCCCCAAAGGAAGACCAAGAGTTAGCTAGGGTGCTATCTCGATATTCCCCTAACTATTTCATCACCCTAGCTCTCAAAGAAGATCACATCTCACTCCTCAATCCATTCCAAGGAGATCTCCAATTCCAATGTCAAATTCATTCAATAGGGCTCCCTCCCGTGTTCCAACTCAACCTCTCCATCCTCTTCGCTCTCAAGGGGTTGCATCCTCTCCGATTTCTCATGCTATGCCAAATAGCAATGCACCCCTTAAGCAATCCAATCACATATCCCGACAAGAGGTGGAAAGGTATGTTCGGCAAATGGTTGCCGAAAGTCTCCCCAAACCTTAACCTCATTCCTTCACTAGATTTTGCAAACTTCTGAATGTCCATTTTCCCCCGGGTTTCAAAGCCCCCAAATATCGGAAGTATGATGGTTCCACGGATCCACATGAACACCTCTCTTGCTTTCTAATGGATTCCCACCAATGGCTTTATGATCGGGTCCTCCTAGTTCACCTCTTTCAAAAATCTCTAGAAGGAGAGGCCTTTAGGTGGTTCTCTTCACTTCCGGCCATTGATCTCATCAATTTTGATATTGTGTCCGGGCATTTTATCGCTAATTTCGGCCACATGGCTAGTGTAGCTCCCACTCTTACGGATCTCATCATGGAAAAGATGAAACCCGACAAGGACTTCTCTCAATTTGCTAATCGGTGGAGAGCTATGGCTTTTAGATCTGGGATTGCCATCCTGGAATCCCAAGCCATCACTATTCTAGTCAACAATGCAACTCCTCAGCTCCATGCTATCTTGATGCTTAGTGAATTTCACACATTCGCTCAACTCTACAAACGAGCTCATGTTGTCCAAGCTCAACTCAAGAAGTCCTCATTTCCATTCCATCTAGATGATTACGATGTCCCAACATCAGAAGGGGCAAGTTCCAATGATCATATCAATGTCTTCAATCAGCTACCCAATTCTACCTATCCCATGGTTGCCACTGCATGCCGCGGGGCACTGTTTGCACTCAAAATATGATCATTGGCGACCAAGCCGCAGAGGCAAATGATACGGACCACTGAAGCACAGAAGCCGATGAAGAGCAACCTACTTAAGGCTTCTCAAGCTGCCAGAGCCACGAGTTACCTGGAAGTGAACACCAGGGACTTCACCTCAGGAAAGTCGAGACGAATCCACAAACAACTCACAGTGCGACCAAGCCTGCCTAATGATCCGGCATCGACTCCGTCGTGCCGCTACCCCGCACCCGTCACCCGACCAAGGACGACGGTCTACCCGATGGCTTGCCACCTGAATGAAGGCTCTCCTGAGGAGGAAGAACATCATCGGCCCTTCATAGAAAGGAACCGGAGGCTCTGTTAGCAGAAGACCCTGATCACCCTACACGGGTTTGGCTTCTCACAATAGTGGGTCCGTCAGTGGCTGAATGATCGCCAGTCAAGGTGAAATTATGTCGGATGTCATATCATCCCGTAAGGAAGCTCCGTGCACAAATCGAACCGAGCCGGAAGCACAAGTCATGGTGCCAAAGGTCGTGCCAACGGAAGATCCACCTGCTCGAACCAAACACACACGGAGTTTGGACTAAGGCCATACAGCATACTAAAGCTTCGTCAATGCACCGTCAAGGTTTTCCAAGGACTGTGGCGAGGAGAACCATCAACGGTGACCTCCGGAATCATCTCTGGACTCATCGTCTAGCCCTCGACAACTAAACGAGGCTAATACGACGCCACCATTTCACCGGCGCCTCTTAAAACGGTGCCACTAAAATCGACGCGCAAAGACCAAGCGATGGAGGTGGCTCCCTGACGCCGTTGCTCCTGACGTGCCCCTTCACGGTGCCGGTTAACTTGGTGTCTTATAAGAAGGTCTTGTTCGACCAACAAATGGGGGAGACAAGAAGAGAGGTCCTGATCGCCGGAGAGCCACGACCAATCATAGGAGAAGAGGGTTAGGTTTCGTGGGGAGGAAGGCTTTCTGTGAGAGTCCCCCACCGTGCCGCCATCGTCCTCTGCTGCGCACGAGTCCATCGGTGTCAGAGAAGAAGAGCTCCTTTGTTGTTTCCGTAGGTGGGTCACGGTGTTTCTCGTCGATCTTCCATCACATGTTTCTTATTTCGTCGTAATGTAAGTGAGAAAGGGGGAGGGAGGCGATGATATGAGCTTTTCCTTCCCCCCTTTCCTCACTATCTCTTTCCCTTCGCCTCTTTCGCTGTAACTTTCCTCTACGTCAATGTAACGGATGACCGAGCGACAACGTCGGCGCCGGAACGTGCTTATGTGCATTCTATCTGTCGACTGTAGAATGAATGAATATCTATAGCAATGGGTTAAGGAGTTTAATGGTTCTGTTCTGTTGCATCTCCTTTTTCCTCCCCCTTTTGTATTTCCTTCTCCTGGCCGTTGGAACCGCGCCGTGCAATAGTGCCAGCACCGGGAATGGGCGAAGTGTGCTTACGCACCACCCCCAACACCCATGGCGTTAGAATGAAATGTGTTCGATGATTTTCGCCATGGTTCTCCTCCAATGCATATGCCCTTGGACTCCCTGGGCTACAACGATACTCCCCCTCCCCGGGGTCTTCGCGTTAACGCCATGGCCGTGCTTGGCTCTATTTTTTTTCTTTCTTTCTTTCTGGATGATCTTGTGGCTGGATGATCTTGTGGCTGAGGGCATATCTGTATATGCCCCTCAACCCATCTCGGCGCCGGGGCGCTTCGATCGAGCCTCTTCGTATCCCTCAATTGTCCAGAGGTGAAGAGATCGTTCTCGTGGCCGAGTGGTTAATCCATTTATTCCTCTGTCCATGGATTCGTATGCTAACAGCATTCTCTTTCGTTGAACAAGTTGAATCTGGATGAGTAAGCTGCATACTGCATACAAGCCGCATACTGCATACACTCTTATCGTTGCACACGATTCATGCTCATTCGGGAGGGTCAAATCTATTAGCCCATCGCACTAATTCGGGGAGGGGAATATATCCCCACTGTTTCATCAAACCACCGCTTGGTCATGGGAACTCATCCATTAATGGTGAGCGTCCCTATTGACTATTGGGTGAATATCAAAATTGGGTTAATCCCAACATTTAAAATCCACAGTCCTTCACGGACCTTGTGGTGGCCGTGAGACGGGTGCCCCTCGTAGGCTAGCCCTCGGGGTTTTCCCTCTCTACCGGTCGTCCTGATTCATGCCTTGAGTCAACTCGGGTCGCGTGCCCCTCGTAGGCTAGCCCTCGGGGTTTTCGCTCCCGTCATGAGTCGACTCATCCGCTCACTGCCGCCCACGGACTTGGTGCCCCTAGCAGGCTGGACCTCCGGGTTTTTCCTTTCCGTTCGGGTTTGTCGGCCGCCATCGTGCCACCCGACTTTCAGGGGTTGCTACGCTACGTGTCTCCCCAATAATCCTCTGGGATGGGGAGATGCTGCCGAAATTTTGGCTCGAACGAGTCTGACTCGGAACAATCGCCGCGCTCGAGTATGAACCTCGCGCGAGCCTATAACTCGGCTTCCGGATATCCTGGGGGTGATCCTTTGAATAACTGACTTAAATAAACTTTCAAAATCTCCCAAAGTGTTTTAATAAACCCAAGAAATAACAAATAAAATCTCGATTTCTACAAAACAGGGCTAAACCGGCGCCGTGACGCCCGGCGCGCCTTAATACGACGCGCCTTGAAACGGCGCGCCTTATCCCGGCGCGCCTTAAAACGGAGCGCCTCATCCCGGTGCGCCAGGAAGAGGGGCACGCCGTTTTCAGGCCAGCCCCTTACCTACGCGTTGTGGCGCCGTTTTAAACCCTTTACCTGCATTTTGTGGCGCCGTTTCAAGCGTTTTAAGCCCTTTCCCTAGGCGAACCGCGCCGGTCCCGTTCCGGATCGTGTCTTTATGCCGTCTCGTTCCCTTCCTCGCCTCTGGGGTGATTTCTGATGTTAATATCAGAATTGAATAAGGTTCTTAATTAATGAATTGCATAAATTGGTTTGTCTAAGCCTGAATTAGTTAATTTCATATCTTCGTCTTGCTTTAATCTAAGCATTCATGCCACATCGATGCATGCCTGAGTGCACGGACCCTCGGTATATCAAATGACATGAGCTGAAAGCTGGGCAACTCCCGACGAAAAGCTCTTGCCACGCGTGATGGCGGTCTTCGGGCCTAAGTTCTCCGCCACTTACTGAGGACCCGCCCTTATAAATCATGTGCAGTGAATTACAATATTTTGCATGATCATTCGCATGCTCTGCATCCTTTATTCTGGCCTTGATAGCCCATTATCTCGGCAATTAATCAAAGGTTTTCCCTCCTCGTGGGGGATGTAATTAACGCCATAGCCTTTATGGTATGGCGGACTGCTGGTCCCGACCGAACCTCACTCTCACCCGACACGGGTCAGAATGATCGCATAATAAACTTGTCACTCACGTAACTGGCACGCCCACGCCGTTAATCAGTCGGTTAATTACCAGTTAGTTAATCGGTCGATCGACAAGTGAAATAAACCAAATAAACCCCAATAAACCAATAAATAAATTAATTAATCACAACAAAAGAAATGATCGCCAACAAGTCTGGCACGCTCGGTGGGACCGGTGTCACCTTTCATCTCTTTGCCGAGATACTTGGGCTTCGAGGCCCTCCCAAAGGCTGCTGATCGTTGGTTTGTCTGTCTTTGTAGGCGAGCGATGACGACGACTGGGCTGACTGGCGTCGGCTTTGGCCCTTCAATTATTGCCGGTCATGCGCAAGGGTACCTGGCGGTGCCCATGGAGTTCAGCAGCTTCCCTGCCGCTGTGGGCTTCCCCAACTTCTTGGGGTTGGCCTTTGTGGATATGCTAGAAGTGGAACCCTCGGAGCCTGTCGAGGGAGCTACAAAGAACATGGAGCCTCTGAAGGCTCGATGCTGCCACGACTCGCTCAAGAGTCCAACCTCGGTCGCCAGCTGCCTGGTGCACCATGCTATTCATGGGGCCCGCCCCAATGCTGTCAACAGGAACTCCGAAGGACGTCAGTGCAAACAGATCTGGAGGAGTACTGCTGTGGTTACCGGAACCCTCTCCCAATCCGAAAAATCTATGATGGTTGGTGGCATGCGCGTCTTCCTCAACAGACGCGACGCGCGGATAGTTCCGGATCGGGTCATCCCTTCCATCCCTGTCCATAACTCATATCAAGCCCTCGCTGGAAGGAGGGCAGAAAGAGAAGAAGTCGGCCATTTCGGCCAAGAGAAGTTGGCCCCCAGGCCAAGGAAATTTAAGCAGGTGTGGGTCCCCAAGAGGGTCCAACCTGTTCATCAGCTTGCACCTATCCGCCGTCGTCCTGTGCATGACAAGGCGGAAGGAAGAAAAGAGAGGGGCCTGACCCCGAAGAAAGAGGAAGTGGTTGCGGACTATCCGCGCCGCGAAGGTTTCCGGGCCGGTGCCCGCCAGGACAATGTCCCTGCTATGGCACAGAGATTCCAGCAACCTATCGACAGAGCTCGGATAGCTTATATCCCTATTGCGGGAGGTCGATAACTATCCCCCGTGTTGCATTAAGAACGGGGTCAAGAAGAGATGACCAACTTGGTCAGGAGCTATTTTCGAGGGCTGGGCGACCCCTCGCTTGGACAGCAGCGGCTGATGCAGGCAGCCGCCGCCGATGAAGACTACTGCCCATCAATGGCAGATGAAGAAGATGTAGGAGAAAAGATGATGGTGTCGTCGATCGACGATAATGACTATGACGACAGCTTTGAGATCGAAGCCGATGAAACCGCCCCCCGGCGGGAAGAAGAGACCAGAAGAATTTCTGTGTTCGAGAGGTTGACCTTTCCAGATCAAGCTAAAAAGAGGGTCCATCGACAAAGGAGAAGGATGCAGGTCTTCACCTGCAATACGGCTGGCGTGTTCAGCCGATACAGAGGGCTTCCCAAGGATCCCCAAGAATTGGCTCTGTTGGCCGCAAGGCCAGGGCTTAGCACTCGAAGAATAGAAGCCGCGAGGCAACTCCTGGCGACAGCTGGAGGACAACAACCCCCGGTCTACCACCAGTGGAATGATGAAGCTGCTATCTTAACCGCCAATGTAGTCACGGCAGAAGAAGAAGACGACATCCCCCTCGACATCCTGCCCGAGGGTACGTCCGGGGAGACAGCAGAAGTTATCCCCACTACGGTGACTATGGACCCGTCAGTCTTGATACTACTTCAAAAATATCGGCAAGAGATAGACTTGCTAAAGAAGCAGCTGATGGAGAAAACTGAACAGTCATCAGCTTCCAAACCACCCGAAGTCCAGGGTGAATCATCCCGGGGAGTGGTTCGTCATGACGACCCTCCACCGCTCTACACATTGCCTCAGTCGTCAGAACCAAGCATGGCGACAACGCAACAGCGGCCACCACAGCTCCAGCCGCTGCTACCACCGGTGCTCCCTCAAGTGCACCAGACACCCTCACTGCTGCGTCCTCCACAGGCGACCACTCTGGTCACCCCGTACCTGCAGCCGGCACACTTCTACCCAGAGCCAGTTGACCCTGCAGTCATGAACCGGATGATGGTGGAAAGAATGATCGAGCTGAAGCTCACGGAAAGGGGTGAAGGCGACTATGTTGCGTTTGATGCCTACCGGGTACCATACCCGCAACACCATGCTGCTAAGCGGCTTCCCCCGGGAATCAACAAGCCGCCCAAGTTTGACAAATTCAATGGGAAAGGGTCCCTGAGAGAACACATTGCCTATTATATGACTGTCATGGGCGACTTGGCCACCGACGAGTCATACTTGCTAAAGTTTTTCGGGTCCTCGCGGACGGGGCTCGCATTTGAATGGTACTCTAGCCTCTCAACCGGGTCAATCAGCGACTGGCCAGATATGCAGAAGAAGTTCAGAGAAAGATTCCATGTTACAGAGAGGGAGGTCACAGTGGCCGAACTCTACTCAACAAACCAGAGGGCCGATGAGACAGCCCTCGACTATATCAAGAGGTGGAGGAACCTCGGAATGAGGTGCAAGCGGCCCCCGCATCAGGAGGATGCTGTGTAAATATGCAAACAGAATCTCAGAAGGGAGGTTCTAGAAAAGATGATCGGAATGGAAATACGATCGTTTGATCGATTGAACAATGTCGTGGCTGAGGTGGAAGCTTTTCTGGCCAGACCTGCCCCTACATCTGCTACCGGCACGACCCAGAAGGGCAAGGCGGTGGACCGGCGCTCATCGCCTAAAGAAGCAAACGCTCTTGACATAAAGGCGTTCGAACAACAGAAAAGTGAAGGCAAGAAGGGAGTCGCCCCACAGCCTGCAGAAGCCCCAGACGGCAAAGAAGGTCCTTCGCTGAGGGACAAGATGAAGAAGGCCTATTCATTTCCAAAGGACAAGACCCGGGTTCTGTTTGACTGGGTAACGGAATATTGCATGGTCACCCTGCCAGAGCCAAGGAGGCCGGAGGACCTAAAGAGAAAAGATAGCCCAAGATTCTGCCCCTACCACCAGATGTTGGGGCATCCAATCAAAGACTGCTATGTTTTCAAGGACATCATCAAAGGGATGGTGAAGAAAAATGAGATCGAGCTGGGAGAGTACAAAGTGGACCCTCCTCAGCCACATGAAGCCCCTCGGAGGAGGGCAGGAGTCAACATGATCTCCCTATACCAGGCACTGCCCGAGGAGATCTCTGAAACAAGTACACGGAGCACCTATGAAGCTCATTTCTTGGAGCCCGTGAAAGAACAGCAGGGATGGCAGCAGGTCCCTGTGAAGCAAGAGAAAAAGAGGGCACCCCGCCCGAAAGAGGGGGCACATATCCGTGGTGTTACACCTCGGCCTGCTCCACCAGTGGTAGCACCCGTATGGATCACTCCACCTACAACTGTCAGGATATCTACACATAACTGGAGGAGACAAACCCCGCTGCCAGTGATTAAGGAGACCAATCCTGGAGTTCGTCGACTGTAAAACCTCATTGAGGGGCTAGACGAGTACGTGCAGCCCGAATTGAAGCCGTTGCTGGTGCGGGACCACGTCCCGTGGCGAGAACTAGAGCAGCTCTCACTCGAACAAAAGAAGGAAGCTGAAGTGGCACCCGATAATGAGGGCAGACTGTTCTGGGGGCGCCCGCCCGCTGAAGCAAAAAAGAAGAAGAAGCAAAAGAAGAAGAAAAGGAAGGCCGCTGAGGCCGATAAAGTGCATGTTGTCTCCTGTAATACTCTATCAGCACTTTTCAACCTATCCGGAGAGGAGGAAGAAGAGGAAATTTGCTTCACACCCCATGCTGGGGGAGGCAAGGCCGAGGCCGCAACTGCTGCATATGCCACCCGGTCAGGCCGAAAATGGGGGCGCCAGCCGCCACCCAACCACAACATCATATTTAGGGGAGAGCAGCCCTACAAAACACCTCCGTCGGAGGTCAAGGGAGTCCAAATCCCTCCTCCGCCAGGCCTATATAACAAGAGCGGGGGCAAGGGGGTCCCTTCATTTCTTGAATTCATGAAGATGTCCAAAGGGAAGCAGCCTTGTCAGGAGGCTAACCCTACACCCGGGGCCGTTCACTCGCAGCTAGCATAATCTGACGAAGATCCAAATGCAGATGGAGCTTGCCCCGCAGCAGCTAACAAAGAACACCCAGGAGTCGGTACCAGCCAGAAGGGCGCCGAATCTGAGGAAGATGAAGCAGGTCCGTCAGGGCCCGTAAACCAAGACTTCCCAAAGCCCAGATGGGCTGAAGAGATGAAGCTCTCCAATGTCCGAGCTGGGAGCCGAATAATGAAGCTACTCAAGAAGCTCCCCGCTCGATTTACAATCTGGGAGATCCTTTCTTTATGTGAAGAGACGCTACAGGCGATTATTACTGCTCTCCAGACACCTGCTCATTTTGAGACATGTCTGGCTGAAGCAATGCCGGAGGCTAGCATGACCTTCACTCCAGACGATATGCTGCTGCCCACCATCAGCCACAACAGGCCGCTGTATATGAAGGGGCACCTGAATGGAAGGGAGCTGAACAGGATTCTGGTTGATCCTGGTGCAGCGGTCAACATCCTGCCTTATAGAATATACGAGAGGCACCACTTTAACGTGCATCTCGAGAAAGTCGGGGATATGCGTATCGCCGGCTTCAATAAAAAATGTGAAGTGTCAATGGGGGTGACGGAGTTCACCCTCACCTTAGCAGATTTCACTACGACGGTGCAGTTCCATGTCATTGACTCCCGCACCTCGTACAAGGCACTGCTCGGCCGCCCATGGCTACATGAAAATATGGTGGTGCCCTCCACGCTCCACCAATGCGTCAAGTACAGTCTCCAAAGGAAGGAGGAGAGGATATTTGCAGACCCCCACCCGTTCGAGGTGTTTGAATGTCATTTGGCGGATGCCAATCTATATACAGGGCCTTCCCAGAAGACCTCTGAAGCTAAGACCCCTGCGGGGGCATCCAGAAGCGCGTCCGGCGGCATTTGGTATCCACCACCACCACGCAGATATGTCAAGCCCAAGGTGGTCTCCCATATCACAGCATCCGGAGACGTGGGCAGAACAGCACCCCCAACATTATACCCTGAAGCTAATGAGGTGCGGGTCGCTCGGCGGCACAATCATATTGAAATCCCGGATGGCCTCACCAAGCCAACTCCCGGCCTTGATAACCCTATTGTCGAGCCTTTCAGAACTTGGGAGGTGGCGCAGAAAGAGGGACCTAGCTGCTTGTTCTATACGGCTGAAGAACACCCTACTCGGGAAGACACAGACTATAGCCTCCCCGAAGGTTTAAGCAACCCGTCGGTTCCCGTCAAGGGTATGGCATTCACAACTGATCGGATGGCCAGGATGTTTCAGAAGCAACGCATCCCCCCCGATCAGTCTCAAAAGCGCAAGGAAGCTTTCCAGAAAATGTGGTATCCCGTAAATCTGGATAAGGAAATGAGACGTGTCTCTCAACATCCGGGGTTGGGCTTCACCCTGGAAAAATATTATCATAGTGGGCGATATGAGGTGGACACCCTCTCCGCCTTCTACCCTGCTGAAGACAGCCCGTTGGGGGCAACCTTCGACGAATATCCAACGGAAGCTGAACAAACTGACCCGGGGCAACCCGAAAATCAAGAAACGGAGACCATGACTCCTTGCCGATGTTGGGAACAGGTCTATCACGAAGAGGCGGCCCCGCAAGTCGAATTTGATACGGCTAGCAGCAGCGAAGCCGAAGGTGTTGAAGAAGCAGGGATCTCCCCCTCCTATGGAGTCCTACCAACAAGGACCTCCGTACCTCTTATGTCAATCGGGGAAGCCTCGACCAGCCCCGACCAGGAGGTGTGTGCTGCCGTCAATGGGGTTGCCACTCCTATTGAAGATGCAATTGCCCCAGAAGGCAAGATCTCCTCACCTTTTGCTACAAGGTTGGGTTGCTATTCCAGCCCAACAACAAGCAGTCACCAGTTTGGCACGACTGCAACCCCATCCGCAATGACTAAAGCTACTCTCTTACCCTGGGAGACTGCAATGGCAGCGGATTTGCTGAAAGGGCAATACATGCGGCCACTGTCAAATGAAACGGAGGACTCTTAAGAAGCTCTGGTGGTGTCTGACCAGGAAGTCGAAGTATTCGACCCTCAAGATGGTATTCCAGACTTTGTTGACCTCAAACTGGCACCTCCGGAGATAGAAGACGGAGGCCAAGCCACAGTCGACGAACTGATAGAAGTCAACTTGGGAAATGAGAAGGACCCTAGGCCTACCTTCCTCAGTGCCCAACTGTCCCCAGAAGAATGGGAGCTGTACACCCAGCTGCTGCAAGAGTACCGGGATTGCTTCGCCTGGACTTACAAAGAAATGCCAGGTCAGAACCCCGCTGTCTCACAACATGAACTAGCAATCAGCCCTGAGGCCGAGCCGGTGAAGCAACCGCCGCTGCGCATGAGGCCAGTTCTCATTACTCAAATTTGTGCTGAAGTCGACAAGCTTATTGACGTAGGATTTGTTGAAGAAAACCAGTACACCACATGGCTGGCGAATATCATCCCCGTGAAAAAGAAGAATGGACAGATCCGGATATGTGCCGACTTCCGAGATCTAAATAAAACCTGCCCCATAGATGACTTTCTGGTGCCAATAACGGAAGTCATGATCGATGCTACAACCGGTCATGAGGCCCTGTCATTCATGGACGGGTCATCCGGTTACAACCAGATTTGGATCGCGGAGCATGACCGGGTCCATACTGCTTTCCGAACCCCTAAAGGCATTTATCACTATAAGAGGATGCCGTTCGGGCTAAAGAATGCTGGCGCAACTTATCAGCGCGTAATGACCAAAATCTTTGATTAGTTGCTCTACCACAAGGTCGAGTGCTACATAGATGATCTGGTGGTCAAAACCAGAAGAAAAGAAGATCATCTGCAAGACCTCCGAATTGTCTTTCAGAGGCTGAGGCAGCATGAGCTGAATATGAACCCCATGAAATGTGCGTTCGGAGTATCGAGCGGAAAGTTCTTGGGCTTCATTGTCCGATATCGGGGGATTGAGATAGACCCCACAAAAATCAAAGCAATTCAGGAAGCTGCCTCCACCAAGGAATATCTCCGAGCTGAGATCACTACAGGGCCGCTTGGCTTATATCCGGCGGTTCATTTCCAATTTGTCAGGGCGATGCCAGCCTTTCGACAAACTGATGACGAAAGATGTTCCCTTTTATTGGGACGAAGATTACCAGACAGCCTTCAACAAGCTGAAAGACTATCTGAAGACTCCTCCAGTGTTGGGCGCACCGGTGAAAGGACGGCCATTGATACTATATATAGTAGCTACACATAACTCCCTGGGGGCAATGCTAGCCCAGAATAATGAAGAAGGGAAAGAGCAAGCCCTATATTATCTCAGTCGGAGACTGGTCAGAACTGAGGAGAAATATACTTATATTAAGAAGGTCTGTCTGGCGCTGGTCTTCGCAGTTAAGAAGCTTCGACACTACATGTTGTCGCATGAAATCAGCTTGGTATCCAAAGAGGACCCCCTGAAATATATTATGTCCCAGCCGGCACTCAAAGGTCACCTGGGCAAATGGGCAGTAATCCTTATGGAGTTTGACATCTCCTATGTGCCGCGCAAGGCCGTCAAGGGCCAAGCTATTGCAGATGATGTAAAACCGACCTTGGACCTATTTTGCAAGCATTCAAGTTTGAGCAGCGGACTCACACTAGTGAGCTCACCCGTATGGCACACACTAGGGCCCGAAGGCAACTAGGCGATGTTGGAGAGGGTCCGAGGTGGGACCATGAGGCTCCAAGGGTTGGCAAGCTTGGGGAGAACCCAAAATGGGCCTAGGATGCCCAAATCATGGGCAGCCAACACACCAAGGGTGTGGGTTAAGTGGATTCACTCTCAACTCGCCCGTGGTGGTCACTCAATTTGGTGGCAATGTAAAATCGGACACTCTCTTACCGCCGACGGAGTAACTATAGCAATACTAAGCTAAGCAAGTCCAATACAGAAATGAGGGATGTTCAGGAGCTCACCTAGCCGGCGTGAAGACGCCGACTCCGGCCGGAGACGGGGGCGAGCGGGGAGGCGAGGGTATGTACCCGCACGCCGCGTCGGTGTCGCTTCAACCTGAAAGTGTAAAGAGTACAACACTACGCCTCTCGCAGGAGGGATGATCTTGGGGTGGGGATTAAGTTAATTACATCCAAAACTACCTCCACGTAGGGAGGGGCCTTCAGCCGGCCAAGCGGGTTGGGGATTACGCAATGAAACTTGACCTCCCGAGCTCCACCGGTTCTGCCCTGCTTCAGGTTCACTGGACAGACAGTCGGAGACGGTGCTGCCACGGGTTCCACGGAACTCGGATCTTGACGAGACCAGTGCCAAAAGTTTCCCAACTGACAGAGGATGAAGCTTGAAGTTTTGGGGAAGCTTTGATACTCGGGGCTGACTGCGCCGGCGACTGGAATAGGACAGCAGCGTCTGGTCTCTGGCGGGTACCGAACTGATGCAGCAGGTTGCAGAAGTCACTGTGGGCTCTCCCGGACTCCGATTGGAATGAAACTGGCGGTGATGCGATCATGGTCGGGGTAGCTTCGAGCCGGAGTTGATGGGGATGCAATCCGATGTCGGTGGAGAGAGGGGTAACCGGAGGAGTGAGGACTGGTCTAACCTGGGACCATAGGGGGCAGTCTGCCGTCTCCGACGAAGAAAATTGGAGCAGAGGGTTCCGGTGGCCGATTGAGTCCCTTCTTCTTGGAGGTGGCAGCTAGCTTGAAGTAGTTTCTTCCCTCCAAAAATGGCGCTCAGAGCGTTCACGAGCTGGCCGTGGCAGAGTCTGGGACCGGACTGATTGATTCTACCTCTGTCTGGTGCAGATCAATGTGGCTGGTTGCAGAGGGTGCCACGATCTCTAACGAGCTCTGATTGAGGCGAGACCTGAACCGTTGGAACCGTAGCCAAGTCTTCTTTCTGTAGGCACTGACGGCAACATCGGAAGATGTCAGAGAAGACTGGGACGAATAGAGGAGTAGAGGGGTGTCGGTTCTGGCTCCTGTAAACTGACCTGACACACTTAGAGTAGAAAATTTGTAACTTGAGATGCAGATGTCCAAATGCAGCTCTGCTTCTTTAGGATGAAAGAGGACTTGAGAGGGAAGAACGTTTCTGAAGAACACTTAATCTGAATCCCAAAAGGTTCATTGTGGTTGGGCTTCCAATCTCGCTCTGGTTCTCTGCCTGGGGTCTTCTGCGCAGTCGTGGGAGATCAGCTCCTGCAGATAGCTCCGACCTCGAAAGCCGGCGAGACCACCACCGTTGGAAAGTTATCTCGATGACGATTCCAGAAATATAGGTCTTGCCACCTGAATCTTTGAGAGACAGTAGTGGCTGCCTCTGCAAGTTGATGCAACTCTGCTGTCTGAAACAGAGGCTGAATGAGAAGAAGATGAGGGGGTGGGGAAGGGGATGGCCAAGAGAGTAAGAGGTGGAGGGTGAACTTGGCTGGTATGGGGAAGGGGGGCTGCGACTTTGGGTGGTTTGAGAGGTGGGGAGATGGAAGGGCACTGCCCTAGGGAGAGGGAAATTCGAATTTGGGCTTAGGGAAGAGCCCCTTCAACCTTGGGGAGAGGAAGGGGTGCTTAGGAAGTGGTGTTGGGTAGTTGGGGGTTGGGAGGTGGGGTGTGGATTGGAGGATGCCACCTTGGGTTGGGGGGGAGTTAAATGGGTGTATGGGGAAGGGGAGAGGTCTTAATGAGGGGTGAATGGGGAGGAGAGAGAAAATTCCGAAAATTGGGTGGAGGGAGAGAGAGAGAGAGATAAAGAGAGAGAGAGAGAGATAAAGAGAGAGAGAGAGGGAAGAGAGATTTGGTAGAGAGGAGTAAGACTAGAGAATTTTTCTATTCAAATGATTCTTCAAAAGTTGTTACATATGAGGAGTGGGGTGGCCTATTTATAGGCACATGACTTTTTCACAAAGGACCCTAACAAAAGACACAATGACTAATAACCGAAGGGAAGGGGGGCATCCATGGGCCTAGCCCAATGAGATGGGCCCAATAACCTATCAAACCAACATAATGACTCAATACTTAGGAAAATGACTCAACAACCTAGGTACATGACTCAAATAAAGGGAAAATTACATGATATTGACTCAAAGAAAATGTGAAGATTACATGACTAGACTCAAAAATACATGACTAACATAATGGCGCTTGCTGACGAACAATCCGAGTCCGGAGAAAATGTGGAGGGGCAAGGTATGCCCTCATCATACCCCCGGGGTGGGGAAAACTCGACCTCATCGAGTATGGGTCCACCAAGGAAGTAGTACATCGAACTGCGGCTCTGGGCGATCCACGATCTCCATACTCAAACCCGCGACCATAGTCGGGGAATGGCGCTTCAGCTCGACAAAGTGGCTCGGTCATACCCTCATGCTGGCGATAGGATCTTGCTTGCCTAGTATTGCCACCGTATGCTCACGTCGGGCTCTCAAGCTATTTGTGGTGGCACTCCGAGGGTGTCTCTCACAAGGGTAGGTGTAAGCTCGAGACACTCACTAGGATCCACCGTGGTGAACTTAGAGGGTGCCGGATCCGCCATATGGGAAGTGAGGTGAATCCCAAAACCCATTTGAAAGTCCAACCCATAAGCTGGGTTGCCAAAGCCACTCAGATCTTGGCAAGGTCCAAGTCCTCGTGCCCTCAGATTGGAGGTGACCCTAAAGTAGAGCCACTCCAAAGCCATCATCACCAAGTTGTCAACTTGGAACTCAAAGTGGTGCTTAGGAGTTTGTGCTCGCTTCTTGTGAATCCCACCGCTTGTTGCTTGATACTTGCTTGAATGCATATGCCATGCACTATGATGCGATGTGAGTTGACAATGTATGGTATGCAAAGGTGGTCCAGGACAACCACATATAGACCTATCATGCATTGATGTTATGAGGACGTTGAATGATTTGGGAGGACCGGGGCATCCATAGGTAGGCATGGTGGTGACAAATGATGGGGGACCCGGACATCCATGTATGCTCCTTTCATGCTTATGACTAATGATGAAAGAGGGTGGACCATTACATCTAAATATGGTCCACTTATGCTTCCTACTTGACATGTGGGTGATGTGGATGAATGTACCCGACGGACTAATCATGCCAAGCGGTGTGATGTGCCAAGACATATGAATTCCTTTCCCAAAGATGACTTCCTCATGTGGGATGGTGGGGTGGCCTTTGAGCTTCCACTCAAAAGGGTCAAAGAGATCTAGGTAGGTGGATATGGGGTGGGGCACTTTCTTGATCTCTAGGCGTATACCACCCAAAGTCATGGTTCCCATGGTGTAACCCGGGTCTGGGATGGGGTGGATTGGATCAAACATGGTGGGTTGGGGTAGGGAAAGGTAGGTGCTAGTTAAGGTGGTTGGGTTACTTGGGTTCCTTGACTCCCATTGGAATGGATCATAGGGATCATAAAGTGGGTTACCAAGGGGCTCCATGTCCTCAAGGTCCTCAAAAGGTGATGAGTCGTCTTCTTCTAGTGGAATGGTTGGGCCGGTGTATGGGGTGAGCTAGTTGGTCAAGGTTTTAGGAATCACAATGGTAGGGGAGTGGACCAGGATGGGCTCTTCCACTATGGGGAGAAGGAAAAGGATGTCACTAGTGTAGCAACCAATAGTGCAAACCGAGGAGATAGACCCAATGCATGGATGGATGAGGTTAAGGCTCTTGGGTTGGTCCGCTCCTAGGGCCAATAAAGAAGTCAAGTCTGATTGCCACTTTAGACCTTTGAGGAGATCATCCCAATCTTCTACCTCATAGTAGGATTAGATTGTGGTGTGATAGGAGTGGAGGGGAACAATTTGGGATGGATATCCCAAAGGTGAGAGAGGTGGGGGTGAGCTAGGAAGGGTGGGTCCTTGCTTGAGCCATTGGAGTATATGCTCATTCATGGTGAAGGTGGGTGACTCTTGAGGATCCGGGCTATTTGAAGTGGTAAAGGGTTGAGGCTTTTCCTTACCATTGGTGTGATCTTGGGCTTCCTTATGGGTGGGAATGGGTTCCGGACTAGCATCTACTCCCATGTGGAGGGTTGTGGAGGTTTCAATTCATAGTGTTAATGGGTTGGGTAGGTCTAATGCGGGAGAATTGGTGATAGCTGGAGCATGGTGCACTTGGGGTGGTGGGCAAGGGTGGACTTGGATCGGAAGGGGAAGTAGAGGAGGCCTAGGTTGGGGAAAGATTGGTGTAGGAAGCGGGAGGTGAGTTGGGTGAGGGGTTTTGGGTTTGGGGATGGTGGCCATTATGGGCCTTGGTGGAGGGGTGGACACGGTGTCCACATGGTTTTTAATGGTGAGGGTTGGATGAGTGGTGGTCACCATGGAGGGAATTGGGTCGGTTAGGGGTCTATTGCCCTTGGGATCATTTGGGGTGGAAGTGGGGGTTAAAGAGGCTTGACTAGTGTAGGTTAGTGAAGGGGGTTTTGGTTGGGGTGTGGGGGCCCTCATGGGATTAGGTGGGGAGGTGGAGGCCTTGGAGACTTGGGTTCTAGTGGTAAGGGTTTGAACGGGTGGGTTTGGAGGAGTGAGAGTGCTCCTCGAGTTTTGGTAACCCGGGTAGGAAGGGGACATATATTTTGCTCTAAGTTGCTCCTTCATGTCCTTCCAAGTGGTGATGGGAGTTTCCCTTCTAAGTATCTTTAGCCCGACAATTTGCATCCAATAAGTTTCCGCCCGTTTGGTAAGTTGCATTTTGGCAACCAATATCTTTTCATCCTCGGATATATGATACCAAGTGAAGTATTAGTCCATTGTAGCTTCCCAATCTAAATATTCTCTAGGAGAGGTTCCATCAAAGGTGGGAAGTAGAAAAGGGACCATTCTATCGTCTGTCCTTGGGGCGGGCCTATTTTCTCCAAGTTGGTTGAGTCGGTCCGATATGTTATCAAGCCGCTCATTGGCATAGGTCAAGGCTTTCATGAAGTAGTTGACATGGCCAGGGAAGTTATGGGTGTTAGTGGTAGGCATCTCTTGGTGGCTTGGACTTATAGAGTGGGCCGATTGGTAAGGTTGATATGAGGTGGCCATACTAGGGGACAAGAGTGATGCACTTGAAGACTCTAAATGCATAGACATGCCCTAGGACCAACTTGATAGAGACAAGTTGTGAACTTGCTCTGATACCACTTGATGTGGCACAGCCCAAAGACCACTAAATATGATGAGATGACCCTAGGACTTAGACCCGCAAGCATACAAGCGCTCAATGATTCTTACGATGACGATTTTTGCTCACTCGGCTCACACGTTCACCCGGTGGGTCCGGGAGATGATGGAGAGGGTCCGAGGTGGGACCCAATTATCCTAATGGACTTACAATGCTAAGGCTGACCCCCAATGGGCCTGGGAGACCCAACTTTGTGGGTGGCTGGCCCACAAGGCGGGGTGTTGGGTGGCACTCACTCACGGGCCGCGGTGGGCACGATATCGCTAAAAATTGAGTCCGAGCTGGCTCTGATACCACTTGATGTAAAACCGACCTTGGACCTATTTTGCAAGCATTCAAGTTTGAGCAGCGGACTCACACTAGTGAGCTCACCCGTATGGCACACACTAGGGCCCGAAGGCAACTAGGCGATGTTGGAGAGGGTCCGAGGTGGGACCATGAGGCTCCAAGGGTTGGCAAGCTTGGGGAGAATCCAAAATGGGCCTAGGATGCCCAAATCATGGGCGGCCAACACACCAAGAGTGTGGGTTAAGTGGATTCACTCTTAACTCGCCCGCGGTGGTCACTCAATTTGGTGGCAATGTAAAATCGGACACTCTCTTACCGCCGACGGAGTAACTATAGCAATACTAAGCTAAGCAAGTCCAATACAGCAATGAGGGATGTTCAGGAGCTCACCTAGCCGGCGTGAAGATGCCGACTCCGGCCGGAGACGGGGGCGAGTGGGGAGGCGAGGGTATGTACCCGCACGCCGCGTCGGTGTCGCTTCAACCTGAAAGTGTAAAGAGTACAACACTACGCCTCTCGCAGGAGGGATGATCTTGGGGTGGGGATTAAGTTAATTACATCCAAAACTACCTCCACGCAGGGAGGGGCCTTCAGCCGGCCAAGCGGGTTGGGGATTACGCAATGAAACTTGACCTCCCGAGCTCCACCGGTTCTGCCCTGCTTCAGGTTCACTGGACAGACAGTCGGAGACGGTGCTGCCACGGGTTCCACGGAACTCGGATCTTGACGAGACCAGCGCCAAAAGTTTCCCAACTGACAGAGGATGAAGCTTGAATTTTTGGGGAAGCTTTGATACTCGGGGCTGACCGCGCCGGCGACTGGAACAGGACAGCAGCGTCTGGTCTATGGCGGGTACCGAACTGATGCAGCAGGTTGCAGAAGTCACTGTGGGCTCTCCCGGACTCCGATTGGAATGAAACTGGCGGTGATGCGATCTTGGTCGGGGTAGCTTCGAGCCGGAGTTGACGGGGATGCGATCCGATGTCGGTGGAGAGAGGGGTAACCGGAGGAGTGAGGACTGGTCTAACCTGGGACCACAGGGGGCAGTCTGTCGTCTCCGACGAAGAAAATTGGAGCAGAGGGTTCCGGTGGCCGATTGAGTCCCTTCTTCTTGGAGATGGCAGATAGCTTGAAGTAGTTTCTTCCCTCCAAAAATGGTGCTCAGAGCCTTCACGAGCTGGCCGTGGCAGAGTCTGGGACCGGACTGATTGATTCTGCCTCTGTCTGGTGCAGATCAATGTGGCTGGTTGCAGAGGGTGCCACGATCTATAACGAGCTCTGATTGAAGCGAGACCTGAACCGTTGGAACCATAGCCGAGTATTCTTTCTGTCGGCACCAACGGAGACATCGGCAGATGTCGGAGAAGACCGGGACGATCAGAGGAGTAGAGGGGTGTCGGTTCTGGCTCCTGTAAACTGACCTGACACACTTAGAGTAGAAAATTTGTAACTTGAGATGCCTATGTCCAAATACAGCTCTGCTTCTTTAGGATGAAATTGGACTTGAGAGGAAAGAACTTTTCTGAAGAACACTTGATCTGAATCCCAAAAGGTTCGTCGTGGTCGGGCTTCCAATCTCGCTCTGGTTCTCTGCCTGGGGTCTTCTGCGCAGTCGTGGGAGATCAGCTCCTACGGATAGCTCCGACCTCGGAAGCCGACGAGACCACCACCGTTGGAAAGCTATCTCGATGACGATTCCAGAAATGTGGGCCTTGTCACCTGAATCTTTGAGAGACGGTAGTGGCTGCCTCTGCAAGTTGATGCAACTCTGCTGTCTGAAACAGAGGCTGAATGAGAAGAAGATGAGGGGGTGGGGAAGGGGATGGCCAAGAGAGTAAGAGGTGGAGGGTGAACTTGGTTGGTATGGGGAAGGGGGGCTGCGACTTTGGGTGGTTTGGGAGGTGGGGAGATGGAAGGGCACTGCCCTAGGGAGAGGGAAATTTGAATTTGGGCTTAGGGAAGAGCCCCTTCAACCTTGGGGAGAGGAAGGGGTGCTTAGGAAGTGGTGTTGGGTAGTTGGGGGTTGGGAGGTGGGGTGTGGATTGGAGGATGCCACCTTGGGTTGGGGGGGAGTTAAATGGGTGTATGGGGAAGGGGAGAGGTCTTAATGAGGGGTGAATGGGAAAGGAGAGAGAAAATTCCGAAAATTGGGTGGAGGGAGAGAGAGAGAGAGATAAAGAGAGAGAGAGAGATAATGGGTGAGAGAGGGAAGAGAGATTTGGTAGAGAGGAGTAAGACTAGAGAATTTTTCTATTCAAATGATTCTTCAAAAGTTGTTACATATGAGGAGTGGGGTGGCCTATTTATAGGCACATGACTTTTTCACAAAGGACCCTAACAAAAGACACAATGACTAATAACCGAAGGGAAGGGGGCATCCATGGGCCTAGCCCAATGAGATGGGCCCAATAACCTATCAAACCAACGTAATGACTCAATACTTAGGAAAATGACTCAACAACCTAGGTACATGACTCAAATAAAGGGAAAATTACATGATATTGACTCAAAGAAAATGTGAAGATTACATGACTAGACTCAAAAATACATGACTAACATAATGGCGCTTGCTGACGAACAATCCGAGTCCGGAGAAAATGTGGAGGGGCAAGGGATGCCCTCATCAGCAGACTTCTTCGCTGAGCACCCAGTGCCCGGGGACCGCCCGCTGGAATCGGAGCTTCCTGAAGATGAAACCCTGGAAGCCGTTCAGGTGCAGCCCTCCTTATGGCAGCTATATTTTGATGGCGCTTCCCGAATTGACACCTCTGCCACTGGATCGGCCAGGGTCAGGGCAGGAGCAAGCATAGTCCTGTAATCCCCAGAAGGGGAAGTGGTGCACACATCTTGCTCGATAAACAAGCATTGCACAAACAACGAAGCAGAGTATGAAGCCCTGATAATCGGGTTGCAAATCGCCCTATCCATGGGAATTCAGCTGCTGGAAGCATTCGGAGATTCCATGCTAGTTATAAAATAACTGGAAGGAGAGTTCGACGTGTGAAAGCAGGAGCTCCTCCCTTACCATCAGCTGGCAACCCGCCTGATGTCAAGATTCTACTTCATCAGCATTAAGCATATCAACCGAGGCCAGAACGCTCAGGCAGACGTCCTCGCTAAGCTGGCCAGTTCCTTGGCGGTCCCACCAGACACGAGCCTGAATATAACGGTGATCAACCGCCGGCAAGTCCCCAGTGTAACAGAAGTCTTAACCGACGAGCAAGAGATTGAGGTGGCAGTCGTCGAGGAGGTTCAGTAGCCTGACTGGCGAGAACATCTCCTGCGGTGGTTTCAACACCAGTAGCTCCCAAAAGAAAAAGAACAGAGAATGATACTCCTGAGGGTCAAAGACTCTTACGAGATGAGGAACGGAACCTTGTTCCGAATAATGGCAGATGCCCGAAGAAAAGTCCTACTTCGTTGCTTGTCTTCGGCAGAAGCGAAGTAGGTGATGCAAGAAATTCATGCGGGAGCAGCAGGAGCACATCAGGCCGGCCCGAAGATGAAAATCGAGATAAACAAATTGGGTTACTATTGGCCCACTATATTTGATGACTGCTGCAAGTTCGCCCGGGCTTGTCAAAAGTGTCAAGAACACGCCAATGTGTCAAGAAGGCCTCCAGTGCCACTACATCCCACCTTACCAAGCTGGCCGTTAGCCCAGTGGGGCACGGACGTGGTAGGGCCACTACCAGCATCTTCGTCAGGGTGCAGATATATCTTAGTAGCTACAGGCTACTTCTCCTGATGGGCGGAGGCGGTAGCACTAAGAGATGTAACGAGAGAACTAGTTGCAAGATTCTTCCGCCAGAACATAATATTCCGGTTCAGGATTCCCAACCAAATCATCTCTGATAACGGTAGCCACTTCAAAAACCAGAAGGTTTATCGGCTAGCCGACAAGTAAAAAATTGACTGGAGGACATCGTCCCCCTATAACCCTCAAGCCAATGGGCTCGCAGAAGCTTTCAACAAGACACTATGCACATTGCTGGCAAAGACTGTCAGGTCTAATAAAAAGGACTGGGAAGAGAAGATGTACGAGGCACTCTGGGCCTATCGTACTGTCTATAAAACCCCAACCGGCTGTTCGCCTTTCTCCCTCGTGAACGGGTCAGAGGCCGTGGTGCCGATTGAACTAGAAGTTCCTTCGTTGCGAGTCGCCATCCAGCATGGATTAGTCAGCGGTGAACAAACCAATGCAGAAAGAAGATTGGAGGAGCTCGCTGAGCTTGAAGGAAGGCGCCTCTGTGCGCAACAAAATATTCAACTCTACCAAGTCTGCATGGCCCGTGCTTTTGACAAGCTGGTCAAAGGTCGAGAATTCAAGAAAGGAGACCTGGTAATGGTCAAGAGAAGAGAAGTAATGGCCTCCAACCCCAAAGGGAAGCTGGTCAAAAACTGGGTCAGATCATATGTCATCCACCGAGTATATGAGGGGGGGTGCCTTTGTCCTGGTAGACCACAAAGGAGTCATCTAGTTCTCTCCCCTCAACGGAAAGCATATAAAGCTGTATCACACGGCGCAACTGGCATTCCCGGAATGACCTATCCCTTCCTTGGTTTAGTGGCACACCACACTAGCCGAGCTACCCCTATGTGGTTTAGTGGCACTCCACCCTAGCCGAGCTACCCTTCCTTGGTCTAGTGGCATTCCGCCCTAGCCGAGCTACCCTTCCTTGGTTTAGTGACACTCCGCCCTAGCAAAGCTACCCTTATCTTGGTCTAGTGGCACTCCGCCCTGATCGAAGCTATCCTTCCTTGGTCTAGTGGCACTCCGCCCTAGCCAAGCTACCCTTCCTTGGTTTAGTGGCACTCCGCCCTAGCTGAGCTACCCTTATCTTGGTCTAGTGGCACTCCGCCCTGATCAAGCTATCCTTCCCTGGTCTAGTGGCACTCCACCCTAGCCGAGCTATCCTTCCTTGGTCTAGTGGCATTCCACCCTAGCCGAGCTACCCTTATCTTGGTCTAGTGGCACTCCGCCCTGATCGAGCTACCTTTCCTTGGTCTAGTGGCACTCTGCCCTAATCAAACTACCTTATCTTGGTCTAGTGGCACTCCGCCCTGATCGAGCTACCCTTATATTGGTCTAGTGGCACTCCGCCCTGATCGAGCTATCCTTCCTTGGTCTAGTGGCACTCCGCCCTAGCCGAGCTATCCTTCCTTGGTTTAGTGGCACTCCGCCCTAGCCGAGCTACCCTTATCTTGGTCTAGTGGCACTCCGCACTGATCGAGCTATCCTTCCTTGGTCTAGTGGCACTCCGCCCTAGCCGAGCTATCCTTCCTTGGTCTAGTGGCATTCCGCCCTAGCCGAGCTACCCTTATCTTGGTCTAGTGGCACTTCGCCCTGATCGAGCTACCTTTCCTTGGTCTAGTGGCACTCCGCCCTGATCGAGCTACCTTTCCTTGGTCTAGCGGCATTCTACCATAGCCGAGCTACCCTTATCTTGGTCTAGCGACATTCCGCCCTGATCGAGCTACCTTCCCTTGGTCTAGTGGCACTCCGCCCTGGCCGAGCTCTCAAAAGAATACACCATATTACCATTACAAACCTTACGTCCGAATTGGCATGAAATCCCTCCCTTGTGTTAGCATTATCTTCTTGCTAACGAATAAACCCTTTTGACGCGAGACTCCGTGTCCTAGCCAACCATCTTTTACCACATTGCAGACCTTACGTCCGAACTGGCATGAAACCCTTCCCCTACATTAGCATTATCTTCTCGCTAACGAATAAACCCTTTCGGCTTAAGACTTCGTGTCCCAGTCGGCCCTCTCACAATGTTGCCATTACGGGCCTTACGCCCGAATCGGCGAAAGCTCATTCCTTTGCGTTAGCATTCAGCCCTTGCTAACGAATGAACCGCTCTGCTTGGCACAAGGCCCGGTGCTCCGGCCAACAGCCGTCTACTATCAACCGAGGGTCGAACAGCACACTTCGACCTACCACCTTTTATATCCCCAAAAAAAAAGAAAAAAAAAGAAAAAAATAAAATGGGGTTAAAAACAGAGATACCCCGCCAGACTTGCTTCTATATTAGAACAAGTGCAAAAATGGCTATAACCCAGCTGTGGCGAAAATCCGAAAGGGCGCTGCAGGCAAAATCGGGTACCCCGCCACATGAAAACCTGAGAGGGCGCGTGGGCAAAAGCAAGAGGGGGCTGGCTTCGGCGAAAACCTGAAAGGGCGCTTAGGTCAGTAAAGTGGTAATTTAAAAATTCCTCTATTGTTCTCCCCCCGATGAAACTCCAAAAGGGACAATCATCAACAGTCCCACCGAAGATCCTCTAATAAACCCATGTTCGACCCTCGTCATCATCGGCGAGATGAGTCGACCTCTACCCTTAACTCGGATCTTACGTCCTTGTTAATGAACCATGTCCTTTGCTTTGACATTTAACCAGTGTCGACGAACTAAACCAGGGTCCAACCCTTGTCATCATCGGCAAGGCCTGTCGGCATTCTTGCAGTCAAGTTCTTCTGTACTCCAGATTCAAAAAAAAAGAAATAAAAAAAAAGAAAATAAGAAATAAAACAGGGTTAAAAATAGAGATACCCCGTCAGACTTGCTCCTATATTAGGACAAGTGTAAAAATAGCTATAACCCAGCGATGGCGAAAACTCAAAGGGGCGTCGCTGGCAAAATCGGGTACCCCGCCACGTGAAAACTCGAGAGGGCGCGTGGGCAAAAGCAAGAGGGGGCTGGCTTCGGCGAAAACCCGAAAGGGCGCTTAGGTCAGTAATGTGAATAAAAAATATAAATGAATGATGAATAGTGATGATCCATCCTCCGTCCTGAAGTCCCTTTACAGGGTCGAAGCGGAGTCTTCATCCAATGTCCCACCTATATATATATTTTCTACCTTTTCGACCCTTGTCACCATCGGCAAGATCGGTCGCTACCCTCTCCGACCCTTGTCACCATCGACAAGATCGGTCGCTACCCTTTCCGACCCTTGTCACCATCGGCAAGATCGGTCGCTACCCTTTCCGACCCTTGTCACTATCGGTAAGATCGATCGCTACCCTTTCTGACCCTTGTCACCATTGGCAAGATCGGTCGCTACCCTTTCCGTTGTCACCATCGGCAAGATCGGTCACTACCTTTTCGACCCTTGTCACCATCGACAAGATCGGTCGCTACCCTTTCCGACCCTTGTCACCATCGGCAAGATCGGTCGCTACCCTTTCCGACCCTTGTCACCATCGGCAAGATCGATCGCTACGCTTTCGACCCTTGTCACCATCGGCAAGATCGGTCGCTGCCCTTTCGACCCTTATCACCATCGGTAAGATCGGTCGCTACCCTTTCCGACCCTTGTTACCATCGGCAAGATCGGTCGCTACCCTTTCGACCCTTGCCACCATCGACGAGCCCGGTCAACTACCCCCTAACCTGGGCCTTCCACCCTCGTTAATAAACAAAGTATCATTGCGTCGACATTTAACCCATGTCGAGGGTTAGAACACACCTTTCGTCATCATTGGTGAAGTTCATAAGGCACATCCGCCTATGCTACCCATGTCCCGCCCTGGCCAAAATCCGGCTCCAGGATTGGCTGTGCTACGGTGGAGCGAACACCTCACCCCTTCGCTGAAGGCGTGATCGCTCTCCTGTGCCATCGGTGCGTATCCCTAGACTTGGATGATCGGCCAGAGGAAGAAAGAGAAGAAAAGAGGGAAAGAAGTCACGATTGAGGCAACGAACAGAGATATTTCATTAATGTGAGTTGTCAGAATACATTTGTGCCCGGGGCATTCCCCTGAGGTACATAAGCTCCGAAGGCAAAAAGGAGCAGAATTCGATGCAAAAAGAAAAGCAAAGGTAAAGCTACGGCAAAGGGCGCCGAAAAATATCTTCCAACTCTAAGAGGCCTAGTAAGGGGTATTGGGTCAACTCCTGCAACCGAGCCTCGGTAGCTGTCAGCTGTGATAACCTCTCATCCAGTGAGACAAGTCATCCTTCAGCTAGATCAGCTTCTTCCGCTGTCTGGACCTCTAGGCGCTCGGCTTCCTGCAACTCGGCTTCGGCCTTAGCAAGTTCCGCACACAACTCTTCCATCCGCGCCGTGAGGAGCAACCGACGTTCTGAGATATTGCCGACATCATCTCTCAATCGTTCCACGGTCACCCTCAATGAAGTAGTAGCAGCACGGTAGTCTGCCCTCTCTAGCTTCACAGCCGCCAGCTGATCAAATACCTCCCGACTGAGGAAATCCCGCCTGTTGGCATGCTTAGCAGCATTATAACCCGCGGGGTCCAATCATCCATTGGGCAGCCGAATGCTAATAATGACCGGGAGAGGTGTTCTATCAGGCCCCTCAGCTGCACATAGGTTAGACCCGGGGAAGCTGACATGGCTCGCTAGAGATTGTCCAGAGACTGCCACACCATATCACTGGAGGATTGTAAGCCTAGTGGCGAAGTCTCGAGGAGCTGAAAGTCCACCTTTCTATCTATCTCGGCCCAAATGTCGTCGGCCACCCTGAGGGACGTCGACAGCATGGTCTACACAGCGCCGACGCCAGGCCCGACAATTGCAGCTGCTACAGCTGGGGGGCTCTCCACGATAGCGACTTCCTTGCCCGTCCTTTGAGGTGAAATCGTGACAGCCATCTCAGTAGCCGAGGGTGCTCGCTCCTCATGAACAGTTTCACAGGCCGTTAAAGGAGGGGAGCTTTCTACGACAGACAAGGCTTTAGTAGCATCGGTCTCTTCTGCAATGATCTCTCCCGCTTCTATTTTCGGGGGGCGCTTGGCTTCAGCAATAATTCTTCACTGGCAACCGAGGCATGAGGCCCCGCAACCTCGGCCGGGTCGCCGACTCCTGTAGTTGCGTCGGGCTCCTCTGAGGCCGCTGCAGCAGCATAGGTCTGTGAAAGCCGTAGGGCGATGGGCCGCACAACAGGTGGAAAGGTTGATTGGCTCATGCCTAAGTCTGGAAGGGGTATGCGAACCATCACAGTTGGCGGTACCACCTCAGCCTGCATCACATATATGTATATCAGCCAGCTGGCTTGGAAATAAAAAGAGGTGCTGCGGGCGAGAGTCAGAACATTTCCTACCTCGACCGGCACTATATTTAGGCCTCCAAAAGTGGCCTCTGAAGGTTCTGGCCCTCCTCCTGCGGTCGGGTATGATGGCCCGTGCTCGACTCCCAGTAGTCTCGGAGGGCTAAATGTTAAAAGGTCACTTTCATAGGCTGAAGAGGCCCCGGCATCCTCAGCATCGATGTCAACAGGTGGGAACCCCTCATCGTCACCGGAGCTGCCACCATAATCAACTCGCTTAGAGGAGGAGGACTCTTCCGCCTGTTCTCGAATCTCCAGCATTTGAGCGGGTACCATGCTACTAGGAGGATGCCCCTTAGCTGGAACCTCCTCGGCGGTTTCTGTCTCGAAGACATCAGTTGGCTGAACATCTTGGGATTCTTCCCTTGGAGGCAGCTGCCCTCCAGTAGCAGCTCCTGCCATGGCCCCGACCTCGGGGAGCATCGTTGGTCGAACATCGACTGGAGATAAAAGATAATAAGCAGTCAAGGCCCGACTGAAGGCATGATGGACCGTAGAGCTCTACAAGCAAGCTGCAAGTTACCTTTCATCTCCCGATGGGGTGTCGGTGAAGGCAAATCACCCTCAACAGAGGCTGAGGGGCCTTCCTCCTCTGTCTCTTCAACCGCGGCACCGGTCACCGCCTCCAACTCGACAATGGCGGAGGTAATGCCAGCAGCTAAAAAAAAAAGAGGAAGGATGATCAGCCAAGGTGGCAGAAATAAGCAAACAAGCCATACAGGAACAAGAAGTTACCTTCGTCCTCAGGCCCTTGCATCCAAGCAGCCTCAAACTCGGAAAATGATGGAACCCGAGGAGGGATGACAATGGGTTCCTCTTCTGCGGCCTTCCTCCGGCGGGACTGGGTAGCGCGGGAGTCCGCCCTCTTGGCCTTCTTGGCCTTGCTGATTGCCTCCCTGACCTGGGACCTGGTTCGCTTCCGTGAATCCCCAGGGGGCAGCGGTGTTGTGGTCAGAGCTGGCTCCGGAATGTTAAAATATGAAGGCTTCTGCGCCTTAGAAATCAACTCCCTGTAATGTCTGGTCGACTCCACAGAGAGGTGAGCTGCAAAAGCGCATAGGTGAGAAAGATGCATACTGACTATGTAAGGAGCAGCTTCAAGGCTGAAAGGAAAGACAAGCATTACCTGGCGGCCCGGTATATCGGGGATTGAGCAACCAGTAAAGTAATACGGGCGCCTTGTCTCGGGAAGCTGCTTCGCGAACAAGCCAGCACACGTCACCAATCTTCTCGCTTTTCTTCGCTAGCTGCGCCAAATCTTCATGGCCACAGGAGGATAAGTGGTGATATAGGCCCAAGTGGTCCAATCCCAAGCCGTCGACATACTTGAAAGACACTAGGAGCTGATGGTCCAGGATGGCTTCTAATGGACCAGAAATTTAAAGCCCGTGAGAATGAAGCAGGGCGAATATCCAAGGGGTGCTGGAATACAAGTTTGCCCGTCTATCTTCCCTCCAGATGAAGGTCCGGTAGGGATGTAAACGGTCAGCTTCTGGGCGCCAGCTCACCACTGCAGGTAGAGGTTCCTCCACCGGGAGGGGGATCGTCTGGAGGGCGATCCGGTCACTGCTAACCCGGCACAGCCCCTAGAGAGTCTTGATGTAGGCATCCTTATGGATCTTTGGCATCTTCGGGTCGGCCTTGGATGACCTACCCTTCGCAGCTTTCCTGGCCTCCAGATATGCCATCACTTCGGTGTTGGACCAGGACTTCAATTTCTTCAGATAAGATGGATCAACATCCAAAACAGGCTCCCACTGGGAATCTAAGAAACGACGTTCGGCAACATGCCAACAGTCTTTCCGAAAGTTTCGGTAGAAGCCCGTCCGTGCATTCCACCACTTGATGAAGTCCGAAGTCACTCGGGGTAGACGAGCTGGGGTTGGCACACTGAAGGATACATCCTCCCGACGATGGAAGTAGTCCCACCATGTGCGGGCTTCATCCGTAGTTGTCTGACCAGCCCGATGTCTGTTCGGGAGATTGAACCTGGCTGAAGAAGAAGGAATCTGTTGGTCGTATCCAAAATTTCGGCCGGAGCGGAAGGGGTAGTATGGCTCCAGCCACAGTAAGCCGCTCTTTCTGAATACAAAGACACTGGGGCGGATGGACAGTGCCCAATCAACCAGTTCTGGCTCCAAGATCGGTCTCGTATTCTTGATGCCGGTGAGCTGGTGAATAAATTCCTCTGTCTCGAACAAGCGGCATTGCCGCATCCTGTTGACGAGAGGGCTGGAGCTAGCGGCCAAGCTCCAAAAGTGCAAAACTCCTAGGAATATGTCGAAACTGTAGTCAACTTCCCCTGAATAGCAAAAAGTTGATCCGCCATTGAAGACGGCTCGGCACTAGCAAATTCAATCATCCGCAGCACAGGACGATCCGACTGCATCGACCGGGGAGCTGCTTCAGGAAACAAGGTGCAGACCCAGGCGTTGAAGAAGTGAATGGGGCCGACCGTCCGTGAATTTCTGGGGATCCGTGACTTGTGCAAATCCCCCAGCATCTTATATGTGAGGCATAGAGCCACCGGGCACAGGGATAACTTTGTCCCCCAAGCCATCAAACAGGTAGGGTAAATGGCCTCCAGCCTGATTACTATCTCGTCCCCCTGGGGAAGGGCAAACTGTTGTGACCCCTCTGTGTTGATGATGTTGACAATAAGTTTTGCTTCATTGGCAACAGCTTGTTTTGATTGATTGGCAACTGTTCTTATTTTGATGAAATTGTTTTTATCAGGTTGTCTGTGTACATAATGCAGTCAGAGTCTATACTGTCGTGCACACACCCACAGGTCTACATTGCATTGCAGCATGAACATAGAGTCCATACATTTCATTATGTAGTCTGGACAGTTGTGGGTCGACCCCCTTGTTCACATGGGTCGACTCCTCAGATTAGCATAGCCTATACACTGCATAGCATAGTCTATACACTGCACGTTGAAGTTCATAGTATATACGTTGTTGCATTGCCAGCACGAGGAAGTCTTTACATTGGCTGTTGGCTAGCACGCTCACTCGAGTCCTCACATCGTTGTTGACACCCGTTTTATACCCAATAAGTCGGGTCATCTCCTTATTTCATTCTATATGATGCTCTGAGTTGTTCACTCTTCATTGAGTCTCTTGATCAGTTGAGGCCTGTTTCTTGGGTCTTAATTGCTAAATTAAGAATTGGCTCCTGGTGGCATTTCGTTGGCAACAGCTTAGCAACCCTTCATTGCTATTCTTGAAACTCAATGGTAATAACGGTCCGAACCAGGCGCGTTGTTTCATTATAACGCATGGGGCCTGGACCGTTACTCTTTGAAGAGTCTAAGGCTTAAGGCCTCGTTTTCAGTGCTTATCCTTTGGCTTACACATTGGTAATAACGGTCTGTCGAGAGGCCGTTGTTTCAGTATGACGCCCTATATCTTGGCCATCGCTTCTTTGCAGAGTCCAATTGATTAAGTCTTCTTCCCGTCGATCTTATCCTTTGGGATAGGGTTGAGAGTAACAGATGGTCCTTGATGCGTTGCTTCCAAGCGGCGGTCTGTCGTGCAGCCGTTACTTCCTTCAGAGAGTCCTGGCAGTTCAGGCCTTTTCTCTGCTACTCCGTGGTCGAGATAAGGGTTTGGATTGACAATATCTCTTTCAAATCTGACCCTCAGGACCTTCCGTTCGATTCTATGGAATCTTGATGATATTATCTTCAAGGATTTGCTAAGAATTATCTCTTTATCTTGCTTGATTATCCTCTACTCGACCTGAGAGTTTGAGGGTCTATAAATAGAACCCTTGACTTCATGGCCCAAGGGAGGAAGATTTGAATTCACGACGAAGTGCTGCCAAACTCAGGAGCCATCTTCATCCAAGAGGAACTGCTTCCTACGTCCATCCATCTCATAATCAAGGGAGTACTTTGGTTTTGGTCTTTCAAGTTCATCATTGCATGCTTGAGTTCTTCCCTGGTTTTTCCTCAATCAAAGCATTGTCCCTCCTCTTTCTCCACGTTTTTCACTGTCCTCTAAGCATATAAACATCTTCCCAAGCTTTTAAAACACCCAGAGGGGTTAAAAAAACCAAAAACTCCCCAGTAATCCACTCTCATTTTGATGATGTTAAGTCCTTTGAGAATTGATGCTATGCTTGTGAAAAGGACTAATTGAGGTTATTGTGTTTGGTCTTTCTACATCTTTGGCAGGTTTACAGGTTCATTAACACGAGGCCCAGGTCTTCTAGCCGGCTGGAAGAGTTGGAGTTAAAAGAATTCAAGCTTTGTTACTGCAGGTTAAGTGATGGCCTTGTGCAGGCGCATCACTCTCTTCCGGCGGTCTATCGTGTGGCCGTCATTTCCAATTAACGCACAGGGTTCTGGCCGTTACTTATAAGTTGATCTGCAGGCTTTCTCTGGTTTTCTCTCCCGTGGGCGGGTGTTTCATCCACCTATTTCCAAGGTATATTCAGGTCTTTGACTTATTTTTACTTTGGTGGCGATCACATCTTTCCTTGTTATTGGGCATTAGCTGTATTCTTCATCATATCTTTCTATTTTCCTTGCTAGTTCCACCTTCACGGTGTGTTTTTGTTTACTCCTTGCTCCACGCCCCGGCGTGTGTTTTCCTTTTCCTTAGCGTAGTTTGATTGAGATAGCATGCCCATGCTAGAGCTAGCTATGATTGCCTAGGTTCATGATCACATGTTCATAGGTTTGAGTAGATCTTTGATTGCTTGTTTGTCATCTTACCATATCACTTTTCAAACCTCAAAAGAAAGATAGAAGATAGACAAATAAATATCAACAGATAATTTTTTGGCGATCACAGTGGGACATCTTGTGCCAATCGTGCTTTTGATTCTTGTTTAAACCTGCCATCATCTGCTTGTTGAGTTGCCTTTTGTTTCCCCTTTGATTACTGCTCATCCTGGTTTTCTGAGTTCTCTGACGGCCCGGTGTCCCCGCGTCACAGTCCTCTGACGCAGGGGCATTAGACCGCCACTTTGGTTCTGCTATGTGAGCTTCCATGGGCTTTCCGGTTACTTCTGTCTGGTTTTGGTTCCCTGGCTCATCCGACGGTCTCATCCCCCTGCGTTATATATTATCTGGCGGTCTGGCCTTTGACCGTTATTGTGCTCTAACGCAGGGTCCTTCGACCGTTATTCTACTGGCAGGTACGCATCCGAGGTGCATTTATTTCCGTAGTTTTTGCTGTGACCTATTGCTTGGGTGATAATTCCCCTCCTTCTTGCTTTGCTCATATCTACATATCATTGTGTGCACCATTGATTGTTAGATTCTAGGCTAGACTTTGCATGCACTCCGGTGCACATAGGGTCATTCATCTTTTCATACGTTAGATTGCATTTTCCTACCTTGTTGTGAGGACCTCTCGTCTCCATATTCCTTGGGGCCGACTAGGAAATCACAGCAGGGACCTCCGTAAGTCCCCGCGAGCCGTGGATTCCCACACAGACGCCGGGCTGGTTGTATCTCTCCCACCCCGTGTCTAGGACTGCATAAGTGAAGAGTGGTTACACTGAGAGTCAAACCAAGTCCCATATCCATCTCCTACTAGGAACCCATTATTGAGAGCACATATCAATCAATTCACTAAAGTTCCAAAGGAGAAATCATAAGAACCTTGTTGCATCATCTTAAACAACTTGGTTGATTTTGGGTGTCTTCATCTTTTATCATTTACATCTCGTTAGAATCACCTAAGTTGGTTGCTTATTGTGTGTTTTTTTTTGTATTGGTTTCTTTGCATATTGTCAAGGTTGTCCGTTGCATGTGGAGTTGTTTTCGTCCGTCTGAATCATCTTCTCGAGTCAGTTCCTTCTTCACGTTCTATTCTAATCCTCTCTTCGAGTCCACCATGGCATCCTTCAATCCTCCTCGCTCCCAAGAGGACTCTCTTCCTCAAGGGCTCCTTGAAAACCCCCCTAGGGTTATTACATTTTCCTCTGGAGAGGGGACTGCCCCTCTCCCATCCTCCACTGCTATGGAAGGTGGTCAAGTTACCCCTTCTCTCTCTACTCCTTCCGCGGGCTCCGTCCTTCATATGATGGCCCAATTGGATCCGACCCAACTCCAAGTTCTATATCAAGCTATGCAAGGGTCCAATGCTTCTCCCTCTGCCACTATCCAAGGTCAATCTAATCCTTCCATTATTGGGCCGTCCGTTCAGCCCACTCCGATTGATCTCACTCCGGTCCAACCCCGGACCATCACTTTCGCTGGCATGGAGATGGGCCAATCTTCTAATTCAGCCCATCAATCTTTCGATAAAGGGAAGTCACCTATCCCTTCCTTTGTCCAGGTGGATCATCACAACTCTGGTTCGGTAGCTCCGCAGCTCCTTATGAACCCTTCCGATTTCTTACGCCCTCAGCAAGGAGTGGCCCAAAATCATCCTAATCCGGGTCTGTCTCAGGCCCAATATCCTTCTTACGGGCCTCCTATTTTCACTGTCTATCCTTCCACTCCTTCTTACGGGCTCCCGCTTGTTGCTACAACCATTCCATCTGCCCCTCAAATACAATCAGCATCCTTCACTACCCCTGCTCCCTCCCGAGAGCAGGACTTGCTTGACAAGTGGGCCACCATACAGCAACAACTCGACTTTCTCCAGAAAAGGGTTGGCCCACAATCCTTGGTCGATATTCCTATTCCGAGCTTCCAGAACATCCGGTTCCCTCCGCAATCAGAGCTCCCCAACTATCGCAAGTACGATGGGAACAACAATCCCTTCATCCATGTGAGGGATTTCCTTTATGAATCGGCGCAGTTCCAATATGATGATCGCCTCATGGCGTACTTATTCCGCCGATCTTTGGACAGTGTTGCTCTAGAATGGTTCTATTCTCTACCACTGGAAGAGGCCGAGAGTTTCAAGGTAGTAAAGGACAAATTCATCCAGCGGTTCCAAGACAGGGTCGGCCCGGAATATTCATTTACAGATCTAGTGGCCGAGAAGATGAAGCCGGATGAAGAGTTCGCCACCTATGCAGACAGGTGGAGACAAATGGCCGCTAGAGTACTGGGCCACATTCCGGAGGAAGAGGAGGTCAAACTGCTGATTTTCAATGCCACCCCGACCTTCCACAACATCCTGGCAATGAATGACATAGCCAACATGCATCAACTCTATAGCCGGGGGCGCTTCATCCAGACTCAATTCAAGGACTCCCCTATCCATTCCCTCTTCGAAAACCAAAAGCCCAAGTACCACAAGAAACCACAAGGGCCGGTTACGGAGGGAGTCCAAACAAATGAGCAAGTACAAGCCGTTACTTTTCCATATCAGGTCGCACCTTTCCGCTACAACCAAAACCCCCGCAATCCACAAAACTCCGCTCCGCAAAACTTCCAAGCCACTCCACAAAACTCTCCCCCCCGCCTTCACCATTCCACAAAACACCTTCGCCACACCACAATAACCATCACCACCACCACAATACCATAACGTCCCTCCACCCAACGGCTACAACAACAACAATCCAAATAGCAAGCGCCCGGCTCCCAGGAGAGCCCAGTATCCTCCATTGCCAGAGACACTTACAGATATCTTCTCGGCACTCATGTCAGTAAATGCAATCCAACTTCCTCCGGAACGGCCTGTTTGGAACCCGACAGTCAATCAGACTAAGTATTGTATGTTCCACCGGCAGCCGGGCCATACCATAGAAGGATGTTTTCAGTTCCGAGATCTTGTGTATGACCTACATGAAGGGCAGAGAATCGACTGGGCCGAAATGCATAGGGCCATTGTTGAGATTAAAGAAAAGAGAAGGCAGCCGCAGGGGCAGCAAGTGCAGCAGCATCAAACACCGCAGCCGCAGCAGCCGCCACAACAGCAGCAACCACAGCAAGTACAAGACCTGGGCATCCATCAGAACCCGATGCCAAATCATCCACCCGCTCCTCAGCAGCAGCCGCCAGCACCCGCGCAAGTAAACATGGTCCAGCCACCGGCCCCCAACGCCGGATGGTCTTTCGATGATGATGGCGCCACACCGCAGGTCATGGCCCTCCACCATAACCACCGCAATCCTCCCTTCATCGTCCCTGCACAGCCGACGCCCTCTCAACTCGTCCTCCCATTCACACCCGCTCCAACAAATCCTCTACCACTCTCCATTCCATCGTACCCTCCATCACCTACTCCCATCACCGTCATCACACCACCACCCAATCCTTTACCCATTCTTACCCAACCGCTTGCCTTCCCTCCACCCGCATCAACATTCATCACCACCCTGCCTTCCACCAACCTTCATCCATCATCCGCGCACCGCCCATTAACCTCGCCAACCCTACGCTCCACCAAACCGCCTCCCCCGCACCACCTGTTCCATTCATCCATCCCGCAGGGCCCATCATACTATCTTCAGATGCCGCGGCAAATTATGCTTTGAGGAGCGGGAAGATGTTCCATCGGAATTACGCTACTACTTCTAATCCCCAGTCCTCTCAGCCGGTGGCCGAGCAAGAAAAAATTGAACCTTTGCCGGGTACTCAATATGACTTGCTGCATCATCTGGATCGAGTACCCGCCAAAATATCTGTGCTGGAGCTGATCAAAAGGTCCACCCTTCATCAGGATGCGCTGAGGGACTTCTTACAGAAGGTAATGGTTAGCGAAGACATGGCAGTTGATAGCCTACCAACGGCACTGGCAACTATCTCCAAAGGGCCGGCAATCACATTCTCTGAAACCGAGCTTGCACCTCCGGGGGCTCGGCAAATGCCGCTCTGCATAACAATTACCCTGAACAAAGTCGACATTGAAGCAGCGCTGGTTGACACAGGGGCCTCAATTAATGTTTGCCCACTCAGCACCCTCCGAGCATGCAACGTATCTGAAGAGTTACTACGGCCTACCCCCACCACTATAGCAGCATATGACAACTCAAGGCGAGCATGTCACGGGGTAGTCACCATTCAGGCAGAGCTCGGGCCCCTTACTATGGCCATGGAATTCTATGTTCTTGATATCGACCCTATGTTCAAGGCTATCTTGGGTCGTCCCTGGATTGACACACTCGGCGCCGTGCCCTCCACCGCGCATCAGTGCATTAAATTCCCCTTCCAAGGGAGGGTCGTCAAAGTTAAGAGCTTATCCACAGTACAGTCAGTAAAGGCTATTTCAGAGCAGGTTCTTCCCACACTCTGGCCAAGCAGCCGGCCCATTTTGTCAGTGTTGGATTTGAACTTTCCTTGGGCTTACACATCCCCTAAGCCCGTCGCTACTCCAGTTAATGTCAAAGTGAAGCCGCAGATTCGAGATTCAAAGGGGTGGAACATTATATTGAAACTGGGCTATCAACCGGGGAGAGGCCTCGGTGCGTAACTGCAAGGGATGACTAAGCCTATACCTAAGGGAAGAAAAATGGGTAGGAGAGGTCTCGGCTATAAAGAGACAGCATTATCTATGATGGGTGATTCTGGGCCGCTCACCTGGGATTATCGTCAGCATTTTGTCAAAGGGCCTCTCCAGCCTGGCACATTAGCTCCAAAGCCGGTTCAGCCAGAAAGGAATACAGTTTGTCCAATTGCCAGTCCGCCTCCCTTGCCAGGAGGGTCAGATGATGACATGCTCGACTACAGTCAGGCCTTGCAGGGGCTCTTTCATGAGGAAGAATGTCAGAAGAAGCAAGAGGTTCGACTGGTGCAATGGAGGCCGAAGAAGCAGCCTATTGTTAATTTACAGAAGGAGGGGAGCTCTCCAATTGCCTTTTCTTGGTCTCCCTCACGCCTCCAATCTATTTTCCAGCAAGGGGACTTCATACCCCGCCTTCCTCCCATCATAATAAATCCATCTTTCATTGATCCACCAGAGATTCTATTTGTTCCTTGTGCTTGCGGGAAGTGCCCACCCCTCGATCTATCTACTCTCTTCACTCCTCCTCCTCCCAACGCCCAACTCCATGAGATGTGGTTCTCTTCTTCCGATCCTTTCTTCGACTGCATTTTCCCCGAGCTGTTCCCTATGCAGCTCCCACCTCCTCCATCTTGCTGTGTAGTCTCCGCTGATCTCCAAAAAAAAATGTCAAATTTGAAACAGAGATTTCAGTGGAAGATTACGCTATCCTGTCGCCATCTTCCTCCCAGGGGCACGAGTCCCCTGCGCCTTCCCTTCCACTAGGTCTTTTGTCCCCTAGGTTAGGATTAGGGTCCGTCGAGTCTAGGAAAGTAGAGTCAGTCAGGTCTAGAGAAGTAGGGTCTTGTTCCAGGTCGTCTAACCCTTCCTCTGCTGAGCCGCGCTCGCTGGCGCATCCGTCCCGGTCTGTTCCTGATAGATTCTTGCAAGATTTAGCTCAGCGTTGCCATGCTCTTTTGAAGTGCCCGGAATTTGTTGCTACGGCAATCGTAATTGAAGACGACGAGGAAATAGAAGGGGTGTGGAGCGATGACGGATTAGGCGTCTATGAGATTATGGATGAGAAGGATCCAATTAATGAAGACAGCGATGTAGATGACACCGCCGACTTATACGCACAAGGATTGAAAAGATTCGACGAGCCGTCGTCGTCGGCGGACGAACCTACAAAGGAAATCAATCTAGGAACCGAAGAAGACCCAAGGCCCATCATGATTGCTGCTAATCTCCCTTCACAAGTAGAAGAGGAATTGATTAAGGTCCTAAGGGAGTATAGCGATTCCTTCGCCTGGTCTTACGAGGACATGCCAGGTCTTGACCCCTCTTTAGTGGAACATCGACTCGTGCTTAAACCAGGGGCAACACCCATGAAACAAAGGTCAAGAAGATTTCACCCCCACATGGCCTTGAGGATCAAAGAAGAGGTCGACAAACTATACAAAGCCAGATTCATCAGAGTAGTTTTGTATCCTCAGTGGGTGGCAAACATAGTCCCTGTTCTCAAGAAGGATGAAAAAGTGCGCATATGCATTGATTTCAGGGATCTAAACAAAGCATGTCCCAAAGATGATTTCCCGCTACCTCATATAGACGTCCTAGTGGATAACACTGCCGGGTATGAAGCTCTTTCATTTATGGATGGGTACTCGGGCTATAATCAGATCCGTCTCGCTCCGGAAGACCAAGAGAAAACTTCCTTTACCACGCCCTGGGGCACGTATTGTTATGTAGTTATGCCATTTGGTTTGAAAAATGCAGGTGCCACCTATCAAAGGGCGATGATGGCCATCTTCCACGACATGATGCACATATATATGGAAGCTTACGTGGATGACATCTTGGTGAAGTCAAGAACAAAAGAAGAACACCCCTCTATCCTGGCTAAGGTGCTGCAGAGAGCTAGGGAGTACAAGCTTAAGATGAATCCGAAGAAGTGTGTATTCAGAGTCTCCTCAGGGAAGTTGTTAGGGTTCATAGTGAGCAAACGGGGGATCCAGATTGATCCTAATAAAGCACAGGCCGTCATGGACATGCCTCCGCCAAAGAACATTTTAGAACTTCGAGGATTGATTGGTAGACTGCAATTCATTAGAAGATTTATATCTCAGCATTCTCAGAGGTGTCGTCCATTTTATGAATTGCTTAAGGCGGGGGTCAAGTTCGAATGGAATCAAGATTGTCAGAAGGCCTATAAGGACCTCAAAGAGTATCTATCCAATCCCCCGGTTTTGCAACCTCCTGTCCCTGGGAAACCCCTAATCCTATACATCTCGGTTATTGAGGACTCCCTAGGGGCGGTCTTAGCACAAGTAGATGATGAAGGGAAAGAGCGGGCTGCGTACTACCTCTCTCGACTGTTTAATCCAGCTGAATCCAAGTACACCGCTATGGAGAAGACTTGTGCCGCCTTAGTGTGGGTAGCTCAGAAGCTTAAACATTACTTTCTCGCCCACCCAGTTAGGTTGATCTCTAGAATGGACCCGATCTGTTATCTCTTAGAAAAACCCGTCCTTTCTAGTAGGTTAGCTCGCTGGCAGAGCTTCCTCTCTCAGTTTGACATTACCTTTGTTGTTCAGAAGGCAGTCAAAGGATATGCCATTGCTGAGCATCTTGCACATCTCCCTATTCCTCACACCGATTCTATTCAGGATGATTTCCTTGATGAGCATCTCTCTGTCCTTTCTCATCATCCCTTTTGGTCTCTGCACTTCGATGGTGCACTCAACTCCCAAGGCCAAGGGATCGGTGCTGTCTTGCTTACTCCAGAGGGAGTAACCATCCCCTTCGCTTATCAACTTCGATTTCCTGCTACCAACCACATCGCGGAGTATGAGGCTCTCCTGGCCGGCTTGAAGCACGCCTATCTTCTAGGCGCGCGTTATTTGAACATCATAGGAGACTCTCAGCTCGTCCTACGGCAAGTTCTGTCCACTTACCGTACTCGTGACCCCAAGCTCAAGCCTTATCAAGATTTGGTCACGCTCATTGCTAAGCGATTCCGTAAGCTGATCTATATCCATACTCCCAGTTCTTTGAACATTCTAGCAGATGCTTTGGCATCTCTTGCTTCCTCCTTATCTTTCCCTCTCAGTCGTAGCACTGAGACCATCGTCGTCCAGAGATTGGACGCACCCTTTCTTCAAGATCCTTGGTTCATCAACCTTAGGAAAGCTGTAGAGGCGAGAGCTGAGAAGGAAGATCTCAAGGAAGTTTCATTAATAGAGCTAGAGGAGATTCTGGACGAAGAAGAATTGCCTTGGTATCATGAAATCGAATTGTTTTGCAAGGAAGGGTCATTCCCAGAAGGGGCAAAAGCCGAGCAGCGTAAAGCAATAAGAAGAGCCGCCGCAAGGTACACTATCATTGTAGGAGAACTGTATAGGCGCGCTACTAATGGAATGCTCATGAGATGCTTGGATGATGTAGAAACTTAGAAAGTGGCTGAAGCGGCCCATTCTAGTGAGTGTGGAGGTCATGTCAATGGCCAGGCTCTAGCGAAGAAGATCCTTAGGCAGGGCTACTATTGGCCCACTCTAGAGGAAGATTGCTCCCTCTATGTCCGGAGGTGTCTTAAATGCCAACTCCATGCTGATAAAATTCACTCTCCAGCTTCGTCTCTCCATCCTATGACTGCTCCTTGGCCTTTCTCTATGTGGGCTTTCGACATCATCGGCCCGCTCGGTGATCCTAATTCTCAGATCAAGCAAAAATCCTTTATCCTCACCGCTACTGAGTACTTCACCAAATGGGCCGAAGCCGAGGCGTACGCAGAGATCAAAGCTACAACGGTGTGCCGCTTTATCATGAAGAATATCATCTCGCGGTTCGGAGTGCCAAGCAGCATCATCACCGACAACGGACCCCAGTTCGTCTCCCAAGAGCTTAAGGACCTATGTAAGAAGTTCAATATTGCACTACATCATTCATCTCCGTATTACCCTCAAGCCAACGGTCAAGCCGAGACCACTAATAAAACCCTTCTTAAAATCATCAAGAAAACGTGCGAATCTCATAAATTTTCCGATTGGCCAGAAAGATTGGTGGAAGCTCTGTGGGCTTACCGCACCTCCGTCCGTACCCCTACGGGGCAAACTCCCTATTCCCTGACCTATGGGATGGTGGCGGTGCTCCCATATGAGATCTTAATCCCTTCCCTTAGAGTGCAGCTCGATAAGGAACTTAATCTCGAGGAACGTCGAGAGGCGTTGCTGGTCCAGTTGGAACTCTTAGATAAGAAGAGGATGAATGCGGCCGATAACGTTTCTGTTTATCAAAAGAGGGTTTCGCGTTATTTTCAAAAGAAGGTGATTGAACGTAAATTTATGACGGGTGATATTATTTTGAAACGCAAATTCATTCGGTCTACAGGTCCTAGGTCTAAATTGAAACCTAACTGGGAAGGGCCGTTTGTAATAAAAGAGGCTTATCCAGGGAATGCTTATCGTTTAATGAATGCGGAAGGTGAGGAGCTCCCTCACCCGTGGAATGGGTTGTATCTTAAGCGTTTCTTTCCTTAGAGTCTAAACCACGTGCTTCCCCGGTAGCAAGATCTTCCTTCCTATTTTTCAAAAGAAGAGGTCCCGAGTAAGGCAATCACACACCACACGACATCCCTGGTCAGGCCCCTTGTTTAAAAAGACACCGTTTCTCCTTGGCCATGCTTTAGGGGAAAGTCGAAGTCCCTGTCCGCTTCATTCTTCGGCTGAATCCAGGGGCAAGGAGTGAATAAGGAGGCGACAACCAATCCAAACACCCTAATGAGAGGAGGTCTCAAACAGGGGCAAGTCCGTTATGACCTGACGCCACAAGCAAGAAAGGAAAAGAAAAGAAAAGGAGTGCTCTTTACGACAAAATCAAAAGCGTTATCTCAAAGGTCTACAGATTCCGAATTTCTGAAAACTCCAAGGAGAAAAGAAAGCTAGACATGACAAGAGTGGCAGTACAGTTCCCCGCGGGACATTATGAGCCCGGTCGCATGCATGCCTAGGGTGGACAAAGGTTCGATGACGGGCGCAAAAGCCCCGGCGCAACAGACCAAATCTCTAATAGGGTTGTGCGGTGAGAAAATCAAGTCCTAAAAAATCCCATATCTGGCCTAAGCTTACCCCCATGATCTTTTTTTCCTTTTAGGACTAAGATTAGTACCCTGGGTATGGCATTGGTAGAAACACCGTCATGATGATTAGGTCTTGGCCAGGGGTTGTCACACTATTACACGCCAATCTCGGGACTCAATCTAAAACAAGGAAGGGTTCGCGTTGCTAGAGAGGCACTGGTTGTTCAAAATCCAAAAAAATCAAATATCTTTCAAAATCTAAAAACAATAAATATTTTCAAAATCCAAAAACATCAAATATTTTCAAAATCCAAAAAACATCAAATATTTTCAAAATCCAAAAAAATCAAATATTTTCAAAATCCAAAAACATCAAATATGTTCAAAATCCAAAAAAATCAAATATTTTCAAAATCCAAAAAAATCAAATATTTCAAAATCCAAAAACAACAAATATTTTCAAGAATCCAAAACAAAATAAATATCTTTAAAAATCCAAAAACATTAAATATTTTCCAAAACTCCCAAAAAATACCACCATGTGCATTGCATTTTCATTATGTTTCCGCCTATTTAATAAAGGCTCCACCCCTTGACCGAATATCAAGAAACGGTCATTATCTAACTTGCTTCAAGGCAAGGGGTTGAGTCTAAGAACAGATCTAACTTGATTCATGTTTAAAGTGTGTGTGCAGAATGCAGGGACAAGATTCAAAGCAAAAAGGTTCACAACTATGCAGGTTCAAGGTATGTAACGCGCCAACATCAGACCGTTACAGTCACATAACGACCCCCTCTTCGACCGTTATTTTCTTTCAGGCATGGGCCTTCTTTCTTTCACTAACCATCACTATAACGGTCTGGAGAATACCGTTACTTGCTTATAACGGCCCAACGCCTATCCGTCATATCCTTCAGAGACAGAGTTCTATTGTTACTCTCATTCTGACGGCCTGTCGTAAGACCGTTATTTCCTTTTAGCGGCCCATTGCATATCCGTTTCTATCTCCAGAGGCTCTGCCTGTTCACATCATTCCAAGCCATTCAAAACACGAAACTCAAGCCCATTCAACTGTGACAATTTCATCTCATTCAAGCAAGCTTAATGAAATATAATTCATGATAAACCAAGCTCTGACGATCAAGTACACATAACATCTCTCATGAACAAAAAGAAAATCAAGATACATTCAACTTCTTATCCGCAAGAGGGCGGATTCTTCTCAACTCTTTCACATAATCTCGGCGTGCTTCGTCGTTCTCTTCAACCTCTGCTTGCCACGGGCGAACCTTGCTGATTTCCCACATGATCAGCGCGTTCCGGACTGCTCGTTCATCTTCCTCGGTCCCCATCTTCCTAGGTAGAAGGGGAGGGTAGTGTGATAGTGCAGAAACGCCGGTTCGAGGTAGTCCGATCTGAAGATGGCATCGGTACGGGTTGTAGATCGCCATGGTAGTATTCCCCACTAGCTGGAGGACCAGGCCTTGACGCCGCGGTATTTTGAGAAGAGTGCTTCGAAGGATTCTTGGTCGCATAATGAACTTGTCCATTGGCAAAGTGTTGAAAAAGAGGCGCCATTCATCCTGAGTTTTCTTATCCGCCGTCCTGCATTCCACCTGAGAAGAATATCCAAATGCCCCTCCAATGAAGAAGAGGGGGTGGCTCTCGAAGATCCGGCTTGCATAAGTTATGTCTTCCTTAGGAAGGAATTTGATTCTCACTCCCGTCCAGCACTCAAGGAGTATCATGGAGCCGAACAAAAGTCCTCCTAGGCAAGCCGAGCTTAGTCCTTCATAGAGGTATGAGAGGACCGCTTGAGAGATAGACATTCCCCGCCACAGCCCGCTAATAATGCTAAGATTTTAGATGTCTAAGAGGTGGTCGGTCGTAGTAAAAAGGAAGACCCCGCACAAGCAAACCGCCACCGCCTTGGCTATTGCTTCATGTCTCTCCCACTTGTTTTTACAATGAGACACTATCCATTGTGCCAAGGGTATCAAGTGAACATGATATGGGCTGATCATGGTTCTCACGTCCTTTGGATTATGAATGAAGTCGTTCAAGATCAAGGACGGGTCAATAGGCTCTATTGTGTAGCAAACTCGGTCTTCATCCCCCGCCTTAGTCTTAGGGAGGGTTAGGTAGGTCTCTACCTCTTCTAATAGGATTGTTGCTTCGAAGGAAGGGAAGATAAAGGTATGAGTTTGTGGATGCCATAGTTCCACAAGTGCTGAAAGGCTTGGCCAATCGAAGGACAATTTCTGGAATTTTTTGCCTAAAACCAAGAGTGGTTGAAGGTGCCAAGCTTTAAGGATGGATGTGACTTCTATAGGGAGGGCCTTTACCATGGGAGCCACCCACTTCAGATTAGAGTAGCATCTTGGGCCAGGAAGAGGCTTGGAGAAAGAAGGAGAAGAAGAAGTCATAAAATGAATTGAAGTGCAGAATTTCTTGAACTTGGATGTGTTGTTGAGGGACTTACCACCCTTTGAACATTGGAGCTTAAGTGCTTGGGAATTGATGTCAACCGTTGGAGCTCTCCATGTTCTTTTCTGGCAGCTTTAGGTCCAGTGTAGACCTTCTCCTCCGTAGCCATCACCTCGAAGCTTCTCTTCATCTTGATTTTTGCCCTTAGGAAAGGTTCTTCAACCCTAAAGCAGAGGTTTGCAGCAAAGATACGATTTTTGGTTGAGTTTCCAAGTCTTAAAGGTTTAATGTTGGCTTTGATAGGATAAGACTTGAGTTGGAAGGCTTTATCTTCAATCTAGATAAGTTCCAGTAAGGGATTAGATGGCTAAACCTCGGGTTTAAGTTCTCACGGCTCAATCCGTCTCGGAATACAACCCAGAATCTAACGGTCTATCGTACAGCCGTTATTTCACTCCGACGCGCCAACCTTAGGCCGTCGCATTTTCCTGTGGGTTTAATTCCCCGATCATGTTCTGTGAAGATTAACGGTCTAAGGGCTGACCGTCGTTTCTTGTAACGCGCGAATACTGAGCCGTTACACTCTCATCCACTCAGTCCTTTCTCTTCTAGGCTAAGCACTTCCTGACGGCCCTGGTTATGGCCGTTGCTTCACTATGACGAGTCTCCCTCAGGCCGTCGCATTTTCTGCTAGTTGTCCTGACAACCATCGTTCTGCCATGATCAACGGTCTAGTCTTTGGCCGTTATTTGTCTTTGACGCACCTGCAGTTGGCCGTCGTTTCTCGTGAAGCCCTACTACCAGGATGGGCCCCTGTTATGATTAACGGCCTTTCACCGGCACATCGTCTGATTAAGACGGTCTGAGCCTAGACCGTTACTTTCTCTGCTGCTGATTTCAGGCTATTCCTTCTGCCCTTGCCTAGACCTGGCGGTCTTTCACATTATACACCTCACTCTCTCCACAGTTTTCCCCACACACATACGTTCCTGCATATGTCTCATACATTCATTCACATCTCGTCCGCGCATGCATATTCAAATACACAAATCACTTGCCAAAACCATTCATTTATTCATTTCATCCACCCTGCACATTCAAACCCATCTCCACCTGCCAAAAAATTCATGCACATTCTGGCATACATTTCATTCATTCACACTTGCACAAAATAAAATGGAAAACCAAAAAGAAAAAAGATCTCATTTCTTTTTCACCATAAGTTCTGTACAAAAGATAAGAAAAAACATAAAAAATACATCATTCGGTCGGCTTATCCGCCGGACCGCCCTCATCCCCTCCATCCTCGGGTCTCCTCGCGGGTGGCGGCGCTATGGAAGCACTCTCCTCCTGCTGTCCCCCCCTCCGCCCTCTCATTCCTCCGTTGGCAGGAGGAGCTGACAAGAAAATCCCCTACCGAGCCGCTCGGGGCAGCACTCCTCCGTGCCCCACTCTGAGAAGCACTCCGCTCCGGTCCCCGGCCCATCATCCGGACCGTCCGCTCCAGCGTCCGCAGCTCGATCTTCAGCGTGAAGATCTGACGCCGCATCTCCCGTGCCTCGGTCCGGTAGCGATCCAGGTCCGCCGTCCCGATACGGAGCTGCTCCACCTCGGCTTGAGCCCGAGCTAACTCCGTCCGTAGTCGCTCACCCTCCACCTCATCCAAGCGTCGCGGGGTCTCCGCTCTCAGTCGAGCCATCTCTGCCCGTACAAGCTCTGTCTCTGCTCGGGCTCGATCAGTCTCAGCCCGGCTTCTTTCTGCCTCTATCCTCGCCTGCCTGGCCTCGGCCACTGCTGCTGCTAGCTCTCTCGCCTGTAGATTGCATTTCATATAGTTAATCATAAGGCATTTTTAGGCAAGATCATAAGCATGAGCATTTTTAGCATCTTACCTGCTCCGCGAGGGTGGCCTCCGCCTCCTCGGCCCGGGCAACCGCCCGAGCGAACTCAGCCTCCTGTTCAGCCCTGCCTCCCGCAGGCTGTGATGAAGACGATGGGGCATCCGATCTGGCTCGTTGGGCTCCCTCGGCCCGCTGCATTTAGAAGACAAGGTTAGGAACCATGGTTAATCAGCATGTGCATCATAAGCATCAATTGTCATAATCATAAGCATTTTTAAGTCTAGGTTTTGTAGTCTCACCAGGAGCTCTAGAGCGGTCCGGTACCCGTCCTGCTACTGGATGGTGGAGTGGAGTAATCCCTCCAGCTCAGCTATCCGTCCCTCAGGGTCTAGCTGCATTTAGAAAGCATAAGTCAATACATCTATCACATTGCATTTTTGCATATAGAAGGAGTTCAGAATTGCATACCGGTCGTCGGGTACCTCGGTATACCCGGTCGCCGTAGAGGCGAGCAAAGGCCTTCAGATATGCCTCGTCGCTCTCATCCCGCTCCTTCACGGCTCGGCCCCACCTATTCCAGTCGTGGACGTACTTCGCCTTCCGGGCGCACCAATCCACATTGCCGCTGATGCCCCTTGCTGACTTGCTAGGGTGGTCATCGCTGTGGCGTGGAAAGGTCACCTCGGGCTGATGTAGTCCCCGGGTCCGCAGGATCAGCCTGTAGTGCAGAGGCTCGATGATGTGGATGCAATGCAACCATATGTCTCGCCCCCGGTACGATAAAGCCGCCTCCACCCATGGCTGTCCCGTATAACCCTCGTCGCGGTACGGGGTCCATCTCACCTGAAAGCATTTTTTCAGCATTTGCACGGTCAGCATTTAGAAGCATTTAAAACATATAGGAATCATTTTTCAGTTCTGGACTTACCGACGTATGCGGGAAGGAGTCCAAGTCATCCTGGATCGTCTGGGTCAGTCTGATGATCGACCCTGTGTCCCTCGCCACCGACCATCGCCTCGCGATCGGTATGCGGCCGGGATGGAGTAGTGCACCTCTCCCGATGCCCGGGAGATACATATAGCTCCAGATCTGCATTTAGAAATCAAGTCAGTCGCATGGCATAAATCATTGCATAAATCATGGCATAAATATTCATGGCATAACAGGAAGCATTTTAGTGCGTTTGCCTGTAGGAAAGGCGAGAAGCCGCCCAGCATCGTCTGCCGGTCCGTGGTGCTGAGGGACTCGAACAAGAATGCGAGCACTGCCGCTCCCCAGGCGTATTTCCTGACTCTTCCCAAATCCTCTATCATCGGCAGCAGTCTGCAGCTGATGACATCTGCCCGAGTCGCAAAGAGTAGCTTCCCGAATAGCAGCATCAGGAAGCGTCTGAGCACTCTATCTCCCTCAGGTCCTGCCTCCGCCGCCACGCGAGGGCGCACCTGGTCTATCACTCTGCCCAAATGCTCCTCGGGTAGCTCTCCTACGGCTATCGCCGCTCCTCTCAGCCCCAAGCTCTCCTGCAGTACTGATCTCGAAAGCTGAGAGGAGGACTGTCCCGGCCTGATCAAATCTAATCCGAGCAGCTGCTGTGCCATCTCCCGGTAGTCGCCGTAAGTCCATCCGGTCACTGCGGCTCCATGGACTCTCAGTCCTGTAATCCTCGCTATATCTTCCAGCGTGGGGATCATGTGGCCCCACGGGAAGATGAAGGCTCTGCTGATCGGGTCCCATCTCTCGTGCAAGGCGTACAGTAGCGGCGTGTCCATCCGGATCACCTCGATGCTGAGCACCTCGGTGAATCCCATGCCAGCTAATCTCTCTCTCTGGTAGTCGGGCAATGCCTGGTACACTGCCCGGATCTGTAGCCAGGAGATCCGCGATCGTCTCTTCCCCTGCATTGCATATTAGATCATTAATTAGTCCAATTTGCATCATATAATCATTGCATAAACATTCATAATTAAAAACAAAACAAAAATTTGAAAACTGAAAACCCTAAAAAATAGCTTAAGTCCCTGGCATGAGTGACGGCCCTGGGATGGGGCGTCGCTTGCTTGTGACGGCCTCGTCATGGTGCGTCAGACAAGTGACGGTCGCTGGCAGGACCGTCACATTGACTGCGTTTGGGAAATTTTTCCCTTGCATCCCCGTGGTCTCCCACTATGGCCAAATGGCCTACAATTGCTCCTAGGGGGTTCGTAGACCCATTTCTACCCCTATTCCCCACATGCATTCATAAATAAAACACAAAAAAAATCAAAATTTGGAGTTAGGGCAAGGGGGCCTACCTCACGGTCCATGCCTCTCCTCCTCTTCTTCTCTGGTTCTTTGGGCTCCTCTGCACCCAATGAGGCTTCTCCTTGATCCTCCACAGCCGTGGGGACTTCTTCTTCTTCTATTGGGCTTCTCCTCGTCGGTTGTTCCTCTTCCACCGGCGGGATCACTTCCCGTTCGAGCCGGTGGTGGAACCGCCGTATGGCCATCTTCTTCCCTCTCCCCCTCTTCTGTGGTGGCGGCTGGGGTGCCTCGTCGCCGGCCATTGCGGTGGTGGGGGCTGGAATCGCCGGAGCTCTCTCGGTTTTGTTTTTTGGGGACGTTGGGTTTGGAATGAATGGGCCGTGACCGTTCGGTTGTTTTTTTTGAAAACTCAGGAAATGCGACGGTCTATCGACAGACCGTTACATCCTTCTGACGCGCCTTGAGGTGACCGTTACATGTGTTGGACTATTTTATTGAAGAATGTGAACCGCCTGACTTATGACGGACCAGGGGTGATCCGTTGCTTGGTGTGACGCCCTTTCATGAGACCGTTATATGCTTGCAAATTTCTTGATGAACTAAAAAGTCTAATTGATGTTAAAACAGTGCCATGTTCTGCATTAATGTTCCTTATTGATGTCCCTTGCACGTACAATGGTTATGCCTTGATTCCTTATCATATTTATTGTTGGCTAACCTATCTTTCATGAAGGAATTATGAGTGAAGTCATGCGTTGCCAATCATCAGGCAGGTAAGTCAGGTATTGTATCTCGTTCCCTCACTCCCTTAATGCATTACTATATGTTACTTATGATATATTATCTCGAGAACCGGCTGGTCATTCATGTGTCCTGGGATCTGATGTTCCCCTAAAACAAAAATGATGATGATCTAAGTTCACATGTTTAATCGTTGGATAGGCCGTTAGATTGGAAAATTTGGGGACGATGGTTCTATCTTGCACGCCGTGGTGGCAGATGGTGTCCTGACTCTGATTTCTCCGATCTAGCAATATTATTCTCGAGTATTCTAGTATTTTATCTTCCTTCACATTTGTTTTGAAGATTTTGTTTTCCTTTAGCCCAGCATGCATCATACGCATTCTTTGAGCATTCATGAAGCTTCATTTGTTCAAGGTCTCGATGATGGTGAACAGCTGTGTTCTTGATTCTGGATGAGGAGAATCATTCCACTCTGAATTAGAAGGTTTTCTTCGATCTGCTCGCTTGATCTGGTTCGCTGAAGATTCCTGTCTGGAGTTTAGTCTCTGTCCTTTTCATTGCCTCCGGCGGCTAGCCGTGTTTTCCTTTCCTTAGTTAATTAGTTCCTCCAGACTTGCGTCCTTTGGCTGGCTATTTCCTTGTGATCAATTCGAAGTTTTCCAGAAAATTCCTATCGCTTGTCGGTAAAGAACGGGTGTCGTTTACCTTAACGCCCTCTTTTTGATACACTCCGCTTCATTTCCGCTTCATCTTCATGTTCCATTTTCACTTTCGCTTCACCTCCGCTCGCTCCCCTGCAAAGAGGACGTTAAGGAGGGGCATCTGTTGACACCCGTTTTATACCCAATAAGTCGGGTCATCTCCTTATTTCATTCTATATGATGCTCCGAGTTGTTCACTCTTCATTGAGTCTCTTGATCAGTTGAGGCCTGTTTCTTGGGTCTTAATTCCTGAATTAAGAATTGGCTCCTGGTGGCGTTTCGTTGGCAACAGCTTAGCAACCCTTCATTGCTATTCTTGAAACTCAATGGTAATAACGGTCCGAACCAGGCGCGTTGTTTCATTATAACGCATGGGGCCTGGACCGTTACTCTTTGAAGAGTCCTAAGGCTTAAGGCCTCGTTTTCAGTGCTTATCCTTTGGCTTACACATTGGTAATAACGGTCTGTCGAGAGGCCGTTGTTTCAGTATGACGCCCTATATCTTGGCCGTCGCTTCTTTGCAGAGTCCAATTGATTAAGTCTTCTTCCCGTCGATCTTATCCTTTGGGATAGGGTTGAGAGTAACGGATGGTCCTTGATGCGTTGCTTCCAAGCGGTGGTCTGTCGTGCAGCCGTTACTTCCTTCAGAGAGTCCTGGCAGTTCAGGCCTTTTCTCTGCTACTCCGTGGTCGAGATAAGGGTTTGGATTGACAATATCTCTTTCAAATCTGATCCTCAGGACCTTCCGTTCGATTCTATGGACTCTTGATGATATTATCTTCAAGGATTTGCTAAGAATTATCTCTTTATCTTGCTTGATTATCCTCTGCTCGACCTGAGAGTTTGAGGGTCTATAAATAGAACCCTTGACTTCATGGCCCAAGGGAGGAAGATTTGAATTCACGACGAAGTGCTGCCAAACTCAGGAGCCATCTTCATCCAAGAGGAACTGCTTCCTACGTCCATCCATCTCATAATCAAGGGAGTACTTTGGTTTTGGTCTTTCAAGTTCATCATTGCATGCTTGAGTTCTTCCCTGGTTTTTCCTCAATCAAAGCATTGTCCCTCCTCTTTCTCCACGTTTTTCACTGTCCTCTAAGCATATAAACATCTTCCCAAGCTTTTAAAACACCCAGAGGGGTTAAAAAACCAAAAACTCCCCGGTAATCCACTCTCCTTTTGATGATGTTAAGTCCTTTGAGAATTGATGCTATGCTTGTGAAAAGGACTAATTGAGGTTATTGTGTTTGGTCTTTCTACATCTTTGGCAGGTTTACAGGTTCATTAACACGAGGCCCAGGTCTTCTAGCCGGCTGGAAGAGTTGGAGTTAAAAGAATTCAAGCTTTGTTACTGCAGGTTATCTGACGGCCTTGTGCAGGCGCGTCACTCTCTTCCGGCGGTCTATCGTGTGGCCGTCATTTCCAATTAACGCACATGGTTCTGGCCGTTACTTATAAGTTGATCTGCAGGCTTTCTCTGGTTTTCTCTCCCGTGGGCGGGTGTTTCATCCACCTATTTCCAAGGTATATTCAGGTCTTTGACTTGTTTTTACTTTGGTGGCGATCACATCTTTCCTTGGTATTGGGCATTAGCTGTCTTCTTCATCATATCTTTCTATTTTCCTTGCTAGTTCCACCTTCACGGTGTGTTTTTGTTTACTCCTTGCTCCACGCCCCGGCGTGTGTTTTCCTTTTCCTTAGCATAGTTTGATTGAGATAGCATGCCCATGCTAGAGCTAGCTATGATTGCCTAGTTTCATGATCACATGTTCATAGGTTTGAGTAGATCTTTGATTGCTTGTTTGTCATCTTACCATATCACTTTTCAAACCTCAAAAGAAAGATAGAAGATAGACAAATAAATATCAACAGATAATTTTTTTTTTGGCGATCACGGTGGGACGATAGACTCTGTCTCGCACGCCGTGGTTGCAAGAAGACTCTTGACCCCGTCTTGCTCGGTTTAGTAATATTATCCTTGAGTACTTTCTATTTTATCTTTCTTTGCATTCGTTTTAATGATTTCTTTATTTTAGCCCAGCATGCATCTTGTCATTTTGAGCATTCACGTCTCGTGATCCGTTCAAGGATTTCTCCTCAGCATTGGTTAATTGCACTTCAATTCACTTCGATAAGAGATTCTCATTCCACTCTGAATTCAAACGATTTTTCTGATCTTGCCGCTTGGTCTGGTTGGCCAGTGTGATTCCTGTCTGGATTTTATCTTAGTTTTCTTATCTTTCCTTTTCCAGCTCTTATGCTGTGTTCCTTCCGACCCACTCATTATCCGTGGATTGTGTCCCCGATGAGGCTGATCGTGTTTCCCCTCCCTTAGTTAGTTCTCTAGACATGTCTCATCCTTGTCAATCATTCCTTGTGGTTAGTTCGGCATTTTCGGGAGAATTCCTGTCGCTTGTTGGTTATGACGGGTGTCTTTTTACCTTGATGCCCGCTTATCAGTTCTCTCCGCTTCATCTCCGCTTCATCTCCATTTCACGTCGCTATCGCTTTCGCTCCATTTCCTTTTCACCTCCGCGCCGCTTTCGCTCGTTCCCTTGCAAAACGGACATCAAGGAGGGGCATCTGTTGACATCCATTTTAGCCCACAAGTTGTGTCATTTCTCTTATTCATCATTTTTGATGTCCTGAATTAGCCATTATTTTGGAGCTTTCTCGAATGGATTTCGAGCCCATTTTTACCATTCCCTATCCTTTAAGTCTTGGAGATCATGATTTCATAGAGCCCTAGAGCGTATCTTATCAAATTCCAGCTTCCAAGTCAACTTACGGCCCATTTAGGCCGACTTCCCCCAAGTAATCGGCTCTCTCTCACTTCGCGGTCCTGAAAGTGGTTCTTTTTCGTCTCCTTATGTTCCTCTTTTCAAAACGTTGTCTTCATCAAAGTTGTTCATCTTTCAAATATATACAACTTCTTCTTCTACGCTGTTGGCCAGTTCTGCCCCGTTTGTGAGCTATTCGTATTTTTCCGGTGTGCTGTGTTGTTCACCTATGTCCCATAATTTTCCTCCATCTTCCAGCCCCATTTTCTCCCTCTTCCAATCATTTTCTCAAATTTCTTTCTTCATGAAAGTTGTTCCTCTCTCAGTTATCTACAATTTCTTCTTCTACCACTTTCGCTAGTTCTGCTCCGTTTGAGAGCTACGCTTCAATTTCTGAAGTCGCGCGCAGTCTGCCCAGAATTTTCCTTCATCGATGTGAAGGTCTACTGTAGGTGCGTTACATCAGTGTAACGGTCTATCGTAAGACCGTCAGAGTCCATGTGACGGTCCTACAGTAGACCGTTACATCCAAACTTGCCCGAAATCATCCCGTTTGACCTCCAGAGTGTGACAGACCCACCCTAGTCCGTTACATAACTCTGACGGTCCTACGATAGACCGTTACACACACCTGAGAGTCCAATTCGTGCTAGACTCTGCTTCTTTTCTGTGCTCCGTGGCCCTCTTGTAGAGTCCATAACTTCTTGAATTCTACTCCGAATTGAGCGCCGTTTATTCCTATGGTTTCTCCTTGGTATTATCTTGAATTCAGTCCAAAGAACTCCGAATTTCATTGGCTATATCTCTCAAGATCTGGGTCGCAAGATCAGGATTTAGGTGTCCTGGTTCAACTCAAACTCTGCAGATAAGGCTCCGGGGCTACCTTCCAAGAGCTATATCTTCTAGAATCTTCCTCCGAATTGATCCCCGTTTGTTCCTATCTATTGTCCTTAGTATTATCTCGAGTTTGATCTAGAGAACTCGATTTATCTTGGACTCTATCTCCAGGAATCATGATAAGAATATGAGGCTTTCTTACAAAAGTCTATAAAAACTGCCCAGTTCGCAGTTGCAAAGGGGGGCTCTTTCCGGACGTGGGGCGAAGCCATGCTGCACTGTCGACTCACAACTTCGACCCTATCTTGGAGAGGGAAGTATTAACTTTCTATTCCATCATTCTGGGCTTGATTTCATGGTCTACACTCTTAGTTCTAGTCTCCTCAAAATCACAAATCATCACAGTTTTATGCATTTTCTACTACACATGCGTTTTTCTCCGTTTTGCATCATTGATTTCTCTCTATTCTCTCAATCAAATCTCGTGATTTCAAATCTCATGCATGCACAACACACCCACCTATCTTTTCCACCTTTCCACAGGGGTTAAAAACCTCCCCCCGGAGAGCATGAATACAATGTGAGGCCCTCTTCCTCTAGCCGGCTGGAAGGAGAGGAGGTTTGAATCCACAAGTTCCCCGCACCTCGTTTGTCAAGCGCGATCAAGTTTTCTTTCCAAGGTACACGGCGTCGTTCCTCTCCTTTCTTCATCCTTTGGCGTTGTTGGAACCTTGGTGGCGATCACGGTTAGTATTTCTCATCCTTTCATCCCCCTTGTCTTTGATTCACATGTTTATGTATGTATGTATTTAAAGGGGGCGGGATAGGAATCTAATCTAATAAAAAAAGGAATCAACAATCGTGAAGTATGCACATTGTGGCTTGCTCATTCACTCACTCAGCCCTGTCAAGTCCATACATTGGGCTACTATGCAAGTCCATACATTGGCCTTCAGGCTTGCAAGTCTATACATTGCCTGTCGATTGCAATGTCTGTACAGAGTTCAGAGAGTTCAAAGTGTTCATAGTCTACACATTCATTCACTGTTCATGTTGCATCAAGTTCAAAGTCCATACATTGGACTATAGCATGCATGAAGCTAAGTCTATACATTGCTCTAGTCTGTACAGAATTCAGTGTCTAGCGTTTCATGAAGTCTATACATTCATTCTCTATAGCTTGCACGAGGTGAAGTCTGTACATTGGCCCCAGTTTTCGAAGTCTGTACATTGGCCTCAGCTTTCCAAGTCTGTACATTGGCCTCCATGCCTCAAGTCTATAAATTGAACTGTTTGGCCAAGTCTGTACATCGTTGCTTGCCAAAGTCTGTACATTGGCATCTGTTCCTACGTTGCAATTCCAAGTCCGCACATTGGGTTCTTTACCTACGTTCCATGATTTAAGTCTATACATTGGCTCGTTCACATTTTCAAGTCTGTACAATGGACTGTGTGTCGCAAAGTCTGTACACTGAACTGTGCTAGCAAAGTATGTACATCCGTTGTCTTGCCAAAGTCCATACATTCTGCACCTTCAAGTCTTTACAGACGTTACATCGATCAAGTCTGTACATCGTCAAGTCTACACATTGGAAGTCCATACATTCAGTTGTCTTGATCTGATCAAGTCTGTACAGAGTTTCTTTTGGCAAGTCTATTCATTGAATGTCTATACATTCGTTTGCCTTGCATCATTCATTAAGTCTGTACAGCCCCTTCGCTTGGCAAGTCTGTACATTGTGGATGTCTCTACACTCGATTGCCTTGCCTTGGTCAAGCCTGTACAGAGTTTCTTCAGCTAAGTATATACATTGCTTCACGACGTGAAGTCTATACATGCCTTGTTCAAGTCTTCACATGATAAACTCTATACACTCAACTCCTTCACACTTCAGGAAGTCTGTACATCCTTCAATGCATTGCATGCATCGCTCGTGAAGTCTGTACATCGAGTGAAGTCTGGTGAAGTCTATACAGCGCCCATTTCTCTTAGAGTCTCATGCATATGTGAAGTCTGTACATTGCATTTGCATTCACAACGTCTTCACACTTGAAGTCCATACATCGTCAGTTGTCTATCAAGTTTTCATATTGCTTAAGTCTGTACAGCGGCTGCTTCACATATGAAGTCTGTACATCGCATAGCTTCACATAGATGAAGCCTATACATTGGGCAGAGTCTGTACACTGCATTCGAGTTCACAAGTCCATACAGTGAAGTCTATACAATGGAGTTCATCTTATAAGTCTGTACCGAGTTCTTCACTTAACCTGATAATTCGATACTCTATCTGACAGGGATCTGCTACTGAGATTGCTGACATGGCTCGTGATCCCTGGAGGACGAGGTGATCAGATGCTGCCACGTGGATGAAAGCACCTCGGATCTGGCAAATTCCTTGGGGGGGAAAACGTGGAAGCCACGCGCCCTTATCCAATATGTTGCTGTATATATAGAAGTCTTCATCTTCTGTTGAAGGCTGATCGAAGTGTGCCAAGTCTAAACAGTGAGACAAACCTGAGACAGGAGAGAGCCATCGAGATCCAAGAGAAGAAAAGGAGAGAAGAAGAAAGTAAGAAGAAATGAGTTGAGAGAGTGATATGAGAGCTTGTAAATCAGCGTCTTGGTCCAGATACCAGAGCTGATATTGCTCACTTTGAGCTACAGTCATTTTAACTTTCTTCCATTCGATTGTGTTTTTCTTGCTTTTCAGTCTTATTATTTTTCCTTTGAAAACTCTTGTTCGATCAAGCTGTTAGTCAGCGGTGTCAAGCTGTGAGGCAGCGGTGTGCAGAGGTGTTACCTCTGGTCGGCTAAGCTGTAGTGCCTAGCAGAGCAAGCTATGAAGCTCAGCTGTTGCAGAGGGTGTTCCTCTGGTCGGGATAGGCTGTAAGCCCCAGCCGTTATTGGCAAGCTGTAGTGCCCAGCAGATTGAAGCTGTGCATCAGCAGTAATCCACATTCGAGTTGAATGTGGGGTGGACGTAGGTCGGATTGACCGAACCACCTAAAAGTCTTTGTGCCTCTCGTGTGTTTGCTTGTCTGTTTAGCAGATCTTGTTTCCATCATTCGGTGCTTTGACTGTGGTTGTCCAGTGTTCTTTTAATTCCACATTTGAATCTAGGCATAATTTTTAATTAGCCTGTTGATCTATTCACCCCCCCTCTAGATCCACATTCTGTGGTGAAAGAGCCTTCCATCTAACTCCAACAATTGGTATCAGAGCTAGACTCTTCTACAGGGACTTACCGCCCGAAGAGGATAAGCACAGATGGACGAAAGAGGGATGATAGCTGAAGGACACTCCACATCCAAACCCCCGTACTTCGATGGAACCAACTACGCATACTGGAAGCACCGTATGCAGGTATTCTTGAGAGCTAAAGACTATGAAATCTAGAAGGTGGTTAGCAAGGGACCTTTTGAGCTGTCCCCTAATGAAGATGTATGGACCAAGGAAGAAATTAGAAGGTCCACGCTCAACTGGAGTGCAATCAATGCAATCCAGTGTTCTCTGCATCCCACCGAGTTCTCACGAATATTTGCCTGCTCCTCAGCGAAGGAAATGTGGGATGCACTTGAAGTCATCTACGAGGGGACTTCACAAGTCAGAGAGACCAAGACTAATCTACTGGTTTCAGAATACGAGGCTTTCAAGATGAAGCCTAATGAGACAATCAAAGAAATGTATGCTCGGTTGACTATTATCACAAATGGTCTCAGAGGTTTCGGGAAGAAGTATTCTGAGTATGATATAGTCAGGAAGATTTTGCGATACTTGACTCCAATTTGGCACACAAAGGCCACCGTTATGGAAGAGTCAAGAGATCTGCACAATACAAGGGCAGATGAGCTTCTCGGATCTCTAATGGCATACGAGATGAATCTGCCGAAGATAGAGGAGGCTGATAGAAAGAGGAAGCCAATAGCTCTGAAGGCTGGTGCTAGCAAATCCAGTCGATCCAGCCCCAACGGATCATCAACTGAAGAGAGCTTGTCTGAAGAAGAAATGGCAAATGATGATATGGCTATGATTACTAGGGAATTTCGGCGTTTTCTCAAGAAAGAAGGAAGAAGATTCAGCTGAAGAAATCCCAGTGGTGGCCGCCGAGACACAAGGTACAAATCAAACCCTGTAAAGAAAGCTGAGACTAATGTTTGCTATCAATGCAGGAAGGCTGGTCACTTTAAAGCTGAATGTCTGAAAAATCAGAACCTCAAGGACAAGCCCAAGAAAAAGAACACAAGAGGAAAGCTATGGTGAGTACCTGGAGTGATGAGGACGAGGGATCCTTGAGCAACACTTCAGACAATGAAGTTGAAGCTGAGAAGCCAATCTATCTCATGGCAACCAGCTCAGAAGATAGAGAGGAAGAATCTGATGAGGTATCATCTCGTTTTGAAAACTTTACTATTACTGATTGGATGGATGCTTATAATGAACTTGCTGATAAAGTAGATGATGTCAGAAAAGAAAATAGTCATCTACGAAGAAAAATTAACATCATGCAAAATGATACTTCATTGTCTGATAAAATTACATGCTTAGAGAATGAGAACAGTAAGCTGAAACTCACATGTTCTGAATTTGAAGAAATCAAGAAAGAACTGAAAATCTCTAAGGAAGAAAATGTGAGATTAGACAATGAAATTGATGAATGGAAATTGAAAATTCAGAATTATGAAAGTGAGATAAAAATTACTTCTAAAAAATATGAAGTTGTCCTCAATGCAAATAATGAATTGAAAAAGTCTATTGATGAAATTCAGAAAGACAATGAGGATAAGCTGAAAACCATTGAGAAAATGACCCAAGGATCTGAAAATTTAAATGCTCTATTGGGGTCGAAGGCTAATTTCAGGAGAGAGGGCCTAGGATTTAACTCTAGTGCAACTAAGAGCTTTGGAATGAAAACTATTTCCTTCGTTGCACAAAAGGAGAGAGGACCTCTGATTAACATGAATTCTAATAATGCTGTGAACACTAATGTGAATCTGAAAAAGCCCAATGCAGAGGAGAAGGGCAAACAGAAAGTTGGTGAGCCTAGTAGAATTGGCACTTCCAAACCTAGCTCTAGTGCTCAACCCAAGGCTAGGGGTCAGCCTGCTCAGGTAAATAAACCCCATGTCAATGCCAAAAGGTCTTCACCACCACCATCACAGAAAAAGACCCAACAAAAACCTATGAACAGGTCAGCAGGGTCAAGAGTGCAGGGAAGACAAAATGCTTTCAAGAGTCAGCCCAACAAATTCAATCCACCTAGAGTCTAGTCCTACTACCCCACACAGTCAATCTATCCTAATGGGTTTGGGTGGACTAGAACTCAAGGGATGCATACAGGGTATGTTCAACAACCTACACAATTTTACAGACCCTATGTCAGAAATTGGGATAATGGGTATGGTAGTCGAACAACCAGGAACTTTCAATCTTACAGCCAGCCCAGAATATTACCTATGCTAAAACTTTATGAATGCTACTTGGCTGAAGCATTGGCACAATAACAACAATTCTGTGAATAACTCTGTTGGTGCGAATAAAAGGAAGAACAACAAAAATAAGAGAAGAAATGACAGAAGAAAATCTGCAAAATCCATTGAACAAAGTTCTTTTAAACAAATGTGGATTCCCAAAGCCATGCTTTCTTTCTTTACTTGCACTTCATATGCATTGGAGCCCAATCAGTCTTGGGTTCCAAACTCTTTGCCCTAATTATGTGTGCAGGTATGCCTGGCAGCCAAGAGCAACTTGTGGTACTTGGACAGTGGCTGCTCCAGGCATATGACAGGAGATAAGGCCAAGTTCTGCATGCTGACTGAAAAGCTAGGAGGCCTTGTCACCTTTGGAAGCAACACAAAGGGTAGGATCATTAGATCAGGTAAGGTAGGTAAGTGTTCTACCTGCTGCATTGATGATGTTATGCTGGTTGAAGGGTTAGCTTATAATTTACTCAGTATTAGCCAGTTGTGTGATAAGGAACATAAAGTTTTATTTGATTCTCAATGCTATAAGGTTTTTGAACCTGATTCTGATATTGTCAAATTTTCTGGAAAAAGAATAAATAACACATACATGATAGATTTAAATGATATTCAGCATTCTAACCTATGTCTTACTGCCAGTAGAGAAGATTTAGCATTTTTATGGCATCGTAGGTTAGGCTATGCGAGTTATACTGTTTTGCATAAACTGAACAAGCATAGCATGATTAGAGGACTCCCTGAAGTCTCTTTTAAAAAGGAAAATAAATTTTGTAATGCACGCATTCAGTCCAAGTTGACTAGAGAATCATTCAAATCTAGGACAGAAAACCTATCCACTAAACCTTATGAACTGATACACATGGACCTATTTGGGCCAACCAGGTCTGTCAGTTTATCAGGGAAGAGGTATGGGTTTGTCTTAGTAGATGATTTTTCTAGGTATACTTGGGTATTTTTTCTGTCACATAAGAATGATACATTCTCAGAATTTTAGGAGTTCTGTATAAGAATAAATCAGAAAATTAAAAATATTTTGACTGATCATGGAGGTGAGTTTGAAAACTCACACTTTGAAGAATTTTGCAGGTCAAGTGGGATTCATCATAAGTTCTCCTCACCCAGGACACCTGAGCAGAATGGTGTTGTTGAGAGGAGGAATAGAACTCTAGTGGAGATGGGCCGAACTCTCTTAGTTGAAAGTCAACTGCTAAGAAAATTCTGGGCTGAAGCAGTCAACACAGCCTGTTATGTAATTAACAGGGCAATGGTAAGACCTTCCACCCAGAAAACCCCTTATGAGATTTTGAGAGGTAAGAAACCTTCAATCGCCCACTTCAAGGTCTTTGGTTGTAAATGTTTTATACATATAAATGACAAGAGGGACCTTGATAAATTTGAGCCAAAAGGTGAACCAGGAATCTTCCTCGGTTATTCTGAAAACACCCGGGCTTATAGAGTGTTCAATTTAAACTCAAAAATTGTTGAAGAATCTCCACACATTATCTTTGATGAAACTTTAATGAAAACTAACCATGGTCATTGCAGGAATGAAGATGGGAACATTTTAAAAGATGATAACTATGCAGACCAGTCTGATGGTGAGGAAGAAAAAGAAGAGCAGAATGAAGAAGAATCTGAAGTTCAGGGGGAGGTAAGTGAAATTCCTGAAACTCAGATTGTTAATATCAGATATCTTAAAGATAACCCTGTGAATAATGTCATTGGCAATCTGAATGATCCCCCTAGGACTAGAGGTCACTTTAGAATTCAGGATGAATTAAATACATATGCTATTGTCTCTCAAATTGAACCCAAGTCCATTAACTGTGCCCTCAAGGATATGCATTGGACTAATGCCATGTATGATGAGCTTAATCAGTTCGACAGGAATAAGGTGTGGCACTTGGTCCCACCTCCTGATCATGGAACAGTCATAGGGACTAAGTGGGTATTCGGAATAAATCTGATGAATTAGGGAATATTGTTAAAGATAAAGCCAGACTTGTTGCTCAGGGGTATAACCAGGAGTTTGGTATTGACTTTGAATAGTCATTTGCCCCTGTAGCCAGATTAGAAGCTGTTAGATTTTATTGGCTTATGCATGCTCCCTAGGAATAATCCTCCAGCAGATGGATGTAAAATCTGCATTCTTGAATGGGGAAATTAGTGAGGAGGTCTATGTAAGACAGCCCCCTGGGTTTGAATGTCTAGATTTCCCTAATCATGTTTACAAATCAAATAAAGCTCTCTATGGTCTTAAGCTAGCTCCCAGAGCTTGGTATGACAGGTTGAGCAAGTTCCTTACTGATCAAAATTTCACTAGAGGAGTAGTTGATCAGACCTTGTTTATAAAGGTGAGTCATTCTGACATTCTTATTGTAAAAATTTATGTGGATGACATTATTTTTGGGTCAACTAACCCCAAATTATGTGAGGAATTTTCTAAAACAATAACCAATGAGTTTGAAATGAGCTCAATGGGTGAGCTCAAATTGTTTCTTGGACTGCAGGTTACACAAACAAAGGATGGAATGTTTATCACTCAGTCCAAGTACACAAGGGATCTATTCAAGAAATACAAGATGGACAACCTCAATGAGATAGCTGCTCCAATGGGTACCTCTACAAGCTTGGATGAAGACACTAAAGGTAAACCTGTTGATCAAAAGCTATACAGAGATATGATCAGATCCCTTCTCTACTTAACAGCATCTAGGCCTGATATTCAATTTGCTGTAGGATTATGTGCTAGATTTCATGCCAGTCCTAAAGAAACTCATCTTAAAACAGTAAAAAGAATTTTTAGATATCTGCTAGGCACCCAAGAGCTAGGATTATGGTATCCTGCTAGGTGTGAGTTAGAGCTTCTAGCTTACACTGATGCTGATTATGCTGGGTGTCGAGTAGATAGAAAAAGTACTAGTGGCTATTGTCAATTCCTTGGTGGATGTCTAGTATCTTGGGCATCTAAGAAGCAACACATTGTAGCCTTGTCTATAGCTGAGGCTGAATATGTTGCAGCTGGTAATTGTGCTGCCCAAGTACTATGGATCAAGCACCAACTAGATGATTATCAGATAAAACTGGAATGCATTCCAATTTTATGTGATAATACTAGTGCCATATGCCTTGCTAAAAATCCTGTTCGTCATTCTAGGACTAAACACATAGAGATAAAACACCATTTTCTTAGAGATTCTGTGAATAAAAAGGAAATCAAACTGAATTTCATTGAAACAGACAAACAAATTGCTGATATCTTTACTAAGCCACTTGGGAATGAAAAGTTTAAATTTCTTAGAAGAGAACTTGGCTTGTGTAAGTTTCAGCATGATGAATAAAATTTTCAACTGTTTTGAATAAAATTTCTAATTTGGACTTGCATCTAATAGCTTGCATAAAACCCTGTGAAGGTTGAAGGGTGCAACATACTCATGATCATGCATGGCACTCATATTATTTTCTCATGATCATTACTGCATATCATTTAGTCATGAATGTGTCTAAAATCACATGCATATAGAACTGTTATGCACTACATTTCTCTGCATAACCCTGGTGGTCATATTGCATGATAGTGTAGTCTGAATAAGCATGAACTTCGAAATCATTTGTTCAGTCATCATTTGCAAAACCACATGCACATAGACAGGGGGAGTATTGCATATGATTCAGAGTTGAGTCTGACAGTATGGCAATCTTTTAGTCAGCTCTAATATTAAGCAATAGAAAATAGATTTCTTCCCTCATAAGAACGTTAATTGCTTAAAGACTGACTTATTGGTTTAAATTTTATAATCTTTAGAGTTGAAAGACTACAATCAGTAAATAAGGATGCTGAAAATTGATAAAGCTCTCAACCCTTATCTTATTTCATGTCAGACAAAGCCAATTATATCTGAAATCTGAAAACTCATCTGAAATCATGTTAGAGAAGCTAAGTATGTGTATTATCTTTAAACAAGTCATTCTGAAACAAATAAAGGGCAGCTAAGAAAGATATTGAAAAATATTGAAAATTAATTGAAAAATAGCATTGGCAGAGCAATGACTGGTAAATCACTAAGAAACTGAGTGATCTATCAAAGAAGTGGACAACACTCATGTCATGAGGTGTATCAGTTATCTCTGTATAAAATGATCAAAACAGTAGGTTGGTTTCACGGAGTACCTGGGGGTAACTGACGTTTGATAAACGTGTACCCTCACACAAAAAGGTACAAATCAGTTCTATTGAGTTTGATCATAGGCAAGATGGTCCATCATGTTGAGTATCTAGGGGTATTGGCGTCTGATAAACATATACCCTTATGTAAAAAGACTTATCGTACCTGAATGCCCTACATGAAATAATAGTGAAAATACTGTTCCTTCAAAGAATTTTCATGGATGTCAATTATTTAATTTCAATACATGACCTGATTTCTCTTAACACATTTTACTGAGTCTATGAAAGTAAGATATTCTGAAACTGAATCTCTCATGTAAATATAACTCTGGTTTATTGTTTTATCATGCACACCTACCTTATCCAATGAATGTAGTGCATGAACTCTCATTTTTATAACCTTTAAACCAGAACCTCACTTTCTAAGCAGTTTCTAAATTCATATGACTGAAGGTTCTGTGCTTTAGCTGCTTAATTTCTGAACTACTTGCTAAGAATGCCAGTCAGCTAACTCTTCTTGTTCCTTCCCTTGTATTTTTTTTCTTCTTTGTTGATGGCAAAGGGGGAGAATATATTGTCTACTTGATGAATTCATTCCAGGGAAGTGTATGCATCTTATCTATGGCAAAGGGGGAGATCTTGTGAGCAGAGAGTTGTGTTCATGTCTCAGCATGTCATTCATAGCATCTGCATGACAATCTGAATAGCGAATCATGTCCTTCATCAAAAATACATCTGTTTGACAGGATGTTGCTATTCTACATAATAGGGTGTTGCCATCATCAAAAAGGGGGAGATTGTTGTGACCCCTCTGTGTTGATGATGTTGACAATAAGTTTTACTTCATTGGCAACAGCTTGTTTTGATTGATTGGCAATTATTCTTATTTTGATGACATTATTTTTATCAGGTTGTCTGTGTACATAATGCAGTCAGAGTCTATACTGTCGTGCACACACCCACAGGTGTACATTGCATTGCAGCATGAACATAGAGTCCATACATTTCATTGTGTAGTCTGGACAGTTGTGGGTCGACCCCCTTGTTCACATGGGTCGACTCCTCAGATAAGCATAGCCTATACACTGCATAGCATAGTCTATACACTGCACGTTCAAGTTCATAGTATATACACTGCTGCATTGCCTGCACGAGGAAGTCTGTACATTAACTGTTGGCTTGTACGCTCACTCGAGTCCACACATCGTGAAGTATGCACATTGTGGCTTGCTCATTCACTCACTCAGCCCTGTCAAGTCCATACATTGGGCTACTGTGCAAGTCCATACATTGGCCTTCAGGCTTGCAAGTCTATACATTGCCTGTCGATTGTAATGTCTGTACAGAGTTCAGAGAGTTCAAAGTGTTCATAGTCTACACATTCATTCACTGTTCATGTTGCATCAAGTTCAAAGTCCATACATTGGAGTGCAGCATGCACAAAGCTAAGTCTATACATTGCTCTAGTCTGTACAGCATTCAGTGTCTAGCGTTTCATGAAGTCTATACATTCATTCTCTATAGCTTGCACGAGGTGAAGTCTGTACATTGGCCTCAGTTTTCGAAGTCTGTACATTGGCCTTAGCTTTACAAGTCTGTACATTAGCCTCCATGCCTCAAGTCTATACATTGAACTGTTTGGCCAAGTCTGTACATCGTTGCTTGCCAAAGTCTGTACATTGGCATCTGTTCCTACGTTGCAATTCCAAGTCCGCACATTGGGTTCTTTACCTACGTTCCATGCTTTAAGTCTATACATTGGCTCGTTCACATTTTCAAGTCTGTACAATGGACTGTGCGTTGCAAAGTCTGTACACTGAACTGTGCTAGCAAAGTATATACATCCGTTGACTTGCCAAAGTCCATACATTCTGCACCTTCAAGTCTGTACAGACGTTGCATCGATCAAGTCTATACATCGTCAAGTCTACACATTGGAAGTCCATACATTCAGTTGTCTTGATCTGATCAAGTATGTACAGAGTTTCTTTTGGCAAGTCCATACATTGAATGTCTATACATTCGTTTGCCTTGCATCATTCATTAAGTCTGTATAGCCCCTTTGCTTGGCAAGTCTGTACATTGTGGATGTCTCTACACTCAATTGCCTTGCCTTGGTCAAGCATGTACAGAGTTTCTTCAGCTAAGTATATACGTTGCTTCACGACGTGAAGTCTATACATGCCTTGTTCAAGTCTTCACATGATGAACTCTATACACTCAACTCCTTCACACTTCAGGAAGTCTGTACATCCTTCAATGCATTGCGTGCATCGCTCGTGAAGTCTGTACATCGAGTGAAGTCTGGTGAAGTCTATATAGCACCCATTTCTCTTAGAGTCTCATGCATATGTGAAGTCTGTACATTACATTTGCATTCACAACGTCTTCACACTTGAAGTCCATACATCGTCAGTTGTCTATCAAGTCTTCATATTGCTTAAGTGTGTATAGCGGCTGCTTCACATATGAAGTATGTACATCGCATAGCTTCACATAGATGAAGTCTATACATTGGGTAGAGTCTGTACAATGCATTCGAGTTCACAAGTCCATACAGTGAAGTCTATACAATGCAGTTCATCTTATAAGTCTGTACCGAGTTCTTCACTTAACCTGATAATCCGATACTCTGTCTGACAGGGATCTGCTACTGAGATTGCTGACATGGCTCGTGATCCCAGGAGGACGAGGTGATCAGATGCTGCCACGTGGATGAAAGCACCTCGGATCTGGCGAATTCCTTGGGCGGGAAAATGTGGAAGCCACGCGCCCTTATCCAATTTGCTGCTGTATATATAGAAGTCTTCATCTTCTATTGAAGGCTGATCGAAGTGTAGCAAGTCTAAACAGTGAGACAAACCTGAGACAAGAGAGAGCCATCGAGATCCAAAGAGAAGAAAAGGAGAGAAGAAGAAAGTGAGAAGAAATGAGTTGAGAGAGTGATATGAGAGCTTGTGAATCAGCATCTTGGTCCAGATACCAGAGCTGATATTGCTCACTTTGAGCTACAGTCGTTTTGACTTTCTTCCATTCGATTGTGTTTTTCTTGCTTTTCAGTCTTGTTATTTTTCCTTTGAAAACTCTTGTTCGATCAAGCTGTTAGTCAGCGGTGTCAAGCTGTGAGGCAGCGGTGTGCAGAGGTGTTACCTCTGGTCGGCTAAGCTGTAGTGGCCAGCAGAGCAAGCTGTGAAGCTCAGCTGTTGCAGAGGGTGTTCCTCTGGTTGGGATAAGCAGTAAGCCCCAGCCGTTGTTGGCAAGCTGTAGTGCCCAGCAGATTGAAGCTGTGCACCAGCAGTAATCCACATTCGAGTTGAATATGGGGTGGACGTAGGTCGGATTGACCGAACCACCTAAAAGTCTTTGTGCCTCTCGTGTGTTTGCTTGTCTGTTTAGCAGATCTTGTTTCCATCATTCGGTGCTTTGACTGTGGTTGTCCAGTGTTCTTTTAATTTCGCATTTGAATCTAGGCATAATTTTTAATTAGCCTGTTGATCTATTCACCCCCCCTCTAGATCCACATTCTGTGGTGAAAGAGCCTTCCATCTAACTCCAACACGAACGAGCAAAGCCAATATGTCAAATACGTAACACAATGTGTGACTGCGTCGACTTTTGTGGGGTTCGGACCCCCTTGCCTCCCTGTCCCTGGAGCAGCAGGATAGGTTGTCTAGCGTCGAGCCCTCTTCTTCCGTTTCACTGCTGTCGGAGCCACCGTGGGGAAGTCCTCATATTGCTACTCCCCGCCAAAGAAATATTGAAGCCACGTGCCCATGCGCACGCGTCTCTTTTCGCCAGGCTTCCGCGCTTCCCGTGAGTCAAGCGTCAAGCGCAGCAGGGTGCGGTATGCCTTCATCAAATAGCGGTAGGCGAAGCCCGTAAAGTATTTGCCTTCGCCGTCCGTCTGGTCTTTTAGCCAGTCTGGGAAACAAACTTCTTCATACGGCTCCCCGTCTATCGGCAAGCTGCTCAGCTGGGAAAGGCTCCAGAGGTCCAGCGAAGTCTCCCCCTCTGCAGTATAAAAGGTGTTGTATTCTGGGCAGAAGACCTCAATAATCCCGCAGCACAGACCTCGGGAGATCGGATACCTATACCGGGAAGCATACACACTCTGGTAGACATCGGCATGTACCAGGATGGGGGCGTACTACCGCAATACGAAATCTATAAATTTGACTGCTCCCGGTCTGTAGGCGTGAGCATCGGTGGCTTTGAGTTCTCCGAACCACCCCACCGAGATCTGATGCTTGAACCGGACCGCCAAGCAGTCCAAGAGGAAAGGCTCGTCTCGGTACCCCCAATGCACTGGGGCGAGGAACAAACCATACACGGGCTTCTCTCTATCGACGCACCCGGCAGTCTCATTCAAGCGGGCTGGCGTGAACTGTGGTGCTCTCGTCAGTAGCCTGGCCTCTGGAGATAACTCCTGCACGCCAAGAACGGCTCCCCATTTTCTGAGGTCGCCCGGAATATATATGGGCATGCCATGAATGACTGACTCGGTTAGACTATCCCTGTCTGCCAGTAAAGCTCCCTCGGCTCGATGGACAAGAATTATATCGCACTTCCCGCCGAGGTTGAAGCGTCCAAGGAATGCCATCAAGTGTTTGTCCTTGGGGTGGTCCAGTCTGACGCCATCCCCTCGCTCATACTTGAAATGGTTACCGTCAAGAATCAACAGGTGGCCAGTGTCGACGGTATCAGTCTACGAGTCTGAAGGCTCGGCTACCATGGCTATCCGCCTGGACCCCCGATCAAGGGAGGGGACATTCCCCCATGTCACAGTGACTCGGAATGCAGAGGAAGAAAGGCCGGATGCCATGTTATCTGCAAGGAAGCGTGCAGAAGAGAATAAGCAAAGTCAGAAATCAGTTGATCAAAGCAAGACTTCTGACAAAATTTTGGCAGAGTCTCCCCAGCTCAGGGGTTTGCCAAAAGGAAAGTGGAAGCCGTCCACTAAGGGAGCAGCCCCTAAAAATAGCCATAGGCGCTAACCCAAGGCCAAATGGGACACCCGAGGGATCTAGCTCCGAGGACAAGTCCTACAAGGAGCCTCCCGGGGCCCGAAGAATGGGTTTAAAACCTAAATAGAATAACAACTAGACTCACCCGCTCGAAGAGCAAGCTCGCCCACACCCCCAGCCCACTCGGCGCCGCGGTGGAGAGAAATGAGGAGAGAGAGAAATTTCTTGCGAATGAGTAGTGAAGAAGAGAAACAAAAGGACGAAGTCCTTTTATAGGGTGAGCTCCCCATCTGTTAAAACGGTGCACCCCGGAGCGCGCTGTTTTAACCTGTTTGCGCGCCGGAGAAACCGGCGCCGTTTTAACTCTCAATCAAAAGGGCGCGCCGCTTTAAGCGGCGCCGTTTTAACAAGCAAAGGTAAAGGGGGCGCCGTTCAAAGCTTCCGACCATGCCGGTTTAAGCATCCAACGCCGGGATTAAGTGCCGTTTCGGGCTCCCGCCAGCAAAGGAGATCAATCCGAACGAAGCTCACCCGTCGGTCCTGCTGCACTCCTGCCTCGCTTGCACCACCCACGTCTGGGGGGTATTTGTTGGCACTCAAAATATGATCGTTGGCGACCAAGCCGCAGAGGCAAATGATACGACCCACTGAAGCACAGAAGCCGATGAAGAGCAACCTACTGAAGGCTTCTCAAGCTGCCAGAGCCCCGAGTTACCTGGAAGTGAACACCGGGGACTTGACCTCAAGAAAGTCGAGACGAATCCACAAACAACTCGCAGTGCGACCAAGCCTGCCTAATGATCCTGCATCGACTCCGTCGTGCCACTACCCCGCACCCGTCACCCGACTAAGGACGACGGTCTACCCGGTGGCTTGCCACCTGAATGAAGGCTCTCCTGAGGAGGAAGAACGTCATCGGCCCTTCATAGAAAGGAACCGGAGGCTCTGTCAGCAGAAGACCGCGATCACCCTACATGGGTTCGGCTTCTCACAATTATGGGTCCGTCAGTGGCCGAATGATCTCCAGTCAAGGCGAAATTATGCCGGATGTCATATCATCCCGCAAGGAAGCTCCGTGCACAAATCAAACCGAGCCGGAAGCACAAGTCATGGTGCCGAAGGTCATGCCAATGGAAGATCCGCTTGCTCGAACCAAACACACACGAGTTTGGACTAAGGCCGTACGGCATACCGAAGCTTCGTCAATGCATCGTCAAGGTTTTCCAAGGACTGTGGTGAGGAGAACCGTCAATGATGACCTCCGGAATCATCTCCGGACTCATCGGCTAGCCCTCGACAACTAAACGAGGCTAATATGCCGCCACCATTTCACCGGTGCCTCTTAAAACGGCGCCACTAAAATCGGCGCGCAAAGACCAACCGATGGAGGTGTCTCCCTGGCGCCGTTGCTCCCGGTGCGCCCCTTCACGGCGCCGGTTAACTTGGTGTCTTATAAGAAGGTCTTGTTTGACCAACAAATGGGGGAGACAAGAAGAGAGGTCATGATCGCCGGAGAGCCATGACCAATCATAGGAGAAGAGGGTTAGGTTTCGTGGGGAGGAAGGCTTTCTCTGAGAGTCCCCCACCGTGTCACCGTCGTCCTTTGCTGCGCATGAGTCCATCGGCGTCGGAGAACAAGAGCTCCTCTGTTATTTCCGTAGGTGGGTCACGATGTTTCCCGTCGATCTTCCATCGCCTATTTCTTCTTTCGTCATAATGTAAGTGAGAAAGGGGGAGGGACGCGATGATACGAGCTTTTCCTTCCCCCCTTTCCTCACTATCTCTTTCCCTTCGCCTCTTTCACTGTAACTTTCCTCTACGTCAATGTAACGGATGACCGAGCGACAACGCCAACGCCGGAACGTGCTTATGTGCATTCTATCTGTCGACTGTAGAATGAATGAATATCTATAGCAATGGGTGAAGGAGTTTAATGGTTCTGTTCTGTTGCATCTCTTTTTTCCTCCCCCTTTTGTATTTCTTTCTCCTGGCCGTTGGAACCGTGCCGTGCAATAGTGCCGGCACCGGGAATGGGCGAAGTGTGCTTACGCACCACCCCCAACGCCCATGGCGTTAGAATGAAATGTGTTCGATGATTTCCGCCGTGGTTCTCCTCCGAAGCATATGCCCTTGGACTCCCTGGGCTACAACGATACTCCCCCTCCCCGGGGTCTTCGCGTTAACGCCATGGCCGTGCTTGGCTCTATTTTTTTTCTTTCTTTCTGGATGATCTTGTGGCTGGATGATCTTGTGGCTGAGGGCATATCTGTATATGCCCCTCAACCCATCACGGCGCCGGGGCGCTTCGATCGAGCCTCTTCGCATCCCTCAGTTGTCCAGAGGTGAAGAGATCGTTCTCGTGGCCGAGTGGTTAATCCATTTATTCCTCTGTCCATGGATTCGCATGCTAACAGCATTCTCTTTCGCTGAACAAGTTGAATCTGGATGAGTAAGCTGCATACTGCATACAAGCCGCATACTGCATACACTCTTATCATTGCACACGATTCATGCTCATTCGGGAGGGTCAAATCTATTAGCCCATCTCACTAATCCGGGGAGGGGAATATACCCCCACTGTTTCATCAAACCGCCACTTGGTCATGGGAACTCATCCATTAATGGTGAGCATCCCTATTGACTATTGGGTGAATATCAAAATTGGGTTAATCCCAACATTTAAAATCCACAGTCCTTCACGGACCTTGTGGTGGCCGTGAGACGGGTGCCCCTTATAGGCTAGCCCTCAGGGTTTTCCCTGATGCGGGACGGACTGAGGAGACGACGCTAAATGAGACGGACACGAATTGACCAGCAATGACACGACTACTAGAGCGACCTCGGCTCGACACGGAGAGCTCCTATCGGCTATACGTCGCTAACAAAAACGCAAGCTCACTCGTCGTCCCAAGCGAGGGAAAGCGTGGATCGTGCGCGGTTAAGGAACCGACAGAGTTCAAGGTAGTCTACTCACTTCCAGACTCAGATCGAATGACGGGACGGGTCACTCTTACACTCACAGCGGTGACATGGACTCACGGGCTAGTACCTATCGTTCTCGGCAGCGGCAAAAGACCATATACTAAACTAGCAAGTGAATGCCGAGAAGTTAGGACCATTACCTCCACGCACCCGGCGTGGTGAAGACAACCCCGACCAATTCACGGACTCCCGGTTAACAAATTATTACAGCGGTACAATAACTTGACCCACTCCACGCAGGGAAGTAAAAGGTCACATGTGGGGCCCGGGAATCACGCAAATCGGGTTGACGGGCAGCATCTTGATGTCGCCCGGTAGTGCCGAACTCCACGTTTTCGTGCTTTCCGAATGGCGGATTCTACGGGTCCGTGGGGCCCACAGACGGTGCTATCCTCCGGATCTGTGGGGGTGGGACCCACTGTGATGGGGACCCCTGGTGGCGCGCCTCCACGGACGGTGGTCGGCCGGAAATTCCGATCGGGGGTCGATTGGCCCCGATTCCCAATTGTTGAACTAGCTGCCCACGGATTTTGATTTCTGTTTTCCGGCGCGCGCTCCGGCGAAAACGGCCGCTGCGATCAATCCCGGCGTCGGATCGAGACGAACGAACTATCGTTGGAAAGATCTCTCCAAATCCTTCAATCTAGGCTTAGAGGTAACTGCTGGATCAGGTCGGATATGGACTTTACTGAATTTACAAGTTCCTGTTGTACAGTACCCAAAATCTCAGATCTACAGGTGAGTTATCTGAGAACTGCCGTTGACCGTGAGGTTGATGGCCGATTCAGCTCCTGAGCTCTTCACGAAAGTTGTAGGAGTTTGAACACGGAAAATGGGGATATTTTTTTGGACTGATTGGAGGTGGCGGTGATTTGATATGATTTGTTTACGGAAGGGTGGTCGGATCTGGGAACAGGTGGACAACATTGTAGCTTGCTCTGAGAATGAATTTGGAAAAATAGGTGGATGGTTGATCAAAAATTAGGAAAATTCTTGGAAGGAGGGGTTGATGGAAAGAACCCCAATTAAAATTGGGAGCCCTAGAAAAAATCACAAAGGGATCCGAACATGGGAAACACAGGGCTGGTGGAAATTGAAACAGAAAGTAGACAGATCTGGTGGAAGAGGTAGAATGAAATGGGAAAAATAGGAAAAGGGATCTGGAAGCTCTACCAATTTTTATGGGACGTGGGAAACACCTCCAGAACTCACCCTCAAAATTTGGGAACCAACAGATCTCGGAGTTGGGAGCTGGAATTCCGGGATCAGCTGGCTGTTTGGTGAAGACAGATTTCCGACGAACTTGATGGCGGTGCGGTGGCGGCTCGTGGCGGCGGCGGCGACCGGAACTGATAGGGGTGGAATCACACCACCAGAATACAGCCTTTCCAGCTGCAAGGGGGAGAGAGGGGCGGCGTAGGCCTTTGCTCAAGCAATTTCTTCCAATCAAATGCATTAATTGTCATCAAATGAAAATACAAGGTATATGTATGAATTGGCAAAAGACATAAACTACCCTTGGACCTAGGATTTGTGGGAATATAAAAATGGAGTAGAACTAATTAGTTCTACTCACATTTTTCAAAAATTAAAACCTTGATGGTGAGAGGGGGGCGCCCCCTTGACTAGGGGTGGGGGTAGGTGGAAGGTTGGTGGCCAACCTTGACAAATTAGTCTAATTGTCCCCCCCACTTGGCCCACCCTTCTAGAAGCCCACATTAGAATGTTGACTGACCCCACAGGGGGCCCTAGGCTGAGGTGGATCAATGGGAGGGGTCTGGGGGGACCGTGGGGCCCAGGGGTCCCATTTTACAAATAAGCCCCTCTTACAATCAAAATTACATACCGAATAAAATGAAGTAAACACACATTAAACACAAATAAAGTCTAACTAAATATGATAAATGCCGAGACTCATGGGGGAGTCTCCAGGCTATCTCCGAGCCAGATGGATGCTGAGGTGGCTCGAGTAGTGCTCCGTGTGCGGTACCGGTGGCTCGGCGTGTCACGCCGCTCAACTGCTCGGGTGTCCGCACCATTCCCTCTCTACCGGTCATCCCGATTTGAGCCTTGAGTCAACTCGGGTCGCGTGCCCCTCGTAGGCTAGCCCTCATGGTTTTCGCTCCCGTCATGAGTCGACTCATCCGCTCACTGCCGCCCACGGACTTGGTGCCCCTAGCAGGCTGGACCTCGGGGTTTTTCCTTTCTGTTCGGGTTTGCCGGCCGCCGTCATGCCACCCGAATTTCAGGGGTTGCTCCGCTACGTGAGTATTCCCCGCTTCTCCCCGATAATCCTCTGGGATGGGGAGATGCTATCGAAATTTCGGCTCGAACAAGTCTGACTCGGAACAATCGCCGCGCTCGAGTATGAACCTCGCGCGAGCCTATAACTCGGCTTCCGGATATCCCGGGGGCGATCCTTTGAATAACTGACTTAAATAAACTTTCAAAATCTCCCAAAGTGTTTTAATAAACCCAAGAAATAACAAATAAAATCTCGGTTTCTGCAAAACAGGGCTAAACCAGCGCTGTGACGCCCGGCGCGCCTTGAAACGCCGTGCCTCATCCCGGCGCGCCAGGAAGAGGGGCGCGCCGTTTTCAGGCCAGCCCTTACCTACCCGTTGTGGCGCCATTTTAAACCCTTTACCTACGTTTTGTGGCACCGTTTCAAGCGTTTTAAGTCCTTTCCCTAGGCGAACCACGCCGGTCCTGTTCCGGATCGTGTCTTTGTGCCGTCTCGTTCCCTTCCTCGCCTCTGGGGTGATTTCTGATGTTAATAGTAGAATTGAATAAGCTTCTTAATTAATGAATTCCATAAATTGGTTTGTCTAAGCCTGAATTAGTTAATTTCATATCTTCGTCATGCTTTAATCTAAGCATTCATGCCACATCGATGCATGCCTAAGTACACGGACCCGCGGTATATCAAATGACATGAGCTGAAAGCCGGGCAACTCCCGACGAAAAGCTCCTGCCACGCGTGATGGCGGTCTTCGGGCCTATGTTCTCCGCCACGTCCTGAGGACCCACCCTTATAAATCGTGTGTAGTGAATTACAATATTTTGCATGATCATTCGCATGCTCTGCATCCTTTATTCTGGCCTCAACAGCCCATTATCTCGGCAATTAATCAAAGGTTTTCCCTCCTCGTGGGGGATGTAATTAATGCCATAGCCTTTATGGTATGGCGGACTGCTGGTCCCGACCGAACCTCACTCTCGCCCGACACGGGTCAGAATGAGCGCACAATAAACTTGTCACTCACGTGACTGGCACGCCCGCACCGTCAATCAGTCGGTTAATTACCAGTTAGTTAATCAGTCGATCGACACGCGGAATAAACCAAATCAACCCCAATAAACCAATAAATAAATTAATTAATCACAACAAAGGAAATGATCGCCAACAGGCACCTATAAAGGGGCAAGGGAATGCCCCTAATTCCTTTCCTTTTCATCAATCACCTCATGTTCCATCGTACACTCGGAAAAGGATAGCCATAGTTAGGGGCAATCAAGAGTCTAAGTTAATGGAAAGAGGACAACATTGGCAATATGATGAGGAAGACGTGGCGAATGACCAACCCATAGTGAGCTCGAACACAAGGAACATGATTGGCCACGGACAAGGGGCAAGACCATTGGTCTTGATCCGACCCAAGAGTGAGTCACCCCAATAAAGCCAGGACATCCCTCCTTCCACTCTAACTCCACCTCAAGGGGCAAGGCCCTTAGTTCTCATTCTGCCTAAGGGTACATCTACTCGGTAGTTAAATCAAGGTGTCTCCTCTCTGCTCATGGCGGACGATCACTCAACTTCATCCACTCTCTACAAAGACACCTCGCGGGAGGAGCTACTATCATTTATTGATCTAACCAAACCTGCTCCAACCCCAACTTTGCTGCCAACTCAGGTTGAACCAACCCCTATTATTGATAAATCTTTTGGGACACCTACCCCAATTGATATAGCTCCGATTCAACTTCACCAATATGAATCCATTCCTTTTGGTGAATCAAATAATGGATTTGCTCTCCCAAATCACGATGTCATTCCAATTATCCAATCAAGCTCTTCGCATACCCCCGACCCTAAGATTGATCCTCCTTTAGAAATTTTGGCCGACATCTCCACGGTGTTGGACCCGACCATGATTATGTCATGAAAGGACAAGGAGCCCGTCATCTCCACTCTAGATGTCCATCAATCTACTCCATCCTCTGAATGCTTAGATTCGCCCAAACCTAGGGGGAAATCTCAGGATGTAGGATGACACATAATGTCCAAGATGGGCTATACATCTGGCACAGGGTTAAGAAAAGAAGAACAAGGAATCAGAGAGCCTATTGAGGAAAATGGAACATTTGAGAGATTTGGATTAGGGTGTCAACCAACTAAGGTTAGCAAGGACGAATCAACAAGGTGGAATTTGCATGATCATTTTGTGAAGGAATCATGTCCTTTGAAAGAGAGAATCATCAATGTGGAAATGTTTCATGAAGATGAACATGTAGATCCAAAAGAAAAGTCCCACGATGTAGACATAGAGGATTTGGGTCTATCAAAGCTATTCTATGAAGAATCCTTTTCCCACTCGATAACCCAAGAAGAATTCGATGAAGCAAAAGGAGAACCGAGTCTGTTAATCCTCCTCTCTTTTCTATTTCTCTTGTTCACGTCATTCAAGAGTGGTTCCATCTACAAAACTGATCAATTCCAAAATGAAAAGCCTGATGCTGTCATTGAGAAGCCCACTCTAGGGGAAAAACTCTCCAATCATGACTCCCCAACTCGGGAACCTTCTTCATCCTCCATCTCTAATCACTCAACTCCAATCAACAGCCCTGCCAGGGGCATTTTCCTTGTACATAATATGTCAGATTTAGAAGAGTCGAAACCTCTAGCTACAACATACAAGAAGGTTAGGGGCACCCAAATTCCCTACCAACTTTGGTCAGGTCTAGCTGAAAGTTATAATTTGTTAACTCAAACCTTAATGTTCACTTTAATGAATTCAATAAAAGAACGATCTAGCCCGCCGCCTATGGCTAAACAAATTCAAGTCAAGAATCCTGTTAATCCTAGTAGGTATAGGGGTCATGTCCACAGCCGTGTACTTGCTTCCCATTCACTTGAACCTTATTTCCGGCCAACCAAGGAGGTGGACTGCTCCTCTTCTTCCATCCAGCAGTCCACAGAGTGCCCAGACGATACCGTCCGCTCTGTAGGAACACTTGTACATAGTTTATAATCCAAAATCCAAAACAAAATTGAAAATTCAAACAAAAATTCAAAAAAAATAGAAATCAAACAAAACCAACAGTCTAGCATCTGCCATGCATTTCACTCTCCATCCCTTCATGTATGTTAAGGTAAGGTTGCATTAAAGCCTTGGTGGATCAAGACTTTTATCTACTGGAACTGAGGAGAATTCTACCCAGCTAAGTAGCTAATGCTCCAAGGGGCAAGCAATATGCACACACTCACATGCTTTCAAAATTTGGCAACGGTCTAAAACGGGTGACTATCCTGAAGATTTTTGGAAGAGACAAAAATCCTCCTTTTCCTCGTTTTCTTGACCGATCAAGACAGTCGGCGCTCTTAAGGCCTTGAGCTCAGCAGCTGAAACATGATGCCCTCAAGTGAGAGTAGGACTCACCTTCCTTTCAAAAGTGAGACTAGAGCACGTGAAGAGGGCAGTGTCCCCGCAGGTAAAAGCAAAAATCAAAGTCAAAAGGGAACAAAATTCCCAAAATTCCCAAAATTTCAAGATCCCAAGCAAAAGTAATGAAAAGAAAGAAAAATCTCAAAAGAGAATAAATGGAAAAGCCTGGTCGTGACCGTGCCTGGTCAAGATAAAGAAAGCCCTACAAATCAAGTTCCAATTCAAGGGGCAACACAACAAGTATAACGTCTCGAAGGTGGTCCGAAATCACCGAAAGGGCAGAGTGAATTAAGCACGCTCATAGCTCATCGTTTTAACGGCTTTGTCGATCCTCTTGTGAAGTTTATCTCCTACATTCTCTTCTATTTTGAGGACACAGAATCCGATGGAAACTCTGAAGGATATAACTCTGTTGACGGCTTGTAGCAACTTTTTCAAAAACACACTATATGATTGTCTGCCCTTAAAGAACAAAAGCCTCTACTACAAAGAAATCTCCATGTTTCTGGTATGTCAATGTTCTCACCCCATTAGTGGTCTTCTTTCAGCATCCTCGGGCTTAGGTCAATGCATGCACGTCACCTGTTGGTGCGACGGCGTCTGATTCCAGGTCAGCGTCGCGCGGTTGGCCATTAGGGTTCCAAGGTGTTCAATCATATATCGTCTATGGTTGTGAGGAAATAGACCCGGGTCGGGCAAACCATTTACCTCAAACACTTTTTTGGGTGTATCTTCACGGTCGGAAGCAACTGGGAGCCTAAGCTTGGCATGACGACATTGTCATCAGGATAAGTCTTAACCGGTGAGACCACCATTCGAGGAGTCTAGAGGCCAAAATCAACCTAGATGTGCGCTCAGGATACCTGGGAGGTTGTAGAAGAGCCTATTCTTTCGTCATTATGGTGATGTCTCATGGGCAGTTGCTAGACGTTGGCCAAAAAAATCTGAATATGTCAAAAATTCTTCAAAAAAAAAATCAGAATACAAAATTTCAAAAAAAATCATCAAAATATTAAAATCCAACAAAAGATTGAAATATGTGAACATCCAAAAAATCTAAATATTCAAAAAAAATCCCAAAAGATGGAGGGGCATCTCCCCAAAACTTGTATCTCACACAAATCCCATACAATCTCCTTTCCGTCATCACTACTCTACAACTGCGAACCCTAAAGGCTACTCCCTTTCTTCATTCCATCCCACTGGGGGATTTATACTTGCACTGCTACCAACACCCAAACTAGGGGCAAATTGCATGTCCATCTGCCCATCCAAGCTAGCCAAACCCCTGGCTACCTTGTCGGGAGGTAGAGCATTCCTCTCTCCTTTGCTTTCCATGAATCTTAATGGCATTCGAACTCCGCCAGCTTGGCACTTCAACTTGAGTCCTAAGCAAATGAAACCTTCATATCACTTGATTTTCAGCAGATGCTTGGTTGCAATACCAATACCTTTTTCCTTACTCTTTCTACTCCATATCCCCTTGATTGGACAAACGTCCTACCTATGTCAGCGGGTCCAAGAGGGACTTTGGATATGGAGCTTGAACTATCCTTTTGTTAGCCCTCCCCAACCAGACACCTTGCTGGAGTTAACTGATGTGCTAGGTGAAGTTAGCATAGGATCCCCTGTCATCGGGAGTGATCACCTCTGGGGACGTGCTTACACCCTTGTGACCATCCCCACGGAATTCATTATGTCCATTAGGCTTGCTGTAAAGCCGAAAGGACGATGTTTGCTTTCCTCACTTACTTGCCTTAGTGGATGCTTCCTCTTTGAATGCTTATTTATTTGTGAACTTCACTAATGTGTGTTTATGTAGCTGCAGGTCACTTAGCATTGGGATTCACTCTTCATTGCCTTATCCTACTATTATCTATATAGTATATTATATAGAGCCCGAAGGCTAATAACTTCGGGCGCATAAACTCTGAGTTCCTCTCTAACAAAAATAATGAGGGGTTTATGTTCCCTAAGTTATTCGACGGCCGATTGGTTTCATGATTGACCTCAGGATGACGGACACGTCGGACTCTCGACTGATGTCTTTCCCGGAGCCAGACAATACTACCTCTGGATATGCATTACACAGGTTTTCCCCCTTAAACCCAGCATGCATCATATAGGTTACTTTTCGTCCCACCATCAACCAAAAAAAAAGCAAACAAAAATGCATTCAATGCATTCATGCAGCAAGAAAGAGACAAGGGTTGAGAGAAGGGTATGCCATCCATGTGCCCTGGACTCTATCCCTCTTTTGTTAATCATCCAAGTTCTTCAATTCCATCACTTTTTTGTTGTCTACCTTATTCCACTCCGATTCGACAAGTCGAGAGTGTGTTTTGCATGCGATCGTCATGAGTATTCTGAGATTTGAAGGTCGTTTTCCCCTTATCCTGATTGTGTTATGTACTCCTGTTTTAGGTGTCTTGTATCTCCTTGAGCCTGGATTGCATTTTCGTCCCCTCAAGTCCCGAAGCGTTGCTAGGGGGTCCCACTGGACTGTAGATACAAGCCCTCTCAGATTACTTTTCCTACCTTCCTCCCCTTTTGAATGACCTCTCTTATCCCATTATGCTTGTCCGTTCTTATGCGAAGCTCAATCTTAGCTCGAGAATCTCCTTGAGCGGGATGTCCTTATTAGGCTTGTTTCTTTACCGAAACACCCATTTATTAGTCCACCAGACTCCCCTACAAAACGGGCGTTCTGGAGGGGCATTTGTAGATGCCCAATTTTAGACATCCCGGTGACTCTTGTCTAGCCTTCATTGAAGTGACACCTTTTCCTTGGTTGATTGGTTGTGTGGAGTCTTATCCTTATTTAGGTAGGTTCCACCCTGTCCCTTCGCGGATCCAACTTCACGGTAAGTTGGTAGGAGGTTGCAGGGGGACAGCGCCCCCCTGCTCATAAGGTTGGGGGTTCGGGGGGGCGTGGGCCCCCGAAGCATTTTTTTTGAAGCTCTATATATGATTCTATCCATTGTCTACCCTGATCCCTGGGCGACCAAGGTGCTGGCCGTCCACATCCCTGGGCGACTAGAGACCTGGCCACCCAGCCCCTTCCAGGGTGACCACAAGGTTGGCCGCCCACCTCCCAAGGCGACCACAAGGCTGGCCACCCTCACCTTCCAGGTGGCCAGAGTCCTGGCCGCCCAGCTCCTCAAGAAGGCTATCGATTTGGCCGCCCAGCCCCTTGGGCGACCAGAACCTTGGCCGCCTCCTGGTAACCGTCCGTCAACTCCACGTTCTGCCCACTCCTGGCACGTTCTCCGGAACTGCTCCCATTCCGGGAGGTTCTAGGCTCACGTAGCTTGCACGTACTCGATTTTTGAATGTTTTTGGAGGGAGATTGCCCCCACATACAAAAACCTCTGTTTGAAACCATTGGACGCGGGGAAGGTTTGACATTTTTGACTTCGGAGGTGGGACACTTCCGGAGGATAGACATTCCCTGGAGGAGGATAGGTTGTGTCAGTTCTTGGAGCCAATAGAGAGCTGTGAGCACAAGAGCGCATTCCCCTACCTTCCCCTAGAAGCAGAACATGAAGTTGGAGAGCTCTGCAGCGGGAGAGTCCATTTACAGGGGGCGGCCATCGACATGGCCGCCCACCTTCTCTAGGCGACCACAATGCTGGCCGCCCTCTGTTGGTTTACGGGCAAACCCCGTCGTTCTTCCCTTGTTTCTCTATCTTGCTACGTTTTATCTCATTTCACTACATTCATACATGCTAGATCTTCCTAGATCCTTTTTTAAAGAGGTTTTTCAACCCAAAACATAGAGGAGGTGGATGGTCGAAAGTCTCGACCATCTCCCTTCCCGCCCCCCTTCCTGGTACGAATGACCCCCAATTGCATGTTTTATTTACTTCTATGAGCATATGCTACACCTTCTCAGTCTAATGGTTTCTTTGTTTGCTGGATAATTTTGCAGGGACTTCGTCATCGACTCGTAGAGCTCCGCGTTCTTGGCCGGTATAGGACAGAAAAATTGATATTCTCCCATTTCTAAGGCATTCACGATCATTCTACTCTTGTGAGGCCCAGGTATAGGTCTCTGGCGATCATGTTATTTCTATTTTTCTAACCTATGCACTGTAGGTTTGTAGCAGCATAGTTCGGGAGGCAACGCATCGCACATACGCGACGCACGCCCACCTTCCGACACCTACAAAGGGCAAACAAAAGGTGGAGGTGTTCAGCAATTCACACTAACACAAGTCCACACCTCAGGGCAAACACCAGAATAGGGGTAAAACTTCTGCAACATCAAAACCCCAGAATAATTCAAGTAGGTCTCCACAGAAAAACAACTGGAAGACACAACCCACTCCCTTGCATTTTCCAGGTGGACCTATAACTGTCAGGAGTTCGGAGACTAACAGAAACCATCTCAGAGATCAGACCTACCATACTTACCATTATTCACAGCCATATCAGTTTAGTAGGTCTGGAAGGGATAGAGGCTATGACAGGTCTGCATACCATTCAAATCCTACTCAGAACTACAGACCTCAGGATAGACATTTATTCGGGCAATCCAGGACATGGAATCTAATGAAACACACTTCATATGGTCAGCCTAGGACCAACTCAGGGTATGCCTCACCAACTGTTTTCCAGACTATGAATGACAACAAAAATTGGGACAACAAAATGAAAACAAACAAATCCACAAAGCAATCTGTTTCACAATAAATGTGGATACCTAAATGTTTGCTGTCTTGTTTTGATGATTCATCTGTTGTTTTGGGGCCCAAACAGTTTTGGATTCCAAACTTTTCTACTTGATCCTTGATGCAGGTATGCCTGGCAGCCAAGCAAAATCTGTGGTACTTGGACAGTGGATGCTCCAGGCATATGACGGGGGACAAGGCCAAATTTTGTATGCTGGTTGAAAAGAATAGAGGCCTTGTCACCTTTGGAGGCAATACTAAGGGTAAGATTGTCGGATCAGGAAAGGTAGGTAAGTGCTCTACCTGTTGTGTTGATGAAGTTATGCTAGTAGAAGGTCTTGCATATAATTTGTTAAGTATTAGCAAGCTTTGTGATAAAGGTCATAGGGTAGTGTTTGAATCTACTAGTTGCAACATTTATGAGCCTAATTTTGATAATGTTAAATTTTCTGGTAAAAGAGTCAATAACATTTACCTAGTTGACCTAGATGATATAGCACATTCAAACCTGTGCCTTACTGCTAACAAGGATGACGTAGCCTTTCTTTGGCATCGTAGACTAGGTCATGCTAGTTATACAATGCTACACAAACATAATAAACATTCCATGGTCAGAGGACTTCCTGAAATATCGTTTAAAATTGATAATGTTGTATGTGAGGCCTGCACTCAATCCAAACAGACTAGGAAATCATTCAAGTATCGAACAGAAAACCTATCTTTTAAACCATATGAGCTGATTCACATGGATCTCTTTGGACCCACTAGATCAGCTAATTTATCTAATAGAAGATATGGTTTTGTATTAGTTGATGATTTCTCTAGGTTTACTTGGGTGTTTTTCCATACACACAAAAATGAAGCATTTAATGAATTTCAGGAGTTCTATCTTAAAATAAAATAAAATCATGAAAATTCCATTCAGAATATTTTGTCTGATCATGGTGGTGAGTTTGAAAACTCACAGTTTGATGACTTCTGCAGGGACAATGGTATAACTCACAGGTTCTCATCTCCAAGGACACCAGAGCAAAATGGTGTAGTAGAGAGGAGGAACCGGACCCTTGTGGAGATGGCTCAAACATTGCTGGTGGAAGGTAACCTACCAAGGAAATTTTGGGCTGAGGCAGTCAACACTGCATGCCATGTAGTCAACAGAGCTATGGTAAAGTCATTTACCCAGAAAACTCTTTATGAAATTCTCAAGGGTAAGAAAGCTTCACTAGCTTATTTCAAGGTCTTCAGTTGTAAGTGTTTTGTGCATGCCAATGCTTAAAGAGATATTGATAAATTTGATCCTAAAAGTGATCTTGGAATCTTTCTAGGATATTCAAAAACATATAAAGCCTATAGTGTATACAATTTAAATTTTAAGATAGAGGAGGAATCTCCACATGTGGTCTTTGATGAAACACTGACTAAGCTTGAAAATGGCTTGTGCAGAGAACAGAATAATGGAGAAATTCTGAAAGATGAAAATCTTGCAGATCAATCAGAAGATAATGATGCAGAGGTGCCTGGTTCTCAGGGGGAGATAAATGAGATTCAAGGTAATCAAGTTATCAATGTCAGATTTCTTAGAGATCATCCTATAGATAATATAATTGATAATTTGCATGAAGCCCCTTGGACCAGATCTTATCTCAGAGCTCAGAATGAGTTAAACTCTTTTGCATTAGTATCACAGATAGAACCCAAAAATATAGACAGTGTCCTTAGTGATGTGCATTCGATCAATGCCATGCACGAGGAATTAAATCAATTTGATAGGAACAAGGTATGGCATCTAGTTCCATCTCCTGACTATGGGACTGTCATTGGGACTAAATGGGTTTTCAGGAATAAAACTGATGAGCAGGATAATGTTGTTAGGAATAAGGCCAGATTGGTTGCTCAGGGGTACAATCAAGAATATGGTATTGACTTTGAAGAGTCATTTGCCCCTATGGCTAGGTTAGAGGCTATTAGAATTCTGTTCGCATATGCATGTTCATTAGGAAACACCCTTCAGCAGATGGATGTGAAATATGCATGTCTGAATGGAGAAATAAAAGAGGATGCTTTTGTAAGACAGTCTCCTTGTTTTGAATGCATAGATTTTCCTAATCATGTATATAAGTTGAATAAAGCTCTATATGGATTGAAACAAGCTCCTAGAGCTTGGTATGACAGGCTTAGTATGTTTCTCTCAGACAATAAGTTCACAAGAGGTGAAATTGACCAAACCTTATTCACAAAGGTATGTCATCCAGACATTCTCATTGTTCAAATATATGTGCATGATATAGTTTTTGGTTCAAATAACCCAACAATGTGTAAATAATTTTCTGACTTAATGACGCATGAGTTTGAAATGAGCTCTATGGGTGAGCTAAAATTGTTTCTTGGATTGCAGGTGACAAAGACCAAAGAGGGAACTTCCATCACTCAGTCCAAGTATATAAGGGATCTACTGAAGAAGTTTAAATTGGAAAACCTCAAGGAGATAACAACACCAATGGGTACATCAACTAGCTTTGATGATGACCCAAACGGTAAATTGGTTGACACCAAGCTGTATAGAGGTATGATCGGATCCCTTCTTTGCCTTAATGCATCTAGACCTGATATACAGTTTGCTGTGTGTTTATGCGCTAGATTTCAGGCTAGTCCTAAAGAGTCACATCTTAGTGCTGTAAAGAAGATTTTTAGATATCTGTCAGGCACCCTAGAATTAGGCCTTTGGTATCCTGCTAGGTGTGAGCTAGATCTAATAGCTTACACTGATGCAGATTATGCTGGGTGTCGGATTGATAAGAAAAGCACTAGTGGGTACTGCCTGTTCTTAGGTGGTTGTCTAGTGTCTTGGGCATCCAAGAAGCAACACACTGTTGCTCTATCCACTACTGAGGCAGAATATGTCGTAGTAGGGAATTGTGTAGCCCAGGTACTCTAGATCAAGCATCAACTCATTGATTATCAAATAAAATTGGGATGCATTCCAATTTTATGTGATAATACTAGTGCTATATGTTTAACTAAAAATCATGTTCATCACTCTAGGACTAAGCACATAGAAATTAAACACCATTTTCTTAGAGATGAAGTAAGCAAGAATGAAATTGAATTGAATTTTGTTGAAACTGAAAAATAGATTGTCGACATATTTACTAAACCTTTGGGAAATGAAAGATTTAAATTCTTAAGAAGAGAATTAGGTTTATGTAAATTTCAGCATGATGAATAATCTTGATTTTATTCCTGATTAAATATTCTGATTGGCCTTGAGTTGTTTCAAATCTGCTTGCTAATAGTCTTATCATTGTCATAGATGAGTCATCTTGATTTCATAGGTATATCAAATGATATGGGGTGGAAGGATAGATTTTGTCTGTCTGAAAGCCCATACCATGTGTAGAGGACTATCCTCCGCCAGGTACTATGAATCAAGAGAGTCCATCCATTGCACTGTAATTCTTAAATGTTGGGTCTAGTGTCTTGTGGATAGTTATATCTGAATGCTTGAATAAAACATGCTTATAGATAGGGGGAGCTTCTGCTTAGAACAAGATTGCCTGTCCATGCTGCATTGTGTGTCAAGGGGGAGTATGGTACAGTCTGTTTGGGTGTGATCTGTTCAAGGTATTCTGTCAATGTTCAGATTAGTGTGTTTGAAACTTCAAACCCCTATCATTTAAATTCTCTCCAGATATAGAAACCCTCATCACTTAGTCTCTTTTGGACTCAATTACATCAATTGTATCGCGTGGTATCCATTCCCATTATTTGGTGTATTTTCCATTCCTTGATATTCCCCAAGAGCTGATTTTATGTTTCAATTTCAATTCCCTCTTTCTGAATAGATGATAGTCTTGCAATCATTTCATTATCTTAAGCAGCAACCATCATATATCTTCTATAAGAATCATGTTTGCTTCATGAATGAACTATTGATTTAATCTTCATAAACTATAGAGTTTAAAGACTGTATTAAAAAAATAGGGTGGTGAAAAACTGTTTATAGCTCTCAACCTCCTTCTCATGTTGTGACAGATAAGATCTTTATTGTATCTGTAAATGAAAGACTTAGTGAAATCTAGGTTAAGAAACTCAGATAGTGTATTGTTTTTAAACAAGTCACTTTGAAAAATTAAAAAGGGCAGCAAAAAGAAAATCATTAGTAAAAGAATTGAATAACTCAATTGGCAGAGCAATGACTGAACTACACTGAGAAACTGAGTACTTCATCAATGAAATGGATACAAACTCATGTCATGAAGTGCTTCATGTTAACTCTGTTCACATGATCAAATCTGTAGAATTGGTTTCATTGAGGAGCTGGGGGTACTGGCGTCTGATAAACGTGTACCCTTATGCAAAAGGTGTAATCATGACTACTATTTTTGATCAGAGACAGAGATGGTAGTCTATGCTTAGTAACTAGGGGTACTGGCGTCTAACCCACGTTTACCCTTAATGTCAAAGGTATAGAAGTTACCTGTCTGTTCAATTAGCTCAGTTTTAAAATCAAAATTGAAAAAGTTTGTTGTAACCCTTGCACTTCTAATTTCACTAAGTGTCAAATTGTTTAACCTCAATACATATCCTAGTTACTCCCATAGATATTCATTGGTTCTGAAATCAGTAGGATACAGTATTGACCAAGTTTATCATGGTTATGTGACTTAGGTTTGTTGCTATAAACAAGAACTGCAACCTTATATGTGACATTCAATGAATCTACTCTACCTTTTATCACTATTAAACCAGTCATTTGTCATGAATGCATAATTGTGATTCTCTGTCTGAAGACTTTCACTATAATTTGCTTATCTATCGAACTATTGCAAAGGGTGTTACTCTATTCCCTTCTTCTCTTCCACAATATCCCGTACTCATTGTTTGCTGATGGCAAAGGGGGAGAGAAAAAGTACTTCGTGGTATTTTGATTAAGGTTCATGGTATTTTGATTAAGGGAGAATTGTATTTCAGGATAATATTGTTAAAGGAGGAGAACATTTTCAGGGTGTAGATGTGTTGGGGAAGAGTGTCCAATGTCAAGAGATTTTTGGGGGAGAGTTTCTTCAGGGGGAGAAACACACACTTGTGTCAGATTCAGGGGGAGAGCTGATCAATTGGTATCAGATGGATTATATTTGGCTGCATCTGATTTTCACTATATGATCAGTCTGCATCTGTGTGTCTGTCTGGTGCATTGTCTGACTGTGCTTTATGTTAAATACGTCTGATATTGGATTAATCTTGTCTCATCAAAATACATCATAATTTTGGATGTTGCCATCATCAAAAAGAGGGTGAATGTTGGGTCTCCTCTGGAGTTGATCAGCAGTGTGAAGACTGCTATGCATTGATTGGGTTTTGAATGATTGGCAACAATAGAGTTGACTTTGATGACTTTATATTGATCATGGTAATATTGTGTATTTTGATGAATTGGTTATATGTCAGACCTTTTCATAAAATATTTCTGCACACTTTGTTATTCTGAATCTAACGTCGGTGCATGTCTGCATTGTGCTTGCATTCAGTCGGTGCATGTTTGTGTAAGAAAAGCATATAAGGTCGGTGCAAGTAGTGCCGCTCGCACACCTCAGGTCGGTGCTAGTCGTCGTCTTTACTTAGTGAGGTCGATGCAAGTTACCATGTGCATACATAGTCGGTGCAGAGTCCGCATTAAGCATATTGGGTCGGTGCAAGTTTTGTTGTGAGCATATAGAGTCGGTGCATGTTTTGTTGTAAGCATATACAGTTGGTGCAGGTTAAAAGCATATAGGGTCGGTGCAGATTATGCTATAAGCATATAAGTCAATACAGGTTTTGCTGGGAGTATATGAGGTCGGTGCAGGTTTCACTGTGACCACATAAGGCCTGTGCACATTTTGCCTTACATATAATAGGTCGGTGCATCTTTGTGCCATTCGCATGCAAAGGGTTAGTGCACTGTCTGCTTCATGCATATAGAGGTCTGTGCATGTTTTCCTACATGCATAATAAGGTCAGTGCACACTTGTATCCTACATGACCAATGTCAGTGCATTGTATGCTTCACGAGTGTAGATGGCCAGTGCACTTTCTGTTCTATGTCATAACACGTAGTACCTCACATACACTTAAGGTCTGTGCATATGTATTTCAAGTCTATGCTAGTTCTTTTTGCATCTATGCCTATACACATAGACGTGTGAATTGTCTAAGTCCACAACATGTGACTAACATTTTGTTCGATAAAACGATAGGTGAGACTTATGATCAAGCACCTGATGCGTGTCCCAACTACCTGCTCACAAGCAACTTAAGTACCAGGATAAAAGGCACGTGATCCAAGGTAAAAAGGTGAAGCGTTATGATCATGACACATGGAAAGCAACCCAATTAAGATGCTGCCACGTGGCCATCCCAAGCTCAGATCTGAATGAACTTTTGGGTGGGAAATGTGGTTTCCACGCGCCCACCAGATGCTGTTATAAAAGGGGGCAGATCGCCCAATCTCTAGGTGTGAGAGAAGATATATAGAGAAAGAATATACAGAAGCGAGAACGAAGCCAGAGAGAGAAAAGCAGCAGCCAAGTCAAGAGGGACTTCCAGTAGATCCAGAGAGAGCTTTGAGAGAGTTTTGAGAGAGATTTGAGAGAGGAGCATAGAGTCGTTTGAAGGGTGTGAGTTTGAGTTTCTGTAAGTCATTATTTTCGGCTTCTTGGTTCAGAACCAGAGCCGATATGCTCTTTGTAAGAGCTACAGATCATTTTACTGTTTTCTATTTTTCTATTGCTTCTATTTTTCATTTCGAACTCTTGATTATAGCAAGCTATGAGTCAGCGGTGGCAAGCTGTAAGGCCCAACTATAGAGGTGGATTCCTCTGGATTGCTTATGCTGTAGGGCTCTGCGTGTGTTGGGAAGTGTTGTGTAGTGGACAGCGGATCTAGAGGGGAGGGGTGAATAGATCTGCCCCTCTTTTCACAATACAACCCTCTATAAGGCTAGTTAAAAATAATTGCAGCGGAATACATCTAGCTTAGCGATGTATAAAACGATTTGCTTAGAAATATGATTTCACAATATGGAGATTGAACCTAAGCATGCATCTAAAACATATCAATCGCACAATCAAACCACAACACAAAGGATTTTAAGGTGGTTCAGACTGAATCCCCAGTCCTACGTCCACCCCTCACCAAATCCGGTGAGGCTCCACTAGTGCCTGACACTGAACCGCAAATCGAAAAAATCACAGATTATCTTCCTACTAACCACCGGTAGGTACGTCAACACTGCAGATCCGACAACTTCTGATTGCCTTCCTACTAACCACCGGTAGGGACGATCTTCAGTTTCAATCGTTTGTATGAAATGAAAAAGATAACAAATATGAAATCACTCAAACAAGATATAGAGTATGCTCAAAGAAAGAAGATCTTGTCTGAGTTGCAGAAGCTTGAATCAGATGCTTTGAAGGTGTCTTCTTCCTTGCGAGATGATCTTCCTTGAATCTCTTCTAGTTGATGAAGAAGACGATGGATGTAGCTTCGATCTTCCTTTTGATCTTCTTGAGTTGATGAAGAGGATGAAGAATGTAGTTTAGATCACCTTTGAAAATCTTGATTGCTTCTTGCTTCCTTAGAGGTTGAGATGGCTTCAGATCTGGACTTGAATCCCTTGGAATGGATGAAGCTTCTTCCCGTAGTACTGTTCACGGCTACAGTACTTCAAACTACTCTCCCTTGAACACACCCTTGCAGCCTCCCTTGATTTCTCAAATGATCAACTAGGGTTTCTAACCCTCTTGCATGTATTTTATAACCTTTGAATGGTCCTTAGACATCCCCTAGACCAGATCCACAATCTATGGAAGATTGGGTGACTTTGGGGTTAAACAAATACAAGGAAAGGGGCTGGCCTCAAAGTGGAAAACAAAGTCAACATTGAAGGCTCGGGGCTGGCGGTCGACCTGCAGCTTCTGGCGGTCAACCGCTACTGAGAAACCTATAAACGGGTGGTCCATGAGAATTACGGTCGACCGCTACTAGCTGGCGGTCGACTGCCACTGAGACTCGTGTATATTGGGAGCTGCTGGTTGGGGCGGTCGACCGCCCCTGTGCTGGCGGTCGACCGCCCCTGTGCTGGCAGACCCCAGGCTTTCTCGGGTCAGTCCGTTAACTGCTTTAGCTCCATCGCTTGACTCCTTTAGCAGCCCGTTCATGTATGTGGCATCACCCTTGACAGTCTTGAAGATTTATGTTGATTATATTGCTCCTATAATCAAATTTTTGTTCCGGGGGCTCTGCCCCCTGAAACCCCCGCAAGGGGCGCTGCCCCCTTGACCCCCGCGACCTGACCGGGCAGGTCGATCCGCGTGCGAGGGTGCAACATTGAGCTTTCACATTTTCCATCTCCACTTCATTCCTTGGCAATTTATTGGCATATCTGTCATGAACAAAACACCGCGTATGTCAGTCATATGAGAGTTAAAATAATAATGACTTATAGTGTTTAGCTATTATCAAAACCAAGAATATCCAATAACTCAAATGACCACAAGACGATGTCGAACGACCCAAACCACAGGAAGACTCAAATGATCACAGGGGCACAACATTCTCCCCCGTTTTGATGATGGCAACACTGTGAGTCATTATGTGGCAGTAAGAACCAAGATGGCCAAGTTGAGTCATTATGACATATGCGACATGTGCAGCTCAAGATCCATGATAGTGAAAGCATGTGAATGCGATAATGCGGATATATGCATGGATGATGTGAATTTGGATATATGCATAGAATGCAAATTTTCAATTCCCCAAAAGCTCACAGAAGACTCAAATGCTCGCAAAGGTTCGCTCCCCTGTCCACAATGCATTCTCGCCCTTTGACAACTCACAAAGGACTCACAACAACAAGACATTCTCCCCCTTTGACAACATCAAAAAGGAGGGATAAGATAGAGAAGGTGACTAATGTCTGAGAGACTAGAGGTGAATGAGATTGGAGAGCAAGCCATTATATGCAAACCTGAAACATACCGCGAGCAACATATATGGTTCAAAGCTAATGAAATTCGAGATCATCAACAGAGTTTGAAAAGCAGCTACATCCAAGATTTAATAAAAATGAACCAAAGGTGCATATCATGGCAGTGTTTAACCTTCCCTTGTCTTATATATCCATATTCAATAACTACAAAGGGAATAACACACAAACTAGTATTGAGGCTAAACAATCATGACTAAAGCATGGAATTTGTTGAGTTCAACAAATTTGATTTTCAATATCTTTTGAATTTGACGGCACATGACTCATATTTTACGAGCAATCAAGTCTAGTACATGCCTCCTAGCCGTAAGAATGCACGTTGTTTAGACGCCAGTATCCCTAGGTATTTGGCAAGACTGACGGTTATGCTTCAGAATGAACAAAGATAGCAAAGTCATTTCATGACATATCCAATCTCATTTCTGTGATGAAAAGATATATTTCTCAGTAATTATGCCAGTGCTCTGCCTAGAGTCCAAATATAATTAAGACAGAGATAACAGGGGCACATCATGACATATCATTCGTCACTTGATTTGATGACATGACATATTTATCCATGCAACAATATCATTGTTCTGTCAAATGGATTTCCAAGAATTCCAGCTCATCAAGATGTTTAAGAACAATACTAAGCCTGAGTGTATCACCAAGATGGTCATGAATTTTAAATTTTCAGATATCAGGATAGTCATTCAAAGCATAATATGCAATCTCTAGTTAAGGTCTATTAAAACCACAGAACATAGATGATTTCAAACAAAATATATCAGAACTACAAGGAAATCATTAAATCTGAACCATTTTCATTGGATGGACAATCATCAGGGCATATAATAGAAAGCTCTTATGCCGTAGTTCTGTCAGTCTCATGATCTCATATTCAGACTATAAGCCATGGAAGCACAGATTGCAAGAGATTAAGAAAGGCAACAAGACTCCCCCTAAGGATATGCAAGGAATACACTTAAGGAGTTATGTGTGCAAGCAAGTGTAATGACAAACGTCAAGGAGAGAGAGACTAGAACCATGAAGGGGTTGACCTGATCAAACATGAATTTGATAGATATGAAATGGATGACCTAACACATGGTTGTACACTTATTAAATGTAATAGAGTGAAGATGAAACATATGCATGAATGCTGTAAAGAGACAACTCCCCCTTACTATATGGCTTATATGCGACAGTGACGCATGGTACTTGACGGAGGTGAAACCTCACGCATATTGAGTGCTTCTAAGCAAGCATAACCTGCCTTTCCATACATCAACATTTAATATACCATGGCCATGTAAGAAGGATGCTACAGAAACTATGCAATGCATCGTGAACATGAATTCAACGTTATGTATTATGACTACATGCAATGCTACACCATATGTAAAATGATGTAATTACATATAAACAATGCATGGACACCAATCTGCAAAAACACACAACTAAATTGAACAAGATCATCATTTCAATTTTTATTCGCCTGAGGTCGGTAAAGACCAAGCTCCCTTCTGAGTGTTTAAAACCTATCATTACACAAGGGCTTGGTGAAAATATCAGTAATTTGATTTAGAGTATCAACAAAATGCAGTTCAAAATTTTTCTTACCGACCCCATCTCTAATGAAGTGATGCCTAATCTCAATATGCTTAGTCCTATAGTGCTGTACTGGATTTTTTGTAAGGTTGATAGCACTAGTGTTATCACACAGAATCGGGACACAACCAAGATCCACTAAGTAGTCTTGAAGTTGGTGTTTAATCCACAACATTTGGGTGCCACAGCTCCCCGCAGCAACATATTCTGCCTCTACGGTTGAGAGGGCAATAGAGTGTTTTTTTTTGGAGGCCTAAGAAACTAAACACCCGCCCAGAAACTGGCAGTAGCCACTAGTACTTTTATGATACAGCTTGCATCCAACATAGTCCGCATCAGAATAAGATATAAGAGATAAATCACATGATGACGGATACCACAATCCCAAATCTTGAGTGCCGGTAAGATATCTAAGGATACGTTTGACGGAAGTCAAGTGGGATTCTCTAGGACTAGCTTGAAATCTAGCACAAAGGCATACACTAAACTTGATATCTGGTCGGGATGCTATCAAGTATAGTAAAGAGCCGATCATACCTCTATAGATCTTTGCATCCACTAATTTACCATTTTCATCCGAATCTAGTGATGTTGTGGTGCTCATAGGAGTTGCAATGATTTTGCTGTTCATCATGTCAAATCTTTTCAGCAGCTCCTTGATGTATTTGGCTTGACTTATGAAGCACCTATCTTGTCCTTGGTTGACCTGCAAACCGAGAAAGAATTGGAGTTCTCCCATTAGGCTCATCTCAAATTCGCTAGTCATGAGGTTAGCAAATTCCTCACACATTTCAAATTTAGTAGAACCAAACACAATATCATCAACATAAATTTAAACAATCAAGATGTTCTTACCTTGTTACTTGGTGAAAAGTGTTTGATCTACCTTACCTCATGTGTACCCTTTTTCAATGAGGAACGAGCTTAGTGTCTCATACCAAGCTCTTGGTGCTTGCTTAAGTCCATAAAGCGCCCTGTCTAGCTTGTATACAAAATCTACATGGTTAGAATTCTCAAAGCCAGGGGGCTGCTCAACATAAACTTCTTCTTTGATCAAACCATTCAAGAAAGTACTTTTTACATCCATTTGGTACAGCTTTATTCTAAGGGATCATGCAAATGTTAGTAAAATTCTGATAGCTTCGAGTCTAGCAACTAGGGCATAAGATTCATCAAAGTCTACCCCAAACTCCTGATTATACCCTTGAGCCACCAATCTAGCATTGTTTCTTATTATCTTACCATCCTCACTGAGTTTGTTCCTAAAGACCCATTTAGTGCCAATGATAGATTGTAATGAAGGTTTAAGAACAAGATGCCAAACTTTGTTTCTTTCAAACTGGTTTAACTCGTCTTGCATTGAATTTATCTACTTTTCATCTTTTAATGCTTCAGTAATGTTTTTGGGTTCAAGCTGAGAGACAAGAGCAAGTTGATCTAATTCTTCCACAATTCTAAAATGTGACCTTGTTCTAGGTGGGTCATTCAAGTTACTAATGACATTTTTTAAAGGATGATCCTTAAGAATTCTAATATTTGTAAAATCATTACCTTCTCCTAGAGCTTGATTCCTTGCATTGCTTGATTCAACTCGGTCACCATCTTCTTTTATTTCTTCTTGTGGAGAATCACTCTTGTCCTTCATGCTTAGGAATTCCCCATCTTCATCATTTTTCTTATAAGAGTTATCATTGTTAGAATCATCATGATATTCATCAAAGGAAACATGGGGTGATTCTTCCACAGTTTTACTCTTAATGTTATAAATTCTATAAGCCCTAGATCTATCAGAATATCTAAGGAATATACCTTCATCGCTCTTGGGCTCGAATTTATCTGTCTCTTTTGTCATTGTTGTGAATGAAGCATTTTGATCCAAACACTTGCATATGTGAGAGAGATGACTTTTCGCCTTTCAGCAACTCATAAGGAGTCTTTTTGGTGTGTGGCCTTACCATAGAGCGGTTGATAATGTAACATGCTGAGTTTACCGCTTCAGCCCAAAACCTCCTTGGAAGTTACCGTTTAGCAAGCATGGTTCTTTGATCCCCGCGACCTGACCGCGTAGGTCGATCCGCGTGCGAGGGCGCAACATTGAGCTATCACATTTGCCATCTCCACTTCATTCCTTGGCAATTCATTGGCATATCTGTCATGAACAAAACATCACGTATGTCAGTCATATGAGAGTTAAAACAATAATGACTTATAGTTTTTAGCTATTATCAAAACCAAGAATATCCAATAACTCAAATGATCACAAGACGATGTCGAACGACCCAAATCACAGGAAGAATCAAATGATCACAGGGGCACAACAGGAAGTTTTCCCGAAGCTATGTATCAGCGGATTGGAAGCTGTGAATCAGCAGTGAAGCCACACTTGGTTTAAGTGTGGGGTGGATGTAGATCTCTGCAGGAGATCGAACCACCTAAAAATCGTGTGTCCATACTTGATGGTTTGTGATTGTTGGATCTATATATCTAGCTGTTATCATGTTTCATTAGGTTGATATACTGAGTATTCAAGAGAGTGAAGAAGGTATATCAAATGCTACCACTCGAAGGATAAGTTAGGCTTATCTGAAAAGTGGTTTATCTTGCGTGAGGACACTCTTTGAGTTCAACCTCTGCCAAATACCTCTTCACATTTCATCTCTCAGCAATTTAGTTTCACTGCTACTGTGCTTCAATTGTCTAGTTGAATATACACATTCTCTCTATTGATAGCTCTCACATAACTCTTGACTAAGTCTTCTGTTAATTCAGTGGCTCTAGTAACTCTGTGTCTAAATTGGCTGTTCTGATTAAGCAAATTTAATTCTACATTTATCTGCTTAATCTTGCTTTCAATTTGGGGTAGATCTATTCACCCCCCCTCTAGATCCATATCAAGAAACACATGCAGTGAAACTCTATGAGTAACATTGGATTAGGCATGAAGCTCTACACAATCTCTGGAGATCTAAGAAGGAGCTCACAAGATCTTATATCGAAAAATACAAAGATGGACATGAGCTTATAATAAAGACTTAAGTCTTATTTTTTCAGGACTCTTTTACCAACAAAAAGATAAAATCGAAGCCACTCTCAGATGTAGCGGATAAAATACTCAGGCCGTCATCGGGAACCTCCGGCCCAATAAACACAAAACCCTCATTTACTAGGGGACTAGTGTGGAGGCCTAAGAAAGGATGCATGTGCTTATGCAAGGTCTGAGCCTTCTCTTTGAGAGTCCTTTTTGCAGGTAAAAAGGACAAAATCCAACTCACTCTCGAACGTAGCAGAGATAATATCTTAAAGGAGACATCCAAATTTTTGTCTTCAACAATTTTAAGAGTCTCACTCTAAAAAAATAATTTTTTTAAATAATCGTAAGATAACTATACGTACCATCCGATTTTAGATTGAACATTTATAAAAAAAAATAAAAGATCATTTTCCCTCGAAACATAGGCCGGCCAAAATTTATCCGATTAAGGTCATCCATTCTTTGTTTTTGAGTTTTTCTAACTCTCTGATCTTGGTACAAATAAGTAGTTTGCACAAGAAACTACCTAAAGAAAGTAAAAAAAAATAATTTGTTATAAAATTTAACTTGTAGTCGAGAAGAAGAAAAAGAACGCTCAACCCTGAAATGTTTGCATAACCAACTCATTTGACAAGGCCCAGGACACGTCCATTAAGGTGCGTTTGGAAATCCAATTCCAATTGGGATTCAATGGTTATGAAAAATCTCATAATATCTGCCTTGCAAAAAATTACAATTTTTAGAGATGATAATTTTATAATTTAAAATCTCATTTGGATGTCATTATGACAACTTAGATTAAGACGATGCACTTTGCACTATTGTCCTTAGTTTTATGATGAAAATGACAAATATTTAATATCCTTTGAAATCTTTTCTCACCTTTCTTATTTGAATCTTCTCAAATTTCATGCAAAAATTATCTTTAGACGTCATCTGGGAGCCACCATGAGAAAGAATGTTAAGGATTCCAATTATTGGAATCTCTTACAAAGCCACCATGTTTCTAATGAAACTCTTAGCCCTTCACTTTTGTTCATCAACATATTTTTGATGGGAAGAGAGAAATATTTATTTCCAAAATCACGAAAAACTCAAGAGAGGGAGATTTTTGCAGCTTCTTAGGGAATTTCTAGAATCTTTTTCAAGTTTAACCTACCACTTATCTGATTTTACGAAATATGCCACCAAAAAGTGCCTCACACCTCCCTTTAATTCCCCAAAGGGAGATCGGTCATTTAAGGGAGTACACTGGGTGGGATTCAAAAGAGACGCAACGGAACCTAATGGGCTTGTGATTTTAACAAAAATCTATGACAAATGTTGTTGGCGTACGGAAAGGGGATTATGGAAAATCTCTCATCTTTAGGAGCCCAATCAAACATGATCTTAGAGTAACTTTCGGAGATTTTGATTCTCACTCTCCTGAATCTTTCTCTCTCTTCTCTCATAAAATCTCTCCCGCACGAAAGCCTATACATCTGATCTCGTTTGAACGAGATTATGACTTTTAGAATTTTCAATGATTGATAATCACATAATCCAAAATTCATTGAGTTTCCAAATGTTGCCTTTGTTATTGCTCACAATAGTCTTCGCTCGGTACTCCTCACTCCTCAAGCGACATATAACTAGGAAATGGGGAAAGCCCCCCATGAAAGGTACCCATTATTCAACTATTTGCACGTGTGACCCTCACGTGCTCTTAATTCTAATTACTAATTTAAGGACTGGGGTGCGTAAACCTTAGTCCTACGTTCAACCTCGATACTAAATTTAGGAAATTAACTTTATGCTCTTAAAATCTTATGAAATTATCTACATCTATATCTTTATCACATTTATGGCAATACCTCTAAAATCTTTAAAAAATATTCATTTTACCCATATGCTTAAAACTCCTTAAAACAAAAAATTACGCTTACACCCTTGTGGATGGAAACAATATTTTCTTAAGGATTTCAAAGATATTACGAAGAATATGGTAAAATTGGAGACCTAGTGATAATTTTAAAATATTTAAGAGATACATAGATAGATAAATTTTCTAATTTGTTATAAAATCCAGATGTCTTGATTACACTTGAAAGCCATTAAAAATCCCCAAGTAACACATTGTTGGTGTAGTGAACTCTTGTGAAAGTTTAACCTTTCTCTAGGTTTTCTCCAGTTGTTTACCTATAACATCATGGGAGTATCAGTACTCCTTAAGCTCTGGTGATCAAGTCGGACCTAAAATAGAGCAGAATAAGAATCATAGTCTAGCCAAGCCTGTTAGAAGAAGAAGGCCTCATCGTTCAGGTTAAAAATCTCATTTTAGTATAGGAACTTGAAACCAAATTACTAGATCCTTTTACCACATTCGATGCTGACATTGGCGGGTTATGTTTCCATTGCCAAGTTACATTCTCAAGTGCAAATCGGCCGGGCATGAGAAGAATAGGAGCTCGAGGGATCCCAGCACCAAGGCATGTTGTGCTTAGAAGTGTGTAGGGAAAGCAGAGGAATTGTTGCCCGGCTGGCCTGGTATATATACTGGAATGGGGATCAAATGTGTGATGTAGTAGACATGCCGATGTCCTCAGACAAAAAGTAGCTTTGAAATAGAAGGTTGATCGAGTTCCCCATTGTGGGTCTCTCACAACAATAAAAGGCAATATTAGCGATGGAATTTTTCGACAGATAAAGATCTGTCGGAATATCTGTTGAAATTTCTGACAGATATTCGAACGGAAAAGTTTCCGTCAAAAAATTGACGAAAATCGGCGCCACAAATTACAAATGCAAATGAATTTTTTGACGGAACTTATTTCCGTCGAAAATCCGTCGAACGTTCTCCCCTCTTCCCGCGACGACTGAACCCTCCCCCTCCCACTCCGACTCTCGCTCTCACACTCTTTGTGTCTTTCCCTCTCACTCTCTCTTTCCACTCTCTCTCCATCGATGAGAGGCCGTCGGAGCCGTCCTCGCCATCACCGCCGGAACCGCCCTCGCTATCGCCATCCTCACTGTTGAGAACCCTCTCCCTCACCGTGCTCGCCGTCCCCTCAAGAGCCACCCACCGCAAGGGTAGCCGTTGTCGCCGGAGCGTTGTCGATCGTCGCTGGTAAGTCCCCCCTCACCCTTTGTCTTTTTTTTCCCCTTTGTTTGTTGTTGCTACGGGGTGGGAGGGGGCATCGAAAGGGGAGGGGACGGGAGGGGCGTCGGTTGGGGAGGGGGATGGGGGTTTCCACGGTGGCCAGTGACGAGAGGATGGAGGGTCGGTTAGGGAGGGGAGGGGAGGGGAGTTGGGTCGGTGGCGAACGAGAGGAGAGGAGAGGGGAGTGGGGTCGGTGGCGAATGGGAGGGGAGGGGAGGGGCACATGGTGGGGAGGGCATGAGGAGGAGAGGGGGGGCAGTTGGGGAGTGCAGGAGAGGGGAGGGGGTCCTCTATCTCCCTCTCTGTCTCTAACACATGCACACAGTCATAGAGGGGGGGGGGTAATCCCCTCTATCTTCTCTCCCTCACTCTGTCTCCACTCTCTAACTCTCTCTCTAACACACACACTCACAAAGATGGAGGGGCCGAGCACCTCTATCTCCCTCTCCCTCACTCAATCGCCCTCTCTTACTTTCTCTCTCACTGTCGCACACACGCACACAGAGAGGGGCAAGGCCCCCCTCCGATTCGTTTACCTTCTCTCTCTATGTCTCTCATAGTGATGAAATTTTCCTGCAGGGCTATTAGCATCGGGTTAGGCAACGTACTTCGTTATATCTTTTCAATGAATTTTCACCAATATATTATTTGATTTTAGTTTGTTTAATTGGATTTAAATTTATTGTTTATTATTATTATGTGGGTGTGTGTTTAAATTTATTATTTGAATTTACTATTTATTATAATGCGAGTGTGTGTTCGGGAAAGGGAGGGGGGCGCCGATCCGGTGGGGAGGGGAGGGTGGGGGAGTTGGTGGGGGATGGGATGGGAGGGGGGCCATAGAAGGGAGGGGAGGGGCGGGTGGGGGGGGGATAGGTGGGGTACGGGAGGGGACGAGAGAGGAAGGGGGGGGTTTGGGAGAGGGAGGGGGGCACGGTGGGGAGGGGAGAGGAGGGGTGGTGGGAGGGGATGGGAGAGGACTAGGGGAGGGTAGGGAGGGGAGGAGGAAGGTGGGCATGGAGGGGAGGGGACGGGAGGGTGGGGCCGTAGGGGATGGGAGAGGAGGGGAGGGGTTGGGGAGGGGGACACATTGGTGATTGAAGATGGGGGCCCGACCTGGCAGTTCATTTGAACCAAGTGTATTTTAGAAATGAAGTTTGAGCGCCGAGCTCAAACCGGGCATCCGATTTGGATTCTGTCAGTTCTGCCAAGTCACTTTCATCTCCCCGGTCGTGTTGGAATGATCGGCACAGGCATCCGGCCAGTATTTCAAGTTTTAGACCCCCGGCCCCGACCTGGCAGTTCATTTGAAGGGGAGGGGAGGGGGGGGGGGTCGGTGGGTTACGGGAGAGGAGGGGGCCTACGGCCACCGGCTCGAAACCGTCTCATGGGAAAAACACAGAAAGCCCTCACCCTCAGTGGACTCCTCAACGCACTAGGGTCTCAACAAGGGGTAAGCCTGATTGACACTGCCAACACGTGAACAGAATTGCCAACTCACCCGCTTACTCACACCCACGGCCTACTCAACTCACATAGGCCTATCTCACCATGCTGCCTGCACCGTGGCTGGTTTGGATCGGTCAACCGATCCAACTAATTGGTCGACCAATTCCAGTCAGGAACCGACGGAACCCCACCGTGGGGTGCCCGTCCATGCCCCACTCAATCCCGATCGAGGGGGAAATCATTGAGGACCTTTCCCCAAGTCTGAAACCACCAAAAGAAAGAATTTAAGTAAGGAAACACCGCTCGATGTTTTTTGTGGGGGAGGGGAGGCCCGGGAGGGAGAGGGAGGGGGCGGGTCTAGGTGGGTGGTGGGGAGGGAAGGCGGGGTCCCATGGGGGAAGGGAGGGTCTTCGGTGGCGGAGGGAAGGGGAGGGGGGTCCGTCCACGGGAGGGGAGGGGGTATGGTTTTTTTCGGGGGTTTGGGGGGGGGATTTCTTTGTGTCCTCACCTTGGTGGTTTCTTCTATTTATATTATTTAACTTTGATGGTCTTCATTTGAATGTTTTTTAAATTAGATGTTGTTTAATTCGACGTATGTATAATGATAAGTGAGATGTTATTTAACTTTATGTTATTTAATTACATGGGGTATTCCCTGTGAGTTAAGGTGCGTCAGTGTGACCTAACATTACACGTGTTGGGTAAATGCTGTTTTGATGATGTCTCACTATAAGTCATTGGCCAAACTAACTTAGAATCTTATGAAATACCTTTCAATTGACCAGGTATGAAGAAGACTAACAAAGCTAGAAGGCTGCATCAACCTCACAATCTAGCTGCTCTGACATCAGGTCTAGCTGCTTCGACCTCAAGCCTTCACAGGAATGAGAAAGTCCAAGAGGTTCCCTGATGCTCTGACCCCACCATGCTAATGCTTCGACCTCACAGTCTAGCTACTCCGACCTCAGGCCGTCACAGAATCCCTAAGGCCAGTGGCGACAACTAACCGGCTGATAAGTGTGACAAATAGGTCTATATGGCTGAGAAATTGGCATTAGCGGTGACAAATAGATATACAAGGGTGAAAATGGCTTGCGGGGCTGAATAAGCAAAGGCGAACACTCAACCGCGTCGACCTCATGGAGCTATTGCGTCGACCTTACTCCAGCCCAATTGAAGATAAACTTAAGCATGCCAACAACTGCGTCGACCTCACTTCATCAGGAGGTCAACCTCACTATCTTCCAGAAGTCGTTATACGGGTAGTTTCTTCAAGAAAGGTCGGCCTCATTCCAACACCTCCCATCAGAAGGTCGACCTCATGGTTTTCCAGTAAGGCTCATCTCAAAGAATCAAGTTAACTATGTGGTTTTCAAAAACCGTATAGAGGGCAGAAAGTACTAGTGTAATCCTCTAAAAATATGGATTTTGGGGAATGAAGGAGATACTTAGGACACAGAAATGTCCCTATCATCATAAGTGTCCAAAGCAACACTTTACTCCAAAAATCTGTCAGTACAGCAGCCACCAACAAGGTTGGTATCTGAAAACGAGATTCACCTGAACAGGAGGACATCCTCTCTACAGATTGAAATTAGGATGCCGCAGGCTCCTTGGTCAAACCTCCTTTGTTTATCATTCAAATCTACCAAACTTGGAGGGAAAGTTTCTGCCTCTTGAAGCTTATAAATTGGATGCCCCTCTTCACATGTTGTTGCTGTTGTTGCCATTGTTAAGCCTGGAAGAGCCTTGGACGTGGGAACCTGTGAGAAGAAAAACAAAGAGAGATTCTGCCCTGAGCTTCCAGAGAAATAGTTGGGAGAAAGGGAAGAAAATAGTGCAGCCAAGCCAGCCACTTCAGCCCTGCGGTTCTACAAGCCGTTAGTCTGTTTCTTTTGTCTTTGTGTTTATTCATCCTCAAAATGTCTTATGTGTGGGTTCTGTCACCGTGTAAGTTGCAGTTGCAGCGTGTGTGGGTTTGTCTTCTTATTTTGTTTTTGTTCCGTCCTTGTGAGATTTCCTCCCCATGTGCCTTGAGGACTTGTCATCGTGTGTGTGTGTGTGTGTGTGTGTGGGGGTGTGGGGCTATCCCCGCGTTGTGCTGGGTTCCAGCATGTGTGTGGATTTCTTTTGGCCAAAGAGTGGAAGCCTCACCAAGTTGGTGAGGGGTGGACGTAGTAGTGCTTGGTAGCCTCCGAACAACCTTAAAAACTACTTGTGTTGTGGTGTGTTGCGTACTATCCATCTCTTCTATCCATCTTCACAGGCATTCTGAAGTTTTCAAACATAGTTCATTTCTTTCTGCTGATGGCACTTCGATTTTAGCTCTGTTCTGCATATGAGTTGGCCTACTATTTTCAGTTCTATTAGTGTTCTTTTGAAGTGTTTAAAATATGGTGTAGAATCTATTTACCCCCCTCTAGATCCTGTCATACTGTCCAACAGTTGGTATCAGAGCAGGTTCCCTAGAGATGTGGTACAACGATCTAGGGAGATCCGATGGGAACATCCCTCGTAGCTACATAGTTGAGGGTCATGCCATCAATCGACCACCTTTTTTTGATGGAACAAACTATATGTATTGGAAGAACCGAATGGAAGTTTTTCTACGTGCCTAGGATCATTTGTTTTGGTGTGTTGTAAGTAAAAGTCCTTTTGCTTTACCCGAAGTAGATGACACCTGGACACAAGACCAGATTAAGAAATCCACAACAAATTGGAGCGCCATGAACATCATGCAGTGCGCCATCCACCCCACAAAATACTCAAGAGTATCCACTTTCAAATCTGCAAAAGAAATGTGGGATAGGCTTGAGCTAATTTATGAGGGGACATCTGAAGTTAGGGCCACCAAGGCCAACATGCTAACTACTGACCATGAAATGTTCAGAATGAAACAAGATGAATCTATCTCGGAGATGTATGCCAAGCTCACCCAGCTAACTAACTCCTTAAAATCATTGGGAAAAGAATACCCTGACAGTGAACTGATTAGGAAGATTCTTAGATCTCTTACCCCAGTGTGGCACACTAAGGCCACTTTAATTGAGGACTCTAAAGACTTGTCTGTCATGACAGTTGATGGATTGATAGGTTCGCTCATGACATATGAGCTCAACTTGAAGAGAAGTGAAGAAGGCTTCAAGCCTAAGAAGACCGTGGCTCTCAAGGTTTCTAAGAGCACAGACGAATCTGAAGATGAAAAGCAAAGCATCTCAGAGGCAGATCTAGCTGACCATGCACTCCTCACCTGACAGTTCAAACAGTTTTTAAGAGGCAAAGGTAACTTTCAGAGAAGGAAGATAATTCCATAGGTAAGTAGAAACTCCAACTTTAGACCTGTACAAGTTAAGAAATTTGACAATGTCATTTGTTACCAGTGCAAGAAGGCAGGACACATGCGAGGAGAGTGTCCTGAGCTGCTCAAGCAAACATCCAAGGCCAAGGGAAAGAGGCCCAAGGCAATGGTGTGTACGTGGAGCAGTGATGAGGAAGAAGATGAAAGCTCCTCTGCACTAGAAGATGAGGAAGATTTTTGTCTAATGGCCAGTGAAGAAGATAATCAGGTAACTAATCCGTTTGATAATTTTTCTCTTGAAGATTGGGAAGAAGCACACACCATTTTGTTTGAAAGATATGAAGCTTCTAAGAAAGAAAACAAGCATCTGAAAAGGAAGATTAATGCCTTAGTTCATGATAATCCTACTAACCAAGAGCTCAAAACACTAAAAGATGAAAACGAAAAACTCAAAAAACATGTTGAAGCTCTTGAAAACACCCGCTCAGAATTGGTAGGATTAAAGGAAGAAAATGATGCCTTCAGAACTCAGTTAAATCATTCAAGCTTGAAATATGAAGAATGTGAGAAAGAGAACAAACTTAATCTTGAAAAATGTGAGGCAGTAAACACAGTTAATCTTGAGCTACAAAAAAGTCTCGAGAAGGCTGAAAATGAATTGAAGGACATGTAGTCTACCCTAGAGAGAATGACCCAAGGTAAATCTAACTTAGATGCTATCTTAGGTACCCGGGTTAATTTCGGAAAGGAAGGGCTTGGTTTCAATCACACTGAGAAGAGGCCTTTTGAATTCAAAACCATATCCTTCTATCCTGAGAAAGGGAAAGGGAAGCTGATTGTTGAAGAGCCAATAGGAGAGAGTCATAAGGAACTTGCTACTCAATCAGGTCGAGGCACCAACCCACAGGGTCGACACGCCCCTAGCCAACAAAACCAGTCAGGTCGACACACTGCACCACCAGGTCAACACACCCTTGCTACGCCACAAGTTCAACCAAGACCACATCGTCAACGCACTATCTCACAAGGTCGACGCAGCTCAACTGATTATTTCAAACAGATAAATAGGTTCAATAATCAAAGAAAATTCAATGGCCAGCCAAACCTTGGTACTTTCCACACTCAAATCTACACCCTTGGAGACCCAAGATATAGACCTCAACCTAACTCACACTTCTTAAAATCCATGAAACCTACTTGTCATATCTGCAACAAACTTGGACACACCAGCAATTAGTGCTGGTCCAGTCAAAGATTAAGGACCTTTAAGCAGCCTTGAATTATGAATGTTGACCCAAATTTGTTTGGGTTCCAAAATTTTTTACTTAATGTTCTCTATGCAGGATTGCCTAGCAACCCATCACAACCGATGGTATTTGGACAGTGGCTGCTCACGGCATATGACGGGAGACAAGAACAAATTCTGCCACTTAATCAAGAAGGAAGGAGGCCAAGTAAGGTTTGGAGGAAAGGATAAGGGAAAAGTGATTGGCACAGGTACCGTGGGTAAGAATTATTCCAACTTTATTGAAAATGTGATGCTTGTAGAAGGTCTTGAGCACAATCTACTCAGTATAAGCCAATTGTGCGACAAAGGGCACAAGGTTCTGTTTGATGCTAAGAATGTAAGATATTTGTGATGGGATCGGCAAGCGGCTACAACAAAATTATAAAATAGCTATTTAAGTTTTAGTTGTCTCATGTTAATTGGGCCATATGTATGAGCCTAATGGGTCATGTTTTATATTTATAGTAATTATGTCTACAATAATCATGTAAGAGTCTTTTTATTTTGTGTCTTTTAATTTTCCCAAGAGAGTTATGATGAGTAGGTATTAGGTGTTAATGAGTTGTCTTTTGGTTTTCCTTGAAGAGTCTATAAAAGGTCATGTAACTCTTCTTTAGAAGAGAATGAAAGTGAAGTTGATTTTTGGAAAATGTAGGCCCTTGCCCCCCACCTTTCTCTTCCCTCTTCCCCTCCCTTCTCTCCCACGTTATCTCCTCTCTCTCCTCCCAGCCTTCCCACTTCGCAGGCGGCCCCCCCTCTAGCCCTCTCTTGTCTTCTACCTCTTCCCCCATCTACTTTCCTCTTCTCTCTCTCAATCTTCCTGCTACCCCTCCCTGAGAGCCGACCTTCTCTTCCTCTATCCTTTCCCTTTGCTTCTCCATCTCCCCCTCCCTCACATCCACCTGCTTGGCCAACTACCCGACCCCCCCTTCCTCTGGCTCTCTTTTCCCCTCTTCCCCTGTAATTGCAGTCTATCTCCCCCCCCTCTCCCTCTAAACTTCTTCTGCCATGGCCAACACCGCCGATCACCACCTTGCCCCTCTCTCCCACACCCCAGTCCGCTCTCTTACCCTCTCTCTTTCCCTCACTTTATCACACTATGGAGCCCTTATTCTAAACAGGGGAACAAGTCACTCATTCATCCTCTCCCTACTCCCTCTCTAACCTCCTGCTTCGTCCAACTGCTACCAGCCAAGCTACCAGTACACCCTCTATCGCCATGCAACCCCTTTATACACTTCCACCGCCTTTAGCATACGCCACTGCCCAGCCCACCAGGGAGCACGTACGCCCGCCAGCCCTCCCTCTCACTAGCCATCGTGCCCATTTGTATCCCACCCCAGGCATCGTCTAGCCACTTCTACACCCACCGCACCGCCTCAGCTCTCCCTGCAGCCCGTTCCCACCACCACCATTTTCCACGTGCCTACAAAGTCCCATGCTTCCCACCTCCTTCGCACCCGTCGAACGAGCACCCTGGCGACATTCACGTCTCCTCCGAGCAGACCCCCGCCTCTCCCCTTCTCCATCGCCACAGGCCATACCCACCCAGTCATTTTGGGAAGCCAGAGCCAGACGTCGGCCACTCGCCGCTCCCTCTCGTCACAGGCCCGCCGCGGTCACCTTCCACGTCTGCAGCGGTCGCCATGCAGGGCACGCAGTCGACCACGTCGGCAAGCACGTGAGGACGCCGACCACCCTCCAGCGCGTCGTCGCCCTTGGCGAAGTAGTTGCCAAGGACACTTGCTGTTGCCCCGTTGCCTCCAGGGTCATCGTCCTCCATCGACGAGCATGCCGCCAAAGTCCCACCGCAGTAGTGCTTCCCTCGCCAAGCACTGCTGCCGACTGGCAGCTCTCACCTTCGAGGACTGGCGAAGCAGTGAGCACGGCGAGCACGGCCTCCTGCCATGCACGCTAACGGTCCGAGCACGCTAAGTTCCCCACCGATGTCGCCAACGGCCACATCATTCTCTCTCTACCCATCCTCTCTCTTTCTCTCTCCCCCTACCCACGTTAGTTGTATGGCCGCGGGTACCTCTCTCTCTCATCACTTTCTCTCTCGTCATCCGTCTCATCCTCTCTATTCTCTCTCTTCACTTATCTACACTCACCATCTACCTCTTCCCATTTATCTCTCTCTCCTTCCCTCTCTCTCTCTTTATCTCTCTCTCTCATTGGTGTGTTCTTTTAAAAAAAATGAATGAAAGAATGGGGTGCAGGCAGCGAAGGTTTAAAAAAATGACAAAAAAATGATGAAGACAATATTTCTAGAAATGAAAAAGAGAAGGAGAGAAGTTCAAAAGAAAAAGGAAATGAAGTGATATGGGTGATAGTGTCAAAGGCAAGGGGATGATCCAGGGTGTCTTGGCTGATGGGGCACTTTAAGAACTACTCAGTCAAGCCTGTTTAAACGTGATACATCCTGAAAAAAAGAAGCCGATGGCTCCAGCTAAGTTGTGTCCCATTATGAGGACCTTATATATACATCCCAGGCCATCCTCCAAGCATTGAGAGATGAAACCATGAATGATCCACGTGACCGGATTGACAATGCACCAAGTCATGCTTTCTACAGGCACCCTGCTTGGCACAGCCATAGTAGGATGTACTAATTGATTTTTCCAAGTCCAGGGAAACTAGGAGTTCCCTATTGCCAAGTTTTGTGCATCCTCTGCCATCAGTAGTCGGGAAACGCATGCAACACGTGGCTCTTATTTCAGTGTAGCACCTCGCCGCTCGACCGCCCCCTCCCTGCGGTTCAACTAGAAGGCAGACCCCCACCAGACTGGGTCGACCCCCCCCCTCTCCTCAGGGGACGTCCCCCCCTGGTAGAATAGCACGTCGCTCGTTCCCCTCCTTAACTCTGTTCCACATCAAATGCCATGGAGTTCTTTCTGCTTGCCGTCGAAGAGGACTGGTTGATGAAGGTTGGAAACATTTCAGATTCCATGTCAAAAGACTACCGTGTTAGACCAAGAGGGGAACATTATACAGCAACAGTGGATTTATTGGGCGGCGTGGAAAGTTGGATGAGGCATATGAGCTTGTCAAGGCGGCAGGAGAGAGGTTCTTTGAACCGGTATAAAATAATGCTGGAAAGTTCATTGTACTATCAAATGTTCAGGCAGATGTTGGGTTCTGGAACAACATTAAGAACATCAGTGAAATAGTTGAAACATTAGGTATCAAAAGGAAGAGAGACTTAAATCCGGAGTCATTTTGCCTCACAACCTTAAAGATCTTCGTATCACATCAATTTGAGAAGAATTCTGACTATGTGATGTTTGTAAATCATAGAGTAAATAATGTCTACATGGTAGACCTTGACACCTCTCTTTCAGAAGATCTGTGCCTATCTGCCAACCAGATCAGTGATGTAGGGCTGTGGAACCGACGATTGGGACATGTCAGCTATGGTATACTACATAAACTGTCCAATCATGGAATGGTAAGAGGTCTGCCCATACTGTTCTTTAAAAGGATCACCCAGGTTTGTGAAGCTTGCTCCCTTGGTAAGCAAACTCGAAAATCATTCAAATCTAGAAGTGAGCCTTTGTCGTCCATGCCTTTGGAATTTCTGCATATGGATTTGTTCGGTCCAACAAGAATAGCCAGCCTTAATTGGAAAAGGTTTGGATAAGTGATTGTAGATGACTTCTCTCATTTTACATGGACTTTCTTCCTTGCTAATAAGAATGATGCCTTTCTTGAGTTTCAGAAATTCTTCAGAAAAGTAAAGCAAGAAGGTAAATTCAGAATCTCCACCATTCTGTCTGACAATGGAGGATAATTAAAATTTCATCCTTTTCTGGACTATGTAATCAATAAGGCCTAACACATAGATTTTCTTCTCCTAGGACCCCAGAACAAAACGACATTGTGGAGAGAAGGAATCTGACAATCGTAGAGATCGTCCAGACCATATTAATTGTGAGCCAACTCCCAAGGAAGTTCGGGGCTGAAGCAGCAAACACGGCATGCTACATAATTAATAGGGCCATGGTAAGGCCAAAGTGTAAGAAAACCCCTTATGAGATGATGAAAGGTAGGAAACCCAATTTGACATACTTTAGAGCATTTGGATCAAAATGCTATGTGCATAGCAATGACAAATCAGATTTGGACAAATGTGAAGCCAAGAGAGACATTGGAATATTCTTGGGTTATGCTGAAATCTCAAGAGCTTACAGGGTTTTTAATGTTAGGAGTCAAACTGTGGAGGAAACTCCACAAGTTGTTTTTGCTGAAATGAATGGTAAATCTAACAAAGACATTAATGACTGGAAAGTGGAGAAAGATGATGGTGCATTCTTGGAATCCAAGGAAGAACAAGGAGAAGGATGCCAACATCCATATGCAGAATAGGCAATCGATCGGTCGATCGAAGGCCCTGCCCGATCAATCTTGCCCGGCACTATATGGGCTAAAGCAGGCTCCACGGGCCTGGTATGAGAGACTCAGTGCACATTTGACTGGGAAAGACTACATCAGAGGTAAAATTGACCAAACACTCTTTACAAAGGTAATAAATGGCCACATTCTTCTTATACAAGTATATGTGGAAGATATAGTGTTTGGTTCAACTCATTCTAACATGTGCAAATCATTTGCCTCAAACACTTTTTTGGGTGTATCTTCGCGGTCGGAAGCAACTGGGAGCCTAAGCTTGGCATGACGACATTGTCATCATGATAAGTCTTAACCGGCGAGACCATCATTCGAGGAGTCTAGAGGCCTAAATCAACCTAGATGTGCGCTCAGGATACCTGGGAGGTTGTAGAAAGAGCCTATCCTTTTGTCATTATTGTGATGTCTCATGGGCAGTTGCTAGACGTTGACCAAAAAAATCTGAATATGTCAAAAATTCTTCAAAAAAAAAATAAGAATACAAAATTTCAAAAAAAAGCATCAAAATATTAAAATCCAACAAAAGATTGAAATATGTGAAAATCCAAAAAAATCAAAATATTCAAAAAAATCCCAAAAGATGGAGGCGCATCTCCCCAAAACATGTATCTCACATACAACCCACACAATCTCCTTTCCGTCATCACTACTCTACAACTGTGAACCCCAAAGGCTACTCCCTTTCTTCATTCCATCCCACTGGGGGATTTATACTTGCACTGCTACCAACACCCAAACTAGGGGCAAATTGCATGTCCATCTGCCCATCCAAGCTAGCCAAACCCCTGGCTACCTTGTCGGGAGGTAGAGCATTCCCCTCTCCTTTGCTTTCCATGAATCTTAATGGCATTCGAACTCCGCCAGCTTGGCACTTCAACTTGAGTCCTAAGCAAATGAAACCTTCATATCACTTGATTTTCAGTAGATTCTTGGTTGCATTACCAATACCTTTTTCCTTACTCTTTCTACTCCATATCCCCTGATTGGACAAACGTCCTACCTATGTCAGCAGGTCCAAGACGGACTTTGGATATGGAGCTTGAACTATCCTTTTGTTAGCCTTCCCTAACCAGACACCTTGCTGGAGTTAACTGATGTGCTAGGTGAAGTTAGCATAGGATCCCCTATCATCGGGAGTGATCACCTCTGGGGACGTGCTTACACACTGGTGACCATCCCCGCGGAATTCATTATGTCCATTAGGCTTGCTGTAAAGCCGAAAGGACGATGTTTGCTTTCCTCACCTACTTGCCTTAGTGGATGCTTCCTCTTTGAATGCTTATTTATTTGTGAACTTCACTAATGTGTGTTTATGCAGCTGCAGGTCACTTAGCATTGGGATTAACTCTTCATTGCCTTCTCCTACTATTATCAATATAGTATATTATATAGAGCCCGGAGGCTAATAACTTTGGGCGCATAAACTCTGAGTTCCTATCTAACAAAAACAATGAGGGGTTTATGTTCCCTAAGTTATTCGACGGCCGTTTGGTTTCATGATTGACCTCGGGATGACGAACTCGTCGGACTCACGACCGATGTCTTTCCTGAAGCCAGACAATACTACCTCTAGATATTCGCGCATTAGACAGGTTTTCCACTTTAATCCAATCATGCATCATATAGGTCACTTTTCATCCCACCATCAACAAAAAAAAAAGCAAACAAAAATGCATTCAATGCACTCATGCAGCAAGAAAGAGACAAGGGTTGAGAGAAGGGTATGCCATCCATGTGCCCTAGACTCTATCCCTCTTTTGTCAATCATCCAAGTTCTTCAATTCCATCACTTTTTTATTGTCTACCTTATTCCACTCCGATTCGACAAGTCGAGAGTGTGTTTTGCATGCGATCGTCATGAGTATTCTGAGATTTGAAGGTCGTTTTCCCCTTATCCTGATTGTGTTACGTACTCCTATTTTAGGTGTCTTGTATCTCCTTGAGCCTGGATTGCGTTTTCGTCCCCTCAAGTCCCGAAGTGCTGCTAGGGGGTCCCACTGGACTGTAGATACAAGCCCTCTCAGATTACTTTTCCTACCTTCCTCCCCTTTTGAATGACCTCTCTTATCCCATTATGCTTGTCCGTTCTTATGCAAAGCTCAATCTTAGCTCGAGAATCTCCTTGAGCGGGATGTCCTTATTAGGCTTGTTTCTTTACCGAAACACCCATTTATTAGTCCGCCAGGCTCCCCTGCAAAACGGGCGTTCTGGAGGGGCATTTGTAGATGCCTAATTTTAGACATCCCGCGGACCCTTGTCTAGCCATCATTGAAGTGACACTTTTTCCTTGGTTGATTGGTTGTGTGGAGTCTTATCCATGTTTATGTAGGTTCCACCCTGTCCCTTCACGGTAAGTTGGCGGGAGGTTGCAGGGGGGCAGCGCCCCCCTGCCAGTAAGGTCGGGGGTTCGGGGGGGGGGGGGGGGGGGGGGCGTGATCCGACGAGGCATTTTTTTTGAAGCTCTATATATGATTCTATCCATTGTTTACCCTGATCCCTGGGTGACCAAGGTGCTGGCCGCCCACATCCCTGGGCGACCAGAGACCTGGCCACCCAGCCCCGTCCAAGGTGACCACAAGGTTGGCCGCCCACCTCCCAACGCGACCACAAGGCTGGCTGCCCTCACCTTCAAGGTGGCCAGAGTCTTGGCCTACCAGCTCCTCAAGAAGGCCATCGATTTGGCCGCCCACCCCCTTGGGTGACCAGAACCTTGGCCGCCTCCTAGTAACCGTCCGTCAACTCCACGTTCTACCCACTCCTGGCACGTTCTACGGAACTGCTCCCACTCCGGGAGGTTCCTGGCTCACGTAGCTTGCACGTACTCAATTTTTGAATGTTTTTGGAGGGAGATTGCCCCCACATACAAAAACCTCCGTTCAATACCATTGGACGCGGGGGAGGTTAGACATTTTTGACTTCAGAGGTGGGACACTTCCGGAGGTTAGACATTCCCTAGAGGAGGAGAGGTTCTGTCAGCTCTTGGAGCCCATAGAGAGCTGTGAGCACAAGAGCGCATTCCCCTACCTTCCCCTAGAAGCAGAACCTGAAGTTGGAGAGCTCCGCAGCGGGAGAGTCCATTTGCAGGGGGCGGCCATCGACATGGCCGCCCACCTTCTCTAGGCGACCACAATGCTGGCCACCCTCTGTTGGTTTACGGGCAAACCCCGTCGTTCTTCCCTTGTTTCTCTATCTTGCTACGTTTTATCACATTTCACTGCATTCAAACATGCTAGATCTTCCTAGATCCTTTTTTAAAGAGGTTTTTCAACCCAAAACATAGGGAAGGTGGATGGTCAAAAGTCTCAACCATCCCCCTTCCCGCCCCCCTTCCCGGTACGAATGACCCCCAATTGCATGTTTCCTTTACTTATATGAGCATATGCTACACCTTCTCAGTCTAATGGTTTCTTTGTTTGCTAGATAATTTTGCGGGGACTTCGTCATCGACTCGCAGAGCTCCGCGTTCTTGGCCGGCCAAGAACGATGACAGAAAAATCCATATTCTCCCATTTCTAAGGCATTCATGATCATTCTACTCCTGTGAGGCCCAGGTATAGGTCTCTGGAGATCACGTTATTTTAATTTTTCTAACCTGTGCACTATAGGTTTGTAGCAGCATAGTTCGTGAGGCAACGCATCGCACATACGCGACGCACGCCCACCTTCTGACACCTACAAAGGGCAAACAAAAGGTGAAGGTGTTCAGCAATTCACGCTCATACATGTCTACACCTCAGGGCAAATACTAGAATAGGGGTAAAACTTCTGCAACATCAAAACCCCAGAATAATTCAAATAGGTCTTCACAGAAAAACAACTGGAAGACACAACCCACTCCCATGCATTTTCCAGGTGGACCTATAACTGTCAAGAGTTCGGAGACTAATAGAAACCATCTTAGAGATCGGACCTACAATACTTACCATTATGCACAGCCATATTAGTTTTGTAGGTCTGGAAGGGATAGAGGCTATGAAAGGTCTGCATACCATTCAAATCCTACTCAGAACTACAGACCTCAGGATAGAAATTTATTCGGGCAATCCAGGACATGGAATCTAATGAAACACACTTCATATGGTCAGCCTAGGACCAACTCAGGGTATGCCTCACCAACTCTTTTCCAGACTATGAATGACAACAAAAATTGGGACAACAAAATGAAAACAAACAAATCCACAAAGCAATCTGTTTCACAATAAATGTGGATACCTAAATGTTTGCTGTCCTGTTTTGATGATTCATCTGTTGTTTTGGGGCCCAAACAGTTTTGGATTCCAAACTTTTCTACTTGATCCTTGATGCAGTTATGCCTGGCAGCCAAGCAAAATCTGTGGTACTTGGACAGTGGATGCTCCAGGCATATGACGGGGGACAAGGCCAAATTTTGTATGCTGGTTGAAAAGAATAGAGGCCTTGTCACCTTTGGAGGCAATACTAAGGGTAAGATTGTCGGATCAGGAAAGGTAGGTAAGTGCTCTACCTGTTGTGTTGATGAAGTTATGCTAGTAGAAGGTCCTGCATATAATTTGTTAAGTATTAGCAAACTTCGTGATAAAGGTCATAGGGTAGTGTTTGAATCTACTAGTTGCAACATTTATGAGCATAATTATGATAATGTTAAATTTTCTGGTAAAAGAGTAAATAACATTTACCTAGTTGACCTAGATGATGTAGCACATTCAAACCTGTGCCTTACTGCTAACAAGGATGACGTAGCCTATCTTTGGCATCGTAGACTAGGTCATGCTAGTTATACAGTGCTACACAATCTTAATAAGCATTCGATGGCCAGAGGACTTCTTGAAATATCGTTTAAAATTGATAATTGTGTATGTGAGGCATGCACTCTGATGGGGACATCGCTTACCACTTCCCATTTCTCCAAGGGTCCCAATGCTCACCATTGTGTTCATCTTGATTTTTTGAGTCTAGCTATGTAATTTTCATATCTTTCTTTGAGTCTTAACCATGTAATTTTCCTTTTATTGAGTCAAGTACCTAAGTTAGTGAGTCATCTATCTAAGTCTAAGTATCATTAGGTGGCCTAGTGGGTTAACAGGCCCACTTCAATGGGCTTGGCCCATGGGCGCCCCCTTCCCCCCTTGGTCATTTGTCAATAGTCCAAAAGGTGAGGACTTTTTGTAAATTGTGGGTTTCCTATAAATAGGACCCCAATCCCTCCATGGAGAACTAATGAATGAATGAATGAAAGTTTAAGAGAAATCTTGAAATCCCTTGTGTTCTCTCCCTCTCTCTCTCTCTCTCCCTCTCTCTCTCTCTATCTCTCTCTCTATCTCTCTCTCTCTAAAGGGGGCGACCCCCTCTCTCTCTCCTCCCCTCTCTCTCTCCCTTCGGTGCCCTTGCCCCTTCACCTTCCTCCCTTGCCACCTCATCATCCACCACCCCCACCACTCATCTTCCCAAGGCCCCATCACTCCCACCATTACTCTCACCAAGTCCCAAGCAACCTTCCACCTTCCAAGAACACCCTCCCCATTCCAAAGCCACCACTCCATCTCCCAAGGGAAAATCCCATCTCCCAACACACCCTTTCCCCTCCCCAAGACTTCATTAACCAACCACCATTAACCCCACATTCAAACCAAAGGAGAGATCTCTCCTCCCTCTCTCCTTCCCAACCCAAATTCGCAGCTCCCCCTTCCTCCACTTGCTAGACCACCTCCCAGCCCCCTTTCTGCCCCTCCCACACATTGTATCACCCCCTAAGAGACCCCCACATAGTTAGGTGTCATCCCCACACCCATCCACCCTATTTCCCACCCCATCTACTCTGTCTCCCATCACCTATCATCACCCTATTCATCTCAGTCCACAGGCAGCAGTCAAGGGCCGAGTTGCAGAGTCAACCACGTCTTCACCGCACATCTTCTGGAGGCGTATCCTACATTTTCGGAAAACTCTTACAGTCTTCTTCGCAGGCGAGGTGATCCTGCCCCAACTCGAGTTCGGAGCTGTCCGGGAGAGCCATTCTTCACCGACTGCGCAGAACCTGTCCGGCCAGAAACTAGAGCTGCCATTAAGAAGCTACTGCGACCACACCGGTGTTTCACTTGGTGCGCCACTTGACCGGGGTGAAGATCCATCAGTCCTCTGTCCAAAAAATCAAGCAGGACCTCGTTTGGAGTTCGGAGTTCCCCGTTCCAAATTATTTCCCCAGGTGCGCAGGTCAGTTCTGTCAGGGATTGATCAGACCCCCTATCACTCTTCGGGTTCCACCTCCCTGCTCCGACATCCTATGGGTCCCATCTTGGTTGCTGATCGAAGAGGATTCGACCACGCTCGCAACGGTTCTGATCCCGTCTCGATTGGATCAAGGGAGCGATTGTGGTGAAGTCTCCAACCTGCTGTAACAACCTGAACTCAGTCCAAGGCAGAGCAGAGCAGCGCCGGTCCAGCATCTGTCCCGGCCAGCGTCGATAACTTCTGGCGCCAACAAAATTCAGGCTTCATCCTGGGCCAGTCACCAACATTTTGGCGTTGGTCTTGTTCACTTTCAAGTTCGGGAGCGATCACAGCGGAGTTAACAGCGAGTGCCTGTTAGCGGGCAGAACCGGCGGACAGAACCCCGGGAGGGCAATCCGGCTCCGTTCTTAGCTTCACGCCCCTCCCCGCATGGCCGGCTTACAGCCCCTCCATGTGTGGAGGTAGTGTTTGTGTGTAATCCACTTTTCTCCACCCCGAGATCCACCCTCCTACGTGAGGCGTAGTGGATGTAAATAATTAGCAGGGATCAAGCTTCATCGAAGCAGTGTGCGGGGAACCCACACTTCCCCGCTCGCCCTCTTCTCCGAACGGGGTTGGTTTCTTCAAACCAACCGGGTAAGCTCTATCCCTTGCTCTCATATCAGTAGTTTGTTCATATAATATCCATGGAATTGCTCTGTTGACGGTGAGAGAGCACCCGACCCCGAAGCTCCCCGTTTACGAGTGGTCATCGTGGGATTGTGAGAGAGCGACCCGATGCCCTTTTGGCACCTAGCCAGCCCTTTGATTGTGGGCACCGTACCCTCGGGAGGGCGACCATAGCTTTGATGGTCCTCTACCAGCAAGGGCTTTGTTCCGGTACCTCCACTCAGCATCGCCGAGTCACCCGGGAATCGTGTGCGCAACGGTGGCTTGGCAACTTGCGTAATTCTCTACTCTTGTGCGTTGTGCTTGCTTGGTAAGTCCAAGGACCTTCGTTCTAGTTGCTGCATTCACAAAGTCGGTGTCACATCAACTTGGTATCAGAGCAAGTTCTAGGCTTGTTCTCACAAGTCTAGTCCTTGGGCATTGCATTAGAGTCTTCCAAACAGTGTCGTCATCGTGTCTAGTCGAGTCACCCTCCCCGCTCCACTATCCCTTCCCAAGATGAGTGCATGGGACAAGCTTGTTATAGGGATGTTGAAGGAGCGTGCCAAATCACCTACAGCCTTTTACCAAAAATATGGCCCGTGTGTGTGGCCAACGTCCCCGATCTCTTACCCCACAAAACATACCCCTTTCACACCTACACCGGAACCCCACACCCTTCCGATGATCCCTCCGCCAACTCCCTCACACCGCACAACATTACACCCACCAGTCCAAATTCCTACCAAAACCACCCACATGGGAGACATGAGCTTAGTGAATGAAGTCCCAAAGAATGAGGATGTTTTCCTCAATATCACCCCTACACCGAAGGACACCCGCATCCAAACAATGGAGGGAGACCGGCGTCAGACCTGTAACTTTCACACCAACCTTAAGTTCTACCTAGAGCCTTCTTTCCCATCCAATGGACAGGTGATCATAAGAGAGCCTCTAGCTGAGTGGCTGAAGAAGAACCCCACCGTTCACAACTCAAGCCCATACTACCCACCCATGGAACACCTATCCCAAATAGTGCCCATCCAACCTCCCCATGTCACTTATCATTCCATCTACTTTGTTGAGACCTTGAGAGGCTTGGTTTAAGGTCTGCTTGGGCAAATAAAGTTGACGAACATGCTAGACATAGGGTTATTTGACATAGGATACTTGAGTCTCACTCACCCCTCTGTTGGATCCATCACCTCCATCTACACAAGGGGTCCTTGCACAAGCAAGCTATTATTGATCCTGCCCGAACCCGAAGAGTTTTGCCAAAACCAACCCTATGACCCCCACCTCCCTCAAGAAAAGGGCACCCCATCTAGGGAGTCAACCTTGGTGATTGTCCCACTTGGTAATGAGTGCATAGTCTGCACTAGGCAGTGTGTGACTTGGAATACTATAAGTCTAGAAATGGAAGAAGCATCCTTCCCCACAAGCCAAGCCCACCTACATACTTGTGACCCATTCCCTTGGGAACCCCAATGCCAACCTGGCCACTTTCCCTCCTTCACCATTGCCCACCCCTCATCCAATCCCAATGGCCATTTCATTATACCCAACCAGGCCCATTGCTCCCGCACCACTACATGCCTAGTAGGCCTCAAACTGATCCCTTGGGGCGAGCAACACCCACCACTCACACCCTTCAATTTTCTCGTTGATGAGGTCCCAACCTACATTGGGGAATCTATGGAATGGACTTTCTTGATCCATGGGATTGAAAACACCCCCTTCACCAAGGGCCTAACCATACTTGACCCATTTGATCCCTCCGCATGGGAACCCCCAAACCTGCCATCCTTGTCCCATTTCTCCAAAGAATTCATAAGCCTCGCCCCTTGCCGAGACCATTGCACCAAAGTTGAACCAAACCCCTCCTTGTCAACACCCACGCTTTGGAAGATAAGACTCAACGTTTGGGTAGAGTGGCATGGTAGGATCACATTTGGGTGTCCTGGACCCCCTATAGAAGTCAACATTGTTAGGAGACATGCATTTTAGGACCACATGTGGATGCCCCAGTCCTCCAACCTTCCGTAGAGAACCTATGCATGATAGGGCCACGTTTGGATGCCCCGGACCCCCAGTCTTCACCCACCTTGATAGGAAACCTAAGCAAGCTAGATCCACTTTTGGATGCCCCGGCCTTCCTAAGTCCACCAAAATCAATGTAACACTTGATAACGCTAAATTTGGTTGTCCAGGCCCTCCCTTCATCCCTAGAGGATCATCATTTATGACATTGCATGGCAACCCTCGCAAGCACATCAACAAGAGCAACGAGATGAACAAACAATTAGCCAACTCTCACCGCTGCCACCAAGAATTCTAGTTTGGTGATTCCGTGATGGTGAGGACTGACAGACTATCCTCTGAGAATGTCTCAAAACTGAGGTCTTGTGAAACAGGTCCCTTCCAGGTCCTGAGATACATCAGCGCTAATGCTTATGTGTTAGACCTCCTTGAGGAATACAGAGTAAGCCCCACTTTTCATCGTGGCTGACCTGGTGCCATACATGGGTCCCACGGTGATGCCCAGTGAGGAAATTGAGCTCATCCCCTCCCTTGAGAGAGCACCTACCCTTGAGAGAAAGCTACCAGCCCAGAGAGACCAGCATGAGCATGTTGAACGGATATTGTATGAACAGGTCACTGTCATTTGGAGCAAAGGGTAAGGGCGCTACCTCGCTTGGTGAAAGGACCAGCTACCTTTGGTAGACTTGTGGGCAACCCAGCTGTGGCTCCCTCCGCATACGATGGATCTTTACTCGATAGAGTCGAGTTCTCTGCACCCCAGGAGTATGATGGGGACATCGCTTACCACTTCCCATTTCTCCAAGGGTCCCGATGCTCGCCATTGTGTTCATCTTGATTTTCTGAGTCTAGCTATGTAATTTTCATATCTTTCTTTGAGTCTTAACCATGTAATTTTCCTTTTATTGAGTCAAGTACCTAAGTTAGTGAGTCATCTATCTAAGTCTAAGTATCATTAGGTGGCCTAGGGGGTTACCGGGCCCACTTCAATGGGCTTGGCCCATGGGCGCCCCCTTCCCCCCTTGGTCATTTGTCAATAGTCCAAAAGGTGAGGACTTTTTGTAAATTGAGGCTTTCCTATAAATAGGAGCCCAATCCCTCCATGGAGAACTAATGAATGAATGAATGAAAGTTTAAGAGAAATCTTGAAATCCCTTGTGTTCTCTCCTTCTCTCTCTCTCTCTATCTCTCTCTCTATCTCTCTCTCTCTCTCTCTCTCTAAAGGGGGTGACCCCCTCTCTCTCTCCCTTGGGTGCCCTTGCCCCTTCACCTTCCTCCCTTGCCACCTCATCATCCACCTCACCCCAACCACTCATCTTCCCAAGGCCCCATCTGTCTCACCATTACTCTCACCAAGTCCCAAGCAACCTTCCACCTTCCAAGACAACCCTCCCCATTCCAAAGCCACCCCTCCATCTCCCAAGGGAGAATCCCATCTCCCAACACACCCTTTCCCCTCCCCAAGACTTCATTAACCAACCACCATTAACCCCACATTCAAATCAAAGGAGAGATCTCTCCTCCCTCTCTCCTTCCCAACCCAAATTCGCTGCTCCCCCTTCCTCCACTTGCTAGACCACCTCCAAGCCCCCTTTCTGCCCCTCCCACACCTTGTATCACCCCCTAACAGACCCCCACATAGTTAGGTGTCATCCCCACACCCATCCACCCCATTTCTCACCCCATCTACTCCGTCTCCCATCACCTATCATCACCCTATTCATCTCAGTCCACAGGCAGCAGTCAAGGGTCGAGTTGCAGAGTCAGCCACGTCTTCACCGCACATCGTCTGGAGGCATATCCTACATTTCCGGAAAGCTCTTACAGTCGTCTTTGCAGGTGAGGTGATCCCGCCCCAATTCGAGTTTGGAGCTGTCCGGGAGAGCCTTTCTTCACCGACTCCGCAGAACCAGTCCGGCCAGAAACCAGAGCTGCCATTCACAAGCTACTGCGACCACACCGGTGCTCCACTTGGTGCGCCACTTGACCGGGGTGAAGATCCACTAGTCCTCTGTCCAACAAAGCAAGCGGGACCTCATTTGGAGTTCGGAGTTTCCCGTTCCAAATTATTTTCCCCAGGTGCGCAGGTCAGTTCTGTCAGGGATTGATCAGACCCCCTCTCACTCTTCGGGTTCCACCTCCCTGCTCCGACCTCCTCTGGTGCCCATCTTGGTTGCTGATCGAAGAGGATTCGACCACGCTCGCAACCATTCTGATCCCGTCTCGATTGGATAACGGGAGCGATTGTGGTGAAGTCTCTAACCTGCTGCAACAACCTGAACTCAGTCCAAGGCAGAGCAGAGCAGCGCCGGTCCAGCATCTGTCCCGGCCAGTGTCGATTACTTCTGGCACCAAAAAAATTCAGGCTTCATCCCGGGTCAGTCACCAACATTTTGGCGTTGGTCTTGTTCACTTTCAAGTCCGGAAGCGATCACAGCGGAGTCGACAGCGAGTGCCTGTCAGCGTGCAGAACCGGCGGACAGAACCCCAGGAGGGCAATCCGACTCTGTTCTTAGCTTCACGCCCCTCCCCGCCTGGCCGGCTTACCACCCCTCCCTGTGTGGAGGTAGTATTTTTGTGTAATCCACTTTTCCCCACCCCGAGATCCACCCTCCTGCGTGAGGCGTAGTGCATGTAAATAATTAGCAGGGATCAAGCTTCATCGACGCAGTGTGCGGGGAACCCACACTTCCCCGCTCACCCTCGTCTCCGAACGGGGTTAGTTTCTTAAAACCAACCAGGTAAGCTCTATACCTTGCTCTCATATCAGTAGTTTGTTCATATAATATCCGTGGAATTGCTCTGTTGACGGTGAGAGAGCGCCCGACCCCGAAGCTCCCCGTTTATGAGTGGTCATCGTGGGATTGTGAGAGAGCGACCAGATGCCCTTTCGGCACCTAGCCAGCCCTTTGATTGTGGGCACCATACCCTCGGGAGGGCGACCATAGCTTTGATGGTCCTCTACCAGCAAGGGCTTTGTTCCGCTACCTCCACTCGGCATCGCCGAGTCACCCGGGAATCGTGTGCGCAACGGTGGCTTGGCAACTTGCGTAATTCTCTACTCTTGTGCATTGTGCTTGCTTGGTAAGTCCAAGGACCCTCGGTCTAGTTGCTGCATTCACAAAGTCGGTGTCACATCACACTCAATCCAAATAGACTAGGAAATCATTCAAGTATCGAACAGAAAACCTATCTTCTAAACCATATGAGCTGATTCACATGGATCTCTTTGGACCCACTAGATCAGCTAATTTATCTAATAGAAGATATGGTTTTGTATTAGTTGATGATTTCTCTAGGTTTACTTGGGTGTTTTTCCTCACACACAAAAATGAAGCATTTAATGAATTCCAGGAGTTCTATCTAAAAATAAAACAGAATCATGAAAATTCCATTCAGAATATTTTGTTTGATCATGGTGGTGAGTTTGATAACTCACAGTTTGATGACTTCTACAGGGACAATGGTATAACTTACAGGTTCTCATCTCCAAGGACACCAGAGCAAAATGGTGTAGTAGAGAGGAGGAACCGGACCCTTGTGGAGATGGTTCAAACACTGCTGGTGGAAGGTAACCTACCAAGGAAATTTTGGGCTGAGGCAGTCAACACTGCATGCCATGTAGTCAACAGAGCTATGGTAAAGTCATTTACCCAGAAAACTCTTTATGAAATTCTCAAGGGTAAGAAAGCTTCACTAGCTTATTTCAAGGTCTTCGGTTGTAAGTGTTTTGTGCATGTCAATGCTTAAAGAGATCTTGATAAATTTGATCCTAAAAGTGATCCCGGAATCTTTCTAGGATATTCAAAAACATTTAGAGCCTATAGTGTATACAATTTAAATTTTAAGATAGTAGAAGAATCTCCACATGTGGTCTTTGATGAAACAATGACTAAGCTTGGAAATGGCTTGTGTAGAGAACATAATAATGGAGAAATTCTGAAAGATGAAAATCTTGTGGATCAATATGAAGATAATGATGCAGAGGAGCCTGGTTCTCAGCGGGAGGTAAATGAGATTCAAGGTAATCAAGTTATCAATGTCAGATTTCTTAGAGATCATCCTATAGATAATATAATTGATAATTTGCATGAAGCCCCTTGGACTAGATCTTATCTCAGAGCTCAGAGTGAGTTAAAACTCTTTTGCATTAGTATCACAGATAGAACCCAAAAACATAGACAGTGTCCTTAGTGACATGCATTCGATCAATGCCATGCACGAGAAATTAAATCAATTTGATAGGAACAAGGTATGGCATCTAGTTCCATCTCCTGATCATGGGATTGTCATTGGGACTTAATGGGTTTTCAGGAATAAAACTGATGAGCAGGGTAATGTTGTTAGAAATAAGGCCAGATTGGTAGCTCAGGGGTACAATCAAGAATATGGTATTGACTTTGAAGAGTCATTTACCCCTTATGGCTAGGTTAGAGGCTATTAGAATTCTGTTCGCATATGCATGTTCATTAGGAATCACCCTTCAGCAGATGGATGTGAAATATGCATGTCTGAATGGAGAAATAAAAGAGGATGTCTTTGTAAGACAGCCTCCTGGTTTTGAATATATAGATTTTTCTAATCATGTATATAAGTTGAATAAAGCTCTATATGGACTGAAACAAGCTCCTAGAGCTTGGTATGACAGGCTCAATAAGTTTCTCGTAGACAATAAGTTCACAAGAGGTGAAATTGACCAAACCTTATTCACAAAGGTATGTCATCCAGACATTCTCATTGTTCAAATATATGTGCATGATATAGTTTTTGGTTCAACTAACCCAACAATGTGTAAATAATTTTCTGACTTAATGACACATGAGTTTGAAATGAGCTCTATGGGTGAGCTGAAATTATTTCTTGGATTGTAGGTGACACAGACCAAAGAGGGAACTTCCATCACTCAGTCCAAGTATATAAGGGATCTACTGAAGAAGTTCAAATTGGAAAACCTCAAGGAGATAACAACACCAATGGGTACATCAACTAGCCTTGATGATGACCCAAAAGGTAAATTGGTTGACACCAAGCTGTATAGAGGTATGATCGGATCCCTTCTTTGCATTACTGCATCTAGACATGATATACAGTTTGCTGTGTGTTTATGCGCCAGATTTCAGGCTAGTCCTAAAGAGTCACATCTTAGTGCTATAAAGAGGATTTTTATATATCTGTCAGGCACCCTAGAACTAGGCCTTTGTTATCCTGCTAGGTGTGAGCTAGATCTAATAGCTTACACTGATGCAGATTATGCTGGGTGTCGGATTAATAGGAAAAGTACTAGTGGGTACTGCCAGTTCTTAGGTGGTTGTCTAGTGTCTTGGGCATCCAAGAAGCAACACACTGTTGCTCTATCCACTGCTGAGGCAGAATATGTCACAGTAGGGAATTGTGTAGCCCAGGTACTCTGGATCAAGCATCAACTCACTGATTATCAAATAAAATTGGGATGCATTCTAATTTTATGTGATAATACTAGTGCTATATGTTTAACTAAAAATCATGTTCATCACTCTAGGACTATGTTAGCGCAGCAAGAGTGATATAGAAGGGGGGGATGAATAGATCACTCTCAATTTGTAAAAAACTTAAGCGGAAAATGATTTCTACTGTAAACGCACCTCCTTAAACCGTACACAGAGGAATGTAAATGATAATGAAGAGCGAATCACTCGGAAACAAACACCCGAGCAGATGAAGAGCGCAGAGAACACAAGCAAGCCACAGAGGAGGCACTCGGTTTTTTAGGTGGTTCGATTGCAGTCCGCAATCTACATCCACCCCTCACTCCAACTAGAGTGAGGATTCCACTAGACGACGCTAGATCACTGCAGACTCAGTCTGCGAACAACGTGCTGCCACACAGCTTGAACACCAAGGGAAACAAATCCCTCAATCAAGTTCTGTCAGCCACAGAACCTGAAACCAGTTCTAGCTCCCAGCTAGAACCCAACCGGAGAATCCTCTCCCTTCCTCCACACACCGGAGGGAAACTGCTAATGACAACCCGTCACTAGCAACAACAGAGATCAGCGATCTCTCTTCCTCTGCAACCCAGAGGGAAACCGGAGTTAGACTCCCTTCCTCCACACACCGGAGGAAGAATAATTCAAATCGAAATAGAAGGATAAAACAAAATAAACGAAAGCAAAGTGTAAGCGAAAAACAATGAGAGGGAATCGGTTCTGAAACCCAACACAACTGTAGCTTCAAATGAAGCAATTCATCAATCAGCATGCACTCTATCTTTCTCTCAAAGCTCGAACTCCTCTCAGATATTGAACTCTCTGCTCTTTTCCTTTCTTTTTCTTTCTCTCTTCACTTCTCTTTCTTTTTCTGGATCGAAGGACGTATATGCTCTCCAGGCTTCTTCTTCGATCACTCTTCATCTGAAGACGAAGGCTCCTTTATATACCTGGAGCAGCAGCAGGGCGCGTGTGGCCTCCACAGTTCCCGCCCTAGGAGTTCGGACCACGTGGCAGCATCCAGCATGCTGTCAGAACACGTGTCTTCATCTGGGCATTCTCCTTATCCTCGGATCACGTGCCCATCACCTGTACGCTCAGCGACTGGAGGTAGATGGCGTCAACTCACTTGCTCCAAAGAGTTGACGCAGTCATCAGAATTCTTCAAACTCCTTAACCACTGCGTCGACTCCATCATCCAATTGCGTTGACGCAACGGTATCGGTAGTCCAGTGAGCGGGTCTTCAACAGACAGGCGTGCTGCGTTGACGTTTTGAAGGCAGGCAGAGATAAGACGTCCCTTTCTTGGACTACTACGTCGACGCTGCCAGTTGGTGGCGTTGACGCACGAGCATGTACACTTCTATACTGGCATCTCTTTAAGCTGCTGCGTCGACGCTGCTTGTTGATGGCGTTGACGCATTGGAAGATTTCGTGAAGGCTTCATCGCTTGTAAGAGTTTCTGCTTTCGCTAACTGCTGCGTCGACGCTGCTTCCTTGTGGCGTTGACGCAATAGAAGACGACGTGTAAGCTTCGTCTACTGATGCGTGGACGCTCTAAGCTTCAGGCGTCGACCCTGTTCCCTTCAGCGACAATAATGAAGTGTATAGACTTAGTGTCAACGTGAAGCATTGTATAGACTTCAGAGATCAATATAGCAAGTGTGTACATAGTGAGGGAGTGTATAGACTTAGTAGTCTAGCTCTCTGACAATGAGTGTATAGAGTTAGTTATGTGAGCATGCGTTGTATAGACTTATAGAAAGGAGGTCTAGTGTATAGACTTGGAGAACTGTTCAATGTGTTGGGTTGGCATTGTATAGACTTTAAAGTCTGAAGGCGAAATTCAAACAAGGTGAGTTGACGCTGCAGCCCAAAGAGTTAACGCTGCAACGTATTGCCTTTACGTTCAACTGATGATGTATAGACTTAATCAAATGAAGAACCTGAACAGAAGAGTCTACGCATCAGCACACTGAGTTGACGCACTGGTGTGAGAACAGAGACATACAAAGACTGATGGGTCGACGCATCAGCACAATGCGTTGACGCACTAGTGTGAAGACTGTGCACGCAGAGTGTAGGCAGAATAAAGGTAAAGTAGAACATCTGACAGCACTCACAAGTTGAAACATCATTATCCTAAAAATAGAAGATTGATTTATAGTGTGAGACATCATCAAAACCATAGGGATGCAACCGACTAAGCACATAGAAATTAAACACCATTTTCTTAGATATGAAGTAAGCAAGAATGAAATTGAACTGAATTTTGTTGAAACTGAAAAACAGATTGCTGACATATTTACTAAACCTTTGGGAAATGAAAGATTTAAATTCTTAAGAAGAGAATTAAGTTTATGTAAAATTCAGCATGATGAATAATCTTGATTTCATTCCTGATTAAATATTCTGATTGGTCTTGAGTTGTTTCAAATCTGCTTGCTAATAGTCTTATCATTGTCATAGATGAGTCATCTTGATTTCATAGGTATATCAAATGATATGGGGTGGAAGGACAGATTTTGTCTGTCTGAAAGCCCATACCATGTGTAGAGGACTATCCTCCGCCAGGTACCATGAATCAAGAGAGTCCATGCATTGCACTGTAATTCTTAAATGTTGGGTCTAGTATCTTGTGGATAGTTATATCTGAATGCTTGAATAAAACATGCTTATAGATAGGGGGAGCTTCTGCTTAGAACAAGATTGCATGTCCATTCTGCATTGTGTGTCAAGGGGGAGTATGGTACAGTCTGTCTGGGTGTGATCTGTTCAAGGTATTCTGTCAATGTTCAGATTAGTGTGTTTGAAACTTCAAACCCCTATCATTTAAATTCTCTCCAGATATAGAAACCCTCATCACTTAGTCTCTTTTGGACTCAATTACATCAATTGTATCGTGTGGTATCCATTCCCATCATTTGGTGTATTTTCCATTCCTTGATATTCCCCAAGAGCTGATTTTGTGTTTCAATTTCAATTCCCTCTTTCTGAATAGATGACAGTCTTGCAATCAGTTCATTATCTTAAGCAGCAACCATCATATGTCTTCTATAAGAATCATGTTTGCTTCATGAATGAACTATTGGTTTAATCTTCATAAACTGTAGAGTTTAAAGATTGTATTCAGAAAATAAGGTGGTGAAAAACTATTTATAGCTCTCAACATCCTTCTCATGTTGTGACAGATAAGATCTTTACTGTATCTGAAAATGAAAGACTTAGTTAAATCTAGGTTGAGAAACTCAGATAGTGTATTGTTTTTAAACAAGTCACTTTGAAAAATTAAAAAGGGCAGCAAAAAGAAAATCATTAGTAAAAGAATTGAATAACTCAATTGGCAGAGCAATGATTGAACTGCACTGAGAATTCATCAATGAAATGGATACAAACTCATGTCATGAAGTGCTTCATGTTAACTCTGTTCACATGATCAAATCTGTAGAATTGGTTTCACTGAGGAGCTGGGGGTACTGGCGTTTGATAAACGTGTACCCTTATGCAAAAAGGTGTAATCATGACTACTATTTTTGATCAGAGACAGATATGGTAGTCTATGCTTAGAAACTGGGGATACTGGCATCTAACCCACGTTTACCCTTAATGTCAAAGGTATAGAAGTTACCTGTCTGTTCAATTAGCTCAGGTTTAAAATCAAAATTGAAAAAGTTTGCTGTAACCATTGCACTTCTAATTTCACTAAGTGTCAAATTGTTTAACCTCAATACATATCCTAGTTACTCCCATAGATATTCATTGGTTCTGAAATCTGTAGGATACAGTATTGACCAAGTCTATCATGGTTATGTGACTTAGGTTTGTTGCAATAAATAGGAACTGCAACCTTATATATGACATTCAGTGAATCTACTCTACCTTTTATCACTATAAAACCAGTCATCTGTCACGAATGCATAATTGTGATTCTCTGTCTGAAGACTTTCCCTATAATCTGCTTATCTATCGAACTATTGCAAAGGGTGTTACTCTATTCCCTTCTTCTCTTCCACAGTATCCCTTACTCATTGTTTGCTGATGGCAAAGGGGGAGAGAAAAAGTACTTCGTGGTATTTTGATTAAGGTTCGTGGTATTTTGATTAAGGGGGAATTGTATTTCAGGATAATCTTGTTAAAGGAGGAGAACATTTTCAGGGTGTGGATGTGTTGGGGAAGAGTATCCAGTGTCAGGGGGAGAAACACACACTTGTGTCAGATTCAGGGGGAGAGCTGATCAATTGGTATCAGATGGATTATATTTGGCTCCATTTGATTTTCAAAATATGATAGGTCTGCATCTGTGTGTCTGTCTGGTGCATTGTCTGACTGTGCTTTATGTTAAATACGTCTGATATTGGATTAATCTTGTCTGATCAAAATACATCATAATTTTGGATGTTGCCATCATCAAAAGGGGGGAGAATGTTGGGTCTCCTCTGGAGTTGATCAGCAGTGTGAAGACTGTTATGCATTGATTGGGTTTTGAATGATTGGCAACAATAGAGTTGACTTTGATGACTTTGTATTGATCATGGTAATATTGTGTATTTTGATGAATTGGTTATATGTCAGACCTTTTCATAAAATATTTTTGCACACTTTGTTATTCTGAATCTAAGGTCGGTGCATGTCTGCATTGTGCTTGCATTCAGTCGGTGCATGTTTGTTTAAGAAAAGCATATAGGGTCGGTGCAAGTAGTGCTGTTCGCACACCTTAGGTCGGTGCTAGTCGTCGTCTTTACTTAGTGAGGTCGATGCAAGTTACCATGTGCATATATAGTCGGTGCAGCGTCCTCATTAAGCATATTGGGTCGGTGCAGGTTTTGTTGTGAGCATATAGAGTCGGTGTAGGTTTTGTTGTAAGCATATACAGTTGGTGCAGGTTTTGTTGTAAGCATATAGGGTCGGTGCAGATTTTGCTGTGAGCATATAAGTCGGTACAGGTTTCGCTAGGAGTATATGAGGTCGGTGCAGGTTTCACTGTGACCACATAAGGCCTGTGCACATTTTGCCTTACACATAATAGGTCGGTGCATCTTTGTGCCATTCACATGCAAAGGGTTAGTGCACTGTCTGCTTCATGCATATATAGGTCTGTGCATGTTTTCATACATGCATAATAAGGTTAGTGCACACTTGTATCCTGCATAACCAATGTCAGTGCATTGTATGCTTCACGAGTGTAGATGGTCAGTGCACTTTCTGTTCTATATCATAACACGTAGTACCTCACGTACACTTAAGGTCTGTGCATATGTATTTCAAGTCTATGCTAGTTCTTTTTGCATCTGTGCCTAAACACATAGACGTGTGAATTGTCTAAGTCCACAACACGTGACTGACATTTTGTTCGATAAAACGACAGGTGAGACTTATGATCAAGCACCTGATGCGTGTCCCAACTACCTGCTCACAAGCAACTAAAGTACCAGGATAAAAGGCACGTGATCCAAGACAAAAAGGTGAAGCGTTATGATCGTGACACGTGGAAAGCAACCCAATTAAGATGCTGCCACGTGGCCATCCCAAGCTCAGATCTGAACGAACTTTTGGGCAGGAAATGTGGTTTCCACGCGCCCATCAGATTCTGTTATAAAAGGGGGCAGATCGCCCAATCTTGAGGTGTGAGAGAAGATATATAGAGAAAGAATATGCAGAAGCGAGAACGAAGCCAGAGAGAGAAAAGCAACAGCCAAGTCAAGAGGGACTTCCAGCTGATCCAGAGAGAGCTTTGAGAGAGTTTTAAGAGAGATTTTAGAGTGGAGCATAGAGTCGTTTGAAGGGTGTGACTTTGAGTTTCTGTAAGTCATTGTTTTCGGCTTCTTGGTTCAGAACCAGAGCCGATTTGCTCTTTGTATGAGCTACAGATCATTTTACTATTTTCGGTTTTTCTATTGCTTCTATTTTTCATTTCGAACTCTTGATTATAGCAAGCTGTGAGTCAGCGGTGGCAAGCTGTAAGGCCCAACTATAGAGGTGGATTCCTCTGGATTGCTTATGATGTAGGGCTCTGCGTGTGTTGGGAAGTTTTCCTGAAGCTATGTATCAGCGGATTGGAAGTTGTGAATCAGCAGTGAAGCCACACTTGGTTTAAGTGTGGGGTGGATGTAGATCTCTACAGGAGATCGAACCACCTAAAAATCGCGTGTCTATACTTGATGGTTTGTAATTGTTGGATCTATATATCTAGCTGTTATCGTGTTTCATTAGGTTGATATACTGAGTATTCAAGAGAGTGAAGAAGGTATATCAAATGGTACCACTCGAAGGATAAGTTAGGCTTATCTGAAAAGTGGTTTATCTTGCGTGAGGACACTCTTTGAGTTCAACCTCTGCCAAATACCTCTTCACATTTCATCTCTCAGCAATTTAGTTTCACTGCTACTGTGCTTCAATTGTCTAGTTGAATATACACATTCTCTCTATTGATAGCTCTCACATAACTCTTGACTAAGTCTTCTGTTAATTCAGTGGCTCTAGTAACTCTGTGTCTAAATTGGCTGTTCTGATTAAGCAAATTTTAATTCTACATTTATCTGCTTAATCTTGCTTTCAATTTGGGGTAGATCTATTCACCCCCCCTCTAGATCCATATCAAGAAACACATGCAGTGAAACTCTATGAGTAACATTGGATTAGGCATGAAGCTCTACGCAATCTCTGGAGATCTAAGAAGGAGCTCGCAAGATCTTATATCGAAAATTACAAAGATGGACATGAGCCTATAATGAAGACTGAAGTCTAATTTTTTGAGGACTCTTTTACCAACAAAAAGATAAAATCGTAGCCACTCTCGGACGTAGCGGACAAAATACTCGGGCCGTCATGGGGAACCCCCGGCCCAATAAACACAAAACCCTCATTTACTAGGGGACTGGTGTGGAGGCCTAAGAAAGGGGGCATGTGCTTATGCAAGGTCTGAGCCTTCTCTTTGAGGGTCCTTTTTGCAGGTAAAAAGGACAAAATCCAACTTACTCTCGAACGTAGCATAGATAATATCTTAAAGGAGACATCCAAATTTATGTCTTCAACAATTTTAAGAGTCTCACTCTAAAAAAATATTTTTTTAAAATAATCGTAAGATAACTATACGTACCATCCGATTTTAGATTGAACATTTATAAAAAAAAATAAAAGATCATTTTCCCTCGAAACATAGGCCGGCCAAAATTTATCCGATTAAGGCCATCCATTCTTTGTTTTTGAGTTTTTCTAACTCTCCGATCTTGGTACCGATAAGTAGTTTGCACAAGAAACTACCTAAAGAAAGTTCAAAAAATAATTTGTTATAAAATTTAACTTGTAGTCGAGAAGAAGAAAAAGAACGCTCAACCCTGAAATGTTGGCATAACCAACTCATTTGACAGGGCCAGGACATGTCCATTAAGGTGCGTTTGGAAATCCAATTCCATTTGGGATTCAATGGTTACAAAAATCTCTTAATATCTGCCTTGCAAAAAATTACAATTTTTAGAGATGATAATTTTATAATTTAAAATCTCATTTGGATGTCATTATGACAACTTAGATTAAGACGATGCACTTTGCACTATTGTCCTTACTTTTATGATGAAAATGACAAATATCTAATATCCTTTGAAATCTTTTCTCACATTTCTTATTTGAATCTTCTCAAATTTCGTGCAAAAATTATCTTTGGACTTTATCTGGGAGCCACCATGAGAAGGAATTTTAAGGATTCCAATTATTGCAATCTCTTACAAAATCCACCACGTTTCCAATGAAACTCTTAGCCCTTCGCTTTTGTTCATCAACATATTTTTGATGGGAAGAGAGAAATATTTATTTTTAAAATCACGAAAAACTCAGGAGAGGGAGATTTTTGCAGCTTCTTAGGGAATTTCTAGAATCTTTTTCAAGTTTAACTTACCACTTATCTGATTTTACGGAATATGCCACCAAAAAGTGCCTCACACCTCCCTTTAATTCCCAAAAGGGAGATCGGTCATTTAGGGGAGTACACTGGGTGGGATTCAAAAGAGACGCAACGAGAGCTAATGGGCTTGTGATTTTAACAAAAATCTATGACAAATGTTGTTGTCGTACGAAAAGGGGATTATGGAAAATCTCTCATCCTTAGGAGCCCAATCAAACATGATCTTAGAGTAACTTTCGAAGATTTTGATTATCACTCTCTTGAATCTTTTTCTCTCTTCTCTCATAAAATCTCTCCCGCACGAAAGCCTATACATCTTATCTCATTTGAACGAGATTATGACTTTTAGAATTTTCAATGATTGATAATCACATAATCCATAATTCATTGAGTTTCCAAATGTTACCTTACTTATCGCTCACAATAGTCTTTGCTCGGTACTCCTCACTCCTCAAGCAACATATAACTAGGAAATGGGGAAAGCCCCCCATGAAAGGTACCCATTATTCAACTATTTGCATGTGTGACCCTCACGTGCTCTTAATTCTAATTACTAATTTAAGGACTGGGGTGTGTAAACCTTAGTCCTACGTTCAACCTCGATACTAAATTTAGGAAATTAACTTTTTGCTCTTAAAATCTTGTGAATTTATCTCTATCTCTATCTTTATCACATTTATCGTAATACCTCTGAAATCTTTAAAAAATATTTATTTTACCCATATCCTTAAAACTCCTTAAAATAAAAAATTATGCTTACACCCTTGTGGATGGACACAATATTTTCTTAAGGATTTCAAAGATATTACGATGAATATGGTAAAATTGGAGACCTAGTGATAATTTTAAAATATTTAAGAGATACATAGATAGATAAATTTTCTAATTTGTTATAAAATCCAGATGTCTTGATTACACTTGAAAGCCATTAAAAATCCCCAAGTAACACATTGTTGGTGTAGTGAACTCCTGTGAAAGTTTAACCTTTCTCTAGGTTTTCTCCAGTTATTTACCTATAACAGGGAGTATCGGTACTCCTTAAGCTCCGGTTATCAAGTCGGACCTAAAATAGAGCAGAATAAGAATCATAGTCTAGCCAAGCCTGTTAGAAGAAGAAGGCCTCATCGTTCAGGGTAAAAATCCCATTTTAGTATAGGAACTTAAAACCAAATTACTAGATCCTTTTTCCACATTCGATGCTGACATTGGCGAGTTATGTTTCCATTGCCAAGTTACATTCTCAAGTGCAAATCGGCCGAGCATGAGAAGAATACGAGCTCGAGGGATCCCAGCACCAAGGCATGTTGTGCTTAGAAGCGTGTAAGGAAAGTAGAGGACTTGTTGCCCGGCTGGCCTGGAATATATACTGGAATGGGGATCAAATGCGTGAGGTAGTAGACATGCTGATGTCCTCAGACAAAAAGTAGCTTTGAAATAGAAGGTCGATCGAGTTCCCCATTGTGTGTCTCTCACAACAATAAACGGCAATATTAGCGATGGAATTTTTCGACAGATAAAGATATGTCGGAATATCTGTTGAAATTTCTGACAGATATTTGGATGGAAAAGTTTCGGTCAAAAAGTTGACGAAAATTGGTGCCACAAATTACAAATGCAGATGAATTTTTTGACGGAACTTATTTCCGTCAAAAATCCGTCGAACGTTCTCCCCTCTTCCGGCGACGACTGAACCCTCCCCCTCCCACTCCGACTCTCGCTTTCACACTCTTTGTGTCTTTCCCTCTCACTCTCTCTTTCCACTCTCTCCCTACAGACGAGAGGCCGTCGGAGCCGTCCTCGCCATCGCCACTGGAACTGCCCTCGCTATCGCCATCCTCACCATTGAGAACCCTCTCCCTCACCGTGCTCGCCGTCCCCTCAAGAGCCACCCACCGCCAGGGTAGCCATTGTCGCCGGAGCGTAGTCGATCGTCGCCGGTAAGTCCCCCCTCACCCTCTGTCTTTTTTTTCTACGGGGTGGGAGGGGGCACGAAAGGGGAGGGGACGAGAGGGGCGTCAGTTGGGGAGGGGGATGGGGGTTTCCGCGGCGGCCCGCGACGAGGGGATGGAGGGTCGATTAGGAAGGGGAGGGGAGGGAAGTGGGGTCGGTGGCGAACGGGAGAGGAGGGGAGGGGAGTGGGGTCGATGGCGAACGGGAGGGGAGGGGAGGGGAGGGGCACATGGTGGGGACGGCTTGGGGAGGAGAGGGGGGGCAGTTGGGGAGTGCAGGAGAAGGGAGGGGGGCCTCTATCTCCCACTCTGTCTCTAACACATGCACACAGTCATAGAGGGGGGGTAATCCCCCTTGTCTCCCTCTCCCTCACTCTGTCTCCACTCTCTAACTCTCTCTCTAACACAGGCAATCACAGAGTTGGAGGGGCCGAGCACCTCTATCTCCCTCTCCCTCAGTCAATCGCCCTCTCTTACTCTCTCTCTCACTATCGCACACACGCACATAGAGAGGGGCAAGGCCCTCCTCCCATTCGTTTACCTTCTTACTCTATGTCTTTCATAGTGATGAAAGTTTCATGCAGGGCTATTAGCGTCGGGTTAGGCAACGTACTTTGTTCTATCTTTTCGATGAATTTTCACCAATATATTGTTTGATTTTAGTTTGTTTAATTGGATTTAAATTTATTGTTTATTATTATTATGTTGGTGTGTGTTTAAATTTATTATTTGAATTTACTATTTATTATAATGTGGGTGTGTGTTCGGGAAAGGGAGGGGGGGCGCGCCGATCCGGTGGGGAGGGGAGGGTGGGGGAGTCGGTGGGGGATGGGAGGGGAGGGGGGCCATAGAAGGGAGGGGAGGGGAGGGTGGGGGGGTAGGTGGGCTACGGGAGGGGACGAGAGAGGAAGGGGGGGTTTGGGAGAGGGAGGGGGGCACGGTGGGGAGGGGAGGGGACGGGAGGGGTGGTGGGAGGGGACGGGAGAGGACTAGGGGAGGGTGGGGAGGGGAGGGGGAAGGTGGGCATGGAGGGAAGGGGACGGGAGGGTGGGGCCGTAGGGGATGGGAGAGGAGGGGAGGGGGTGGGGAGGGGGACACATTGGGTGATTGAGGATGGGGGGAGGGGAGGGGAGGGGGGGTCGGTGGGTTATGGGAGAGGAGGGGGCCCACGGCCACCGGCTCGAAACCGTTTCATGGGAAAAACATAGAAAGCACTCACCCTCGGTGGACTCCTCAACGCACTAGGGTCTCAACAAGGGGTAGACCTGACAGACACTGCCAACACGGAAATAGAATTGCCAACTCACCCGCTTACTCACCCCCACGGCCTACTCAACTCACATAGGCCTATCTCACCCTACTGCCTGCACCGTGGCTGGTTTGGACCGGTCAACCGATCCAACTGATCGGTCGACCAATTCCAGTCAGGAACGGATGGAACCCCACTGTGGGGTGCCCGTCCATGCCCCACTCAATCCCGATCGAGGGGGAAATCATCGAGGACCTTTCCCGAAGTCTGAAACCACCAAAAGAAAGAATTTAAGTAAGGAAACACCGCTCGATGTTTTTGGTGGGGGAGGGGAGGCACGGGAGGGAGAGGGAGGGGGCGGATCTAGGTGGGTGGTGGAGAGGGAAGGCGGGGTCCCATGGGGGAAGGGAGGGTCTTCGCTGGGGGAGGGAATGGGAGGGGGGTCCGTCCACGGGAGGGGAGGGGGTATGGTTTTTTTGGGGGGTTTGGGGTGGGATTTCTTTGTGTCCTCACCTTGGTGGTTTTTTCTATTTATATTATTTAACTTTGATTGTCTTCATTTGAATGTTTTTTAAATTAGATGTTGTTTAATTTGATGTATGTATAATGATAAGTGAGATGTGATTTAACTTTATGTTATTTAATTACATGGGGTATTCCCTGTGAGTTGAGGTGCGTCAGTGTGACCTAACATTACATGTTTCGGATAAATGTTATTTTGATGATGTCTCACTATAAGTCATTGGCCAAACTAACTTAGAATCTTATGAAATACCTTTCAATTGGCCAGGTATGAAGATGACTAACAGAGCTAGAAGGCTGCATCGACCTCACAATCTAGCTGCTCTTACCTCAGGTCTAGCTGCTTTGACCTCAGGCCTTCATAGAAAGAAGAAAGTCCAAGAGGTTCTCTGATGCTCTGACCCCACCATGTTGATGCTTCGACCTTACAGTCTAGCTACTCTGACCTCAGGCCGTCACAGAATCGCTAAGGCCATTGGTGATGACTAACCAACTGATAAGTGTGACAAATAGGACTATATGGCTGAGAAATTGGCATTAGCGGTGACAAATAGATATACAAGGGTGACAAATGGCTTGCGAGGATGAATAAGCAAAGGCGAACACTCAACCGCGTCGACCTTACTCCAGCCCAACTGAAGATAAACTTAAGCATACCAACAACTACGTCGACCTCACTTCATCAGGAGGTCGACCTCAGTGTCTTCTAGAAGCCATTATACGGGCAGTTTCTTCAAGAAAGGTCGGCCTCATTCTAACACCTCCCATCAGAAGGTCGACCTCATGGTTTTCTAGTAAGGCTCATCTCAAAGAATCAAGTCAACTATGTGGTTTTCAAAAACCGTATAGAGGGCAAAAAGTACTAGCATAATCCTCTGAAAATATGGATTTTGGGAAATGAAGGAGATACCTAGGACACACAAATGTCCCTATCATCATAAGTGTCCAAAGCAACACTTTACTCCAAAAATCTGTCAGTACAGCAGCCACCAACAAGGTTGGTATCTGAAAACGAGATTCACCTGAACAAGAGGACGTCCTCTCTACAGATTGAAATTAGGATGCTGCAGGCTCCTTGGTCAAACCTCCTTTGTTTATCATTCAAATCTACCAAACTTGGAGGAAAAGTTTCTGCCTCTTGAAGCCTATAAATTGGATGCCCCTCTTCACATGTTGTTGCTATTGTTGCCATTGTTAAGCCTGGAAGAGCCTTGAATGTGGGAACCTGTGAGAAGAAAAACAAAGAGAGATTCTGCCCTGAGCTTCCAAAGAAAGAGTTGGGAGAAAGGGAAGAAAAGAGTGCAGCCAAGCGAGCCACTTCAGCCCTATGGTTCTACAAGCCGTTAGCTTGTTTCTTTTGTCTTTGTGTTTATTCATCCTCAAAACGTCTTGTGTGTGGGTTCTGTCACCGTGTAAGTTGCAATTGCAGCGTGTGTGGGTTTGCTTCTTATTTTGTTTTTGTTCCGTCCTTGTGAGATTTCCTCCCCGTGTGCCTTGAGGACTTGTCATCGTGTGTGTGTGGGGCTAGTCCCCGTGTTGTGTTGGGTTCCAACGTGTGTGTGGATTTCTTTTTGTTGGGTCCCACGGTCAATGACACCCAAGAGGGGGGTGAATTGGGTGATTACAAATTTTAAGGAAACTCTTTCCCTTTTCAACAAGTGTAGAGAAAAAACAATTAAATCATCAAATATGTTGAACAACAAGTTAGATAACAGCTTACACTAATCCTCACACTAGATGATAAGATGAATGCAGCGAGGTGGAGTAAATTCCTTTCAACAAGATTAAGGAAGTTGATCAAGCCAAGAACCAGATTCTCTCAATCTCACCGTTCCCACACGATCATATAAAAGGATTCAACAAACACACCAAGCCAATGCGCAAAACAAACCACAATACACAGGGATTTTAAGGTGGTTCGGGACCACGACGGGCTCCCAACGTCCACCCCTCACCAGACTAGGTGAGGCTTCACTCGGGGATAAATCCCCAAACGGAGACGACACTCCAACCACACACGCAGGACGACGCCTGCACACACACACACACGAGGACGTGCCCCAATACACACACACACACACACACACACACACACACACACACACACACACACACACACACACACACACACACACACACACACACACACACACACACACACACACACACACACACACACACACACACACACACACACATACACACACACACGCACGGAGACGAAGTCTCCAACACGATCCAACAAGCGGATCAACAAAACGCACACACGCTGCGAAAACTACAGTAAACCTCACACACACGTAAATCTAGGAAGACCTACGCACACACATGAATCCAATACGACATACACAAATGACCACAGATCAACAATGATCCACACACACACACAAGTATGCAGTTTAAGAGATACAAATCTGAACTTTAAAACACAATAAGACTCAATTTAGAAAAACTCCTGATTTGGCTCCCCTTTGAATGTAGGTTGTTGATCTTGAATGTGGCTTCAATCTCCACTTGATCAAAGCTTTAATCCGGGCTTACTTGGCTCTTCCTTTCCTTGGACAACACCCTCTTGATCTCCCTTGGATCTCTCTTGACTCCCCTTAGATCGTTCTTGAAGGATGATGAAGGATTCTTGTACAAATGATGTTGTAGCTTGATTCTCTATGCAACTTCTGGTTGGGGATCGATTGGAAGCTTGTTTGCAGCTTGTTCCCTTCATTTTCACGCTCAATACATGGTGGAAGAAGCTCTGGAGCTGCTGCCTACGACCAGCACACACAAGGATAGGGAGGAATTCAAAATTTCAGATCTAGCAAGTCCCTTCTTAGGGTTTACAACCCAATAAGATGTATATATGTGCTTAGGACGGTCAAGAGATAGCCTAGGGACCAGATCCACACTTTGTGGAGTGATTTGTGGAAGTTGGACTCAGATTGGAAGACTTGAGGGGCAAGAAAATGGCGGTCAAACATGGTGGCTGGACATCCAATCGGAAGGGGTCGACCCTAGGGTCGACCCTCGGGCTCACAGAACCTGATTTATGGTTCTGGGTTATAGGGGTCGACCCCAGGGGTCGACCCTCGTGCTTCCAGATCCCAAACAGAATCATATTTGTGGTTCTAGTTTACAGGGGTAGACCCCAGGGGTTGACCCTTTCAGGCAGATTACATAATCTTGGTTCTATTTTGAGCAGAACCTGTGAGGGTCGACCCCATGGGTCGACCCCTTCTAGTTAGGGCCTGAAAATGAGTTAAAACCTACATCAAATCAATGGGAAATAATTTATTAAATGTTACCAAAGTCCCATGAAGATCAACCATGATTTTTCATCCTGAAAATTATGATAAAGCAAAAGGTTAGATCAACATCAAAATATATAGGTCATGCATTAAAATATGAAGCTAGTTTTGATACCAAGACCCAAATGACATGACATATGATTACGAAAGTATTAGCATGAGGCATATAAGAATCCCCATGAAAGATCTGTATGAAAGCACTTGAGATCCAATTTTTCAACTCAAGATTATAAGAGTATCACCATGGATTCCAATATAAATTCTTACCTTGAATTCATCACAATGTGCGAAACATTAACCTGCACTTCCTGGGAATTTAGTAGCAAGTTAATATTAAACTAATGAATCTGAAGATCCCGACTTCAACCCAATTCTACCATAAACCAATTCAAAGCATTTAAGCCATATGATCAGAATGACTAGGAGCCATCACTCATGCATTCATGATATACAAGAACCAGAGGAAATCCTCAATAGAGCATGTAATGAAATGGCTATGCATTTACACAACACAAGACCATGCAATCAATTTCATATCCATAAGGACTCAACCATTCCACTGAGAAGCATAGTCTTCACATGAAACCTCCAAAGACTAATGAGCAGCTTGCATGATTCAACATCAGTCAACTTAGTAGAGCAACCTGCAAGATAATATAGCAACATGTGAGTTCGTTTATCATGAAGATGTTTTCCACTGATCAAGCACACAATATGTCACATAGTTTAGTTATCATCAAAGCCATAGCTCACAGTCTCCATCACACATGAAGTTTAGTTATCATCAAAACCATCAAAACCATAGCTCAACAATCTCCCCCTTTTTGATGATGACAAACTTAGTGATTCGTGATGACAATCTTAGTGATTATGGCAAACGAAATGATGTTGCTCCTGTCACAGGCAAGCATGAATCACATGAAATTTCACATGGAATGTTTGGAATGTTTTTCTCCTCCAATAATGAATCCCCAATCATGAATCCAGCAATCATGAATCACATGAAATATTTCTCTCCCTTTGACATTATCAAAAAGTTGGGTAATGCCAAACATTCTCTCGCATGAAGTAGAAACAAAGGAGGTGCAAATTGTAGCATGATAAATGTGCAAGGAACAGTAACCCTCATTTGAAATTCTGATGAAGCAGGAGTAAGTTATAAAGAAGTGGGTTCATGGAATGTATGGGAAACACCATTTGTTGGCTTGAGAACCAATTGTTAGCTAGAGAGGATACCAAATGTTGATTACTTGGTTGTGCCCAATGTTTCTCCCCATTTGCCAAGCAAACACAAAAGTTTATTGAGCAAGTAAATAGCATGGGAAGTCCACTCAATTTTTTGGTTTTTAATATTTTTCAGATTTTTAATTTTTGATTTGTGGTTTGAAATGCATGAGATGCAACTTATGCATGTGATGGCATGTAAGATGCATACACAAGCGAACAAATAGATACTTATATATACATGCATAAAAGCTCCCCCGAATTTATTTAAGAGGGGATAGGTATAGGAAAGATGCAAGAGAGTCATGACAATCGGAATACACATGTGTAGTACATGGGAGTTTTTCCAATCATATAGGAGATTAATGCAATTACTAATGCAGTCAATAAATTTTCTGAATACATATTAAATCAAATTCTCAGATGTGTAAGTGAGTAACATGAAAAATGATAGTTTCAACATGGATATTTAGATTTTCAGATTAACACAGGGAGACATTTTACAGACTGCACTTCAATTTTGAGAACATCGTATTGGAGGCTTTGCTCTACCACAATAATTTTTCACAGACAAATAGAATTTTTCTAAGAGTGATCAAGTTCAAATAATTACTTTTTATGCGAGTAGACGCATGGAGCTCATGCCAGAATCCCCGGTTACTCAGAATACTGAACTATTTCACCACATTTTGAACAGAGATAGTAGTCCACACTTTTCAGATATGAACCACATCACGTCTCAGGTGACATGTGCCCAGTTTACTCAGTGAGACCGAGCATTGCTCTGCCGTTCATTTTTATTTTAGATTTTTTAACAAAGATAGGTAGGCAACTTTTTCCTCAACTGTCTCCATCATACATGCAGCAAGTTTAACATCTCAAGAGTGTTGAAAAGAAATTCATATATCCTTATCTTTCACACTCATTTTCATATTTTGTGTATGAATTATGTGAATTTGATTCAGCATGTATACCGAAAATATCATGAATACATAACAATACAACTCCCCCTAAATAGATGTACTATTACTCTCCCCAAAGTGTACAACATGAAGCATACCAATAATGACTCAAATGTAACATTATTTATCAAGAAGACATAAGGTCATAGAAATTTCAAGGATGTGAGTGAATAGCATATAATAACACACAAGCACACATTGGGAGTTTATGCAAATACACTATGACATGCATGTAAGCAATGTGATGTCAATTTGATACCAATCGAATGGATGCCAACAGAATGAACTAAGTTCGACTAATGCATGAGTTCTAATGCAATGCAGAAATCATCATGGGTGCAAAATGTGTGTTTTTTATTTTTCATTAGATTCTGATGCATGCAACCTATAACTGTATGAAAAGGAAAGACATGATGCAAAAATAAGGTTAGAGCTTTGATTTTCAAGCCAGTGTGACAGAAATCTTATTGAGATCATCCACATTCAATCCATGAATCAGCAAACATTATTTATGACAAGATCTTTATGAATAAGGGTGCATAAATGATCAAAATTAAGCAATGCAACCCAAATTTTAGAATTCTTCAAAAATAGATTTTCGAAGGTCTTTCACAAGATTTGAAATGAGAATTCATCCAAAAGATAAATGTATGGATCATTTAATGATGAGGGCATCCCTTGCCCCTCCACATTTTATCCGGACTCGGATTGTTCGTCGACAAGCGCCATTATATTAGTCATGTATTTTTGAGTCTAGTCATGCAATCTTCACATTTTATTTGAGTCAATATCATGTAATTTTCCCTTTATTTGAGTCATGTACCTAGGTTAGTGAGTCATTTTCCTAAGTATTGTGTCATTAGGTTGGTTTGTTAGGCTAGTGGGCCCAATTCATTGGGCTTGGCCCAAGGGCACCCCTATCCCTTCGGTTATTTGTCATTGAGTCAAATGTTAGGGACTTTTGTAGAAATGTGGGTTGCCTATATATAGGACCCCATTCCCCTCATTTTAAAAAAATGAACAATTGAATAAAAATTAAAATCCACTTCCAAATCCCACTAGATCTCTCTCTCTCTCACTCTCTCTCTCTAAGGGGTCCCCCCCTCTCTCTCTCTCTCTCCCTCCACCCCAATTTTCAGAATTTTCTCTCTCCTCCCCATTCACCCCTCATTAAGACCTCTCCCCTTTCCCATACACCCATTTAACTCCCCCCCAACCCAAGGTGGCATCCTCCAATCCACACCCCACCTCCCAACCCCCAACTACCCAACACCACTTCCTAAGCACCCCTTCCTCTCCCCAAGGTTGAAGGGGCTCTTCCCTAAGCCCAAATTCAAATTTCCCTCTCCCTAGGGCAGTGCCCTTCCATCTCCCCACCTCCTAAACCACCCAAAGTCGCAGCCCCCCTTCCCCATACCAGCCAAGTTCACCCTCCACCTCTTACTCTCTTGGCCATCCCCTTCCCCACCCCCTCATCTTCTTCTCATTCAGCCTCTGTTTCAGGCAGCAGAGTTGCAGCGACTTGCAGAGGCAGCCACGACCGTCTCTCAAAGATTCAGGTGGCAAGGCCTACATTTCTGGAATCATCATCGAGATAGCGTTCCAACGGTGGTGGTCTCGCCGGCTTCCGAGTTCGGAGCTGCCCAGAGAAGCGTCATCTTCAACGACTGCGCAATCTGTCCCAGACTGAAGACCAGAGCGATCTTGGAAGCTATTCTGCGGTCAACCTTGGAGGAACTCGAGCACACTTCCTTCTACAAAATTCTTCTTCGTCTAGTCCTCCATCAGTAGCAGAAAGAACAATGCAAATCGCCAGCCCGAGCTATTTGTTCTGAATTATTTCGTCGGAGTGTGCAGTCTGCCACCAGTGGACTCAGGTTTGACCTGTCCTCCATTATCTGGCAACCATTCTCATCTCCGACCTCGGATTGTGGCTCCGTCAACTTCTGCTCGAAGATACTCCGACCACGATCGCGTCACCGCCAATTTCGTTCAATTTGAAGTTTGGGAGCAACCACAGCGCCTTCTGCAATCCACTACATCAGTTCTACATTAGTCCAATGCAGAGTGTTGCTGTCCTGCTCCAGTCACCGGTCCGATCAGCCCCGAGGTCCAGAGCTTCCCAAAACATTCAGGCATCATCCTCTATCAGTTGGGAAACTTTTGGCACAGGTTTCGTCAAGATCTGAGCTCTGTGGAATTTGTGGCAGTGACATCACCGGCCCCCTGTCCAACAATTCTGAAGGTTGGCAGTACCGGCGGGGATCGGCAAATCGGGTTTCCCTAGCATAAGTCCCCACCTCGCTTGGCCGGCTGAAGGCCCCTCCCTGCGTGGAGGTAGTATTGGATGTAATAAGATTAATCCCCATCCCAAGATCACCCCTCCTGCGAGAGGTGTAGTGGTGTAATCTTTCCATTTCAGGTTGAAGCGACACCGACACGGCGTGCGGGTGCATACCCCCACCTCCCCGCTCGCCCCCGTCTCCGGCCGGAGTCGGCGTCTTCACGCCGGCTAGGTGAGCTCATGAACATCTCTCATTGCTGTAATGTACTTGCTTAGCTTAGTATTGCTATAGTTACTCCATCGGCGGTAAGAGAGTGTCCGATTTTAAATTGCTACCCAAATTGAGTGACCACCGCGGGCGAGTTGTGAGAGCATCCACTTAACCCACACCCTTGGTGTGTTGGCCGCCCATGATTTGGGCATCCTAGGCCCATTTTGGGTTCTCCCCAAGCTAGCCAACCATTGGAGCCTCAAGGTCCCGCCTCGGACCCTCTCCAACATCGCCTAGTTGCCATCGGGCACTAGTGTGCGCCATACGGGTGAGCTCGCTAGTGTGAGTCCGCTGCTCAAACTTGAATACTTGCAAAATAGGTCCAAAGGTGGTGTCACATCAAGTGGTATTAGAGCAAGTTCACAACTTGTCTCTATCAAGTTGGTCCTAGGGCATGTCTATGCATTTAGAGTCTTCAAGTGCATCACTCTTGTCCCCTAGTATAGCCACCTCATATCGACCTTACCAATCGGCCCACTCCATAAGTCCAAGCCACCAAGAGATGCCTACCACTAACACCCATAACTTCCCTGGCCATGTCAACTACTTCATGAAAGCCTTGACCTATGCCAATGAGCGGCTTGATAACATATCGGGCCGACTCAACCAACTTGGAGAAAATAGGCCCGCCCCAAGGACGGACGATATGATGGTCCCTTTCCCACTTCCCACCTTTGATGGAACCTCTCCTGGAGAATATTTAGACTGGGAAGCTACAATGGACCAATACTTCACTTGGTATCATATGTCCGAGGATGAAAAGGCATTGGTTGCCAAAATGCAACTTACCAAACGGGCAGAAACTTATTGGATGCAAATTGTCGGGCTAAAGGTACTTAGAAGGGAAACTCCCATCACCACTTGGAAGGACATGAAGGAGCAACTTAGGGCTAAATATGTTTCCCCCTCATACTCAAATCACCAAGACCTAAGGAGCACTTCAACTCCTTCATCCCCACCTAGCCAACCCATGACCCTAATTCCCCATTCCACATCACTTCCCACCTATCCTACCCCAACCACCACACCAGCACCCTACCTACAAACTCCCACCACAACCATATGTCCACAAACCCAATTGGACCCCGTGTCCACCCATCCACCGAGGCCCATAATGGCCACCACCCCCAAACCCAAAACCCCTCACCAAACCCATACCCCACAAGCCCCCTTGACCACCACCACAAACCCACCATCATCTCCAAAAAGGGACACATCTCCCAAAACAAATCAACCCAAAATCCCTCACCCAACCCACCTCCCGCTTCCTACACCAATCTTTCCCCAACCTAGGCCTCCTCTACTTCCCCTTCCTATCCCAACCCAAGCCCATGCTTGTTCACCACCCCGGGTGTGTCATACGCTAGCTATCACCAAACCACCCCCCATAGATCCCCCTACTCCATTAGCAATAGAAGTTGCAACCCACACACCCACCCAAGTGGAGAAGGATGCCCATCCGGATCCACCTCCCAACATAGAGGAAATCCAAAGGCCAAACAACTCACACACCTCTAGCCTAGCTCCTCTAGAGACACCCAACCTCACCATAGGTAAGTCCATACTCCAATGGCTCAAGAAAGGTTTCACCATTCCTAGTTCACAACCATGCCACCTACCCATGGGATATCAATCCCAAATCATTCCCATTCAGCCACATGTCACTTATCAAACTTCCTATTGTGTGGAAGATTTGGGAGACTTAGTAAACTACCTACATTGGCAAATTCACTTGACCAATATGCTAGCCATGAGACCGTCCGAAACTAACACCATTAGCCTAGCATATCCCACCATTGGCTCCATCACTTCCATCTACACTAATGGCCAAGTTACTAGTGAGATCATCCTCCTTCTTCCCATGGAGGAAGAACCTATCCTATTCCACTCCCCAACCATAGAGATCCCAAGTGCTTTGATCGGCCAACCCATTAACAACTTTGGCCCAATTATTGAGGAGGAGGACTCACCATTCGAGGACCTTGAGAGCATAGAGTACCCCTACCAAGGTGACCCTTACCATGATCCCTTTAACCCTTTTCTATGGGAGCCTAGATCTCCATGTAACCCACTCACCTTATTCACCACCCACCCTTTCCTACCCCCACCCACCATGTTGGGCCAAGCCCACCTCATCCATGACCCAGGTTACACCATAGGAATCATGACCTTAGGCAACACCCGCCTAGAGATCAAGTAGGTGCCCCACCCTATATCCACCTACCTAGATCCCTTCGACCCTTTTGAGTGGAAGCTCAAAGACCACCCCACCATCCCACATGAGGAAGTCATCTTTGGGAAAGGAATTCATATGTCTTGGCACATCACACCGCTTGGCATGATTAGTCCGTCGGGTACATTCATCCATATCACCCACATGTCAAGAAGAAAACATGAGTGGTCAATATTTGGTTGTAATGGTCCACCATTATTCATCATAAATCTCAAGCATGTTAGGAGCATTAATGGATGTCCGGGTCCTCCAACATTCATCACACTCACTCACAAGAGGGACACCTATGGTTGCCCCGGTCCTCCCAAATCCTTCAAAGTCTTCATAACATCAATGCATGATAGGTCTATATGTGGTTGTCTTGGACCCCCTTTGCATACCATACATTGTCAACTCACACCGCATCATAGTACATGGCATATGCATTCAAGCAAGTATCAAGCAACAAGCGGTGGGATTCACAAGAAACGAGCACAAACTCCTAAGCACCACTTTGAGTTCCAAGTTGACAACTTGGCGATGATGGCTTTGGAGTGGCTCTACTTTAGGGTCACCTCCAATCTAAGGGCACGAGGACTTGGACCTTGCCAAGTTCCGAGTGGCTTTGGCAACCAAGCTTATGGGTTGAACTTTCAAAAGGGTTTTGGGATTCTCCCCATTTCTCATGTGGCGGATCCAGCACGCTCTAAGGGCACCGCGGTGGATCCTAGTGAGTGGCTCGAACTTACACCTACCCTTGTGAGAGACACCCTCGGAGTGCCACCACAAATAGCCTGAGAGCCCGACGTGAGCACACAACGGCAATACTAGGCAAGCAAGATCCCATCGCCAGCATGAGGGTATGACCAAGCCACTTTGTCGAGCTGAAGCGTCGTTCCCCGACTATGGTCGCGGGTTGATTATGGAGATCGTGGATCACCCAGAGCCGCAGTTCGATGTACTACTTCCCTGGTGGACCCATACTCGACGGGGTCGAGCTTTCCCCACCCCGGGGGTATGATGAGGGCATCCCTTGCCCCTCCACATTTTCTCCGGACTCGGATTTTTCGTCGACAAGCGCCATTATGTTAGTCATGTATTTTTGAGTCTAGTCATGTAATCTTCACATTTTATTTGAGTCAATATCATGTAATTTTCCCTTTATTTGAGTCATGTACCTAGGTTAGTGAGTCATTTTCCTAAGTATTGTGTCATTAGGTTGGTTTGTTAGGCTAGTTGGCCCAATTCATTGGGCTTGGCCCAAGGGCACCCCTATCCCTTCGGTTATTTGTCATTGAGTCAAATGTTAGGGACTTTTGTAGAAATGTGGGTTGCCTATATATAGGACCCCATTCCCCTCATTTTGAAAAAATGAACAATTGAATGAAAATTAAAATCCACTTCCGAATCCCACTAGATCTCTCTCTCTCTCACTCTCTCTCTCTCTAAGGGGTCCCCCCCTCTCTCTCTCTCTCCCTCCACCCCAATTTTCAGAATTTTCTCTCCCCTCCCCATTCACCCCTCATTAAGACCTCTCCCTTTCCCCATACACCCATTTAACTCCCCCCCAACCCAAGGTGGCATCCTCCAATCCACACCCCACCTCCCAACCCCCAACTACCCAACACCACTTCCTAAGCACCCCTTCCTCTCCCCAAGGTTGAAGGGGCTCTTCCCTAAGCCTAAATTCAAATTTCCCTCTCCCTAGGGCAGTGCCCTTCCATCTCCCCACCTCCCAAACCACCCAAAGTCGCAGCCCCCCTTCCCCATACCAGCCAAGTTCACCCTCCACCTCTTACTCTCTTGGCCATCCCCTTCCCCACCTCCTCATCTTCTTCTCATTCAGCCTCTGTTTCAGGCAGCAGAGTTACAGCGACTTGCAGAGGCATCCACGACCGTCTCTCAAAGATTCAGGTGGCAAGGCCTACATTGCTGGAATCTTCATCGAGATAGCTTTCCAACGGTGGTAGTCTCGCCGGCTTCCGAGTTCGGAGCTGTCCGGAGGAGAGTCATCTTCAACGACTGCGCAATCTGTCCCAGACTGAAGACCAGAGCGATCTTGGAAGCTGTTCTGCGGTCAACCTTGGAGGAATTCGAGCACACTTCCTTCTACAAAATTCTTCTTTGCCTAGTCCTCCATCAGTAACAGAAAGAACGACGCCAATCGCATGCCGAGCTATTTGTTCTGAATTATTTCGTCGGAGTGTGCAGTCTGCCACCAGTGGACTCAGGTTTGACCTGTCTTTATTTATCTAGCCACCATTCTCATCTCCGACCTCGGATTGTGGCTCCGTCAACATCTGCTCGAAGCTACTCCGACCACGATTGCGTCACCGCCAGTTTCATTCAATTTGAAGTTTGGGAGCGACCGCAGCGCCTTCTGCAATCCACTGCATCAGTTCTGCATCAGTCCGAAGCAGAGTGTTGCTGTCCTGCTCCAGTCGCCAGTCCGATCAGCCCCGAGGTCCAGAGCTTCCCAAAAAATTCAGACATCATCCTCTGTCAGTTGGAAAACTTTTGACGTAGGTTTCGTCAAGATCTGAGCTCTGTGGAATTTGTGGCAGTGACATCACCGGCCCCCTGTCCAACAATTCTGAAGGTTGGTAGAACCGGCGGGGATCGGCAAATCGGGTTTCCTTAGCATAAGTCCCCACCTCGCTTGGCCGGCTGAAGGCCCCTCCCTGCGTGGAGGTAGTATTGGATATAATAAGATTAATCCCCACCCCAAGATCACCCCTCCTGCGAGAGGTGTAGTGGTGTAATCTTTCCATTTAAGGTTGAAGCGACACCGACGCGGCGTGCGGGTGCATACCCCCGCCTCCCCGCTCGCCCCCGTCTCCGGCCGGAGTCGGCGTCTTCACGCCGGCTAGGTGAGCTCCTGAACATCTCTCATTGCTGTAATGGACTTGCTTAGCTTAGTATTGCTATAGTTACTCCGTCGGCGGTAAGAGAGTGTCCGATTTTAAATTGCTACCCAAATTGAGTGACCACCGCAGGCGAGTTGTGAGAGCATCCAGTTAACCCACACCCTTGGTGTGTTGGCCGCCCATTATTTGGGCATCCTAGGCCCATTTGGGGTTCTCCCCAAGCTAGCCAACCATTGGAGCCTCAAGGTCCCGCCTCGGACCCTCTCCAACATCGCCTAGTCGCCATCGGGCACTAGTGTGCGCCATACGGGTGAGCTCGCTAGTGTGAGTCCGCTGCTCAAACTTGAATGCTTACAAAATAGGTCCATAGGTGGTGTCACATCATTTAATCACATACATATTTTCAATTTACATAACTCAGCTCAAGGATTCATTCACAAATCAATCAATCACATCCCAGTCAAGATCTGGTACGAGGCGGAGATTTTAGTCCAAAGACCCAACTCAACGCATAGGAAATGCTTCCAAGTGGATATAATCCACTCTTTCATAAATGCCATTTGATATGCCAGATATGTAATTCAATTAAATTGTCATTCAATAACCAACCACTTCATGCACAACTCACAAGGTTTTCAATTTTTTAAATCAATTAAGTATGTTCATCACATCCAACTAGATTCAACTAATTTGTCACAGCATGCTAGTAAATGACAACTCAAGTTTTTAGAATCAACACTTGTCATCTAAAGGTATCACCAAGTGACAAAAGGCCATTGCATGAGTTGATAAGGATGAATTACCTTGGTTCAGAAGATAAGATTGGAAGCCTTCAATCACTATGATCACCAACCTCGCGGAGGTTGATATTTCAGATTTTACTTTTTTACCTTTGCCTTGAGAATCCTTTTTCTTCCAAGTCTTTCACCTATTGAACCCATCCTTCGTTAATAGAGATGCGCACTTTTCATACCATGTCTTGGATACTATCAAGATCATTTCCTATCTCCTGGTGGTGGATTGAGGAAATTTTTATCATTTTCATCCTTACAAGGTATTCCTCATTTGATTCAAGCTTGGTCACGGCCAGCCCATCAGCATTTGGATTTTGGGAGTGTAGTCTGCATTCAAAAACAGTAGAGTTGATTTGTCAATTTCGATTCAAATTGATTAACAATGACATGACAAATTCATTTTAACAACCAACATCCCCTAGACAGCTCTAGATGCAATGCATGACTCAAGTGAGAACCTAAACATTAATCCCATATGATGAACGTGGTTGCTCCCCCTTTGTGTGTGCATGAATGCAAGATGTTCAGTAACAATCCAATGCCATATGTAGCCTTTTAAGTAAATGACTCATAGTACTAGGTGGAGAACTTAGATCCAAAGATCACCTCACGCGTAGTGATAGTTTTCAGACATGCTTAACATGTCCTTCCACATGTCACCATTTGATAAACTATGTAGTCGAGGATGATGAAGGTAGGAGGATTGCTATGCATTATGTCATTAATTCAGAATGTTTAACTTATGCAAGACAGTGCGTGAAAGTGTATGCAAACTCAAAATATGTAGTGAAATCATGATCTGAAGAATCTTCAAGCTCTCCTACAACTAGATGATATATGACAAGTGATATGCGCACAAATATACAAATAACTATGAATGAAATGCATGTGCAGACATATGCAAGATTACATGACTATATGACCCAGAGTAAGTTAAGACATGAAGGAGTCACTATAGAAAGTAGGAGGGATATCACCTGATCTTCAAATTCAATCTTTGATTTTTATTCCAACCTGACTTATGCCACTTGGCCCAGTGCCTTACCTTCTTGATTGAAAACAAATTTCATTCTTTACACTCCATGGCACACCTGCAAAACAGATTTCTTATTTGACATTCTTAGGTACCCAAAGCATCTTGGGTCCTTGTGGGTTAGCAGCATCTTTGGCACGTGGCTTCCACTGCTTAACAACACTCAAATCATCGATTTTCTTCATTAGAAAATAATCATGCTTAACATTTCCTGATTTGCCAAAGTGATGGGGGGAAACATGTGGCATTACAATTTTCTTTCTCATTGGCTCTACTGGTTTGTGCATGTGAGCATGACGTGTTGAGTGAAAATTCATTTTCTTCATGAGTAACCAGCATTGTGACTTTGTGTGACCTTTTTTACTACAATGATTACAACGCATGGAAGGTTTTGTGGTGAATACTTTCTTTACATCTTTCAAATCAGCCTGATTTTTACATGCTCTCAAATCATCATTCTTCATAATGAAATAATTATGCATAGCATGTCCATATTTACCACAGTAAAAATATGTGAGTTTCTTTCTAGTTGGTTGTGTGTGTGTGGAAGAAGTATGTTCAACTGGCATGGAGATGCTAGCAGCACTTTTGGATTTTTGATGCATGTTGATTTTCTGATTTTCATTTTCTTTTTGAAGCTTTTGGTCATTCACATTATTTTTCTGATTTGATTGGGTTCTTGATACAGTGGGTTGCTGAGAGTAAGATGTGGAGGTGCTAGGTGCAAAATTGTCATGAACAAATGAAGTATATATTTTACTTTCAAATTTCTTTTTGTTTATAGGATTGAAACCCAGCCCTTCTCTTTGAAAGTTTACTTTCATTCCCAACAGTTTATCCAAGTTTTCTTGACCATTGACAAATCTAGATAAAGAAGCATTCAAATTAGAAATTTCTTTTTCAAGAGATGAAATGTGCAATTCATATGAAACCATCTTATTTTCACAAGTCTTGACTTGTTCATGTAATTGGGTGTTGATGATTTTGTAGGTTTCCATTTCTTGTTTCATCACATGCATTTCTTCACATTGATCAACAAGCAAACTTTTTCCTTTTTCAAAAACAAGCAATCTTTCAAAAATGGTATTGTTCAATTCCTTTAGTTTCTCATTTTCCATTTCAAGATTTTTATCATGAGCAAACTCATTTTGACCATTGTTCATAAGACTAACTCTCTCTCTCAGCTCTTTGTTTTCATTTCTCAAATAAGAAATTTGATCTTTGTGAATTTCAATGTCGAACACATGATTATCAATCAATTGCTTCAAGTGTGAGCATTCTTTACATGGAGAATCATATTTATTTTGACCAACATTCTTTTTCAATTTTTTATTTTCAGATTTTAACTTCTTGTATTTTTCAGCAAGCTCTTCATAGGCATTCAACAATTCTTCGTAGTTAAAATCATCTTCACAATCAGAGTCAGAGTTTACCCTTGAGCTCGATTCACTTGGCTGACCACTCCCTTGTTCACTCGTGCCCGCTACAAGACATCTGTCTTTAAGCTCCTCCTTGAGATCTGCTAATCCATCCAATATTTCCTTCGCAGACCTGCAATGGAAGACAAAGGGGAAATGGTTGGAATCAACTACAGTAATAAGCACCTTCAAAACCAAGCAATTTTGATCATGTTTGTGCTTTTGATTTTTAGTCCAGACATTTTTATCTTTAGGCGATTCATGAGGACCATGTGAAATAATCTTCCATAGCTTAGGGTCGTAAGAGTTAACTAGACTGCACATCCTTCCTAACCACAAATCAAAATTACAGCCATCAAACACAGGTGGTGAGTTCAAGGTGTACATCATGGTGGTCATTGATCCGGATCACTCTAGATTGTTAGATCTATGAAATTAGAGCCTTAGCTCTGATACCAATTATTGGGTCCCACGATCAATGACACCCAAGAGGGGGGTGAATTGGGTGATTACAAATTTTAAGAAAACTCTTTCCCTTTTTAACAAGTGTAAAGAAACAACAATTAAATCATCAAATATGTTGAACAGTAAGTTGGATAACACCTTACACTAATCCTCACACTAGATGATAAGATGAATGCAGCGAGGTGGAGTAAATTCCTTTCAACAAGATTAAGGAAGTTGATCAAGCCAAGAACCAGATTCTCTCAATCTCACCATTCCCACACGATCATATAAAAGGATTCAACAAACACACCAAGCCAATGCGCAAAACAAACCACAATACACAGGGATTTTAAGGTGGTTCGGGATCACGACGGGCTCCCTACGTCCACCCCTCACCAAACTAGGTGAGGCTTCACTCGGGGATAAATCCCCAAACGGAGACGACGCTCCAACCACACACGCAGGACGACTCCTGCACACACACACACGAGGACGTGCCCCAATGCACACACACATACACACACGCACGGAGATGAAGTCTCCAACACGATCCAACAAGCGGATCAACAAAACGCACACACGCTGGGACAAGTGCAGCAAACCTCACACACACGTAGATCTAGGAAGACCTACGCACACACATGAATCCAATACGACACACACAAATGACCACGAATCAACAACGATCCACACACACACAAGTATGCAGTTTAAGAGATACAAATATGAACTTTAAAACACAATAAGACTCAGTTTAGAAAAACTCCTGATTTGGCTCCCCTTTGAATGTAGGTTGTTGATCTTGAATGTGGCTTCAATCTCCACTTGATCAAAGCTTTAATCCGAGCTTACTTGGCTCTTCCTTTCCTTGGACAGCACCCTCTTGATCTCCCTTGGATCTCTCTTGACTCCCCTTAGATCGTTCTTGAAGGATGATGAAGGATTCTTGCACAAATGATGTTGTAGCTTGATTCTCTATGCAACTTCTGGTTGGGGATCGATTGGAAACTTGTTTGTAGCTTGTTCCCTTCACTTTCACGCTCAATACATGGTGGAAGAAGCCCTGGAGCTACTGCCTACGATTTGCACACACAAGGATAGGGAGGAATTGAAAAGTTCAGATCTAGCAAGTCCCTTCTTAGGGTTTACAACCCAATAAGATGTATATGCTTAGGACGGTCAAGAGACAGCCTAGGGACCAGATCCACACTTTGTGGAGTGATTTATGGAAGTTGGACTCGGATTGGAAGACTTTAGGAGCAAGAAAACGGCGGTCAAACATGGTGGCTGGACGTCTAATCGGAAGTGGTGGACCCCAGGGTCGACCCTCGGGCTCACAGAACCTGATTTATGGTTCTGGGTTACAGGGGTCGACCCCAGGGGTCGACCCTCGTGCTTCCATATCCCAAACAGAACCATATTTGTGGTTCTGGTTTACAGGGGTCGACCCCAGGGGTTGACCCTTTCAGGCAGATTACATAATCTTGGTTCTGTTTTGAGCAGAACCTGTGAGGGTCGACCCCGTGGGTCGACCCCTTCTAGTTAGGGCCTGAAAATGAGCTAAAACCTACATCAAATCAATGGGAAACAATTAATTAAATGTTACCAAAGTCCCATGAAGATCAACCATGATTTTTCATCCTGAAAAACATGATAAAGCAAAAGGTTAGATCAACATCAAAATATATGGGTCATGCATTAAAATATGAAGCTAGTTTTGAGAGCAAGACCCAAATGACATGACATGACATATGATTACGAAAGCATTAGCATGAGACATATAAGAATCCCCATGAAAGATCTGTATGAAAGCACTTGAGAACCAATTTTTCAACTCAAGATTATAAGAGTATCACCATGGATTCCAATATAAATTCTTACCTTGAATTCATCACAATGTGGGAAACATTAACCTGCACTTCCTGAGAATTTAGTAGCAAGTTAATATTAAACTAATGAATCTGAAGATCCTGACTTCAACCTAATTCTCCCACAAATCAATTCAAAGCATTTAAGCCATATGATCAGAATGACTAGGAGCCATCACTCATGCCTTCATGACATACAAGAACCAGAAGAAGTCCTCAACAGAGCATGTAATGAAATGGCTATGCATTTACACAACACAAGGCCATGCAATCAATTTCATATCCATAAGGACTCAACCATTCCACTGAGAAGCATAGTCTTCAAATGAAACCTCCAAAGACTAATGAGCAGCTTGCATGATTCAACATCAGTCAACTTAGTAGAGCAACCTGCAAGATAATATAGCAACATGTGAGTTCATTTATCATGAAGATGTTTTCCCCTGATCAAGCACACAATATGTCACATAGTTTAGTTATCATCAAAGCCATAGCTCACAATCTCCATCACACATGAAGTTTAGTTATCATCAAAACCATCAAAACCATAGCTCAACACTTTTGGCCAAAGAGTGGAAGCCTCACCAAGTTGGTGAGGGGTGGACGTAGTAGTGCTTGGTAGCCTTCAAACCACCTTAAAAACTACTTGTGTTGTGGTGTGTTGCGCACTATTGATCTCTTCTATCCCTCTTCACATGCATTCTGAAGTTTTCAAACATAGTTAATTTCTTTCCGCTGATGGCACTTCAATTTTAGCTCTGTTCTGCATATGAGTTGGCCTACTATTTTTAGTTCTGTTAGTGTTCTTTTGAAGTGTTTAAAATATGGTGTAGGATGTATTTACATCCCTCTAGATCCTGTCATACCATCCAACAGTTGGTATCAGAGCAGGTTCCCTAAAGATGTGGTCCAACGATCCAGGGAGATCCGATGGGAACATCCCTCGCAGCTACATAGCTGAGGGTCATGCCATCAATCGACGCCCTTTTTTCGATGGAAAAAACTATCTGTATTGGAAGAACCAAATGGAAGTTTTTCTACGTGCCTAGGATCATTTGTTTTGGTGTGTTGTAAGTAAAGGTCCTTTTGCTTTACCCGAAGTAGATGACACCTAGACACAAGACCAGATTAAGAAATCCACAACAAATTGGAGCGCCATGAACATCATGCAGTGCGCCATCCACCCCACAGAATACTCAAGAGTATCCACTTTCAAATCTGCAAAAGAAATGTGGGATAGGCTTGAGCTAATTTATGAGGGGACATCTGAAGTTAGAGCCACCAAGGCTAACATGCTAACTACTAACTATGAAATGTTCAGAATGAAACCAGACAAATCTATCTCGGAGATGTATGCCAAGCTCACCCAGCTAACTAACTCCTTAAAATCATTGGGAAAAGAATACCCTGACAGTGAACTGATTAGGAAGATTCTTAGATCTCTTACCCCAGTGTGGCACACTAAGGCCACTTTAATTGAGGACTCTAAAGACTTGTCTGTCATGATAGTTGATGGATTGATAGGTTCGCTCATGACATATGAGCTCAACTTGAAGAGAAGTGAAGAAGGCTTCAAGCCCAAGAAGACCGTGGCTCTCAAGGTTTCTAAGAGCACAGACGAATCTGAAGATGAAAAGCAAAGCATCTCAGAGGCAGATCTAGCTGACCATGCACTCCTCACCCGACAGTTCAAAAAGTTTTTAAGAGGCAAAGGTAAATTTCAGAGAAGGAAGATAATTCCATAGGTAAGTAAAAACTCCAACTTTAAACCTGTACAAGTTAGGAAATCTGACAATGTCATTTGTTACCAGTGCAAGAAGGGCAGGACACATGCGAGGAGAGTGTCCTGAGCTGCTCAAGCAAACATCCAAGGCCAAGGGAAAAAGGCCCAATGCAATGATGTGTACGTGGAGCAATGATGTGGAGGAAGATGAAAGCTCCTCCGCACTAGAAGATGAGGAAGATTTCTATCTAATGGCCAGTGAAGAAGAAGATCAGGTAACTAATCTGTTTGATAATTTTTCTCTTGAAGATTAGGAAGAAGCACACACCATTTTGTTTGAAAGATATGAAGCTTCTAAGAAAGAAAACAAGCATCTGAAAAAGAAGATTAATGCCTTAGTTCAAGATAATCCTACTAACCAAGAGCTCAAAACACTAAAAGATGAAAACAAAAAACTCAAAAAACATGTTGAAGCTCTTGAAAACACCCGCTCAGAATTGGTAGGATTAAAGGAAGAAAATGATGCCTTCAGAACTCAGTTAAATCATTCAAGCTTGAAATATAAAGAATGTGAGAAAGAGAACAAACTTAATCTTGAAAAATGTGAGGCAGTAAAGACAATTAATCTTGAGCTATAGAAAAGTCTCGAGAAGACTGAAAATGAATTGAAGGACATGCAGTCTACCCTAGAGAGAATGACCCAAGGTAAATCTAACTTAGATGCTATCTTAGGTACCCGGGTTAATTTCGGAAAGGAAGGGCTTAGTTTCAATTTCACTGAGAAGAGGCCTTTTGGATTCAAAACCATATCCTTCTATCCTAAGAAAGGGAGAGGGAAGCTGATTATTGAAGAGCCAATAGGAGAGAGTCATAAGGAACCTGCTACTCAATCAGGTCGAGGCACCAACCCACAGGGTCGACACGCCCCTGTTGACACCCATTTTTTGTCGATAAGTTGAGTCATTTCTCTTACTCCTATTTATTGATGCCTCAAGTTGTCCATCACTCAGTGGGCTATTTTCTGGCACGTTCTAGGCCAATTTTATGGGTGGCCTCCCTCCCTGGCTAGGTCCGAGTTGATTCAGGGCTTAATGGGCCTTGGTTTTGGTTAATTGAGTTTTTCTATGAATTTCAAGCGCCCATGTTCATGTGCGGTCAACCTCCAGCCGCATAACCATATGTGCGGTTGACTCTCAGTCGTTCATATATATTTATGGGATATTTAGCTGATTTTCTGATTATTCACCGACAAGCATATATACAGCATATAAGTAGCCGCATAAGACCATTGTGCGGTACCTCCTAAGCCATCTATCTCTCAAGAGTCCTAACGTCGCTGGTTTTCAGATAATTATCTAATTACGCAATCTATTTTGATTTATCAGCGACAAGGCATGGGCAGTTTCCTCCTGGCCGCGCTTGCGGATGTAAGGTCTACTATCAGCCATATATCTATGAGAGTCCAACGATGAAGTTTTCGGTCAGTTCGATAGATAGTTGGATAATATTTTATGATTTATTGAATTTCCACTGACAGGGTTGGACGGCCTAGGAGGTGGCTGCTCCTCCCGTTGGGTGGTCTATCGTGCGACCGCTCATCTGCTCGATTCTTCAAAGATTAACAGATTTTCTCTCTCTATCTGTTGTTTTATCCCTAACTTTTTCCGTCATTTTCTCCGCTGATGCTTAACCATTTTGAGTGCCTTTTCTTTTGGATGAGAGATAATTCGATTATCTACGACTTTCCTTTGATTATCTCGACCTGAAAATGCCTAAAAAACCTAATTTCGGGGCTGGCTTCCGAGGCTCTATAAATAGACCCTAGAGGCTACCTTCGAAAGGGGGGGGGAGATTTTTGGTCGACGGCAAAGCCCTGCCAAATCTTTGAGTGACCCAAGACAGGAAGGGAGGCCTTCTACGTCCATACAGGCCTCCGGTTCAGGGAGTATACCGTTTGTTTGAGTCGTTAGTTCACTAGTCCCACCATCAGTTTTCTCGTTGCATGCTTCATCTTCTCCACATTTTTCTTCACCTGCACTATCATTCACACATCCTCCCACGTTTTTGGTGCCCTAGGGGTTTAAAACCCCCCAGGTATCCCCCATTCCGTTTAGTTATGTCTATTTCCTTCTGTTTGAGCATTTGCTGTGCTTCACAGTTCTGATGTTGGGTTTTTCTTTGTGTTCTACACTCTATTTCGCAGGTCAGCAACACACTAGCGCGAGGCCCATCCTTTCTGGCTAGCCGAAAAGGGTGGAGGTTGGACTCTTACAACTTCTGGCGTGCTGGTCTTACGCGGTTCTCCTACGTCCGTTTAAGAGGGGGTGCGGTGGATCTTCGACCGTTCTTCATCCTACTACGGTTGTCTTGGAGCCGGGCATCCGCCAGTAGTTCTACGTCCCGCGTCCTCTACAACACTGATGAGCGGTCTGTCGTGCGACCGTTCAACATGAAAGGCGGTTCCTACTGAGCCGTACATCCCTGCAGTGCTGCTCATAAGGCGAGTGTCTCCCTCTCTTTCCAAGGTACGGTGTGTCAATCACATTTGCCACCTTGGTGGCGATCACACTTTTTTTTACTTGCTTCTGTCTCCTTCTACCATCCATATTTATTTCGCATATTGATTTAGTAGAAGGGATAGAAGTGATCTTTTAAGCCGATAAGTAACATCTCCTATCAACAATTTTCTGGCGATCACGGTGGGACACCTAATGCCCATCGTGTTAGTGTTTGCTGACCCCCTGTTTGGTGTTTGTTAGTCTCCTTTGTGTTGAGTTGTCACAGGTTGTTTGATGGATTTGAGGTCAAGTGTTTCTCGTGGTTGTGCGGTTCTGTGGGAGCTGTTTGGGACTTAGTGCGGCTGAGGATCGTCCGTATTTAATTGCTTCGAGCCCTGTTCATCCTGTGAGGTCGCTGCCTTATGCGGTCAACTACCGCCTGCTCGACTCTCCTACGGTCACATATTGGCCGCCCATATTCCTGGCACAGGTAAGCCTACCTATCTGCGCCATCGGTTTTGCTGACAGCTTGCGGTTTGTGTGGGACCGTTCCATGTTTCTTGCGATCTGTTATAGGCCGTCCATCTAGGTACGTTTCCAGCCATTTCGATTTTTTTAGTTTATTTTAGTGTCGTTGAAGGTCTATTCTTTGTCGTTACTCCTTGGTTTGAACGGTTCATATAGGACCGTATATCTCCTTGAGCGGTCTCCCAGAGGCCGTCCTTGTCGTGCTGCAGTGCACTTGTGCTCCACTTTGATTGCCACGTTATATGATTTTCACGATACTTGGTGCGGATTATTGATCTCCCCCCTGGTCTTATATCATTGTTGTATACTTGTTTTCATCTCTTACATATTTGATCGATCATTGCTTGCTAGTTTCTAGGTTAGAATTTTGCATGCACTCCGGTGCACATAGGATTCATGCATTTCATTCACACTTTAGTTGCATTCCTACCGAGGTAGGGTTTCCTCTCGTCTCCATACTCCTTGGAGCCGACTAGGGGACCTTGCCGAGAGCCTCCGTAAGTCCCCGTGAGCCGTGGATTCCCACACAGACGTCGGGCAGGTTGTACCACATCATCCCCTAGTCTAGAGTTTACATCCGTGTGAGGGAGAGTCCTTTAGAGTCACCCAGTTTCCCATTCTTACCCTGGTTAGGTACATTATGGTTGAGTGAATTCACATTTTAATTAATCCACTAAGGTCCTAAAGAGGAACTTGTAAAATCTTCGTGCATCATTTATAACTTGGGTGGTCAATTGGTCGATTCTTCTCTCATCTTCCCCCTCCATTGTATGTTGCAGTGTCATCATTTGCATCTTTTTATCAGATTAGGCTCATTTGGTCTACTTCATCTTTGTGTGTCTCCATCTAATTGCATTTGTCTTGGGGTCATTTCCCTCCTTGTAATTCTTTAAAGTTCATTGTATAAAGTCTCCATTCTCCCCATGGAGCATTTTTCCCTGTACCTTATTCCTATACTTCTCCATCTTCTTATCCCCGGGTGGATTCCTCTTCCCATGTGGGCCCATCTCCTTATTCCTCCATTGAACCTTATCCTTTTAACGGGCCTTCTTATCCCACCCGTGCTGCTGTTGGCCCGATCAATCCCCATTCCCACATTCATGATTCTTCCAGGCCCATGTATTCCTCTATTCCTAGAATGGGCTTTCCTTCTTCTCAGGCCAGATCCCTTTATCCGGCCCATCATCATTATCCTGGTCTAAATTCATCCTCTCTTGCTCTGGCTGCACATATCCTTCTCGAACTCTTCCTACCGAGGAGATGATCGCTCAGGCCGAACGCCAACTTGATGAATTACAACGGCGAATCAATCCTCAAACTTCTTTGGATGTCCCATTTACATTCCAGGGTCTTTAGCTTCCACCACGTTAACAAATTCTGGCTTATCATCGCTATGGTGGAATTGGTGACCTCTACGTCCATTTGAAGGATTTCTTATATGAGTCGGCTCAGTTCCAGCATGATCAACGCTTGATGGCCTATTTGTTTGGCCTATCTTTAGAGGGCTCGGCCAAGGATTGGTTCTTCACATTACCGCAAGAGCAGATGATGAATTTTCAAGCCGTTCAAGCAAGATTTATTCAGCAGTACCCGGACCAGGTTGGGCCCAGATACTCCATGGTCGATCTGGCCTAAGAGAAGATGAAGTCTGACGAGGAATTCTCGACCTTTGCCGACCGTTGGCGTCGCCTAGCCGCTCAAGTCCTGGGGCATATTCCAGAGGGTGAACAGATCAAAATGGTTATTTCTAATGCAACGCCCGAGCTTAGATGCATCTTAGCCCTGAATGATATTACATCCTGGCAACAACTGTACAGTCAAGCCTGCTTCATTAGCCAACAACTCCTAGTTTCCTTTGACCATGAGTCTCTTTCACCGCCACCTTCTACGCCCACGTACGCCTCCCATCCATCATCTCCTTTATATCCCTCCACGAGTAAGCCCTTTACTACACATCCCTCCATGAGTCGGCTGTCCACCCTCGCTTACCTACATACCTCCACTACGTATCCCTCTACGAGTCAGCCCTCCGCTATTTTATTTCCCCACACCTCTACACTTCCGATCAAGGAAATCTCACACCCTGAGCGGGTGGATACCGTCCACTATATTCCCACTCCCTCCACGCCTCCACACCCTTCACTTACTAGCCCTCCGCCTTCACCTACGCAATCCCCCTTACCAACGTAACATCCGCTACCATCCCCACTACCTTTTCATACCCCTCGGCATCCACCTTGCCCGAAGCAGGCTTCTTGCTCTTCGTTGCCAGAATCTCTTGCAGACGTTTTCAGGGCTTTGATGGCCACCCATGTGTTGCAACTCCCTCCGGTTATGCCTTGCTGACCCGCGGTCGGGAATTTGCTCCATTTCTATGAATTCCATCGTCAACAAAGGAATTTGGTTGAGGACTGCCCCGAGTTCCGAGAGTTTGATTACAGTTTGGAAGACAAGAAGATGATTGATTGGGCAGTTATGCACAAAGTTATTTCAGATCTCAGCAGTAAGCAGCAGCAGCAGCAGCAAGCCGTGCCGCCTAGGCAACCTTCTCCACTTCAAGACCAGGGGCACCCTGGTGTTTCTTCAGTTGATAAGATACCTGCTCCGTTACCCACTTCTTCCTCCATCCCATCTCCCCCACCACCTTTACCTACCCCAGCCTCCGCTCGGGCAACTTCTCTTTCACCCTCCGTTTCCACCACCACACATGTCCCCAACGCCTCTCAACGTGTCGTAAAGATACGTAGAAGAGTGCCACCACCTACCACTTCCCCCACTGCGCCACTACCGTCCTCTCCTCCTTCTTCCCCACCCATGTCTTCACCTCTATCCCCTTCACCTTCACGATCTCCATCAACCTCATCACCCCCTTTGCCACCACCTTCTCCACCCCCATCTTTGCCGCCTCCATTGGGCACATCTCCATCATCACCTTCTCCATTATCCCCATTGCTGTCACCACTACCGTCTTCATCACTTCCTCTCATCCCTGTTCTGTCACTTTCACAACCATCCCCGCCGTCGATGCCACTCCTTTCGCCATCATACTCTGAGCCCGAGCAGGCCGAGCCTAAACCCACACCTCCACTTTTACCTTTACCTCCACCCATGTCCATCATCATCATTATTCTCCCATCACTGGCACCATCGCCACCCGCGCCCTTCAAACCTCCTTCTAACCTCCCTCTACCACTTCCCACCTTGCGGAGTAGGTACATGCTACCTTTGGTGCCCCTCGGGTCTAGTCCTCGGGGAGATGAAGAGCTGAGCCAGGTTTTGACCGAGCATTACAAGTTTCAAGACTTCATCTGTCGCACGCCAGTCTGAGTCCTGGTCCCTGGCTATTCTAGGGACGATGAACCTGCACTTGCTATGAAGATGGTTGCTAAGAAGAGTTCCTATGCACTGGTCCCAGTTTCTTCTAAAGCGAGGCCGGTGGCAATCTCTTTGCTCACCGGAGAGTTCACTGTTGATGTTGTTATCACCTCTCGCTTGATTGCTATTCAGTTTACTGGCCCAGGAGAGTTTTCTACCCGGATGGTGCTAACCCACACGGCTGCAAGAAGCTTAATCAATTCAACATTCAAAAGGCAATTGGCCGTGTCTTCGAGAATGACCAGGGGCATTCTACATTTTATGTCTCATCTCCCTCGGCTTATTGGTAAGGCAGCCACGTCAATGCCGTGCATCGCCCTCCCTCAATTCTATCCTGCACTTCTAGCAAGGGAGTTATACTTCATGCCTAATTATCGAGAGGAGTTTCCGAATCTCATGCTGCTAGTACCGAATGATAAAACTCCACTGCTTTCTAATGTTCATCCCAAGGAGTTGACTATTCTGGAATGCCATTCAATGGTTGGCACCGCGCAGCTAGGGGCAACCGTCTCGATGAAGCTGCATATTCATGATCGGGCCAGGCCGTCTGTCAGGTGGGCCCATTATTTGAAAAAGTATTACGGATTAAGAATCCCGAAGGCCCGAGTCCGCGCCAGGCGGAATTGTTTCAAGAAGATTTCGGCCAAGAAGAGGAGGCGGCATAAGTTCAAGGGCTGTCAGTTGTGCACTCAGGGGTCCACTTCCTCCTCTCCTTGTTCTGTCCATTCATCTTTTCTTCTGCTCGATTCTTATCCTTGGGAGGTGTACCTTCCGCCACTTGACTATATTTCTACCATCTTCTCCTATCCTCACCATTCTAGGCCTCGGCCTATGTCCTCCTCTTCCCCTGATCCAGGGGCATCTTCTAGTTTTTCTCCCTGGATACGTCCGGATTCCGCTTCTCATCATGTTCCCCCGACCTTGTTGGGGATTCCTTGTGTTCGTTCCCCGACCTCGTCGGGTGGTTTTTTTGATCCTTCCCCGACTTTGTCAGGTGGTTTCCATTTCTTTTCCCCGACCTTGTCGGGTGTTCTTGCATTTTCTTCCCCGCCTCTGGCGGGTGATCGCTATTCCTTTTCTCCGACCACGTCGGATGATCATTCTCTTTTTTCCTTATCCTCGCAGCTATCTTTTCGTCGTCTTTCTATTCTTTCCTCCTCGCCCTTTTAGGGTCATTACCCTTTTTCTTGCTGTTTTCGAGGCTTTAGCCCGCCTTGATCTCAGTTAATCTCTGTTTATTCTATATTCGGTTCCTTGTTATTAGGGCCTCTGTGCCTTAATGAGGGAGTTCTAGCCCTCGTCTCATTTCTTTTTTATCCTTTTTCATCCAGTTTAATGTCTACCGCTCCTCTGTGTCGAGGAATCCAATCCTTTGCTCTCCTTTCATCCTTTATTCTGGCAAGCAGGGAATAGAAAGCTTGTGCTGATCAAAGCTCGATGATCATGTTCGCTTCAGGATGACGGTTCCCACACCATGGATTTGCATAGGTATTGTTATTTTGTGCAAGAAAATGTTATCATCGCTATTGTCTCTCTTACACCTGCACATGCTTATAATGTTGATTCCTCAACATGATTGAGTAGCTTTAGAAGCTTTTGTTTAAATTCAATCTTAACTTTGTGCTAAATAAAATAAGTTAGCTTCTGCAGCATCTTAGGCTGGTGATAACTCCGCGCTGGTAGTCTAGTTCCTTTCCCCGATTGTTAAGGGTGACCCTTTTGAGTATGGGTTTTTTCACACACTACACGGCGAGCCATAGCCGATCTCTCTAAGGCACACCGTTGCTGTGCGGCCATACTATGGGTGTGCACGAAAGCCTTTTCTTTTCTCTACTCGGCCTAGTGCAAGGGCAAGAGATTGATGGATAAGATGACTAACCTAAGCACTCCCTAATACGAGAGAGGTCTCAAATAGGGGCAGTCTTGACCCTCAAAAGTGAGCTTTCATGCTTTATCTAGCCAATAAGGGCTGTCAAAATAAAAATGAATCAAATGCAAAATTATGAATCAAAGACATGGCAAGAGTGGCAGTACAGTTTCCCGCGGGACGTCATGAGCCCAGTCGCATGCGTGCCTGATAAATATGGGTCTAAAAATCAAAGACACAAAGCCCCGGCGTAACATACCTACTCTTTGAAGGGTAGTGCCCTGGAAGGAAATCGAGCCCTGATATCTCCCATCTTGCACGAAGCTTGTCTCCACTTTTTCTTCTGCTTCTCCCTCTTAGGCTGGGTTGTATCCCGGGTATGACCTTAGTAGGGGCACTATTTTTTAGAGGCGGTTGCTTGTGGTAAGCCACCCTCACATGCATGCCATGTTCAATGGAAGTCTTTTATGAAAGGGGTAGAAATGACGATCCCTGGCCAATAGTTCGAGCTTGTCTTTGGGTGCTGCGTATTGCTATTGTCAAAAACTCAACAAAAATTAGATATTATCAAAATTCTAAAAAAGCAAATATTTATCCTAAATAATAATAATAATAATAATAAAATATTGTTAAAAATCTAAAAAAATCAAAAAAATCAAAAATCAAAAAAAAATTTGTCTTATGTTCCTTTCTATCTATTTGTTTTGAGAACAGATACGTAATTCGTTTGCCAAGTGTGCAGGTTGCAGGTGCTTCAAGTTTCCTGACTCTATCTCTCGTTTTGCATCATGTCCGCATCCTTGATCTGTTTTCTCTTCTTCGATCCATCTCTCTCGATCTATTTTGAAGCTCATATCCTTCTCAACTTTTGTTTGTAATGATCATATCTTTGAGAGGGTTTTACCTCACGATTATGAACCTGGCGATTCTGCATCATTCTGATCTTGGGTTTTGATTGAAGTACGTATTTTGTTCATGTCTTTTGTCCCGCCGTGTCCTTGTCTCATGTCTATGTCCCACCGTGTCGTCCCACACTTGTTGTTTTGTCCTTCACCGCATGTTGTTAGTTGTCGTGCATATGTTGATAGTCGTCCCTCTCTGTTCCGTGTGTTGTCCCAACCGTGTGATCATTCGTCGTGTTCTTGTCCCAAGCATGTGTTGTCCCACCGCATCGCTGTCTTGTCACACCATGTTCATGCATGCATGTTGTCTGTTTATGCCTTGCGTATGTGCTTGTTTGCCTTTGTTACGTTATGTTGATCATCATGTTATGTCATATTATTTGTCGTTCAGTTAATCATTGCGTTATCTTTGTTATGCTTGTTCATTTGTCTTATACATGAAAAACCATAAAAATGTGAAAATGAAAATCCAAAAAGTGCCATTTCACCTGCACAGGTAAGTCAGGTATGGCCTTCTATCCCTACATCCCTTATTGTATTACTATATGGTACTATGTTATATTATCTCGAGAACCAGTTGATTATCTACGTATTCCAGGATCTGATGCTCCCCTTTAACAAAAACGATGATGATCCAGGTTCACGTGTTTAATCTCCGGATAGGCCGCTAGGTTGGGAATGTCCTGGGGAGGATGGTTCTATCTTGCACGTCGTGGTTGCGGATAGTGTCTTGACTCTAAATCTCCCAGCTTAGCAATATTATTCTCGAGTATTTTATATTTTATCCTTTCTTTGCATTCGTTTTATCGATTTCTTTTATTTTAGCCCAGCATGCATCATGCGCATCTCTTAAGCATTCATGACCCATGGTTTGCCTGCGAAGTGTCCCATCAGTGATGGTTGGCTGTGCGTTCAGTGATTGAGTAAGAGGAACAATTTCACTCTAAATTGGAAGGTTCTCTTTGGTCGATTCGCTTGGTTTGGTTGATTAAGAGGTCCCCGTCTAGAGTTTTAGTCTGCTTCTTTATTTTTCACTGCTTATTCCGGTCTCCTCATTGGTCAGGTTGATCGTGTCCCCCATGAGGTTGATCGTGTGTTTCCTTTTATTTAATTTAGTTCCTCTAGATTGGCGTCACTTTTAGTCTAATTGTTCCGTGTGTTCGGTTCAGAGTTTTCCAGAAGATTCCTGTCACTTGTTGGTGAAAACGGGTGTCGTTTTACCTTAACGCCCGCTTTTCAGTCCGCTCCGCTTCATCTCCATGTTCTATTTCGCTTCCGCTTCACCTCCGCTCGCTCCCCTGCAAAGAGGACGTTAAGGAGGGGCATCTGTTGACACCTATTTTTTATTGATAAGTTGAGTCATTTCTCTTACTCCTATTTATTGATGCCTCGAGTTGTCCATCACTCGCTGGGCTATTTTCTGGCATGTTATGGGCCAATTTTATGGGTGGCCTCCCTCCCTGGCTAGGTCCGAGTTGATTCAGGGCTTAATGGGCCTTGGTTTTGGTTAATTGAGTTTTTCTATGAATTTCAAGCACCCATGTGCATGTGCGGTCAACCTCCAGCCGCATAACCATATGTGCAGTTGACTCTCGGTCGTTCATATATATTTATAGGATATTTAGCTGATTTCTAGAATTTCCACCGACAAGCATATGTACGGCCTATAAGTAGCCGCATAAGAACATTGTGCGGTACCTCCTAAGCCGTCTATCTCTCAAGAGTCCTAACATCGCTGGTTTTTAGATAATTACCAAATTATGTAATCTATTTTGATTTATCACAGACAAGGCATGGCCGGTTTCCTCCTGGCCGCGCTTGCGGATGTAAGGTCTACTATCAGTCGTATATCTATGAGAGTCCAAAGGTGAAGTTTTCGTTCAGTTCGATGGATAGTTAGATAATGTTTTATGATTTATTGAATTTCCACCGACAAGGTTGGACGGCCTAGGAGGTGGCGGCTCCTCCCGTTGGGTGGTCTATCGTGCGACCGTTCATCTGCTCGATTCCTGAAAGATTAACAGATTTTCTCTCTCTATCTGTGGTTTTATCCCTAACTTTTCCCGTCATTTTCTCCGCGGATACTTAAACATTTTGAGTGCCGTTTCTTTTGGATGAGAGATAATTCGATTATGTATGACTTTCCTTTGATTATCTTGTCCTGAAACTGCCTAAAAAACCTAATTTCAGGGCTGGCTTCCTAGGCTTTATAAATAGACCCTAGAGGCTACCTTCGAAAGGAGGGGAGATTTTTAGTCGACGGCGAAGCCCTACCGAATCTTTGAGCGACCCAAGACAAGGAGGGAGGCCTTCTACGTCCATACAGGCCTCCGGTTTAGGGAGTATATCGTTTGTTTGAGTCGTTAGTTGACAAGTCCCACCGTCCGTTTTCTCGTTGCATGCTTCATCTTCTCCATGTTTTTCTTCACCTGCACTATCATTCACACATCCTCCAACATTTTTGGTGCCCCTAGGGGTTTAAAACCCCCCAGGTATCCCTCATTCTGTTTAGTTATGTCTATTTCCTTCTGTTTGAGCATTTGCTACGCTTCACAGTTCTGATGTTGGGTTTTTCTTTGTGTTCTACGCTCTGTTTCGCAGGTCAACAACACACTAGCGCGAGGCCCTGTGGACGCCAAAAAAAAATGACGATGATGATCATGGCGACATTCGCGTCTACACATTCGAGCGCGAGTCGAATACATGACTACCAGAGAAACCTCACGCCTCACCCGATCAAGATGAGGACTCGCTTGGTGGTCCGCTAGTCGATAAGGGAGCCCCCCCCCCCCCGGGGGGAAGATATGGCCACAACTCTACAGTCGGTCGTGTCGAGAGTTGAATCGAAGAAGAGTCGGGAACTCCGACACAGTCTCAACTTGCACCGAAAGTCACGCAAAGTCTGGGACCGAGTCTCGGAGGCTACGAACAGAAAGTTGTGGAAGCCATGCAACGCAACCGGAACATTATGGGAATGCCAACATTCATATAAACGGCCTCGACTTCGGAAAGAATCTGTTCGGTGCTTAAAACGGCGCGGGAGGGCCTTAAAGCGGCACGCCTTAAAACGGCGCGCCCCCTTGCTAAAACGGCGTGGCCAAAACGGCGCGCCCCCTTGCTAAAACGGCATGGCCAATTCCGGCGCGCCCCTCTCCCTTGAATGGCCCAATTCCGGCGCGCTCTCACCCCTTCAATACCTTAAAAAGGTGCCACCCTTTGTATGCTATTACGGCATGGCCAGTTTGAAGGCCAAAAAGCATAATACGGCATGCCAATTACACTTGAGTTTAAACCGGCGTGGTCACTATTCCCCCGCGCCGTTTTAAAACCTCATCCTATTCTTTGAAGCATGTCTACGGCGCGCTACTTTGGACAAGCCATCACCATATGCTCTTCTTAAAACGGCGCGTCGAATGAAATGAGTTTAACCTCATCCTGTCCCGTCCGCCAGCCGATACTCTGTTCGGCATAAATGAGATGTACAGAGAACATTCAATGCCCGATGTTCTGTCTCCGCCTCCGTTCGACAGCACAGAAGCTCGATGGCGAAGCAACCCCCAGCAAACCTACGAGCATCCCGTCCTCGGACGAGCAGCAGCGTACGGGACGAATCAACGGCGTCCAGCACAACGAGTCGACTCCTGACTTCGTTGCGGACGAGGTGGAATTGGCAGGGACGCTCCCAGGCTGGCTGATATATAAAGGGCAGCATTGTGAAGCAAAAAAAAAGACAGACAGATGATCAAGAGAAGAGGGGAACAGAAGAAGAGAGAAAAGAAAAGAGAGAAGGGAGGAGAAGGAGCTACTGGCATCCGAGAGCTCCACGGTTCTGGGCTGAAGAAAAGAGAAAGAGGTAGGGGGCGAGAGTGAGAGGTGAGTTGGAGGGGGAGAAGCCAATGCTTCCCTCTCCCTCCTCCGTCTAATGCATCTCTCTTTCTCTCCATCGAATGTATTTTCCCTTTTTGTTTGTAACGCCTTCTCTTCTATTTTATCTGTATCAAGTTTCCTTCCCCGTTGTGTGGGTGAATAAAAGAAGAAAAGTCTGCTTTGCAACTCTTGTGTTCTCTATTCCATTCTTTGCTCCGTCTTCTCATTCTCCGGTCATCCCTGGCCCTTGAGGGCTGCCCTTCCATGGCATGACCCACAAAGGTACCCACTGTCGGATGAACATTCATTGCCCTATTGTGGCATAGATTCTGTCTCGCCCCGAATATCGTCGTCCATGAGTCATGGTCGCTCTCGTAGGCTGGCCCTCGAGCGTTCCACACTCATACTCGGACTAACGGACTGCCGTGAGGCCGCTCCGCATTTTTGAGAGTTCACCCGGGAGTAATCCGCGTGGTCACTCTTGCTTCTCTCTGGCAAGCCCCGGTCTAGGGGAGGTGCTGCCCGATTTTCGCTAGGGCTAAGAACGCTCAACAACTAGCGAATGAGCTGAACTGATGAAGAACGAAGTGAGGCCTCTGTGAGCAAACTGTTTGAATAAAACTCTTAGACGTTCATACTGTTTCATCATAATAAACGATTAAAATGGTTAAAACTCTTAAAACCTTCTCATTACCAGTGTGATCTATCAACAGAACGAACAAATCAAACCTTGAATCAATCTACGGGTGAAAGGAAAAGAAAACACGGTAACAGAGCTCTGAAACAACCTTCATATAACTATCCCAGCGCGAGTTAAAACGGCGCGGCCTTTGTTCCACCGCGCCGCTTCAACCCTCCTCACAAAATCCCCCCAATCTCCCCATTCAACATTAAAACGGCGCGCCCATCTCCATCTTACCGAAGCCCAAAAACGGCGCGCCCCCCATTTCTCCCCTACTGAACGTTAAAACGGCGCGCCCCAATCTCTCCCTTGCCCTCCAAAAACGGCGCGCCCCCCAACTTGCCATCCTAAACCGGCGCGCCCTCCCTCATTCCCTCCTTGTTAAACTCTTAAAACGGCGCCCCTATACCCGGCGCGCCCTCCCCCCTTGTCTACCTGTTAAGACCCTAAATCGGCGCCATCATCTTCCTTCCCATATCCGGCGCGCCTCCTTAACAAAAAGGGGATAAATGGCTAGTAAAGAAAAGGGGAATAGAAAGGTTCAAAGGGGAATACAAGAGATCAATGCCATTAATAAAAGAATGAATGGAAGGAGCTCCATCACCCGCGCCTTAATTGAATTTTTGTTCCGGGGGCGCTGCCCCCGGAAACCCCCGCAAGGGGTGTTGCCCCCTTGACCCCCACGACCTGACCGGTCAGGTCGAACCCCGCGACCTGACCGCGCAGGTCGATCCGCGTGTGAGGGCGCACGTTAGTAAGCTCGGGCTATGCACTTAATAATCCACTCCCTCGGACGGGGTGCAAGGAGAAAACCAACGACGCCTTATGGTATCGGACATGGTTTACGGAATTTCCGACATGGCCACAGTTCGAAATCACCTCCGGCCAACAGTCTATCAATTTGACCCGTTTCTACCGGGATCCAGTCCCGTATTCTCATTAAACTTGCCTTGTTCGTGGCAGACATTCACGCAGTTTTGTCACCGTCTTTTATACTACAAGCCCGGAGCTTCGTCCGAACACGAAGTGGCCCATGAGTGGCCGACATAGTCTGAACATTCACGCCCCGAGACGGGTTTCTAGCATAGTTCGTCTTTCACTATCCTCCTGCATTATTAGTATTCTCTCTAGGCCGTAGGGCCCTTATTCCCGGCAATCAATCAAGGGTGTTCCCCCGTATGGGGGATGTAAATAACGCCGTGGCCTTTACGGCACGGCGGGTTTCGGTCCCGACACGAACCACACAATCGTCTGACCGAGTCAGATCGAGCGCACCATGGGCTTCCATGAAGCCCGAATAAATCGTCACTTTGTGACTGGCACGCCCACGCACTTAATAGACGCCAATAAACAGATAAACGAACGATTTTATTAAACAAAAAGTGCGTCCACAAGTCTGGCACGCCCGGTGGGACCGAAATTACCCTTCACCTCTTTGCCGAGACTAAGGGCCCTACGGCCCCTTTCTTGTAATACTAATTGTTTGATTGGCAAATGCAGATCGCATTCCGAACACCATGATGGCCTGTACGTTCGGCCAACAGGCCATCGAGAGCCATGTTCGAAACGGCTACTTGGCCGTCCCCCTCAGCTTCGGGAGCTTCCCTCCCGCGGTAGGCTTCCCCAACTTCCTTGGGGTAGCCTTCACGAACCTGCTGGATGTGGAAGCATCTGACAGGACTGAAAGCAACGCTCCCATCCGGGGGGCCGCCAAAGATGCTGTCGGCCGATCGATGGCCGAGACTTCCAAGACCGTCCCGACCGGGACGCTGAGCTGCAACGTGCACCACGTGCACCAAACTGCCGGCCCTTCTCACCCAGGGTCGGCCTCTCACCAAAGGAGGCTCCGAAGGAGCCATGCCATAACATCATACCGAGGCCGGTTCTCCAGCACCGGCAAGTCGGCTGTCATCGGGACTCTCCGGGTGCATCTTAACGGACAGCGTTCCGAGGTGATCCCGGATCGCATTGTACCCGCCGTACCAGTGCGCAACTCTTTTCAGGCACTGGAGAAGATGAAGGGCAGGATGACGCCCGCCATTCAGGCCCCGACGCCGCAACATCAGTCAGCCTCCAGGCCCACCAAAGTTAAGCAAGTTTGGGTTCCCAAGGGGGCCCGGTTCACCTCACCAGCCCAGGCGAGGCCCAGCACCTTCCGCCCGACAAGGGCACAACAAGGAGATCGGGTCAAGACATCGGCCCCCGTCTACCAGACGACATTAACTACACCGGCCCCACCGGATAACATCCACCATCGACACTACCGACGCCACTATCAGGCTGCCCGTGTGGAGCCTGCAACCCACATGCCCGTTGCTGCCAACAGGGCGACATCATCAGCTTCTCCTCCTGACCAGGACTGGGAAGGAGTGGGGCAAGCCATGAAGAACTACTTGCGGGGCCCGGGGAGCACTCCCCTGGGTCGCCGGAGATTACTGGAGGCAGTAGCCTCTGCCTTTGAAGAAGAAGAGACCCGGCCAGTGTCCACTGCCGAGTCAAGAAACTACTCTAAGGAGCATTATCAGTCCCCGGCAAGGGAAGAAGTGAAGCCGCGGAGAGCGGTCTTTGACAGATTGGTCTTTCCAGGGAGGCCATCGAGAAGAACAACAAGAAAAGGCAGAAACCTAAGAGTTTATACCTGCAATATGGCAGGGGTATCTGGCCGGTACGGGGCTCTACCAACCGAGCCCGAAGAAGTAGCCAGGCTTGCCACAAGGCCAGGACCTCTTACCAGAAGAGGGAGAGCGGCGGCTGAAAAGACACAAGTCCACACTGGAGGAGCTAACTATGAGGAACCTTCAACATCCTTGGCTGCCAATGTTATTACGGAAGGCACGGCGGGAGAACCATCCACTTCATCCGAAGAGGTGCCGATCGAAGAAAGGGGGGGCACCCCTAGCCTTCCCATGAACGACCCTGCGGTATTGCACATGATGCAACAATATCAACGGGAGATCGAATTGTTGAAGAAACAACTGACTGAAAGAGCCGCTCAGCCCTCAACATCCGGGCAGACTGAAGCATTACCAGAGACCCCTGGGGGCAACGGGCAGGCCTCGGAAGCTTCTCCACAGGCGACGGTGTCTCCCCCAATGCCTACCTACACTGGAGGCGTACCCCTGCATCAGCCACAACATGTCACACCAGCCCCGCCACCGAACCTGCCATTCCAAGGGTCCACTATTGCACCTCAGGCGACAGTGTTAACGACACCGCTGATGCAACCGGCCCATTTCTATCCAAACCCGGTTGACCCGGCAACAGTAAGCAGACTAATGCTTGAACAAATGATAGATATGAAGCTGGCGGAGAGGAGCGATGGTGATCACACGCCATTCGACATATACCGGGTACCTTACCCGACACACTATGCTGCCAAGAGGCTACCGGCCGGCATTACCAAGCCGCCGAAGTTTGAGAAATTTAATGGGCAAGGGTCTCCCAGGGAGCACATTGCCTATTATGTGAATGTTATGGGGGATCTAGCTGCCGATGAAGCTTATCTTCTCAAGTTCTTTGGCTCGACACTTACCGGGCTCGCTTTCGAGTGGTATTCGAGCTTGCTCGCCGGGTCCATTGCAGACTGGCCTGATATGCAGAAGAAATTCAAAGAAAGATTCTACATAGCTGAGCGGGAGGTGACCGTGGCAGAGCTTTACGCCACGAGACAGAGAAATGAGGAGTCGGCACTCGACTACATAAAGAGATGGAGGAACCTCAGCATGAGGTGCAAACGTCCCCCGCATCAGGAGGATGCAGTGCAGATCTGTAAACAAAATCTGAAGAAGGAGATCCTTGAGAGGATGATCGGTGCTGAGGTGAGGTCGTTCGACCGCCTGAACAACATAGTGGCAGAGATCGAAGCATTCCTTGCTCGATACTCTTCTGCTCCAGCTGCATCAAGTCAGAGGGTCCGGCAGGCCGAGAGGAGGCCAACACCGCCAGAAGTTCATACACTGGACTTCGAAGCTTTCGAGAAACAGAAAGAGAAAGCCAATGAGATGGCCAACACCTCCACTGAACGGCGGGAAGGTCTCTCCCTACGGGAGAAGATGAGGAACAAATTGTATTCCTTTCCTCGAGACAAAGCCCGAGTCCTATTTGAATGGGCCACCAGGTACAACAAGATCACATTACCAGATCCAAAGAGGCCTGGTGATTTGAAGAAGAAGGATGATCCTCGTTTCTGCCCATACCATCAGATGCTTGGGCATACCATTGAGGATTGCTACATCTTCAAGGATGTCATTGAGGCCTTGATCAAGAAGGGAGAGCTGGACATGGGGGAGCTCAGAGTGGATCCTCCGCAGCCGCACGAGATGCCGACCCTCGGCACCACTGTCAACATGGTATCTTTATACCAACAGCTGCCTGAAGAATGGGCGGAGTCCAGTACACAGGCCACTTATCAAGCCTTCGTCATGGCGCCAGCTCATGATCAAGGAGGTTGGCAAGCCGCGCCAACGAAGAACAGAAGAAGAAGACAAGCTCCTCGGCCCACTCCAGAGGTTCGCATAAGGGGTGTTACATCCCAACCGGCCCCGCCACCAGTGACACCTGTTTTGCATGACACAGCCCCCCGGCTCGTTATGAGACGGCCCACTCACAACAAGAAGAAACACATCCCGATGCGGGTGCACAAGGAAACCAGCCCTGCGGTTGAAAGACTCCAGGCTATTATTGATGGGCTTGAAGATTATGAACAGCCCGAGATCCAGCCTATGGAGTTGAAGGAGTTTGTCCCTTGGGAGGAGTTCGAGTCACTCGAACTCACTCCAGAAGCGGAAGCCGAGACGAAAGAAGAGCCTCTCTTATGGGGTGAGCTTCCCCAAGAGCAGTTTCCAGCCACTGAAGAGAAAAAGAAAAAGAAGAAGAGAAGACCTAGAAACAAGAAGAAGAGTGGGGTGGTCCTCACTTGCAACACCCTCTCAACATTATTTGACACAGCCCTCTCCCTAAGAGAGGAAGAGCAAGAAGTACCCGTCGAGCCGTCAGAGGTGAATCAAGCTGAAGCATCCACCTCCCAACATGCCACCAGGTCGGGAAGGAAGTGGGGACGCCCTCCTCAGGCCAACCACAACATCCTGCTTAGGGGAGAACAACCATATCACATCCCCGAGCCTAGGGTCCAAGGCATGGAGATCCCCCCTCCATCGGGCCTCTACCCCGGAGAACCAAGTGGCCAGAGTGCCCCGTCATTCATTGAATTTCTTACAACTCAGAGGGGAGGACAGTCATGCCCCCACGAGTCCCGGCAGACCCAAGGGGCAGGCAGCCCCTCGGCTCCGTCTGTAGCAATCCCTCCTCGGCCAAGGGAAGAGCCCGACAACATCCCAAATCTAGTCGAGTTCTTGCAAGAAAAGGAAGTGACCCAGCAGGCCCCACAAGCTCAAGCGGCATCCGACCCAGTGGAGGAGGCACCCGTTGAGCCAGCTCCCCAGACCCAGACTGGGGGCAGGCGCAGTAGAGCCGAAGAAATGAAGTTGCTCGAAGTCCGAGCTAGCAACAGAATAGTCAAACACCTGAAGAAGATCCCAGCCAGGTTTACCGTCTGGGAAATCCTATCCTTAGATGAAGAAACACGGCAAGCTGTCATCGCCGCACTCCAGATACCAGCATATGTTGAAGCCTGCCTTGCAGAAATGTCACCTGAGGTACCCGTGGCCTTCACTGAAGAGGACATGCTTTTACCAACCTGCAGTCACAACAGGCCACTCTACATGAAGGGGCAGCTGAATGGGCATCCCATCAACAGAGTCTTGATCGACCCTGGGGCAGCAGTGAACATACTCCCGTATCGGGTGTATCAGAAGCATTACTTTGACGTACACCTGGTTGAGGTCAGGAACGTCAAGATTGCCGGCTTCAACCAGAAGTGCGAAGTCCCTATGGGGGTCGCGGAGTTCAACCTCTCCCTCGGTGACTTCACCACCAAGGTCCAATTCCATGTGATCAACTCCAACACCTCTTACAAGGCATTGCTCGGCCGACCTTGGCTACATCAAAATAGGGTGGTACCATCCACTCTGCACCAATGCATCAAGTACCCCGGCAACGGGAAAGAGGAGAGAATCTTCGCCGACCTCCATCCTTTCGAAGTGTTCGAATGTCACTTGTCGGATGCTAATCTTTATTTGGAAAAGCCGAAGCAAGCCTCCCAAGCTACACAAGACAAAGGAAAGAAAAGGGCAGAGCTTGACAGCTGGTTCCCTCCACCACCGCCTGGCTATGTGGCTCCCCCTCAGGTGTCATTTGTTTCTGAAGCAGAAGGGGTATTCCGGGCCACCTACCTTCCCATCTACCCTACACCGGGAACACCATACCTTGAAGATTTGCTAGAAGACATCAGGGTCCCTCCCGGGATCATCAAGCCTCTTGCAGAAGCTGACTGCCAGGTGGCCGAACCGTTAAGGACCTTCGAGGTGCCCAACCCCGAGGGTCTGCCTACCATCTTTTATGTGGCCAAGGAGCACCCGGTCAAGGGGGATGATGATTGTAGACTCCCCGATGAGCTGTACGACCCACTCGTCCCAATAATGGGACTTCCTGACACAGCCGGTCCTGTGGTCAAGATGGTCAGAAAGCAAGGGATCCCCTTCTGCCAGCTCTCCAGTCGGAAAGAAATGTTCAAGAAAATGTGGAACCCGCCAAACCTGGACCGGCGGTTGTTGCAAATCACCCGACATCCAGGATTGGACTTTTCACTAGAAGATTCCTATGAAGCTGATGTGATATCAGTCTCGGCTCTAGGCTGCAATAGCCACGCAGGCACTGCAGGCCCATGGCAGGATAAAGGCCGTCAGCACCTTATCCCTTTGGCCAACGAAGAACAAGATGAAGAAATATTCCTATGGAATCCACCTCCCTGCAGGAATAAGGGGAAGACCCCATCCTCCTCCGGGGGACCAATCCCGAATGACCACAGCAGCGGGGTGCCATCGCCCTCGTCTGACACTGACCCAAAGGATGGGGAAGCGGGCCGAGCTCCGAACCTCACTCGGTGCGACTCTACCCTACTCGCCCTATACTGTAGGCAACAGCGAGAGATCGAAATGCTGAAGGTTCGCTTGGCCGAAATGACTGTACTCATTAGAGGCATCCTCTGTCGACAAAGCATCGGCACACACCGGTCCCCGAACACCGTCCCAAATGCCTCCGGGCACCTGAAAAGGGAGGCTAGGGATGTAGCTGCTTCCCTGGTCAGGCGATCAGCCGAGCGAAGCCTCGCGCTGCGGGAGAAGATGCAAAGACCCTACTCTTTCCCAAGGAATAAAACCCGAGGAATTTTTGAATGGGCCTGCTACTATGGCAAGGTCTCCCTCCCAAGGTCAAAGAGGCCGCAAGATGCTCGCAAAAGCGGTGACCCCTCGTTCTGCCCCTATCACCAAATACTGGGCCACTCCATCGAAGACTGCTACGTCTTCAAGGACATTGCTCAAGACCTGATTGAGAAAGATGAGCTCAGAATGGGAGATTATGTGGTCGCTCCGCCACGCCCCCATGTGGCAGGCGGCCATGAAAGAAGTGTTTACATGGTGTCAGTTCAGCACCAGATTTTTGAAGATGTAGCCGAGAATGGGCAACCCCAGCCACCAGCAGAGCAGCAGCCCCCAGTATGGCAATCAATCACCTTAGCCCCTGCAAGAGCCATCTATGACAATTACAAAGAAGATCCCGAAGAAGTCCTTTACTTCTCCACACAAGACAGCCCTCCAGAGCCGCACACAACAAGCCTAATAGAGGGGGAAACAAGCAAAGCCTCGTTACCCAATGAGGCAGAGCAAGAAGACGCATGTGATGCCCTTGAAGCAGAAGATGGTGAAGACAATGATTTCATCGACCTGCTGCCAGCGCCTCCAGAAATTGAAGATGGCGGCCAGGCCACAGTGGATGAGCTCGTTGAAATTAACCTGGGCACAGAAAGCGACCCCAGGCCGACCTTTATGAGTGCCCTTCTTCCTCCACAGGAGAGGGGACAATATGTCAAGTTGCTGCAAGAATTCAGGGACTGTTTCGCCTGGAACTACAAGGAGATGCCCGGTCTGAGCCCCGGCGTGACTCAACATACTCTGGCTATTGATCCCAAGGTAGAGCCGGTGAAGCAGCCCCCCAGGCGTATGAGGCCGGAGCTGATAAAACTGATTTGTAAAGAAGTCGACAAGCTCATAGATGTCGATTTTGTAGCTGAAAATCAATACACTACTTGGTTGGCCAACATTGTGCCGGTGAAGAAGAAGAATGGACAGATCAGGATCTGCGTGGACTTCCGCGACCTGAATAAAGCTTGCCCAAAGGATGACTTTCCGGTGCCTGTCACTGAAGTGATGATTGATGCAACTACCGGCCATGAGGCCTTGTCTTTCATGGACGGATCATCTGGCTATAATCAGATATGGATAGCTGAACATGACCGGATTCATACGGCCTTCCGGTCACCTAAAGGGATATCCCACTACAAAAGGATGCCCTTCGGCCTCAAGAACGCTGGCGCCACTTACCAGCGGGCGATGACCAAGATATTCGACGAACTGCTATATAGCAAAGTTGAATGCTACATCGACGATCTGGTCGTCAAGACAAAGAAAAGGGGGGATCACCTGAATGACCTTAGAGTCATCTTTGAGAGACTCCGGCAGTACGAGCTGAAAATGAACCCAATGAAGTGTGCCTTCGGCGTCTCTAGTGGAAAGTTTCTCGGCTTCATTGTCCGATATAGGGGGATCGAGATTGACCCCTTTAAAATAAAAGCCATTCAGGAGCTACCTCCTCCGAAGAATTTGGGAGAGTTAAGGTCCCTGCAAGGCCGGCTAGCCTACATCCGAAGATTTATCTCCAATTTGTCGGGGCGCTGTCAACCATTCCACAAATTAATGATGAAGAATGCACCTTTCAACTGGAACCATGAATGTCAGAAGGCCTTTGATCGGCTGAAGGATTACTTAAAGACCCCGCCTGTGCTGGGGGCACCTGTCAAGGGGAGGCCACTTATTCTATATATAGCTGCCACTGAATGTTCACTGGGGGCAATGCTCGCCCAGAACAATGATGAGGGGAAGGAGCAAGCTCTTTATTACCTTAGCCGAAGACTAATGGGGGCAGAAACAAAATACACCCCGATTGAGAAGGTTTGTCTTGCCTTGGTCTTCGCAGTCAAGAAGTTGAGGCATTACATGCTCTCGCATGAAGTGAGCTTAATCTCTAAGGCTGACCCAGTCAAGCACATTCTCTCCCAGCCAGTCCTGAAGGGGCGTCTCGGTAAGTGGGCCGTACTGTTAATGGAATTTGACATCATCTACGTGCCTCAGAAGGCCGTTAAGGGTCAAGCCATGGCCGATTTCTTTGCAGCACACCCTGTGCCTGAAAATTTCCCACTGGCCACAGAGTTGCCTGAAGATGAAACACTTGAAGTGGACCAAGCCCAACTGATCGCCTGGCAGCTGCACTTTGATGGAGCTTCGAGAACAGAAACAACCCCGTCTGGGCACACAAAAGTACGGGCCGGGGCCGGCATCGTCCTTAAATCCCCTGAGGGAGAAGTATTGCACACATCCTGCTCCATTAGCAAACCCTGCACAAACAATGAGGCAGAATATGAAGCTCTGATCATTGGTCTCCAAGTCGCTTTACAGATGGAGATTAAAATATTACATGTGTTTGGCGATTCATTGCTGGTCGTCAAGCAGGTCCAGGGACAGTTTGACGTCCGAAAACCCGAGTTACTCCCTTACTACACTAAGGCGAAACGGCTCATGCAGCAGTTCTACCTCATTGAGATAGGCCACGTTGCTAGAGGAGAGAATGCACAAGCTGATGCACTGGCAAAATTGGCAAGTTCATTGGCAGTCCCGCTAGATGGATCCCTCAACATCCGGGTGGTGAATCAACGCCAAGTGCCTAGCATGATAGAAGGGCCAGAAGAAGAAGAGTTCGAGGTCGCCACAGCGGAAGCCATCAACCTACCCGACTGGAGGGACCCCCTTTTGCAGTGGTTTAAATATCAGCAGCTGCCCAGAAAAAGGGAAGAGAAGATCAAGTTAATCAGAATAAAGGACTCTTACGAGGTCCGGAACGGGATCCTATTCCGAATTATGGCAGACGCCAAACGGAAGGTGCTCCTCCGATGTTTATCCACTGAAGAAGCTTGGAAGGTCATGAAGGAGGTTCACGCCGGAGCAGCTGGTGCACATCAGGCAGGACCGAAAATGAAGATTGAAATAAAGAAGCTCGGCTACTATTGGCCGACAATGTTCGACGACTGCTGCAAGTATGCCAAGTCTTGTCAAAAATGCCAGGAGCACGCGACGGTACCCAGGAGACCGCCCGTGCCCTTGCATCCAACACTGCCCAGCTGGCCCTTTGCCCAATGGGGAACAGACGTTGTGGGTCCACTACCCGCATCATCAGCTGGGTGCAAGTACATCCTGGCCGCAACTGATTACTTCTCCCGCTGGGCGGAGGCTATTGCTTTGAAAGAAGTGACCGGGGAGATCGTCACCAGATTTGTCCGTCGCAACATCATATTCCGATTTGGCACTCCGAACCGAATTATCTCAGACAATGGAAGTCACTTCCGCAACCAGAAGGTCTACCGACTGGCAGAAAAGTACAAGATCGACTGGAGGATGTCTACCCCCTACAACCCACAGGCCAATGGCTTGGCTGAAGCTTTCAATAAGACTCTTTGCACTCTCCTGTCCAAAATTGTTAGTTCTAACAAGAGAGACTGGGAAGAGAAAATGTACGAGGCCCTGTGGGCATATCGAACTGTGTACAAAACTCCGACGGGTTGTTCACCCTTTTCCCTGGTATATGGCTCAGAGGCAATTGTCCCTATCGAGCTGGAAATACCCTCCCTCCGGGTCGCAGTCCAACACGGGTTAGTCCGGGAAGAGCAGACAAATGTCGAGCGAAGGCTCGAAGAGCTCTCCAACTTGGAGGGGAAAAGGCTCCAAGCCCAGCAGAACATCCAGGTCTATCAGGCCCGGATAGCTCGCGCCTTCGACAAGCTTGTCAAGGAACGCGAATTCAAGAAGGGCAACCTTGTTATGGTGAAGAGAAGAGAAGTCATGGCTTCCAACCCCAAGGGCAAGCTGAATGAGAATTGGCTTGGACCCTATGTGATCCAGAAGGTCTACGAGGGCGGAGCGTATGCAATCGTCGACCATCGGGGGGAGGTCCAGTTCCCGCCCCTTAATGGTAGACATCTGAGGTTGTACCATGCTCCAATTTCCCCATTCGAGGAATAATGTTTTTCTCCGCCCTGTCCCGGGCAAATTTGCATTACTATTGTCCAGATGGATTGGGCACTATTTATCTAGCATGTCAAAAAAAAAAGAAGAAAAAAAAATATATATTAAAAAAAAAGAAAAGAAAAAAAAAGAAAAAAAAAGAAAGAAAGAAGAAAAAAAAAGAAAGAGGAAAAAGGGGGGGAGGAATCGGTCTCCCTTCATTAACACTCACTCTTATCTCCAAGAATATTTCAACAGACAAATCAACTATGTCAGCCTCTGACATCCTGTCGGCACTGACGAAGAACGCCCCAGCCGAACCTTTCGTTCGAGGTCGGGGAATCAACCTTTTCTCCTTACTTTGGCACCAACCCCGTGTCAATGAATGAACTACGTCGAGCTCCGACACCCTGTCGACATCGACGAATAAACCGGTGGCCCAGACCTTGCGTCTGGTTCCATGAACGAAAAGACCCTTGCTTTGGCACCAACCCCGTGTCAATGAATGAACCACGTCGATCTCCGACACCCTGTCGACATCGATGAATAAACCAGTGGCCCGGACCTTTCGTCCGGTTCCATGAATGAAAAGACCCTTGCTTTGGCACCAACCCTGTGTCAATGAATGAATCACGTCAGTCCCCGACTCCTCGTCGGCGTCGATGAATAAACCAGTGGCCCAGACCTTTCGTCTGGTTCCATGAACAAAAAGACCTTTGCTTCGGCACTAACCCCGTGCCGATGAACAAACCACGTCGGTCTCCGACTCCCTGTCGGCATCGATGAACGAACCAGTGGCCTGGACCTTCCGTCTGGTGCCATGAATAAAATACCCTTGCTTTGGCACTAACCCCGTGTCAATGAATAAACCACCTCAATATTACAACTCCAGTCCCACAGACGAATAGACCCTTGGCTTGGACCTTCCGCCTAAGTCGATGAACAAAAAAGAAAACGCCTTTGCTTGGCTCGGATCTTTCATCCGAGTCGATGAACAAAAAGAACCTCCTTGCTTGGCTCGGACCTTTCGTCCAAGTCGATATATAAAAAAAAAGAACCTTCTTGCTTGGCTCGGACCTTTCGTCCAAGTCGATAAAAAAATAATAATAAAAAAAGGGAACCTTCTTGCTTGGCTCGGACCTTCCGTCCAAGTCGATGAACAAAAAGAACCCTCTTGCTTGGCTCGGACCCTCCGTCCAAGTCGATGAACAAAAAAAAAACCTCTTTGCTTGGCTCGGACCTTCCGTCCAAGTCAATGAACAAAAAAAAGAACCTCCTTGCTTGGCTCGGACCTTTCGTCCAAGTCGATGAATAAAAAAAGAAAGAAAGAAGAACCTCCTTGCTTGGCTCGGACCTTCCGTCCCAGTCCATGAACATAAAGAAACCCCTCATTGCCTGGCTCAGACCATCCATCCTAGTCCATAAACAAAAGTGCATCCCACTACTCGGCTCGGACCCTCCGTCCGAGTCGGTGAATGAACAACTTTCCTAAGCCCAGCACGAGTCAACAACTTCCTCTTTGGGGTTGGCATTGTCTAAGTTGTTTTGGGCCTTTTGCCTGAGACGACACATAGACCCTTTATTCTCGCTTCGGTATTCACCCCATGCCGATGACTAAACCCTCACTCTGACATCTCAGTCCGCGTGCATATGCGGTGAAGTGATCCCCTCATCCCTTCGCTGAAGGAGTGAGCGCTTTCCCGTGAATTTGCACCGGACCAGCATCCTAGTGGCTCAGAAGAATAGACGTCATGTTGAAGAACTCTACACTCGCGGGCCCCGCGCACTCATCCCTCGCTTGCGCCGCTCGTGAGTGGGGGGCATTTGTGGACGCCAAAAAAAAATGACGATGATGATCATGGTGACATTCGCGTCTACACATTCGAGCGCGAGTCGAATACATGACTACCAGAGAAACCTCACGCCTCACCCGATCAAGATGAGGACTCGCTTGGTGGTCCGCTAGTCGATAAGGGAGCCCCCCCCCCCCCCCCCCCGGGGGGGAAGATATGGCCACAACTCTACAGTCGGTCGTGTCGAGAGTTGAATCGAAGAAGAGTCGGGAACTCCGACACAGTCTCAACTTGCACCGAAAGTCACGCAAAGTCTGGGACCGAGTCTCGGAGGCTACGAACAGAAAGTTGTGGAAGCCATGCAACGCAACCGGAACATTATGGGAATGCCAACATTCATATAAACGGCCTCGACTTCGGAAAGAATCTGTTCGGTGCTTAAAACGGCGCGGGAGGGCCTTAAAGCGGCACGCCTTAAAACGGCGCGCCCCCTTGCTAAAACGGCGTGGCCAAAACGGCGCGCCCCCTTGCTAAAACGGCATGGCCAATTCCGGCGCGCCCCTCTCCCTTGAATGGCCCAATTCCGGCGCGCTCTCACCCCTTCAATACCTTAAAAAGGTGCCACCCTTTGTATGCTATTACGGCATGGCCAGTTTGAAGGCCAAAAAGCATAATACGGCATGCCAATTACACTTGAGTTTAAACCGGCGTGGTCACTATTCCCCCGCGCCGTTTTAAAACCTCATCCTATTCTTTGAAGCATGTCTACGGCGCGCTACTTTGGACAAGCCATCACCATATGCTCTTCTTAAAACGGCGCGTCGAATGAAATGAGTTTAACCTCATCCTGTCCCGTCCGCCAGCCGATACTCTGTTCGGCATAAATGAGATGTACAGAGAACATTCAATGCCCGATGTTCTGTCTCCGCCTCCGTTCGACAGCACAGAAGCTCGATGGCGAAGCAACCCCCAGCAAACCTACGAGCATCCCGTCCTCGGACGAGCAGCAGCGTACGGGACGAATCAACGGCGTCCAGCACAACGAGTCGACTCCTGACTTCGTTGCGGACGAGGTAGAATTGGCAGGGACGCTCCCAGGCTGGCTGATATATAAAGGGCAGCATTGTGAAGCAAAAAAAAAGACAGACAGATGATCAAGAGAAGAGGGGAACAGAAGAAGAGAGAAAAGAAAAGAGAGAAGGGAGGAGAAGGAGCTACTGGCATCCGAGAGCTCCACGGTTCTGGGCTGAAGAAAAGAGAAAGAGGTAGGGGGCGAGAGTGAGAGGTGAGTTGGAGGGGGAGAAGCCAATGCTTCCCTCTCCCTCCTCCGTCTAATGCATCTCTCTTTCTCTCCATCGAATGTATTTTCCCTTTTTGTTTGTAACGCCTTCTCTTCTATTTTATCTGTATCAAGTTTCCTTCCCCGTTGTGTGGGTGAATAAAAGAAGAAAAGTCTGCTTTGCAACTCTTGTGTTCTCTATTCCATTCTTTGCTCCGTCTTCTCATTCTCCGGTCATCCCTGGCCCTTGAGGGCTGCCCTTCCATGGCATGACCCACAAAGGTACCCACTGTCGGATGAACATTCATTGCCCTATTGTGGCATAGATTCTGTCTCGCCCCGAATATCGTCGTCCATGAGTCATGGTCGCTCTCGTAGGCTGGCCCTCGAGCGTTCCACACTCATACTCGGACTAACGGACTGCCGTGAGGCCGCTCCGCATTTTTGAGAGTTCACCCGGGAGTAATCCGCGTGGTCACTCTTGCTTCTCTCTGGCAAGCCCCGGTCTAGGGGAGGTGCTGCCCGATTTTCGCTAGGGCTAAGAACGCTCAACAACTAGCGAATGAGCTGAACTGATGAAGAACGAAGTGAGGCCTCTGTGAGCAAACTGTTTGAATAAAACTCTTAGACGTTCATACTGTTTCATCATAATAAACGATTAAAATGGTTAAAACTCTTAAAACCTTCTCATTACCAGTGTGATCTATCAACAGAACGAACAAATCAAACCTTGAATCAATCTACGGGTGAAAGGAAAAGAAAACACGGTAACAGAGCTCTGAAACAACCTTCATATAACTATCCCAGCGCGAGTTAAAACGGCGCGGCCTTTGTTCCACCGCGCCGCTTCAACCCTCCTCACAAAATCCCCCCAATCTCCCCATTCAACATTAAAACGGCGCGCCCATCTCCATCTTACCGAAGCCCAAAAACGGCGCGCCCCCCATTTCTCCCCTACTGAACGTTAAAACGGCGCGCCCCAATCTCTCCCTTGCCCTCCAAAAACGGCGCGCCCCCCAACTTGCCATCCTAAACCGGCGCGCCCTCCCTCATTCCCTCCTTGTTAAACTCTTAAAACGGCGCCCCTATACCCGGCGCGCCCTCCCCCCTTGTCTACCTGTTAAGACCCTAAATCGGCGCCATCATCTTCCTTCCCATATCCGGCGCGCCTCCTTAACAAAAAGGGGATAAATGGCTAGTAAAGAAAAGGGGAATAGAAAGGTTCAAAGGGGAATACAAGAGATCAATGCCATTAATAAAAGAATGAATGGAAGGAGCTCCATCACCCGCGCCTTAATTGAATTTTTGTTCCGGGGGCGCTGCCCCCGGAAACCCCCGCAAGGGGTGTTGCCCCCTTGACCCCCACGACCTGACCGGTCAGGTCGAACCCCGCGACCTGACCGCGCAGGTCGATCCGCGTGTGAGGGCGCACGTTAGTAAGCTCGGGCTATGCACTTAATAATCCACTCCCTCGGACGGGGTGCAAGGAGAAAACCAACGACGCCTTATGGTATCGGACATGGTTTACGGAATTTCCGACATGGCCACAGTTCGAAATCACCTCCGGCCAACAGTCTATCAATTTGACCCGTTTCTACCGGGATCCAGTCCCGTATTCTCATTAAACTTGCCTTGTTCGTGGCAGACATTCACGCAGTTTTGTCACCGTCTTTTATACTACAAGCCCGGAGCTTCGTCCGAACACGAAGTGGCCCATGAGTGGCCGACATAGTCTGAACATTCACGCCCCGAGACGGGTTTCTAGCATAGTTCGTCTTTCACTATCCTCCTGCATTATTAGTATTCTCTCTAGGCCGTAGGGCCCTTATTCCCGGCAATCAATCAAGGGTGTTCCCCCGTATGGGGGATGTAAATAACGCCGTGGCCTTTACGGCACGGCGGGTTTCGGTCCCGACACGAACCACACAATCGTCTGACCGAGTCAGATCGAGCGCACCATGGGCTTCCATGAAGCCCGAATAAATCGTCACTTTGTGACTGGCACGCCCACGCACTTAATAGACGCCAATAAACAGATAAACGAACGATTTTATTAAACAAAAAGTGCGTCCACAGGCCCATCCTTTCTGGCCGGCCAGAAAGGGTGGAGGTTGGACTCTTATAACTTCTGGCGTGGTGGTCTTACGCGGTTCTCCTATGTCCGTTCAAGAGGAGGTGCGGTAGATCTTCGACCGTTCTTCGTCCTACTACGGTTGTCTTGGAGCCATGCATCCGCCAGCAGTTCTACGTCCCGCGTCCTCTGCAGCACTGATGAGTGGTCTGTCGTGCGGCCGTTCAACATGAAAGGCGATTCCTACTGAGCCGTACATCCCTACAGTGCTGCTCATAAGGTGAGTGTCTCCCTCTCTTTCTAAGGTACGGTGTGTCAATCACATTAGGCACCTTGGTGGCGATCACACTTTTTTTTACTTGCTTCTGTCTCCTTCTACCATCCATATTTATTTCTCATATTGATTTAGTATAAGGGATAGAAGTGATCTTTTAAGCCGGTAAGTAACATCTCCTACCAACAGCCCCTAGCCAACAAAACTAGTCAGGTCGACACACTGCACCATCAGGTCAACACACCCTTGCTACGCCACAAGTTCAACCAAGACCACAGCGTCAATGCACTATCTCACAAGGTCGACGCAGCTCAACTGATTATTTCAAACAGAAAAACATGTTCAATAATCAAAGAAAATTCAATGGCCAGCCAAACCTTGGTACTTTCCACACTCAAATCTACACCCTTGGAGACCCAAGATATAGACCTCAACCTAACTCACACTTCTTAAAATCCATGAAACCTACTTGTCATATCTGTAACAAACTTGGACACACCAGCAATCAGTGCTGGTCCAGTCAAAGATTACGGACCTTTAAGCAGATCTGGATTCCAAAAAATTTATTGCATGCCTTGAATTATGATTGTGGACCCAAATTTGTTTGGGTTCCAAAAATTTTTACTTAATGTTCTCTATGCAGGATTGCCTAGCAACCCATCACAACTGATGGTATTTGGACAGTGGCTGCTCACGGCATATGACGGGAGACAAGAACAAATTCAGCCATTTAATCAAGAAGGATGTAGGCCAAGTAAGGTTTAGAGGAAAGGATAAGGGAAAAGTGATTGGCACAGGTACCATGGGTAAGAATTCCTCCAACTTTATTGAAAATGTGATGCTTGTAGAAGGTCTTGAGCACAATCTACTCAGTATAAGCCAATTGTGCGACAAAGGGCACAAGGTTCTGTTTGATGCTAAGGAATGTAAGATATTTGAGAATAATTCTGACTCTGTGATGTTTCTAAATCATAGAGTAAATAATGTCTACATGGTAGACCTTGACACCTCTCATTCAGAAGATCTATGCTTATCTACCAACCAGATCAGTGATGTAGGGCTGTGGAACTGACAATTGGGACATGTCAGCTATGGTATACTGCATAAATTGTCCAATCATGGAATGGTAAGAGGTCTGCCCATACTGTCCTTTAAAAGGATCACCCAGGTTTGTGAAGCTTGCTCCCTAGGTAAGCAAACTCGAAAATCTTTCAAATCTAGAAGTGAGCCTTTGTCATCCATGCCTTTTGAATTTCTGCATATGGATTTGTTCGATCCAGCAAGAATAGCCAGCCTTAATTGGAAAAGGTTTTGATAAGTGCTTGTAGATGACTTCTCTCGTTTTACATGGACTTTCTTTCTTGCTAATAAGAATGATGCCTTTCTTGAGTTTCAAAAATTCTTCAGAAAAGTAAAGCAAGAAGGTAAATTCAGAATCTCCACCATTCTGTCTGACAATGGAGGATAACTCAAAATTTCATCCTTTTTTGGACTATGTAATCAATAAGGCCTAACACATAGATTTTCTTCTCCTAGGACCCCAAAACAAAACGACATTGTGGAGAGAAGGAACCGGACAATCGTGGAGATTGCCCGGACCGTGTTAATTGTGAGCCAACTCCCAAGGAAGTTCTGGGCTGAAGCAGCAAACACGGCATGCTACATAATTAATAGGGCCATGGTAAGGCCAAAGTGTAAGAAAACCCCTTATGAGATGATGAAAGGTAGGAAACCCAATTTGACATACTTTAGAGCATTTGGATCAAAATGCTATGTGCATAGCAATGACAAATGAGATTTGGACAAATGTGAAGCCAAGAGTGACATTGGAATATTCTTGGGTTATGCTAAAATCTCAAGAGCTTATAGGGTTTTTAATGTTAGGAGTCAAACCGTGGAGGAAACTCCACATGTTGTTTTTGCTGAAATGAATGGTAAATCTAACAAAGACATTAATGACAGAAAAGTGGAGGAAGATGATGGTGCATTCCTGGAATCCAAGGAAGAATAAGGAGAAGGATGCCAACATCCATTTGCAGAATAGGCAATCGATCGGTCGACCGAAGGCCCTGCCCGATCAATCTTGCCTGGCACTATATGGGCTAAAGTAGGCTCCACGGGCCTGGTATGAGAGACTCAGTGCACATTTGACTGGGAAAGGCTACATCAGAGGTAAAATTGACGAAACACTCTTTACAAAGGTAATAAATGGCCACATTCTTCTTATACAGGTATATGTGGATGATATAGTGTTTGGTTCAACTGATTCTAACATGTGCAAGCAATTTGCTGAAGTTATGACAAAAGAATTTGAAATGAGCCTCATGGGAGAACTCTAATTTTTTCTTGGACTGCAGATCACACAGACGTGTTGACACCCGTTTTATACCTTTGAGTTGGGTTATTTTCTTACCTTTTGTCACCTCCTGAGCGCGGAAGGAACCCGATATACGTGACGAGTTATATCAATCATGTCAATCAGAGCATAAGTGTATTCGACACATAGACAGAGTGCACAAAAGTAGAGATAAACCAAATCGTTTATTCATAATAACCTTCAATGTAAATTCCTTTACAGAACTTTTGATAAAGAAGATGCTAAGGACAACTCTGACTCAATAAAAGGAAAAGTACAATGAAGGACTCAATTAAATAGAAAATGACAGGACTAGATAACACTTGACGGTTGGAGTAGCTCTAAGGTCTTCACTCATGTCCATCCCCATCCGAATGAGTATCGTCATCAGAATCACTTGAAAAATAGGGGAAACACTAGGTGAGTGAACGCTCAGTAGGAATTATATCTCAAGCGCTAGCTTGCTTTAAGTAAATTACATGTTGTGTGAATGCAAGTAAACCTATGCATGTTCGCATGAAACGATAATAGATAGAGTGTATAGTAAGAGATAATTGAGTGAACTAGCAAGTCTTTCAAAAATTCGGGTCAATATATGTCGAGATGAGTAAGCATGTATATTTATCAAGTCATGTCAAGAATTGGCTATCACGTTATCAAGCAAGCAAGTAAATACCCTTTTTAGGCCACGCAAGTCATGTCATGTCAAGTTAAGTTCAAGTACAAGCTTGTGGAATGTAGCAACCCTGATAAATAAAAGGTTAAAATAAATTAAAATTTCCCTAAATGAATCAAAGAATTAGTAAAGATAATGGGAAGAAGCTTAAACGGATAAATTAAAACCCAAAACCAAATAACGCCTCTCAGTAGGGCGTTAATTTTAAAACAAACGCCTCTATATAAGGCGTGCCTAAAGAAAGGACGCCCACACGTGCGGTCGTCAATTCTCACGCGACCAAATTGGGCAAGTAAAAGAAACGCCCCTTTCATGGGCGTGTTTTTAAACACGAAACGCCCTTATACAAGGCGTCTTTTAAGAAACGCCCTATGACAAGGCGTCAATTTAAAATGTGACGCCCTGACCTAGGTCGTTAATTACATTCCGGTTCCGTTCGAACCAAGAGCTTATACTGGGAAGGATTAAGCTAATCTAGTAAGTATCTACTAGGGTAAGGACTCTATATTAGAAGCATTACTTCCACTAGAACACTAACTCTAATAGGACACCCAAAATCCTATAAAAACTCTCGTTCATCCAACTCTAAACCTATTTGATCGTTCGTCTGCTACGGTACGTGAAGAACATCTGTTCTTCTTATTTCCTTTTGACCACTGGTTTCGGTTGTATGAAGAACTAATGTTTCTTCATCTCTTCTATATAGGTTAAGAAGTCCTGCGTCCTGAAGAACTTGTGTAAGTTCTTACTCCTTCGCCTCCAGCAAGTCATTACAAAGAAGATTGATATCTTTGATATATCTTCTGCAGGTTTCTTCATCCTCATCAACCATCTTCCTGCCCTTTCTTGCTGCCAAGTCGTAGAAGCTTCAGAACACCTCACGTCCATCTCCAGATTATTATTAAGGTAGGTTTTCTCAAGCAACGTAGCCCAAACAAGTGATTTAATATATATACCAGCATTACATGCATGTAGTATAGTTTTCTGCTGGCTTTAATATGTTTTCTGTAATATTTTTTGAAAGAGACGCCCGTGTCTAGGGCGCTACTTTTAGAAACGACCTGCACTAGGTCGTCAATTTAAGATTTGACGCCCTGCCATATAGGCGTTAATTTCATGAAAATCGCATATAATTAATAATTGATCCTGTTTAAAATTCAATAAATATGAAATATCGATTCTAATATCTTGCATGACGCTACATGTGAATTCCTGCTAATTTTCCTGTCATGACCATGTCTCCTGTCTCTTGAAATTTTATTTCCTGAAATATTGTAAATTCCTTGAATTTACGACCTGGACTAGGCCGTCTCTCACGGTGATAACGCCCCTGTGTAGGGCGTGATTTTAAAAATTTACGACCCTTCCTAGGGCGCGTTCATGTTAAATTACAGAAATTGATATCTTGCAAAAATGAAAATTAAGAAATAGACGACCACTGTATATGTCGTCAAATTTATATAAACGCCCCTGTCCAGGGCGTGTTTTTGATAAAACACAGAATTATGGAAATTTCTGCAAAAATTAGAAATGCATGTAAACGCCCTTATTTAAGGCGTTATTTACTTAAGTAGTGACTTAATCAAAGTCGTTATTTTCTGTAAAAATGTTTTTACATGTTACTGCTAACCGAGGGTTTTCATTATATTTATATATATGTATATCAGCACTATATCTCCACTCCGTGAGTATAGTCCCACGTTTTCATGTTGTTCTATCGATCACCGTCAACTCTCATTGACATATAAGCTCTCCATTGGACATTCCGTTCCTTTGGACTAGTGAGTTAGTCATAGAGACCTCCGTAAGACTCCTCGTACCTTGGATTCCCTCAAGGTCGACTGAGCTGGTTGTACCCTAAAAACCCGTTACACAATTTTTGCCATGTCACTCTAAAGAAACATGGTATACCGGCCCTTATGATTATACAAAGTGTATATCATGGGAATTTCCCAATGGGATGATGATATCATGCCATATTCCGATGTTCTTGCGGACCTCAATTCTATGATAAGAATGAGGGTATCTTACCTTTGATGTGCTATTCATGTGGACCACAATTCTATATAAAGAAGGATAGTCCATACTTGTCATGGTACCCGAGTAAGGGAACCTAATTCCACCTAGTTTATCGATCGTCGTGATTCTACCGTGATTATCGCCTAGCTATGTCCAATGTCATATTTTTGGACTCTATTCTCTCAAAGTTATCCTACAGGAGCTTGATTATTGAAATTCCATATTGGCTATATATATACAAGAGTGGATGTCGAAATACATGATAAATGCCTGCGCATATAGGGCCCGATCTGGTCCTGGGAGGAGCACCCGAAAGTACTTGTGCCCATGGGAGTTTTAATGATAAGGTATCTGACATTATACCGAGTGCATGACTAGCTTGATTGGACATTCCACACAAAATCTTGTACTTGAATCGTACTTGACTTGACATGACTTGCGTGACCCGAAAAAGGGTAATTACTTGCTTGCTTGATACATGATAGTCAAAGTTCTTGACATGATAAAAGTACTTGCTTGAATATCTTGTTATCCTTTCTTGAGAGTTCATGACTAGTTCAACTTGTTACCTTATTGATATTCTCTCTATCTTGTCGTTTCATGCAAGCATGCATAGCTATAGTACATTCATGAAAGATGTAATTACTTAAACCCCTTGCTAGTGCTTGAGATATAATTTCCTACTGAGCGTTCGCTCACTCCGTGTGTCCCTTTTACTTTTTCAGGTAAGTCCGATGACGAGGGAACTCATTCTGAAGGGGATAGTCAAGAGTGAAAGAGATAGAACTTCTTCAAATGTCATCGAGTCTTTTATATACTTCTTGAGTCAAACTAAGTACTTTACTTTTTTTATTAAACAGAGTATTGGATTTGTAATAGCCTATTAATAATAAGGATTGGGTTATCTTTCTATTTGCGCATCTCTATTTTGGTGTCGAATACACTACTACTCTGATTGACATGATTGATATAAACTCATCGCGCATATCCGAGTATCTTCCGCGCTCGGGGCGTGACATGGAATGTCATTTATCTTGAACGACGAGTACTTCGGTGCAATGTCACACCATGATCAATAATAGCTCCCATGGGCACAAGTACTTTTGGGTGCTCCTCCCAAGACCAGATCGGGCCCTATATATATGCACAAGCATTGAGTCATGTATTTTTGACATCCACTATAGTTATAGCCAATATAGAATTCCAAGGGAATGCCCTTGTAAGAATTTTAAGGTAGACCTTGTGGAATAGAAACTCAAGGATAGAACTTGTTACGTAGGGATGTACTACGATCAAAATGGTACAATCACGATATTCATTGAAACTGGGTGGAATTGGCTCGCTAGTGGGTGCCATGATATCAAGAATAAGCGCTCATATACATATGGTCGCTCGTTCTTTGTACATGATAAGGTAGAAAGAATTTGTGTCTTCACAGAGGCACATAATCCTTAAGGGATAGCAATGGTATGGTTTCCCATTCCATTAACTCAAGAAAATATTCTCACGGTATCCAAATAGCATACCATGAGGTCCGGTCTACCATATTTCTTTAGAGTGACATGGAAATTAAAAAGTGTCATGGGTTTTAGTGGTACAACCTGCTCGACGGCCTTGAGGGAATCCAAGGCTTCACGTAGACTTACGGAGGTCTCTATGATAAAATCACCAGTCAGAAGGAAGGAATACCCCGCGGAGGGCTCATCTATCACCGAGAAATAGTGGGGTAATCGATAAACATCAGGAAACATGGGACTATATCTACGGACTGAGATATAGTGCCCGAAAGATAGACCCTCGGTATGGGTCAAGAGAAAACTCGGTAAAACAGGATTCAGTAAAATGGCACCTGTAGTAGGGCCTTTATTTCATTAAATAGTGCCCTTGCCCGTGTCTTTATTTGACTAAATAGAGTCTGTTTGCTAAGTCATTAAATTTTAGAATTCCACATTATATATATATATACACATCAATCCTGGAGAATATGTGCTAAGGGTAAATGGCACCCTGGGCCCAGTCTCCATTTCAGTATATAGCGCCCATGTCAGAGGCGCTATATCTTCAAGGGTGGCAGAGTGACAGACGTTGTTCCATCATGTGAAAATTTTTCATGAACAATAGCACTTTTTGAATAAAAATAATTTCGCAGGAACGATTATATGGACAGGTAGAGAAAAATAGCAGGATTCTAGCAGTATACACATGCATTATATTAGACATTCGGATTCATGGTTATTAAAATTTTAACATATGTATTTGTTAAATCTCTAAAAGAACAACGACTACGCATAGGGTCGTTTTACCAATATAGCGCCCAAGGTAGGGTCGCTATTCACTATTATGCCATAAAATCGAAAAAAACTTGATACAGATACTGTTTCTGCAACCACTTACAAACCTATATGCATGTATATGATCCTGAAAATTTCTAGGTTGGTCTGGATGACCGAATAGAGAGATTGAGATAATAAGAGTGAATCTGCAGCAGCAGCTTCAGCAGCTAGTGGTTACGGTAGCAGGAAGAAGATAATATCAAAAGGAGTAGCAGCAACAACAACTTTGGAGGAAGATGAAGGATGACGAGCTTCTTTACGTGACAATAGAGTAGCCGGCTTCTATTACGGGAGTATATGTAGCTTCCAATTGACATAGCAAGAACATGGGGTCGTGCTTGTGTGCAGGAAGCGACGAAGAGGAAGAAGAAATAACAGAAGCTTTTTCACGATGCAACAGTCACAGCAGGGACTAGGCGAAAGAAAAGAACGGCAGAGTACGGCAACAGAGAAGTAGTAGTCGGGCTTCGATCGATGGAGGCAAGATATTTATAGAGAAGGAGATCCTATCGGGGTTTAGAGTTCTAACGGGAGTTAAGTTTTCTATGTAAGAATCCTATTGGCACAACCTTCCTACGTATCAATCTTTTCCAGATCGAGACCTTCCCGAACAGCATTCTACTTCCTAGTTCGAACAAAACACCGCAATCGGGGTTTTCATATTCACCCTCAGGTAAATAGCGCCCAAGCCAGAGGTGCCCTTCATGAAAATGGTGCCTCTATGAGGGGTCTTCATTTCACAAAATGGCGCCCTATCAAGGTGTTCACTTTCCCTTGGCCCATTTGGGTTTCAGGGTAAGGCCCATTAGAGTATGAGTGTTGTTTATGTGCGGGGTTTGGGATTTGATTATCTATTTAGGAATTCTATTCCTTCAATTTACCAAGGTTGCTACACCCTCCCCCACTTAAAAAAATTTGGTCCCCAAATTCAATCGTATATAGACGTGGAGAGTGCAGAATACATACCATTTTTAAATAAGTCTGGGAATCTCTTCTTCATGGATTCCTCGATCTCCCATGTGGCTTCTTGTTCTGAGCATTTGCTCCATTGAACCTTGATCATGGGAATTATTTTGTTCCTTAGGGTACGGACCTCGCGATCAAGGATCTTCAACGGTCTTTGTTCATAAGTGAGATCCTTTTGTATTACCAGATCGGTATGATCTATGATGTGGAATGGATCGTGCACATACTTCTTTAACATAGAAATATGGAACACGTTGTGAACCTCGGACAATTGAGGATGCAAGGTGATGCGGTAGGCAACCTCGCCAACTCTTTCTAATACTTCAAAAGGTCCGATATACCTTGGTGTAAGCTTGCCCTTAACACCAAATCTTCTGATCCCTCGTCCTAGAGAAATCTTAAAAAAGATGTGATCTCCGACTTGGAACTCGAGGTCTCTCCTTCTTGTGTCGGCATAAATCTTTTGTCTAGACTGAGCCATTTGGAGTCTTTCTTTAATTAGCTGGATCTTTTCTGTGGTGTCCCTCACCATGTCTGGGCCTAGTAGTTGTTTCTCGCCAACTTCATCCCAGCATAAGGGTGATCGATAACTCCTTCCATATAATGCTTCGAAAGGTGCCATCTGTATACTTGCCGGTTAATTGTTATTATATGCAAACTTGACCAAAGGTAAGTGATCATGCCAGCTTCCGCCAAAATCAATGATACAAGCTCTAAGTATGTCTTCTACCACTTGATTTGTTCTTTCGGTCTGACCATCCGTTTGGGATGAAAGGCTATACTAAAATTTAGCCTTGTCCCTAACGAATGTTGTAGACCCTTCCAAAAGTGTGAAGTAAAGCGCGGGTCTCAGTCAGACACGATCGAAACAGGTACTCCATGTAATCTGACTATTTCCTTGATATACAAGGCAATAAGGACATCAACTGACCATCGACCATTGATTGGCAGAAAGTGAGCTGACTTGGTCAATCTATCAATTGATGACCCATATTCCATCATGACCTCCCTTAGATTTAGATAGACCCATTATAAAGTTCACACTGATATCCTCCCACTTTCATTTGGAAATATCTAGAGGATGTAGCTTACCGGCAGGCTTTTGGTGTTCCGCTTTAACTTGTTGGCAGGTAAGACAGCGAGATACAAAGTTCGCTACCTCCCTTTTCATGTTGTTCCACCAGAAAGTCCGTTTCAAGTCTTGGTACATTTTGGTAGATCCGGGATGAATCGTGTACCTTGACCTATGGGCTTCTTCTAATATCTTCTTCTTTAGTTCTGGACAATATGGTACACAAGTTCTTTCTCAAAATAATAACCTTCCATCTGATACTACCTTGAAATCTGGTTGTTCTTCTAGCTTACCCTTGATTTCTACTAACACCGGGTCACTGTCTTGAAGTTCTTTTATCTCAGAGAGTAGATCTAGTTGTATCCTCATGTGTGATAGAGTAATACACTGTTTCTCCTGGTCCATACTTATATTAAGTTTAGAGAATTGCTCTAGCAATTTCCACTCTTGAATCATACAATTGGCTAATAAAGCTCTTGGCTTTCGACTGAGGGCATTAGCTACAGGATTACCATTTCTAGGATGATATTGTATTGTAAAGTCGAAGTCCTTGAGATATTCTAGCCAATGTCTTTGTCTCATATTCAATTCCTTCTGAGAGAAGAGGTACTTGAGACTCTTGTGATCGGAGTATACTGTGAATTGTACTTCATATAGGTAATGTCTCCGGATCTTTAATGCAAACACTACCACAGCCAATTCTAGGTCATGGACCGGGTAGTTCTATTCATGCTTCTTCAGTTGTCGGGAAGAGTAGGCTATGACTCTTCCTTGTTGCATTAATACACATCCGAGGCCAATGCCAGATGCATCGGTATATACCTCAAATTTCTCTCCTTCAATTGGTAGGGCCAGAACCGGGGCAGTAGTTAAGTGATTCTTTAGAGCCTAAAAGCTTCTTTCACAATCCTCGCTCCATTCATAACGGATCTCCTTGCGAGTCAGCCTAGTAAGAAGCACGGTGATTTTGGAGAAATCCTTGATGAATTGTCGGTAATAGACTGCAAGACCCAAGAAACTACAGATCTCGCTAGCATTGGTTGGCCTTTCTCAATTCTTCACAGCTTCAACCTTTGATGGATGTACTGATAACCCATCCTTGGAGATTACATGTCCTAAGAAGGATACTTCTTCTAGTCAGAACTCACATTTACTGGGCTTTGTATATAACTGATTTGTCCTCAATATCTGTAATGCAATCCTCAAATGCTCCTCATGTTCTTCCTTGGTCTTTGAATGAATCAATATATCATCGATGAAGACCACCACAAACTGATCTAGATGGGTCCTGAAGATGCTATTCATCAACAGCATAGAGGCTGCAGGGGCATTTGTTAGTCCAAAAGGCATAACAACAAATTTGTAGTGCCCATACCTGCTCCTGAACGCGGTCTTATGAATGTCCTCATCTTTGATTCTCAGTTGGTTATATCTCGACCTGAGATCAATCTTCGAGAAATACCTGGACCCAGATATCTGATCAAATTTTTATGATCGCTAAATGAGCACTAGCCAATCGGGTATAATTCAGACCCGTAAGACTCAACGGGCCGAGAATCTGGACCGATTAATGAAGAATCCTTAGAAAACCCATAACTTAACATAAGAAGATCAGAAAAGGATGGAACTGTTGTGTCCCTGTGATTTTGATGATAGCAAACACTATAAGTCATTTGAATGCATACAATTCTGTTTGTGGTGTAGATGAATGTTTCATTGAAAATCTTATCTGAATTATTGCTGCATTTAAATATGGCTGTGTGGTGTGTGCTTTGGTGCATTTCATTATTGCTGATGCATTACATAATTGATTGTTATCTGGATTGCTTGTAATCTAGATATCTTGATGTCATATGTGTTTACTTATGTTTTGATGATGACATAGTTTACGTGTGTTTTGATGATGACAAATTGATGTCATATGTGCTTACTTCATTCAGAACTTGGTACATTGCTTAACTGTGAGCATGGCATAGACTGTACACTCGTCTGTCTGCATGAGTCACCAAGTCCACACATTGCATCGTGTGTTTTTCATGAAGTCTATACACTGGCATGCAGAGTCTCATGAAGTATGTACATCCTCTTCAAGCATTTCAAAGTCTATACATCGCTTGGAGTTCTTTGAAGTCTATACACTGGTCCGTCTCTCAAGTCTGCACAGCCTTCTGATTAGACTTAACGTCTATACATTGTGCATCGTCTCAATTTGCGTCTCATGCCAAGTCCATATAGCCTGCCTTCATGTTCAGAGTCTATACATCCCCAATGGATCTTCAAAGTCTGAACATCCGTTCACTTCACTCAAGTCTATACAGTGGTATTCAGCTAAAGTCTGTACATTGGACTTTCACTTAAAGTCTGTACATCGCCTTTAGACTTTCAAGTCTATACACTCCATGCTCATTCAAGTCTATACATCCACAGTGCAACTCCAAGTCTGCACATTGGAGTATTTACCTATGATTAGCTTTGAAAGTCTGTACATTGGGAGCTTTACCGACGTTGCCTTGCCAAAGTCTACACACTGTGAATCTTCAAGTCTGTATAGACTTCGCCTTGTTTCAAGTCTGTACATCGTCCAGCTCTTTGGCAAAGTCTATACATCTTAAAGTCTGTACATCTGTTAGGCTTGCTCATGCATTGTTCTTCTGAAGTCTGTACAGCCGTGGCTTCTGCCTCAAAGTCTGTACATTTGTTTCAAAGGCGAACTCTATACATTGTGCATCCTTGGGTTAAAGTCCATTCATTGGAAGTCTGTACAGAGTTTCTCTTATCTATAAGATGAAGTCTGAACATTGCATAGTCTGTACATTACTTCTTCAGTCTGCCTCGGCCAAGTCCATACATTGCTTGCTTAGCAGACTGTGAAGTCTATACATCGGTTGTTCAGCAGCAGACTGCTCAAGTCCATACATTGGCTGCATCATATGCATTGAAGTCTGCACATTGCTGAATGCTCTTCAAGTGTGCATATTCGTTCTAAGGCATAGTCTATACATTGCATTGCATTGCATTCATCAGTTGTGAAGTCTGTATATCGAGTCAAAGTCTGCACATTGCATTCTCTTCAGCAAGTATGTACAGCGAGTGCCTTCTCATCTGAAGTCTGAACATTGCATCTGCATTCACAATGTCTTCACACCTGAAGTCTATACAATGCACTACCTTCGCAAAGACTGTACATTGTGCATATTAGACTTGAAGTCCATACATCGTACATGAAGACTGAACAACGAGCAAGTGTGTACATCGGACTAGTCTGCTGGCTAAGTCTGTACACTGTTGTACGTTGTGTTCTTCAATGTCTGAACATTGCTTCAGCATTTGGCTTCAGCCAAGTCTATACATCGACTGGCAGTCTTCAGCTAAGTGTATACATTGCTTCACAACGTGAAGTCTATACAATGCCATAGCTCTGCTTATGTGAAGTATATACATTGCTTTAGCTTCGTAGAGTCTATACACTGCTTCAGCTTTGCCTTGATCAAGTCTGTTCAGAGCTCCCGTGTTCAAGTATGTATAGCCCTTCATATAGAAAGTCTATACAAGCTTCTGCTTGTCAAAGTCTGTACATTGGTCTTAGACTCCAAAGTCTATACAGTCTGTATATGCATTGTATTGCATGCATCATGGTTGAAGTCTATACACTGGCTTTGAGCTGAAGTTTAGACATTGCTTCAGGCTAAGCAAGTATATACATTGCATATTCTTTTAATAAAGTCCATACACTACTTTTGTGCATCGTTCAGAAAGCAAGTCTGTACATTGGTTATGTCATGCACAGAAACGCTTAAGTCTATACATTGCTATGGCTTGTTATTGCAACGCTCTTTAAGCAGCAACTCTGTACACCCTTCTAATATTGTCTTTGACTGATTATCTGACAGGATTAATGGACGATGTTATTAAGACTGGCACGTGATCCTAGAGGCTGAGATGCTGACATGTGGACCGAACCTTCTGGGCGGGAATCATTGAGAGCTCACGCCCTAGCTGCCTGCTGCTGGTATAAAAATGGTGCTTCCTCCATCGGCTGTACATGATCGAAGAGCAGTGAGCCATCAAGAAAAGCAGAAGAGCAGTGAGTGCCTCCACGATACAGAGAACAGAGAAGAAGAAGAAAAAGAGATAGAAAGAGAGTGGGAGCAGTTGAAGAAGAAAGAAGAAGAGTGAGCCAGAGAGCAGAAGAGAGATCGAGAGATCCAGCAGAAGAAGAAAAAGAGAAAGAGAGAGGGCTCGTGTAGAAGAAGAAAGAAGCTTCAGTTGAAGATCTGCCTACTGGAATTTGGATCAGATCCAATCCAGTCAGCTCCTTCGAGAGCCACATTCCTTGTATTTCATTTACAGCTTTTCAGTCACTGTGACTCTACTTTCTGTTTTCCTTTTCATTTGATTTCTAGTCTTTCTGATACTCTGTAGAGAGGTAGGGGTCCCTCCTGTTGGTTCAGGAGAAGGGAGATTGCTATCTTCGGTTGCAAGTAGCTGGGTGCTACTTGTGGGTTCCCTCTGGTTAGAGGAAGGGAGGCTCGTCCTCCGATTCTGGGCTTGTAGGTTTCAAGTCCAGGGGTCCCTCCGGTTGGGAGGAAGAGAGGTCCGAGACCTCTGTCTTGCAGGTGACTTAGTGTCACTTGTGCTTCCCTCTGAGCTTCAGAGGAAGGGAGACTTGGGTCTCCGGGTGCAGGTAGTGTTGCTACTTGTAGGTCCCCTCCTGGTCTGGAGGAAGAGAGACTTGCGTCTCTGATTTGCTAGTGACTGGTGTCACTAGTGGTTCCCTCCGGTTGGGAGGAAGAGGGGAGGTTGTTCCCCTGGTCAAGCTGTGTGGCAGCATTTGTTGCAGACTGAGTCTGCTGTGCTAGTGTTACTGGTGGAAGCCTCACTCCGGTTTGGAGTGAGGGGTGGACGTAGGTCTGTTGACCGAACCACCTAAAAATCCTGGTGTCCCTTGTGGTTTGATCTTCTTATATGTTCACTTAATTGCTGCGCATTAGATGCTTGCTTAGGATCGTTTGAGGGCTTATTGAGTTGTTGTCTTGCTTTGATCCTTCTAAGTTTCCTCAGTTTATTTCTGCAACAGTTTTACTTCCGCATAACTGAGCTTTAGAGTTTTAATTAGGCTATATTTGTAGAGGGATACATTCATCCCCCTCTGTATCCGAGCCTTGCATCCTAACAATTGGTATCAGAGCCAGGTTCTCTGATTGATCAGATCCCACGATCTGCAGAGGATCCTGTTGTCCCTTGGTGCATTTCTGATTTTACTCTTTGCTGCATTAATTTGCTTACCGATTTATTCAATGGGTTCTCCACCGGTTTTTAATGGCTCTAACTTTAACTCATGGGTTAGCAGTCTACATAACTATGTGAATTTGATGAATCCGGATCTGTGGAAGTTAATCTCACATGGTCCTCACAGACTGCCAAAAGAAAAGTCCAAATGGACTAAAAGTCATAGATCGAGAAATGAAGAGAATCAGAAAGTTTTGAAATTAATGAAAGAAGCTACTGACAAGGCTCTACATTCTTATTTTTATGACTGCAGGTCCGCTAAGGACATTCTGGAAAAGCTGAAGCTAACTCAGAGGAGAGATGAGGACAATTGCCTGATGGCTGACAAGAGTAACCATAGCAGTGACCAAGATGAATTTGAAGATGCTGAGGAGGTAAACCCTTTCGAGAATTTTTCTTTAGATGACTGGGGAGATGCCTATGCCAATCTGTCAAGATCCTATAAAAAACTAGGGAAGAAGTATAAAAGTCTGAAAAAGGAGCTAAAGAATCATGAGAATGCTAAATCTCGAGGTGAAAGCCCTGAAATTCTGAAAACTGAAAATGAAATCTTTAGAAGACAACTACAAGATTTTGATTCTATTACTACAGATCTAGCTCATTTGAAATCTGAAAAATAAACTCTTATGAAACAAATTGGTTTACACAAAAAGGAGAATCATGAGCTTGTTTGTGAAATTTCTGAACTAAAGGAGAGGCTTAGTTTAATTGATGATCAGGTTCATCACTATAATGCAGTTCAGAATGAAAAATTGGTGAGAGAATTAGAATGTGTCAATTCTGAATTTGAAGATATGAAATCTGAAAATGAAAGACTCAAAAACCAGTCCAAGGAATTTGAACACAAATCGATGAGTCTTGAAAAAGAAAACAGATTGATTTTTGAAAAAATGGAGGCTGATAGAATAATGAATCTAGAGCTTCAGAAAAATCTCAACAAACCTCAATCTGAGAAACAACAGGAAAACATTTATGAATGTCAGTCTTCCTTAGATGATTGGATGTTTGATGATGATCTCCTAGAGAAAAATAGGAAATTGAAAGAGGAAATCAACAAGCTAAATCATCTAAACACCCAACTGTCAGATAGGCTATTGACAATTGAAAAAGGTAAGGATGTGAGCATAGATAATTCTGATAGGTTGATGAATGCTGAACAAGAAATTGAGAGTCTAAAAACCATCAACCTAATGTTGAGTGGAAATGTCAAATGCTGTGAAGAGAAGGTAGCTAATTATGAGCTCACTATCACATCCCTTCAACAAGAAGTTGATGATCTATATAAGTCCCTATCTGAAGCTGACAATGAAACAAAGCTAAAATAGGAAGTTGAAAAACTCAAAAGTTTGAATGATGCCTTGCATCAACAACTCATTTCCTGTGAAACAGATTTGTCCAAATATGAAGCTAATACTTGTGGCTTAAATTCTGAAATTCAAGACTTGAAAAATTCTTTGTCAAAATTTGTCAAAGGAAAGGACAATCTGAATAAGCTTCTTGGAAATAATGTTAGCTTTCAGAGAGAGGGACTGGGTTACAGTCCGACAAACAAAAGGAGTAATGGGAATAAAACATCTACTGTTTTTATCAAAGCTTCTAATCAGAACATAACCCTTGCTCCTTCTGTTTTTCAATTCACTATACAAAAGTCCACTGTGAAACCCAAAACTGTGGAACAAACTCGAAAAATGAAAAAGGGTGAAAATTCATAGAAAAAGGAAAAACCCAAAACTGTGGAACAAACTCAAAAACTGAAAAAGGGTGAAAATTCACAGAAAAAGGAAAAAGACACTCCTGTTGTTATAAAAAAGACTGCACACAATTCACATGATCTCTCACACACTCACATTAAAAAGGGTTCATGTTATTATTGTGGGAAAGGAGGTCACATAATGGAGGATTGTGGATTGATGTTAAAGGATGAGCATGCTAGTGGAACTTTACATTCTAGAAATTTTTCTGATAGAAACCATGCTACTAGGAAGCCTGATGCTTCATGTTATTATTGTGGGAAGCATGGTCATCTCATGAGTGAATGTTTTATCATGAAAGAAGACAATAAACTGCATGCCAGATCTTCCATTCATTTTCATGGTCCATATGGATCTAAACACAATTCTAGTCAGCACATTGTGTGCTTCAACTGCAATAAGCCCGGGCACAGGGCTGCTGAGTGCTGGTTTAGATCCACTTGGGGTAAAAGTGGTTTCAAAAGTAAGCAAACCAGATGCTTTGAATGTGGGAAAAATGGGCATACAGACAAGGACTATTGGTATGTTCAAAAGAATTCTGTTAAACCCCATTTTGTCAAATTCCCTGCAAAATCTTTTGTGAAAATTTCATGCTATAACTGTGGGAAGCTAGGCCATAGATCTGCTGAATGTTGGCTGGTTAGGAATAAGAATCAAACTGTTCATGCATATAACAGAAAATCTTATGATCATGTTTATAAACCTCATGTTGCTGTTACTATGCATCATAAGAACCAGAAACCAGTCACATCATGTAGATATTGTGGAAAGGATGGTCACTCTATGGATAATTGCTACCTGATGGATCATGATGACCATGTTGCTATGAATTTGCTTAGAACATCTGTCAGGGCTAACGCAGGACCCAAAGCTGCTTGGGTCCCTGCAGGATCAAGATGATCAAATACTTTGCAGGTGTGCCTTGGACTGAGGAATAAAGAGGGGTAAATTAAACCAAGGCACCCAAGTTAATAAAGCCCCTTTCAGGTAAATTCTCTGCACTTCTTGTTCTTAGAATAACTGAATAGCATGTTAAATCCGTCTTTGCATATTCATTCATCATCTGCATTGTCAGATTCAAATTTTCTGAACTCTCCTCATACATGATTTGTTCTTTTTATGACAGTCTGAATGAGCATAAATTTTAAAATTATGTTTCAGTGCCCTAATTGCATATCATGCACTCTGTAAGGGGGAGTTTGACTAATGCTTGCATATTATGATAATCTCATTTGCTGTATGCATACATGTAGTTAGTAGCACTGCATTTCCTTACATTGAAAAATCTAAAAAGAAATGTCTCATTGCATCTAGACAGGGGGAGCATTCTTGTTTGTTCATTTCTTCAAATCTTGAACCCCTACTAGCAATCTGATCCATTCTCTTGGCAAATATGTGGTTCACTTGAATTCTCTGTTGTCTACACTGATATAGCTGATCTGTCTGTATTCCAGACTCAGCCATTGATTCTGTCTACTATGAATTCAATTGGTAGCTTGTTCCTATCATACACATTTCTTCATATCTTGTCAAGACTGGTCAAAGCTAATCTGACTGATTTTTAGTCTTTAATGCTGGCTTCTGAATTGCTCTATTCTCTCAACTATTGGTATCAGAATTGCTCTCTGCTAATTTCTCTTGACAATGTCATTGATTCAGCCGAATGAGGAAAGATTTAATCAGTGCACCCTAGGCATAAATCAGACATTCTGAAAAGAAGAATCTTCTATTATACTGGCTTAAGAATGTTTTGATAAATCAAATTGATTTAAGCCTAATGTATTTTCTAAGTTTTGATGTAAAAGACTTGAAAATATCTGAATCATCATGCTTAATAAGTCTTAACCAATTGCCTCGTGAATTTCATGCAAAACTTTCTGAAATCTGAAATTTTAGAAGACATGGCTTTCTTTGGTTAAGATACATGTAGAAAGTATTGTTCTTAATCATTTCAAGTGTACTGAGCTTTGTTTGAAGAATCTGAAAACAGTTAAAATTTAAAGCTAGAGCAATGACTGTGGTCACAGAGAAACTGGGTTTTCTATCAATGAAATAGAGTAAGCCCATGTCATGAAGTGCCATAGTTACCTCTTTTCAATATGTTTGAAAATCTGGCAGAGCAATGGCATGGATGTCATGTTGAGTAACTGGGGATTCTAGCCTCTGATCAAGGTGTCTCCTCATGTAAAAAGATACTCCATTGCTAACTCTGTTCTTTTTGAGAGGCAATATGGTTGTCACACTGAGTAACTCGGTCACTTCACCTAAGACGTGTTGTGTCTCACGTAAAAAGGTGTTGACTGAACCAAACTTGCTCAAGGAAAAATAAGTGCTGCTCAATTGGTATCAGAAAATTCTGAAAATCTAAAGACAAGCTCAGTCTCATTTATTTCTGTTTAATCTCAATATGATCTTGTGTATTTTCCATAGGAGTCACTGAATGTAAATGAGTAAGATGGAAGGAGGTTAATCATGAATATCAAATGAGTTGTTGGTTCACCTTTATTAAAAGGTGTTTCAGATATGAGTATTTAATTTTCTTGATAAACTTTGAATACATCTCTCTTAAATCATGATGGTCAGTTTAAACTCATTCATAATCTATTATAATTGAAGAATCTGAAATTCGTTTACAAAGATTTATGAATTTGGTGTGCTAATGAAAATCTATCTTCCTCGTTTATTCACTGTGATTACAGTCTGTGTTTTGCTGATAGATGCTCATCACTTCACTATATCAATTGGCTTCACTCCATCATCTAATCAGGGGGAGCTTTCCTGTCTTGCTGAGTGTCTTTCTTAAAAGGGGAAATCTAGTCAGCATTCTTGAGTGTCCCTGTGTTTTTGTTGATATTCTCCCTTCATCTCAATTGGTTTCAACCTTCTAAACGTTTCTGATCATATTGCCCTCTATCAATGTGTTTTGATTGACATTGGCACAACTCTCAGAATTTTTTTTTGATAACCAGAGTTCATCCTTGTAGATTTCTCTTGCATCATGGATCATAAGGGCAGAATTCTCTGGTCTGTTTGAGACACTATATGCATAAGGGGACAATGTGCTAGATTGTCTGATCAATTTGTTTGTCTGCAATAGCTCTATATCTTCTGCCATGTCAAAGGGGGAGTATTTGTTGCATATGCATGACTGCATAAGTTGTTTGACTACGGGGGAGAATTGATTTAAATAATTCTAATATTGTGTTGCCCTCATCTGCTGAACTATTTTAAGTGTCTCATATGACATCACTAGATTATCAAAGTATTTTTTTGATGAAGTCAAAGGGGGAGAATACTTTGATGAGTCTAGTCTGAATATTCCATTTATTTCATCATTCATAAGACTCATAGTATTGCCATCATCAAAAAGGGGGAGATTATTGTGTCCCTGTGATTTTGATGATAGCAAACACTATAAGCCATTTGAATGCATACAATTCTGTTTGTGGTGCAGATGAATGTTTCATTGAAAATCTTATCTGAATTATTGCTGCATTTAAATATGGCTGTGTGGTGTGTGCTTTGGTGCATTTCATTATTGCTGATGCATTACATAATTGATTGTTATCTGGATTGCTTGTAATCTGGATATCTTGATGTCATATGTGTTTACTTATGTTTTGATGATGACATTGTTTACGTGTGTTTTGATGATGACAAATTGATGTCATATGTGCTTACTTCATTCAGAACTGCTCATTCAGAACTTGGTACATTGCTTAACTGTGAGCATGGCATACACTGTACACTCGTCTGTCTGCATGAGTCACCAAGTCCACACATTGCATCGTGTGTTTTTCATGAAGTCTATACACTGGCATGCAGGGTCTCATGAAGTATGTACATCCTCTTCAAGCATTTCAAAGTCTATACATCGCTTGGAGTTCTTTGAAGTCTATACACTGGTCCGTCTCTCAAGTCTGCACAGCCTTCTGATTGGACTTAACGTCTATACATTGTGCATCGTCTCAATTTGCGTCTCATGCCAAGTCTATACAGCCTGCCTTCATGTTCAGAGTCTATACATCCACAGTGGATCTTCAAAGTCTGAACATCCGTTCACTTCACTCAAGTCTATACAGTGGTATTCAGCTAAAGTCTGTACATCGGACTTTCACTTAAAGTCTGTACATCGCATTTAGACTTTCAAGTCTATACACTCCATGCTCATTCAAGTCTATACATCCACAGTGCAACTCCAAGTCTGCACATTGGAGTCTTTACCTACGATCAGCTTTGAAAGTCTGTACATTGGGAGCTTTACCGACGTTACCTTGCCAAAGTCTACACACTGTGAATCTTCAAGTCTGTACAGACTTCGCCTTGTTTCAAGTCTGTACATCGTCCAGCTCTTTGGCAAAGTCTACACATCTTAAAGTATGTACATCCGTTAGGCTTGCTCATGCATTGTTCTTCTAAAGTCTGTATAGCCATGGCTTCTGCCTCAAAGTCTGTACATTTGTTTCAAAGGTGAACTCTATACATTGTGCATCCTTGGGTTAAAGTCCATTCATTGGAAGTCTGTACAGAGTTTATCTTGTCTTTAAGATGAAGTCTGAACATTGCATAGTCTGTACATTGCTTCTTCAGTCTGCCTCGGCCAAGTCCATAAATTGCTTTCTTAGCAGACTGTGAAGTATATACATCGGTTGTTCAGCAGCAGACTGCTCAAGTCCATACATTGGCTGTATCATATGCATTGAAGTCTGCACATTGCTGAATGCTCTTCAAGTGTGCATATTCGTTCTAAGGCATAGTCTATACAATTGCATTGCATTGCATTCATCAGTTGTGAAGTCTATACATCGAGTCAAAGTCTGCGCATTGCATTCTCTTCAGCAAGTATGTACAGCGAGTGCCTTCTCATCTGAAGTCTGAACATTGCATCTGCATTCACAATGTCTTCCAACCTGAAGTCTATACAATGCACTACCTTCGCAAAGACTGTACATCGTGCATATTAGACTTGAAGTCCATACATCGTACATGAAGACTGAACAACGAGCAAGTGTGTACATCGGACTGGTCTGCTGGCTAAGTCTGTACACGGCTGTACGTTGTGTTCTTCAATGTCTGAACATTGCTTCAGCATTTGGCTTCAGCCAAGTCTATACATCGACTGGCAGTCTTCAGCTAAGTGTATACATTGCTTCACAACGTGAAGTCTATACAATGCCATAGCTCTGCTTATGTGAAGTATATACATTGCTTTAGCTTCGCAGAGTCTATACATTGCTTCAGCTTTGCCTTGATCAAGTCTGTTCAGAGCTCCCGTGTTCAAGTATGTACAGCCCTTCATATAGAAAGTCTATACAGGCTTCTGCTTGTCAAAGTCTGTACATTGGTCTCAGACTCCAAAGTCTATAAAGTCTGTATCTGCATTGTATTGCATGCATCATGGTTGAAGTCTATACACTGGCTTTGAGCTGAAGTCTAGACATTGCTTCAGGCTGAGCAAGTATATACATTTCATGTTCTTTTAATAAAGTCCATACACTACTTTTGTGCATCGTTCAGAAAGCAAGTCTGTAAATTGGTTCTGTCATGCATAGAAATGCTTAAGTCTATACATTGCTATGGCTTGTTATTGCAACGCTCTTTAAGCAGCAACTCTGTACACCCTTCTAATATTGTCTTTGACTGATTATATGACAGGATTAATGGACGAGGTTATTAAGACTGGCACGTGATCCTAGAGGCTGAGATGCTGACACGTGGACCGAACCTTCTGAGCGGGAATCATCGAGAGCTCACGCCCTAGCTGCCTGCTGCTGGTATAAAAATGGAGCTTCCTCCATCGGTTGTACATGATCGAAGAGCAGTGAGCCATCAAGAAAAACAGAAGTGCAGTGAGTGCCTCCACGATATAGAGAACAGAGAAGAAGAAGAAAAAGAGAAAGAAAGAGAGTGAGAGCAGTTGAAGAAGAAAGAAGAAGAGTGAGCCAGAGAGCAGAAGAAGAAAAAGAGAAAGAGAGAGGGCTCGTGTAGAAGAAGAAAGAAGCTTCAGTTGAAGATCTGCCTACTGGAATTTGGATCAGATCCAATCCAGTCAGCTCCTTCGAGAGCCACATTCCTTGTATTTCATTTACAGCTTTTTAGTCGCTGTGACTCTACTTTCTGTTTTCCTTTTCATTTGATATCTAGTCTTTCCGATACTCTGTAGATAGGTCGGGGTCCCTCCTGTTGGTTCAGGAGAAGGGAGATTGCTATCTCCGGTTGCAAGTAGCTGGGTGCTACTTGTGGGTTCCCTCTGGTTAGAGGAAGGGAGGCTCGTCCTCCAGTTCTGGGCTTGTAGGTTTCAAGTCCAGGGGTCCCTCCGGTTGGGAGGAAGAGTGGTCCGAGACCTCTGGCTTGCAGGTGACTTAGTGTCACTTGTGCTTCCCTCTGATCTTCAGAGGAAGGGAGACTTGGCTCTCCGGGTGCAGGTAGTGTTGCTACTTGTAGGTCCCCTCCTGGTCTGGAGGAAGAGAGACTTGCGTCTCTGGTTTGCTAGTGACTGGTGTCACTAGTGGTTCCCTTCGGTTGGGAGGAAGAGGGGAGGTTGTTCCCCTGGTCAAGCTGTGTGGCAGCATTTGTTGCAGACTGAGTCTGCTGTGCTAGTGTTACTAGTGGAAGCCTCACTCCGGTTTGGAGTGAGGGGTGGACGTAGGTCTGTTGACCGAACCACCTAAAAATCCTGGTGTCCCTTGTGGTTTGATCTTCTTGTATGTTCACTTAATTGTTGCGCATTAGATGCTTGCTTAGGATCGTTTGAGGGCTTATTGAGTTGTTGTCTTGCTTTGATCCTTCTAAGTTTCCTCAGTTTATTTCTGCAACAGTTTTAATTCCGCATAACTGAGCTTTAGAGTTTTAATTAGGCTATATTTGTAGAGGGATACATTCACCCCCCTCTGTATCCGGGCCTTGCATCCTAACAGGAACTAGGCTCGTTAGAAAACTTGGGCCCTTATCCCAAACTCCTTTGATGGGGAGGAAGCCCAATTCGCACTAGAACTTGGGCCCAGAACCCTTTGGCTGACAACTATCACAAAGGGGTGTGACTGTTGGGGAAATTCAAAGTCAATTAATGAAAAATTCATAACTTCGCCTGTGGTTAATGAAATGTCCTGAAACGAAGGCCAAAATTTCTAGTAGGATGTTAGCCACAACTTCTATGTTGGGGTCGAGGCCCAATAGGGACTGGATTATAGAGTTGTGCCCAGATTTTCTCGGGCTACCAAAAGGTCCCAATTTGAATAAGGCAGAATAAATGGTAAATTTGCAAAAATCATAACTCGAGATAGAAATACTACAATTCGATGAAACCATAACTAAACGTTAGATATGGAATCCCTCTTGATATCTTATGAAGAAATCTGAATCCAAATCTCAACAGGAAAGCGCGCCTACTCACATTTATGACCAGGTAGGTGAAGGGTCGTGACTAAAATAGAGGAGGAATAATGTTAATATTACGAACATCATAACTCAAGATAGAGTTGATGGAATTTGATGAAACAAAGACTAAAAGTTAGATCTGGAAGTCCTCTTCATTTCATATGAAGACATCCCAACCTAAATCCTAACAAATAAATGCGCCAATTCGCATCTTTGACCGGGTAGACGAAGGGTCACACCTATTCATACTCGAAGGGATGCTTAGCATTCACCCCTCTTTAAGCCAGCAACCTGGGGGCTGGGCTGAACCTTGCTGGACGTGGGATAGGCCCTGGGAGGCTTTAAACCTATATAAAGAAGTGGGTTCCAAGGGTGATCAGCCTTTAGCAACACCTATCCTCAACACCCACCATCTACGATTTCTCTCGGGTATGGAAGTGGAGTGAGGAACCTTGGCATTTCATAAAGGGTGAACCTACAGTGAAGTATTGATGGGTCTGGGGTGTGGAAATCATCCCCGGATCGGAAGAAAAAGCTTTAGGAGGATCTGGGGTGTAGATTTCATCCTCGGATCGTCGGTTTACCATCTCAAAGGTAGGCACCTAACCTCAAACTTTAGGGGTCGATGATGTATTAGAATGGTTTAAAAAAAATTTTCTACACTCTAAAAGAGAGATTAAGGGCATGTGGGGACCACCATCATGTTCATTCTAATTCTGTCATTCATTAAGTTCTCTTGGGTTTCATAAGTCCCCACAGCCCCTAGGTAAAAGCGGTATGTGTGCTGTTTGTAAGGTCAGTGCATTATTTACAAGGGCTGTGCATTGTTTGGAAGGTCTGTGCATAGTAAGGTATGTGCATTGTTTATAAGGTATGTGTACTTTTGTCCATACGTTGGTAAAAGGGGTCTGTGTGTTGTTTGTAAGCTCTGTGCATTATTTATAAGGTTTGTGCATTGTTTACAAGGTATGTGCATTGTAAGGTTTGTGCATTGTTTATAAGGTCTGTGCACTTTTATCCATACATAGGTAAAATGGGTCTATGAGTTGTTTGTAAGGTCTGTGCATTATTTATAAGGTCTGTGCATTGTTTGCAAGGTCTGTGCATAGTAAGGTTTGTACATTGTTTATAAGGTATGTGCACTTTTGTCCATACGTAGGAAAAAGGGGTCTGTGAGTTGTTTGTAAGGTCTGTGCATGTTGCAGTATGGTCTGTGCATGTTCCAGTGAGGTCTGTGCACGTTCTAGTGAGGTCGGTGCAGGTTTAGTTCAAATCATAAGTGAGGTCTGTGCATGTTTCAGTGAGGTCTGTGCATGTTCTAGTGAGGTCAGTGCATGTTTAGTTCAAATCATAAGTAAGGTCTGTGCATATTCCAGTGAGGTCGGTGCATGTTCCATTAAGGTCAGTGCATGTCTGGCCTTGGCCACAAGCATGGTCTGTGCATGTTCCAGAAATGTCTGTGCATGTTCCAGAAATGTCTGTGCATGTTCCAGTGAGGTCTGTGCATGTTCTAGTGGGGTCGGTGCACATGCTGCATAGACCCAATTTCCAGAAACTGGGAAAAGGAGAATTTTGAGAGGGCATATTAATTCATAAAAATCTGAAAAATTAGAAAATGGTAGAAGGCTAAGTTAGTAACCCACAGTAAAAATTTGATGCCCACAGAAATTCTGTACTTTCAGATATAAGTCATTTTATGTTCATATGTAGCCTAGAAGGATAAACCTGTTCCTTTCATATAGTAACCTGAGCATGACTACGGGTATGTTTAGCCATCTTAATCTTTTAGTAGCATATCTATGAGCATGAGTAACACATTAGAAGCATGACTATGAGTATGTTTAGCCCCTTAAAATCATGAAAATATGTCTGATGAACATCATGCTAGTTATGTCAAGTAAGAATATGTATGCCATGAAGAAAAAACAATAGTACTCTTTCGTTCGTTGTGTGTGTGGGCCTCCTATGTTGCGGCAACTGTCCGGTTCCGTTAATGACAATAATATGAACTCTCATAAAAATGTGATAAGAGGAAATTGTTCTTGTACTGAGGTCTCGCTGCATGCATGGGTGTTTATACTAGTTAAAGACTTTATATTTTCCTTGTTGAGGTATTCTATGTAGATGATATAAAATGAACTATGCTACTATTAACATCAGGAAAATACATGTAAATGATTATATAGATGCAAAGTTGATCCGGTTTGTTTAGGATGCCTACTGAGCGTTACACTCACCCTTTGTGACACACGTTTTCAGGAGACATAGAGCAGGAGGTTGAGGTTGAGGCCGCAGCTGAGGAATAGAGTTACCACCATCTGTATGGGTATGCTGTGGACAACTGTTTTGTTATATGTATGGTGTGGGGTGAAAAGCCCATACGGGCTCTTGTGTAATCTGGAACATGAACATGTACCTTTTGGAGATTATGAATGGTGGAGATGCTTATCTACATTTCTTGTAACCTGTGGTTTCTCTCTCATGTGAATGTATGTATGTTACATAATATTGTGCTTCCGCGATACGTACGAAGTGATTGCTGTGGGGTCCGATAAAAAGAAAAAATATATATATCCCCAAAAATTTGGGGATCGGATCCCGGGGTGTTACAACGTGGTATCAGAGCGCACGAGAGACAAACCATGGTTACAACCATTTCGGATGTTTCATAGTGGAGGAAGTGATAGGTTAGAGTGGGGAAATGGTAGAGTATGTCTGGAACCATTTAAACCCTCTCACCTAAACTATTGTATGTTTTTTTCCAGAACCATGCCGCCAAGAAGGTGAAGAGATCTTCCCCAGGCGGATTAGAGGGGATTGGGAGTAGATGACCCAAATGGGGCACATGATGGGGTTGTCCATGCCCCTGCAGTTGGTGGTGGGCAGGTGCCTAATGCAGGAGTCAACTTGGAGGGGTTCATGCAGAGCTTCTAAGGGTTGATGCAGGCCATGCAGCAACAAATGCTGCAGCAGCCACGGTTCACCACGGCACCACGGTTCACCACGTCACGACTCAGCCACCTCTGGACAGCTTTCTCCAGATCGGTTCCTAAGGCTGGCGCCTCCTATCTTTAAGGGGGAGAGCTGTCCAGAGGTGGCTGAGTCGTGGCTCAGCGAAATGGAAAAGAAGTTCCGCGCAATGCGGTGTCCCGAAGAGGAGAAGGTGAACCTGGCGGCTTATGTTCTGCAAGACCAGGCCGACTTGTGGTGGAAGGCAAAGATGCAGACCACCTTCACAGACTACCACGATGGCGACATACTTTGGGAGAATTTCTTGGCTGTCTTCCGAGAGAAGTATTTTCTCGGGCACGTGCGAGATGCGAAGGAGCAAGAATTTCTAATCCTCGAGCAAGGGAGCATGTCGGTTGCCGACTATGAGTCCAACTTTTCAGCTCTGGGCCAATATGCTCCACACATATTCGATGACGCTCGTCGTATGGTGAAGAAGTTTATCAATGGACTGCGTAGCAATGTCTGACGCTATGTCGCAACCCAAGACCCGGGCTCCTACCCAACAGCGTTGAGGCTCGCTCATTTAGCCGAGCAAGAAAATACAAGGTAATGGCTGAAGCCATGAAAATCTAGGAGATATTTAAGGTTAAATTCTAACAAATGTCCACTATAGGTTCATCGAGGAGCAGAAGTCATTGGGCAAAAGGCCTATGTAGGCCGTAGGAAGGTGAGACAAGAAGGTGGCGCGCTAAGAATCGGTTCCGAGGGTCAGACCGGGTATTCAATATTGCATCCAGTGTGGACGCAACCATCGGGGATGGGAATGTTGGTGGACTGAAAGGAAATGTTATGAATGTGGCGAGGGCGGGCACTTTGCGAAGAACTGCCCCAAGAAGGCTCAGCAAAAGCCATTTTCTCCACAAGAGAAGATTCAATACACAAGGTGAGTCTATGTGCTAATGCAAGAAGAGGTAGACAATACCCCGACCATGGCTGAAGGTACGCTCCTTGTGGATAATGTTTATGCAAAAGTCTTGTTTGACCTGGGGGCTACACACACATTCATATCCACTAGTTTTGCCAACCAACTAAAGAACCGACCCCAAGCCACATTCTTCGATGAAATGATAGTTAGCACACCAACCGGGAAACAAGTCCACACCAAGCTTGTGATCCCCACTATAGAAGTCAACATCAATGGGAGGATATTGATGGGGGAAGCATACATCCTAGATATGAATGACTTTGACCTCATTCTGGGGATGGACTGGTTAGACAAACACTGCGCTCTCTTGGACTGTCATCGGAAGAGAGTGATTTTTCAGAAACCGGGGAAGGAGACATTCTTCTTTCAATGCCCTAAAGACAAGTCGGGAAGAATGATGGTATCAGCCATCCGAGCCGCCAAGCTGATCAGCAGAGGATGCGACTATTTCTTAGCTAGTGTGGTGCTTGAAGAAGGCTCCGTTAAGATTTTGGAGGACTTGGACATAGTTCAAGAATTTCCTGATGTGTTTCCCGAGGATCTACCGGGACTACCACCAGCTCGAGAGATAGAGTTCTCTATTGAGCTAGTAGCAGGCACCGCACCCATCTCGGTTCCACCATACCGAATGGCTCCGGTAGAACTTGTTGAACTCAGAAAGCAATTGCAAGAGTTGCTAGACAAAGGCTTCATCCGACCTAGCATGTCCCCATGGGGAGCACCCGTCTTGTTCGTGCGGAAGAAGGATGGGACCATGTGGCTGTGCAGTGATTACCGCAAGCTCAACCAAGTCACCATAAAGAACAAGTACCCTCTGCTGAGGATTGAGTAGTTGTTTGACCAATTATCATATGCCAAAGTCTTCTCCAAGATTGATCTGATGACAGGTTATCACCAAATCAGAATCAAGGCCGAGCATGTGCCGAAGTCGGTCTTTAGGACTCGGTATGGTCACTACGAGTTCTTAGTAGTACCATTCCGGTTGACTAATGCACCGGCTATATTCATGGAACAGATGAATCATGTTTTCTGCCCCTATCTAGATCAGTTTGTCGTGGTCTTTATAGATGACATCCTGATATATTCTGCCAGTCAAGAGGAGCATCGGCAACACTTGAGAGTGGTACTACAGACACTCAGGGAGAACAAATTCTTTGCCAATTTTAGCAAATGTGAATTCTGGCTAGATCGGGTCATGTTTCTCGGGCATGTTATATCCGGGAATGGCATTTCGGTGGACCCTAGCAAGGTGGAAGCAGTGACAAAATGGGAAGCACCGAAGACAGTCATGGAGATTAGGAGCTTCCTTGGACTGGATGGGTATTATCGCTGGTTCATCGAAGTTTTCTCCACCATTGCAGCCCCAATGACTAAGCTGACCAAGAAAGGAGCAAAGTTTATTTGGTCAAGGGAGTGTGAAGATAGCTTTCAGATGCTCAAGGAAAAATTGACTACGGCCCCGGTGTTGGCACTTCCTCGGGGGGACGACGGCTTCACTGTTTACACAGATGCCTCTAGAATCGGCCTCGGTTGCGTACTGATGCAAAATGGCCAGGTGATCGCCTATGCCTCAAGACAACTGAAGGACCATGAAAGAAACTACTCCACCCATGACCTAGAAATGGCAGTAGTCGTCAACGCCTTGCGTATATGGAGGCACTATTTATATGGGGTTCAGTTTGAGGTCTTCATCGACTATCAGAGTATCAAGTACATATTCACCCAGAAGGAACTCAATTTGAGGCAAAGGAGATGGGTCGAGCTAATGAAGGACTATGACTTCACCTTACAATACCATCCAGGCAAGGCGAATGTGGTGGCGGATGCTCTCAGCTAAAAGTTGATGGCGTTGAGTTTGCATCGAGAGTGGGATATGATGGAGGGAGTGATCAAATCACGACCCGAGAAAGGGAAGCAGTTCGGCCTCCTAGCTGGGTTATCAGCAAGACCTGCATACTTAGATAGAATTGCTGAGGCACAAAGGCAGGACATGGCATTGCAGAGACAACTGAACAATGAGGACTTCAAAATGGGAATTGATGGATTGATTGCATTCTGAGGAAGGATTTGTGTACCAGACGATGTGGAGATGAAGAAGGACTTGATGCGAGAGGCTCATGGGTCAAAATTTTCCATCCATTCTGAGAGCACCAAAATGTTCCAAGATATGAAAAGGATGTATTTGTGGCCGGGAATGAAGCGAGACATTACGGAGTTCGTATCCAAATGCCTCACTTGTCAGCAGGTAAAAATTGAACACCAAAGACTTGGCGGTCCTCTCTAAACCATTGAAATAGCCCAATGGAAATGGGAACAAATCACCATGGACTTTGTGTCTGGATTGCCCATGACCAGAAGAAGACATGACACGATCTGGGTAATTGTGGACATGTTCACAAAAATCGCACACTTCTTGCCCATCAACAAGCAAACTCCAATCGAATCCTTGGCGAAATTATTCATCACTGAGATTATTCAGTTGCATGGTGCACCTTTGTCCATCATTTCTGATCAGGACCCTCGATTCACTGCGAGGTTCTAGAAGAGTTTGCAGCAGGCTATGGGGACAGAGTTGTAGCTTAGCTCAGCATTTCACCCCCAGACCGATGGGCAATCCGAGCGTACCATCCAAACTCTAGAAGATATGCTGAGGGCATGCAGCATTGAATGGAGAGGAAACTAGGATGATCACTTACCCCTAATAGAGTTTGCATACAACAATAGTTACCACTCCTCCATCGGGATGGCACCTTATGAGGCACTCTATGGGCGGCCATGTAGGTCACCGGTGTGCTGGTATGAAGCTGGCAAGAAGCAGATATTCGGGCCACAATTGGTGCAAGACTACTCAGAGAAGATATCCATGATTTGACATCGACTCCTCATGGCCCAGAGCCGACAGAAAAGTTATGCAGACCAGCGGCGAAGAGAGTTGGCATTTGCGTAAGGAGACCATGTATTCCTAAAGGTGTCTCTACCAAGGGAGTCATGCGATTTGGAAAGAAGGGCACGCTCAGTCCAAGGTATATCGGGCCTTTTGAGATTCTGCAAAGGGTCGGCGAGGTGGCTTATCGACTTACACTTCCATCCGCTCTCGCACATGTGCATCCGGTCTTCCATGTCTCTATGCTTAGGGGATATGTTCGAGATACCTCGCATGTGATAGAATACGAGCCCCTGGAAGTTCGAGCAGATCTTTCTTATGTAGAGCAGCGCATCGAGATTATCGACTGGAAGGAACATGTATTGAGGAATAAAAGTATCCGGATGGTGAAAGTCTTATGGAGGAATTCTCATTCCGAGGAAGCGACTTGGGAGCCAGAGGTCAAGATGCGCCAGGAATACCCCCAACTATTCGGTGAGCAATTTTTCCTTAAAGAGAAGTTTTTCTTCTTTCTTTCAATTCAATTTCGAGGATGAAATTATTTTAAGGGGGAGAGGATGTTATGACCTCTAAATGAGCACTAGCCAATTGGGTATAATTCAGACCCGTAAGACTCAATGGGCCGAGAATCTCGATCGATTAATTAAGAATCCTTAGAAAACCCGTAACTTAACATAGGAAGATCAGAAAAGGATGGAACTAGGCTCGTTAGAAAACTTGGGCCCTTATATCAAACCCCTTTGTTGGGGAGGAAGCCCAATTCGCACCAGAACGTGGGCCCAGAACCCTTTGGCTGACAGTTGTCACGACGTGGTGTGGCTGTTAGGGAAATTCAAAGGTAATTAATGGGAAATTTATAACTTCATCTGTGGTTAATGAAATGACCTGAAACTAAGGCCAACATTTCGAGTAGGATGTTATCCACAACTTCTATGTTGGGGTCGAGGCCCAATAGAGAATGGATTATAGAGTTGTGCCCGGATTACCTCGGGCTACCGAAAGGTCACAATTTGAATAAGGTAGAATAAATGGTAAAATTGAAAAAATCATAACTCGGGATAGGGATACTGAAATTTGATGAAACCACAATCAAAAGTTAGATATGGAAGCCCTCTTGATTTCATCTGAAGACATCTGAGTCCAAATCCCAACAAGAAAGCGCGCCCACTCACATTTATGACCAGGTAGACGAAGGGTCATGACTGAAATAGAGGAGAAATAACGTTAATATTGCGAAAATCATAACTTACGATACCGTTCATGGAATTTGATGCAATGAAGACTGAAAGTTAGATCTAGAAGTCCTATTCATTTCATATGAAGACATCCCAACCTAAATCCTAACAAATAAACGCGGTCATTCGCATCTTTGACCGGGTAGACGAAGGGTCACACCTATTCAAACCCGAAGGGATGCTTAGCATTAACCCCTCTTTAAGCCAGCGACCTAGGGGCTGGGCTAAACCTTGCTGGACGTGGGACAGGCCTTGGGAGGCTTTAAACCTATATAAAGAAGTGGGATCCAAGGGTGATCAGCCTTTAGCAACAACTATCCTCAACACTCACCATCAATGGTTTCTTTCGTAAAAGGTGAACCTATAGTGAAGTCTTGGTGGGTCTTGGGTGTGGAACTCATTCCCGGATCGGATGAAAAAGCTTTAGGAGGATCTGGGGTGTGGATTTTATCCCCGGATCGTCGGTTTACCTTCTCAAAGGTAGGCACATAACCTCAAACTTAAGGGGTCGATGATGTATTAGAATGGTTTTAAAATAAATTTTCTACACTCTAAAAGAGGGATTAAGGGCATGTGGGGACCACCATTATGTTCATTCTGATTCGGTCATTCATTAAGTTCTTTTGGGTTTCATAAGTCCCCACAGCCCCTAGGTAAAAGGGGTATGTGCGTTGTTTGTAAGGTCAATGCATTATTTACAAGGTCTGTGCATTGTTTGTAAGGTCTGTGCATAGTAAGGTATGTGCATTGTTTATAAGGTCTGTGTACTTTTGTCCATACGTAGGTAAAAGGGGTCTGTGCGTTGTTTGTAAGGTCTGTGCATTATTTATAAGGTCTGTGCATAGTAAGGTTTGTGCATTATTTATAAGGTCTGTTCACTTTGTCCATACCTAGGTAAAAGGGGTCTGTGCGTTGTTTGTAAGGTCTGTGCATTATTTATAAGGTCTGTGCATTGTTTGCAAGGTTTGTGCATAGTAAGGTTTGTGCATTGTTTATAAGGTTTGTGCACTTTTGTCCATACGTAAAAAAAAGGGGTATGTGCGTTGTTTGTAAGGTCTGTGCATGTTCCAATAAGGTCTGTGCATGTTCCAGTGAGGTCTGTGCACGTTCTAGTGAGGTCGGTGCAGGTTTAGTTCAAATCATAAGTGAGGTTTGTGCATGTTTTAGTGAGGTCTGTGCATGTTCTAGTGAGGTCAGTGTAGGTTTAGTTCAAATCATAAGGAAGGTCTGTGCATATTCCATTGAGGTCGGTGCTTGTTCCATTGAGGTCAGTGTATGTCTGGCCTTGGCCACAAGCAGGGTCTGTGCATGTTCTAGTAAGGTCTGTGCTTGTTCCAGTGAGGTCTGCGAATGTTCTAGTGGGGTCGGTGCACATTCTGCACAGACGCAATTTCCAGAAACTGAGAAAAGGAGAATTTTGAGGGGGCATATTAATTCATAAAAATCTAAAAAATTAGAAAATGGCAGAATGCTAAGTTAGTAACCCACAGTAAAAATTTCATGCCCACAGAAATTCTGTAATTTCAGATATAAATCATTTTCTGTGCATACGTAGCCTAGAAGGATAAACCTGTTCCTTTCATATAGTAACCTGAACATGACTACGGGTATGTTTAGCCATCTTAATCTTTTAATAGCATATCTATGAGCATGAGTAACACATTAGAAGCATGACTATGAGTATGTTTAGCCCCTTAAAATCATGAAAATATGTTTGATGAACATCATGCTAGTTATGTCAAGTAAGAATATCTATGCCATGAAGAGGAAACAACAGTACTCTTTCGTTCGTTGTGTGTGTGGGCCTCCTGTGTTTGCTGTAGCTGTCCTGTTCCGTGAATGGCAATAATATGAACTCTCATAAAAATGTGATAAGAGGACATTGTTCTTGTACTGAGGTCTCGCTGCATGCATAGGTGTTTATGCTAGTTAAAGAATTTATATTTTCCTTGTTGAGTTATTCTATGTAGATGATATAAAATGAACTATGCTACTGTTAACATCAGGAAAATGCATGTAAATGATTATATAGATGTAAAGTTGATCCGGTTTGTTTAGGCTGCCCACTGAGCATCACACTCACCCTTTGTGACACACATTTTTAGGAGACATAGAGCAGGAGGTTGAGGTGGAGGCCGAAGCTGAGGAATAGAGTTAGCACCATCTATCTGGGTATGCTGCAGACAAATGGTTTGTTATATGTAGGGTGTGGGGTGAAAAGCCCATCTGGGCTCTTGTGTAATCTGGAGCATGAACCTATACTTTTTAGAGATTATGAATGGTGGAGATGCTTATCTACATTTCTTGTAACCTGTGATTTCTCTCTCATGTGAATGCATGTATGTTACATAATATTGTGCTTCCGCGATACGTACGAAGTGATTGCTGTGGGGTCCGATAAAAAGAAAAAATATATATATCCCCAAAAATTTGGGGGATCGGGTCCCGGGGTGTTACACAAATAATTCATCGATCCTTGACAGAGGATACTTTTTCTTTATCGTGTGGTGGTTCAACTGCCGATAGTCGATGTATAGTCTCATGGACTCATCCTTCTTCTTTACAAATAATACAAGCGCTCCCCACGGGGAAGTGCTCGGTCTGATAAATCCTTTCTTCAAAAGCTCCATCAACTATTTTTTCAATTCCTTGAGCTCGGCTGGGGACATCCTATAGGGTGCCTTAGAAACTGGGCCAGCACCAGGGACAAGGTCGATGGTGAAGGCCACTTCTCTTTGTGGGGGTAATCTAGGCAAATCCTCTGGAAATACATCAGGAAACTCCCAAACAACTGGGATGTTGTCTATCTTGGATTCCTTAGTCTCCTTTACGGTAACAAACGCAAGGAAAGATACATACCCTCTCCTTATTAACTTACTAGCTCAGAGGACCGAAATAAGAGGTGACTTGTTCCGACTCTATGGGCTAGTGTAAACAAGTTCCGGGAATTCCTTAAAAGTAACCTTACCGTTACGACAATCTACAACTGCATTGTGGGTGGACAGCCAATCGGCTCCTAGTATTACATCATATCCTTTTAAATATAGGCATATCAAGTCGGCAGGTAGATTTCTCCCTCTTATCACCACCTTACAATTCGTGTAGTAATCTGTAATCTCGGATTCTTCTCCGATCGGGGTGGAGATCACTAAGTCTAGCCACTTGGGTTCCGTAGATAGAGGATCAGCAAATTTCTTGAAAATAAAAGAATGTGATGCACCGGTATCAAACAAGACATGAGCAGACTTGGAATAGATCTTTAAGGTACCTTCAACCAGTCTGCCTTCATCTTGTTCCACCTCCTGAAGAGCTTGGAGACGTGCTTGTTTCTTCATTGGGCGCCTTTCATCTCCAGCTTGTTCCTTTAGCAAGGGGCAGTCGGGAATCCGATGATCGCGGCTCCCGCAATAGTGACAAGCTCCCAATCTCCTCTAGCATTCCTCGGCCCTATGGCTGGTCTTGTCACAATGTTTACACACCTCTTTAGAAGGTGTGGTAGTAATGGAAAAGGGTTTGCTATTCTTCTTGGGTTTCTTCTCTTGGGAAGAAGTACTTCCATCGTTGGTTCTCTTCTTATTAAAGGAGGGCTTGTAATTGATGGTACTAGTAATAGGCTCTTTCTTGTCCTTCCCACTGATTCTGTCGGACAGCACCGTGGCATCTTCTAGTAATTGGGCTCTTCGAACCATATCCGAATAGACTTGAATGTCCATCGGTGCCAGTTGGGTGATATATTGAGGTCGAAGCCCATTGAGGAATCTCCTCACCTTCATCTTCTCAGTACTCACTAAGTGCTTCGCGTACCTTGATAACCGAGAGAATTGAGCCTCATACTCGGCCACTGATAGAGTTCGTTGTTTAAGTGTGGCGAATTCTGCGGCTTTCTTCTCTTGTATACGATCGGAGAAATATTTGTTATTGAAGCGTTCGGTAAATTCCGCCCATGTGACAGGTTCTTCTAATGTAGCTTCTACGGACTCCCACCAGGAACGGGCATCCCTTTCCAATTGGAAAGTAGCTAGTAACACCTTCTCCTCGTCTGTGTATTGCATAACACGGAATATCATTTCCACTTCTTTGAGCCAGTGCTTGACATCCTCGGGGTCTGATGAGCCAATAAACTTTGGCGGGATAATATTTCAGAAACTACGGCGGAGATCACTCGCTCCACGGTTTGCTCCGCCTTGCGCCACTTGTTGTAGCACCTGTGTAATGCCTTGAATAGTGCATTGCATATTACACCACTGGGCACGTTCGGCGGCCATAGTGATACAAGAAATTTAAGTAACTACATTAATACATATAAGGTGAATGCAAGGGTCTGAGTTCCAAAGTTTACTTAAACCCATGGTTCTACCCAATCTCACCGGGTAAAGGCATAACCTATCCTTGGACTTGGGTTTCCTAGGAATTGAATATCCCATGCTCTGATACCATAAAAACTGTCACGCCCCAATCGAGTTCGGAAGGAACCCGATATGCGTGACGAGTTATATCAATCATGTTAGTCAGAGCATAAGTGTATTCGACACATAGACAGAGTGCATAAAAGTAGAGATAAATCAAATCCTTTATTCATAATAACCTTCAATGTAAATTCCTTTACAGAACTTTTGATAAAGAAGATGCTAAGGGCAACTCTGACTCAATAAAAGGAAAAGTATAATGATGTACTCAATAAAATAGAAAACGATAGGACTAGATAACACTTGACGGTTGGAGTAGCTCTAAGCTCTTCACTCATGTCCATCCCCATCGGAATGAGTCTCGTCATCGGAATTACCTGCAAAATAGGAGAAACACTAGGTGAGTGAACGCTCAGTAGGAATTATATCTCAAGTGCTAGCTTACTTTAAGTAAATTACATGTTGTATGAATGCAAGTAAAGCTATGCATGTTCGCATGAAACGATAATAGATAGAGTGTATAGCAAGAGATAATTGAGTGAACTAGTAAGTCTTTCAAGAATTCGTGTCAATATATGTCGAGATGAGCAAGCATGTATATTTATCAAGTCATGTCAAGAATTGGCTATCACGTTATCATGCAAGCAAGTAAATACCCTTTCCGGGCCACGCAACTCATGTCATGTCAAGTCAAGTTCAAGTACAAGATTGTGTAATGTCATTTATCTAGAACGACGAGTACTTCGGTGCAATGCCACACCGTGATCAATAATAGCTCCCATGGTCACAAGTACATTCGGGTGCTCCTCCCAGGACCAGATCGGGCCCTATATGCGCAAGCATTGAGTCATGTATTTTCGACATCCACTATAGTTATAGCCAATATAGAATTCCAAGGGAATGCTCTTGTAGGAATTTTAAGGCAGATCTTGAGGAATAGAAACTCAAGGATATAACTTGTTACGTAGGGACGTACTACGATCAAAATGGTACAATCACGATATTCATTGAAACTGGGTGGAATTGGCTCCTAGTGGGTGCCATGATATCAAGAATAAGCGCTCATATACATATGGTCGCTCGTTCTTTGTACATGATAAGGTAGAAAGAATTTGTGTCTTCACAGAGGCACATAATCCTTAAGGGATATCAATGGTATGGTTTCACATTCCATTAACTCAAGAAAACATTCTCACGGTATCCAAATAGCATACCATGAGGGCCGGTCTACCATGTTTCTTAAGAGTGACATGGCATTTAAAAAGTGTCATGGGTTTTAGTGGTACAACCTGCTCGGCGGCCTTGAGGGAATCCAAGGCTTCGCGTAGACTTACAGAGGTCCCTATGATAAAATCACCAGTCCGAAGGAAGGAATATCCCATGGAGGGATCATCTATCACCGAGAAATAGTGGGATAATCGATAAAAGATCGGGAAACGTGGGACTATATCTACGGACTAAGATATAGTGCCCGAAAGATAGACCCTCAGTATGGGTCAAGAGAAAACTCGGTAAAATAAGATTCAGTAAAATGGCGCCTGGAGTAGGGCCTTTATTTCATTAAATAGCGCCCGTGCCAGTGTCTTTATTTGACTAAATAGAGTCTATTTGCTAAGTCGTTAAATTTTAGAATTTCACATTATATATATATACATATCAATCCTGGAGAATATGTGCTCAGGGTAAATGGCACCCTGGGCCCAGTCTCCATTTCAGTATATAGCGCCCAGGTCAGAGGCACTATATCTTGAAGGGTGGTAGGGTGACAGACGTTGTTCCATCATGTGAAAATTTGTCATGAACAATTGCACTTTTTCAATAAAAATAATTTCGCAAGAACGATTATATGGACAAGTAGAGAAAAATAGCAAGATTCTAGCAGTATACACATGCATTAGATTAGACATCAGGATTCATGGTTACTAAATTTTAAACATATGTATTTATTAAATCTCTAAAAGAACAACGACTACGCATAGGCTCGTTTTACCAATATAGCTCCCAAGGTAGGGTCGCTATTCACTATTATGCCATAAAATCGAAAAAAAAACTCGATACAGATACTGTTTTCGCAACCACTTACAAAATTATATACATGTATATGATTTTAAAAATTGCTAGGTTGGGCTTAGAACTTGAGAACACCTACCTTGTGGGTTGATCTTGATGACCGAATAGACAGATTGAGATAATAATAGTGAATCTGTAGCAGCAGCTTCAGCAGCTCGTGGTTACGGCAGCAGGAAGAAGATAATATTAGAAGGAGTAGCAGCAATAGTAGCTTTGGAGGAAGATGAAGGATGAAGAGCTTCTTTACGTGACAATAGAGCAGTCGGCTTCTATTACGGGAGTATCTGCAGCTTCCAATTGACACAGCAAGAACAGGGGGCCGTGCTCGTGTGCAGGAAGCGACGAAGAGAAAGAAGAAATAACAGAGGCTTCTTCACGATGCAGCAGTCACAACAGGGACTAGGCGAAAGAAAAGAACGGTAGAGTACGGCAACAAAGAAGCAGTAGTCGGGCATCGATCAATGGAGGCAATATATTTATAGAGAAGGAGATCCTATCGGGGTTTAGAGTTCTAATGGGAGTTAAGTTTCCTACGTAAGAATCCTATTGGCACAACCTTCCTATGTATCAATCTTTTCTAGATCGAGACCTTCCCGAATAGCATTCTACTTCCTAGTTCGAACAAAACACCGCAATCAGGGTTTTCCATATTCACCCTCAGGTAAATAGCACCCAAGCTAGGGGCACCCTTCATGAAAATGGTGTCTCTATGAGGGGTCTTCATTTCATAAAATGGCGCCCTATCAAGGGGCGCCCTTTCCCTTGGCCCATTTAGGTTTGAGGGTAAGGCCCATTAGAGTATGAGTGTTGTTTATGTGCGAGGTTTGGGCTTTGATTATCTATTTAGTAGTTCTATTCCTTCAGATTTCCAGGGTTGCTACACCTTTATTTATAATGCCCCGAGTTGTCCATTATTCATTGGGCCATTTTCAGATGGTTTTTCGGGCATGTTCTTCCTGGTTGGTCTTGCTCCCATGTTTTCTCAAGTTTGGGCTTAATGGAACTTGGTTTGACCAAGTCTTTGGGCTGAGTATGCATATTTATCTCTTAGTTATTTTCTTCTCAAATGGCCACCTTAATAACAGTCTCACGATAGGCCGTTTCATGAAGGTGGTTGTCTATTGAACGACCATTTTTCATTCCTTGCGTTGACCTGGCTCTTCCCTGCGTTGACCTGGCCCATCTCTGCGTCGACCTGTCTTTTTCTGCATCGACCTGTTGTTTTTGTAATGTCTTGCGGTAGACCATTCCATAAAGGTGGCGCTCTATTAGAAGACCATTTTTTATGCTGAAAGTCCTGATTTGACATGGTCTTTGGATAAATAAAGCATATTTATCCCATTTTTTATTTTCAAACGGCTAGATGAATAGCAGTCGGTCGATGGGCCGCTTAGCATCTCGGGCGATCTATCGATGGACCATTTTTATCAGCCGAGATTCCTACGTCGACGGGCGGTTTCTCTCTCTTTCCGTGGTCAAAATGGTTGCTTCATCGATGGATTTCTCCTCGGATTCTTAGCCAGATAGGGTGCTGTTTGATTCTACTAGCAGCTGGGAGTATTGTCTTCATTTTGTTCAAAACAATCCAGGCTTGATTCCTGCCCAAAAGCCCTCCATTCTAGCTAGGGTTTCATGGGTCGATAAATAGAACCCTTGGCTCATGGCCGCGGGGAGAGAGAATCTGGAGTTCGCGTCGAAGTGCTACCACCTTCTAGAGCAAAATCCAGTCAGGGAGAAAGGCTTTCGATGTCCTCTAAGCCTTCGGTCCAGGGAGTAGTCTATTTTCGTCGTGTTTTTGAGTCATAGCTTAAGTCATTTTTGGTCATCTTCTTAGTCAGTTCATCTCTACAACTCTTCGTTTCTCTCCACGCTTTTCACTGGCATCTTAGTATCTTTACATCCTCCTATTGTTTTCCACGCCCCATAGGGGTTAAAAACCCAAAACCCCATGGTATTTCCCTTTCTAATTATGTGTTCCATTCATCATTCCCGCTTATAGATATTGCACTTCCATAAACTAATTTGGGTCATTTTCTTTCGTCATTTGTGTTGTCTTGTATGTCAGCAGCTGTTTCAGCATGAGGCCCATCCCTCCTGGCCGACCGGAAGGGGTGGAGGATCGAGTTCCCCGGCTCGATTCTGGAAGCTTTTGCGGTCTACCTCCTACCGTCTATCAGAGGTAGCGGCCTTTCTCAAACCATCTCTCCTCTATTTGCGACCGATTGAAGACTGTCCAAGTCCTACACTCGGGTCTTCTTTCGGTGTTCTACTTCTGTGTTGGTAGCGGCCTATCGTTCGGTCGTCTTCACCGTTCAGCAGTCGTCAGAAGACCGTCTTCATCCTGCACCAGCGCTATCTTGGTCTTGCGAGTGTCTTCATCCACTTCCTTGTCCAAGGTACGTAGTGCATTCTCTTTGCACTGTTTATCTTGGTGGCGATCACGACTTGGTAGTGCGCATGGGTGTTGATTTCGTTACATCATTTGTTTCACTCCATGTTCCATTTGATGCCACATTAGTCATACTCATTCACCCACGCCCACACTTTCTTTAGATTAAAAATATCTACATCTCTCTTTTTTTTGGCGATCACGGTGGGACACCTTCTACCCATCATGTTTTTAACATTGTTGGCCTGCTCTTCTGTACTTGTTTGAGTCAGTTTTAAGTCTCCTCGGATTCTTCATTTCATTTTCCTGTCATTTTCTATTCTCCGGGTTGATTGTGGTCCTGTGTGGGCCATTTCTGTTATCCAGTGGTCGATCGATAGGCCGCTTTTTTCTGCCTCAGGTACGTCTGCCCCCCCCCCCTTAGTTCCTGTCGTTTGCTTTTTTTGTGTGTCTGTTACTTGTTGTGGTCCTGTCAGGGCCATTTTATGCAGGTGACGGTCATTCATCAGACCGCTTCTCTCACTCAGGAACGCGCCTAGTCATCCATGTTACTGTTCAGTTCAGTCTCTGTCATTTGTGTTCACTATTCCTTGGCATATTGCGGTCTCCCCAGGACCATCTCCCTCTTTGTGCGGTCTCCCACCAGACCGCTATTTTATTGCAGTGCACCCCAAGATTGACATTTGTGCTTTATTATTCATCATCTTGCTACTTATTTTGGCTGTTTTTTGTCTCCCCCTGGTTGTCATTCATGTTTATGTCATTATTGTCGTATTTTTATCATTATTTGATCATTGCTTGTTAGTTTTAGACTAGAATTTGCATGCACTCCGGTGCACATAGGATCATACATTTTATCATAGTAGTTGCATACCTACCTTCGTAGGATATCCTCTCGCCTCCATATTCATTAGAGTCGACTAGGTGATCCAATCCGGGACCTCCGTAAGCCCCCGTGAGCCGTGGATTCCCACGCAGAGGCTGGGCAGGTTGTACTGTTGCCACCCCGTGTCTAGGTTGCATACGAGAGGGAAAGTTCACACATAGAGTCAACCAAGTCCCCAATCCACCCCTATTAGGAATCCTATTTTGGAGAGAACATTAATTTAGTTCAAGTCACTAAGGTTCCAAAAGAGGAAACAAATTAAAATTTTCCGTGCATCATTGCAACTTGATTGACCTTGGTTGCCCCTTATATCCTCTCTTGTTTGTGCATCTTATTAGTCATCACATTAGGTGTGCTTTTTGTTTGTTGTTGTCATCTTCATGTTAGGTACTACGTTGCATGTGGAGTTGTTTTCCGTTCATAGGTTCTTCTCCTAGGGGTAATCCTCCTTTGATTTCCTACTTCAACCCACTGTTTGATTCCACCAGGTCATCCTACGACTTTCCTCAGCCCCGTGAGGACTCCCTTCCTCAGGGCCTCCTAGAGGACCCACCCAGGGTCATTGTTCAGGGGTCCGCCCCTCCATTATCTGCTACCATTGAGGGTGGTCAACCCTCCCTTTGAAACCCTCCTACTCAAGGTTCCGCCGGTCAGATCATCCAGATGATGGCCCAGCTGGATCCAGCCATGCTTCAAGTCATTTATCAGACTTTGCAGGGGTCGAGTGCCACACCTCCTTCCATTTCGCAGGGTCTTGCTGCTACCTCCGCCTCCTAGTCCACAGTTAATGGGCCCGGGGCTTCCTCTGCTGCTCCAATTGATCTAACCCCAGTCCAACCAATGGCTCTTCATTTTTCAAATCTAGAGGCAGGCCAGTCCTCCAGCTCGGCCCATCAGATTCTGAACAAAGGGAAGGCTGCGTTCCTTCCGTCTTCTCAGGTTGACCCTTATGGGTCCAATCCACCAATGCCGCAGGCCCTTGTAGGCTCGGTTGATCTCGTGTGCCCTCAGGCTGGGGCAGCCCACTCGCCTTACATGGGTATGGGTCCTTCCTTGGCCCAATATCTCTCTTATGGGCTTCCCTCTTCATCTACCTACCCTTCGGCCCCTCACATCGGGTCTGCTTCTTCTGTTTTGCCTCCTCCATCCCGAGAGCGGGAACTCCTCGACAAGTGGGCTGCCATGCAGCAACAGATTGACCTCCTTCAGAAGCGGGTCAGCCCACAGTCTTTGGTGGACGTCCCAGTTCCCAGTTTCCACAATATTCATTTCCCTCCTCAGTCAGAGCTCCCCACATACTGAAAGTACGATGGGAATGGTAATCCTTACATCCATGTGAGGGACTTTTTATACGAGTCGGCGTAGTTTCAGTATGACGATCGCCTCATGGCATATCTGTTCTGCCGCTAATTGGACGGGGTCACCTTCGAGTGGTTCTATGAATTGCCACTAGAGGACGCAGAGAGCTTCAAGGTCGTTAAGGAAAAATTCATTCAGATATTTCAAGACCGGGTCAGCCTGAGATATTCATTTATTGATCTGATGGCCGAGAAGATGAAGGCCGATAAAGATTTCGCCACATATGCCGATAGATGGAGGCAGATGGCCGCTCGTGTGCTCAGGCATATTCCGGTGGAAGAGAAGGTCAAACTTCTAATTTCCAATGCCACCCCTACCTTCAGGAACATCTTGGCCATGAATGACATTGCTAGCATGCACCAGCTATATAGTAGGGCCAGATTAATCTAGTCCCAGTTTAAGGATTCCCCTATTCACACCCTCTTTGAACACCAAAATCCCAAATACACTAAAAAGCCCAGGGGACAGTCACCAAGGGAGTCCAAACCAATGAGCAAGTGCAAGCCGTCAGCTTCCAGTCCACCAACCAACCTGCTCCACCCCGTTTCCAGCAACCTCCTCGCAACCCTTAGTTCCCCACTCCATAAAACGCCCAACCATCCTTCCCTGCTCCCCAGCAACCACAACAGCCACCACAATACCATAACATCCCTCCACCAAATGGCTATGCACCTGCACGTCTGGGTCCGAAGAGAGCCCAGTACCCTCCCTTGCCTAAAACTTTTCCAGATATCTTCTCCGCCCTTATGTCCATTCGTGCTCTGCAACTACCTCCGGAATGGCCGAACTGGAACCCGACTGTTGATCAGTCGAGATACTGCATTTTCCATCGGTAGCCCGGGCACACAATTGAAAGATGCTTCCAGTTTAGAGATTTTGTCTATGATTTACATGAAAAGTAGTGCATCGACTGGGCTAAGATGCATAAGGTTATTACAGAGATTAAGGAAAGAAGAAGAGAGGCACTGAGACAACAGCAACCACAACAGCAACCACAGCCATAGCAGCAGCAGCAGCAGCAGCCTGTGTAGGAATTGGGGATTCATTAGATACCAATGCCTAACCATTCACCTGCTCCGCAACCTCAGCCGCTGGCACCGGCTCAGGTTAATATGGTTCACCGCCTAGCTCCCAACGCTGGGTGGTCTTATGATGATGATTCGTCAGCTCAATTCATGGCCCTCCACCATACCTATCGCCCATTCCCTTCACCTTCTACCCCCATTATCCTTCAACCCACCACCGCGACCTCTGCCGCACCCACTATTCCTCCAAAACCCCTCATTCTACCCACTGCATCACCTAACGTTTCACTTGTTTTTGCGCCAGCACTCATTACACCCTCCACGACCACTCCTTCGCCTAACCCTTCACCCATCATCTTCTCGACGGCGCCCGTTAAGCCTGCCACTCCCATTATCACAAAAAATTTTCCCGCAACCTCTACTTCTACCCCCCTTGTTCACCCTGTTGGCCTCATCAAACCACCCGCCATGAGTCCATCTGACGCCGTGCTTGCACAAAACCTTGCCCTCCGGAGCGGGCGTCTATTTCATCGGAACTATCCCACCACTAGTGCACCTACACCCAGTCCCCAGTTCCCGCAACAGGTTGCTGATCAGAAGAAGTGGAGCCATTGCCAGGCATGCAATATGACTTGTTACATCACTTAGATCGGATGCCGGCCCAGATCTCAGTGCTTGAGTTGATTAAGAGGTCCAAGTTACATCAAGATGCTTTACGAGATTTCTTACAGAAGGTCCTGGTGAACGAGGATATGATGGTAGACAGTCTACCATTGGCTTTGGCCACAAGCACTAAGGGCTCGGCCATTTCTTTTTCTGATTCAGAATTGGCACCTCACGAGGCACGCCAGATGCCGCTCTACATTTCCATCACCTTAAATAAGGTGACTATTGACGCCACTTTGGTGGACACAGGAGCCTCCATTAACGTTTGTCCCCTTAGCACCCTGTGCGCATGTAATATCTTTGAAGATATGTTGAGGCCTACTCCGACTACCATTGCAGCTTATGACAACTTAAGGAGGGCCTACCATGGGGTGATAACCATTCCGGCTGAGCTCGGGCCACTGACGATGCTCGTAGAATTTTACGTGTTGGACATTGACCCAATGTTCAAGGCTATTCTGGGTCATCCGTGGATTGACAACCTTCATGCTGTGCCATCTACCGCCCACCAGTGCCTTAAGTTCCCATTTCAAGGGCGAGTAGTAAAGGTCAAGAGCATATCCATAGTTTAGACAGTTGAGGCCATTTCCAACAAGATATTGCTGACCCTCTAGCCGAGCAACAAGCCAGTTATCTCTGTAATGGACCTTGACTTTCCATGGGCCTATGCGCCATGCAAGCTGGCCGTTGCACCGATAAACATCAAGGTGAAGCTCAATATGAGAGATCCTAAAGGCTGGAACATGATATTAAAGCTAGGTTATCAGCCAGGCATGGGTCTCGGTGCTCTGCTGCAGGAGTGGACTAAGCCGATCCCAAAGGGTAGAAAAATGAATAGGAGGGGCCTCGGATACCGAGAGTCCTCACTATCAGTTCTGGGAGACACGGGGCCATTGACCTGGGACTACCGCCAACACTTTGTAAGGGGGCCATTACAGCTTGGTACCTTGAAGACACCACCCCGTCTTGGTGAGAAACAGGATCTTGCCTGTACAGTTTTTGGCCTGCCACTACACCAAAGGGGCCAGTTGAAGATATGGGTGATTTTTATGAAGATTTTGCAAAGTTGTTTCGTGAGGAAAGTTGTGCAAGAAGACCAGAGATGCGGATTGTGGAACACTCGCAAGAAAAGTCAGCTCAGAGTCCACGAGAAAAGAGGAGCTCACTTGTTACTTTTACTTGGTCTCCTTCCCTCCTTATTTCCCTTTTTTAAAAGTTGGAGTTTGTACCCCGCTCACCTCCCATCGTGATTGATCTGCTATTGCTGGAAATGCCAACTGAATTCTTGATTGTGACTTGTCCGTGTGGGCGCTGCCCGCCATTTTTTTTTAAGCACCGACAAACAGAGTCAAAGTCCAGTCAAGTGCACCATCCCCCCGTAGGGGACAATGTTCTCACTTCCCCAGACTAACACTGTGGCCAAGGAAATTTTTTATTAATATTGGAAAAGAATACAGGCTCAGCGGGGCATACCCCTGTCAGTCTCTACAATCAACCATGAGAACCAAAAATAGCTATAAAACCAAAGAACCAAAAAAATATACTAATTACAATTGCGAATGGCAGGCAATCCTGCTTTATCCATCCTCAAAGCGCCCCTAGCCAGTCGGGGCAGATCACTGACCCGAGTATAGATGGAATTGAAATGATTGGCACAAGCATGGGAGGCCAATGCATCAGCTACTTGGTTGCCCTCCCTAAAGACATGCTGCACTGTGCACCCACTTCTGGTTAACAGAGTCAAAATTTTCCTCCACCATGGAAGAATAGAACAATTGGGAGCCACCCCTTTTCGGATTGCATCAAATAACAATGCGCAGTCACTATGAACATCAGCTAACTGAACAATGTGCAGTCACTATGCCCGCCAGTTGATCTTTCTACTATGTGGTTTTCTTCCTCTGATCCCTTCTTCGATGTCCTTTTTCCATCCCTCTATCCTCTTACACTTTCTCCTCCTCCTTCCTCCTCCGCTTCATCCTGTTGCGTGATCTCTACTAGTCTCAAAAAAAACGTCAATTTTAAAATGGAGATTTCAGTTGAGGACAACTCCATTCTTGATTTATCCTCCTCTCAGGGGCGCGAGGCCCCTGATCCTCTTCCATTAGGTTTGTTTGATTCTATCCCTTCTAGGGTAGGATTAGAGTCTGTCGAGTCTCCTAGGGTAGCAGAGTCTGTCGAAGTAGGTTTATGTTCTAAGGTTTCTAGTCCTTCCACGCTTGCGGCGCGCCCGATGACACGTCACTCCAAATCCATCCCTGATAGGTTCCTCCAGTATCTTGCCCAATGTTGTCATGCCCTCCTTAAGTGCCCGGAGTTTGTAGAAACAGCCATCACCCTCGATGATGATGAGGAGCAAGAAGAGGTGTGGGATGATGATGGACTTGGTGTTCATGAGATCGTGGATGAGAAAGGCCCAGTCGATTTTAAGGACAGCGGCGTAGATGACACTACCGACTTGTACGCAAAAGGTTTGAAGAGATTCGATGAGCTGTCGTCAGTAGTGGATGAGCCTACGAAAGAAATAAACCTTGGAACTGAAGAGGATCCCAGGATCATTTTTATTTCTGCTAATCTCCCTCCTCAGATTGAAGAAGAATTGGTCAAAGTATTGAGGGAGTATAGCGATTCCTTTGCCTGGTCCTATGAGGAGATGCCGGGTCTTGACCCCTCCTTGGTGGAACATCGACTAGTGCTTAAACCAGGGGCAAGACCCGTGAAGCAAAAGCTAAGAAGATTTCACCCCTGCATGGCCTTGAAGATGAAGGATGAGGTTGATAAATTACATAAGGCCAGATTTATTCGGGTTGTCTTATATCCTCAGTGGGTGGCAAATATAGTCCCTGTTATGAAGAAAGATGGAAAAGTGCGAATTTGCACTGATATCAAGGATTTGAATAAGGCATGTCCCAAAGATGATTTTCCGCTACCTCATATCGATGTGTTAGTGGAGAACACCGTCGGGTACGAAGCTCTCTCACTCATGGATGGTTATTCTGGGTATAACCAAATCCGTCTAGCTCCGGAAGACCAAGAGAAAACCTCGTTCACCACGCCCTGGGACACTTATTATTATGTGGTTATGCCTTTTGGTCTGAAGAATGTACGAGCCACTTATCAACGGGTGATGATGGCAATATTCCACGATATGATGCATGTATATATGGAAGCCTACATGGATGACATTCTGGTGAATTCAAGGTCAAAGGAAGAACACCCCACTATTTTGGCCAAGGTGTTACAGAGGGCTCGGGAGTACAAATTGAAAATGAACCTGAAGAAATGTGTATTTGGAGTGTCCTCAGGGAAGCTGTTAGGATTCATAGTTAGTAAAGGGGGAATCCAAATTGATCCTAATAAAGCCAAGGCTATCATGGATATGCCCTCGCCAAAGAACATCACTGAACTTCGAGGGTTAATTGGACGTTTGCAGTTTATTCAAAGATTTATATCTCAACATTCTCAAAGGTGCCGTCCATTTTATGAACTGCTTAAGGCGGGGGTTAAATTTGAATGGAATGAAGAATATGTCAGAAGGCCTATGAGTATCTGAAGGTTTATCTACCCAATCCCCCGATTCTGCAACCCCCTATCCCCGGGAAACCGATAATCTTATACATTTCCATCATTGAGGACTCCCTAGGAGCTGTCCTGGCACAAGTAGATGATGAAGGGAGAGAAATGGCAGCTTATTACCTCTCTAGGTTGTTCAATCCCGTAGAGGCCAAGTACACTACCATGGAGAAGACCTGTGCAGCATTAGTTTGGGTAGCCCAAAAAATGAAATATTATTTCCTTGCCCATGAGGTTAAGTTGATCTCTAGAATGACCCAATTCGCTATCTCTTAGAAAGGCCTACCCTCTCTAGCAGATTGGCTCGCTAACAGAGCTTTCTCTCTCAATTTGATATCACCTTCGTCATCCAAAAGGTAGTTAAGGGCTATGGCATCGCTTAACATCTTGCCCATTTGCCTGTTCCTTACACGGATTCCATCTAGGATGAGTTTCCTGATGAACACCTTGCCATTCACTCATCATCCTTTCTGATCTCTGCACTTTGATGGTGCGCTCAATTCTCAAGGCCGAGGGATCGACGCTATTCTCTTCACTCTTGAGGGAGTAACCAATCCATTTGCATATCAAATCTCTTTTCATGCTACCAACAATATAGCCGAGTATGAGGCTCTCCTCGCTGGATTAAAGCACACCTATCTCTTGGGCGTGCGGTATTTGAACATTATAGGAGATTCTCAGCAGGTGCTATGCCAAGTCCTTTCTACCTATCGCACCCGTGATCCGAAGCTCAAGCCCTATCAACATTTGGTCACCCTCTTGGCTACGCAGTTCCGTAAATTGATTTATATTCATACTCCTCGATCTCAAGACATTCTTGTCGATGCACTTGCATCACTTGCTTCTTACTTATCCTTTCCTCTCAATCGTTCTACTGAGACCATTGTAGTCTAGCGGTTAGACGCTCCTTCCCTTCAGGATCCCTGGTTCGATAACCTAAGGAAGTCCGTAGAGAAGAAGGTTGAGAAGGAAGATTTGAAAGAAGTATCATTAACAGAATTGGAAGAGATCTTGGAAGAAGAGGAGTTGCCCTAGTACTATGAAATTGAGATGTATTGTAGGGATGGTTCATTCCCAGAGTCAGCTAACGCAGATTAGCGTAAGGCCATCCGAAGGGTCACCTCGAGATACACAATTATTGTTGGAGATTTGTATAGGCGCGCTCTTAACGGAGTTCTTATGAGATGTTTGGACGATGACGAGGCCTGGAAGGTCGTTGAAGCAGCTCATTCAAGCGAGTGTAGAGGGCATGCCAATGGTAAGGCCTTAGCGAAGAAAATTCATAGGCAGGGGTATTATTGGCTAACCTTAGAAGAAGATTGTTCCACCTATGTTCATAGGTGTGTTCAGTGCCAACTCCATGCTGACAAGATTCATTCTCCTGCTTCATCCCTCCATTCTCTTTTTGCTCCTTAGCCATTCTCCATGTGGGCCTTTGACATTGTAGGCCCGCTGGGTGATCCCAATTCTCAGATCAAGCAGAAGTCCTTCATTCTTACCGCCATTGAGTATTTCACCAAGTGGGTCGAAGACAAAGCATACGCAGAAATCAAAGCTTCCATGGTTTGCCGCTTCATCTTAAAGAACATCATCTAGCGACTTGGAGTGCCAAGCGACATCGTCACCGATAGCGGACCACAGTTCGTGTCACAAGAACTCCAGGACCTCTGTAAGAAGTTTAATATTTCACTGCATCATTCATCTCCATATTATCCACAAGGCCATGGCCAAGCCGAGGCTACGAATAAAACCCTTCTTAAAATCATGAAGAAAACATGCGAGTCGCACAAATTTTCTGATTGGCCTGAAAGATTAGTAGAAGCTCTATGGGATTATCGCACCTCCGTCCGTACTCCCACAGGACAAACTCCTTTTGCTCTCACTTATGGGCTGGAGACAGTACTTTCGTATGAGATTTTGATCCCTTCCCTAAGAGTACAGCTTGATAAGGAACTTAATCTCGATGAACGTCGAGAGACGTTGCTAGTCCAGCTGGAACTCTTGGATGAGAAGAGGCTTAATGCGGCCAATCATGTCTCTGTATATCAAAAGTGAGTTTTGCGTCATTTTTAAAAGAAGGTCATTGAACATAAATTTCAAGTTGGTAATATGGTTTTGAAGTGCAAATTTATTAGAGCAGGTGGTCCCAGGTCTAAGCTGCAACCTAACTAGGAGGGCCCGTTCGTAGTCAAGGAGGTCTATCTTGGGAACGTGTATCACTTGATTAACGTTGAGCGTGAGGAATTGTCTCAGGCGTGGAATGGGCTATATCTTAAGTGATTTTATCCTTAAAGAGCCTAGCTAATGATAATCGGGTGGCGAGGCATCCTTCCTTTAATCACTAGAGAAGATTCTTTAGCACATCACTCACACACTACACGACACCCTTGGTCAGGGTCTTCTTTTTTTGTGAAACACAGTTTCTCCTTTGGCCATGCTCAGGGGAGGCGAAAGTCCTTGCTTTTCCCTTTTCGACCGAACGTAGGGGCAAGATATTGATGGATGGAATAACCAACCTAGCCAATCCCCAATACGAGAGCGGTTTCAAATAGGGGCAATCTTTGAAAAAAAGGGGAAAAAGAAGAGAGAGAAAAATACCATGAAAAATGCCCTTGATCCTAGTAACCGTGTCTACTTCTCCTAAGACAAGAGTCGAGGTTCGCGTAAAACAGTGAAGGCTTGTGCAGCATCAAGTGTGTGTCAAGATCAATGAAAGTCCAGTACAAAATTGTAAAATCGAAGACACAAAGTCCCAGCGCAACAAGCCGACTCTTTGAGGGGTAATGCCCTAGAAGGAAGTTGAGTCCTGATATCTCCCACCCCAATGCAAGGCTTGTCCCCAATTTTCTTCCATTTTCTCCCCAAAGACTAGGTCCTACCCTAGGCATGGCCCTAGGAGGGGCATCATCGTGCGAACTGGACCCCTGGCCAAGGGGTTGTCATCTTGAGCGCACACTGTGTTTTAGAAGATTCCGGATGACATGGGTTGAGATTCTCGTTGACTAGTTTGAGTTAGCCGGAAAAAAAAGGAAAAAAGAAAAAAATTAAATATTTCCAAAACTCCAAAAATCTATTATTTCTAAAACTAAAAAGAGTCAAATATTTTCAAAACTCTAAAAAATCAAATATTTCCAAAACTCCAAAATAAAATATTTTTAAAACTACCAAAAATCAAATATTTTCAAAAAACTCAAATAAAAAAATCAAATATTTTTAAAACTAAAAAAATATGTTTTTCCTGCATTTCATGGCATGCATTGCATCTTCACCTTATGTCATTTGTTTGCCTATTTGATAAGGCTTAACCCCTTGACCAAATTTCAAGAATTGGTCTCACATCAGGCTTGCCCTCAGCAAGGGGTTAAGCCTAGAACAGATTTAACATGTTTCTTTGTTTAGTGTGTGCAGAGACAGATCTGCAAGACCAAAACCATATTGCCCATGGGCTCCTCTCATATCTACTTGTTTGTGGTCTTCTAAGGATCATCTACATTCAATTAGCGGTCATTTCCTAACCGTTTCATATTCCAGTGGTCATTTGGTAGGCCACTATTTCCCCAGAGTCCAAACACACAGGCCCTTCTGATATCTATCCCTTTGCGATCTACAAGAGACCATTTATATGAACTCAGTGGTCAAATACTGACCATCTTGCTCTAATAGCGGTCCCTCGATAGACCGCTTCTTTCTCTTGAGGACTGTTTACCACAAGCTCAATGGTACGCTTAGACGTCTACTTGTTTGCGGCCTATTGGAGGCCGTTTTTCTTGTTTTAGCGGTCACATTGTGGCCGTCTTATTCTTGTAGCGGCCCTTTGTCAGGCCGTTTCTATTCCCGAGAGCTATGTCAAACCACACAAGTGCAGAAAAGAGAGGCAAGTCTATAGCTAATGCAATCAAAATTCTTTCATTTCATTTATTCAATCTTAAATACATCAATTTCAAGTTATGGATCCCTATACATCATGGAAAATCACTCAATCCTCGATCGGGCATCCACGCGAGGTCGGATCTCGCGTAACTCTCTCAGGTAAAGCTGGTACTCCTCTTGAATCTCTGTCACCTCTGCTAGTAGAATGCGCATCTTGCTGATCTCCCACATGATCAGCGCACTCCTGACTGCCTGCTCGTCCTCTTCTGTCCCGAGTCTCCTCGCCTGTAGCACGGGTAGGTCGGGTAGCACTGCAACCATGATGCGCGGGAGTCCAACCTGTAGAGAGCACCTGTGAGGGCTGTACATCGCTAAGGTGGTGTTCCCCACGAGCCTCAAGTCCAACCCAAGCCTCCTAGGAAGCTTGAGGGTAGTGTCAACAAGGAAACCTGGGCGCATCACGAGTCGATCAAAGGGCAGAGTGTTGAGGTAGATCCGCCATAATTCTCTAGTCTTCCTGTCTGCAGTCCTGCACTCAACCTACTGAGGAAACCCGAATGCGCCTCCAATGAAGAAGAGTGGGTGGCTCCTAAAGATCCGACTAAGAGAAGAAATGTCCTCCTTTGGTAAGAACTTCAATCTAATCCCCATCTAGCATTCAAGTAAGATCATAGATCCAAAGAGAGGCCCACCAAGGGTAGCTGAAATGGACAACCCACGGATAGGTAAGAAAGGATGGCCTGTGAAATGGACAACCCTCGCCACAACCTACTAATGATGCTCAAGTTTGGTATGTCCAGAAGGTGGTCAGTGGTAAGGAAAAGTATGGCCCCGCATAGACAAATGGAAGTGGCCTTAGCTATGGCTTCATTCTACCCACATTTATTTTTGCAATGGGCAATAACCCACTAGGCCATGAGAAGCAAGTGGATGTATTGAGAACTAATCATGGTCCTTACATCCTTTGAGTTGGGTAGGAATTCCCCAAGGATAAGAGCGGGGTCTATAGGGGCAACTGTGTGACACACTAAGTCCTCGTCCCCTACCTTGGACCTAGGAAGGGCTAGCAATGTCTCAACCTCTTCTAGGAGGATAGTAGCTTCAAACGAGGGGAAGACAAAAGTGTGGGTCTGAGGATGCCATATCTCCACTAAAGTTGAAATGCTATGCCAATCGAGTGAGAGTTTGTGGTACTTTTTAGCCAAGACAAGTAATGGATGGAGGTGCCATGCTTTTAGGATGGAGATCACATCTAGTTGAAGTTCACGGACCATAAGAGCCACCCATTTTAGGTTGGAGTAATACCTATGGCCAGGAAGAAGCTATGGAAAGAAAGAAAAAAAAGGGAGGAGAGAGAGAGAGGAGCAATATAAGGATTTAGAAAATAATTTCAACAAATTTGAAAAGTGATTGATAAAGCCTACCTCTAAAAAGGGATTGGTGCTCAAATGATTAGGAATGGAAGTCAGCCATTGTAGCACCTCACGCTCCTTCCTAGCTGGTTGTGGCCCGCTATGGGAGCTCTTACCCATTGTGCTAGCCTCAAGAGCCCTTTTCATATTGATTTGGCTGGTTGCACTAAGATTTTCAAGGCTAGAAAGAGGGGTTTAGTGTGATTTATGAATTTGAGAGTCCCTCTACTTATAGAGCCCAAGTCCTTAGCCTTCAGCCGCTAGGATCAAGTTAGGATAGGCTCAATCAAGGTTACGATCACTCTTAGCGTGGTTGGATAGGTTTATCCATGGGTTGGGATTCTCCAAGAGTGTCCCGATCGGAGTTAACAGTCTTTCCGCCCTTGCGGTCAATCGAGCGACCGCTATCAATTCTTAGCAGTCTTTCTACGACCGTTTCCACCTCCACTCACATTATTTTCCCTCTGTGTGGTTAACGGTCTTGGTTAGACCATCTTCATTCTAAAGCAGGCTTAATGGGACCGTCTTTTCTGCCTTGCGGTCTTGAGTGAATCGTCTTCATCACCCATCCAGTTATGGTTCGTTCAGTCTTTAACGGCCTGTCGAGGGACCGCCAAGCTCATTTAGCGGCCTTGCTACGACCGTTTCTCTCTACTGTCTTAGTTTTCTTTTTTTCAACCCCCCCATACCTAAGTTTCTCTCCCCTTCTCTTTTGTACTCTCGTGTTGTTAGTCATAGGGGTCGTTATGTTAGGATTAGTTAGTGTTAGTCTGCACGCATTCATCAGAAAAAGTCAAAAAATCATGTCATTCAACTAAAGTCATATGCATACATCTCATGAAGTACATCAGGGCTGTCCCTCCCCTGGAACGTCGCTCTCTCCTAAGCCCTCATGGCGCTTCCCTGGTGGTGCCATGGAGGTACCCCCTTACTCTCGCCGGCAGCGGCATCGCTCTTCCTCCTCGTTCCTCCGATGGCCGGAGGAACCCATGACGTAATCTCTGTACACGCTATTGGGTGCACCACTCTGAGTCATACTGCGCTCTGACCACTGACTCATCGCCTGGAGGGACTATTGGTACGCCCCCACTACACCTGTCAGCTCGGCCACCCGCAGTCGGGACTGCTCCAGTCTGCTCCTCAGCTCGGCCGCCTTGGCACGGAGGCGCTCTACCTCTGCCATCTCAGCATGGGATCGCTCCATCTCTACGCGAAGGCATACTGCCTCTGCCACCTCTGCACGTAGGTGCTCTACCTCTACCCAGAAGCGCTCGACCTCCTCTCTCTGCCGAGTAGCCTCACTCAGCGCTACTGCCAACTCCCTCGCCCGCATATGCATTCATCTCATAAATCATTCTTACAGTTTTAATCATGAAATCAAAAGGTGGAAGGGTGGTTTGCTTACCCTCTCAGCAAGAGTGGCCTCGGCCTCCTCGGCTCAAGCTGTCACTCACGCAAAATCTGCATCCCACTCTACCTGATCTGCTGGTAGCTGTGAGGAGGAGGACGGTGCGTTTGGCGCCTGGCGCTGGGCTCCCTCGGCACGCTACAATTGGAATCATGTCAGTCTCATTTAAGCATAAATATTGCATTTTAGATTTAAAGCTGAAGCTTACTAGGAGGCCCAGGGAGCGTTGGAGCTTGTCCCGCTGTTAGACCGTGGAGTGGAGCAACCCCTGGAGCTCCGCGATCCGTCCCTGGGGGTCTAGCTGCATGTAGAATGTCCATCATTAGTATGCATTGTAGTCATAAGCATTTTAGAGTGCATGAGTCTAGAGTCGTACCGGTAGTTGCGCGCCACGGAAAACTTGGTCTCCATAGCATCGGGCGTAGGCTGTCAAGTAGGCCTCGTCACTAGTGGCTCGAGTGTGCACCGCTCGCCCCTGCCTCATCCAATCCCAGATCTGGTCTACAGCCCGAGTGATCCACTCTATCTCTGTCGCAAGTCCGCGTGAGTGGTGTCCCACGCGCTCCTCCGGTCGCTCTCTCGTCGGAAACTCCACCTCTGGCTGGTGGATGCCCACCGTCCTCATGATTAGCCGGTAATGGAGTGAATCGATGATGTTCAGGCAATGAAGCCATATGTCTCGGCCTGCGTACGCTTGGGCTGCCACCACCCATGGCTGGCCCTCCTATCCCTCGCCCTGGTACAGTGTCCACCGGACCTGTAAAATAGCAACCAATTGCATTAGCATCCAAGCATATAGTTGCATAAAGAATAGGAAAATTTTAAGTTTAGGTCTTATCAAGGCATAGGGTATAGTGTCAAGGTCATCTTGGATTGCCCGTACCAAGCATCTTAGGGAGCCCACCTCTCAAATCGCTGTCCACCACCTCGCGATGGGCACCCAGTCGGGGTGCACCTCCTATCCTCTCCCCAGCTCGAGGAGGTACATGTAGGCCCACACCTACATTCCATTGCATCCAAGCGTCAACATACAACATTTCATAAATCATATAGGAATTACACAAGCATTCTAAGGGTCGATGCTTACCTGAAGCAGTGGGGAGAATCTGCCGAGTATAGTATGTCGGCTGGTGGAGCTGAGGGTGTCAAAGAGGAATGCCAGCACAGCTACAGCCCACATGTACTCTCGAACCCTATCTACCTCATCGAGCAAGGGCAGGAGCCTGCAGCTCACTCTATTTGCTCTGGTGGCGAACAGTAGTTTCCTGAAAAACAACATTAGGAACTACCGCAAGACTACATCCACCTCGAGTCCTGGTCCAGCTGCCACCCACTCTTGTGCTCTGTCCGTTAGTCACCCCAGGTGCTACTCTGGCAGCTCCCCAACCGCGATCCCATCTCCTCTCAAACCCAGGCTCTCCTGTAGCCTCGCTCTTGGTAGGATCGTAGAGTGGCACTCCGGCCTCAGAAGCTCCAATCCCAACAGTCTCTGGGCCAGCTCCCGGTAGTCCATCAAAGTCCTCCCGCTCATCAGCGCACCATGTACTCACAGCCCAGTGATGCGCGCCACATCCTCTAGTGTAGGGATCGTGTGACCCCATGGGAACAAGAATGCCTGGCTGACTGGGTCCCGCCAGTCGTACAGTGCGTAAAGAAGGGCGGTGTCCAGCCGCACCACCTCCATGCCCAGGAACTCAGCAAATCCCATGGCCACCAGTCTCTCCCTCTGAAAGTCCGACAGTGCCAGGTACACTGCCCAGACCTAGAGCCATGAGATCCGTGTCCGACCTTTTCCCTGCATACATTTAAACATTTTTACATTAGTCATTCACTTCATATATAGTCATGCATTGCATTAAAAAAAGTGTAGTCTGCAGAAGTAGCGGCCACACTAGGGCCATTTCTATCTATCTGACAGTCATATATGGAATGCTCTATAATCCCAACGGTCACCCTCAGTCCGTTTTCACCCCCAATAATGCCCTTCGCTGATTTAGTTTAAACGGCCACCCTCTGACCGTTTGTGTCTTCCTAGCGGTCTGTTGGACACCGTTTTTTTCTAAGCGGCATGGTTGAGACCATTTTCTCCACTTAAAGTCGGTTCCACTTAGCAGTCTGTTAGAGACCGTTTTGTTTATAGGCGGCCTAGTTAAGACCATTTTCAACCTTTGGAGGTCGGTGCCACCTAACGGTTGCAGACGGACCGTCCTACTTCCTCAACGGTCCCTGGTAGGACCGTTTCTTGTCCGCCACGGCGAACGGCATTCACCCATCCCCCCATTTGTTGGAAATGGCTCTAGGGGCCCTTACAATCATCCCTAGGGGTTGGTGTGACCCATATTTTTTCATCCAAACCCCATGCATTGATTAGAAATTTGAAATTGGGGGAGGTTTTGATCGTGGCCTACCTCGGCCGACGAGGATCCTTTGGCCGATTTCTCGGTCACCGCCGCTCCTTCTTCCCACTCTTGTGGCTTTATTGCTTCCTCGGGTGCTCTCCCAGCCGTGGGAGGCTCTTCGCACTTGGTCGTGCCGGTGGCAGTGCCATCTCCTCCAGTGGGATCGACGGCGGCGACGGTGCACTCCCCTCTTCTCCGGTCATTCGGCGCGCGAACCTCTTCAACACCCACATCTTGAGTATCATCTAGGAGTGTACGTGTGAGGGAGGCTAGGAGGTGAGCTCTCGGTCGAAGAGGTGAGCTCGGTGGTGGGATTCGGTCGTGGGCGTTCGTGTGAAGTGGGGAAGACGAGGGAGAAGAAGGGTCGGTTTTCTTTTTGGAAATCGAAGGTCATTTAGCGGTCTGTCGCTTGATCGTTTATATCTTATAAATGGTCTGGTCATGGCCGTCTTTGTGAGTTCAGGCGGAGAACCATGTGACCATTTAGTTGGATTGTGCGGTCCTCCTATGACCATTTTTTGAGGTTGAGGCGGTCATGCTCAAACCGTTTTATTGTAAAGGCCCTATTTTGTTATGATTAATTCATGTTTATGCACCATGCTAATTAATTTTTATGCATGATTACATTTTGGCTATCTGACTAATGTTGAATTGCACAATTTTTGCCCCGCCATGCTACGTGCCATGCTCCCAATCCGGCAGGTAAGTCCGATAAGTATTCTGTATCCCTTATCCATTAATGCATTAATATATGGTATCAATGCTATATTATATCGGAAACCGGCTAGTCATTCATGTGTTTGGGGATCTGATGTTCCCCTTTACCAAAAACGATGATGATCTAGCTGCACATGTTTAATCGTTGGTTAAGGCCATTTGGTTGGTGGAATTGGGGGACGATGGTTCTATTCTGCACGCCGTGGTTGCAGATAGTGTCCTGACCCTAATTTATCCGGTCTAATAATATTATTGTCGAGTAATTTTTATTTTTCCTTTCTTTGCATTCATTTTAATGATTTCTTTATTTTAGCCCAGCATGCATCATACGCATTTTTAAGCATTCGTGACCCATAAGCTGTCTAAAGTGTCTCTTTGATAATGGGTGATTGTGCGTTTGTGGTCTTGGGTAAGGAAGATTATTCCATTCAGAGTCTGAAGGTTTTCTTCGGTCCGTTCGCTTGGTTGGTTGGCCGAGAGTCCCTGTCAGGAGTTTAGTATGCTTTCTTTTATTTCTCCATTACTGCTTATTCTGATCCCCTCATTGGCCTGTGGATTGTGTCCCCCCGATGAGGGTGATAGTGTTTCCTTTTCATCTATTTTTAGTTAGTTCCTCCAAGTTGGTGTCATTTTGGTCCAATCATTCTGTGTGACTAGTTCGGAGTTTTCTAGAAGATTCCTATCGCTCGTTGGTTAAGAACATGTGTCATTTACCATAACGCCCGCTTTTCACTTCGCTCCGCTACGTTTTCACTACATCTTCATGTTTCCATTTTGCTTCCGCTTCACCGCCGCTCGCTCCGTTGCAAAGAGGATGTTAAGGGGGGGCATCTATTGACACCCGTTTTATACCTTTGAGTTGGGTTATTTTCTTACCTTTACTTATAATGCCCCAAGTTGTCCATTATTCATTGGGCCATTTTCAAATGACTTTTTGGGCATTTTCTTCCTAGTTGGACTTGCTCCCGTGTTTTCTTGAGTTTGGGCTTAATGGAACTTGGTTTGACCAGGTCTTTGGGCTGAGTATGCATATTAATCTTTTAGTTATTTTCTTCTCAAATGGCCTCCTTAATAACAGTCTCACGATAGGCCGTTTCAGGAAGGTGGCGGTCTATTGAACGACTGTTTTTCATTCCCTGCGTCGACCTGGCTCTTCCCTGCGTCAACCTGGCCCGTCTCTGCGTTGACCTGTCTTGTTCTACGTCGACCGATTATTTTTTATAACGGTCTCACGGTAGACCGTTCCATAAAGGTGGCAGTCTATTGGAAGACCATTTTTTATGCTGAGAGTCCTGATTTGACTTGGTCTTTGGATAAATAAAGCATCTTTACCCCGTTTTTTATTTCTTAATGGCTGGATGAATAGCGGTCGGTCGATGGGCCGCTTAGCATCTCAGGGGGTGCATTGATTGGCCGTTTTTATCAGCCAAGATTCTTGCATCGATGGGCGATTTCTCTCTCTTTCCGTGGTCAAAATGGTTGCTTCATCCATAGATTTCTCCGCTGATTCTCAGCCAAATAGGGCGCCGTTTGATCCTACTGGTAGCTGGGAGTATTCTCTTCATTTTGTTCAAAATAATCCAGGGTTGATTCCCGCCCAAAAGCCCTCCATTCAAGCTAGGGTTTCAAGGGTCTATAAAGAGAACCCTTGGCTCATGGCCGCGGGGAGAGAGATTCCGAAGTTCACGTCGAAGTGCTGCCGCCTTCTAGAGTGAAATCCAGTTAGGGAGAAAGGCTTTCTACGTCCTCTAAGCCTTTGGTCCAAGGAGTAGTCCATTTTCGTCGCATTTTTGAGTCATAGCTTAAGTCATTTTTGGTCATCTTTTTAGTCAATTCATCTCCACTCTTCTTCATTTCTCTCCACCCCTTTCACTGTCATCTTAGCATCTTTACATCCTCCTATTGTTTTCCACGCCCCATAGGGGTTAAAAACCCAAAACCCCCAAGTATTTCCCTTTCTAATTATGTGTTCCATTCATCGTTCCCGCTTAAAGATATTGCACTTCCATAAACTAATTTGGGTCATTTTCTTTTGTCATTTGTGTTGTCTTGCAGGTCAGCAGGTGTTTCAGCGCAAGGCCCATCGCCCTGGCCGGTCGGAATGGGTGGAGGATCGAGTTCCCCAGCTCGGTTCTGGAAGCTTTCGCGGTCTACCTCTGACCGTCTATCAGAGGTAGCGGCCTTTCTCAGACCGTCTCTCCTCTGTTTGCGGTCGATTGAAGACCGTCCAAGCCCTACACCTGGGTCTTCTTCCCGTATTCTGCTTCAATGCTGGTAGCGGCCTATCGTGTTCTGTCCCCTGGTTTTGATGATAACAAACCACAGTTCATTATTGAATGTTGTGGTGTGATTAATGATTTTGCTAAGTAATGTTTTGGACAGCTCAAGTGAAGGACACTCAAGTGTCGACATGTCATCTGGACGTGTCGACACTTCATAAAGAAACCAGGTTTGAACTAGTTCGGGTTGAGCTCTGGAGTGAGCAAGGTGTCGACACTTCCAACAATGTGTCGACACGCGTAGAAGAAAAGTATGGTTCAAACGTCTCTTGCTAGCCTCTGTTTTATACCAAGTGTCGACACCCTGTGGAAAAAGGGTCGACACCTTCGCTCTAGCACAACGGGCTTCATCTCTGATTAGTGCTTATGTCTCGACACCGCCTAGTGAAGTCTCGACACCGTGGCATGATTCGCACGCAAGATGGCACGCGTATCGACACTTATCCGTCGAAGTGTCGACCTGTTCTGCTTGGAAGTCACGGTTCTTCAAGATTGTAATAGGATGTGTCAACACCCTGTGTGTAAAGTGTCGACACGTTCTTGATCGCCCAGAACGGATCTGAAATCGGAAGTGTCCGCTTTCCAAGATCCGCAACCGATCTTGGAGGATCCGCTCACACTTGAAAAGCCGTCAGGAAGCTCACCTTGTCAAGAGAGTTTATTGTCTGGCAGAGACAATCCTCTGAGATGCTGGTACTGTTACAGTTTTGGTTCCCTACCTACCCATGTACTAACATACCGGCAGGGAAAGTTCAACTATGCTAAAGAAGCCGATCGAATAATGGGGATGTGACATTCTGGGTGTGGCATCTGTAGTGGACAACGTATGATATGTCGTGAGCTATTGATATAGCAAGGAGAAGGAGCTCCAGTGATAGAGCGAGCTGAACAAAGAGAAAAAGAAGAAGGTGAAGAGGAGCCGAACATAAGCAAAGAAAGATCTCTCCTTCCTGGTGTTGTTGAAGCAAGGGAAACGAAGCAGATCTTCTTCTTCTACCTTAGGAGCTCTAAAAGCAAGGGAGATAGCCTCTGTCTACAACTTCATCCAGTGGGAGTGAAAGCTGAGGAGCTTATCCACCGTTCCTCTTACGGTCGTGGTAAAGACCCAGGAGAAAGATGAAGAGAAGCCAGGCTTCGTCCATTTCTCTCCAGACATGAGTTCTCTTCTCCTATAGAGTTTCTTTGTCATACTCTATCTGGTTGTTCTTTTTATAGCTTTATTTTTCTTTGAAAACAAATACTCCTACTTTGTTCCTTACCTGTGTGTAGGAAGACAGATGGTGTGTTCACCGGTTTGTGGGTTTCAAGGTTGTGTACCCTCAAGCTGTTTGGCAGCAGAGTTGAGAGAGTGTATCTCTCTGTTGGAAGCTGTGAATCAGCGGTAGTACATTGGCACTAGTGAAGCCTCATCGAGTTGTGTGAGGGGTGGACGTAGGTCTCTGGATAGAGACCGAACCACCTTAATACTTGTGTCTTGTGGTTTGTTTTCCATTGGGTACTGACCCTAGATGCTTGGTAGGAACGTTTCTGATCATCATCCGTGCATCAAGCCTGTTAGCTTTCAACTATCTCTTGCCTTACTAGTCTTAGTCTTGTATCTAGTCTGTATTTCCGCAAAGAAGGGTAAAAGGGGGCTGATCTATTCACCCCTCCCCTCTAGATCTGCCTATCACCACACATCACGTGGTATCAGAGCTAGTCTCTCTGTATGTGGTCTAACGACCTTGAGAGAACTGGTGATATGGCGACTAAGAGTCCTATGTCCGAAGGGCATTCCATAAATAGACCTCCCTTTTTCTCTGGAACAAACTATCCTTATAGGAAAAATTGTATGCAGGTCTTGATCAGAGCACAGGATCATGAGATCTGGTGGATGATTAGCAAAGGTCCATATGAGCTGCCTCTCGAACCAGAAGAGAAAACATGGACCAAGGAACAGATAAGAAGATCCTCTCTGAACTGGGGTGCCATGCACATAATGCAGTGCTGCCTTCATCCAACAGAAATCTCAAGAGTGTCAACTTGCGTAACTGCAAAAGAAATTTGGGACCGTCTTGAGGTAATATATGATGGGACACAGCCGGTACATGAAACTAAAGTAAACATGTTAGTGTCTGAATATGAAAAATTTAGAATGAAGTCTAATGAGTCTATTTTAGACATGTATGGTTGGCTAACCATGCTCACTAATGGTTTAATTGAGCTAGGCAAGACCTACTCTGAGCAGGAGATTGTGAAGAAAATATTAAGATCCCTCACTCCTGCATGGCATACAAAGGCCACATTGGTCGAAGAATCAAATGATTTGGCTACCATCAAGGTAGAAGCACTCATAGGGTCCCTGATGACCTATGAGATGAATCTAAGGAACAAAGAGACTGAAGTGAGTAAGAAAAAGCCTCTGGCTCTTAAAGTAGGTCCAAGTACCAAAGACTTTTCTGATGATGAAGAACCTTCAAGCAGCAACTCTGAAGAGGATGAAGTTGCTATGTTAACAAGAAAGTTCAAGAAGTTTCTAAGAAAGGATGGTAAAGGCTTCACAAAGTGGAAGCCTCAGGTAAAGAGAGGTTTAAGGCCAAAACCTGAAAATGATAAAAAGTTTGACAAACTCGTCTGCTACTGTTGCAGGAAACCCAGATACATCAAGTTTGAGTCTCCATAGGGAGCCAAGAGAACAATACCCAAGTGGAAGGGTAAGAAGAAGCAGGCCATGGTTTGTACCTAGAGTGACGAGGAAGAAAATGAAGATAGCTTCTCGGAAGAAGAGAAAGATGATCTCTGCTGAATGGCCAATGGAGAAAAGAATAGTGAGGTGAGCTCTCCTTTTGAACATTTCACTATTGATGATTGGGAAGAGGCTTACTTTGAATTAATGGATATGTATGAAGTGTACAGAAAAGAAAACAAAGTTCTAAAAAAGAAAATCGTTTCCAATGTGAATGATCAAATCCCTAATGACAAAATCACCTCCCTAGAAACTGAAATTGAGGATCTGAGAAAATTGAACGAAAACCTAGAAGAAGGAAGGAAAGAAATGAGGGATTTGGAAGATGAAAATGAAAGCTTAAGAGATGAAATTGATGAGCTAAAGATAAAGATGCAAAGCTATGTAAAAGACAACAACCTATGCAATGAAAAGGCTGATGCTGTCACTCAAGTAAACACTCAACTTCTGAAAGAAAATGAAAAGCTTTTGAAAGACTTAATTGATGAACAGAATTCTTTAGAGAAATTTGTTGATGGGAGTGAAAACTTGAATGCTCTGCTTGGGACAAAAATGAACTTCAACAGGAAAGGGCTAGGATATAATCCCACAAAGAAAAACTCAATTGGTATGAAAACCACAACCTTTGTCTCATCATTTGAAGCATCAACTTCTAAAATAACTCCTAGCCTAAACCAAGAAAATGCTAGAAACAAAGGAAAAGAGAAAGTGGGAGAGCCCATGAAGAACAACCCTGTAGAACCCAAAAAGGCTCACCAACAGCAATACCAAGTAGGCCGACACCTACCTAAATCCCAGTCTGCACATCCCAAGGGTAAAAAGAACTTCAACAATAGGACAGGTCGGGACTACCCTAAGGACAGGTCGACCCATTCATGGTCAACCACCCGTCAGTTCCCGAGGTTGGAACCAGCAGGTCGACACTCTATTTACAGGGACCCGACACCTCTCTCAAACACATACGGTTATAGATGGGTAGAACGAGAGATAGGTCGACACTTTCAGAATAGGAGGTCGACACATCCCTCATCCAGAGACCAGTATAGATGGTCAGAACAGGGGAGAGGTCGACACTTCGCCTCCTATAGGTCGACACCTTCGTGGGTCTGGGGTAGTTATGAACCCTGCAGTCATAAGTCTACCCAACCTCAACATCCTAGGTACTATGACACCTCCTACACCTCCAGGCCAACCAATTGGAATAGATGGTCCAACAAATAATCCTCCTATAATATTCCAAAAACCCATAAATCCCAAGAAGCTAAAAGAGAGAGAAGGAATGTTAAAGAAGAAAAGAAAAACTAGAACTTCCAGCAAAGCAAGAAAAACAATAATGTTAAGAAAGTCTGGATGTCAAAGTATGTGTTATCTTGCTTTACATAAATGAAGAAATTATTGGGACTCAATTGTCCTTGGGTTCCAAACATATTCACTTAATTCCTTGTGCAAGAGTGTCTTGCAACCGTGCACAATCGTTGGTATCTTGATAGTGGCTGCTCAAGACACATGACTGGAGATAGAACCAACTTTTATCTCCTGGTAGAAAAGGAAGCTGGACATGTCACGTTTGGAGGGAACAACAAAGGAAAGATCATCGGCACAGGTAAAGTTGGTAAGAACCCCTCCAACTCAATTGATAATGTATTGCTTATTGATGGTCTAGAGAATAATTTGCTAAGCATAAGTCAGCTGTGTGATAAATGTCATACTATAGTCTTTGACTCTAATAAATGTAGGATCTTGCACCCTAATTCAAAAGAAACCAAGTTTTCTGGTAAAAGAGTCAACAATATGTATATGATTGACTTAGATGACCCTGCTCACACAAATCTTTTTCTTGCTACACCTAAGTCTAAATTAGCATGCTTGTGGCATCGTAGACTAGGTCATGCTAGCTACAATACTCTTCATAAATTGGTGAAGCATTCAATTGTTAAAGGTTTGCCTGAAATAAAATTCAAACTGAATTCTAAAATTTGTGATGCATGTGCTCAAGGAAAACAAACTAGAAAGTCATTTAAAAGTAGAACTGAAAACCTATCATCTAAACCACTTGAACTAATTCACATGGACTTGTTTGGTCCAATCAAAACAGCTAGTTTAAGTGGTAAAAGATATGGCTATGTTTTAGTGGATGACTTTACTAGATTCACTTGGGTGTTTTATCTTGCACATAAAAATGACGCATTTGATGAGTTTCAGGCACTCTTCATGCAAGTAAAGCAAGATGGTAAGTTCAAATTTTCTACTATACTTTCTGACCATGGTGGTGAATTCGAAAATGCTGATTTTGATAATCTTTGCAAGACTGAAGGAATAAATCATAGGTTCTCATCACCAAGAACCCCTAAGCAAAATGGGGTGGTCGAAAGGAAGAACAGAACTCTCATAGAGATGGCACGCACAATGCTTGCTGAAAAGTAACTACCAAGGAGATTTTGGGCAGAAGCGGTAAACACTGCATGTTATATCATCAACCGCTCAATGGTAAGGCCACTCACAAAAATGACTCCTTATGAGGTGCTGAAAGGTAAAAAGTCATCTCTCTTTCACATGAAAGTATTTGGGTCAAAGTGTTTTGCTCATAACAACGATAAAAGAGTTTTAGACAAGTTTGAGCCCAAGAGTGATGAAGGGATATTCCTTGGGTATTCAGATAGGTCTAGAGCTTATAGGGTCTATAATCTTAAGACCCTATGTGTGGAAGAGTCCCCTCACATCACTTTTGATGAGACTAATCATGACAACACTTGTAGGGAAGATGATGATGGGGGATTTCTGAACATAAAAGGTGTAGTGCCCCAAAATTTATGTAAATAATTTCTGGATTATTTTAAGAATTTTCTGGAATTTATTAGGAATTTATAAAGCTTAAATGAACTAACAAATGGATATTGGGATTATAAGGCCAAATTATGTTAAATAATTAATCCAGCTTTGATAAATAAAGCCTAAAGGAGTTAAGGACCAAGCCCATTAAGTTTTGCCCATATTCTAGAAGGTTAATTAATTTATCCTCAAAATATAAGGATAAATACCCTTTTTATAGATAATTATGTGGATAAAACAATAAAAGAGTTTTATTACATTTGAATTCTGCGCACAGTAACTGTAGCAGTCTATCATGCGACCGCCACAGGGATCTGACGCACCAAGACTCGACCGTTACATTCTGACTAATTCCGTAAGTGGAAGAACAAGCAAAAAGATTAGATCTTTGGGATCTTATCTGCTAGAGACCTAATTGAGAGAACATGAAGGGTTACTAAGGACTCTTAGGGATCAGGTTTTGGCCAACTAAGGACTGTAGCATCTACCTAATCCATGAAACCCTAGCAAAGTTCTATAAATAGGACCCAGATTGGGACTGGGCGACCCTTACTTTTGGCTCGTGAAGAATCACGGTAAGGAGTCACAAGTTTGGGTAAGTTGTTTAGAAGCTTTTGTTTCTAATACTTTAGACTAATAGCTCCCAAAATTTCGTGCTAGGAGATCTAGTATCCAAGGAGTTAGAAGCTTCCAAAGTTGTTGGTTCAACCATAGCGACCCAGGAATTTGAGCAAAAGTCCATTGAAGAACAGGAAATTAGGACGTCTAAATGAGGTATTTAGAAGTTGGTTCTTTAGACCTTTTTGTTCCAAATAGTTTCATATTTATACCCTCCAAATTTCAGGTCTTTGGGTCAAGAGATTGAGGAGTTAGGACGGCGTGAAGTTGCTGAAAACCCACAGGAAGGGAAGGATTAGGGCGTGCTTTGCAAACCCAAATTTTAAGTATAGAAGTTTGTAAAGAGGTAGTTCATCTCATGAACGGCAAGAATATCATGTTAGGGATAAAAGCCCTCTGATTTCACTTGATTTCATGCAGTGTAGGCCAAGAATTTCATGTTTTAGTAGGTCTATGCATACATGCATATCTTTAGCCTAAATTAAAGATAAAAGATATTCTCTTATTAATTCACTGCAACCTATGCATCTAGATGGCCTTTACTTTGTTTTGTCATGACTAGAGTAGTTAAGTCTTTTTAAACATGACATGTTTCAATCATAGTCTTTTATTTTCTATGTACGATCAACAGGGCTCTAATGGTTTATAGTTCGACCGTCAGAGGCATATAACGGTCTTATGATAAGCCGTCACACCCCCTGTTATACTTGAGTTCAATGTAAACTCTGACGAACTATAAGTGGAGCATTACAACACTCTGACGGCCCCACGATAAACCGTCACAGCACTATGACGCCCCCATATTAGACCGTCAGAATACTGTGATCTGTCAACCCGAGACAGAATTGAAAACAGTCAACTTAGCTTATAAATAAAGCCTAGATATCTAAGTTTTGACATGTTTTCATGACTTTGAGTTTATTAATTAATTCATGATAGAAATTTCATGTCTAAAGCACCTTGAGTTATTTTAAGCATATGTTAATTTCATTTGCTAAACTCTATAGTTTTGTATTAAAACAATGATTTTAAATGTTGTATTGATGGAGTTTATCATGGTTTCACATCCTTATACATTCTTTCTCATCTATAGAGTCATTTTCTTTAAGTACGTGGCGTATACTCCGGTATGTGTCCACTAGTTACACTTTTGCACTATAGGAGCACATTCTTGAACTTGAGGACCTCTCTATTGGATATTCCTTCCAATAGACTAGGAAATCTTGTTTCAAGGCCTTCGTAAGTCTCCGTGAGCCTAGGATTCCCACTAGGACGCTGAGCTGGTTGTACCATTAAAGCCCAATTGTCTAGAAAAGCACTACTGAAGTTTTGAATTATGTCCATGTAACGGCCTATTACTCGACCGTCAGGCACATCTAACGGTCCAGTATACAACCGTCACATTACTGAGTCCAATTTATTCTTTCTGGATTCATCACATTCTAACGGTCCAATACTAGACCGTCACGTTCATGTAGCGGCCCATTAATTGACCGCCACAATTCCTGAGTACTTTAACCCGAGGTTTGACCCAAGTGTTGATATTCCAAAGTTCCTAGATGGATTATTGATGGTCTAGGACTTGTCCTATTGCTCAAGATACTTAATTTTAAATTATGGAAGATAAGGAATGTACTGTTATGCTGTCAAATTATTTCCATGAGCATAACATTGTTTTAAGTCATTCTTGATCCCTCGCATTCTTAAGTGAAGCGTTCATTCATTGAATTATTGTTATCATGAACTTATTGAACTTGTTATATTACTGGCCACATTTTATTGCTTGAAACGTGGAAGTAGCTTGATTTATACTTGAAGATGCGATCGAGCACTGATTGTGTTCAAGGGCTCTGTGCTAGTCCCCTCGGCTGATTGTCGGAAATATACTGTAAACCATGGGGTATGATGCTACTAGCGTCGCATTACGCTGGGAGTACTTTCTCTATAAATAAGTGAAAAATTCACAGCACGACATATACACGTACATGACTTTCTTTCTTGTTACATGATATTCCACAGAAATTCACCAAATACTTGCTCATAAGCAAAAGATGTTGGTGTGATGATTACATGGTTTGCTAGTACATTCTCAATACATTCTTGATCATGAAAGGCCATATCATGTTCTTATTACATTCTTGCTAATTCATACTTGCTCAATCTATCTTACATGATCGTCTTGTTATCTTGGTTATTTACATGTGAATTATCGCATTCGCATGATTTCACTTTATTTTCTTTAAAGCTAAAATGTTAAATCACTTTAATAGTGCCTTCATGTTGATGCGAAGATACCTATTGGGCAAGTGTGCTCATTACCTATTTTCAATCTTTTCAGAAGATGGAAGTGATTTGAATTCGGATTCAAGTTATTCAAGTAGCGGGTCCGAGAGCGAATGAGAGTGAAGACTTAGGAAAGTCAATCTTGTTTAGATCGAGTCTTTGTAATTTTCTTTTTTTATTGAGTCTGATGGATTGAAGAAGGTTGACAAGTTATTGTATTTGAATATTTTGATTTGATTACTAATGAAATAAAGTTGGAGTTTGAGTAAATTATTGTGCAATTGTATTTTGTTATGTGTGGTTGTCTTGCGCTCTGATCAATCTTGCTTGTAAGAGGCTTACCATGCCAGCTGTTTACATTCCTCGAGCTAGTCTTCCACTCTAATAAAGGCTCGGGGCATGACAGTTAAGTTGGTATCAGAGCCTAAGTCACAGGACTTAGGGAAAAGAGTCACGTCATAGGATAAGTCCAAGGCTTAAGGACCCCTACCTATGAACTAAGGAAGAAATTTTCTCACCCATGCGAGAATTGGGTAGAGCCTGGGATAAGATAGTTAATTAGTTTTAAGATTAATCTCCTTCTAATTCCATGAGAATTAACAATTGTTTATTTCTCTTAGGTACCTCATTATTACAATGGCTCATCGCGTAGATTGGGATCGCATGCAACAAACGGTTGTCGGCCTTACTCAGACATTACAAACTATGGCCCAGACAGGCGCATGGGCGAGGGCTGGTGACTTGCATCCTAATTTTCAGAGCTTAAACCCTCCGCGTTTTTACGGTTCTTCTAATCCAGATGAGGCAGAAAACTGGATAGATGAAATGAATCACATCTTCGATGTTGTCCAATGCACGGATCAAGAAAAAGTGTGTGTTGCAACCGTTCCAACTCAATAAAGATGCACGCACATGGTCGAAATCAGTACCTTTACCTCCGGTAGATGCACCTCACACGTGGGAAGGATTTCTCACATTATTCCGTGCTAAGTACTTTTCTAAGCATGTTAAAGAAAGAAAGGCTATAGAGTTCACCTCTCTTCGTCAGGGAATGATGACAGTTGCAGAGTATGAACTTCAATTCTTTAGGCTAGCACCTTATGCACCGCATTTAATCAGTACCGATTTATTGAAGGCTAACCGATTTATCGACGGGTTACGACCTGGTTTCATTCAGCAGCTCGGGACCCAAAACATTCGTACCTATGCGAAAATGGTCCAGCGGGCATATTTATGTGAGAGGACCTTAGAGAAGGTCGAGAAATTGAAAGGAAAAGGAGAAGAGTCCAGCCGACGATTTGATCGGTGTTATAAGAAAGAAAAATTCAGCATCATGAAACCTCACAACAGCCGTGATAGCAAGAAGAGATCTAGGAGCGGTAACGGTGGAAGTTCCCAGAAGAATAAGAAATTTAAGGAGGAGGAGAAGCAAGTCATGGTAGCTTGCACATTTTGTGAGAAGTTTGGCCACTCGGCCGAGGAATGCGGGAAGTGCCTTGGCGCTTGTTTACGTTGCGGTAGCAGGGAGCATCGTATGCCTGATTGCCCCCTCATGAAGGATCAATCGTCTGGTGGTGGACGTAAGAGGCAGGCTCACCTCAATGCTGTTCTAGAAGAAGAAGAAGCGCCTAGAGATGGTGGGCTTATGGAAGGTACCCTTCAAATTTTTTCCCGTCTTGCATTTGTGCTGTTTGATACTGGTACTTCTCATTCTTTTATCTCTATTACTTTTGCACAAACAATCCTAATTTCATCAGTTCCCCTACCTTCAGATCTTTCTATTACTACACCTTTAGGTTCTGGAACAAAGCTTACCGAGTATTATCCTGATAGTGAGATAATAGTAGAAGGTCACAATCTCCCCGCAAACTTAGTATACCTTGACATGAAAGGTTATGATGCCATTTTAGGGGTAGATTGGTTAGTGGATCATGATGTCAATATCAATTGTCGGAATAAGATAATATCCTTTCGCAAACTAGGTTTACCAAGATTTTATTTCCTTGGTATCAAGTATAAGAAGCATCCTACCATCATCTCTTCTCTTCACGCTTGCAAACTTATATCGCAAGGATTTGAAGCTTTTCATGCTTGTGTCATTGTTGCCGAATCCAAGGAAATCATCATAGAAGACATCCCTATTGTAAATGAGTTCACTGATGTGTTCGCATCCGAATTACCCAGTTTACCATCCGAGAGGGAAGTAAACTTCACCATTGAACTCATTGCAGGAGCAGCACCTGTTTCTATAGCCCCTTACATGATGTCCCCCACGAAACTTAAAGAATTAAAAAGGCAGTTGCAGGAACTATTAGATAAGGGTTTCATCAGACCTAGCACATCCCCCTGGGGTGCACCGGTTCTTTTTGTCAAGAAGAAGGATGGCTCTCTCAGGCTGTGTATCGACTATCGGCGATTGCATCAACTTACAATAAAGAACAAGTATCCATTGCCACGTATTGATGAGCTCTTCGACCAGCTTTCGGGAGCAGAATATTTCTCCAAGGTAGACCTCAGATCAGGTTATCATCAGCTTAGAATTAAAGATGAAGAGATATACAAAATGACTTTCCGAAGTCGTTATGGCCACTATGAATTTGTGGTAATGCCATTCGGGTTAACAAATGCCCGAACATCATTTATGCAACTTATGAACAATGTTTGCCCGCCATATCTGGACCAGTTCATCGTCATCTTCATTGATGACATTCCGATATACTCCAAGACAAAAGAGGAATATGAAGAACATTTGAAGATAGCTTTGCAAAAGCTTAGAGAACATAAACTCTATGCCAAACTTAACAAGTGCAAATTCTGACTTAAGGAAGTTTCATTCTTAGGCCACATTATTTCAAAAGAAGGTATCACTGTGGATCCTTCTAAGGTAGAAGTAGTTAAGAACTGGAGCCGGCCAACGACCGTATCAGAAGTAAGGAGCTTTCTAGGTCTAGCCGGGTGTTACAGGAGGTTCATAAAGGATTTCTCAAAGATTGATGTTCCTTTCACAAGACTTACAAGAAAAGGAAATCCTTTTGTATGGTCGATGGATTGTGAAAAGAGTTTTCTAACTCTTAAAGAACATCTCATGACAACCCCTATATTATCATTGCCCGTTGAAGGTGGTGGATTCGAAGTATATACGGATGCGTCTGGCATTGGCTTAGGGTGCGTCCACATGTAAAATGGAAAGGTAATTTGCTATTCTTCAAGACAATTGAAACGTCACGAAGAGAATTATCCTGTGCATGACTTAGAATTATGTTTCAATGGGATTTATTGATTTTATTTTATTTTTATTAAAAATTATATTTTATTATTATTTTTGGACTTATTTGGTTTATTTACGTGTCGATCGACCAATTAACTAACCGGTAATTAACTGACTGATTAACTGTGCGAGCTTGCCAGTCACGTATATGACGAGTTTATTATGCGCTCATTCTGACCCGCGTCGGGCGATAGTGGGGTTCGGTCGGGACCAGTAGTCCGCCACACCATAAAGGCTATGGCGTTAATTACATCCCCCACGAGGAGGGAAAACCTGTGATTAATTACCGAGATAGCGGGTTGTCGAGGCCAGAATAAAGACGCAAAGGTACAAACGTGACAAGGTCACATGAGATGCTTCTATATGTCATGCGAAAGAGGCATGGTTCATTAAGTTGGATACCCTCGATACGTGGCGGAGGACATAGGTCCGAAGACCACCATCGCGCATGGTAAAGACTTCTAATCGGGGGTAACCCAGACTGCCGTCAGTGATATTTGATATACCGGAGGGAGTCCATGTAGGCATGCATGCATGATGCTCATGACAACGTTAAGCATGGTCACAGGGTTGTAAAGATGAACAATGATCAATCAAGTTTATTCATCTCCACCGAGGGAGACGAAAGTGATAACATGGGCATGATAACGGAAGCATGATGACAATAGACATGATAGTAGAAGCATGATAATAAGGTGATTCGGACTTGAACAGCCCTTCCCTTATTCAGTTTATTACTGATTAGGGTTTATTAATCTCGACCATAGGAGGCGAAGATCACTCCGGAGGTGAGTGAGTAACTAGAACGGCACAACGATTCAAAATCGGCGTGACTGCGCGTAGGGATAAGTTTCCCTGGCGCGGCCAAACGTAGGAAAGGGGTCTTAATCCGGCGCGGCCATGGCAAGCATTAAAACGGTGCGGTGGCATTAGGGCGCGCCGGGAGCAAACCAATTGAAATTGTAAAATTATGAGTCTATCGTTAATCCAGCGCGGGGGGGGGGGCACCGTATTAGGGCGCGCCGGATTAGGACCGGCTATTTTAGTTGATTTTTGAGGAATTTTGAAATTATTTTGGTTTATTAAGATGTTGTTGAGGGTCTTGAGGTTTAATTGGGTTGATTGCCTGTTGAATTAGGGTCCAGGGCTCTCCAGGAGCAAAGTCATGAACTAGTGCGAGGTTCATACTTGAGCACTAGGGTTCTTTACCTCAAAACAAGTGTTTTATTGAAGTCAATTCACAGAAGTGTGATCTTATTCATTTAAAGCTCTGTCAAAAATTGTGCATCATCTCCCCCGTCCCTGAAGAGTTGCAAGGGAGAAACGGGGTCATAACCACTTGTGGAGTAAGCCCCTAAACCGCAAGTCTGCATGGAGGCAGCCAGCAAATCCCGATCGGATAGGATACCCCGAGGACGAGCCTGCAAGGGGCACCATAGCTCCGTGGGTTAGAGTAAGCGGATAAGGTGACTAATAGGGGGTGAGGTCCCCGAGGACTGGCCTACAAGGGGGTACACGGCCCATGGTCAACTCCCAATCTGACAAAGGGACCGCCAATAGTGATGAGAGGCCCCGAGGACTAGCCTGCGAGTGGCATGCAACCCATGACCACCACAACGTCCCTGGGGACAGTGGGTTTAATATTGGGCTGAGCCCTATTGATATTCACCTTATGGCCCCTAGGGACCCTCATCACTCGCAGATGGGGGCCCTTTGACCGAATGGTGATTCTGAGATGCCAATGGGGTATGTTTCCCCCTCCCCAGAATATTGAAACTACTGTTCTCGGAAATAATGAAACCCGACGATCATGGACCATGTATGGGATAAGAGGGTCAACAGATTACTGTTCATAGGATTGGCAAATTAATGCTCACGGGGGTTAATGGGTTAGCATTACGTACTGCACCAATTAAGAAATGGAACATGAGAATCGTTAGCATATAATGGATGCGGGGATTATAGAGATGACACTGTTCACTCTGGACTATGAAGAAGTGCAGAGGGGTGTCGATGGGGTCAACCTCGGAACAAGAAACCGACAGAGGTGCACACGCGAGCGTGCCCCCAACCACAAACCCACAATACGCACACGGCAAGGCACGGCCCTTGCATTCGAAAGGAAGAATCCCGGGGAGGGGGACGATATTAATGTAGCCCGTATGGCTCCGGGCATGTTCGATTCCGCAGAGCAGAACTCAGCAATCGCACGCACAGAGTGATCGGGCATACTGACTAAGGAAGCAGCAGCAAAAGCATCAAAGACATAATCATCATTCATTCCACTGATGGGAGACGAAAGATCAGGTATGTTATAAACATTCGGCACGCCGGCGTTATCGCTCGGCGGCCGCTTCATTGATTTCAAATCAAAAAAAAGAAGGGTTACAAGGGACGTACAGGGAGAGAAGGAACAGATGAACAGATGGTGAGGGGGGAAGGAGGATGGGCCTGTATCATCGCCCCTCCCTCCCCCTCACTTACACGACCGCAGAAAGGGGAAACAGAGGAGGGGTCTTCGAGAAGCAATCCACGGAACCCACCTAGACTTCACCGGCAAAACTAGAGTATCGGGCTCTTCTTCTACTTCTCCGGCTCCAGAGGGCTCCAGGCGGAGAAAAAGACGGCGGCGAGGGGGGAACGCCCGGTGAGAACCCTACTTCTCTCGCAAGGAAACCCTTTCTCCCTCAAAGGTGATTGGCTCCCTGACTCTCTCTCTTTTCTTCTAATTCTTCTTCATTCGAAAAACCTCCTCTTCTTTTATTCTGTTTCGAATGGCCTTTTATGCAGGAACATTCAGGGGTTAATCCGGCGTGGAGAATGGCGCGCCGGGGAGAGGGGCCTATGAATCTTTTTACGCGCCGGAATAAGAGGGCGCCGGATAAAGGGGGCGCGCTGATAGGATTGGTGCGATGGATTCAGAGGGGGGGTGAATGAATCCCACCCTTAAAAACTTTTCGCTCAAACAATATTGCGGAATTAAAACACAGATGGCTTAAACAATAGAGCAAATATGTAGCGCGCCAAAAACATTCATCTAGCGGAAGTAACCACGAAATCAAACAAACACTGCACAGTAGATTTTTTAGGTGGTTCGGTCACCAAGACCTACGTCCACCCCTCACTCCAAACCGGAGTGAGGCTTCCACTAGCTAGCGCTAGAACCGCAGACTCAGTCTGCAAACACTTGCTGCCAAATAGCTTGACCAGGGGAACAACCTCCCCTCTTCCTCCAGACCGGAGGGACACACCAAGTGACTCCCAGCCACTTGGAACCAGAGACTAGGTCTCTCTTCCTCCAGACCAGGAGGGAACCCACAAGTGACTCCCAGCCACTTGCAAACCGAAGACACAAGGTCTCCCTTCTCCTGAGTCCACAGGAGGAACCCAACCTCTATCCAGAGAATCGGAAGAACAAAGGTAATCATAGAAACAAAAGGAAAAAAAAGAAATGAAAATGACACAACAAACAGAAAGCTGGAAATGAAATCACAATTTGGCTCTCGCAGGAGCTGACTGGCCTGGATATGATCCACGGTCCAGCAGGATCTAATCTTCTGATGAAGCTTCGTATCTCTCGATCTCTCCTCTTCTTACTCTTCTTTTTCTTCTCTGCTTCTTTCTCTCACTGTCTACTCTTCTTTTCTCAATCCTCACAAGCTCTCTCCCTTTCTCTTTTTCTTCTGCTGCACTCTTCTTCTGCTCTCTGCCTCTCTTCTTCTTCACTCACAGTCTCGATCAGCCACCTTCTACATATCTTCTGCGGATGAAGAAATTTCATATATATATCAGCAGCAACTAGGGCGTGTGCCCCCTTTATCCAGAGGACACCTCGGATCACGTGCCAGGTGTCAACCTTGGATCACGTGCCCATTCATCAGCCTGTACATTGAAATAATTACTTCAGTCGATCAACAAACAATGTATAGACTTAATGAAAATAATGCATGAGCGTGTACAGACTTTAGATGTAGCAAGTAGCCAAGTATGTACATTGGTGAGAGTGTATAGACTTTGATGTAAAGGCTTGAGTTACACAAGCAGTGTATAGACTTCACGATGCACACCCATATCCAATGTATAGACTTACCCCTTGAAGAGAAGTTAGATCTGGGTTAGTTCAGTGGGTCGACGCAATGACCCCATGCGTCAACGCCTCCAGCCTTATCTTCAAAGACATCTGAGGCATTTCAAGGCTGCGTCAACCTCGTGGGCTCAATGGGTTGACGTCATCTGAACTACTTATGAGATATATAGACATGCGAATCTGATGTAAAGACTTTGCAAGGGAAAGGCTGTACAGGCTGTGGGACGCAATGTAGAGACATTGCAGTGCTGGTAGCCAGCGATGTATAGACATTGCAGAGCTGCTGTGTACAGACTCTGTGAATGCAAAGCTAAAGCAATGTATAGACTTCATGTGTAGAAGACTAAGGCATTGTACAGACTTCACAAGAAGCACTGGACGATGTACATACTTGTTTTCGTTCAACACACAGGCTGTACAGACTTTGAGGCAAACGCTGTCCAGACTTTGAGGCAAGCTCTGTATAGACATGATGAGAATGCATGGAACAACCTGTTAGGGTGCTAGGCCCGGATACAGAGGGGGGGTGAATGTATCCCTCTAGAAAATATAGCCCAAATTAAAACTCTAAAGCTCAGATATGCGGAATAAAAACTAATGAGCTTTCCAAGATGAAATGATAAGGCAACAAATGAACAAACAGTTGGACTGCAAAAATACAGCCACCTGATCAACCAGAACCGAAGGCAGAGCTAAACAACCCAAACACACTTAGCAGAATATAATGCTCAAAAATAACTCTCTAGATAATACAACTAGCCAAGCATGCACAACCTGTGAATGGGAGGTAGAAGATATGGAGCTAACGCAAGGCAAACCACTGCACAAATAATTTTAAGGTGGTTCGGTCCTCCAGACCTACATCCACCCCTCACTCCCAATCGGAGTGAGGCTTCACTAGCCAACGCTAGAACCAAGCAGACTCAGTCTGCGAACAAGGTGCTGCCACACAGCTTGACCAGGGGAACAACCTCCCCTCTTCCTCCCAACAGGAGGGACACCCCAAGTGACTCCCAGCCACTTGAAAACCAGAGATCGAAGTCTCTCTTCCTCCAGACCTGAGGGACCCCTGGACTTGCTACCCACAAGCCCAGAATCGGAGACAAGTCTCCCTTCCTCCAAATCGGAGGGAACCTATAAGTAGCTCCCAGCTACTTGCAACCGGAGATCAGATCTCCCTTCTCCTGACCCACCAGGAGGAACCCGACCTCAGTCCAGAGGATCGGAAGTACAAAGTAAATCAGAAAAAACGAAGGGGAAAACAAGAAATGAAAATAACACAGCAATCACAAGCTGTAAAAGATGAAGCACAAAGATAGCTCTCAATGGAGCTGGCTGGCCTGGATTTGATCCACGGTCCAGCAAGAACAAATCTTTAGATACAGCTTCTATTCTTCTTCTCTCAATACTCACGAGCTCTCTTTCTTCTTCTTCTTCTTCTCTTCTTTCTTCTCTTTCGCAGGCTCTCTCTGGCTTTTCTCTTCTCTTCTTCTTCTGCTCTCTACTGCTCTTTTCTTCTTCTGCTCTTTCACTCTCTGGATCTCTGCTCCTCTATTCTCTTCTGCTCTTTCTTTCTGGTCTCTATCAGCCCTCTTCCATTCTCATGTATATTTTTTCAGTGGACGAAAGCTTCTATTTATATCAGCTTCAGCAGGTGCTAGGGCGTGAGGTCTCGACGATTCCCGCCCAGCTTATTTGGTCCACGTGTCAGCATTTCGGCCTCTAGGATCACGTGTCAAGTCTTAATGGCCTCGTCCATTAAATCTGTCAGATAATCAGTCGAATAACCTGTCAGATAATCATGCATGCATGCATGATGCTCATGACAACGTTAAGCATGGTCACAGGGTTGTAAAGATGAACAATGATCAATCAAGTTTATTCATCTCCATCGAGGGAGACGAAAGTGATAACATGGGCATGATAACGGAAGCATGATGACAATAGACATGATAGTAGAAGCACGATAATAAGGTGATTCGGACTTGAACAGCCCTTCCCTTATTCAGTTTATTACTGATTAGGGTTTATTAATCTCGACCATAGGAGGCGAAGATCACTCCGGAGGTGAGTGAGTAACTAGAATGGCACAACGATTCAAAATCGGCGCGACTGCGCGTAGGGATAAGTTTCCCTGGCGCGGCCAAATGTAGGAAAGGGATCTTAATCCGGCGCGGCCATGGCAAGCATTAAAACGGTGCGGTGGCATTAGGGCGCGCCGGGAGCAAACCAATTGAAATTGTGAAATTATGAGTCTATCGTTAATCCGGCGCGGGGGGGGGGGGGGGCACCGTATTAGGGCGCGCCGGATTAGGACCGCGCTGTTTTAGTTGATTTTTGAGGAATTTTGAAACTATTTTGGTTTATTAAGATGTTGTTGAGGGTCTTGAGGTTTAATTGGGTTGATTGCCTGTTGAATTAGGGTCCAGGGCTCTCCAAGAGCAAAGTCATGAACTAGTGCGAGGTTCATACTTGAGCACTAGGGTTCTTTACCTCAAAATAAGTGTTTTATTGAAGTCAATTCACAGAAGTGTGATCTTATTAATTTAAAGCTCTGTCGAAAATTGTGCATCATCTCCCCCGTCCCTGAAGAGTTGCAAGGGAGAAACGGGGTCATAACCACTTGTGGAGTAAGCCCCTAAACCGCAAGTCTGCATGGAGGCAGCCAGCAAATCCCGATCGGATAGGATACCCCGAGGACGAGCCTGCAAGGGGCACCATAGCTCCGTGGGTTAGAGTAAGCGGATAAGGTGACTAATAGGGGGTGAGGTCCCCGAGGACTGGCCTACAAGGGGGTACACGGCCCATGGTCAACTCCCAATCTGACAAAGGGACCGCCAATAGTGATGAGAGGCCCCGAGGACTAGCCTGCGAGGGGCATGCAACCCATGACCACCACAACGTCCCTGGGGACAGTGGGTTTAATATTGGGCTGAGCCCTATTGATATTCATCTTATGGCCCCTAGGGACCCTCATCACTCGCAAATGGGGGCCCTTTGATTGAATGGTGATTCTGAGATGCCAATGGGGTATGTTTCCCCCTCCCCAGAATATTGAAACTACCGTTCTCGGAAATAATGAAACCCGACGATCATGGACCATGTATGGGATAAGTGGGTCAACAGATTAATGTTCATAGGATTGGCAAATTAATGATCACGGGGGTTAATGGGTTAGCATTACGTACTGCACCAATTAAGATACGGAACATGAGAATCGTTAGCATATAATGGATGCGGGGATTATAGAGATGACACTGTTCACTCTGGACTATGAAGAAGTGCAGAGGGGTGTCGATGGGGTCAACCTCGGAACAAGAAACCGACATAGGTGCACACGCGAGCGTGCCCCCAACCACAAACCCACAATACGCACACGGCAAGGCACGGCCCTTGCATTCGAAAGGAAGAATCCCGGGGAGGGGGACGATATTAATGTAGCCCGTATGGCTCCGGGCATGTTCGATTCCGCAGAGCAAAACTCAGCAATCGCACGCACAGAGTGATCGGGCATACTGACTAAGGAAGCAGCAGCAAAAGCATCAAAGACATAATCATCATTCATTCCACTGATGGGAGACGAAAGATCAGGTATGTTATAAACATTCGGCACGCCGGCGTTGTCGCTCGGCGGCCGCTTCATTGATTTCAAATAAAAAAAAAGAAGGGTTACAAGGGACGTACAGGGAAAGAACGAACAGATGAATAGATGGTGAGGGGGGAAGGAGGATGGGCCTGTATCATCGCCCCTCCCTCCCCCTCACTTACATGACCGCAGAAAGGGGAAACAGAGGAGGGGTCTTCGAGAAGCAATCCACGGAACCCACCTAGACTTCACCGGCAAAACTAGAGTATCGGGCTCTTCTTCTACTTCTCCGGCTCCGGAGGGCTCCAGGCGGAGAAAAAGACGGCGGCGAGGGGGGAACGCCCGGTGAGAACCCTGCTTCTCTCGCAAGGAAACCCTTTCTCCCTCGAAGGTGATTGGCTCCCTGACTCTCTCTCTCTTTTCTTCTAATTCTTCTTCATTCGAAAAACCTCCTCTTCTTTTATTCTGTTTTGAATGGCCTTTTATGCAGGAACATTCAGGGGTTAATCCGGCGTGGAGAATGGCGCGCCGAGGAGAGGGGCCTATGAATCTTTTTACGCGCCGGAATAAGAGGGCGCCGGATAGAGGGGGCGCGCTGATAGGATTGGTGCGATGGATTCAGAGGGGGGGTGAATGAATCCCACCCTTAAAAACTTTTCGCTCAAATAATATTGCGGAATTAAAACACAGATGGCTTAAACAATAGAGCAAATATGTAGCGCGCCTAAAACATTCATCTAGCAAAAGTAACCACGAAATCAAACAAACAATGCACAGTAGATTTTTTAGGTGGTTCGGTCACCAAGACCTACGTCCACCCCTCACTCCAAACCGGAGTGAGGCTTCCACTAGCTAGCACTAGAACCGCAGACTCAGTCTGCAAACACTTGCTGCCAAACAGCTTGACCAGGGAACAACCTCCCCTCTTCCTCCAGACCGGAGGGACACACCAAGTGACTCCCAGCCACTTGGAACCAGAGACTAGGTCTCTCTTCCTCCAGACCAGGAGGGAACCCACAAGTGACTCCCAGCCACTTGCAAACCGAAGACACAAGGTCTCCCATCTCCTGAGTCCACAGGAGGAACCCGACCTCTATCCAGAGAATCGGAAGAACAAAGGTAATCATAGAAACAAAAGGAAAAAAAGAAATGAAAATGACACAGTAAACAGAAAGCTGGAAATGAAATCACAATTTGGCTCTCGCAGGAGCTGACTGGCCTGGATATGATCCACGGTCCAGCAGGATCTAATCTTCTGATGAAGCTTCGTATCTCTCGATCTCTCGATCTCTCCTCTTCTTACTCTTCTTTTTCTTCTCTGCTTCTTTCTCTCACTGTCTACTCTTCTTCTCTCAATCCTCACGAGCTCTCTCTCTTTCTCTTTTTCTTCTGCTGCACTCTTCTTCTATTTCTTCTTCTTCTGCTCTCTGCCTCTCTTCTTCTTCACTCACAGTCTCGATCAGCCCCCTTCTACATATCTTCTGCGGATGAAGAAATTTCATATATATATCAGCAGCAACTAGGGCGTGTGCCCCCTTTATCCAGAGGACACCTCGGATCACGTGCCAGGTGTCAACCTTGGATCACGTGCCCATTCATCAGCCTGTACATTGAAATAATTACTTCAGTCGATCAACAAACAATGTATAGACTTAATGAAAATAATGCATGAGCGTGTACAGACTTTAGATGTAGCAAGTAGCCAAGTATGTACATTGGTGAGAGTGTATAGACTTTGATGTAAAGGCTTGAGTTACACAAGCAGTATATAGACTTCACGATGCACACCCATATCCAATGTATAGACTTACCCCTTGAAGAGAAGTTAGATCTGGGTTAGTTCAGTGGGTCGACGCAATGACCCCATGCGTCAACGCCTCCAGCCTTATCTTCAAAGACATCTAAGACATTTCAAGGCTGCGTCAACCTCGTGGGCTCAATGGGTTGACTCCATCTGAACTACTTATGAGATATATAGACATGCGAATCTGATGTAAAGACTTTGCAAGGGAAAGGCTGTACAGGCTGTGGGACGCAATGTAGAGACATTGCAGTGCTGGCTGCCAGCGATGTATAGACATTGCAGAGCTGCTGTCTACAGACTCTGTGAATGCAAAGCTAAAGCAATGTATAGACTTCATGTGTAGAAGACTAAGGCATTGTACAGACTTCACAAGAAGCACTGGACGATGTACAGACTTGTTTTCGTTCAACACACAGGCTGTACAGACTTTGAGGCAAACGCTGTCCAGACTTTGAGGCAAGCTCTGTATAGACATGATGAGAATGCATGGAACAACCTGTTAGGGTGCTAGGCCCGGATACAGAGGGGGGGTGAATGTATCCCTCTAGAAAATATAGCCCAAATTAAAACTCTAAAGCTCAGATATGCGGAATAAAAACTAATGAGCTTTCCAAGATGAAATGATAAGGCAACAAATGAACAAACAGTTGGACTGCAACAATGCAGCCACCTGATCAACCAGAACCGAAGGCAGAGCTAAACAACCCAAACACACTTAGCAGAATATAATGCTCAAAAATAACTCTCTAGATAATGCAACTAGCCAAGCATGCACAACCTGTGAATGGGAGGTAGAAGATATGGAGCTAACGCAAGGCAAACCACTGCACAAATAATTTTTAGGTGGTTCGGTCCTCCAGACCTACATCCACCCCTCAATCCCAATCGGAGTGAGGCTTCACTAGCCGACGCTAGAACCAAGCAGACTCAGTCTGCGAACAAGGTGCTGCCACATAGCTTGACCAGGGGAACAACCTCCCCTCTTCCTCCCAACAGGAGGGACACCCCAAGTGACTCCCAGCCACTTGGAAACCAGAGACCGAAGTCTCTCTTCCTCCAGACCTGAGGGACCCCTGGACTTGCTACCCACAAGCCCAGAACCGGAGACAAGTCTCCCTTCCTCCAAACCGGAGGGAACCTATAAGTAGCTCCCAGCTACTTGCAACCGGAGATCAGATCTCCCTTCTCCTGACCCACCAGGAGGAACCCGACCTCAGTCCAGAGGATCGGAAGTACAAAGTAAATAAAAAAAAACAAAGGGGAAAACAAGAAATGAAAATAACACAGCAATCACAAGCTGTAAAAGATGAAGCACAAAGATAGCTCTCAATGGAGCTGGCTGGCCTGGATTTGATCCACGGTCCAGCAAGAAAAAATCTTCAGATACAGCTTCTATTCTTCTTCTCTCAATACTCACGAGCTCTCTTTCTTCTTCTTCTTCTCTTCTTTCTTCTCTTTCGCAGGCTCTCTCTGGCTTTTCTCTTCTTTTATTCTTCTGCTCTCTACTGCTCTTTTCTTCTTCTGCTCTTTCACTCTCTCGATCTCTGCTCCTCTATTCTCTTCTGCTCTTTCTTTCTGATCTCTATCAGCCCTCTTCCATTCTCATGTATATTTTTTCAGTGGACGAAAGCTTCTATTTATATCAGCTTCAGCAGGTGCTAGGGCGTGAGCTCTCGACGATTCCCGCCCAGCTTATTTGGTCCACGTGTCAGCATTTCAGCCTCTAGGATCACGTGTCAAGTCTTGATGGCCTCGTCCATTAAATTTGTCAGATAATCAGTCGAATAACCTGTCAGATAATCAGTCGAAGACAATATCAGCTTAAAGCAATGTTCGGACTTCATTCAGTAGGCAAGGCACACATAGATGGCTGTATAGACTTCGTGTGAAGGATAGAGTGTATAGACTTAGTTAGTTCTGTGCAATCCATAGCAATGTATAGACTTAGGCGTTCTGTTCAAGACAAAACCAATGTACAGACTTCATGCTGTATAGACTTGATGTTGATCAAAAGACCTTTGGACATCAGCCCACGGCGTCAATGCTTCCATCGTGCAGCGTCGCCTCAGCTCCTCAAGCGAGATGCTCACGCCCTTGGCAACTGGCCAATGCGTCAACGCATCCAGTGTCAGCATCGACGCAGTGAACAAGATAGAAAGCGAAAGACACACAATTGCGTCTACACAGTCAGCCAAGTGCATCAACGCACTAAAAGCACAGAACCCATGAAGACAGACAGGCTGTACAGACTTGATGCTCAGAGACGAGTTTATAGACTTGAACGTGCACTGTGGATGTATGGACTTGACTGAGTGAAGTCGATGTACAGACTCGCCTATGCGAAGCCAATGTACAGACTTAGAAGGATTTGAACGGGAGAGTGTATGGACTTGGTTCCTGTAGCAGTGTATAGAGTTGAAGGTCTGAAGGCGATGTATTGACTTGGTGAACCCTGCAACAGTAATCGGATGTATAGAGTTGAAGTTTGATAATCCAGTGAATAGAGTTGAAGCTTGGAAGGATGTATAGAGTTGAGCTGTACAGACTTTGGCAATGTGTAGGCTTAAATGGTCGGGCAGTGTACAGACTTAGAGTATGAAGACTAGTGTATAGACTTCAATTAGAAGATGCCCGATGCCAATGTACAGACTCAATGATATGAATCCAATGTACAGACTTTGAGAGATGTTAACAATAAGGCATGCTGTACAGACTTACTCAATGAAGCTGATGTATAGACTTGAACACTGCGAAGATCAGACTTTAGCAGTGTATAGGCTTAGAGTGTAGTTAAAGCTTCGAGCGTAGGAATAGGCCAGAATGTATAGACTTTCAATGAAGGGGCGTTGTGTAGACTTTGGAAAGTCGGAGCCATTGTACAGACTTTGCCTTAACAATGAATAGGCAAACGGGTGTACAGAGTTGGCCAACGCAGCAATGTATAGAATTGAAACGCTTGAAGATCGGCTGTACAGACTTTGAAAAAGGAGCGATGTACATACTACAAGAAATGATGCACTATTCACGCTGTACAGACTTGACGTTGAAAGCTGAGGGCACAGTACGATGTACAGACTCAGATTCTAGACCATTGGCTATACAGACTTTCGAAGAAGACCAATGTATGGACTTCAGGTGAAGATCAATGTATGGACTGTAAACAGCCGATGAATGAACTGAGGGGTCAACCCATCAGCACAAGGGGTCGGCGCACCACTGACCAAACCAATGAATAAGTGCAGCAAGATTCAAGAAGCACCATGACTGAACATAATCAAATATGCAATGCCATATCAGAACTTATGAAGAACTGCATTATGATCAGAAAGTGAATACTAGCATGAAGACTCACACAGCAAGATGACTCACATTGAATAACTTACATCAAAGACCAATCATCAAAACTACCATTAAAACCATCATCAAAATCACATGGGCACAACAATCTCCCCCTTTTTGATGATGGCAACACTACACAGTGAGTCAATCTGATGACTCAAACTATTCTCCCCCTTTGACGTCATCAAAAAGAAAATAGTTTGAGAAATTAAAGCAACCAGCATGCTATAATTGAAAAACAATCTCCCCCTTTGGCAAAAATCTTCCCCTTTGATATAGTCAAGATGAATCATGGGAAGGTAAGAATGCATATGCAGATGGAGATTTCAAAATGCAAGATCATAATTCTCCCCCTTTAAGAGTTTCTATGCAGCATGATGCATATGACATGGAAACTCCCCCTGAATAGATGCCAATTGATATGCATGTTGCATGACTTCCAATTGATATAGTTGAGAAGAAGACCACCGAGGCTTTCAATGATAAGGTCAGTTCAATGAATCAAGGACAGTGAGCAGAAAAGATTCAAATAATCAGATTTTTCAAAGAGGCTTCAACTACAAGAATTTCAGTCAGATTTTTAAGGGAATGTCATTCTCATAAATCCAAATCAGAATATTTCAAAGTCTTCCATTATAAGGGCTTATGAATGATTTTTATTGATCAGCATGGTTTAAACATGATGTATGCAGAGTTTATCAATAAAATTCTGTATTGATATCTAAAACCATGGTTTAATAAAAATGAACCAAACCCTCATATTTATCTTGATTAATCTCCCTTTCTCTTACACAATCAAATTTATTGACTTCTTTCGGAATTACATGCATTAGTATTGAGATCAAGCAATTATGAAGTCATATGATTTTGTCTAGGGTTGTAGCAATTTGATTTTAGCATCAATATTCAGAAATTTCAATTCGTTCAACAATTTTTCATGCTACAAATTTTATGAGCACTCTAGTTCAGTGCACACCTTGTAACTAGAGGATATACCTTGATCAGAGGCCAATATCCCTAAGCACTTAGTGTGACTAACTGTCATGCTTTACATGAACAGAGATATCATTTACACATCATGACACACTGCAAATCATTTCTTGATGAGTGAGTTGTATTTCTCAGTGTGCATGCCATTGCTCTGCCTGAATTTCAATTAATCTTAATCAGAGTTAACTATGGTACCTCATGACACAGTCCTTTGGACATGTGTTTCTCAGTGACCAAAATCATTGATCTTATAGAAAATACCCTTTAGACATTTCAGAAACAATTCATTTGCTTCAAATCAATAATAATTTCATGTACTTAATCAAATAAAGTCATGTATTCAATAATGCAGATTTCAGAAGATTTTACAAGACACAGCATGAAACAGATGGTTAAGATTTATTAAACATGCTTAAGATATTTTTAAGAGATTTTAAAGCCAAACTCATTGAATACATTAAACTTAAACCACATGAGTTATTTCAGTCATTTATAAAAATGTATAATAGAAGATTTCTAGTTCAAGAATTTTCAGATTTATGATCGAGATAGTCCCATGAAATCTTCATGACAGACTGATAGAATTCTGAAGCCAAATGATACCAATTGATAGGAGAGATTTTGAAGCTCAGTGTTTTCCGAATATGATCGAGATTTGTCACTTAAAAATAATGAGGAAAAGGTTATGCACAACAAGCAAGATATCAGGAGGTCTGGCAAGTTTCAGGATTTCCAAGGATAACATGCAGTGAATTCTGACAGAGATGTATGCACTTGACCACCTGCATGCAATGCATTGACTCCCCCTGACACTATGCATTCAGACAATCTTTTTGGCATTTTTCATGAAATGCAATGCAATTAACTACATGCATGCAAAGACTCAACACTGAATGCTATGCAAGGACATGCAATTAACTCCCCCTGAAAACATGCAATGTTTGCCATGAGACACTGAACATATGATTTTGATTCATGCACATTCAGACTGTCCTAACCAGCAAAGTGACCCATGGTACTAGGCGGAGCACTTGGTCTAAAAGACCACCTCACACATAGTAAGAACCTCCAGACAGACTTCCCTACCTTTTGGTACCTTACCATTTATATACCATTGAGGTCAATCATGATAATTCAACATGCAGTCCTATGTGTAAATCAGATTTTCTGTGAACAATGCAATAGACTGTTTTCAAACAGCATTCATATGCAGTTCAGATTTTTCAGAATGCAATTTGTTTTCAGAGTTTATGCATTTCAACAATTATCAAACAACTACAAATGGCAGATATGCAAGAATACATCAAATTAGATTTAATATGCATGCACTAGATGAATTTCAAAACATGAAATGTAGAGAGTTTACCTGAATAGTGTGAGAATGTGGTTTTTCATTATTGAGTGCCTTGGATCATTACCCCTTTTATCCCAGTCCCAAGGCACACCTGCATAGCAAAGTTATTTTGCACAAACAGGTACCCAAGAAGTCTTGGGTCCTGACATGACATTATCACTTCTAGCAGGTTTTCTCAACATATTTTTAACTTGATAGCAAGGAGCAGCAGTTTTTAGATTGGATTTATGCACATTCTTATTAACATGATACCAATTGTTAGCATGAAATCCATCTGCATATGCATGAAACTTTTTGTTGTTGACAAAATTAAAATTCTGTTTACTAACTAAGACCGGCCAGCCAACATTCAGCAGCTCTATGGCCTGGCTTCCCACAGTGATAGAATGCAGGAGACTTTCTGTTAATGGCAGGGAATTTAACAGTTTTAGAATTGAATTTTCTACCCTGAGCATGCCAACAATCAATGACCCTGTGGCCATGCTTTCCACAGTGAGAGCATTTGAGAGAATTTCTTTTAAAAGAGCCCAACCAGCATTCAGAGGTCTTGTGACCAATTTTATTACAGTTAAAACAGATGATGTGCTAGTTCATTGAAACAAGTTTGTGTTTATTAAAAACATGTTGGTTTGTAGGGGATTTAGCATGATGTGAAAAAGACATTTTCTTACCATTTGCAAACCAGCATTGTGCAATGCTATGTCCTAGTTTGCCACAGTGCAGACATTCAATTTTCTTTTTCTGGAATGAAGACTTTTTATCATGAAGTTTCTTAGCATTCATTATCCCGGCCCTCATGTCATCCTTCTCCGTCAATTTACACTCATGCATTAAATGTCCAAATCTATGACAGTAGTGGCATGACATTTTCCTTTTAGATGCATGTGAGTGTGTGTGAGGACTGTGATCAACATGCACTGATGGACCCTTTTTATTCATTTTCTGTTTTCCAATCATTTTCTGATTTTTATCCTATTTTTCTATTTTCTTAGCCTTATACTGAGGTGGAGATGAGGTAGAAGGCTTTTCCTATTCAGAAGTTTTAATGAAAATAGTTTTCAGCTTGGATCCATCAACATTTTTCAACTTTTCAGTTTGTTTCTGATTCTTCTGAACATTTGGTTGTTTATTTTCTGAGGTGGTGGCTACATCTGATGCTTTGATAAAAGATGTCATTAGCTTGTTTTTGAAAGCCTTTTTATTGACATTGTTGTAGCCTAACCCTTCCTTTTGAGTATTGACCTTAACTCCTAACAACCTGTCCAGATTTTCTTGTCCACTTACAAACTTTGACAGAGAGTTCTTTAAGTCTTGGATTTCATTTTCTAAAGAGGTGATTTGTAACTCATAACTGGCAATCTCTTACTCACTGCAATTAACACATTCAGTTAACACATTATTAGCAGTTTTGTATTTTTCAACTTCCTATTCCAGATTGCTAAGTTTATCAGAATCTTCAACACAAATACTTTTTCCTCTTTCCAAAGCTAGAAGTCTCTCTGACATAGTGGAGTTCAACATTTTTAACTTCTCATTTTCTTCCTTAAGTTTGTCATTCTGTATTAACTCATTTATCAAAGTCTGATCTTCTGAGTTAGTTTCAAGTTTTTTTCCAGCCTTGAATTCCTTCAAATCTTTTTCCTTCCTTTCAATATTTTTCTGTAATTCCACATTCACAGATTTGATGGCTTCAAGTTTTTCATCAAATAAGTTCTTCTCCTGCTCAAGTTTCTCAGATTTTTTATCATTTTTATTAGCAGATGTTCTCAGAGAATCATTTTTAGATTTCAGCATGTTTAAATCTGAGTTCACACTTTCAAAGTTTTTCAGCAATTTTTCATACTGGTCATGATAGTTAACAAGAGTCTGATTATCATTATCTGAGTTGAATTTTTCTTTGAGTTCAGATATCACATTTATATGATCTTGATTTTCAGTTTTCAATAATGAAACTTGTTTCTTCAATATTTGAAAATCAGACATACAGGCATCATGAATATTTTTCAAATCAACACAATTTCTACAAGGAGAACTTGAACTATCTAAACCAGTACCCTTCTTCAATTTTTATACTGTTTTCTTAACAGTTCATGAGATTCAAATAATTCAGCATATGCATTCTCCCAATCTTCTAGAGAAAAATTCTCGAAGAGATTTACCTCATCATCATCATCTTCTTCAGTTTGATTGCTGCCTTGATCGCTGCCACTTTGATTTCTTCCGTTGGCCATCATGCAGCTGTCCACATCTATCTCCTGAGTTCGCTTCAGTGTATCCAGAATGTCTTTAGCAGAACTGCAATCAACGAAGCATGAGTGAAAGGCTCTATCAGTAGCTGTCTTCATTAGATTTATAGCTATCTGATTCTCTTCATGCATAGACTTGTGACTATCAGTCCATTTGGACTTTTTCTTAGGTAGTTCATGAGGACCATGTGAAATTACTTTCCACAAGTCTGGATTCACAGATTTGATATAATTCATCAGACTAGCGAACCATGCATTAAAATGCGTACCACTGAAAATCAGTGGATGAGCCATGAGAACACAACAGATTAATGCAATAGGAATATTGATGCACTAAAAATAAATTAGCACCGAAGACTGCAAGATCGGATCTGCAGGTCGCTGGACCTTGTATGCAGATACCGGCTCTGATACCAACTGTTAGGGTGCTAGGCCCGGATACAGAGGGGGGGTGAATGTATCCCTCTAGAAAATATAGCCCAAATTAAAACTCTAAAGCTCAGATATGCGGAATAAAAACTAATGAGCTTTCCAAGATGAAATGATAAGGCAACAAATGAACAAACAGTTGGACTGCAACAATGCAGCCACCTGATCAACCTGAACCGAAGGCAGAGCTAAACAACCCAAACACACTTAGCAGAATATAATGCTCAAAAATAACTCTCTAGATAATGCAACTAGCCAAGCATGCACAACCTGTGAATGGGAGGTAGAAGATATGGAGCTAACGCAAGGCAAACCACTGCACAAATAATTTTTAGGTGGTTCGGTCCTCCAGACCTACATCCACCCCTCACTCCCAACCGGAGTGAGGCTTCACTAGCCAACGCTAGAACCAAGCAGACTCAGTCTGCGAACAAGGTGCTGCCACACAGCTTGACCAGGGGAACAACCTCCCCTCTTCCTCCCAACAGGAGGGACACCCCAAGTGACTCCCAGCCACTTGGAAACCAGAGACCGAAGTCTCTCTTCCTCCAGACCGGAGGGACCCCTGGACTTGTTACCCACAAGCCCAGAACCGGAGACAAGTCTCCCTTCCTCCAAACCGGAGGGAACCCACAAGTAGCTCCCAGCTACTTGCAACTGGAGATCAGTTCTCCCTTCTCTTGACCCACCAGGAGGAACCGACCTCAGTCCAGAGGATCGGAAGTACAAAGTAAATCAGAAAAAACAAAGGGGAAAACAAGAAATGAAAATAACACAGCAATCACAAGTTGTAAAAGATGAAGAACAAAGATAGCTCTCAATGGAGCTGGCTGGCCTGGATTTGATCCACGGTCCAGCAGGAACAAATCTTCAGATGCAGCTTCTATTCTTCTTCTCTCAATCCTCACGAGCTCTCTTTCTTCTTCTTCTTCTCTTCTTTCTTCTCTTTCGCAGGCTCTCTCTGGCTTTTCTCTTCTTTTCTTCTTCTGCTCTCTACTGCTCTTTTCTTCTTCTGCTCTTTCACTCTCTCGATCTCTGCTCCTCTATTCTCTTCTGCTCTTTCTTTCTGATCTCTATCAGCCCTCTTCCATTCTCATGTATATTTTTTCAGTGAACGAAAGCTTCTATTTATATCAGCTTCAGCAGGTGCTAGGGCGTGAGCTCTCGACGATTCCCGCCCAGCTTATTTGGTCCACGTGTCAGCATTTCAGCCTCTAGGATCACGTGTCAAGTCTTGCTGGCCTCGTCCATTAAACCTGTCAGATAATCAGTCAAATAACCTGTCAGATAATCAGTCGAAGACAGTATCAGCTTAAAGCAATGTTCAGACTTCATTCAACAGGCAAGGCACACATAGATGGCTGTATAGACTTCGTGTGAAGGATAGAGTGTATAGACTTAGTTAGTTCAGTGCAATCCATAGCAATGTATAGACTTAGGCGTTTTGTTCAAGACAAAACTAATGTACAGACTTCATGCTATACAGACTTGATGTTGATCAAAAGACCTTTGGACATCAGCCCACGGCGTCAACGCTTCCATCGTGCAGCGTCGCCTCAGCTCCTCAAGCGAGATGCTCACGCCCTTGGCAACTGGCCAATGCGTCAACGCATCCAGTGTCAGCGTCGACGCAGTGAACAAGATAGAAAGCAAAAGATGCACAATTGCGTCTACGCAGTCAGCCAAGTGCGTCAACGCACTAAAAGCACAGAACCCATGAAGACAGACATGCTGTACAGACTTGATGCTCAAAGACGAGTGTATAGACTTGAACGTGCACTGTGGATGTATGGACTTGACTGAGTGAAGTCGATGTACAGACTCGCCTATGCGAAGCCAATGTACAGACTTAGAAGGATTTGAACGGGAGAGTGTATGGACTTGGTTCCCGTAGCAGTGTATAGAGTTGAAGGTCTGAAGGCGATGTATAGACTTGGTGAACACTGCAACAGTAATCGGATGTATAGAGTTGAAGTTTGATAATCCAGTGAATAGAGTTGAAGCTTGGAAGGATGTATAGAGTTGAGCTGTACAGACTTTGGCAATGTGTAGGCTTAAATGGTCGGGTAGTGTACAGACTTAGAGTATGAAGACCAGTGTAAAGACTTCAATTAGAAGATGCCTGATGCCAATGTACAGACTCAATGATATGAATCCAATGTACAGACTTTGAGGGATGTTAACAATAAGGCATGCTGTACAGACTTACTCAATGAAGCTGATGTATAGACTTGAACACTGCGAAGATCAGACTTTAGCAGTGTATAGGCTTAGAGTGTAGCTAAAGCTTCGAGCGTAGGAATAGGCCAGAATGTATAGACTATCAATGAAGGGGCGTTGTGTAGACTTTGGAAAGTCTGAGCCATTGTACAGACTTTGCCTTAACAATGAATAGGCAAACGGGTGTACAGAGTTGGCCAACGCAGCAATGTATAGAATTGAAACGCTTGAAGATCGACTGTACAGACTTTGAAAAAGGAGCGATGTACATACTTCAAGAAATGATGCATTGTTCACGCTGTACAGACTTGACGTTGAAAGCTGAGGGCACAGTACGATGTACAGACTCAGATTCTAGACCATTGGCTGTACAGACTTTCGAAGAAGACCAATGTATGGACTTCAGGTGAAGATCAATGTATGGACTGTAAACAGCCGATGAATGAACTGAGGGGTCGACCCATCAGCACAAGGGGTCGACGCACCACTGACCAAACCAATGAATAAGTGCAGCAAGATTCAAGAAGCACCATGACTGAACATAATCAAATATGCAATGCCATATCAGAACTTATGAAGAACTGCATTATGATCAGAAAGTGAATACTAGCATGAAGACTCACACAGCAAGATGACTCACATTGAATAACTCACATCAAAGACCAATAATCAAAACCACCATTAAAACCATCATCAAAACCACATGGGCACAACACAACCGAATGTATAGACATGAAATAAGGAGTGTATAGACTTGATGTTTATATGCCTGAGAGACCAATGTACAGACTAGCTAAGCTTTCGCTAAGTCTGTATAGACTTGACCATGCAGACGACGACACCAGAGTACAGACTTGAATTCTTTCGCTAAGTCTGTATAGACTTGACTATGCATAGAGGAGTGTATGGACTTGCTAAGTGTGTGGCGTGCAGCTAAGCAATGTTCAGACTTGTGAGTTTTATATGCATGTCAGAACAATGTACAAATGCAGTGTATAGACTTGCTTGAAGAACAATGTGTAGACTTGCAAGTGTGAGACGCTGAATGAGACGTTCGGATGTACATACTTGAACTGTACAGACTTGTAGTGTGCAATGCATGCGATGTATAGACTTTAGGTAATGCATGCAATGCAACACAATGTAAAGACTTAGTTGCTGTATAGACTAGCAAATGCATGAAGAAGCAAGGCAATGTAGACATGGCTGTATAGACTTGATAAAGCTTCAAAGCACAAGACACTTGGCCAATGTACAGACTTGGAATTGCTTGAAGGCCAATGTATAGACTTGAAATGAAGACCAATGTATAGACTTCAATGCAAATGCGAAGACCATGTACAGACTTGAAAGCTTCGAAGCACACGATGTATAGACTTCACTTTGTGCATGCTACAGGAATGTATAGACTTTGGAAAGCTTGAAGGCAATGTACAGAACAGTGTGTAGACTTGTGTTCTGAACGTAGGCAAAGGAAATGAATGTATAGACTTGCTCAGTTCAGAACGTAGGTAAAGAATAATGTATAGACTTGAAACGAAGACCAATGTATAGACTTTAATGCAAATGCCAAGACCATGTGCAGACTTGAAAGCTTCGAAGCACACGATGTATAGACTTCACTTTGTGCATGCTACAGGAATGTATAGACTTTGGAAAGATTGAAGGCAATGTACAGAACAGTGTGTAGACTTGTGTTCTGAACGTAGGCAAAGGAAAGGAATGTATAGACTTGCTCAGTTCAGAACGTAGGTAAAGATGGGAAGGAATGTATAGACTTTAGATGAGTGAAACACACTGACTGTACAGACTTCACCGATGACTCATGCAAGCTACAGTACAGTGTGTAGACTTGACGAATGGCTTGAAACACAGACACACTACCAATGTATAGACTTGGATGCCCAAAGGTAATGTATAGACTTGGATGCCCAAAGGCAATGTATAGACTTGCACAGTGCTGCCAATGTGCAGACTTTGCCTACATGTGAATGTATAGACTATGGATGAGACACAGCATGAGACAGTGGATGATGTATAGACTTCACGTTCAATATGCAACAGAGTGTATAGACTTGAACAAAGCGTGAAGCACAAAATGCTAGAATGTATAGACATGGAAGTGAACTTGTGTGCGAGACAATGTTAACTCTGTACAGACTTAAGCAATGTGCAGACAGGACATCAAATGCAGTGAGCATGCAGCAGTGTATATACTTGGGTGTGTGTGTGTGCATGCTAGAAGCAATGTATGGACTTAACTGATCGTGTGAGCATGCAACAGCCAAAGTAAAGACATTCGAATCTTGGGGGGGTCGACCCATCTAAGAGGGGGGTCGACCCACTTCTGTCCAGATGTCAGACAGAACTAATGGAATGTCATTCACAAGCACACATTCACAACACTTCTGTCCAGATGTCAGACAGATATAATGGAATACCATTCACAAGCACACATTCACAAATACAAGAACACATATGAATGCACTTAAATGTATCAACAAGATCAAGATCTTTCATGCACATATGCAAATGGTGACTTATAGTGTTTGCTATCATCAAAATCGCAGGGGCACAACAATCTCCCCCTTTTTGATGATGGCAACACTATGAGTCACACTGACTCAAGTCAAAAACATTCCCCCCCTTTGACTTCAGCAAAAAGACATTAGTTAGAGAGAGGAAAATTAAGCAGATGTGATACCAATTGATATGACATTTCTCCCTTTAACTACATGAAATCACATTCTTCCCTAAAGAGCAATATGACTCATACCAATGTCTCCCCCTTTGTATTTGAATGCAGAGATGTAGTTGCAACAAGAAATGCAAGAACTCCCCCTAAATTTATGAATGCAAGACAATTCTCCCCTTTTAGGAATTTCTATGCAGCATGATTCATATGACATGGAAGCTCCCCCTTAATAACTGGAACCTTATAAAATGAATGAGAAGGAGACCACATGGGCAATCAAAGATTAGTTCAGGTCATGATGAATCAAGGACAATGAGGAAAAGAATTTCAACTAAGCTCCAAACACAAGGAATTCAACAAGATTTTCAAGGAGATATCAATCTCATAAATCCAAGATATAATTTTTCAAAGTTTTCTATTATAAGGTCTTATGAATGAATTTCATTGATCAACATGGTTTAAACATGATGTATGCAAAGTTTATCAATAAAATTCTGTATTGATATCTAAAACCATGGTTTAATAAAAATGCACCAAGCCCACATACACATATCTTGATTAACCTCTCTTTCTCTTACACAATCAAATTTATTGACTTCTTTCGGAATTACACTAGTATTAAGATCAAGCAATAATGAAGTCATATGATTTTGTCTAGGGTTGTAGCAATTTGATTTTTGCATCAATATTCAAATATTGCAATTTGTTCAACAAATTTTCATGCCACAAATTTCACGAGCACTCTAGTTTAGTATACACCTTATAACTAGAGGATATACGTTAATCAGACGCCAATATCCCTAAGAACTTAGTGTAACTAACAGTCATGCTTTATATGAACAGAGATAGCATTTACACATCATGACACACTACAAATCATTTCTTGATGAGTGAGTTATATTTCTCAGTGTGCATGCCATTGCTCTGCCTGATTAACACTCATTCTTAAGCAAAGTTAACTATGGCACCTCATGACACAGTCCTTTGGACATGTGTTTCTCAGTGACCAAAGTCATTGCTCTGACAGAATTTACCCTTTGGACATTTCAGAAACACTCATTTGCTTCAAATCAATAATAATTTCATGTATTTAACCAAATGAAGCCATGTATTCAATAATGCAGATTTCAGAAGATTTTACAAGACACATCATGAAACAGATGGTTAAAGTTTATTAAACATGATTCAAATATTTTTAAGAGATTTTAAAGTCAAACTCAATGAATACATTAAACTTAAACCACCTGAGTTATTTTAGACATTCATAAGATCGTATAATAGAAGATTCCTAGTTAAAGTGTTTTCAGATTTATGATCGAGATAGCCCCAATGAAATCTTCATGAAAGACTGATAGAATTCTGATACCAAATGATAGAAGAGATATTGAAGCCCAGAGTTTTCAAAATATGATCAAAGTTTGTCAAGAAAATCAATAAGGGAGGATATGCAATGAATTCTAACAAGTGTATGCATTTGACAACCTACATGCAATGCATTGACTCCCCCTGACAATATGCATTCAGTCAATCTTTTTGGCCTTTGCAATGTAATGAGATGCAATGCAATTAACTACATATATGCAAAGACATGCAAAGAGTCAACATTGAATGCTATGCAAAGACATGCAATTAACTACCCCTGAAAACATGCAATGTTTGCCATGAAAATTGAACATATGTCTTTGTGACTTATGCACATACAGACTGCCCTATCAAGCAATATGACCCATGGTACTAGGCGGAGAAGCTGGTCAAAAAGACCATCTCACACATAGTAAGAACCTCCAGACAGGTTTCCCTACCTTTTAGTAGCTTACTATTTAATATACCATAGTGGTCAATCATGATAATTCAACATGCAATCAATCTAGATATTCTGTGAGCTATGCAACAGTCAGATTTCAACCAACATTCATATGCAGTTCAGATTTTCAGAAATTGTTAGTTTATTCTCATTTCAATATCTAAACAGACAATTCATATGAGCATTGAGAGACATGAATACTCATAGTGTGCAAAGGATGACAAATATGCATGAGACACATCAAACAAGATATGCAATGAATTTCAAAACAGGAAATACAGAGAATTTACCTGAAAAATTCAGAAGGGGTTTTTCTTTGAGTGCCTTAGTTTATTTCCCCCTTTTTATTCCTCAGCCCCAAGGCACACCTGCAAAACAAAGTTTATTTTGCACAAACATGTACCCAAGATGTCTTGGGTCCTGACATGACAGTATCACTTCTAGCAGGTTTTCTCAGCACATTTTTAACTTGATGATCATTAAGTTTTATCAGAGGATAACCATCCATCAAATGTCCAGATTTGCCATAATGATGGCAAGAAACAGCAGATTTCTGATTTGATTTATGCACATTCTTATTAGCATGAATTATATGTGCATATGCATGAAATTTTTTGTTAACAGAATAAAAATTCTGTTTACCAAAACCAGTTTGGTTTTGATATCCTGCCAGCCAACAGGTTACAGCCCTGTGACCTGGCTTTCCACAGTTATAGCATGAAAAACTCACAGATTTTCTTGCAGAGAATTTGATAACATGGGGGTTAACAGAGTTCTTCTGAGCATGCCAACAATCTCTACTTCTGTGGCCTACCTTACCACACTCAAGACATGCATGAGTTTTCCTTTCAAAAATATTTTTGTTGTCATGGAAATTAACAAGCTCAGAATGAAATTTCTTCCCCTTAACATGTCAGCAATGAGCTGCAATGTGTCCCATCTTGCCACAATTGAAACAAGCAGAATATTTTCTATTTACAACAAATTTGTTCCTATCATAATCATTTATGTCTGCAGGGAGATTGACAGTTTTAGAATTAAACTTTCTACCCTGAGCATGTCAACATTCAAATGCCTTATGACCAAATTTGCCACAGTGAAAGCTTTCAGTTTTCTTTTTCTGAGGTGAAGGATTTTTATCATGAAATTTCCTAGCATTCCTATCGTCCTTCTCCATCAATTTACATTCATGCATCAAATGACCGAATCTATGACAGTAATAGCATGAAGTTTTCTGTTTGTATGCATGTGTATGTGTGTGCGTAGATGATTTTTGAACATCATGCAATGAAGTGGCAGGAACGTTTTTGTTCTTTTGATGTATAGCATGCACTTTTTCCACATACTTGAGTGTTGCCTTTTTCTTCATATTATCATCCTTTTTCGATTTTTCAATTTGTTTTTGGGTTTTCTGAACAGTGGGCTGCTTGCTCTGTGATGTGGTAGCTACACTTGAAGCTTTTACACATGAAGTCATCAGCTTGTTCTGAAAAGCCTTTTTATTTAGATTATTGTAACCCAACCCTTCCTTTTTGACATTGACTTTTACACCTAGTAGCTTGTCTAGGTTTTCTTGCCCACTCACAAACTTAGACAGAGAATCTTTTAAGTCTTGGATTTCATATTCTAGAGAGGCAATATGTAACTCATAACTTGCAGTCTCTTGTTCACTGCAATTGACAGGTTCATTCAAGACCTTGTTGGCAATTTTGTATTCTTCGATCTCCTTTCTCAGATTATCTTCTTTTTCAGTTTCATTTGTACAGATCATTTTTCCTTTCTCCAGTGTAAGAAGTCTTTCAGACATGCCACTGTTTAACAGCTTCAATTTTTCAATTTGTTCTTTAAGCTTATCATTTTGAACCAATTCATTTATTAGAAGCTGATCTTCTGAACTGACTTCATACTTTCTTCTATTTTCAATTTCCTTCATTTCTCTTTACTTTTTTTCATCCTTTTTCTGTAACTCCATGTTCACAGATTTTATGGCTTCAAATTTCTCGATCAGCAATGTGTTCTCCTTTTTAAGTTTCTCTAAACTTTCTTCATTTTCTTTGGAAAACTTTCTGAGGGAGTCATTCTCATTTTTCAGCTTGTTTAAGTCAGATTTAACACATTCAAAATCTTTCAGCAAATCCTTACTCTGAACAGAATCATGACAAGTTAGACTAAGCTTCTTCTCAACTTCAGATATTTCTTTTACATGATCTTGATTTTCAATTTTCTACAATGAAATTTGTTTTTTCAACATTTGAATATCAGACAAAAAAGTATCATGAACATTTTTCAGATCAGCATAATTTTTACAATCAGAATTCAAACTGTCTGACCTACTACTCTTCTTCAAAATTTTGTATTGTTTTCTTAAATGTTAATGAGCTTCAAGCAATTCAGCATATGCGTTTTCCCAATCATCCAAAGAGAAATTCTCGAAAGGGTTTACCTCTTCATCATCATCTTCTTCATCTTGGCTGCCATGTTGATTGCTTCTGTTAGCCATCATGCAGCTGTCCTCACTTCTCTTCTGAGCCCGCTTCAGCATATCTAGAATGGCTTTAGCAGAACTGGAATCATGAAAGCAGGAATGTAAAGCCTTATGAGTAGCTGCCTTCATTAAATTAATAGCTATCTGATTCTCTTCATGCATTGATCTGTGACTGTCAGTCCATTTGGACTTTTTCTTTGGTAATTTATGAGGACCATATGAACTTAACTTCCACAGATCAGGATTAACTGATATAGCATAGTTTTTCAGACTGACAAACCATACATTAAAATTGGAGCCGTTGAAAACCGGTGGATCACCCATGGAAACAAACAGATTTAATGCAACAGGAATATTGATGCACCAAAAGCAAATTAGCACCGAAAACTACAAGATCGGATCTGCAGGTCATTGGACCTTCTAAGCAGACACCGCTCTGATACCAATTGATAGGATCGATGCGATGGATTCAGAGGGGGGGTGAATAAATCCCACCCTTAAAAACTTTTCGCTCAAACAATATTGCGAAATTAAAACACAGATGGCTTAAACAATAGAGCAAATATGTAGCGTGCCTAAAACATTCATCTAGCGGAAGTAACCACGAAATCAAACAACCACTGCACAATAGATTTTTTAGGTGGTTCGGTCACCAAGACCTACGTCCACCCCTCACTCCAAACCGGAGTGAGGCTTCCACTAGCTAACGCTAGAACCGCAGACTCAGTCTGCAAACACTTGCTGCCAAACAGCTTGACTAGGGGAACAACCTCCCCTCTTCCTCTAAACCGGAGGGACACACCAAGTGACTCCCAGCCACTTGGAACCAGAGACTAGGTCTCTCTTCCTCCAGACCAGGAGGGAACCCACAAGTGACTCCCAGCCACTTGCAAACCGAAGACACAAGGTCTCCCTTCTCCTGAGTCCACAGGAGGAACCCGACCTCTATCCAGAGAATCGGAAGAACGAAGGTAATCATAGAAATAAAAGGAAAAACAAGAAATGAAAATGACACAGCAAACAGAAACCTGGAAATGAAATCACAATTTGGCTCTCGCAGGAGTTGACTGGCCTGGATATGATCCACGGTCCAGCAGGATCTAATCTTCTAATGAAGCTTCTTATCTCTCGATCTCTCCTCTTCTTACTCTTCTTTTTCTTCTCAGCTTCTTTCTCTCACTGTCTACTCTTCTTCTCTCAATCCTCACGAGCTCTCTCTCTTTCTCTTTTTCTTCTGCTGCACTCTTCTTCTATTTCTTCTTCTTCTGCTCTCTGCCTCTCTTCTTCTTCACTCACAGTCTTGATCAGCCCCCTTCTATATATCTTTTGCGGATGAAGAAACTTCATATATATATCAGCAGCAACTAGGACGTGTGCCCCCTTTATCCAGAGGACACCTCGGATCACGTGCCAGGTGCCAACCTCGGATCACGTGCCCATTCATCAGCCTGTACATTGAAATAATTACTTTAGTCGATCAACAAACAATGCATAGACTTAATGAAAATAATGCATGAACGTGTACAGACTTTAGATGTAGTAAGTAGGCAAGTATGTACATTGGTGAGAGTGTATAGACTTTGATGTAAAGGCTTGAGTTACACAAGAAGTGTATAGACTTCACAATGCACACCCATATCCAATGTATAGACTTACCCCTTGAAGAGAAGTTAGATCTGGGCCAGTTCAGTGGGTCGACGTAATGACCCCATGCGTCAACGCCTCTAGCCTTATCTTCAAAGACATATGAGGCATTTCAAGGATGCGTCAACCTCGTGGGCTCAATGGGTTGACGCCATCTGAACTACTTATGAGATATATAGACATGCGAATCTGATGTAAAGACTTTGCAAGGGAAAGGCTGTACAGGCTGTGGGACGCAATGTATAGACATTGCAGTGCTGGCTGCCAGCGATGTATAGACATTGCAGAGCTACCGTGTACAGATTCTGTGAATGCAAAGCTAAAGCAATGTATAGACTTCATGTGTAGAAGACTAAGGCATTGTACAGACTTCACAAGAAGCGCTGGACGATGTACAGACTTGTGTTCGTTCAACACACATGCTGTATAGACTTTGAGGCAAACGCTGTCCAGACTTTGAGGCAAGCTCTGTATAGACATGATGAGAACGCATGGAACAAACGAATGTATAGACATGAAACAAGGAGTGTATAGACTTGATGTTTATATGCCTGAGAGACCAATGTACAGACTAGCTAAGCTTTCGCTAAGTCTGTATAGACTTGACCATGCAGACGACGACACCAGAGTACAGACTTGAATGCTTTCGCTAAGTCCGTATAGACTTGACTATGCATAGAGGAGTGTATGGACTTGCTAAGTGTGTGGCGTGCAGCTAAGCAATGTTCAGACTTGTGAGTTTTATATGCATGCCAGAACAATGTACAAATGCACTGTATAGACTTGTTTGAAGAACAATGTGTAGACTTGCAAGTGTGAGACGCTGAATGAGACGTTCGGAAGTACAGACTTGCAGTGTACAATGCATGCGATGTATAGACTTTAGGTAATGCATGCAATGAAACACAATGTAAAGACTTAGTTGATGTATAGACTTGCAAATGCATGAAGAAGCAAGGCAATGCAGACATGGCTGTATAGACTTGATAAAGCTTCAAAGCACAAGACACTTGGCCAATGTACAGACTTGGAATTGCTTGAAGGCCAATGTATAGACTTGAAACGAAGACCAATGTATAGACTTCAATGCAAATGCCAAGACCATGTACAGACTTGAACGCTTCGAAGCACACGATGTATAGACTTCACTTTGTGCATGCTACAGGAATGTATAGACTTTGGAAAGCTTGAAGGCAATGTACAGAACAGTGTGTAGACTTGTGTTCTGAACGTAGGCAAAGGAAAGGAATGTATAGACTTCCTCAGTTCAGAACGTAGGTAAAGATGGGAAGGAATGTATAGACTTTAGATGAGTGAAACACACTAACTGTACAGACTTCACCGATGACTCATGCAACCTACCGGACAGTGTGTAGACTTGACGAATGGCTTGAAACACAGACACACTGCCAATGTATAGACTTGGATGCCCAATGGCAATGTATAGACTTGCACAGTGCTGCCAATGTGCAGACTTTGCCTACATGTGAATGTATAGACTATGGATGAGACACAGCATGAGACGGTGGATGATGTATAGACTTCACGTTCAATATGCAACAGAGTGTGTAGACTTGAACAAAGCGTGAAGCACAAAATGCAAGAATGTATAGACATGGAAGTGAACTTGTGTGTGAGATAATGTTAACTCTATACAGACTTAAGCAATGTGCAGACAGGACATCAAATGCAGTGAGCATGCAGCAGTGTATATATTTGGGTGTGTGTGTGCATGCTAGAAGCAATGTACGGACTTAACTGATCGTGTGAGCATGCAGCAGCCAAAGTATAGACATTTGAATCTTGGGGGGGTCGACCCATCTAAAGGGGGGGTCGACCCACTTCTGTCCAGATGTCAGACAGAACTAATGGAATGCCATTCACAAGCACACATTCACAACACTTCAGTCCAGATGTCAGACAGATATAATGGAATACCATTCACAAGCACACATTCACAAATACAAGAACACATATGAATGCACTTAAATGTATCAACAAGATCAAGATATTTCATGCACATATGCAAATGGTGACTTATAGTGTTTGCTATCATCAAAACCACAGGGGCACAACGCGCGCCAGTTTAGGGCGCGCCATATTAGCATCCTCGCTCGTCACGGGCTAGTCGATGAGTCCGGAGATCATTCCGGGAATCGCCGTGAACATTCATCTTGCTACAGTTCTTTGTAACCTTGACGGGATGTCTCGTCGAAGCTCTCATGATGACGTATGGCCCTTCTCGGAGCCTCGAACGTCTTTTGCTTGAACACGCGGGTTTTCCATTGACACGGCCCTCGGCACTATGATTCGTGCTGTTGGCTCGGCCTGTTTTGTGCTCGAATCTTCTTGGAGGGTGGGGTGACACTCAGGATAGTTCCGCCCAGGCCGGGCGATCATTCGGCCACTAATGGGCCCAACTTGGCGAGAAGTCGTACCCGTGCCAGGTAGCCAGGATCTTCCGTCGATAGAGCCCTCGGTCCTCTGTTCTGAAGAGCCAAGGGAGTTCTTCCATCTCAGGAGAGTCTTTCATGAGGTGGCAGGCCACCGGGTAGGCCGTTGTCCTTGGTCGGACTACGGGTGTAGTGTATGCGGCACGACGGAGTCGATGCCGGTTCATTGGGCACGCTTGGTCGCACTGCCGGTTGGTTATGGATTCATCTCGACTTTTCCTGAGGCGAAGTTCCTGGCATTCATCTTGGGTGACTCAAGGCTCTGGTAGCTTGAGAAGTCTTCAATATGTTGATATTTATCGGCTTCTGTGCTTCATTGGGCCGTGTCATTCGTCTTTGAGGCTTGATTGCCGCGAGTGATATTTTGAGTGCCAACAAATGCCCCCCAGCCGTGGGTGTTTCAAACAAGGCACTAGTGTAGCAAGGCCGATGGATGAGCTTTGCCTGGAATTTTCTCCTCTTCAATTGACGGAGGCTCGGAACGCCCCTTAATCCGGCACGGATGCCAATCCGACGCCGTTTGAATGTTAATACGGTGCGGGGTTAATCTGCCGCGCCCCTGGGCTTTTAGACGCTAATCCGGCGTGGTCCCTGGCTTTGTGCGTTAATCCGACGCTGCCTGATGCTTGGAGGAGGTTAATCCGGCATTGCCTGATGCTTGGAAGAGGGCCTTAATCTGGTGGGGCCAATTCCGACGCGCCTTTCTGTTGGAGAGTGCAAATTCGGCGCGCTAAACAGCGTGTCGATTTAGCCAAACGGGAGGCCTCTATATATATTCTTTCTCCTTTGGTTTTTACTTCATTCTTCCTCATTCGCACATTAATCTTCTCTCTCTTCCTGCTCCTTCCCCCCCTCCAGCTTCGGCTCCGGGTTTGTGGTGAGCGACCGTGGTCATCTCCTTCGAGCGGGTAAGCGGAGTGCTTGTTCATTTGGGTTTTGAACCTGTTCTTTTGGGCCCCGGGAGGCTTCTAGTAGGGCTTGCCCTCGGAGCTATTTCCCCAGGTGTCCCATTTGGCCTCGGTGTAATGCCGATGGCTGCTTTTAGGGACCATTCCCTTAGTGGACGTGTTCCCGCTTCTCTTTGGCAATCTCCCGTGCTGGGGAGACTCTGCCAAAATTTTGTTAGAAATTTGTCTTGATCAACTATTTTCTGAATTTGTTTATTATTTGATGCGCTTTGTCACAGATAGAAATGGCATCTGGCTCTTCCTCTTCTGCTTCTCGTGCCATAGTGATGTGGGAGAATGTCAATTCCCTTGATCGAGGGCACGATCAACTTGCTGTAGTCGAAGGAATCCTCAGATTCGGAGACCGATATTGTGGACACTAGCCGTCTCCTCATCCTTGGAGGCAATTCTTTTCATTATGACCGGGAAGGCGTTGTTAGGTGGGATCACCCCAAGGACAAACATCTGATGTCCTTCCTCTGGCACTTCAACCTTCATGGAAAGAGAGACATGTTCCTCATCCGCAAAGCCGAGCAAGCCTTGCTAGTGGAGAGGGATAGTCTAACAGACTGTGTAGTGCGGGGAAGGCCTATTTATCTTCCCGGAGAAGTCAGGAAATGGAACGTCGTGCTCGGGCTGTAAGATCTGGCTCCAGAAGATGGGCTGCTGACCAAGGCCCCTGAATTTGCACCCGCTCGGTGGAATGATTCCGCAGGCAGGGTAGACCGGGAGAAGCCGATCTTTGGCATGTTTCTTGCCCCGTTGAAATGGGGGTACAGAGAAGAATATTTTCTGCTGGACTGCTTGGCGGTCCATTTTAAGCACCAAATATCCATGGGGTGGTTTGCCGAGTTGAGAGCCACTGACGCCCATGCATTCAGACCTGGAGCAGTGGAGTTCACAGATTATGTGCTGCAGCACTACGCTCCCCTCCTAACCAGGGTTGGCGTCTATCACAGCATGTACGCCTCGAGATATCGCTACCCCATCTCCCGAGGCTTATGATATGGCATGATCAAAGTATTCTGCCCCGAGTACAACACTTTTTATACTTCGGAAGAAGAAACTTCTCTAGATTTATGGAGCCTCTCACAGCTTAGCGGTCTACCCATCGACGGAGAGCCGTACGAGGAAGTCTGCTGGCCTGACTGGCTGAAGGATCAGACCGACGGTGAGGGTCGATATCTGGCGGGCCACGCTTATCGCTATCTGATGAAGGCGTACCGCACACTGTACCACTCGTCACATGACACGAGGGAAGCTAGAAAGCAGGGCGAGAAGCAGAGGGTGCGGATGGGCACCTGGCTCCAATATTTCTTTGGCGAGAAGAAGAAGTACGAGGACTTCCCCCCAATAGCGTCGATGACTCCGAAGAGGAAGAAGAGAGTCCGATGGTAGGCCGCAGCATCATCTTCAAGAAGAGGGGAGAGGGAGGACCCGAACCCCACTGGTGTCAACGCAGTCACACACTATGCCGCATACCTGGTCTATTGGATCTGTTCCTTCGCACTCCCACAAGGCGACGAGAGCGTGATTAGAGCAGAGGCTATCTATCCCGCCTGTCTCATGGCTTGGGGTACTAAGCTATCCCTCTGCCCAGTGGCTTTGTGCCTCACTTACAAAATGCTGGGAGACCTGCACAAGACGCGTCTTCCCAGGAATCTGCGGACGGTTGGTCCGTTACACTTCTTCAATGCTTGGGTTTGTACCCTTTTTCTGGAGGTTGCCCCTCAGGCGTTATAGTCATCTCATCTTATCCTGCGAATGATAGAGTTCGCGAGTGTCGAGCCGTCCTCACTAGCAGAGCAACTCTTTGCCATTCGGGGCAAGTTGGCCCGGATTCCCACAGATTCACCCGGGGTCCTTCACTTCTGGAGCTTAGCTGCCCACTACAGCCCGCTGGTGAACAGGACGAGGCAGTGCAAGCTCTTCGAGACAGAGGAGTATATCCATCCAATCTCTGGGGAAAGTGTACAAGGCCCATCTTGAGCAGGAGTTGGTTGACTGGGCGCTGGCTATCAGGCCAAGCGTCCTTGTATTCCGAAAGAGCGGCATTTTTTGGCTGGAGCCGTATTATCCGTTTCACTTCAGCCGGAACTTTGGGTATGACCAGCACATTCCTCATCATTCCTTTTCACAATTTATGTTGCCCAATAGGCACGGAGCTGCGCAAGTTTCAAATGATGATGTCCGGATATGGTGGGACTTCTTCCACCGTCGAGAAAATGTTTCTTTTAGGGTGCCAACCCCTGCCCGCTTCCCCTGCGTTACTCATGAGTATATCAAGTGGTGGAACGCGCGGACGGGGTTCTACAGGAGCTCCCGCCGAGAGTGTTGGGCCATAGCAGAGCATAGATTTCTGGACTCCCAGCCGGAGCCAACCCTTGATATTGAGCCCTCCTATTTGATAAGGCTGAAATCTTGGACCAACATGGAAGTGAGGGCCTATCTTGAGACCCAAAAAGCCGTGAAAAGCCGCAGGACCAAAGTCGACCCGAAGTTGCCCATAATCAGTAAGGATGACTACGTGAAAACGCTTCGGGGTCTATGCCGGGTAAGCAGCGAGGGGGTGGTTCTTCAGCAACTCCCTCTGCCGGTGGAGGAACCCATCTTGGCGGTGGCTGACTGGCGCCCCGAGGTTGATAGGCTGCACCCCTATCGGACATTCATCCGTAGGGAAGACAGGCGGGATGCTCTATATGACAACACCCCTTGGCTATTTGCGCTCCTCCGATCGCATGGTCTTTCAGTGGGTGGTCCTAGCGAAGCCATTCTGGATCGGCCCCTTCATATCTCATTCAAGTATGCTGACAGATCGGGGCTGGACCACATGAGCTTATATTATCACCTGTCTTCTCGTGGCCACGAGGACCTGGCGTTGCTGGCCGAGCTGAGTGAAAAGATAGGAGATTTATGCTGGCTTATTCGCAAGGCAGCTTCGAGAGACAAAGTGCCCTCGCTGTATTATTGGCCTCTCTTCCCCTTCTACACGAGGCCAGCAAGTATGTTCTATCTCTTTATTCAGGCCCATCGGCCAACTTCTTTTCTTCATTGTCATGTATTATTCTCACCTTCGTGCATATGCAGTCTGACCCACTTTGGAGGAGACTCGACACTTTAGGGAGCTAATAATAAAAGCTCAGAAGCTAGCATACTTCGAGGCTCCCGAGCCGGCTCCGACCACGACACCACTGCCTCCTGGCGATTCGAGAAACCGGACGCGATCCCAGTTGAGGAAGGCCGTTGGGAAGGCCAAGGCGGTAGTGACCCGAGTGACATGGGCACGTCGGAGGAAGGCCGTAGAAAAGGAACCAGCAACCATTCTTCCTCCGGTTGTATCCTTTGAAGAGTTCGAGGCTTCCCACGCGTAGGAGCCAGAAGCTGAAGGTAAGCTCTTCATTTCTTCAGAATTCATTGGCTCACTTTGGCTGCTTCAGCTGATCCGTGTTGATAGCTGCCGACACAGTCGCTGCGGTCGTTAGGCTGGAGGTGATGGTTGGCGCCGTGGCTAGGGAAGGGGCAGAGGAAATCATTACTGCTTCTGTAGAGAGAGATCCGCCTTCTCCAATGCCCAGACAGGAAATGGATGGTAATTTATATTTTAATCGCGACACCACCGCGAGTCTTCATGTCTTCCGTCGGCTTGAATATTTCTTGCCATAAATTTCAGTTGACATGCAACTATCATTACTTCCGGGAGCGGAGGGTGCAGAGGAAGCTATTGCTGGGGAGCAGGGTGAGATTGCCCCTGAGATCCCATCAACTGCTGCTCCTAGTGTGAAGTGCATGGAGGAAGTCCCTACTGAGAGTGATGCTCTTGGTGAGGTTCCTGGTCCGATGGTGCAGCGTCCAGAAAGAGCAGAGGAGTCTTCTTCCTCTGAGTAGGTCGATTACGGTGGCGGCTCTAGTGACGAAGAGTTCCCATCGGTCGACACAGAAACTGAGTATGCCGGGGCATTTTCGGCTTATGAAAGTGATCATCTGACTTTCAGCCCACCCCGGTTGTCATGGAGCAGTCCTGGGTCGTCAGGATCACTTGTAAGTGAAGGGGCTGGGGTTGCAGAGGTCGCCCTTTGAGATTTGAGCCTAGTGCCGGCTAAGGTGAGGAACCCCCCGTGATCGGCACTTGTTGCCCTTCCTTTCTTTTTCTTTTCAGCTCTCTGATATATATATATATATGTCTTTCTGGTGCAGACTGAGGTGGTGCTGCCAACCATAACGATGAAGATACCCCTCCCGGCTCTAGGTGCGGGTCATGCAACCTTCCCGCCAGTCTTGCGACCTATTGCACTATGATAT